>OV702294.1:295253498-296503498 GCA_916181665.1 Avena sativa | reverse complement strand
GATTTGTGATTGGTAGATTGTATCTTAAGTATTTTGCTACTGTAGGTGACAGGTTGTTTGAGCTTGCATGCTTGTTATATGCTTAGAAACTTTGTTTTGATGCATGTGTAGTCCTCTAGCAAGTTCCTATAGTAGTTACTCATCATTTATCAACTTAGAAATCACTTGGTTTGATGGTTGTCTTAGTTTTTTAGCAAAGAAGATGAGTGCTTATTCACTGAATCAATATGACCTGATGGTGCATGAGCCAATGAAGGTTCATCGTGAGGAGGCAGTTTTCCTTCCATATATCCATGCTATGAATTTATGAGAGCTGTGAGGATTCTCCAAGATTTTCAAACTTTGGTTACAAATGCAGGGTTGGAGCACTTTGTTGAAGGTGAACCAATCCAATATGTTAATCTAAACATGGCTTTTTGTGTAGGACTTCCGGTTCACTTGGTCTACTCCTAATCCCATGGTCCATTACAAAATATATAATATGCATGTCAACCTGCCCTTTTCTGATTTCTGTGCAGCAATTAGAGTACCTTAGTGGTGATCTTGTGAGAAGATCAAGGAGAACCCAAAGTCACTTGTTGATTTGTATGCTGTGATTTGCCAAGGTTTCGACTTCTCAAAGAAGAGTGGTCAAATTCGGAACATCCAGCTCCCAGCTATTAGATACTTTTCCTATTTCATTACTAAGTGTGTTCTTGCTAGAAAGACTGCTAGAAAGTTGTCTTCTTTTGATCTAGCTTTTATTGCAGCTATTCTGAATAGGAATATTTCTTATAGTTTGGGTGCTTTGATAGCTCACCGTCTCACCACCAACTGTGAGAAGGGTGGAATTTGTGGAGGTCTCATTGCGTCTAGGTTGCTAGATTTCCATGGTTTAGAGCCTCACTTTTTAGATTTTCAGTTCTCCATAGAGAGGCTTGATATTGAATCCATGATTCAGCATGGTTTTGTTTCTTTGGGAGACAATGTGAGAAGTTTGCCATATGAACTATCTTTTGCCCAGCAAGGTCGAAGAAAGGGTAGGAGTGAGAAAATAGTTTATTTGCCCGCACCTGCTTTGTTTAACTTTGATAACAGGCAAGGATGGTCACTTACGTAGGAGGAGGTTGACACTTATGTGGGGGAACTCTCCCAGCAAGAAGGGAATGTTGAAGAGGATGCCGAAGACAATTCGGTTCAGCCCTCCAACTTGGGAGAGTCTTTATACCAGCATCCCTCATTTGATTGGGGTGCGTCTTCTTCTTCATCGCAGGTGCCTGACTATGATCATTCCTATGATGACCCACCAGCATGGGGTTATTATCCGCGTTATTGAGCCCCACTTAGGCCAAAAGCCTAAGCTTGGGGGGAGGTACACCGACATCACACTCATATATATATATATCATGTTTGGTCGGTTCTTTGTATATCCATTGTTTCACTTTTTTTGGTTCTTGTTGCTTCTTTCTCAAAAACTCCAAAAATACCAAAAATATTTTTGTTATTTCTCTTGGTTTGTTTCTTTGATTTGGTTTGCCTTAAAAGAAATATCCAAAAAGATTTTGCTTTCTTTGGTTTGCTTTGCTTTTCTTTGGTTTTTCTCTGTTTGCTTGTTTCTAAAAAATTGAAAACACCAAAAATATTTGTTGTTCTTCTTTAGTTTTGTGAGTTCTTCATAGGGTTCAATCGTCCTCAGTGGATATTGGTTTTCATGTTAATTATTCAAGTCACACAAGTGAAGGGCAATAATAAAGATTAAGACAACTTGAGGTGTGGTAAGAGGCTGGTAACAAACTCTATTTGTTTCATTTTTGTACATATAATCATCATTATGAGCATGCTTAGCCTATTTGTGTAAGGTGTATGTCATTATGGATGCTTAGTAGTTCTTGCTTGTCTATGATTAGCTCCAGCTTGCTAATAGTTTGTAGCATGTCATATGAATGTTTGCTTGCATTGTTTTATTCATACTTTGGTATGATATTGTGGTATCCTCCTCTGACTGTACATGTGAATCGACTTGGAACATGCTCACGCGTGCATATGACTAATCAATAGTCAGTAAGCCTCGATACTTTATTTTGCCTCAGAGTTCTTGTATCACTTTCATGCCATAGTTAGTCCTATTTTGTTGCAAGCATGATTATGATAGTTATTCCTCTCTCGTTTGTCGCTCCCTCTCTATTGCTAGCCTTCACTTGCACTGAGTATGCGCTCTACCTATGCTTCCAACTCCCAAAACCAATATTGCTAGCTGTGTCCACCATACCTACCTATTAGCATCATTTGCTATTTTAGTGCATATTCCATATGCCGTGTTTTCTTCCAAAATAAAATGTTTGTCTGTTTTGAGAAAGTTAGTTAGTAAATCTCTCACGAACTTGATGGCGCACTTTATTCCTTGCGCTTAATAATCTTGAAGCATTCTGACTAATCCATGAAAGTTATATGCTTGCTTATTATATACTGGGAGTCAGCAGAACCGTGCTATCACGGGGAACGTTTCAACACTTTTTGGATATCACATCCAGTTTATTGTTTGCTCTTTTGTTTATGGATGTCAACAATGTGAAATAAAAGGGGAAGTAGTTAGTTCATGGAGTTTATACATTGTGTTAGAGAAACGCCTGGTCCGCTAGCCTAATCCATGCCTAATCATGGTGGAAACTTGCAGCATCACTATAATGAGCATCTATGAAGCGTCCTCAATAAAAAGCTATGCATATGGTAAATAAGAAAGATTGCTAAGATGCTCATTGTCTGCTTGCCTTGTCATTTTGGTTATGGGAAAGCTCCTGTACCATGTGCAAGGGGTACCCCGTTGGCAGTTCTCGATGATATGCATGTATTTACAATGACAAGAACTTTCAGGTGTCCAAAGTTGAGTAGCATGCGGAGCGACCCTCGTACTCAAGGGACTTGGGATTTCTAATCTATGGTCTGTCAAGCATATGATTCAGAGTGGACCTCACTTTCACCTTAACCACATGAAAATGCCTGTGATAGGGGCAATGAGAGCTCAAAGATAATGAGTACCTTCCTTTCAGCATTGGGAAGCCTTTCAAACCTTCACAAAACTATTTTCACAATTTTGTTGAGTCACCACTTATTCTATGAGCACGTTCTTGAGAGAATAGTTGTCATTCTTGTGTTTGTTCCAAAACTTGGTTAACTATGTAATGACTTTGATGCTTGTATCTCTGATATCTTTATATCTAGTCTTCATGTGAACTTCAGAGGTGCCTTCACATTTATATTGTGCTCTTCAAACAAAGACAAGCGGGATACCACTCTATCATACCTTATTATGAGCATTGCAATGTTGCTTATGTTTATGTTTCATGCTACTTATTATTATTGAGTTGGTTTCTCTTCATAGCTTGGAATGACTATTGAGTAGACTTAGTTGCATACTCTTTATTATGAATTGTCTAAGCATCTACTCCTGTGCTGAGAATATATACATCATATGAAGCAAATTGTTCGTGAAAGTTCTTTTATCGCACTCAGTTTTCAACTGAATTGCTTGAGGACAAGCAATAAGCTAAGCTTGGGGGGAGTTGATACGTCCAAAACGTATCTACTTTCTCGAACACTTTGCTACTGTTTCTTCTCTAAACTTGTGTGATTTGGATACAACTAACACAGACTGACGCTGTTTTCAGCAGAATTACCTTGGTGTCTTGCTTTTGTGCAGAAAATCAACTATCAGGAAAAATCCTGGAAAATATGCCAAAAATTATATTTCATCAGAAGATCCACGAAGCCAGAAGGGGGGCCAGAGGGGAGGCCTGGGGGGCCCAGACCCACCCCAGGCGCGGGCCCACTGACCCCACGCCTGGGGGAGGTTTGGCCACCCCAGGTAGCTCCTCGGCCTCCCTCCACGCCTATAAGTTGCCTTCTGACCAAAAAATAGAGGGGGGTTTGATAGTTTTCCAAAAAGAGTTCCGCTCTGCCGCCGCCACCAGAAACCAAGATTCGGATCCAGAAACTCTGTTCTGGCACCCTGCCGGGACGAGGAATTTGGAGAGGATCATCGCCATCGTCATCACCAATGCATCTCCATCAACCACCGATGTTTCCATCATCCATGAGTGAGTAATCACCCGCTGTAGGCTTGGGGATGGTAAGGATTGGATGAGTTCTATCATGTAATCAAATAAGATCTGTTAGGGGCATAGTTCCTAGTATCTCTATTAGTGCTATTAGACTTTGTTGCAACTTGTTGTGCTTAATGCTTGTCACTAGGGCCCGAGTGCCATGATCTCATATCTGAACTTATTATTGAATATCATTATGATAGTATTGTTTATGATCTTATCTACAAGTTGTGTACACTTATCATTGTCCGGATCCAAAGGCCCCAAAGTAACAATAATTGGGACAACCGGAGGGGATGGATGTGGTGTGAGGATCACATGTGTTCACGGAGTGTTAATGCTTTGCTCCGGTGCTCTATTAAAAGGAGCACCTTAATTGCCAGTAGTTCCCTAGAGGCCCCGCTGCCACGGGCTGGCTGGACAGAAGATGTTGTGCAAGTTCTCATTGCGAGCACATATGACTATATTTGGAGCACATGCCGAGGATTGTTTAGTACTTGGATGCTTATTATTATTTATCTGCAATGCCCTAGTTCTTTGAAGTTACATGTTTAGACTCGTCCATGCAACGCCCGTCCATCCATCCCTATGCCTACCGCACTCGAATCCTACTGTTACCGTTACTGTTACTATTGCTACTGTTTCACCATTGTTATTGTTGTTGCTGTTGCTTTGCTGTTGCTACTGATAAAATTCTGTGAGCAAGAACTATTTCCGGGTGCAGCTGAACTGACAACTCAGTTGTTAAGGCTTGCAAGTATTCTTTGGCTCCCCTTGTGTCGAATCAATAAATTGGGTAATACTACCCGCAGAGACTGTTGTGATCCCCTATACTTGTGGGTCATCAGTACAAGCTAATAATCCACTACTGATGGAGAATAATGCACTTGTGAGAGATGATACGGCCGATGCAATGATGGTTCGCTATATTGTGGATGAAGTCGAGCCAAGGACAACTTGTGAGCTACATGTGACAGTGAAGAACATTTCTATGAAGGTGACGCTCGTCTTTGCTTTACCTTGTCCACCGGAAGCAACCTACCATGGAAGTCAGATTCCAGCTGGCTATGCTCGTGTCTGTGTGGATGAAGTTGAACCGACATGTCGATCACTGGAGCTTTACATCCCTGTAGGTGAAGGGGAGAAAACATTGGGAGAAGTGGAGGGTGGGATCATTCTTTGGAAAAAGCAGCACATCGTATTTCCAGGCCAGGCACCACGGAAATCTTCTCCTCCGAGAAGAAATCCATCACCTCCAAGGCCACCATCACCTCTGAGTCCACCGTATCCACCGAGAAACAATAGCCCACCCCTCGCTGAGAGGGACCACAACGCGAGTGCATCTCCATCTCCGGCGCCTCCGCCCACTGAATCAAAGGGAAGAATGCAGAAGAACAGCAGCGCTACATCAAGGGATAACCGACGCCGAAAACAACAAGAGCCCCTCCCAAGAGTACGGCCGACTCCTCACAAGTTAGCCTATCACCGGACTGATGAGGAAAGCATGATGATCTCCCAAGCCGAAGTGAAGACCCATTTTGCACCAAAACAACCCGAGCCCCAGGTGCAAGTTGATCCAAAAGTCAAGAAGCACTTCAAGGCATTCCTTTCACAACCACCCCAACATGTGTTACATAGGAAAGATGACTATACACGCTGTCTTACGAAGACACTGAAATATAAGTCATCAAGCAGTACTGCAAGCAAGAGAAGATCAAAAGAAGTTCCCTAGCTCGGCAAACAGGCAAAACAATCGATCGCCCCGTTCAAGGTGTTACCCCAGCCTGCTCAAGGTGCAATAGATATGGAACAAGCTATTAAATTAGCCAAGGAGTGTAACATGCCTGTCGAACTAATTCTAGGCGGCGGAGATGTCGCCAAGGCACCAATAACATGGAAATTTGTCTACGGGGAGCCTCTGGTCAGCGATGAGGTATTCGATGATCTACCAACACATATGTGACTTTTGCATGCCTAGTACTTGAAAGTCACAAAGTAAGAGGGACAATTTATCCTATGTAAAGTTGGAGAGGAGTACTTCTGTCCACATGATCTCTATTGAACTTTGTGAACTATTTCAGTTATTCAACCTAGACGCCCTCGACAAGTCCTTCCTCAGCTGCTATTGTCTGTAAGTAATTAAGTCTCTAACTCAGCTCGTTCAATTCATTGCCTGTAGTTATCCTCACTATATCTCCTTCTATATGCTATTATATAGACAGAATGAAGATTCAGAAATGTAGAATAAAGTCAATCTACGACATTGGGTTTGTTGATCCAAATAGAGTTAATCGACATACGCTAATAAATAACCCTAAGGAAACAGAGGATAACTTGCTAATGTTTTTAATGGAGCAACATTACAAGACGCAAATACTATTTCCTTACAACTACGGATGGGAGTATTACTGTCTTGTACACATTCAATTTTTCTTTACTCGATGTTAAGTGTATATGAACGTGCGCAGCTTTCACTGGATTCTTCTAAACATTGATGTTGACCATGCAAAAGTTGAAATCTCGGACTCATTAAAGAAGCCGATGGAAGACTACCGCAACATAGTTGACATGCTATAAAAGTAATTTCAATTATTATCGCACTATATCTGTCTCTTTCGTTCATTCTCTGAGATGTAAGTAATATTAATAACTCATTCATTTATTTTTTGTCGGACAGGGTTTGGAAAAGGTTCATGAAGGAGGTTCATGGTGAATGGCGTAAGGAGCTGAATTTTCATCCGATCTCGGTAAGTAGTACGAGAGCTAGGTCCTCGCATCTCTTCAATTCTAGTCTCCATACAATTATCATGCTTGATTATTGTTTGATTGAATTATATTCTCGAAAAGTGTGCGACGCAGTCACAGGGGACTAATTTATGTGGATATTATGTACGCGAGTTTATTCGTGGGTCGATGGAGCAGGGCACAGACTTTCTTCGAGTACGTAAACAATATATTCACAATTTATTTTATACCATAATTTTTGTTGACTTCCATTCATAATGATCAACTTCTTTATATATAGTTGGATGCGATGCGGGATAAGCTCCTACCTCTTGAACGCCTACTAGCAATTCAAGTGGAGTTGTCGGGATTTTTGCTCAGGAACGTCATAAACACAAAAGGATAGTACAACGTGGATAGACCTTAAAGTATTCATGTAATGTAATGATCTTTGTATAAATAAAATAGACGAACTCTAGTCTCGGTTGGCACTCGTATACCAAGTTGTGTATATATATGTCTATATGTAATCGTGAGAGAAATTATATTATATATGCATCAACTTATACAACATTTAGTAGCACATAATAATATGTATATGAAAACTTGTTTGAAACTAAAACACAAAATAAAAAATAATTAAACACAAAAAAAGAAAAAAGAAAACCCTAAAACCCGATCTCGTGCTGCGGCAACATGTTTCCCTAAAACACTACCGCAGCAGAACAACTATAGTCCCGGTTCATGTTACGAACCGGGACTAAAGGTCCTTCAGCCCAGCGTGCCTAGCGGGGCCACGTGGAGACAATCTAGTCCCGGTTCGTAATAGAACCGGGACTAAAGGCTTAACCGTTAGTCCCGATACGATAGTTTCGGATTGCAATCTAGGACTAAAGCCCCTTACAAACCGGGACTGGAGGCCTGTTTTGTACTACTGTCTCACTGATCTATCTTGCATGCATGCAACTTTTTCCTTGCTACCCTAGATGATACTTAATGATTTTGGTACTTTCTCCGACCCATATTAGTTGACAAAAATTTATCTAAATTTTAAAAAATATAGACCCTATTTACTATATAGGTTCATCTAAATTTTAACAAATCCAAGTCAACTAATATGGATTGGAGTGAGTATTAATTTCTTCTTGAGAGCAGACCGGGCATGCTACGATTACAGAGCCTACTAGGACGTACATACGATAACACGCTAGCTACTCGATCTCTATGTGAATCAATTTCTGCATCTTCTCACCATATCCAAACTTTAGACATTGAAATATAATATACTCCCTCTGTATAGAAATAACTGACTTGAGTAGTTTGCCTAAATTCGTATATATCTAGACGCAATAGATACATACAAATTTATACAAACTCAAGTCATTTATTTCTGGACGAAGGGTATGGAGATCCAAATCCAACCTTCCACCAAAGAGCAACCATCACTACTAGGAAAAGGGCTATAGGTAGTTCGTACATCCGTGGCTCACGTGGTTGAAGTGCCCCACTGGTAAAACAGGCGTGGCTTACCTGTCGGCAGTGTCCTACTAGTAACTAGAACAACCATGACGCGCATGATGATAGTGCGCCACAGATATGTGTGGGCTAGGGGCCTGCTGGCCACGTGCCACATACCAATATTGCACATGGGGTATGTGCGCTACTGTTGTTAGGGGTAGCCTTGGCGCACACGAGGCCCATGCGCTACGCCTAAGTTAATGCCCCTCTGCTCTGTAAATGGGCAAACACATCCGTGGCGCACTCCTGGCATGTGCGCCACAGTTGTGATTAGTTCCTGTGATGCACTAGCCATGTGCGCCACGGATGTGTCGACCATTTTTTGGCACCTCCACTTTGCGCATTGATACGTCAGAAATGTATCTATAATTTTTGATACTCCATTCTTGTTTAGTATCTACTTTGCTTTTCTTTGTCTACACTTTGAGGTGCTTTTGGTGCGGTGACCCAGCAAACCACTACATGTGTAGTACACTATAGTCGTTGACATGACGTTCACAGAACACCGTTCCGTAAATATCACATCCCTCAGAGTGGTACAACAGAAACATTGCGGGTCCATATTACAAACATACACACATTATTATTATTACAATACCAGAAGTTCAATACTTCGAAAAGATTCAACTTACAAACCAAAATATAAAGTGTTTCAGCGGAATTTAAAAGTAATAACTCCAACTAAGAGTTGAGCTCAACAGCTTATTCTATAGGTTCATGCTGCTCGGCTCCGTCGGTTACTACTAACTAGAGAACTAGTTCGACTCATTGCCATCTAATCCATAGCAGATTTCGTAATCCACTCCTTCAACACCTCCGGACAGGTCAGGATCCTCGTAGAACACATCTTCTTGGCATTTAGCTGCATACATAGGTGTGTCTTCGGGATCTTTAGAGTCTAAACAAGGGATCAAAGGAAAGGGTGAGTAACAGCGTTTCCCAGCAAGTTCATTACATGCAAGGTGGGAAGTTTGATGCTCTATCTACAACCTCGAACTATAAGTCCTTGGCACTATGCAGTTTTTGTAAATCTTTCTTTAAAGATTGATTTTATTATGAAAATGTATGACCATCAGCCTTCACAGGTTGACCAGAACTTTTATGGAGTTCCTTTCATGCCGTGTTTGTAGCTCCTTCCCGAAACAAGGAGTAACAATTTACAGTTCTTACACTCTGCAGAGGTGCGTTACTTTATCCATGAGAGATCAACTCCTTGTTGCATAACCGGGCATACTTTCCCGTCCACAATTCCATGATGTGGGGCCCAGTAGGTGATCCAAGCCAATCACTACCCCCTTCGCGACCTCGCATTCCTCCTTGGTGTACACCATGCCCACACATTGAATTATGGCATTGGTTTGTATAGACCGTTAGATGCCAGAACTATCATGGGACATTGAGGGTTCCCACCCATATGCTGCATATCCTCTATGAATTACCAATTAATATGCACGCTACGAGTGATAACAGCCACGACTTGCACATTCGGCTACATGCGAGAGGAAGAAGTTACAACTGACTTCTTTGTCCCATTCCAAATCTCATGGTTAACACGTGATATATGGCGCTAGAATCACTGATGTCATGGGTTATTAAGTCCCTAATTGATCATCATTGTTGCAAATAGAAACCTAAGTTCTATTGCTCCATTATATCATCACTTAGGATGATACCTAAGATTTTATTTATTTGGGAAAATAATATTTTCTTTCTTTAGAGTATTGATGATAACACACAATTTGCAAATACTTTGATAAAGACTCTTCAAAGGACATGAGCAAGTGATGAACTTGCCTTGTGATTGCAAGGTAGTGAAATCGGATGCTTGCACTGGACCTTGAGCTTCTATGTCTACAAAACATCATTATTGCCCGGTAAGGACAATATTTAAAGAACCAAAATGATTATGCAAAGTAATGTAATGCATTATTTATTTTTGTGTGTTGTCCCCATTATTTAAATTACAAAAATTCTTGTTTAGTAGTAAAGAATTCATAAATATTAATTATTAATATTTATTGAATATTGTATTCTTTTATTTTATTTCATTTTATTTATTTAATAATTCCTTTAAGAATTATCATTTAAATAAAAGAAGGATATTAAATATTATTTAGTATTTTTTAAAATACTACAATATTAATATATAATAAAAGTGTTTTTTTCATCTTTCTCTAATTTTATAAAAGTCCATAAGGAATATATATATTATAAAATTCTTGATAAAAATTATATGCATAAAAATTTATTTCTTAATTTATTTAGATAGATTGGATTATTGTGAATCCATAAATATTTTATTTATAAATTTTAGATTTTTAGTTTATGTTCTAGAATTTATTGAAATTCAGGGGTATTTTGGTCTTTTCTTAATGATTAAATCTTTCTTTAGGTTGTTGGGCTGGCCTTGTTGGGCATATTGAGCTTATTGGGCAGTTTTGGCCCAAATGGCTATGACCAAAAGGCTTCCCGAACGGTTCCTGGCCCTCTCAGCCCCACTACCTCTGTCTCTCTTTCGTCCTTATCTCCTCTCCCCCGTGACCCTGTGGGGTGCTGGCGCCGCCGCCGAGCGATGCTCGCCACCGTGGCCCTCCCTGGCCGCTGTCGTGGTGCAGGGCGAGGTTATCGACTATGTTGGTTCATCTCCTCCACTTTGATTTGATTTCGGACCCCTCCTGTGGCCAGGCTCGCCCCGTTCCCGAACCCTAGAGTTTGGGTTGGGTGCTGCCACCGCCGCTACGGACCCTCCTGTGGTGGTGTGCGTTGTTCGTGTGCTCCTGTGGCTGCCGCCGTGGCTGGTGCGGGTTGCAGCGCCCTCTGGGTGCTCCCCTTGCCGCCGTGAGCTCATCGGCCCCTCTACTTCCTCTTCAATTCGTCAGCGAGGACATCGGGTGAGTTGTGTCTCTGTGGATCCTAGTTCATCTTGTTACCTCGAATCCCTCTGTGTGTATCTAGTGGCCAGTCTTAGCTATGTGCTTGTATTTCTACTAGGGTTCATCCTTGGTGCCTGTAAGAGGCTCCTATGGTCTCGTCATGATGTTTAATGAGGATTTGTGTGCTCTGCAGCTTAGTGCTTGTGGTCATCCTTTGAGTATGTGGTGCTGCTGTTGGTCTAAAGATAATACTGAATCAAATGCTAGGGTTTTATAGTATTGCCTCTGGTTGGTACTATGGTGGCTTAGTGTTTATCTGTTGTCAGTATCTTAATACTGGCAGTGATCTAGTCAGTGATGATTCACTATCTTAGTTATGGTTGGCTTGGCTGATTATGCTCAGTTTGAATTTTATTCAATAGAATCAAATGATTCTTTGAAAATGAATAGATAAATATGATATGATCTCTGTGTCAGGCCTCAGGGAAGTGATTTAATAGTTGATTTGTGTAGATTGGGATATTTGATTGTCTTAGTGATATGTTCAGTGCTTATGAAACCTTCTTAGAACGGTACATAAGTAGATCTTGTTGCTGCCTTTACTTATGGTCATTTCCGGAATTTGATGGATGCTGATAAATAAGTTGGGAAGCTGATTGTTTGATCAAGCCTATGATGCTGGTCTGAGGCTCTAGGATCTAGGTCCTAGTTGGTTAAGTAAATGGTTTGTTTGCAATTTATAAGATCAGAGGTGCTACTCCCTCTGGGAGATGTGCCCTGATTTGGTAGGAACAAATGAGGGATTATTTAAGTTGCATGTGTTAACACCAAACTCTATGAGGCTGGTCTGAGAAATTGGTGCTTTTGGCTAGGTTTGATTTATGATCCTTATATTCAAAATCTCCAGGATAGATTCACCTCACCAGGGTGATTATTGAGAGATTGTTTCATAAAACAACACATGCCTCTATCTAGATATTATGAATAGATCATGTGATGGTTTTATGATACTCACCACAAAACTGATGATTGTTGTGTTGGGTGGTGATGTTGATCTTGCTGATTGGATCCCGCCCTTCACCTCTGATGCTGTTTTTGTTTCCCTGAGTTCCCGTGCTTGGCCTTGATCTATATTGCTCCTCCTAGCTCCTGTGGCTTGGCCTTGCTATCCACCTGGTTCTTCCCCTCCTTATGTCACCATCTGGTGATGTTTGGTTGATCTTTGGTGGTGCTTTGGTGTAGCTGGTTTTGTTGTGGCTAGACTGCTGATGCTTGTGGTGTATGTGCAAGGAACTGGTACTGTGGTGCTTGCCCACGACTGTATTGAGCTCTTTTGATTAAGTACACAGTTGTGGCTGTGTTGACAGCCACACCATGCATTAAGGTGTGTAAGCTATTTGTGTGCCTGCTGCATCCTTATGGATATGCTCAGGGGTGATTTACCTTTTTATCTGATTACATTTACCTGCCTGGTGAAACTTGCCCCTCTTACTGATTGGAATTGTTTGACTTATGGCTTATTAATTATGAAAGATGTAGTTCTTTCATATTGGTGAAAGTTTCCCCTAAAGATTTACTCAATGATGATAAGTGGAACAGTGCATCTCACTGTCACTACTGAGAGTAAGAATATCTTAACCTTTATTTTCTTTCTTTTTGTCTGTTCTTTGTTTTGCATGTACAAGACTTGAAGATTCAAGATTAGAATAGGTTTTCTTTTTCTTTATAGAATAGTTCCTTTGTAATCTTTATTGTAAGAAAAATGTATTAGTTAAATAATAATGTAATTTTCTCTTCTTGTAGTTACACTCTTGTAAAGATTCTTTATTAATTGTGTAAGTTACATTTTGTAATTTTTTGATGAAATGATTATATGAAATAAATATTTATTTATTTAATTGTCAACCTTCCATAGAGTTTCTGGTTACTATGGATTATTTCTTTATCAACTTCATAAGTTATATCTTGTAACTTATTCATTGAATAAATATATGGAATAAATATCCATTTACTTGATTGTGTTATGCTATTTAAAGTTTGAATTAATAAATATTATTTATTGATTAAATAATATTTACTCAAACATAATCTTAATCTTTTAAAAATGTAAATCCAAATCTCAAGTTTGAATTCAAATTCCTTTTCCCAAAACACACTAATTCATAAAAATCATATCAAAGTTTACAACGATCATTCTCCAAGGCTATTCCTAAACTTAAAGAGTGAAAGAAACATTGATCACTTTAAGTTTTTATTTGGCGAAAAATTTACCCACATTTTTTACAGATGAATGCATGCAATTGCACAGATTCCTAAATATACTCTTCGTTGGTTCCTAAATGCTGGGATGTTACAGACTTCCCCCCTTAATTAAACTTCGTCCCAAAGTTTGTTGAAGTGTACCTGAATAGTTCTGGATAGACTTTTCTTAAATCATCTTCTTTCTCCCAGGTAGCTTCTCTTTCAGGGTGATGTTCCCACTGTACCTTGCAATACTTGATCGCTCTGTTCCTCAACCTTTTCTAGTTTTCTTCCAAAATTTTACAGGGTTTTTCAACATAGGTCAAGTCTGCTTGTAATTCTCTCTCTTGATGTGTGATTGCATCATCAGGAACTTTGAGACATCTTCGGAGTTGTGACACATGGAAAACATTATGAACTTGAGCCAATCTTGCGGGTAAATCTAAAGCATAAGCTATAGTCCTGTTCTTACTCAGTATTTTGAATGGCCCAATGTATCTTGGACTTAAATTTCCTTTAACTCCGAACCTTTTAACTCCTTTCATTGGACTTACTTTCAAATACACCATGTCTCCCACTTCCGGATGCCATGATCGTCGACTTTGATCAGCATAACTTTTCTTCCTACTTTGAGCTATTTTCAATCTGTCTTTGACTATATCAATTATATCTTGTCTTTCTTTGATATAGTCTGGCGCAAATTCTTTGCTATAACCAGGCTCATACCAACATATTGGTGATCTACACTTCCTTCCATACAATACTTGATATGGAGCTGCCTTCAGACTACTCTGATAGCTATTATTGTAGGACAATTCTGCCAACCGTAGATGATCTTCCCACGAACCTCCAAAATCTAATGCACAAGCCCTTAGCATGTCTTCCAGTATTTGATTGGTTCTTTCTGTTTGACCCCCTGTCTCTGGATGATAAGCTATGCTAAAATCTAACTTTGAACCCAGTGCTTCATGTAATTGCTTCCAAAATGCCAAAGTGAACACTGATCCCCTATCAGTTACGATCTTCCTTGGCACTTCGTGCTTACTTACTATCTCTTTAATGTAAACTTCCACTAACTTCTCGACATTATCCTTCTGATTTACCAGGATAAAATGTGCACTTTTAGTGAGTCTATCAACAATTACCCATACCATATCCTTTTGTTTAGGTGTCATGGGCAATCCTGTGATAAAGTCCATACCAATTTCCTCCCATTTCCATTCGGGAATTTCCAAAGGTTGCAATGGTCCTGCTGGACTTTGATGTTCAACCTTCACCCTTTGGCGAGTATGGCATTCTGATACATACTTAGCAATGTCTCTTTTCATGTTATTCCACCAGAATAATTCTTTCAGATCCATGTACATCTTAGTACTTCCTGGATGTATAGAATATGGTGTTTCATGTGCTTCTCTGAGTATGACATCACGAATATCCGTCACATCTAGAATACAAAGATGGTCTTGAAACCAAAAAGACTCATATTCTCCTAGGCGAAAAACTAATGTTTGCCCTTGAGATATCCTCCGAATTTCTTCAGCAATAAAAGGATCTTCTGCTTGATGTCTAAAAATTTCGTGCTTAAGATCACTATCCTGTTCTACAACTACCTGCATAGTAGCTAATCCTCCAAATGTTGTTGTGCTAATAAATTGAAGCTCTAATCTTTCCAAGTCCATTTGTAACTCTTTTGGTATCTCCCGATTGCTAGGCTGAATATCTGCCCTTTTACGACTTAAAGCATCTGCTACAACATTTGCTTTTCCTAGAGTATAGTTGATTGTTAAATCATAATCTTTGATTAGTTCCAACCAACGCTTCTGTCTCATATTCAATTCCTTTTGGGTGAAGAAATATTTGAGACTTTTATGGTCAGTGTATAACTCACATCTGGCTCCATAAAGAAAATGCCTCCATCCTTCCAACGCAAAGACTACTGCTGCTAACTCTAAATCATGAGTTGGATAGTTGACTTCATGTGGTTTCAGTTTTCTTGAACCATAAGCAATCACTTTCCGATCTTGCATTAACACACAACCTAACCCTTCTTTAGATGTATCACAGTATACTGCAAAGTCTTTCCCTCTTTCTGGAACTGCTAAAATTGGAGCGGTAGTTAACCTGGTCTTTCACTCCTCAAAACTTGCTTCACACTTCTCATCCCAATTGAATGGTTCATTCTTTCTTAACAATTTGGTCATTGGGCTATTTTGGTGCGGTGACCCAGCATACCACTTCATGTGTAGTACACTATAGTCGTTGACATGACATCCACAGAACACTGTTCCATAAATATCACATCCCTCAGAGTGGTACAACAGAAACATTGCGGGTCCATATTACAAACATACACACGTTATTATTACTACAATACCGGAAGTTCAAGACTTCTAAAAGATCCAACTTACAAACCAAAATATGAGTGTTTCAGTGGAAGTTTCAAATTTAAAACTTAATCTCCAAATTGAGCTCAACAAATTATTGCTATATATTATTCATGATGCTCGGCTCAAGTGGTTACTAGAACTATAGTAATTATTCAGACTCCTGTAACTCTTCTCCATAGATGATGTCGTAGTCCTCCCCTTCTATGGCTCCATACAATTTGGTCTCTTCATAGAAGACCTCCTCTTGACTCTTGGATGCATACATTGGAGTATCTTCGGGGTTCTCAGAGCCTAAGCAAGGTTTCAAAGGAAAGGATGAGTAACAACATTACTCAGCAAATTCATTATATGTAAGGTAGGAAGTTTGATGCTCTATCTACCACCTCAGACTATCAGTCATTGGTACTATGCAATTTTTGTAAATCTTTCTTCAAAGGTTGATTTTATTATTAAAATCTATGACCACCAGCCTTCACAGGTTGACCAGAACTTTCATGGAGTTCCTTTCCTGCCGCGTTCGTAGCTCCTTCCCGGAACAGGGAGTAACAAGTTACAGTTCTTACACTCTGCAGAGGTGCATTACTTTTCCCATGAGAGATCAACTCCTTGTTGCACAACCGAGCATACTTTCCCGTCCACAATTCCATGGCGTGGGGCCCAGTAGTTGGTCCAAGCCAATCACTGCCCTCTCCGTGACCTCATATGTCTGCACGATCCTTCGGGCTAGCTCACCTTCGTTAAGCCTCCTTTCAGGGAGGCTAAAACCCTAATGAGTTCCCGAAGACTCTATGACCTAGTGATGCCCAGATTAGTACCATTTACATGGACTATCTCCCTAAACACCATTCATAGATAATCTAGACACCAAAAGTGTGGGGCGTAAGGGTGCCCACCCATATGTTGGATCCGCACAAGGAATCACAACGTCACGTTAAGGTCATGTTGCCTTCATACAAGAGGAAAAGGATACATCTGACTTCTCTGTCCCATTCCAAATCTCATGGTTAACGCGTAATATACGGCGCTAGAATCACTGATGTCATCTGTTATTAATTCCTAATTGTTCATTATTAGTGCAAGTAGAACTCTAAGTTCTATTGCTACATCATATCATCACTTAGGATGATATCTACGATTTAGTATCTTGAGAAAATAGTGTTTTCTTTTTTATAGTATAGATGATAACACACAATTTGCAAATACTTTGATAAACACTCTTCAAAAACATGATCAAGTTATGAACTTGCCTTGTGATTGCAAGGTAGTGAAGTCTGATGCTTGCACTGGACCTTCAGCTTCTATATCTACAAAAACATCATTATTGCCTGGTAAGGACAATATTTAAAGAAGCAAAATGATTATGCAAAGTAATGTAATGCATCATTTAATCTTGATATGGATTCTCCCCATTATTAATAAAATTCTTGTTTTTAATAATAAAGAAGTTATAAATATATTTTTTAATATTTATAATAGAACTTTGTATTCTTTTATTTTTATTTTCCTTTTATTTGAGTTTTATTGATTTAATAATTCTTTTAATAATTATCACTTAAATATCCAAAAATTGTTATTAAATATTTGTTTAGTATTTTTCTAAAATACTACAATATTAATATATGATGAAAGTGATATTTATTTATTTTTATCATCTTTCAATAATTTTCTAAAATTCCATAAGGAATATATAAATTACAAAATTCTTAATAAAATTTATATGTCTAAATTTTTAACTCTTAATTTATTTGGATAGTTTGGATTATTGTGAATCGAAAAATATTTTATTTATAATTTTTGGAATTTTATTTTATTTTCTAGAATTTAATTAAGTTCAGAGGCATTTTGGTCTTTTTCTATTCATTAAAACAGGCTTTAAAGGTTTTTAGGGTGGCTTATTCTTATTGGGCCCTTGTGGCCCATTAGGCATAGTCAAAACAGCCACCCCGAAGGGTTCTGGCCCAAGTTAGCCCAGTCACTCGCTGTCTCTCACCCTCGAGCTCACTCCTCTCCTCCTCCATCCCCGACCCCGTGGTTGGTGGTGTCGCCGCCGACGATTCCCGCCGTCGTGGACCGTTCTGGTCGCCGCCGTGGTGCAGGAGGAGGTTGTCGACTCCGCTCTTCCTTCCTGCCCATCTGGATTTGGGCATGGAGCTCTCCTGCGATGGATTAATGCCGTCCCGAACCCTAGGGTTTGGGGTTTAGTGGTTTTGATAACTTACCATTGTCATTACTTGGTTAATGATAGTGAGTATGGTGTGATGAAATCACTGTATTAACCCTTGTTGGCTTAAGAATTCAGATGTATTTTGAGATCCAATGGTTTCAAACTGTGAAGATATACATAGGAATTTCTTAACTATGATTCCTGTGATGACAGGAAAATGATTGGTAGTTGATTGATTGAATCTGTGAAGATTGAATGCTTATCTTGATTCATGTAGAACTGTTCTTGTGACACCATCTTTGTATGGCACACAAGATTAGATTCTATTTTCTTGAATTGGTTTGGTGTAAGCTTAAGATTAGTTTGGCATTAAATAGAAATGTTCCTTTCTTAAATTCCTAAGACCAATGATGTTGGTCTGAGGCTTAGGGATTTAAGCTTTATCTAGTTGATTCATATGGGTGGTTCTGGTATTGGTACCAGCTACTGTTTCTTGAATCAAAGCTTGGAAAAAATTATGGTATGCTTGATCATTTGTATAGATCCCAAAGATTAAATTCTATGGTGCTACTCTTATCTTAGAGATGTGCCTAGAAGTTAAATCTGAGCTATATTTATTCTTGAATTTAAATATACCTTGATATACAAACCAATGATATTGTTCTGAGATTTGGTTAGATCCTTGTACTTTGCTATTTGCTTTTAAAGTTTAAAACCTCAGTGCTGGATTCACCCCACTTGGGTGCTTTCTGAGAGTTTGAATAAGTGACAGATCATGTATGCTTATCTAATCTTAGACAAATAGATCATTTGATGGTCTATTTACTTACCATTGTCACTTGATGATGTGGTTGCTAGTAGTTGATCTTGTGGTAGCTTGATCTTGTGGTTGATCTTGTGCTCCCCTGGTATATCCAGCTCCTAGCTTGTCCTTGATCTAGCCCATCATCTCCTGATCCTGATGGCTTGACCTTGGTCTTGCTATCCTCCTGATCTTCCCCCTCCTTATGTCACCATCTTGGTGATGTGCTCCTGGTTTTTAGTTGGTTTGATCTAGCTTGGATTTGGCTTGGTGTAGCTGCTGGCTGCTGTGCTTGGTGTGTAAAAGCAATGGAATGGTGTGGGAATTGGTTTTCCCACGGCTGTGCTGGGAGTTTTGTTTGGTTGTGCTGCTGTGGTGTTGACAGCACACACCATGCAGTTTGGTGTGTGTGCTGCTTGTGTGCTTGCTGCACAGATGTGGATATGTTCAGAATTTTGGAAGTTACTTTTATCTGATTACTTTTACCTGGCTGGTGAAACTTGCCCCTTCCTGCTATCATTTGACTTCTGGCTTAAAATTATGAAAGATACATTCTTTCATATTGGTGAAACTTGCCCCTTTTATAAGTTTACTCCATGATGAACCTTGATAAGTGCACTTCACTGACAAGTCTAAGAGTAAAACAATGCTAATCCTAACTTTCCTTTTCCTATTCAGTTTCTGTTTATTTTGCAGGTACAGATTTGAAGATGAAGATTTTAGTTTATTTTTCTTTATAGAATAGTCCAATGTAATCTTCTTTATTCTTTTGTAATTTTAGTTCTATTCTTTTGTAATCTTCATTTTATTATTTTGTAATAAAGATTATACTATTATCAATAAATAAATATTATTCTTCATTTATTTACTATTGTAAAAATTGTGGATGATTTTTTTATAAGTTACATTTTTGTAACTTATTTATTGAATGAAAATATGAAATAGATATTCATATTCTTAATTGCTTTCTTTAGATAAGATTTGAGTTATATTCAAGATTCAAACACTATTCAAAAATCCTTTTGAATTATAATTCAAACACTCAATGTTTTTGAATTCAAATTTCATTTCGCAAAACACATAACTCCACAAAGATCATATCAAAGTCTATAGCAATCATCCTTTAAGACTAAACCTAATCTCAAAGTATGAAAGAAACCTTGATCACTTTAAGTTTTTTTTATTTGGCAAAAAATTTACCCACATTTTCACGGATGAATGCATGCAACATTTCAAATTCCTAAATCTACCCTTTGTTAGTTTCTAAATACTGGGATCTTATAGACTTCCCCCCTTAAATTAAACTTTTTCCCGAAGTTTGTGGAGATGTACCTGAATAGTTCTGGATAGGCTTTTCTTAAATCCTCTTCTTTCTCCCACGTGGCTTCCCTTTCAGGGTGATGTTCCCACTGTACTTTGCAATATTTGATTGCTCTATTCCTTAACCTTTTCCGATTTTCTTCCAAGATTTTACAAGGCTTTTCAACATAGGTTAAGTCTGCTTGTAGTTCTACCTCTTGATGTGTGATTGCATCATCCGGAACTTTCAAACATTTACGAAGTTGTGACACATGGAAAACATTATGCACTTGAGCTAATCTTGATGGTAACTCTAAATCATAGACTATAGTTCTGTTTTGACTCAATATCTTGAATGGTCCGATGTATCTTGGACTTAACTTTCCTTTAACTCCGAACCTTTTCACCCCTTTCATTGGACTTACTTTCAAGTATACCATATCTCCCACTTCTGGATGTCATGATCTTCGAATTTGATCAGCATAACTTTTCTGCCTACTCTGGGCTATTTTCAGTCTATCCCGGATCTTATCAACAATATCTTGTCTTTCCTTAATATAGTCTGGTGCAAATTCTTTGTTGCTTCCAGGCTCATACCAACATATTGGTGATCTACACTTCCTTGCATATAGAACTTGGTATGGGGCTGCCTTCAGACTACTCTGGTAGCTATTATTGTAAGAACATTCTGCCAATGGTAGATGATCTTCCCATGTACCTCCAAAATCTAATGCACACGGTCTTAACATGTCTTCTAGTATTTGATTTGTTCTTTCAGTTTGGCCTCCTGTCTCAGGATGATATGCTGTGCTGAAATCTAACTTTGAACCAAGTGCTTCATGCAATTGCTTCCAAAATGCTGAAGTAAACACTGATCCCCTGTGAGTTACGATCTTTTTGGGTACTCCATGTTTACTTACTATCTCTTTGACGTAAATTTCTACTAACTTCTCGGCATTATCTTTCTGATTTACCGGAATAAAATGTGCACTCTTAGTGAGTCTGTCCACAATTACCCATATCATATCCTTCTGTTTAGGTGTCATGGGAAATCCTGTGATGAATTCCATACCCATTTCTTCCCACTTCCATTCGGGAATATCCAAAGGTTGTAATGGTCCTACTGGACTTTGATGTTCAGCCTTCACCCTTTGGCACGTATGGCATTCTGATACATATTTAGCAATATCCCTTTTCATGTTATTTGTAACATCCCAAAAATACTAAACTTGGATCATCAAACTCTAATATTCAAAATTAGGGTTAACAAAAACTTTTCTAAATAAAAATACGAAAGCATGCATGTGTGTATGCATTCCAATTTGGATTATTTTGAATTGCCTTGTTTATGTGTTTCTTTGCTTGTAAAAGGATTCCTAGGTGAAATAAAAATCATCTAAACAATCCCCACACTTTTCCCAAAGACAAATAAATCAAAACAAACAAAATAAAGGAATGGTCACTTTTGCCAAATTAACTCCCATGCCTACTTTGGCTATCTCTAACTTTCAAAACTTAACAGAAACTTGTTTGGATCTTTGCACCCCTTGATAGTACTCATTATAAAGTGTCGTGGGAATGACCACGACAGATGCTGCAATTGGCAGCGAGTAGTAGAACATGGGGCAAGGGCGGCCAACCATCTGCGGTGCGAGATGAGGGCTGAGACACAAGGGTTTACCCCGGTTCGGCCCCCCGGAGGGTAAAGACCTACTCCTCCTAGATTTATTTTGGTGAGAGTACAATGGGGCGAGCTCGACGGCTAGGCGGCGAGTCGCTTGGGTGTATGATGGAAAAGTCTCCTCTATGCGTCCTCTAGGGAGGTTTATATAGACTCTCCTCGCTAGGGTTTATAGATCACAATCAATTTAGTTAAGGATTCGGAGATTCTATGACCTAGTTCGACTGGGCCTAGCTATGTTTCTAGGCCTTCAGCCTCTAGTCGCTTGAATCCACGCCAAGTCTTGATCCAGTCGCCGTCCTGCAGGCCCACTCGCTGACACTTGGGCCAGTAGGAAATGTCCTGCTGAGTATTCCCCGGTAGGCATATCCCCATCAGTAGTCCCTGAGGCCGTTGTTGATTCGTCGCAGGTGTTTGCTGGCAGTCGGAGTATGCGAGTCCAATGCGGACGCCCAGTCAAATCGGCAGCGGACTACTGAACAAAGGAAAGAACTAGTCATTTAGTCACAATAACGGCGACCAATCGTGCCGCAGCTCGGCGAACGGGTCGGCAAATACTTAGTCACTGTTACAGTGATCGGGTCGGCGAGTCGTCAAGTCGCCGGGAGCGACGAGTCGAATGGATGAAGTTGGACCGTCAATCAAGGTCAAACTAGCCGTTGGGTAATCCAATGGTAACTTCGGCGTAATTACCGCGTAGTAACGGCCCCCGAAACTGGCGGGTAGCAACCGCTATATAAGGAGGATGAAAGGCGAATGGGGAAACGCTTCTTCTTTATTCCTCCGATTCCGCCCATCTTTGTTTCTCCATTCCGCACAGCGATCGGAACAATTCAGAGATCCTCGACCTCCACGAATTTCCAACCGATGGCCCCCTCCACCGAGCCGTGGGGTAGATCCAAGTGCACTAAGGCGCTACTAGCATCCTTCGAGGAGGCCGGGATCCTCCGCGCCGGCAGATGGCGCATCCCCGCGGCCGGAGAAGTGATTCCGGATCCACGCGAGGGAGAGTTCATCTGCTTCACCAGCCACCTGGAGCGGGGGCTGGGCTTCCCAACTTCTCTCTTCTTCCGGCGCTTCTGCGCCTACTACGGGATCCAGCCTTCGGATCTGGGTCCGCATAGTATCGAGTAGCTCGCCATCTTCGTGGCGTTATGCGAGTGCTATCTGGGCTGCAGGACCTACCTTCCCCTGTGGCAAGACCTGTTCCACGGGAGAATCAGCCGCGAAGAGACAGGCGGCCCGATGCTAGCTATGGGCGGACTGACATTCAGCTGAAGTCGAAGGCGTCAATCTTTGACCTGATGCTGCCCGCCAAGGCGGCGAACGAATGGAAAAAGTTCTGGTTCTACGTCACCGAGTCGACTCCAGGCGACGAAGTGGCGCTTCCAAGGTACTCCGCCGACCGGCCCGAACCGCGTCGGCTCCAGGTCGTCAAACTCCCGCTGGATCAGCGGATGGTTGTCGACGAAATGTTGCAAACTATATGCGGCCTGAAGAAGAAAGGCCTCCAGACCATCAACCTCTACAACTGCTGGCTCGGGCGGCGGGTCGTGCCCTTGGCCAGCCGCGACCACTACATGTATGAGTATATGGGTAAGGACGACCCGACGAAGTCCTGCCTCGTTGAGTGGGGACTCAACGACTACACCCTGGCCCTGAAGAAGATCACCCAGGCGGTGTATCTCGATGTGAAGGACGGGGTCGCCCCTTATACTGCAAGGCACCCAGCTCCAACGGTACGTTGTTATCCTGTTAATACTCGTAGTCGCAGCTTGTGCATTCGCGGTCGTGCTAAGTTTGTTTGTTCTTGTTGCAGTTGTTCCAAGTGGTGGAAGAGTGGCTTCCACCCGCGGATGATCAGAACTCGAGCTCATCCGTCCAGCACGGAAGCGAATCATCACCCGTCAAACACGACGCTGACAGCGATGGAGGCGAGGACGACGACAACAGAGAAGACGAGCCCGTGGAAGTCGCTGCCCCCACGGTTCGAAAAACCCGCAGGCAACACCAACGCGAGCTCGAAGCGAGTAAGAGCCTCGATCTCCACGATGATGATGACGACGAGCTTCCCGAGCACACCTCACATCGTGAGGCCACGCCGTCGAAGACGAAGAAAGCTCCGCCGAAGAAGAAGGCGAAACCGGCAAAGCCGATATCTCCGCCCCGATCTGCGAGTAGCTCCGACGCCACCAGATCGGCAGAGAACGCTGCGGCACGCGCGACCGCGGCAACAGGAGTCGCCGCCCCTAGGGTTGAGGCGCCGCTGGCGTCGTTACCACCTCCATTCGCCCCACTCGTTAGCTTGGGGGATGCTCTGGCCGTAGGGGCCTCGCCACCAAGGGGTGCTCCCGCGGCTGTTACCACGGAGGCTCCTGCCGCGGCTTCATCTTCGAAGAAGCCATCAGTGTCTTGGGCACACGACGTGTTCGAGACGGGCCTTACTCGGAGGCTAGGGCCCGAGCTGGAGAATCCGTCCAGTATCCACACCGGTCTATGGTTCATACCAGTCGCCAAGTGAGTGCTGTTTGTCTGCTTATTTTCCGTTTTAGTCGGACAGTCTTATTCATAAAACTGTTTCACAGGACTGGTGTTAAAAGATCGGCCATCCTTCAGTGGCCAAGGTTCCGCCAGTCGCCACCGACGTGTCGGCGGATTCCTCGCGGATGAGGAAAACCGACGACGTCGCTAGTCCCGCCGAAGGCGTTAAGAGGATGAAAGGAGAAGACATCGTCACGGTCTCTGATGACCCGGCGGTTGCTCCGAGCGATCCTCCGACTGCGGCGGAAGTGGCCTCGAAGACCAAGGAGGGTGTTGACTCTCCCGATGTGGCTGATCCGGCTCCGAGGAGGCCGCGGTGAGTGCCTCGGCACCGACGAGCCGGATTCCTGGGGTGGCCGAGGTGGAGGTTGAGCAGCGGCGCATCCAAACTCCGGTCGTGCTTGCGTCTGTGGATGCGCTGGAGCTTCACAGCGTGCTAGGCGCTGCCATCCAGGTATGTCCAGTCCCCGAGGATCGGGCCACTGAATTTCAGTGGTTGGATTCTTAATGTTTTTATATCATCCAGTCCCCGAGTGCCTAGTCACGGAATCTCAGCGGGTGGGCACTGAGGAATTTCATTGTCCAGTCCCCGAGTCCTTAGTCGCTGAATTTCAGCGGGTGGGAACTTATGAATTGTTTGTTGTTGACGTTGTAGTGTGTGCTCAGGGCTTGCAGCGCGAGTCGACCGAATGGCTTGCTGCGAAGTGTCGCGTGGAGAAGGAGCTCGTTGCCGTCCAGGAGATGAATAAGGGGCTTCGAGCAGTTGCAGCCGAAGTGAAGGAGGCCCGCCGGGGCCTTGTCCCGGTGGATGACTTGACGGCGGCTCAGTCCGCTTTGAGCACGGCCGAAAAGCGAGTCGCTGACCTGGAGCGTGAACTCAAGGAGGCGAGGGCGGAAGCGAGCTCAGCGGAAGGGCGAGCGAAAGCTGCTGTTACTTCTGCCGCTGAAGAACGGAAAGTATCTGATGCGCTTGTTGCTGGTCTACAGAACGACCTTTCTTCTCTTCAAAGTTTTATCATGGACCTTTGCCGCCCGCTAATTGGTAAACTCTCCTTCAGCCAATTTTCGGCGGCACTAACTGTATTGTGATGTCGATATTTCGCTTATTGCTTGTTGATGTGTTGTAGGCCGGATTACTGACAACGTGGAAGAAGTGCAGTCGTATGACGCGCGGTAGTGCATGACCACCCTGGTCGACTCGGCCGTGTTGTCGGCAACTTGCCTTCGAGCATATCTTCAGGAGATATCGCCCACGGAGGTGATCCCCAGTGACCTTATCGAGCTATGGCGCTACCTGGAAAAAGCTCCGTCGGTCGTCGAGTTCATGACGCGGTCGGCCTTCCGGCGTGGGGCAGCGACGGCGCTTAGCCTTGGGCTTTCCCACTTCCCAGTGGATTTCGACCTCGACGATGTCATGAGCGGCTACCCCTCGTCAACAGGCTCGGTGGAGATTACCGAGGTGCTGAAGCTGACGGACTGGGCCACGGTGTACTCCGATCGCGTTTGGGCGATGGGCGACCTCATCCCCTATCAGGAGACGATTGTCGCCCCCAATGATCCTTAACCGAAGCATCGGGACATCAAGGTCGAGCAGCCGTTTCGTGCAGCGATGGCGGGCGAGCTGACAACGTACCCTCGAACCCTTACGTGCCCTTCATCCGTAGCCGCAGGGATGGTGGCGCGTCTGCATCAAAACCTGCGGAGTAGAAGTGTTGTGCCCTTGGGCGTTAGTACAAGATAATTAGTGAACTTTCCTTGTATTTTGGAACAACTTTGTGCTGCTATGAAGGAAACTCGTGTTATTTTGTCATTTGTTTTGCGATTTTGGATTTTGATTGAATGAGTCCTCGAGCGCGTCCGCCCTTTTTATGGGGTTTACCTCGTTGTTATATGTTTGTTAACTTTTAATGAGTTGAGGTCGAATCGCCATGGCTCGGAAAGCCAGTCGCAAGGCGACTCCCAGGGGTGCTCTTTACTTGACCGTTTTCCCGTGCGCGAACGAGGTCGGGTTGCCGAGTCCCCGAGTGTGGTACTTGGTGGTTCTAGTCGCAGCTCCTAGGTAGGTGAGGACTAAGCGCGTCGTTGTTAGCGCGTCTCTCCTGCCTGATCCGGAGGATCAGTCACGTGGCGAGTCCTGGGCGCGCTCTCATACTTGGCGTTTTTCCCTAGTCGCTCGTATTTGGCTGGGCGTCAGTCCCCGAGCATGGTACTTGGCCGTTCGAGTCTCTATGCCAAGGATGTGGAGGACTTGGTCGCTGTGAGGAGCGACTGCAGTTGTCTTGGCTCGGTGAGCCAATCAAGCTAGGCGACTCCAATGGGGCTCCGGGTTGGCGTTTTTCGTGGACGTTACGAGGCCTGGAGTTTCCCAGTGCCCTCGTGCCGCACTACTTGGCCGTGCCGGTCGCTTTACCATAGGTTGACTTCTGCGAATAGCATAACGCTGTTATTACGAGTGCGAGTGGCACCAGACACAGAGAGTAGACACAATTTTCGGTAGCCGATCTGTTTTATTTCATAGAGGGTGGAGAGTACATGTATGGAGTTCTAGGAGTAGAACTTCCGTAGGAGGTTTACATTCCATGGCCGCTTGACGTCGAGTTTTCAGTCTCCTCGAACGTTGGTGAGGTAGTAGGCGTCATTGCCTAGGACTCGCCCGATGGCGAATGGTCCCTCCCAAGTGGGGGCGAGCTTGTGCATGCCCTTCTTGTCCTGGATTAGGCGCAGTACCAGGCCGCCTTCCTGAAAAGTGCGAGTCCTTACTCGCCGGCTATGGTAGTGGCGGAGCCTTGCTGGTAGATGGCAGTGCGGGAGCGAGCGAGATCGCATGCCTCGTCGAGCTGGTCGACTCCGTCTTGTCGTGCAAGTTCGTTTGCGGCCTCCGTATAGTTGACCACCCTTGGTGAATCATGCTCAAGGTTGGTGGGCATGACTGCCTCGGCGCCGCACACCATGAAGAAGGGGTAAATCCTGTCGACCTATTGACGGAGGTGCGGATGCCCTAGACGATGGAGGGTAGCTCCTCGACCCAGCACCCGGCGGTGCGCTCAAGTGGGACTTGGAGCCGTGGCTTCAGGCCGTGGAGGATGATCTGATTGGCACGTTCCGCCTGGCCGTTGGATTCCGGGTGGGCGACTGAGGCGAGGTCGAGTCGAATGTGGTGTTCCTTGCAGAACTCGGCTATGGCTCCTTTGGCGAAGTTGGTGCCGCTGTCCGTGATGATGCTGTTTGGGAACCCGTAGCGATAGATGAGCTCGCGTAGGAACTTGGTGGCCGTCTTCCCGTCGCATTTGCGGACTGGCTTGGCCTCCACCCATTTTGTGAATTTGTCGACTGCGACTAGGAGGTGGATGAAGCCGGAGGGGGCCTTCTTGAAGGGGCCTACCATGTCCATGCCCCATACGGCGAACGGCCAGGTGATGGGGATTGTCTTGAGCGCCGATCTCGGAACGTGGGTCTGGTTGGCGTATTTCTGGCATCCGACGCACCGCTGGACGATGTCAACAGCGTCTGCGTGTGCAGTGAGCCAGTAGAAGCCGTGTCGCATAGCCTTTGCGACCAGAGAGCGGGCGCCGGCGTGGTGGCCGCAGTCGCCGGAGTGAATGTCTTGGAGGATTTTGCGTCCTTCAGCGGGTTGAACACAGCGTTGGAACACGCCGGTCACGCTGCGCTTGTGGAGCTCGCCGTTGATGATGACGAAGGATTTGCATCGGCGTGCTATCATCTGGGCATCCGTTTCATCCACGGGCAGGGTGCCTCACTCCAAGTAGGCGACGTATGGAGCGGTCCGGTCGTTTGGCTCGGCGATTAGTGCGACCAGGGCTGCATCTGGTTGCAGCGGGATTCCGATGTCGATCTCCCTTGGGGGAGAGACGGAAGGCTTGGTGGTGGTGTCAAGGAAGACGCCGACCGGTGGTCTGACTCGAGCCGAGCCGATGCGAGAAAGTGCGTCGGCCTCCTCATTCTTCCGCCTGTCGATCTACTCGACAGAGTAGCCTGCGAAGTGTCCACCCAGCCGGTCCACTGCTTGGTGGTATGCCGCCATGGTGGGGGAGATGGCGTCGCAGGTGCCGGCGACTTGCCCGGCGACGAGGTCGGAGTCTCCGTAGGAGCGCAGGCGATTGACGTTCATCTCCTTGGCAGCTCGCATGCCGTGGAGTAGCGCTTCGTACTCGGCCATGTTGTTGGTGCAGGGGGTGAAGTCGAGGTAGAGGACGTAGCGGAGTTTGTCGCCCTTCGGAGATGTTAGCACGATCCCTGCTCCTGCACCGTCTGCGTTCTTGGAGCCGTCGAAGTGTAACCTCTAGTAATGGAGGTATGGGATCTTCTCTGGCTGCTAGGCCTCCTCCCAGTCGGCGATGAAGTCTGTGAGAGCCTGTGACTTGATCGCCTTGTGTGGCTCGTACTTGATGTTGTGGACGCCGATCTCGATGGCCCACTTGGCGACTCGCCCAGTCGCCTCATGGTTGCGGATGATGTCCTGTAACGGTGCTGAGGAGACGACCGTTATCGGGTGCTCCTGGAAGTAGTGCGGCAGTCGCCGCTGTGCTCTGAAGACCGCGTATACCAATTTCTGGTATTGCGGGTAGCGCTGGCGCGACTCGGTTAGGACCTCGCTGATGTAGTACACTGGTCGCTGCACCAGGCGCTCCTTTCCTTCCTCTAGCCGTTCGACGACCATGACGGCGCTGACGACGCGTTCAGAAGCCGCGACATAGACCAACATGGGTTCCTTGTCGACGGGGGCGGCGAGTAATGGTGCTGCGAGTAGCACCTCCTTGAGGTCATGGAGCGCGTCATCTACCTCCTTGTCCCATTGGAAGGTGTGGTTCTTGCGCATTAGGCGGTAGAGGGGCATCGCCTTTTCGCCTAACCGGGGGATGAATCAATTGAGAGCCGCGACTCGCCCGACCAGCTTCTGGACGTCGCGCAGGCACTCGGGTCTGCCGAGTCGGGCGATCGTGTTGATCTTGGCAGGGTTTGCCTTGATCCCGCGCTTGGAGACGACGTATCCCAGTAGCTGTCCAGTTGGTACACCGAAGGTGCACTTTCCTGGGTTTAGCTTTATCTTGTACTTCCGCAGGTTGGCGAATGTTTCCGCCAGGTCGGCGAGTAGATCGCCCTGGCGAGCGGATTTCACCACCACGTCGTCGATGTAGACATGGATATTGCGGCCAATCTGGCTCGCAAGGCACTCCTGCATGCACCTCTGGTAGGTCGCCCGAGCGTTTTTGAGGCCGAAGGTCATGGCGGTGTAGCAGAAGGCTCCGAATGGCGTGATGAATGCCGTCTTCTCTTCATCCTCGATGGCCATTTTGATCTGGTTGTACCTAGAGTAGGCATCGAGGAAGCATAGCGCCTCCGAGCCCGCGGTGGAATCGATGATTTGGTCGATCCGCGGGAGGACGAATTGCTCCTTCAGGTAGGCGTTGTTTAAGTTTGTGTAATCGATACACATCCTCCAGGTCCCGTTTTTCTTCTCGACCAGGACTGGGTTTTCCAGCCACTTCGAGTACTTGATTGGCCGGATGAAGCCTGCAGCGAGTAGAAGGTGCACCTCCTCGGCGATGGCTCGGCGGCGCTCTTCATTGAAGGGCCGCAACGACTGCTTGACAGGTCACACTTTGGGGTCGGTGTTGAGTATGTGCTCAGCGAGTTCTCTCGGGACACTAGGCATGTCGGATGGCTTCCATGCGAAGATGTCCCTGTTCTCACGGACTAACTCGATGAGCGCGCCTTCCTATGCTAGGCTCATGCCCGTCCCGATCGTCACCGTCTGGCTGGAGTCGCCTGGGACCAGCTCGACGGTGCGGGTGTGCGTCGTTGCCTCGAAGGCGGTGGAGTTGCCGCCCTCCGAGTTGGGCTTCTTGAGTATGGTGGGGTCATCGTTGTTGACCCCGCTCGCGTACTTGGAGAGCTCCTCGGAGTGGTTGGCCTCTGCCGCTATGACGGCGTCAGCGAGTTCAGCCCCTTTGGCCTTGCACTCTGCGGCCATGTCGGGGTCACCTTGGATGGTGATGATGCCGCACGGCCCGGGTAGCTTCATCGCGTTGTACGCGTAGTGGGGCGCTGCCATGAACTTGGCGAACGCCTGGCGCCCCAAGACACAGTGGTAGGGGCTGTCGAAGGGCACCAGCTCGAAGACGATCCGCTCGGTACGGAAGTTTGCTGGTGTGCCGAAGGTGACTGGCAGCGTCACCTTGCCGATCGGGTATGCCTTCCGACCGGGGACGATGCCGTGGAAAGTGGTGTAGGTCGTCTCAATCATCGACTGCGGGAGCCGCAGTCGCCTGAAGGTGTCCAGGTACATGATGTTGATGGAGCTGCCACCGTCCATGAGCATTTTGGGGAGCCAGTAGTCCCCCACCTTTGGCTTGACCACTAGGGCGACTCGGCCTGGATACTCGATCCATGGCGAGTGGTCCTCGCAGCTCCAGGTGATTGGTTGCTCAGACCAGTTGAGGAACTGAGGGATGTCTATCTGGGACACCGCATTGACGGTGATGGCGCGGGCGATGACCTTCTTCTCACGCTTCGTCTTGAAGCCGGTGAAGGTGTGGAGCGAGCCGACGATGCTGCCGAACTTTCCGCCATTTGGCGGGTTATTGTCGGGGTCTTCCCGCATGCGCTGTGCCTTCTCGATCTCCTTGAGAGAGTGGCATTCAGCGGTCGTGTGCGTGGTGGGCTTTCCTTCCCTGCTATGAAACACAAAGGGTTGGTTGAGAAGGGCCGTGGGATCGAACCTCGGCTTTGCCTTGTAGTTGCCGCCATCGTGGCGCTGTCCTCCGTCGCGGCGAAAGCTCTTGGGCTCGCACTGCGCGTACCCGGCGTTGGCGACGAAGTCGACTCGCGCGTCACCGCGACGTTTTCCGGTGAGGCGAGTGCTGCTATATCGTAGCTCGGGCCGCCTGCCGTTGTCGTGGCCGCTCGTGCGGCGATGTCCTCCCGACTCGTCGTCGGTTTCCTGGTTTGGGTCCTCTTCCGCGTACCTTTTTGCGATCTCCAGGAGGTCCGGTATGTTGTCGAGTATGCGGTACGCTTGTTTGAGATTGGCGACCAGGGGCTCGTAGTGGCACGAAGTCTTGAAGCAGTGGATCGTGGTGTCCGGGTGGATTCCAACCGCGTTGTACCACAGATATTGCCACCGTTGGACCCAGCTGCGAGTTGACTCACGGGGTCCCTAGACGCACCGTTCTAGGTCTTAGATGGTGGTGGCACGGGTGTACGAACCCTCAAAGTGCCCGACGAAGGCATCGCGCATCTCCTCCCAAGAGTCGATGCTATCCGCGGGGAGGGTGTTAATCCACTGCCTGCATGCCCCCTCTATCATCAGGGGGAGGTAGCGGGCGGCTAGTAGGTCGGTGTGGCCGGCGATTCCCATCGCCATGAGGTAGGTATCCAGCCACATGGAGGGATCGTACGAGGGGTCGTACTTCTCTATTTCCTTCGGCGCTTTGAAGTTCGCCGGGTATCTTTCACCTCGGATCATCGGTCCGAAGCACTGGGCCCGATTCAGCTCAGCGATCCCCTTGGTTCACCGTCACGGCGGTTGGTGAGGGTGTGCCGCAATTCGTCAGGCTGGCGTGCGCGCCAGCTCTGCTTGTTGATGATGTGGGTGCGGGCGTCGACGGGTTGTCCGTTGGCGGCGACGAAGTTGTTCGCTGGCCGAGGGTCATTGGTGGAGAGTGCCGCGTTCGCGGGTCGGTGTTGGAGCTGTAGGGGTTCGGGTGGCGGGCAATGGAGAGTGTTAGCCGCCATGGGGCGGCCGCTCGAGGCTGCTCTGCTGCCTGATGAACGCGAGTACATTCGACCCTGTGAGTCGGCGCTTGCATTTTGTTGCTCGACCGCTTTGGCGAGCAGAGCCCTAGCATACTGGATTTGCAGGGCACCTTCCCCAATGGATGCAATGTTGTCGACTGCTGCTTGGACCGCGATGAGGTTGTCCATTGGGGTGGAGAACAGCGGGAGGCCGTTTGCGTCTCGCTCTCGTGAGGAGACCATGATCCTTGGCTGGTCCCTGGGGGTGCGCGGTTGGGTGGTGGTGGAGCACCATTGGCCGTTGCCCCTGGTGGGGGCCGAGTGCTTCCTCCTGGCGGCGCGTTCTTGTAGATCGCGCGCTCGGCCGTGCGAGCCGGGTCGTTCTCATCGTCGAAATTCAGGGCGCGCCCCTGGACGGTAGGGTTCAGGCGTGACCTGATTCGGAGTTGGTGGTAGTGCGACAGCTCCTGCGCCGTCACCTGCTCGAGGCGAAATTTTTCGCGCTCGGCTTGTTCCTTGCGGACTGCCTCCACCAGCTTCAGGCGGAGTTCCTCGACCTCCGTTGCCGTCGCGTTTGGTGGGATCGGCATGGAGAATGGGTCTTCTGGCGGGTCGGCGCAGGTCGCCATGTAGGCCGCGGCGTGGCGACCGGTTCCATCGCGGAGGTCGGCGGAGTTCTCTGACCCGGAGTCGAAGTCGAAGATCCCGAGGATAGAGGGATCCTCGAAGTCTCCGATGTTTGAGACCTGGGTGATGGAGCCCGCGGGTGACGCGACAACAATGGATCCGACGAGTGACGCCAGGGTCGCCGAATTGGCATCGTTGTTGAGGGCCGTGTCGTCCGCGGCCGTGGTGCTTTTGGCCACGTTGCTGTGGGCTGAGTCGTACTCAGAGGCGAGGCAATGAATCGTGCGGACCTGGCTCTCAGAGAGCCGGTCGCGTGGCTGCGACTAGCGAATGCGAGCCGAGTCCTCTGAGACAATGACGTCGGTGATTCCGACGAAGAGGCTGATCGTGCCAACCGGCAGGATCATGCTATGTGTGACGGGTCGCACCGCCGGGACGTAGCTGCTCGGCAAGATCTGGAGCATCTCGCCAATCGCGATCATGCGGCCCGTGGCGATCGACTCGTTGATGGGAAGATTGGATCTCGCCGCAGAACACCGGCCTGACCGGCCAGGCCCCACGGTGGGCGCCACTGTCGTGGGAATGACCACGGCAGATGCTGCAATCGGCAGCGAGTAGTAGAACATGGGGCAAGGGCGGCCAGCCATCTGCGGTGCGAGATGAGGGCTGAGACACAAGGGTTTACCCAGGTTCGGCCCCCGGAGGGTAAAGACCTACTCCTGCTAGATTGTATTATGGTGAGAGTACAATGGGGCGAGCTCGACGGCTAGGCGGCGAGTCGCTTGGGTGTATGATGGAAAAGTTCCCTCTATGCGTCCTCTAGGGAGGTTTATATAGACTCTCCTCGCTAGGGTTTACAGATCACAACCGATTTAGTTAAGGATTCGGAGATTATATGACCTACTCTGACTAGGCCTAGCTACGCTTCTGGGCCTTCAGCCTCCAGTCGCTTGAATCCACGCCAAGTCTTGATCTAGTCACCGTCCTGTAGGCCCACTCGCTGACACTTGGGCTAGTAGGAAACGTCCTGCTGAGTATACCCCGGTAGGCATATCCCCATCACAAAGTATCAAGGCCCACCTTGTGATCATCCAAAAACATTTGAATGCATAGTTTAAAGGACAGTTCAAAATTGAATCTATATCATATGGAAAGATCCCACTTTTTCAAAAACCACTCAAACAAGCTCAACTTTCAAAACCCAAGCATCTACAGACTCACCAGCACCAACCTAGCACACCCACCAAAAATCTTTTCAAAATTCAAAACTTGAATTCATGCGGCCATTTCATCAAACACCTTGAACATGCAAATCAAATAAAATCCAAACACTATTTGGAGCAGTGATTTGAGCCTAACTTGTTCCCTCTCTGGTTGCAAATAGGCTTTAGTAGATCATCTAGCTCATTTGTAAATGTCTAGAACCATTGTAAGCTTGTCAATGTCATCAATGGTGAACAGCCGAAGCCACCCATGCCACCCCAGTGTAGACAACAAGCTAGGAGAGGAACTAGCCATGCCAACCTTGTCTGGGAGATCACCCATGCCTCACCGCCCCCTCTGGACCAGCCCTGCCTCGAAGACATCGACCAGAGCACCCAGGAACGCCGCGCCCGTGCCTCTGTCAACCATGCCGAGCGTGCGCCAGAGCGCCACCCTCGACACACGCCCACAGACCGCGTGCCTCCCTCGCCGCGTGCATACGCAATCACAACCATCCCAGGAGACCGCCAGACATCCCCGTTCGCTGCCCCATGCCTCACAACCACCGCTCACCGTCGAAGACGCCGCCTCTACCGCGCAGAGCATCACATGTTCCAGACCGTTTGCCACCACCCCTACACGTGCATTAAAGCCATAGAGCATCGCCAGGAGACCACCGATCGATCGCCACCGCCGGCCATGCCTCTAGCAGCCCGTAGCCATGTCGCCACTGTCGCCTGCCCATCCCGTTCGGTCTCGTCATCGAGACTATAAATAGAGGCCTCCCCCGCTCAAACTCTTCACACCATCTCACTCCCCTCTCCTCACTGGTTGTTCCACCCCGTTCCCGAAGCAAGGCGAGCAGCGCATCGCCGGAATTTGGCCGGAGCAGGCCGCCTCTAGAGAAGAAGGGCGCCATCGATTTCGTCCACCCCAGGAGAAGCTGCCGGTACCAGGAGGTTCGCCGTCGTCGACTTCGTCGTTCGCCCGCCTCGCCGACCCTCGCCTGAGCCCCGGTGAGCCCCCGACGACCCCCACCTGCCGCGTTAGGTTTATGTCTCGCCGGCGCCGCCCGACGTGGACGATGAGTAGCAGCCGTTCGATAAGACTTAGATCGTGTGGCCGATATTGCCCCGTACCGCTTCGTGTTTAAAGAGCCACTGACTGGTGGAACCCCCCTGTCAGCTGAGCACTGCGCCGCGGAGTGACACTGCGCCGGCCCGTTAACAGTTCCCACGCAGCCCACTCATTTGAATTTGGATTTTTCCAATTTCATTCAAACACAGTTCTGTACCTAGTTTCAAAAATCAACCCATCTCGATTCAGTGAACCAAATTGAATGGAACCAATTTTTTTAGAAAGATATTGAAATGCTTAATCCAAGCCCGTTGAATTCAAATCATTTGAATCTATAGATCAACCTTGGTAAAAATAACAAGGCAGAGCCTTTTCTGCATTCAAACATTTTTCAAAATTCAACCATAAAAGATTTTGAGTTGATTCCAACTCTCAGAAATCACATTTGATCATACCTTTCAGAATATGTAAAAACATATGGGTTTACTTACAGAAATAATGTTCAAGTAATAAAGGAATGCCACATAGGAATTTCTAGTCACTTTATTTATTTAAAATAAAAGGTTAAACCTTATTAAATTGTGACACCACTTTAAATCACTTTCCCATGTACTGAAATATCTGGTGATGACATGTGTCAACATGATCCCATGTTTGAGTTGGAGAATATTAAATCTTAAGTAGTTTTTCAATGAGAAGAAATTACTTTTCTAAAAATAAAAGAAATTAAACCAAGATTTAATCTTGTAATGTTAGTGATGAAGCTAGCTCATCCATAGGACCCTTTTGTGTGATGATTGAAAGTAGTTAATTATTGTTTGGTGATTGTGTACCTCGTATTTATTTATAGACGCTAGTATCGACCAAGGATACGAGGAGGAAGAAGGATACTACGAAGAAGAAGCCGAGGAGAACTTCAACCACTGCTCTGCACAAGGCAAGCCTAATACTACTAGTTGAATGTGCAAGCTAACACTTGCAAGATACTCTAGTTTAGCAAGCCTTACTAATCAAGTTGACCTATGCAAGCAAATACTTGCTTGTTACCATGCCAACTATATGCCTTAAGCATATGTGATCATACCCACTTGATAAACCAATCCTAGTTTTACTTGCAAGCTTTATACTGTATTTCTTTATCAAAGCTATTACTTAGAGTTACTTGAGTAAATTGTAGATACTAGAAAGATAATTGAAGGTTGCATAAAGAGCATAAAACTTGGCCTAAGCTAGATAATATTTATGTCACCCCAAGGCATGAGATTGTATTTAGTTGAAACTCCACTTGTTTACCACCCCTCATTAGTACTCACCCCCACGTGTAGATGCTAGTGATAAGCATAAAACTTGATCAACATTAGATGGGAATACTTGGTGAAAATGGTTATGAAAACCTTGGAATGATGGATCATTCTATTGAGATGTTTTGACATGTGTTTCCGAACACTAGAGGATTTTTATGATGAAAATGTTGAGACATGAGCCTTAGCCCTTTATAAAACTGATGGTTGTCTGGATGCGATACCATTCCAATTTTACCGTACAACCATAATACCCAAGAATTGGGTAGGGCTTGACTGGAACTTATATACCTTAGTATTGGTTCCCTCACGGCCAAGGTTTGAGCTGAGGCTACCTTGTGAAGATTGTCCACCTGTGTAATACCCAAGATGACAGTTGGTCATGGTTGGGAGGCCAAACTCACAGGAGAGGTGCTTATACTAGGGCGTGTATTTGAAAGGTTAAGATTGATTATCCGCATACTGAATATGGTGAATTCAGGATTTGTTCCTGACGGATGTATCAAATATTGTGGTGAAAGTGTACAATCTCTGCAGAGTGTCAAACTATTTGAATAGCCGCGTCCACATTTATGGAAAGTTGGAGTGGCCATACTGTTCCCCCGTCAGATGTTTTCAAAATGACTTGTGAAATGGATTGAGATTTTGACTTGACCACAATAGAGTTGTGGCGTGAGATACAAGTTCCCACTTAGGTGTTATAAAACTTCAACTAGCATTTGTTGCTTCTAAACTTAGTAGATGTAAATCTGGCTTTTGCAAAACAACCCTAGAGCTTAGTGTCCTACTACCAAAAACCCCTTTAATTGTTAGTATTAGTTTGCGAGTACTTAAAGAGTACTCATGGCTTTGTCCCTGGCTATTCCCATGGCCAGACTATGAAGAGGAGTAACTGGAGGATGGACCCCAGGAAGGTTACGACAACTAGGATCATCTCCCATCATCAGCATTGCCTGTGACCCCGAAGATGGAGCTTCGCCTACGCTACCATTATTATTACGTATTTCCGCTGCTTGAGTTGTATTAAGAACTGGATCATGAGATCCTTATTTGTGTAAGACCTTATGTATGGTTTGTAATGGATGATGTACTGTGGTATCCAATTATGTTATGTCTCGCAAAAATGGTAATTCTGGGATTGCGATGTATGGCATAACAGGCATCTGGGATTACAAATCCGGGTATTGACATTATTCCACCAGAATAGTTCTTTCAAATCCATATACATCTTAGTACTTCCTGGATGTATAGAATATGGTGTTTCATGTGCTTCTCTGAGTATGACATCTCTAATATCAGTCACATCTGGAACACATAGACGGTCTTGAAACCATAAAGACTCATAATCTCCAAGGCGAAAAACTGATTTTTGCCCTTGAGATATCCTACGAATTTCCTCACCAATAAAAAGATCTTCTGCTTGATGTCTAAAAATTTCATGCTTAGGGTAACTGTCCTAGTCTGCAATTACCTGCATAGTAGCTAATCCTCCAAGAACCTCTGTTCTAATGAATTGAAGCTCTAATCTTTCCAAGTCCATCTGTAACTCTTTTGGTATCTCCCGATTGCTAGGCTGAATATCTGCACTTTTACGACTTAAAGCATCAGCTACAACATTTGCTTTCCCTGGAGTATAGTTGATTGTTAAATCATAATCCTTGATTAGTTCCAACCAACGCTTCTATCTCATATTCAATTCCTTTTGAGTGAAGAAATATTTGAGACTTTTATGGTCAGTGTATAACTCACATCTGGCTCCATAAAGAAAATGCCTCCATCCTTTTAGCGCAAATACTACTGCTGCTAACTCTAAATCATGAGTTGGATAGTTGACTTCATGTGGTTTCAGTTGTCTTGAACCATAAGCAATCACTTTCCGATCTTGCATTAATACACGACCTAAACCTTCTTTAGATGCATCACAGTATAGTGTAAAGTCTTTCCCTATTTCAGGAACTGCTAAGATTGGAACTGCGGTTTACCTAGTCTTCAACTCTTGAAAACATGCTTCACACTTCTCATCCCAATTGAATGGTGTATTCTTTCTTAGCAATTCGGTCATTGGTCCAGTTATATTGGAGAAACCTTCAATGAATCTCCGATAATAACCAGCCATTCCTAAGAAACCTCGAATCTTCTTCACATTGGTCGGTGCAGCCCATTCTAGTACTGACTGAACCTTAGATGGATTTACAATAATTCCATCTTTACATATCACATGACCGAGGAATTATACTTCATCTAGCCAAAATTCACACTTACTAAACTTAGCATAAAGTTTGTGTTCCCTTAGAGTCTGTAATGCTATTCTCAAATGATCAGCATGCTCTTCCTTATCCTTGGAATATATTAGAATATCATCAATAAAAACTATGACGAACTTATCCAGATATGGCATGAAAATTTTGTTCATCAAGTTCGTAAATATTGCAGGTGCATTGGTCAAACCAAATGGTACTACCAGATACTCATGGTGTCCATATCATGATACAAATGCTGTCTTTGGAACATCTTTAGGCTTGATTTTTATTTGATGGTATCTAGATCTTAGGTCGATCTTTGAAAATACTCTGGCTCCCTTCACTTGATCAAACAAATCTTGGATCCTTGGTAAAGGATACTTATTCTTGATAGTGACATTGTTCAGATTTCTATAATATCCACACATCCTTATTCCACCATCTCTCTTATCCACAAAGATTACTTGTGTTCCCCATGGAGATACGCTTTCCTGAATAAATCCTTTTCTAGCTAACTCACCAATTTTCTCTTTGAGTTCTTTTAATTCTTTGGGTCCCATTTTATATGGTGCTTGAGCTATTGGTGCTGTACCAGGAATTAGGTCAATAGTGAACGCTATCTCCCGGTCTGGTGGCATTCCTGGTAGCTCTACTGGAAAACCATCTTGAAACTCATTTACTATAGAAATATCTTCCAATTTAACCTCTTTCATCGAGTTCAACTGCAGATCCACCATAATATGACTGTTCTTATCTTCTTGCTAAACTATCCTTGCTCCACTTGGAGTTTTGATTGAGACAGTTTTATCTTCACAATTTATCTGAGCTCCGTGTTCCATCATCCAATCCATCCCTAGCACTACTGCAATTCCCTTCAAAGGAATCACATAAAGGTATGCGAAGTATGTATAGCCACAGATCGAGATAACCTGATCTTGTTTTATGTGGCATACAATAACGTTTCCCCCTGTCGTAACTACGGTCATAGGGTTTTCTAACGTTGCCCTTCTTATCGCAAACTTATCACAGAATTCTTCAGAAATGAATGAAGTAGTTGCACCAGTATCAAATAGAACTTTGCCGGGATTGGTAAGGATATTGAGCATACCTATCACTTCATGCTCTAAATTATCACCCTCCTCGAGGGTTGCACAGTTCAGCTTCCTAGTAGGTCTATTCCTCTTGCCATTGTTGTTCTTGACATTATTTCCCTCCTTTATTGGGCTGTCCATTTCATCCAGTGGCTTGCCTTCCATATCAATCCGGCCAACCACCTTGTGGTTTGCTTGGACAATTGGGCTTGATGTGACCTCTCTGACCACAAGCGTGACATACAATTACTGGTTTCGGGCAATCCCTGCTCATATGTCCTGGGAGTTTGCAATTGTGGCATATAATATTCTTTGCATTTGGATTTGCACTCTGATTGAAATTGTTGTTGTTAAAGGGATTATTCCTTGGTTTTAATTCCAAATTGGGTTTGTGCTTACTTGCTTGTATCCTCTTGGTTTCCTTCTTAGCTCTCTTCCTTCTATCCTATTGGACATTCTTGTAGTCATCTTCGAAGGTAACGGCTGCATCTAGCAATTGCTGATAAGTTTGCTTATTAGCCAACCTCAACTTCATCCTCACAAATGGATTTAATCCACGCAGGAAACACTTCTTCCTCTTTTCCTCTGTGTTAACCTCTTCCTCAGCATAACGAGATAGTTGACTAAACTCCCGGATATGCTTCATAACACTAGTATATCCCTGCTGCAGCTCTTCAAATTCTCTTCTATTCAATTCCATAACACTCTCCGGAACATGATATTCACGGAATCTCTGTTGAAACTCTTCCCAGGTATACTCCCTTCCTGGTTGTTGCATGGTTAACTGATTTTCCCACCAAGATGTTGCAGGTCCTGTTAGAAGATGGGTTGCATACCTCAATTTCTCCTCCTCATTGCAACCTACAGTCTTCAGCTTTCTTTCTGTATCTGCTAGCCAATCTTCTGCATCCGTTGGTTCAGGAGCTGATGCAAAAGGTAATGGCCTTGCATTCTGGAAATCAGATAGACTCACTCCTCCACCTTCAGGTTCCCTCTGATTTGCTCGTCCCAGCAACTCCTCCATGAGCTTGTTCTGGGTCTCTTGCATCATTTGCATGCACTACATAAAGTTCTGCTCCATTAACGGCCTCATTGGTGGTGGTGGTGGTAATGCTCCCTGATTTGCTGCATTTGCATCGGCCTTTTCCTTGGCCTCTCGTTCCTTTCACTGCTGCTCAGTTTCGATCTCTACACCCGTATCCATGACCCTCTAGTCCCACAACATAAAGCGAATACTCATAATTACATCATGCACATGTGTTCTGAGCTCGACTTTACGCACAGAACTAGTCACACAATGAAAATACAAGAAAATTCAAATATTCATTTCACATATTATGCATAATATCATAATAATACAAAGTCACTACAACATATACCATATATGTATAATCACAACACTACCTAATTTATCTAACTGTCTTATTTCTTGGGGTACAATACACGATACTTGATATCACTAACTAGTTGCCTCCTTCTAGTAGTAACTACGCTCATCATACATGCCTGATGTCCAACCGCGCTGACATGTTGTTCGTCGCACAGTTTGTGGAACAAATGGCCTTCCAGAAGGAACATACTATGTATCTGAAGTGTCAGGACTTGAGTCATTACTCAACCTGAGCGCATTGACTGCCTCCAGCTCAGTTGAAAAGTCTTCAGAAACATATTCAACATTATCTCCCACTTGAATCTCCTGAGCTTCATTCCTTGAGTTGTCAACAAGATACGTAGATCCTGCTGCTTCCCAGGTGCTCCTTTGGGCAAGATAATTAAACACTGGATAATGTATATTCCCTGGGTTTTGAGAAGATGTTGATGATTCAAACACTCTCTCCTCAGGATCTTCTTCTTCATCCTGATTATCTATTGACATGGTATTTCTACTACTGTTACTAGGGTTAATCCTTGCACCCATCCAACTAGATTGTCCAACATTTCTGTTAGAACAATCTGTGGACATCTGGTGTTCATGAGATCCTTCATATGATCCCCTTCTCCAACCATCAGAATTCTCAATAGGAAGTTCCGAACCAGAACCATCCTCTGAGCCCTGTGGTATTGCATACCTCATATCCATATTAGTATCATGTATAGGTTTAGGTCTTGGTGAATAAGGATATGGTATAAAAGATTCAGGATCTATAGGGATATCCTTAAAGATAGGTGTTGCACTACTACCTGCTTCCTTCTCTAACTGGAATTCTAACTGATTCCTTCTTTCCAGATTAGTTAGATCCTCTAACATGTCATTTTTATCTTCGATAATCACTTGATGTGTCTTATAATAAGACGCAACGAGTGTTCGGTATCTATCCATAAACTTGGAAGGTAACTTTGGATGCTTCTTAACCAAAGTAAGATGATCTGGTATAGGCTCCGAGTCTATAGAATCACGAGGTATCACAGAGAATGTGCTACCTTCTAACTCCTTGCCTTTTTGCTCCCGGATATTAGCTATCGCCTCCACAACAACAACATGATATGTTGCTAAATGACTCCTACCTTCACCTATAGGTAGATCGTGATATAATCCAAGCTCATCTAGAAGTTGGATACTCACACGATACTTGGATAACATCCAGCCATCAAGGTAAGTGATAATATTCACTGGAATTCTAGTTGGACAACTAAAGATCTTTAAAAGTTGACGAAGTTGGTCGGTGAATGATCCTTGATAATCATCAAGAGTCTCCTTTTTCCTTACCAAAGTCTGTTTTGGAAACTTTGGTGCCATAGCTCTGTATATCAGATTTTTTTTGATTAGTAACCAATAATATATTGCATCATAACAAAGAATTATCGCACTAAAACATATAACGGAATATTCTCATTTGAATCCCCATTATATTACTTTTAGAGAATTCTTTATCATTGCTAAACTTTCCTACAGGTAATACCCTTTACTAGGTTTCCAACCTAAGGTCAAAGCAATTTGCTCTGATACCAACTGCGGTGACCCAGCATACCACTGCATGTGTAGTACACTATAGTCGTTGACATGACATTCACAGAACACTGTTCCGTAAATATCACATACCTCGGAGTGGTACAATAGAAACATTGCGGGTCCATATTACAAACATACACACGTTATTATTATTACAATACCGGACATTCAAGACTTCCAAAAGATTCAACTTACAAACCAAAATATAAGTGTTTCATCGGAAGTTTCAAATTTAAAACTTAAACTCCAAATTGAGCTCAGCAACTTATTGCTATATATTGTTCATGATGCTCGGCTCAAGTGGTTACTAGAACTATAGTAATTATTCGGACTCATGTAACTCTTCTCTGTAGATGATGTCGTAGTCCTCCCCTTCTACGGCTCCATACAAGTTGGCCTCTTCATAGAAGACCTCCTCTTGACTCTCGGATGCATACATTGGAGTATCTTCGGGGTTCTTAGAGTCTAAGCAAGGATTCAAAGGAAAGGATGAGTAACAACATTACTCAGCAAATTCATTATATGCAAGGTAGGAAGTTTGATGCTCTATCTACCACCTCAGACTATCAGTCGTTGGTACTATGCAATTTTTGTAAATCTTTCTTCAAAGGTTGATTTTATTATTAAAATCTATGACCACCAGCCTTCACAGGTTGACCAGAACTTTCATGGAGTTCCTTTCCTACCGCGTTCTTAGCTCCTTCCCAGAATAGGGAGTAACAAGTTACAGTTCTTACACTCTGCAGAGGTGCATTACTTTTCCCATGAGAGATCAACTCCTTGTTGCACAACCGGGCGTACTTTCCTGTCCACAATTCCATGATGTGGGGCCCAGTAGTTGGTCCAAGCCAATCACTACCCTCTCTGCGACCTCATATGTCTACACGATCCTTCGGGCTAGCTCACCTTCGTTAAGCCCCCTTTCGGGCAGGCTAAAACCCTGATAAGTTCCCGAAGACTCTATGACCTAGTGATGCCCGGATTACTACCATTTACATGAACTATCTCCCTAAACACCATTCATATATAATCTAGACACCAAAAGTGTGGGGCGTAAGGGTGTCCACCCATATGTTGGGTAAGCACAAGGAATCACAACGTCACGTTAAGGTCGTCTTGCCTTCATACAAGATGAAAATAATACAGCTGACTTCTCTGTCCCATTCCAAATCTCATGGTTAACGCGTAATATACGGCGCTAGAATCATTGATGTCATGGGTTATTAATTCCTAATTGTTCATTATTAGTGCAAGTAGAACTCTAAGTTCTATTGATCCATCATATCATCACTTAGGATGATATCTAAGATTTAGTTACTTGAGAAAATAGTGTTTTCTTTTTCTATAGTATAGATGATAACACACAATTTGCAAATACTTTGACAAAGACTCTTCAAAGGACATGAGCAAGTTATGAACTTGCCTTGTGATTGCAAGGTAGTGAAGTCTGATGCTTGCACTGGACCTTGAGCTTCTATGTCTACGATAACATCATTATTGCCTGGTAAGGACAATATTTAAAGAAGCAAAATGATTATGCAAAGTAATGTAATGCATAATTAATCTTGATATGCATTCTCCCTATTATTAATAAAATTCTTTTTTAATAATAAAGGAGTTATTAATATTAAATTTTTTAATATTTATAATAGAATATTGTATTCTTTTATTTTTATTTTCCTTTTATTGATTTAATAATTCTTTTAAGAATTATCACTTAAATATCCAAAAATTGTTATTAAATATTTTTTTATTATTTTTCTAAAATACTACAATATTAATATATGATGAAAGTGATATTTATTTATTTTTATCATCTTTCAATAATTTTGTAAAATTCCATAAGGAATATATAAATTACAAAATCCTTAATAAAATTTATATGTCTAAATTTTTATCTCTTAATTTATTTGGATAGTTTGGATTATTGTGAATCCAAAAATATTTTATTTATAATTTTTGGACTTTTATTTTATTTTCTAGAATTTAATTAAGTTCAGGGGCATTTTGGTCTTTTTCTATTCATTAAAACAGGCTTTAACGGTTTTTGGGATGGCTTATTCTTATTGGGCCCTTGTGGCCCATTAGGCATAGTCAAAACAGCCACCCCGAAGGGTTCTGGCCCAAGTTAGCCCACTCACTCGCTGTCTCTCACCCTCGAGCTCACTCCTCTCCTCCTCCATCCCCGACCCCGTGGTCGGTGGTGTCGCCGCCGACAATTCCCGCCGTCATGGACTGTTCTGGTCGCCGCCGTGGTGCAGGAGGAGGTTGTTGACTCCGCTCTTCCTTCCTGCCCATCTGGATTTGGGCATGGAGCTTTCCTGCGACGGATTAATGCCGTCCCGAACCCTAGGGTTTGGGGTTGGCGTGGATCCTGGCACCGCCGCTGCTATCGTGCATCGTGGTGATTCACCTCGCCTCTAGGCATGGCTATGGTCGCCGTTGTGGCGCTGTATGGGTCGCAGTGCCTCCTAGGGGTGCTCCCCGTGCCGCCATGGTCGTCGGACACCTCTGCTTCCTCTTCTAGTGTAACTACCTCGGTGAATTACGCTCCTAGTTACAAGCCTGGATGAGCGGAAATGGTTAAAATAGTACGGTGGGGCCCAAATTCCACTCACAGGTAGACCTTTCGGCCGTCCTAACCATTTCCAAACATCGGGACAAGAACGGGCGGCGTAATCGGCAGGCGAAGGGATCAACTACATACACAAATGAGTATGTATGCAAGCCACCATACAACAGTACATCAGAGCCATTCCATCTAAAAAGAAAGGAAATATAGCAACGCCATACGGCAAGATCCAAACATCCTAGATAGATATAATAGTTTAGGATATCTCCTCATACATCAAACATCAGAGTTTCAGGCGGAAGCGGAAGACAAAATCCGAGTACGGATAAGAAGCAAATCGGCATAAGATGCCCCATAAATAAACACATCCCGCCCACAGATCTCACGGATCCCTGTTCCCGGAATCTCTACACCGAATGATCGTTGCCCACATCGTCCGTCTCCTCCACCCAGTATCCATCTCGTGAGTGTACCTGTTCATCTGAACCAATAATTTATCGTGTGAGACCCTAGGGGTACTCAGCAAGTCTTTATGCCTCTAAAGGGGACACAACCTGGGGTGACGCAATTGCAGCAAAAGATAAACCCTAACAGTTCTATAGATACTCGCTAATCATCCGCCTAACCAGAGATAGACGGATGTCCGTGAATTAATAACATTAGTTATAATGGTAATATCCACAGATCCATCCTCCTCCTCGCTTACCGACAAGGAAGCGGACGAACAACCCCCCATCCGTTGGCAGTTTTATTATCCATTCCATGAGTGTTGCACTAGTTACTAGTCAGATACTTAGTCAAGTTAAAAGCGGTACTTTAGTTATGCTTGTCTATGATCGAGAAACTGTGCTCCAAGTCGTCCATAACCGTGGACACGGCTTTCAGAAAGTTTTACCCTGCAGGGGTGCACAAATAGCAACACACACTCGATCAACCTCGGAAAAACCAAATCAAAACCCAATGAGGCATTCACGACAAAGCGATCACAGGATTCAGAAATATTTCAGGGGGCTACCCCATTAAGCTACCCGCGACGAAGTTGGCCGACTCCGAGACGGACTCAAGGTTTGCGCCAATGGCTGTAAACGACTGGGAACCCGAAAATGTGACTGGGCTTGTCGATACCGCGAAAACACTCCGCTTTCCTAAACAGTACAGTGTGCAGTACCTCGCACAATTTAAATATAGCAGTAAAGCATGGCATAAGTACATGATAGTAAATAAAACCTCAAACTAGTTTGTGGCCCCAAGAAATAAGAATAAATCAAGCTCTGGCTCAGGGGGGTTCATAAGCCTCCCGGATGTGGATAGCGCGAATATTCAAGGAACAGGAATCAAGTACTCGGGGTCCTACGGGACACAAGTGAGCCTGAAAAACCAAATAGCAAAATATGGCTCACCGATGCCACTTTCATTAGTTATCCCATTACTACTCAGATTAAGTTGTATAGGTACCTCATTATCCATCAGACACTCACATACCCTACACATGCTGTTCTACGACGCGCATGGCTCAAACAACTCCTGTAGTAATGGCTCATGGGATGGAGGAACAAGCTTCGGTGGGGTTTAAAAGTAAAGGCTATGCAAAACTTGGGATTCAGATTAATGCAATCGTGACTCAATGATGCAAGAGTAAGATAGAGGAAATAGGTATTATATGTATGCAAGCATGTGGTAGTGCTTGCCTGGCAGCTCAGTTGAAGCAAGGGATGGATCTGGGTAGTGCTCCTGGTTCTCTTGGTATATCCCCTGCTCAGCGTCTATTCGAAGAAGAACCAAACAAACAAGGGCCAACATAAATAAAGTGCGCAAGCATATGAATTAGATGCGACAAGCAAACAATCATGCCATGATGAATGATGCACAATTTGCATGGCATTAATGTAGCATGGCATGGGTGAGGTGTGGAATACAAGAATAAATCATTTTATTGGGTTTTGGCCCCATTTTATCCTCCTATTAGTTGCTGTATACTTTATATTTATATGATGCATGCTTCAAAACAAAACATGGAATGCATAAACAGAAAGGTCTCGTCGATCTAATCATTTTAGACATATTATTTGTTAAATTTGGAGTTATAAAACAAAAGTTATTAATTAATTAAGGTAAAAGGGCATTTTATTGTAATTTTAATCAACTTGGAAAATAAAGTGTCCAAAATATATTTTGAAGGCCATATTTGAATTCCTCACATTTTTCTGATTTGAAAACATATATTATTTGCATTATTTGGATTTATATTTTAAAAGTTATTAAAAACTGTTTTAAATTTGAATTTGAATTAAAACAGATATACAGAAAAAAAAAATACTTTTGTTAGTCGCTCAGTTCTAGCCACAGACTATGACAGGTGGGGCCTGGCTGACTAGACGCCACAGCGCTCAGAAAAGTTTCTGTCACCGCGAGCACGCCCAGCCCGTGACACTGACAGATGGGACCCGCTGGCTCGCAGGCCCACTTGACAGAGAAAGGTGGGGAACTGACCACGTGGCGCTGTGAGGGAGTGCGGGTTGAGGATCCGAAACTTGCGGTCTCTTTTTGCAAAGTGGCATAGCCGATGAAAGCTGGGCCCGGAGGGGTCGCGGGTTTGGCCGGCAAAAAGGCAGGGGCTAAACAGAAAAGAACGACGCTACTGTTTTTCTTCTCTCCGCGATCTGGCGAGAGATCGATGCGCAGCGCGGGCGGGGGATCGATCCCTGGTCGCGGGCGTGCGCGCGAGGGAACGGAACCAGTGCGGTGGCTTCCAGGTTGGTGTCAGACGAGTGGGCGAGGCCTAGCTAAGTCGCTGCGCGGCGTAGCAACGCAGGAACGACGTCGGCCGCCGCGCACCGAGGCTGTTCGACGATATGACCGGCGAGCACAGGCGACGACAGCGAGGCGAAACATGTCAGGGGGGTGGAGAGGCTCACCGCGAGGCTGTCGGTGGCGGTGGATCGGGCAGGCGTGCAGCGGATCGGCGGCGGAGTTGGAGGACAGAGAGCTAGGGTTTCGCTCGGGCGGTGACGGTGTGCAGCGGTTTGGGGCTCTTCCTCCTTGTCAACGTGTCCAGGCGAAGCAGAGAGGTTCCCCTTGGTCTCCTAGATCACCTCCGCGTCGCCCACGCCGGCTGGATCGAAGAGGGGAAGAGGTAGACGTCGGTAACCGACGTCGGCTGTTGGCGGTCGTGGAGAGAGAGGGGAGGAGAGGCAGGCTCCAGGGCGGATCTGGGATGCAGCAGGGGGGTGGGGAGATGTGGGAGTGGATAGGAACGGAGGGAGGGAGGGGTAGATGGCGTGGTGGAGGGGAAAGGTGGCGTCGGCCACTTTTCTCCTTCTTCACGTGCTAGGCGGCTCGGGCTGGGCAGGAGCAGGGCGAGGTGGTGAAGGGGGGCTGCCAGGTGGGGTCGGTAGGCCGGTGGAGGAGGGGACTGGCTCGGGTGCCCCTTGTGGCAGAGAGAAAGGAGAGGGGGAGGCTCAGTTTAGCTAGGGTAGAGGAGTGGGTAGGCTTGGGTTAGGGTTTTGGGGTGGATGGGGTAGCTAGGTGGCCGGGGTGATCAGGTGGTCAAGTGGGGCCAGCTAGGTAGAGAGAAGAGAGAGGCCGAGAGAGAGTGGTGGTGTTATAGCTAGGGTTTGGTTTAGAAGGGGTGTGGTTTAGAGAGGGTGGTAAAGAGAGGAGAGATGAGGGTATGGTTTAGGTTTAGAGAGAGAGATAGAAGGAGTGGCTTTCTTTTGACAAGACCAAGCTAGAACAAGTCAAGCTCAACAAGATCTAGACAAGAAAGAGAGGGTGAGATAAAAAGGTGGTGAGGGGATGGATGGAGGTAGATGTAGGTTTTAGGGTTAGATGCTTGCATGCATCAAGCAAGATCAAGCATAAGAGGGTAGAGAGAGATATGGGGAAAAGATCCACTCAAAATTCAAATAAAAACCAAAGGACAAGCAACAGGTAGTACTTGCATGGGCCATGCATAAATAATTAATACCATGCTTATTTTTGTGAAAACAAGATTATTTACATGGCATTTTTCTTATGCATTCCAAAATGTGGAGTAAGGCCTAAGCAAAATAATTTAAAAGAAAGCTCCAAGTGGAGTAGATGGAAATGATCACATTTGAATATAATTGGGAATTACTAGTGTGTATATTCCACTAGATACTTACTAGTCCCAAAAATATCCCAACATGAGCATAAATCCTTAATAATCCATATGGAAGCTAGGAAAAAGGGTTCCACTCACAAGACATGCAAAGGTGGCCATGTGACTCTCATATATCAATAATGTGAAAACAACATGATGCTAAGATGAGAGCATGTGGAAATAGAATTGGATCCATCCCAACCCGCATGAGCTAGAGGTAAAACCCAAATAAAGTGCAAAGCTCATATTTGGTTGGATGGTGGAATTATAAGGTGGTGAAAGAAAGGTGGTGGAGTTAATAAGAGATATGCCCCCAACTCAACTTGGGCATTAAACAATATATCAAGAACCAAATACAATATCAAGAGGCAACTATAATTAACAATGCATATGAGATAAGAACCAACAAAAAGGGTTTTATATGATGCTCAAATGCAAGGTGGCATGATGTCATGAGCATGATATAATGATGATGCAACAATTATATATAAGAAGTAGCCATTATATTACTAGACCAAGTAGCATTACAATTGTTAGACAATTGGAATGCTACAACTCTCCCCCACTAAACAGGAATCTCGCCCCGAGATTCTTGGAAGAAGAAGAAGTCTCAAAGAGGGTAGGAAACTTGGCACGGAGCTCGTCTTCACGTTCCCATGTGGCTTCATCAACGGAATGGTGCGACCACTGCACCTTGCAGAACTTGATGGACTTGTTGCGAGTCCTTCTTTCTGCGAACTCAAGGATTTTTGTGGGGTGTTCTTGATAAGACAGGTCTTCTTGGAGAATGATAAGCTCATGGTCCACGGTCCTGCCGGGATCCTTGAAGCACTTCTTGAGCTGAGAGATGTGGAAAACATCATGGACCTTGAGTTTTTCCGGGAGCTCAAGCGCATAAGCAACTTCTCCTCTTCTTCCACGAATTTTGAAAGGACCGATGTATCTAGGAGCCAGCTTTCCTTTGATACCAAAACGGTGCGTGCCTCTCATGGGAGTGACACGAAGGTAAACGAGATCACCAGGGACATACTCCATGTCCGTGTGCTTCCTGTCATAATTGCTCTTCTGGCGACTTTGAGCAATCCTCAGATTTTCAAGAATGATGTGAACCTTCTCCTCCGCTTGAGTTATAATGTCAGGGCCAAACAACATTCTTTCTCCTGCACCTGACCAACCAATCGGAGTTCTGCATTTGCGACCATAAAGAGCCTCAAATGGTGCCATCTTTAGACTTTTGTGGAAGCTATTGTTGTAAGAGAATTCAGCATAAGGAAGACATTCTTCCCACTTCATGCCAAAAGAGATGACGCAAGCACGAAGCATATCCTCCAGAATCTGATTGATCCTTTCAACTTGTCCTTGCGACTGAGGGTGGTAAGCCGTGCTGAAGTTCAACTTTGTTCCCAAACCATTTTGGAAACTTTCCCAGAACTTGGAAGTGAAGATGCTTCCACGGTCTGAACTGATCTCGAGAGGAACCCCATACAGAGAGACAATTCTGTTGATATAGAGCTCAGCCAACTGAATTGCAGAAATTGTTTCCTTGACGGGGAAGAAGTGAGCCACTTTAGAAAGCCTGTCAATGACAACAAAGATTGCATTGTTGCCCTTCTGCGACCTTGGAAAACCAGTGATGAAGTCCATCTCCACTTTCTCCCATTTCCATTCCGGGGGTTTCAATGGCTGTAGAAGACCGGAAGGTTTCTGATGGACAGCTTTAACTCTACGGCAGACATCACACTCCGAGACATACTTGGCACAATATCGTTTGAAACCCGGCCACCAATATTGTGTTTTCAAGTCCATGTACATCTTTGTGCTGCCAGGGTGGATAGAAAGAACAGAATCATGCGCCTCCTTGAGAACTTGCTCTCTCAAACCCGGGTAGTTCGGAACAAACATCCAGTGTTCAAAGAAAAGCGTGCCTTGGTCATCGACGTGGAAGGACTCATACTTCGGAAGCTGGAGTTTGGAGATGATCTTTCTTGTGTACGGATCACCGAGCTGAAAGGAGCGAACCTTTTCTTCCAAGAGAGGAGTAGCCAGAAGGTTCAGGAGATACCCTTGTTCCACAATTTCAAGGTTGAGCTGACGGAATTCCTCGCACAAGAGACGCTGTTGTTCTTCCATCATGAGGTTGTTGACATAGGCTTTGCGGCTGAGAGCATCGGCCATGACATTAGCTTTGCCCGGAGTGTAGTTGATGGTCAAATCAAAATCATTGATTGCTTCAATCCATCTCCTCTGCCGAAGGTTGAGATCAGGGTGAGTAAAAATATACTTCAGACTCTTGTGATCAGAAAAGATCTCACAACGGTTGCCAAGCAAGTAGTTCCTCCATACTTTCAAAGCAAAGACAACTGCTGCGAGCTCGAGGTCATGTGTAGGATAGTTGATCTCATGCGTCTTCAACTGTCGAGAGGCATAAGCAACAACTTGTTTTTCTTGCATAAGGACCGCACCCAATCCTTGCAAAGAGGCGTCACAGAAGATCTGGAAAGGCTTGGATGTATCCGGAGGAACCAAGACTGGTGTGGAAGTGAGCTTCTCTTTGAGTGTCTCAAAGCTTGCTTGACATGCAGGAGTCCAAAAGTATTTCTTGCCTTTCTTGAGGAGATCGGTAAGAGGCTTCGCTATCTTCGAAAAGTTCTGAACGAAGCGACGGCAATAACTAGCCAAACCAAGGAAACTCCGCACTTCTTTGACATTTACAGGAGGAAGCCATTCAACAATTGTCCTTACAGTTTCCGGATTGACTGCAATGCCCTCGGCAGAGATGACGTGACCAAGATAGGTTACTTGAGGCAGCCAAAACTCACACTTGGAGAACTTTGCATACAAGCGGTTCTCACGAAGCTTGTTTAGGACACACCGAAGGTGTTCTTCATGTTCTTCCTTTGACTTAGAATAGACTAGGATGTTATCCAGATAGACCACAACGAACTTATCAAGGTACTCCATGAAAACCGAGTTCATGAGCCTCGAGAAGGTGGCAGGTGCGTTGGTGAGACCGAAGGACATGACCGTGTACTCATACAGGCCATAGCGGGGTGGTGAAAGCTATTTTAGGAACATCTTCCTTGCGAATCTTGATTTGGTGATAACCACTTCTCAAGTCAAGCTTAGAGAACACCACAGCTCCAGCTAGCTGATTGAAGAGATCATTAATCCGCGGAAGGGGATATTTATTCTTGATGGTTTTAGCATTGAGAGCCCGATAGTCAACACAAAGTCTATCAGTCTTGTTCCGCTTCTTCACAAAGATTGTTGGGCTACTCCAAGAAGAAGTACTGTGTTGAATGAAACCCAACTTCTCTTGTTCATCAAGCTGTCGTTTGAGTTCAGCCAACTCAGCAGGACCCATTTTATAAGGCCGCTTGGAGATAGGAGCGGTACCAGGTTCAAGCTCAATTACAAACTCAACCTCACGATCCGGAGGCATACCTGGCAACTCTTCAGGAAAGACATCTGGGAACTCACAGACCACCGGAACACTCTGAATAGCTTCCATAGCATCATCATTCAGAGCCGCCAAAGAGAAAAGCTGGATAGCAGGAGTCAGACTTGGAGAATAGACTATATGGCCTTTAGGAATCTTCAGAGAAACCGAGCGCTCAGCACAATCAATCACAGCTGCATTTGCTGTCAACCAATCCATGCCCAAGATGACATCAATGTCCGAATTGCCCAGAATGATTAAGGAAGCCGAGAACGAAGAGCCACCAATCTTAATTTGATTTCCATGGCTGATTTTAGAAGCTGCCATAGTTGCTCCAGGAGAAAGGACCATTAACCGCTTAAGGAGAGGATCCATAGCTAACCCATTCTCATCTGCAAACTTGGTTGACACAAAAGAATGCGATGCACCAGAATCAAACAAAACTCGTGCAGGGACTGAGTTAACGGGAAGCATACCCATCACAACTCCAGGTGCATGCTCAGCTTGAGCGGCGTTGACACAGTTGGCACGAGCAACAGTAGACCCGGGCTTGGTGTTGATGTTGAGAGCCCGAGGTGGTGGTGCACGAACCAAAGGAGAGCTTGCCGCAGATCTTGGAGGTGGTGGAGGGAGGGCCTTGTTCTTCATCGGACAGTTCCAGCTTTGATGCCCAGTGTTTCCACACGTGTAACAAGCACCAGGTGGACGTGGAGCAACGTAGCCAGGGACTCCGCCAGGCGCTCAAGGGTAGTGGTGGTTGTAGCCCCTGGGAGCAGCAGTGAGGAAGTTTGGTGGCCTTGCTGCGAAGCTTGAAGGTCTTGGTGGAGCCGGGAGCGACGGTGGGGTGTTAGGAACCCAGACACGACGCTTAGAAGGAGTTGACATAGCTGAAGATCTTGCTGCATCACGGTTGTGTTTCTTTGACTCCTCAAACACTTGCCTACTTGCCTCTTCCTGCAGAGCTGTATGCTGAAGTTCCAGAAAAGATGCCGGCCTTGCATGTGTGATTGCATATTTAGTCGATGCATTGAGCCCTTGCCTGAACCTCTTTTGCTTCTTCTTGTCATCAGAGATCTCATCGCCACCATAACGAGAAAGGTTCATGAAGTTTCTGATGTAGGTATTGACATTATCATTGCCCTGCTTGAGGTTGAGAAACACTTCCTTCATCCTCTCCATGACAATTTCTGACAGATACTGCTCTTTGAAAGCTCCAGTGAACTGTCCCCAAGTAGGCTGAAAACCAGTGCAGTTTGCCTTCAGGTAATTCTCCCACCAGAGAGCTGCATCTCCCTTCAGAAGGTGAGTAGCACACTTTACCCATTCTTGCTCAGGAACATCAGCAGTCATCAGCAGCCTTGACATCTCACGCAACCAATCATCAGCATCAAGTGGTTGATCAGAAACATCAAACTGGCGTGGGTTGAACTTCAGGAAGATTTTGATGTCTCCTCGCTTGGGAGGTGGAGGTAGCGGAACAAACTCATTCCTCCTGACACTTTCTTCAAAACGCTGCTGGTTCTGCTGCATTGCTGCCAAGGCATTGGCGATGCTTGACAACGCTGCCCCCAGTTCAGGTTGTATGTCCTCCTCAGAACGGCGTGGTGGTGCCATCCTGTGATTGATATAAAACACAAGTCAGTACTATGATGGAGAATAATAATAATCCAAAATAGTACCAAAATGGAATTAATCAAGATTAAAGGATACAATTTACTAAGATGATATTAAAATATCAATGAAGTTCAAAGCACCTAGAAGATATTAAGCATATCGCACACGACTGAAAAGGAGTGTGGTACACAGATATATCAAAGAAAATTTTTTCCGCAAATTTCGGCATTAAAATACCAATAGATGCGCAAAATCACTTAACGAATCAGGATTAGTGACTCTACCAATTCAATATACAAGAGCGAATGATAAGGGTAGTGGTATGGTCGCGACTCCATCCCGCACTCAAATCATTACTCTGCACATGAATAAGTAAAACACATATCCCAACACCTTCTTCTCACGATGAACCTAAAGATTAGCAACTACGGAAACGAACACCCCAAACAAGATGACGTCGGATAACAAAGAGTAAGACAGATCGCGTCGATATACAACGAATCAGATAGATCGCGTCGGTTTGCAAAAGCCTGTCGGTATGGAATGTACCAACAGTTGATAACCAAAGGCAGATTGTGATAACAACTTGGATGCAACAGATAGACAAGGAATTACACACACACACAACCTATGGTACTACGGAATCCCAGAACACGTGAATCCTAGTTTGAATTTTAAGGAGAGGATTGAAAACGTTACACTTCCTTACCAGAAAAGGGTGGGTGGGTGGGTAAGAAGAAAAGTGAAAGCAGTCCTACTCTCGCGTTTTGTTTTTCCCTAGTATACATAGCTACCAAAATATTTGCTAGACTGACAACGACCATTTGGCTGAGACCCTGAAGGTCGGGATGGCTCTGATACCAATTGTAACTACCTCGGTGAATTACGCTCCTAGTTACAAGCCTGGATGAGAGGAAATGGTTAAAATAGTACGGTGGGGCCCAAATTCCACTCACAGGTAGACCTTTCGGCCGTCCTAACCATTTCCAAACATCGGGACAAGAACGGGCGGCGTAATCGGCAGGCGAAGGGATCAACTACATACACAAATGAGTATGTATGCAAGCCACCATACAACAGTACATCAGAGCCATTCCATCTAAAAAGAAAGGAAATATAGCAACGCCATACGGCAAGATCCAAACATCCTAGATAGATATAATAGTTTAGGATATCTCCTCATACATCAATCATCAGAGTTTCAGGCGGAAGCGGAAGACAAAATCCCGCCCACAGATCTCACGGATCCCCGTTCCCGGAATCTCTACACCGAATGATCGTTGCCCACATCGTCCGTCTCCTCCACCCAGTATCCATCTCGTGAGTGTACCTGTTCATCTGAACCAATAATTTATCGTGTGAGACCCTAGGGGTACTCAGCAAGTCTTTATGCCTCTAAAGGGGACACAACCTGGGGTGACGCAATTGCAGCAAAAGATAAACCCTAACAGTTCTATAGATACTCGCTAATCATCCGCCTAACCAGAGATAGACGGATGTCCGTGAATTAATAACATTAGTTATAATGGTAATATCCACAGATCCATCCTCCTCCTCGCTTACCGACGAGGAAGCGGACGAACAACCCCCCATCCGTTGGCAGTTTTATTATCCATTCCATGAGTGTTGCACTAGTTACTAGTCAGATACTTAGTCAAGTTAAAAGCGGTACTTTAGTTATGCTTGTCTATGATCGAGAAACTGTGCTCCAAGTCGTCCATAACCGCGGACACGGCTTTCAGAAAGTTTTACCCTGCAGGGGTGCACAAATAGCAACACACACTCGATCAACCTTGGAAAAACCAAATCAAAACCCAACGAGGCATTCACGACAAAGCGATCACAGGATTCAGAAATATTTCAGGGGGCTACCCCATTAAGCTACCCGCGACGAAGTTGGCCGACTCCGAGACGGACTCAAGGTTTGCGCCAATGGCTGTAAACGACTGGGAACCCGAAAATGTGACTGGGCTTGTCGATACCGTGAAAACACTCCGCTTTCCTAAACAGTACAGTGTGCAGTACCTCGCACAATTTAAATATAGCAGTAAAGCATGGCATAAGTACATGATAGTAAATAAAACCTCAAACTAGTTTGTGGCCCCAAGAAATAAGAATAAATCAAGCTCTGGCTCAGGGGGGTTCATAAGCCTCCCGGATGTGGATAGCGCGAATATTCAAGGAACAGGAATCAAGTACTCGGGGTCCTACGGGACGCAAGTGAGCCTGAAAAACCAAATAGCAAAATATGGCTCACCGATGCCACTTTCATTAGTTATCCCATTACTACTCAGATTAAGTTGTATAGGTACCTCATTATCCATCAGACACTCACATATCCTACACATGCTGTTCTACGACGCGCATGGCTCAAACAACTCCTGTAGTAATGGCTCATGGGATGGAGGAACAAGCTTCGGTGGGGTTTAAAAGTAAAGGCTATGCAAAACTTGGGATTCAGATTAATGCAATCGTGACTCAATGATGCAAGAGTAAGATAGAGGCAATAGGTACTATATGTATGCAAGCATGTGGTAGTGCTTGCCTGGCAGCTCAGTTGAAGCAAGGGATGGATCTGGGTAGTGCTCCTGGTTCTCTTGGTATATCCCCTGCTCAGCGTCTATTCGAAGAAGAACCAAACAAACAAGGGCCAACATAAATAAAGTGCGCAAGCATATGAATTAGATGCGACAAGCAAACAATCATGCCATGATGAATGATGCACAATTTGCATGGCATTAATGTAGCATGGCATGGGTGAGGTGTGGAATACAAGAATAAATCATTTTATTGGGTTTTGGCCCCATTTTATCCTCCTATTAGTTGCTGTATACTTTATATTTATATGATGCATGCTTCAAAACAAAACATGGAATGCATAAACAGAAAGGTCTCGTCGATCTAATCATTTTAGACATATTATTTGTTAAATTTGGAGTTATAAAACAAAAGTTATTAATTAATTAAGGTAAAAGGGCATTTTATTGTAATTTTAATCAACTTGGAAAATAAAGTGTCCAAAATATATTTTGAAGGCCATATTTGAATTCCTCACATTTTTCTGATTTGAAAACATATATTATTTGCATTATTTGGATTTATATTTTAAAAGTTATTAAAAACTGATTTAAATTTGAATTTGAATTAAAACAGATATACAGAAAAAAAAAATACTTTTGTTAGTCGCTCAGTTCTAGCCACAGACTATGACAGGTGGGGCCTGGCTGACTAGACGCCACAGCGCTCAGAAAAGTTTCTGTCACCGCGAGCACGCCCAGCCCGTGACACTGACAGATGGGACCCGCTGGCTCGCAGGCCCACTTGACAGAGAAAGGTGGGGAACTGACCACGTGGCGCTGTGAGGGAGTGCGGGTTGAGGATCCGAAACTTGCGGTCTCTTTTTGCAAAGTGGCATAGCCGATGAAAGCTGGGTCCGGAGGGGTCGCGGGTTTGGCCGGCAAAAAGGCAGGGGCTAAACAGAAAAGAACGACGCTACTGTTTTTCTTCTCTCCGCGATCTGGCGAGAGATCGATGCGCAGCGCGGGCGGGGGATCGATCCCTGGTCGCGGGCGTGCGCGCGAGGGAACGGAACCAGTGCGGTGGCTTCCAGGTTGGTGTCAGACGAGTGGGCGAGGCCTAGCTAAGTCACTGCGCGGCGTAGCAACGCAGGAACGACGTCGGCCGCCGCGCACCGAGGCTGTTCGACGATATGACCAGCGAGCACAGGCGACGACAGCGAGGCAAACATGTCAGGGGGGTGGAGAGGCTCACCGCGAGGCTGTCGGTGGCGGTGGATCGGGCAGGCGTGCAGCGGATCGGCGGCGGAGCTGGAGGACAGAGAGCTAGGGTTTCGCTCGGGCGGTGACGGTGTGCAGCGGTCTGGGGCTCTTCCTCCTTGTCGACGTGTCCAGGCGAAGCAGAGAGGTTCCCCTTGGTCTCCTAGATCACCTCCGCGTCGCCCACGCCGGCTAGATCGAAGAGGGGAAGAGGTAGACGTCGGTGACCGACGTCGGCTGTTGGCGGTCGTGGAGAGAGAGGGGAGGAGAGGCAGGCTCCAGGGCGGATCTGGGATGCAGCAGGGGGGTGGGGAGATGTGGGAGTGGATAGGAACAGAGGGAGGGAGGGGTAGATGGCGTGGTGGAGGGGAAAGGTGGCGTCGGCCACTTTTCTCCTTCTTCACGTGCTAGGCGGCTCGGGCTGGGCAGGAGCAGGGCGAGGTGGTGAAGGGGGGCTGCCAGGTGGGGTCGGTAGGCCGGTGGAGGAGGGGACTGGCTCGGGTGCCCCTTGTGGTAGAGAGAAAGGAGAGGGGGAGGCTCGGTTTAGCTAGGTAGAGGAGTGGGTAGGCTCGGGTTAGGGTTTTGGGGTGGATGGGGTAGCTAGGTGGCCAGGGTGATCAGGTGGTCAAGTGGGGCCAGCTAGGTAGAGAGAAGAGAGAGGCCGAGAGAGAGTGGTGGTGTGGTAGCTAGGGTTTGGTTTAGAAGGGGTGTGGTTTAGAGAGGGTGGTAAAGAGAGGAGAGATGAGGGTATGGTTTAGGTTTAGAGAGAGAGATAGAAGGAGTGGCTTTCTTTTGACAAGACCAAGCTAGAACAAGTCAAGCTCAACAAGATCTAGACAAGAAAGAGAGGGTGAGATAAAAAGGTGGTGAGGGGATGGATGGAGGTAGATGTAGGTTTTAGGGTTAGATGCTTGCATGCATCAAGCAAGATCAAGCATAAGAGGGTAGAGAGAGATATGGGGAAAAGATCCACTCAAAATTCAAATAAAAACCAAAGGACAAGCAACATGTAGTACTTGCATGGGCCATGCATAAATAATTAATACCATGCTTATTTTTGTGAAAACAAGATTATTTACATGGCATTTTTCTTATGCATTCCAAAATGTGGAGTAAGGCCTAAGAAAAATAATTTAAAAGAAAGCTCCAAGTGGAGTAGATGGAAATGATCACATTTGAATATAATTGGGAATTACTAGTGTGTATATTCCACTAGATACTTACTAGTCCCAAAAATATCCCAACATGAGCATAAATCCTTAATAATCCATATGGAAGCTAGGAAAAAGGGTTCCACTCACAAGACATGCAAAGGTGGCCATGTGACTCTCATATATCAATAATGTGAAAACAACATGATGCTAAGATGAGAGCATGTGGAAATAGAATTGGATCCATCCCAACCCGCATGAGCTAGAGGTAAAACCCAAATAAAGTGCAAAGCTCATATTTGGTTGGATGGTGGAATTATAAGGTGGTGAAAGAAAGGTGGTGGAGTTAATAAGAGATATGCCCCCAACTCAACTTGGGCATTAAACAATATATCAAGAACCAAATACAATATCAAGAGGCAACTACAATTAACAATGCATATGAGATAAGAACCAACAAAAAGGGTTTTATATGATGCTCAAATGCAAGGTGGCATGATGTCATGAGCATGATATAATGATGATGCTTCAATTATATATAAGAAGTAGCCATTATATTACTAGACCAAGTAGCATTACAATTGTTAGACAATTGGGATGCTACATCTAGTCTCCAGCAAGGACCATTGGTGAGTTCTTTTCCTCTCCCCCTTGTGCTCTCTATGCTAGCTCATCCTATGCTAGATGTTGGTAGTGACCTCTCTGGTTATTGTCTTGTCCTGATTAAGATGATTTATTCCATTTAGGGTTCATGTCCTGTTGTTGATTATATACTGGATGAATTAGATCATGTGTTGATGGTTTCTAAGCATGCTAAATGATTGTTATCTGAGGCTTGCTGCTTAAGATGAATTATGGTGGTACTGGTGGCTTATCACATGATTTTATGCTTAAATTTCATATGATTCAGAGGATACAGTTGCTCTGAAATCAATACTTCGTAAAGTTAGTGATTTTGATAACTCACCACTGTCATTACTTGGTTAATGATAGTGAGTATGGTGTGATGAAATCACTATATTAACCTTTGTTGGCTTAAGAATTCAGATGTAGTTTGAGATCCAATGGTTTCGAACAACGAAGATATACATAGGAATTTCTTAACTATGATTCCTGTGATGGCAGGAAAATGATTTGTAGTTGATTGATTGAATCTGTGAAGATTGAATGCTTATCTTGATTCATGTAGAATTGTTCTTGTGACACCATCTTTGTATGGCACACAAGATTAGATTCTATTTTCTTGAATTGGTTTGGTGTAAGCTTAAGATTAGTTTGGCATTAAATAGAAATGTTCCTTTCTTAAATTCCTAAAACCAATGATGTTGGTCTGAGGCTTAGGGATTTAAGATTTATCTATTTGATTCATATGGGTGGTTCTGGTATTGGTACCATCTACTGTTTCTTGAATCAAAGCTTGGAAAAAATTATGGTAGGCATGATCATTTGTATAGATCCCAAAGATTAAATTCTAAGGTGCTACTCTTATCTTAGATCTGTGCCTAGAAGTTAAATCTTAGCTATATTTAATCTTGAATTTAAATATAGCTTGATAGCCAAACCAATGATGTTGTTCTGAGATTTGGTTAGATCCTTGTACTTTGCTGTTTGCTTTTAAAGTTTAAAACCTCAGTGGTGGATTCACCCCACTTGGGTACTTTCTGAGAGTTTGAATAAGTGACAGATCATGTATGCTTGTCTAATCTTAGACAAATAGATCATTTGATGGTCTATTTACTTACCACTGTCACTTGATGATGTGGTTGCTAGTAGTTGATCTTGTGGTAGCTTGATCTTGTGGTTGATCTTGTGCTCCCCTGGTATATCCAGCTCCTGGCTTGTCCTTGATCTAGCCCATCATCTCCTGATCCTGATGGCTTGACCTTGGTCTTGCTATCCCCCTGATCTTCCCCCTCCTTATGTCACCATCTTGGTAATGTGCTCCTGGTTTTTGGTTGGTTTGATCTAGCTTGGCTTTGGCTTGGTGTAGTTGCTGGATGTTGTGCTTGGTGTGTAAAAGCAATGGAATGGTGTGGGAATTGGTTTTCCCACGGCTATGTTGGGAGTTTTGTTTGGTTGTGCTGCTGCTGTGGTGTTGACAACACACACCATGCACTTTGGTGTGTGTGCTGCTTGTGTGCTTGCTGCACAGATGTGGATATGTTCAGAATTTTGGAAGTTACTTTTATCTGATTACTTTTACCTGGCTGGTGAAACTTGCCCCTTCCTGCTATCATTTGACTTCTGGCTTAAAATTATGAAAGATACATTCTTTCATATTGGTGAAACTTGCCCCTTTTATAAGTTTACTCCATGATGAACCTTGATAAGTGCACTTCACTGACAAGTCTGAGAGTAAAACAATGCTAATCCTAACTTTCCTTTCCTATTCAGTTTCTGTTTATTTTGCAGGTACAGATTTGAAGATGAAGATTTTAGTTTATTTTTCTTTATAGAATAGTCCAATGTAATCTTCTTTATTCTTTTGTAATTTTAGTTCTATTCTTTTGTAATCTTCATTTTATTATTTTGTAATAAAGATTATACTGTTATCAATAAATAAATATTATTCTTCATTTATTTACTATTGTAAAAATTGTGGATGATTTTTTTATAAGTTACATTTTTGTAACTTATTTATTGAATGAAAATATGAAATAGATATTCATATTCGTAATTGCTTTCTTTAGATAAAATTTGAGTCATATTGGTTAACTCTTAATTAAATCAAGATTCAAACATTATTCAAAAATCGTTTTGAATTATAATTCAAACACTCAATGTTTTTAAATTCAAATTTCATTTCGTAAAACACATAACTCCACAAAGATCATATCAAAGTCTATAGCAATCATCCTTTAAGACTAAACCTAATATCAAAGTATGAAAGAAACGTTGATCACTTTAAGTTTTTTTTATTTGGCGAAAAATTTACCCACATTTTCATGGATGAATGCATGCAACATTTCAAATTCCTTAATCTACCCTTCGTTAGTTTCTAAATGCTGGGATGTTACATTTGGAGAAACCTTCAATGAATCTCCGATAGTAACCAGCCATCCCCAAGAAACCTCGAATTTGTTTCACATTGGTTGGTGCAGTCCATTCTAGTACTAATTGAACTTTAGATGGATTTACAGCAATTCCATCTTTACTGATCACATGACCGAGGAATTCTACCTCATCTAACCATAATTCACACTTACTGAACTTTGCATAAAGTTTATGTTCTCTTAGAGTCTGCAATGCTATTCTCAAATGATCTGCATGCTCTTCCTTATCCTTGGAATATATCAAAATATCATCAATGAAGACTATGACGAATTTATCCAAATATGGCATAAAGATTTTGTTCATCAGGTTCATTAATATTGCTGGTGCATTGGTCAATCCAAATGGTACTACCAGATACTCATGGTGTCCATATCTTGAGACAAATGTTGTCTTTGGAACATCCTCTGGTTTGATTTTTATCTGATGGTATCCAGATCTTAGATTGATCTTAGAGAATACTCCAGCTCCTTTCACTTGATCAAACAGATCTTGAATTCTTGGTAAAGGATACTTATTCTTTATGGTAACATTGTTCAAATTTCTGTAATCCCCACACATCCTTCTTTCACCATCCCTTTTATCCACAAAGATCATCGGTGTTCCCCATGGGGATACACTTTCCTGAATAAATCATTTTCTGGCTAACTCATCAATTTGCTCTTTGAGTTCTTTTAACTCTTTTGCACCCATCTTGTATGGTGCTTGAGCTATTGGTGCTGTACCTGGAATTAGGTCAATAGTGAACTCTATTTCCCGATCTGGTGGCATTCCAGGTAATTCTGCTGGAAAAACATCTTGAAACTCATTTACTACAGGAATATATTCCAACTTTACCTCCTTCATTGAGTTCAACTGAAGATCCACCATGATATGACTGTGCCTATCTGCTTGATAAACTATTCTTGATCCACTTTGAGTTTTGATTGAGACAGTTTTCTCCTCACAATTTATCTCAGCCCCATGTTCAGTCATCCAATCCATTCCCAGCACTACTGCAATTCCCTTCAAAGGAATCACATAAAGGTCCGCAAAGTATGTACAACCATAGATCTAAATAACCTGATCTTGGTTAATGTGGCGTACAGTCACATTTCCCCCTGCCGTAACTACGGTCATAGGGTTTTCTAACGTTGCCCTTCTAATCCCGAATTTATCACAGAATTCTTCAGAAATGAATGAAGTAGTTGCACTAGTATCAAATAGAACTTTGCCGGGATTGGTAAGGATGTTGAGCGTACCTATCACTGCATGCTCTGAGTTATCCACCTCCTCCAGGGTTGGGCAATTCAGCTTCCCGGTAGGTCTGTTTCTCTTGCCATTGTTGTTCTTGACATTATTTCCTCCTCGATTGGGCTATCCATTTCCTCCACTGTCTTGTCCTCCACCCTTGGTAGGCCAACCACCTGGTGGTTTGCTCGGACTGTCGGGCTTGATATGACCCTTCTGTCCACAACCATAACAGATAACTACTGCCTTTTTGCATTCTCTCTGGAAATGCCGTGGAATTCCAAAATTGTTATAGATAACATTCCTCCTGGGATTGGACTAATTTCCACCACTGCCCTTGTTGTTATTACTGTTGTTACAGGCTTTGTTCTGAGGTTTCAACTCCAGATTAGGTTTAGGTTTACTTGCCTGAATCCTCTTAGTTTCCTTCTTGGCTCTCTTCCACTTATCCTCTTGGACATTCTTGTAGTCATCTTCGAAAGTGATAGCTGCATCTAGCAACTGCTGATAAGTTTGCTTATTATCCAACCTTAACTGCATTATCACAAATGGATTTAACCCTCTCAGGAAACGCTTCTTCCTCTTCTCTTCTGTGTTAACATCTTCCTCAGCGTAACGAGACAGTTGACTAAACTCCCGGATATACTTCATGACACTAGTATATCCCTGCTGAAGCTCCTCAAATTCTCTCCTCTTCAACTCCATAACACTTTCTGGAACAAGATATTCACGGAATCTCTGTTTGAACTCTTCCTAAGTGTACTCCCTTCCTGGCTGTTGCATGGCTAACTGATTTTCCCACCATGATGCTGCAGGTCCGGTTAGAAGATGAGTTGCATACCTCAGTTTCTCCTTATCATTACAACCTACAGTCTTCAATTTTCTTTCGGTATCTGCTAGCCAATCTTCTGTATCCATTGGTTCAGGAGCTGATGCAAAAGGTAACGGCCTTGCATTCTGGAAATCAGAAAGACTCACTCCTCCACCTTCAGGTGCTCTCTGATTCCCAGCTCGTCCCAGCAGCTCTTGCATGAACTTGTTTTGGTTTTCTTGCATCATTTGCATACACTGCATAAAGTTCTGCTCCATTAACGGCCTCATTGGTGGTGCTGGTAATGTTCCCTGATTTCCTGCATCAGCATCGGCCTTCTCTTTGGCCTCACGTTCCATTCGCTGCTGTTCAGATTCGGTCTCTACACCCGTATCCATGACCCCCTAGTCTTGCAACATAAAGTGAATACTCATAATTACATCATGCACATGCGTTCTGAGCTCGACTTTACGCACAAAACTAGTCACACAATGAAAATCCAAATAAAATCCAAATATGCTTTTCAAATATTATACATTATAGCATCTTAATAATACAAAGTCATTACAAAATATACCATATAGGTATAATCATCACACTACCTTATTTATCTAACTACCTTATTTTCTCGGATTACAATACACAATACCTGATACTTTCTAAATAGCCGCCTGCTTCTAGTAACTACTACGCTCATCATACATGCCTGATGTCCAACCGTGATGACCTGACGTTCGTCACACAGTTTGTGGAACAAATGGCCTTCTAGAAGGAACATACTCAGTATCTGAAGTGTTAGGGATTGAGTCATTACTCAACCTGAGCGCATTGACTCCCTCGAGCTCAGCTGAAAAGTCTTCAGAAACATAATCAACATTATCTCCCACTTGCATCTCCTGAGCTTCATTCCTTGAGTCGTCAACAGAATACGCAGATCCTGTTGCTCCCCGGGTGCTCCTTTGGGCAAGATAGTTAAACACCAGATAATATATATTCCCTGGGTTTTGAGACGGTGTTGATGATTCAAATACTCTCTCCTCAGGATCTTCTTCTTCATCCTGATTATTTATGAAAATGGTATTTCTACTCCTGTTACTAAGGTTAATTCTTGTACCCATCCAACTAGATTGTCCAACATTTCTGTCAGAACTATCTATGGACATCTGGTGTTCCTAGGATCCTTCGGATGATCCCATTCTCCAACCATCATAATTCTCAATAGGAAGTTCTGAATCAGAACCCTCCTCTGAACCCTGTGTCACTGCATACCTCATATCTAAAGTAGGATCATATATAGGTTCAGGCCTCGGTGAATAAGGATATGGTGTAAAAGATTCAGGATCTATAAGTATATCCTTAAAGTTGGGCTTTGTACTACTACTTGCTTCCTTCTCCAACTAGAATGCTAATTGTTTCCTCCTTTCAGTATCCGTTAGATCCTCTAACATGTCATTTTTATCTTCGACAATAACTTGATGTGTCTTATAAAAAGACGCAACAAGTGTTCGGTAACTATCCATAAACTTGGAAGTTAACTTAGGATGGTTCTTAACCAAAGTAAGATGATCCGGTACAGGCTCCGAGTCTATAGAATCATGAGGAAACAAATAAAATGTGCTACCTTCCATCTCCTTGGCTTTATGCTCCCGGATATTAGCTATCGCCTCCACAACAGCAACATGATTTGCTGCCAAGTGACTCCTACCTTCACCTATAGGTAGATCGTGATATAATCCAAGATCCTCTAGGAGTTGGATACTCACACGATACTTGGATAACATCCGACCATCATAATAGGTTATGGTGTTCACTGGAATTCTAGTTGGACAACTAAAAATCTTTAAGAGTTGACGAAGTTGGTCTGTGAATGATCCTTGATAATCATCAAGAGTCTCCTCTTTCCTTACCAAATTATGTTTTGGAAACTTTGGTGCCATAGCTCTGTATATAAGAAAAATATTTTTATTAGTAACCAATAATATATTGCATTATAACAAAGAATTATCGCACTAAAACATATAACGGAATATTCTCATTCGAATACCCATTATATTTATTTTAGAGAATTCTTTATTGTTTCTACACACTCCTACAGGTAATACCCTTTACTAGGTTTCCAACCTAAGGTCAAAGCAATTGATCTGATACCAGCTGCGGTGACTCAGCATACCACTGCATGTGTAGAACACTATAGTCGTTGACATGCCGTTCACACAACACCGTTCCGTAAATATCACATCCCTCAGAGTGGTAAAATAGAAACATTCCAGGTCCATATTACAAACATACACACATTATTATTATTACAATACCAGAATTTCAAGACTTTGAAAAGATTCAACTTACAAACCAAAATATAAAGTGTTTCAGCGGAATTTAAAAGTAACAACTCCACCTAAGAGTTGAGCTCAGCATCTTATTCTATAGGGTTCATGCTGCTCGGCTCCGTCGGTTACTACTAGCTAGAGCACCAGTTCGACTCATTGCCATCTACTCCATAGCGGATTTCATAATCCACTCCTTCAACACCTCCGGATAGGTCAGGCTCCTCGTAGAACACATCTTCTTGGCATTCAGCTGCATACATAGGTGTGTCTTCGGGATCTTCAGAGTCTAAGCAAGGGATCAAAGGAAAGGGTGAGTAACAGCGTTACCCAGCAAGTTCATTATATGTAAGGTGGGAAGTTTGATGCTCTATCTACCACCTCGGACTATAAGTCCTTGGCACTATGCAGTTTTTGTAAATCTTTCTTTAAAGATTGATTTTATTATGAAAATCTATGACCATCCGCCTTCACAGGTTGACCAGAACTTTCATGGAGTTCCTTTCCTGCCATGTTCGTAGCTCCTTTCCGGAACAAGGAGTAACAAGTTACAGTTCTTACACTCTGCAGAGGTGCGTTACTTTATCCATGAGAGATCAACTCCTTGTTGCACAACCGGGCATACTTTCCTGTCCACAATTCCATGATGTGGGGCCCAGTAGGTGATCCAAGCCAATCACTACCCCCTTCGCAACCTCGCATTCCTCCTTGGAGTACACCATGCCCACACATTGAATTACGGCAATGGTTTGTATAGACCGTTAGATGCTAGAACTATCATGGGACGTTTTGGGTTCCCACCCATATGCTGCATATCCTCTATGAATTACCAATTAATATGCATGCTACGAGTGATAACAGCCACGACTTGCACATCCGGCTACATGCGAGAGGAAGAAGATACAACTTACTTCTTTGTCCCATTCCAAATCTCATGGTTAACGCGTGATATACGGCGCTAGAATCACTGATGTCATGGGTTATTAAGTCCCTAATTGATCATCATTATTGCAAATAGAAACCTAAGTTCTATTGCTCCATCATATCATCACTTAGGATGATACCTAAGATTTTATTTATTTGGGAAAATAATATTTTATTTCTTTGGAATATAGATGATAACACACAATTTGCAAATACTTTAATAAAGACTCTTCAAAGGACATGAGGAAGTGATGAACTTGCCTTGTGATTGCATGGTAGTGAAGTCGGATGCTTGCACTGGACCTTGAGCTTCTATGTCTACAAAACATCATTATTGCCCGGTAAGGACAATATTTAAAGAAGCAAAATGATTATGCGAAGTAATGTAATGCATTATTTATTTTTGTGTGTTCTCCCCATTATTTAAATTACAAAAAAAATTAGTAGTAAAGAATTCATAAATATTAATTATTAATATTTATTGAATATTGTATTCTTTTATTTTATTTTATTTGAATTTTATTTATTTAATAATTACTTTAAGAATTATCATTTAAATAAAAGAATGATATTAAATATTTATTTAGTATTTTTCTAAAATACTACAATATTAATATATAATAAAAGTGATTTTAATTTATTTTTATCATCTTTCTCTAATTTTATAAAATTCCATAAGGACTATATATATATTATAAAATTCTTGATAAAAATTTATTACTTAATTTATTTAGATAGATTGGATTATTGTGAATCCAAAAATATTTTATTTATAATTTTTTAGATTTATAGTTTATGTTCTAGAATTTATTTAAATGTAGGTGTATTTTGGTCTTTTCTTAATGATTAAAACTTTCTTTAGGTTGTTGGGATGACCTTGGTGGGCTTATTGAGCTTATTTGGCTTATTGGGCCGTTTTGGCCCAAATGGCCATGACCAAAAGGCTCCTCGAAGGGTTCCTGTCCCTCTTAGCCCACTCCCTCTATCTCTCTTTCGTCCTTATCTCCTCTCACCCTCAACCCCGTGGGGTGCTGGCACCGCCGCTGAGCGATGCTCGCCGCCATGGCCCTCCCTGGCCGCTGCCGTGGTGCATGGCGAGGTTGTCGACTATGCTGGTTCATCTCATCCGCTTGGATTTGATTTCGGAGCCCTCCTGTGGCCAGGCTCGCCCCGTTCCCGAACCCTAGGGTTTGGGGTTGGGTGCTGCCATCATCGCTCCAAACCCTCCTATGGTGGTGTGTGGTGTTCGTGTGCTGCTGTGGCCGCCGCCGTGGCTGGTGCGGGTTGCAGTGCCCTCTGGGTGCTCCTCGTTCCACCGCGATCTCGTCGGCCCCTCTGCTTCCTCTTCAATTCGTCAGCAAGGACCTCAGGTGAGTTGTGCCTCTATGGATCCTAGTTCATCTTGTTACCTCGAATCCCTTTGTGTGTATCTAGTGGCCAGTCTTAGCTATGTGATTGTATTTCTACTAGGGTTCATCCTTGGTGCTTGTAAGAGGATCCTATGGTTTGGTCATGATGTTTAATGAGGATTTGTGTGCTCTGCACCTCAGTGCTTGTGGTCATCCTTTGAGTTTGTGGTGCTGTTGTTGGTCTGAAGCTAATACTAAATCAAATGCTAGGGTTTTATAGTGTTGCCTCTGGTTGGTACTATGGTGGCTTAGTGTTTATCTGTTGTCAGTATCTTAATACTGACAGTGATCTAGTCAGTGATGATTCACTGTCTTAATTATGGTTGGCTTGGCTGATTATGCTTAGTCTGAATTTTATTCAATAGAATCAAATGATTCTTTGAAAATGAATAGATAAATATGATATGATCTCTATGTTAGGCCTCAGGGAAATGATTTAATAGTTGATTTGTGTAGATTGGAATATTTGATTGTCTTAGTGATAAGTTCAGTGCTTATGAAACCTTCTTAGAATGGTACATAAGTAGATCTTGTTGCTGACTTTACTTATGGTCATTTCTGGAATTTGATGGATGCTGATAAATAAGTTGGGAAGCTTATTGTTTGATCAAGCCTATGATGCTGGTCTGAGGCTCTAGAATCTCGGTCCTAGTTGGTTAAGTAAATGGTTTGTTTGCAATTTATAAGATCAGAGGTGCTACTCCCTCTGGGAGATGTGCCCTGATCTGGTAGGAACAAATGAAGGATTATTTAAGTTGCATGTGTTAAAACCAAACTCTGTGAGGAAGGTCTGAGAAATTGGTGCTTTTGGCTAGATTTGATTTCCGATCCTTATATTCAAAATCTCCAGGATAGATTCACCTCACCAGGGTGATTATTGAGAGATTGTTTCATAAAAAAACACATGCCTCTATCTAGATATTATAAATAGATTATGTGATGGTTTTATGATACTCACCACAAAACTGACGATTGTTGTGTTTGGTGGTGATGTTGATCTTGCTGATTGGATCCTGTCCTTCACCTCTGATGCTGTTCTTGTTTCCCTGAGTTCCTTTGCTTGGCCTTGATCTAGCTTGATCATCCTAGCTCCTGTGGCTTGGCCTTGCTGTCCACCTGGTTCTTCCCCCTCCTTAGGTCACCGTCTGGTGATGTTTGGTTGATCTTTGGTGGTGCTTTGGTGTAGCTAGTTTTGCTGTGGCTATACTGCTGATGCTTGTGGTGTATGTGCAAGGAACTGGTACTGTGGTGCTTGCCCATATCTGTGTTGAGCTCTTTTGATTAAATACACAGCTGTGGTTGTGTTGACAACACACACCATGCATTTAGGTGTGTAAGCTGTTTGTGTGCCTGCTGCATCCTTATGGATATGCTTAAGGGTGATTTACCTTTTTTATCTGATTACATTTACCTGCCTGGTGAAACTTGCCCCTCTTACTGATTGGAATTGTTTGACTTGTGGCTTATTAATTATGAAAGATGTAGTTCTTTCATATTGGTGAAACTTGCCCCTAAAGATTTACTCAATGATGATAAGTGGAACAGTGCATCTCACTGTCAACACTAAGAGTAAGAATATCTTAACCTTTATTTTATTTCTTTTTGTTTGTTCTTTGTTTTGCAGGTACAAGACTTGAAGATTCAAGATTAGAATAGGTTTTCTTTCTCTTTATAGAATAGTTCCTTTGTAATATTTATTGTAAGAAAAATGTATTAGTTAAATAATAATGTAATTTTCTCTTCTTGTAATTCAACTCTTATAAAGATTCTTTATTAATTGTGTAAGTTACATTTTGTAATTTATTGATGAAATGATTATATGAAATAAATATTTATTTATTTAATTGTCAACCTTCCATAGAGTTTCTGGTTACTATGCATTATTTCTTTATCAACTTATTCATTGAATAAATATTTTGTAACTTATTCATGGAATAAATATATGGAATAAATATCCATTTACTTGATTGTGTTCTGCTATTTAAAGTTTGAATTACTAAATATTATTTCTTGATTAAATAATATTTACTCAAACATAATCTTAATCTTTTAAAAATGTAAATCCAAATCTCAAGTTTGAATTCAAATTCCTTTTCCCAAAACACACTAATTCATAGAAATCATATCAAAGTTTACAACAATCATTCTACAAGGCTATTCCTAAACTTAAAGAGTGAAAGAAACTTTGATCACTTTAAGTTTTTATTTGGCAAAAAATTTACCCACATTTTTTTACAGATGAATGCATGCAATTGCACAGATTCCTAAATCTACCCTTTGTTGGTTCCTAAATGCTGGGATGTTACATTTTTACATGTTTTCCGGTACTAACCTATTAACAGGTTGCCATAGTGCCAGTTGCTTGTTTTCTGCTGTTTTTGGTTCCAGAAAACTTAGTAAACAAATATTCTCGGAATTGGATGGGACAAACGTCAAAGTCAATTACTTTCCGTGGGGAACAAGAAGTACAGAGGGAGACGGAGAAGCGGGCCAGGGCAGCCAGACCCCCTAGGCGCGGGTGGGCCCTGCCCCGCGCCTGGGAGGGGTGTGGCCCCTCTGCCCACCTTCTCGGCCTCCCTCTTCACCTATAAGAAGCCCCCAATACAGAAACCCTAAGCACCCAATCAAATCTTCAGAAAATCGTCTGTAGCCTCCGCCACCATCGTCCCTAGATCGGAGGGATCTGAAGTTCTTCCTGGCACCCTGCCGGAGGGGAGATCATCCCGGAGGCCTTCTCTCCTGTATGATGCGTGAGTAGTTCCACCTTGGACTATGGGTCCATGTAGTACCTAGATGGTTGTATCTCCACCTTTGTGCTTTCATGTATAGATCTTCTGAGCTCCGTTCATGATCAAGATCTAATCTATTTGTAATCATGCATGTTATGTTTGCGGGGATCCGATGGATATTGATATTATTATGTTGGTTTGATTAATGGTTTTGTATTTATGATTCTATCATGTTTGTGTTGTTTGTGATCTTGCATGCTCTCTGTTGTTAGTAGTTATCTTGGCCAAGTAGTTGCTAGTGACTCCATGAGGGAGTATTTATGCTCGATAGTGGGTTCATGCCTCTAGTTTCCAAGGGAAGTGACAATAATCTCTTCGGTTGTAGATGTGCTATTGCTACTAGGGAGAAAACAACGGTCTCTTGTTCATGGAACATGTGGACTGTTTACCTTACACACTTTGCTTAAAGTAGTTGTCTGTTTCTTGCAACTTAATACTAGAGGGGGTTCGGATGATAACCTGAAGGTGGACTTCTAGTCATAGATGCAGTTAGATGGCGGTCTATGTATCTTGTTGTATTGCCCAATCGAATCTCATAGGATCTTTCTGACTAGTAATTGCATTGTTATTCCTTGCTCAGTTCCTGTCAATTGCCCTGCTGTAATTTGTTTACCCTTCATGCCATGTTGTTTATCTAAGGAGAGGACCTCTAGTGAACTATGGACCCGGTCCAATCTTTACCATTGATACATCTTCCACTGTTACTTGTTTACTTGCTGCAAACCATTACCTTCCAAATCATACGTTTAATCCTTTGTTACAGCAAACCGGTGAGCTTGGCAACCTCACTGATTCGTTGGGGCAAAGTCTTGAGTTTGTGTTGTGCAGGTCTCCGCATTTGCTTACAACACCTGTGTGACGTTTCCTTCCTCCTACTGGTTCGATAACCTCGGTTTCTTACTGAGGGAAACTTGCTGCTATGCTGCTTCACACCTTGCTCTTTGGGTTTACAACGAAGCGTCCCAAGACAAGTGCTGGGCGCCATGAAGCTATTTTCTGGCGCCTTTGCCAGGGAGCCTAAGGACGTCTTCACTAGGGGAGTCCTTCACTTCCTTTATCTTTACTTTGTTTTTAGTTTGCTTTGTTTCTTTTGCTTGGTTTTGTTTGCCTCTTTCCAAAAAACCCCCAAAAAATTAGTTTAGTTTGGTTTGCTTTCTTTATTCAAAAACACAAAAAAATAGTTCCTACTCTAGTTGCTACCATGTCTAGTTTTGGACCAACCTTTATTTCCCATATGGTAGAAATCTCCACTTTTATGCAAAAAAGTGAAGAAAGTTTTAAAGAAGCTTGGTCCAGAATCTCTGCTTTACAGAGGGAAACTGAGCGTAAGGCGAGCCTTAGCTTGGTTATTGATAGTTTCTACTGCGGTATTGCTCTTCGTTATAGATATGCTTTGGATGCTGTGGCTGAGAAAGATTTTTTGCTATGTACCGAGGATGAAGTTTTTGATGCCATAAAGAAATTAATCATGATTTATGGTATACCTGGCAAGTCTAATTCCTCTTTCACAAATATTTTTGCTAGGTTGAACACTCTTGAGACTGGTATTGCTACTATGCCTAGTTGCTATCACACGCTTATGGATTACCATGATTATGTTCCCATAAATTCTGAGCCTTCAAAGTGGTTTCCCACAATCAATGTCTCAATAAACACTACACTTTTTGATGCTCGCTGTGATATCATGTTTGAATTTTGCCTCATGCCTAAAGATATTTATGATTCCTTGAGTCTATGTGGGCTTAATGAAGGAGGAGATGAAACCTCTCTTACCAACAATTCCACTATATTGCCCACTGGAATAGCTGAAGGTGTGTTTACAAAAATCTCAGGGAAAATGGTGTCTACTGATTATCTTGTTATTGAATGTGTAGGCAAGGGACATATTATACTTGGAAGATCCCTACTGAAACACCTTGGAGCGATAATAGATGTGGGAAAAGGCATTATGCACTTTTATCCTCCGGTAAGCAATCATATCTTCCCTAAAGTGAAGAATAAAGGTAAGAAAGGAAAGAACAAGATGGGCAATTCTTCATTTGAAAATACTTGATTCTTCTTGCTTCTTGTGCCTAAGTTAAAGGCGTTAAAGAAAAGTACTTGTTGGGAGATAACCCAAGAGTTTCCTTGAGTCTTGGAAGTTATTACTTCAGTAATTACCTCTAATTATCCTTTTTGTTTGCTTTTTGTGCCAAGAATGACCTCTAATGAGAGGGAAGTAAGATTTGGGGAGTTGCTATCCCGAAACAGATTTCTATCCTCCACCAAAAAAATTCGTGAGGAGTCTCTGTAACTCGGATTTAGCTAATAATTTACGAATAAATCCCCCAGTATGTTATCTAACTTTCGTTAGTTCAACACTTTTTGACTGGAGCAACAGAAGATGTTCGAAAAAATCGGTTTCTACCTGCTAGTCTGTTTTGACAGATTTCTGCCATTATTTGCATTTGCTTCTTATTGATTCTTTTTTGAGTTCTCTGTAGGTGAATTGAGATTTTTGAAGGAGTTACTACAGTAGCTTGTGTTTTTAGTGAAAATCCTTGCTATTTCAAAGCTTTGCCAGGGGTGTAATATCTTTTGAATAAGCTAATGTTGTTAATGAAGATTGTGTGAAGTTTTGTGTGAAGGAAAATTTTCAAGTGTAGAGAAAGAATGATGTAATGAGATGAAGAATGGACAAAACCTCAAGCTTAGGGATGCTAACATGGTGTCACCCCAAGAAATATCCAAGAGGTAAAAGCGTCAAAGCTTGGGGATCTCCAAGGCATCCCCTTCTTCATCAATAAAAAGCTCAGGTATGTCTAGACACTTCATTTTTATTGTTTCATGCACAGTTGTGTTGTTCTTGGAGAGTCTTAGTTTTCGTTTGCTTTGCTTAGTTTTTTTAGTTTGCTAAAGTAGTTTGGACCCTCGTTCTAGCTGTGTTGTTTGAAAATAAGTTGCTTGGTGTTGGAAAGGAGTAGTAAGTTCTTGCTTGTAAGGGCAAGAGGAGCTTGCATTGACTGTGACTTAGACTTTAGCATGACATGCTAGGTGTTGTTTTGACCTTATGCTTAGTGATTATTGTTGTAGAATATCTTGTTCCAAACAATTGGGATTGCTTAGTGTGCCCTGAAGAAGCTATGCGTTGTTTTAGCATGCAAAAGCATAGTATTGTTGTATTCTCCTTTGATGCTTTGCTTGGGTTGACTTGGCACATGCTCACACCATGTTATGACTATGAAAAGTTACCATTAGACTCTATGATCATTTAGTCCTTGAATTGTAGTACCACTCTTTGCTTTTATTAGTAATTCTTTGTTGCACTGCATAATTATGGCCATTATTGCTCTCTTAGTTGGTTGCTCCCAGTCTTTTGCTAGCCTCCACTTGTGTGAGTAAGCTCTACTCATGCTTCCAACTCCCAAGAAACCAAGTTATTCCAAAGTGTCCACTATAAATTCCTATGCATGGTGTGTTACACCATTCCAAGTATATTCTTAGTTTTTAGCTATCTTCTAATTAAAAACTATTTTGTTATGTGAAAACTCTTTGCCCCTAATAAACTTGAACCATTGTGTCTTCTATGTTCTATATGCTTGCACTTATACGTTGGAATTAGCAGAACCGTACTGTCACGGGGAACGTTTTCAACATTGCACTTGTACTTTGTACTCAGTTGATATCATGCTCTTTTGTCTATGGATGTCACTGGTGTGAAATAAAGAGGGAACTTGTAAGTCCATGGAGTTTGTATCCTGTGTTAGAGAAGCGCCTGGGCCGCTAGCCTAAGCCATGCCTAATCATGGTGGAAACTTGCAGCATCACCATAGTGACATCTATCAAGCATTCTTATAAAAAAGAGACACATTGAGAAAAGAGGAAAGAGAAAAAAGCACCATATTCCCATGGTAAATAAGAAGATTGCTGAGATGCTCATTGTCTGCTTGCCTTGTCATTTTGGTTATGGGATAGGTCGTGTACCATGTGCAAGGGGTACCCCGTTGGCATTTCTCAATGATATGCAAATACTTACAATGACAAGAACTTACAGATGACTAAAGTTGAGTAGCATGAGGTGTGGCCCTTGTATTCAAGGGACTTGAGATTGCCAACTTATACTTCGTCAAGCATATACTCCATCTTTGTTCACCTTAACCTTAACCACTTCAAGATGCTTATGATAGGGGCAATGAGGGCTGAAAGATAACAAGTACCATAATTTTTGGAAGCTCTTTTTGAAACATGAAATCCCTGCTTCCTTTATAAAAGGCCTTTCTTCCACCACTATTGAGTCTCCACCTTCTACGTCTAGGCACCATCAAGAGAGCATAGTTGTCATTTTGTGTGTAGTGTTCCAAAGCTTATTGATTGATGCATATTGTGATATTATTTCTTCTTGTGCTATTTGTTTCTAGTCACCATTGTGAACTTTGAAGGTGTCCGATGCATATATTTGCTACTCTGTGATGGACAAGCTGAGTGCCACTATGCTATGTTTTCTGTATGTGAAACAAACAAACGTTTTTCAATGCATGTTATTCATGATCTTTGTTTGTAGCTTGTCATGTTGCATGCATAGTAACTATGTCCTATTGTTAGAACTCCATCTTTCATGCACATGTTTAGATTTATTTGATCCCAGCTTTCAATGGTTGCAAATGGTTGGATCTTTATTATGAGGGTGCATGTCACCTAAAAAATTATTCTTTTTATCACTTACCTACTCGAGGACGAGCAGGAGTTAAGCTTGGGGATGCTTGATACATTAGAAACGTCTATAATTTTTGATGCTCCATGCTTGTTTAGTATCTACTTTTCTTTGCTTTGTCTACACTTTGAGGTGCTTTTTACATGTTTTCTGGTACTAACCTATTAACAAGTTGCAACAGTGCCAGATGCCTGTTTTCTGCTATTTTTGGTTTCAGAAAAGTTAGTAAAGAAATATTCTCGGAATTGGACGGGACGAAGGACAAAGTCAATAACTTTCCGTGGGGAACAAGAAGTCCAGAGGGAAGATGGAGAAGCGGGCCAGGGAAACCAGACCCCCTAGGCGCGGGTGGGCCCTGCCCCGCGCCTGTGAGGGGTGTGGCCCCTCTGGCTGCCTCCTTGGCCTCCCCCTTCGCCTATAAGAAGCCCCCGATGCAGAAACCCTAAGCACACGATCAAATCTCCACGAAACCGTCTGTAGCCGCCACCACCATCGTCCCTATATCTCGGGGGTGGGGGGATCTGAAGTTCTTCCTGGCACCCTGCCGGAGGGGAGATCATCCCGGAGGCCTTCTCTCTGGTATGATGCATGAGTAGTTCCACCTTGGACTATGGGTCCATGTAGTAGCTAGATGGTTGTATCTCCTCCTTTGTGCTTTCATGTATAGATCTTGTGAGCTCTGTTCATGATCAAGATCTAATCTATTTGTAATCATGCATGTTGTGTTTGCGGGGATCCGATGGATATTGAGATTATTATGTTGGTTTGATTAATGATTTTGTCTTTATGATTCTATCATGCCTGTGTGGTTTGTGATCTTGCATGCTCTCCGTTGTTAGTAGCTATCTTGTCCAAGTAGTTGCTAGTGACTCCAAGAGGGAGTATTTATACTTGATAGTGGGTTCATGCCTCTAGTTTCCAATGGAAGTGACAATAATCTCTTCAGTTGTAGATGTCTTGTTGCTACTAGGGAGAAAACAATGGAATCTTGTTCATGGAACATGTGGACTGTTTACCTTACACACTTTGCTTAAATCAGTTGTCTGTTGCTTGCAGCTTAATACTAGAGGGGGTTCGGATGATAACCTGAAGGTGGACTTCTAGTCATAGATGTAGTTGGATGGCGGTCTATGTATCTTCTTGTATTGCCCAATCTAATCTCATATGATCTTTCTGACTAGTAATTGTATTGTTATGCCTTTCTCAGTTCCTGTCAATTGCCTGCTGTAATTTGTTTACGCTGCATGCCATATTGTTTATCTAAGGAGAGCACCTCTAATGAACTATGGACCCCGGTCCAATATTTACCATTGATACATCTTCCACTGTTACTTGTTTACTTGTTGCAAACCATTACCTTCCACACCATACGTTTAATCATTTGTTACAACAAACCTGTGAGCTTGACAACCTCACTGATTCGTTGGGGCAAAGTCTTGAGTTCGTGTTGTGCAGGTCCCCACATTTGCTTGCAACACCTGTGTGACGTTTCCTTCCTCCTACTGGTTCGATAACCTCGGTTTCTTACTGAGGGAAAGTTGCTGCTGTGCTTCTTCACACCTTGCTCTTGGGGTTTCCGACAAAGTGTCCCACGACAAGTGTTGGGCGCCATAACACATGTGACTATCCACTACCACACCAACACTTCACTTCCCCTCCTTCTTCCTCCTTAGATCTAGTCGGGATCCTCCTCCTTCCCACGTCAATTTCTCCACTCATTCACCATTTTTAGCATGTAGAACTTACCTTGGATGCTACATACTAATAGTGGAAGATCTCCTTCCGAACACGCCATCCTCTCGATCTCGCACCTCTCCTTTCCATCTTCTCGATCGGTCTCTCATCTCGGTAAGTTGTCCATGTAAGGATATGTTATGTGTATATGGATGATATGCTCATATGTATGTAGAGGATCGATGCTCTTGTGTGTATGGAGATGATTGATGCTCATGTGTGTGTATATGGAGAGGATCGATGATCATGTGTGTATGGAGAGGATGATGTGTTCATGTGTATGGATCGGTCTCTCTCTTGTGTTTTTGTGTGAATGAGTTGCCATTTGTTTTGCCAAAATGTTTATTCATTTCCATTTTGGCAAGACTTTGGCATTTCGCAAAGGTCCTTATTTTAGGATAGGTCATGTCGAAATTTTCTATCGACCATTGCATGCATGCATTGATTATGTGGTTCTAATAAGCTTCTAATTGTACCGTTTACACCGCACAGGCAACCATGGTCCGCATAATGAGCAAAGGAATTGTGGCTAGATTTTTGAAATGCGCACGACCGACATGATACGAAATAACAAGATGGAGATAAGATGTCCGTGCAGAAGATGCAAACTCAACTGGTTGATCAACCCAGATTCCGGGCATCTGCAGGCGCACCTGCTCCGCCATGGTTTCATGGATGGATACACTCATTGGATAAGCGATGATGAAGACGATGGAGACGGTGAAGGTGGGCAACATGACAATGATCATCATGGCGAGGACGGGCGAGATGATGAAAACTCTCCTGGAGATGGTGAAGGTGCGGAAGCAGACCGGGATGATGATGATCTAGATGCCGGAGGAGCAGACGATGATGGAACAACGTCAGGCTGGGTGCAGGACCCTTATGTGCAAGAGCTGCTTCTCAAGCATACGAGTAACACCAGTGCTACCACTAGAGAGAAAGCTAACATTGCGCAACTTGAGAAAGACGCGGTTACTCCATTGTATGAAGGATGCAGGCCCGATGATACCCGGTTGAATGTAATGCTCAAGGCTATGGAGATGAAGGCAAAACACAAATTGACTGACGCAAGCTTCAACGATATGATGGCATTCTGGCACGATCGTCTCCCGGAGGGGAACACGTGCTCAACTAGTATCGAGGATGCCAAGAAAATTGTCTATCCTATCGATCTACTGCATGTTAGATACCACGTATGCATCAATGATTGCATCATCGGGGCGAGGACACGGAGAAAACCACATGTCCGGTGTGCGGCGTGAGTCGATACAAGAAAGGGAAGAAAACACCTCGAAAAGTGGTATGGTACTTTCCTATCACTCCTTGTCTGCGTCGCTATTTCGCGGACCCTAAGGAAGCGAAGCTCATGCGATGGCATGCGGAAAGGAAGAAGCCAGGAGATGACGATGACCCCAAAAAGGACGAGCTGCTAACGCACCTTTCAGATGCTAGCCAGTGGAAAGCATTGGACCTCGAATTCCCAGAATTCGGTGGAGATTCGAGGAACATTAGGCTTGGTGCGAGCACCGATGGACTCAATCCGTTCGGTAGCCAGAGCGGCACGCACAACACTTGGCCCGTGTTTGTATGGATGTACAACCTCCGTTCATGGTTGTGCATGAAGAACAAGTACATACAAATGAGTATGCTAATTCAAGGGCCGAAACAACCTGGTACCGACATCAATTTGTATCTCGGGCTGTTGAAAGAGGAGCTAACCACGTTATGGGAATCTGGAGCCAATACATACGACGCTGTCGCACAAGATTATTTCACTATGAGAGCCGTGTTGGTCACTATGGTGCAAGACTATCCAGGTTGCGGGTATATCTCGGGGCAGGTTATCCAAGGATTCTCCGCATGTGTTAGGTGCATGGATAACATAAGCTATCTCCAACTAGAGAAAGATCCAGGTTCTTCGAAAACCCTGATCATGGCGCACCGGAGGTGCCTCAGCAAGAATGATCCATGGAGAAAACATGGAGATCTGTTCGATGGCAAATCCAAGACCCGAGGAATCCCAGAGTGGAGGAGTAGCAAATAAGTGGAAGAATTGCTGAAAAACTAGAAAGATTGTCCTAAGCCTAGAAAGAAGCGGAAGAGGCAGCAAGATAAACTGTTGTTGAAGGTATGGAAAACAAGGTCTGTTTTCTACGAGTTGCCATACTAGAAGTTTCACCGCACGCCTAATATCCTTGACATCATGCATATCACGAAAAACGTGTGTGAGAGTCTGGTCGCCACCATAATCAACATGACAGATAGGACGAAAGATGGTCCGAAATAAGGCACGACCTGATATTCATGGGCATCCAGAAGGAGATTCACGGAGGACACTCTACTCTTGATGATCGGGAAGATGACGATGATAATGAATCGGAGGTGACACAAGGTCATCGGAAGGGTAAAAAGGTCAAGAAGAATGAATATTATTGCCCTCCTTCTTGCTTCACTCTAAGCCATGATGAGATCAAACAGTTTTTCAAGTGCCTTCTAGGAGTCAAATTTCCTTACGGCTACGCAGGCAAGATAAGCAGATACCTAGATGAGGCGAAGCAGAGGTTCAGTGGCATGAAGTCTCACAACCGTGCCGTGATAATGACGCAGGTACTTCCGGTTGCACTAAGAGGGATAATGGACGAGCACGTCCGTAAAACATTGTTTGGCCTCTACAAGTTTTTCGACGTCATCTCTTGAAAGTCGATTGGCGTGAATCATCTCGGGAGGCTACAGGAGGAGATCGTGGTGATACCATGCGAGCTTGAGGTCTATTTCCCGCCCACATTCTTTGATATTATGGTGCATCTACTGGTCCATGTCGTGGAGGAGATCGGCCAACTCGGGCTGATGTTCCTCCGCAGCATGATGGTGTTTGAAAGGATGAACAGACACATCAAAGGATACATTCACAATAGGTCCCGTCTAGATGGAAGCATAGCCAAGGGCTTTCTGGCCAAAGAGTGCATCTCTTTCTGTATGAATTATCTAGACATCGAGAACCCTGTCGGTCTTCCCGTCAACAAGCACCTTGGCAAGCTCGACGAATCTGGTCACCGAGAGGGTCGTCGCGTACTGCATGTAGACTTCGATTGTTGACGCGCAAACTTTGATCGAGCAAACCTTGTCGCGCTACAGCATTTAGAACTGGCCGATCCTTGGGTACAAAAGCACAAAAGGTTAATCGAGAATAAGTATAGTGACCGGGGCATACAGAGGACGCAGGGAGAAATAATCAAAGAGCACAACTCAGATTTCACGCGTTGGTTTAGGAAGACGCTCCTTGATAATCGCCCGTGATCGCATTCTTCTGACACGGAAAAGATCATATTCACCTTGTGGCAGGGACCCATGCAAAACCTGGTGACCTATCATGTGTATGATATCAACGGCTACACGTTCTATACGGAGGAAAAGGACAATAAGTGTGATTATGAGAACTCGGGCATAATGTCGGAATTCTACACCGATGACAACATGAAGCAAAGATTCTATGGAAGGATCGAGGGGATCTGGGAGCTCGACTACTGTGGAGAAAAAGTGTCGATGTTCTGTGTCAGATGGGAAAAGAGCGTTGAAAGAGAATACCGGTATTTCATAACCATGGTTATACCCGAAGCAGCCAAATCTAAGGCCGCCGGTGCAAACGTGGCCACGGAAAATGAACCATGGATACTGGCTAGCAAAGTGGACCAATGTTTTTTCATTACCGACCCGACAAAGCCTAGCCATGTTGTCGTGGGGAGAGGAAAAAGAAACATCATCAGAATGGATGGAGTCGCCAATGAGCAAGACTTCGACCAGTACGGCGATCCAAAGATTGAAGATGGCGATGACTACGATGTAGCAACATACATCACAAGAAGAAAAAGGACAACCCTACCCAAAAAAGGTAGCCCGTTTGAAAGAAGAAACATTAAAGTGCTGGGGCTAAATTATTCAACCGCGACAAAGAAGGGAAACAATATTGTAAAACGCTAGCTTCAAAAATATTGTAAAACGCGTGGTAAAAAAAGATTGTAATATTCATCGACAAATTATTATTTAATTTAGTTATACTTTAAATCATATCTGTACCAGTTTTATGACATATATTATCACTTTTGGGCATTTTTTGGAATATTTAAAAGTATTTCTAAAATAAAAACAAAACTTGTATGGCATATATTACCACTTTTGGGAATTTTTTGGAACATGAAAAAGTATTTTTAAAATAAAAACAAAAAAGGTGGGCACCAGGATTTGAACCTAGGTGCTCATAGGTTGAGATAGAGTAGTCGGCAGAACCAGTAGGATAGGGTAGTGAATTTGTTAGATAGTTGGGCGCTTTTTTCTTATACATGTGCTAGAGTAGATAGGCGTAGTGCACTAGACTGGAGTGCGCTATGAATATCTGTAGCGCACTATGACAGAGTGTGCTACGCCCATCTTTGCCTTATACACGTGCATGGGCACGTCCCTCATCCCCATCAGACGCGCCCACCCATCTCGAGCCCGATCCCCTGCCGCCTATTGATCCGCCGCCTCACTAGCCCTACCAGCCGCCACCGCTCGAGGAGGAGACCATGGAGGAGGATGCACGCGCCGCTACCGATCCGTGGAGGAGGAGGTCGCCGCTGCCGATTCGTGGAGGAGGAGGTCACCATCGCTGCCAATCCATGGAGGAGGGGGTCACCGTCGCTCAAGGAGGAGGAGGCCGCCGCCGCTCAAGGAGGAGGAGGCTGTGGAGGAGCACGCCGTCGTCTGCCCGCTATCTTCGTCCCCGTCTCAGAGGTGAGAGTCGACCCTCCCCTCTCTCCCCTCTCTCCCCTATCGCTACATCCATTCCGATTAGGGTTCAGAGTAGGTTTCAAGCAACAGATTCAGAGTAGTGACATATTGTTAGTTGCTCAGTTTTAGCAAATTCAGATTTAGCTCTATATTAGCAGCAGATTCAGAGTAGTTAACCACATCAGATTCAGATTTAGCTCTGTTTCTTCTATCAAGATAGTATAGCTATTGGATACTGGAAATCATGTCCAACTAATATAATCTGACAGAGAAAACTGAAACTGAAACTACTATCAGCAGTAGCTTGCAAGATAGTATAGCTATTTTTTAGGTTCCTGGACTTGTTGCTATAGTAACTAATCTAGGCTGCTAAACATTGTCCAGTAATCTAAACATAACCTACTACTGCTATATGTTTAGGATGCTAAATTTGTTTAGGTTTAGTTTAGTGTACAAGAAGCTAGGCTGGTAAATTCATTTTAGTTGATTTAGGCTGCTAAATTCTCTCTAACTACCACTGCCCTAGGATTAAGTAGGTTATTAGAGCAGGTTTAGGTTCAGATTACTGCAGGTTTAGGTTTAGATTACAACATGTTTAGGTTCAGATTACAGCAGGTTTAGGTTTAGGTTCAGTAGCATGTTTAGGTTTAGGTTTAGCTTATTTTAGGTTAGCAGAAATAACCTAAATGTCAATATTCAGGTTATCAGTATGCCAATAATTACAAAAAGCTTATTTTTGCTTTTGCCCATGCATTTTCCCTCGCTTTTAAGACAAACAAATGCTGAATACATGTTGATATAGATACATTTGTAAGTCAAGCACTCTAGTTCATCTACTATGATTCCTAAGTCAAAATTTTATCAGATATGCATTTCCACATAGAATATGTTCCCGTCCAACTCATTTTAATCCTATGTGACCAGATTATGTAATATCAATGGTTCATGACACTAATAAAAGCACTATTCTGGTAATGTGTTGTGCTGATTTTGAGATAGTGTACTGATTTGAGAGAAACGATAATAAAATTATATTCTGGTAATGTGTTGTGCTGGCTGGTTGGTTGGTTGGTTGGTAATGTGTTGTGCTGGTTGGTTGGTTGGTTGTGCTAATTTTGAGATAGTGTACTGATTTGAGAGAAACACTAATAAAATTATATTCTGGTAATGTGTTCTGGCCATTTATTGTGTGCTGGTTGTGCTGGCCATTTATTGTGTGCTGGCTATGCTGGCCATATATATGTAGGTTCTTGTATGAAATGAGTCCTGATTTTTGCTGGAATGTTGATTAACTACGGTTTCTGCAGAAATCTGGCACTCCTAGTTTAAGAAAATTAGCAAAGGTCATGCCGGATTTTTCTGGGCACTTTATTACTAACCTTTATTTGCTTTTTATTAGTGCAAACATGTGTGACAATGACGAGGCTGGCTGTTCTAAGCGCATCAGCGCTGAAGGAGAAGTCAGACCTCCGAATGAACAATTGACATTCTGGGATGCGGCCCAACGGCTAGAAGACGATGAAGAATACCATCCTTTGGAGAGCGAGGACGATGAGAGGGAGGACACGAAGGAAGAAGAAGCTGAAGGAACGGCGGATGATGAAACCACTGATGGCGGTGAGGGCACAGGGAGTGGTAGCAATCCTCCTAAGAAGAAGAAGAAGAAGAAGCCGAAGGAACGGCGCCCGAACACGGTCGACACCGTCAGAGAGGAAATTACCGAACTGATACGAACATGGGTTACTTTGGCGCCCGACCTTGTGGTCAGAGGGTACAGTAGGAAAGTGGCGGCGATCATCCGGACCACCATCTCGATCAACACCGAGAATCTCCAGCATAATGATAATGGCCATTTGCGCACACTCTTCTTTGAGAAGCTGCACGCAAGATACAAGTTCCCCACTGAGTATCGGAACACAAATTATCATGGGAATGAAGTAAACAAATCCGCCCACACAAATATGAGCACCACCCTGGCCAGCTGGAGAACCCGGATAAAGAAGAAGATCTATAAAGAACACAAAAGTCTTGAGGAGATCAAGAAGATTGACCCGCAGATCACCGAAGATCAGTACCGGGAGTTCAAGGAGAGGTGCGAATCGGAAAGATCCCAGGCCTCGAGTAATCGGGGAAAGGTGTTGCAGGCGATGAATATAGGTCACCACCATCTTAGATCTGGTAGATACATAACCGCGGAGGCCAAATGGGATAAGGAGGACAAAGAGTATAGAGCTAAGGGGATAGCTAACCCTTTGCGAAATTAGAAAAGGGGCAGTTTCGAAACTTCATCAGGGCCCGTGACCATGTGGACCCAAAAGCCAAACAACTCACCGCGGATCCTGTGGCGAAGGAATTCGAGGAAATTGTGGTAAGTAATTTAATTACCGCAGATCAACTCAATTGCATTCTAATCGATGAAGTCGAATTTCTAAACGGTTCATTATTACTTCTTCTATAGGAGGAGGAAATTGCTAGTCATGGATCCCAGGGTTCCTCATCCGAGGGGTCGACGGCGGCCACCCGGTGGGATAGCCCTTTTAACAGGGCGATAAACTGGGTCAAAAAAATCATGCTGGTTACGAAGAAGCCATCGTTGGCTGGCTGTCTGGCCGGCCTCGAGGGTAAGAATTGGGTGGATCATTTTGGTCCACTGCCGAGGACGCGTGTGGCGCCGTCGAGAAGGAGCGAGGAGGAAAACCGCGAGGTTCAATAACTTAAGGAACAAGTGGCATGGATCCCGCAGATCGTCCAAGACAACCTGGTAATCACCCTCACGTCCTTCCCGCCTACCTTGGTGGAGTCAATAGCGAACTGGAGTGCGGGTGGTCGACAAGGGCCGTGTCCGATTCCAAGCATGGTCAGCAGCAAATCGAACAACGTGGCGCCGATGAATCAGGCGAATTATGTGTTCGTGACTACGCCCGCTAGCACCGCGACACCGGAAGTGTTGGTGACTCCCCTTGCCATCACAGAGGCGCCGGACATGTTGGTGACTCCCCCTGCCATCGTCGCTGCGGCACCGGAGCTCCAAGCACCCGGTAGGGAGAATACACCGGCGGCCAACACCGCGCCATCAAGCAGCCCCTCCGTCTCTTGCACACCCGTCGTCGTATGCGGTGCCTCGATATTAGCCGATCTCGACGCCATCACGGTAAAAAAATTGCTTTACCGCCTTACACACCATCTATTACTCTTATGGCATCTCTCTGACGCCGTACATGTTTTGTGCAGACGGATGTTCCTTGCACTCTCTTATGCTACGTGAACAACGAGCTGAGGGATGTTGCCAAGGGTACCATCGTTCAACCGTTTCAGCACAGGAGCGGATGAAGAAGAGTCTGGAACCTCCCATTAAACCCCAGGAGCGGATGAAGAAGAGCCGGCTGTCCTCAGAAGTTTCTTCGGCTTATTCTTGCAATGCGCAAAGAGAATGATTTGTTTGGGGATGGCGGGGGCCATCACGCCACAGAAAACAACACCGCCTATCGTGCCAACGACAAGCGGGGGCAAGGCCCCCTTACTGCCCCCGCCGTCACCTCCACGCGGTGGGTCGGATGATCATGTTGATGATATGCACATGGCGCAGGATCCAAATGAGGACGACGAAGACTTCGACCAGTTCTTCAACACTCAGTTTTGCAACGAAGACCCAGCTGGTGTCCCCACAGAGAAACCCACTATCACCAAGCGTCTGTTTGGTTCTCAGGAGACGCCTCCAGCTTGCGCCTTCACCAAGCTAGCTGATACAATCAACCGGCCCTTTATTCTAAGCCCTGACACAGTACATAGGGCGACCAGTGCTAAGATTGCGGTGCCTTTCCGCTCTCCAAAAGGAAAAAAGGCCAGGAAAAGAAAATCTAGCAGCTCGAGCCAGCCGGTGGCGTCAACAAGACCCAAGGGTATTATGTGGAGGATTCATGTGGCGGGTGAGCCCATGCTACCTAAGAATTTGCGCAGGCTCGCCAGTTTGGAATTGAAGAGTGTCCATGACGGTGTGCTGACGGTAGAGACGCCTTCTGGTGGAGAAAGATCCCTCGCACCCGGTATTCATGGTTAAGGTGTCACTAGGCTTGGGCTTCGTCGACAATGCCCCCGCGGATCTGTTCTTCCTGCCATTTGATGACATCTTCAGTATGTTCCACCTGTACCCGCTGCACTATACCATGGTCCATCTGTTTTCTCATAGCCTGGCCAATGCAGATCATTAGAGAGAACACCCCGGGCATCGTGGTAGTGGACCCCTACTACATGTGTGACAGCTGCTTGGGAAGCACCATTGAACAACGATTCGTGGCCTCGTACCTAAAAGGAATCTTCATGGCGAACAAGACAAAGGAATACATTCTCGTGCCTTACTTTCCCGAGTAGGTCATTATTCACTCGCCACCATCGATTGGCTTTATTATATTATCATCATTATTTTTCCAACACATTCCATTTGTATTTTTTGCGCAGAGATGAACACTGCACACTCATCTCATCGCTAAAGCATTCGGATGCCACGTATTTCGACTCGGGAAGTCTAGAAAAGAAGAACAACTACGACAAGATCAAGGAAGTTCTGGATGATGCTCTCAATGACTATGCCTCGACGGAAGGCACCACCTTCGTGCGTAAGAAAGTCAAGTTCGGCAGGCACTTCTTCAACCACATAACGGATTTCCCCTACGTGAAGCAGCCAGAAGGCAGTAAGGAGGAAGCCTACTATGCACTCCATCAAATGAGGGCGTTCCTACTAGACCAGCAGAATTTTACGCTGCCAGATCATCTCAAATAGTGGGCCGAAGCCAAGGCCAAGATCACTGATTCAGATATCAGACAAGAGATGTATTGCATCTAGCAGAAGTTTGGGGAAATCATCTTTTGTGATGTCATGACTTCGGGGGGATCTTCTATGGAGGAAATCTCCTGAATAATCGTGACATAGAAGATTGCCTAGAGATACATGATGACTATAGGAAGTTCATGATGAGACAAGGTGTCCTCCCGTTCCCTGAGCCGAGCCAGAAGTCTTGATGTTGGCCTAGTTGTAGTTCCAAACTATAGATGACCTTTGTGTGTGTGGACAAGTACATGCTACAACTTAGCTCATTAGGTTTATGAATCAACCCTTACTTCTTTTGGTTATTATTATTATATATGAATCAATGCTTGTTTTTTTTGCTTACTCTTTGGTCCTTTTGTTACTTTGTTCCTTCTTTTTTTCCTTACTTTAGTATTTTTTCGAGAATGCCGATGATTAAAATGTCGTGGTACATACTATATATGTGAATGTGCTGTGATGGATCGTCAGCCTTGTGCCATGCACAAGTCCAAGTCTTGTGCATCCTACTAGTCTGACGGTTCCATCATAGCATATTCCTGTGTCCAACGACCTAGTTATATATGAGACATTCTTTTTGAGTTACTTTGTTCTTTTTTTGAGAATGCCGATGATTGAAATGTCATGGCACACTATATATGTGAATGTGCTACAACGGGATAGTGAGCCTTGTGATATGCACAAGTCCAGGTGTTGTGCATCCTACTTGGCTAACTGTTCTGTCGTAGCATATTCCTGTGTCCAACGACCATATATATATATATATATAAGGCATTCTTTTTGAGTTACTTTGGTCTTTTTAGAGAATAATGCCGATGATTGAAATGTCGTGGAACACTATATATGTGAATGTGCTGTGACGGGATTGTAAGCCTTGTGCTATGCACAAGTCTAGATGTTGTGTATCCTACTTGGCTTACAGTTCCGTCATAGCATATTCTTGTGTCCAACGACCTAGTTATATATGAGGCATTCTTTTTGAGTTACTTTGTTCTTTTTTGAGAATGCCGATGATTGAAATATCGTGGCACACTATATATGTGAATGTGATGCGACGGGATTGTACGCCTTGTGCTATGCACAAGTCCAGGTGGTGTGCATCCTACTTGGCATATAGTTCCACCATAGCATATTCCTGTGACGAACAAACTAGTTATATATGAGGCATGCATTTCGAGTTACTTTGGTCTTTTTGAGTTGGGAGTACTTTCTATAAGTGTATCTTAATATGCGACTTTAATTATATATGTTTTTTCAATCACCGGTTAATTATTATTGCCAACTTGTAGATGACGTGGTACGTCGTGTACAAGGGACGGGTTCCCAGAGTCTACGATGATTGGAAAGACTGTCGGAGATAGGTGCACCATTTCAGTGGCAATAGCTATAAAGGGTACAACACTATGGCGGAGGCGGAAGCTAGATACACGCGCTATCTAGCGGGAGTTAGGATGAGGAACCGGATGAAGACCTACACCTTCGTCGCGGTGATGCTTATCGTCTTTGGTTGTTTATCCCGCGCTTGTTTCTAGTTTAGATGTGTAGGCGAGCTTCCGAGCTCTAACTTGTTCGAGACACATGTATTCGCATGTCACCAACTACTTTGTAACTTGATCGAAACAATGTAACTTATACTATGTATTCATGTATGGGACTTATCTATATGTATTTGTTTTAATCTTATTTTGCAAATTGTGTATTCATATATATAACGGTATATCTTATATCTGTGTGTGTGTATATCTTCCTTAAATATTATATATAATCTGTATAGAATATCATCTGGCTCAGAATAAAAAAACAAAAAATTTCTCGTGGAGCACATGGCATGGCTTTAGTGGCGCACATGACCTAAAGCGCACGTGAAGAACTTTAGTGGCGCACTTTCCTGTGCACCACATGGAAGATAGTGGAAGCGCACTATCCTTTCTAGCCATGGCGCACTAGCAGGTGCGCTACAGATGCGGCGCTCCAGATGTGTCCAGGTAACCGTAGCGCACCAAGCAGTGCGCTGCGGTATGTTTTAGCCGTAGCGCAGGGATGGTGACACAACACTAGTGTGCCACGGATGAGAATTTCAGGTGCACCACGAACAGCATGTTTCCTGTGCATGTCAAACGCAACTGAGTGTAATATTCGAATTATTAAGAAGCCATACTAGACAAAGAAGCCATACTAGACAAATAAGAGAGAGAAAGTTGCTATGTCTGGCTATTTGCTAAACTTGCAGGAACCTATACTAACCTCCGTACTTACAAAAGTACTCCTGGACCTTACCGCCATGGTCTCTTTTACTTTCCTCGATAATAGTCATATTGTTCCTATAATCATCTCATACTAAATAGATCTACAAATTTGATGTACCTTGTCGGGGCTTGGGTGAAGAGGGCATGCAGCATACCTGTTCTGCAGCCAAGAGAAGATGCCTGGTCAACGCTCAGACGGACACCTGCGTGAATATGACATCGGGATGATGCAATAATTGGTCATGGTTGCTACTTGGGTTGGCACGAACATGAAGTTCACAGCAATGAAAGATGTCTTTTTTTGAGACGTGAGAAGGAAGGAAAGGAGTCAAGCCTCAGCACGTTAGGCGAAAGCTGGTGGATTAAGGGACGCTAGTTTGTTACTTAATCTAATGGCTATTGATGGATCCTAACTTAATCGGATGGTCGACATTTGCTAATCTCTAGAATTAACATGAAGGCTCGTACGGTGCCTCCAATTAGTAAATATAAGATACCACATAATGGAGTAGTTTCTTAAAAACATGGGTAGGCAGAGTTTTTTTAATTTTGAGAGGTGGGGGCAATGCCCAAAAGGCCAAATTAAAAAGAGTTTGGCTATTCTACATGGGCTGCTCTATATGGGCCATACTCCATAGGTTATTCTCCATGGGATCCTTTCTCAAATGGGCTATGCCCAGTAGTCCCTAACAGGTAAAAGGCCGAACTAAAATATCCAGGGCTATGCTCCATGGGATCCATGGTCAAATTTCTCTGGCTATGGTCAGCAGTCCCATGACCCCTAAAAGTCTGAATTTAAATATTCTGGTCTAAAGAGGGACCGAATGAGCTAGATTTATTCTCCTGGTATGTAAAAATTGCATTGTGTTGTAGCTTTGCCGGATTCGAAACAAAGACCTCGGAGAGGGAGGGGAAACAAGGATAATTATATTCAGTAGATATTTAAAATTCAACAGTAAAGAATAAGATAGAAAAATTATCGACAAATTCGCAGTTCATATTCAGCGGCACTTGACCAATTCAGTAGTATTTCAAAGTGAGCGATTCAACAATAGATACACTAAAATAAAATAGCAGAACAGAGAGAACCAGTTCTTGTTTTAGCACTAAAAAACTCAACCATTGGAGCATGCAAAACTGACGATCAAGTCTGCTTTGTGTACCTTCTTCTCACAACAATGTCTGTGTGAGCCCCCTATGCAAACCAAAATGCCCAAGTCTCATCTAGATTATGACAAGGCCATGTTTCAGAAGAAAAGCAAGACTATCTACTGCCCGTGACTTAAACAAGTACTAGTACATCAGTATTAGTTCCACAAAATGCTTTAGTAATAACAAGGACAGAACAATTGAGAGATCCAATATCTTTTCTGCTTGAAACTCAATAGCAGTAAAGAGAGAATTGGTTATTGTTCCAGCTCAAAAAACCTTGGCGCATGATCAGTTTGCTCGGTTATCCGAACAGACTCGATCATTGGAGCAAGCAAAACTGACGATCAAGTCTGCTTCTATATGAATACCTCCTCCTTATGTCAATGCCTCTGTGACCCCTATATGCAACCCAAAATTCCTAAGACGCATCTAGATAATTGTGACAATGCTAAGTTTCAAAAGAAAAGCAAGACGATCTGTTGCACTTGATATAAACAAGTACTCCAATTACATTATAGTTAGTTGTATAAAATATTGTACTAGTAGTAATGACAGAACATTTTACAGATTCAACAGTATAGAATAAGACCGAAAAAATATCGACAGATTCCCAGTTCGTATTTAGCAGCACTTGAAAGATTTAGCAGCATCACAAACTGACGGATTAGCAGTACACAGACAATGAAAAAAATAATTGATAGATTGAGTAATGCACACATTGGAATTCAATAGATGTAGCAAGCCATGATTCAAAAGGAAAGCAAGATCATATTCTACACTCGATAGGTCGATCTGAACAAGTACCAGTACATGGGTACTACTACAAAATAGATTAGCAGATAAAGAACTCCATACAAAATATGCAGAACTACCTTATGCTAGAAACCACATCCGCCAAAATGACAAGTACCAATACATATAGTATAGTAGGTATTACTACAAAATACATTAGGAGTAGGTGAACTCCATAAAAATACTCCTAAGTACAACTACTAAGAACATGTAGTAATTCTTTCTAGAAGTGCAAATACTCCAAAGAACATTAAGATGTGTTTATCCTGGTCATGATTCTTGTCAATGCGAAGACGGTATTCCGCGGTGAACACCGACGGTCGATGAGCCACCAGGTGCGACATCGGCACCGGCAAGAGCCACTGTAGCTCATCGAACGGGACGCCCTCTAGCGACGTGGTGCTCACCGGCGCACATACACCGGAATTTTTGAACCTTCTACCCTCAATCACGGTCGACTACCAAAACTTCAATAGTTACTGCGGCAACAAGCACGCCGCCAACCTGACGCATACAGCGGATACAACCTGTAGTAATTGACGCCTATTAAATCGCACCACGAATACCGTACCATCGTCCCCGGCTATGATGATATCTACTGTCCACAAGCCTGTTGCTAGCAGAGGTTTAGAGATGTACCTGCCTGTTTTGCCGTAGCGGAAACTGTGCACCCCGATCGAGTGAGATTCACAGAGGTGGGCGAGGAGGCGAACACGCAGCTATCCTCCATGAAGTTGCATGGGCCATGCTGGCACGCGATATTATGGTTGTGGACTTGACGGTAGGTGACCAATGTCCCACAACCATCGTTGGGGCATCTGCTACATTTTCCGCTGGTGACTCTGAGGTTCAACTCCTTGAAGCATGCGGCCAGACAGACGGTGCTGGTAGTGTCCATACGCATAGAAATCTCGTCGAAGACGTCGACGCCGATCTTTCTCCATCCGCTGTACCGCCTATTGGGCCCCGAATCCGCCATCGCGTCTTGATTGATTGGGGGCGAGGGTTGATCAATCTAACTGGTGGAAGGACCGATGCTACGAGCGAGAGGGCGAGAAAAATGAGTGAAGCGCGCGCTGGAGATGCTTTCGGAGATACGGAAGATGTGATTTCCCATTGAACAAGGAGTTTTTTGTGTGTTTCTTTATCGGTCTTCTGCTGCAAGGCGTAACTGTATCAAGGAGACTTTAACTGGCTAGTTAGTCTAGCAGGACAATACATTCTATATTAGTCAACAATACTAGCATTAGGTTGCACGTACCTTGCAACTCAGATAATACTACTTAGTACTAGTAGAATGACATATCATCACAATATAAAATTATAATATGAAAAGCACAGAAAATAATTATAATTTCGAGCCACATCCATAAAGTATCTAGTGTATATTTGGTCCTTGTGCATAGTGTTCATCGTGCTAAAATATATAAATAGTATCTCCTAGATGCTAGAATGGAAAAGAAGATTCGATGTTTAGAAATGTCAGGATTTGCTAATATTGATACAATGGTTAATGTTGAAAGTTATCCGTATACTCTATAATGGTAAGATAAGATGATATAAATCTCTAGCAAAATATGATCTTGTCACGTCAGCTTAACCGAACAGTATTGCATGAGCCTAGAATCATTGAAGGCAAGTTTGTTTACATAGAGTACGACCCTTATTACACAAGCATTGAGGTGATTGTTTCTTAAAGTGTATGGCATGTGGTTCGTAATATCCGGTTGATGCTAAAATTTCCATAATTCCAAAAGGAATTCTAGAATCGGCAGACTAAAGTGCATCAAGCTAAAGGTACAAAGGAAATATAGTTAAGTACATACGAGTAACCAAATTGATTATGATTAGACATAATATCGATACAAGGATATGTTTCAAAGAAGAGAGACCAACAAGTTGAAAGTTGTGACTTCAGACAACCAAACAAAATAAATAGTGTAACAGAGCCGAGAACTATTTCTCTAATTGTAGTACCAAGCATTACATATGGATTGCATCAGTATATACTATGGCAACATGTCTTGTTTAAACATGAGGTCCGTTCCAATCGAGGGAGTTCGTGAAGGTTGGGACAAACCAAAGCAGACGCTTCACTGTTCCTTCCTAGAAGTGAGGGTTACTAATTCCCTCCAAGACATTGACTTCAGAAATGACATCGTAGTATATACTACTCAGACTGGAGCGGCATAATACAGGCTGCCATTCATTGGAAAGCCATGCTGCAGTTGGTAACACGTAGACATAGTTGTTTATCGTCGGATAACTTGAGACAAGATCTGCACCGCCTATAGGCATGATCATTAGATAGTTTACTCCAAGGAAAAGAGAATATGGTCCAAGGTAAGCAATCCTTTCCGGTGGATTATATGAGCAGTGTTCATTTAGAACACCAAGAAGCCAAACCCAGAAGTATAAGTGGAGACAGTGCGACTGCAGTGTACAACACGAGGATGAGCAGCACCACTATGATAGCGACAGTGACAAGTAAGACAACTGGGATGATAAGAAGCGGCAAGCGTATATATATGAAGAATCCTAGAACCATCTGCAGATCTTGCTGACCACCAAAAACTAAAAACATAGTCGTGATTGTCTCCAGTAGTATTAAGAAATTCATCCGCAACCTATCTGCGGCAGCTGGTCGCGCCAAGACCAGCGCAAGACCTTAAAAAAGGTAGAACGTGTTAACTTAATATTCCGGCAGCATGATATAGTGAATCCTACTAAAAAATTTCCTTCCAATTGAACTGCATGCAAAGTAGCTCGAACAAACGAAAAACAACTACAGCCTACAATCCTACAAAGCAAACAAAGCATTATATAATAGGGAAATATCCAAAAGAACAGACTCATCTTTTGTTTATCAAAACGGGCAATTTTTTCTCGTTTTATTTAAAAAGGAAAAGAGAATTGACATGTTCATTTGCAAGGGAACTTGCTGAAAAACCGTGCAAATGCAGAAAACCAATGAATGGATTCTTTTCAGGATCTTCAAGTAGATCTTAAATTCATATCGAATGAACTAAAAGACATTCGTAAAAATCTACATAATTTAGTCGTATCAATCAAATGACTGCTATAAGAATATATCCTACGGAGATCCTATGATTTGTACAGTTCATAGAGTATAAAATAACTACTCGTATTTTTATTTAAACGAAAAATTCCCTAAGTTAATTCAGTAAAATAGCTTGGGAACGTGAAGTGACTACACTACACATGAAGGAATAATTGCTAGGATGCAGAGGATCCCAAACATGAACATTGGCATACACAGCTGTGGCGAACACCACTCCATCATGGGTAATTCCATCATTGTAACTGTAAGGGCTCAGGCTGTGGTTAAGAGAAAGTGAAAGAACTGTCGATCCATCATCACCTCCTTGAAGGACAACAATTTTAACATCAAAGATTGTAACAAGCGAGAAATGTTTATATCTCCCAGCAGCTATGGAAACTTGAAAAATGGAAATCTTCTATATTACAACTACATGACTATTATCCAACAAGAACGTGGTTGGCTGCTCGTTTGCTTGGAACAACAATGCTGGGAGAGGAATCTTACGATGAGTGTACACATGGCGACGATCCAGCTTACCTCTAAAGTCAGTCGTTGCAATCCAATCTCCATTGGCTCCTACCCACTGCCCAGAGCTATATCCTGGTACCATAGCATCGGACGATAACTTGTCTAGTGGTGATAGCTGATACCCACAAGTCCTGGGGATTGCTAAAAACTTTTATGGGAAGTATTACCCAAATTTATAGTTTGACTTAAGGAGAACACAAGAATACCAATAAGACTTTAGCAATTGAGACGTCACCCTCAATGACACCTGTATATCAATAAACCTGCAAAAAAAGTGGTAATTTATGGCAGTTGATTCAAAGCAGTAAAACAAAGAAGTAAATAAAGTAGCAGATTTCTAGTTTTCACCAAAAATAATGTTGTGAAACTTTCAGTGCTAAAACACATGCATGAGGTGATAGCAGGGTGTTGCATGAATGATATCCATCATGTAATGTATCATACTAACATGACATTTATCTCTAATTCAGTTGTGTGTAGGTGTTTTCTCCAAACATAATCATGCATGGAAGTTTGCATAATATCTTTTGTCCTGCCTGCCCATTTCACCGGGGCCAACTTGGTATTACATAAAATTAAGATCTAACTTTTCAAATAGACCGGAACAAAACATTAACATATCATGAACACACAATATCCACAAACTATCATATATTCCCATTGTTTTCCCTAACTGTCATCTTAGGGTTTGCAGGTTGAACATAATAATAGGTAATACACTTTGAAAATACAAACCCAATTAAAATATATGATTTGGCAATAAAAGTTTAGTACTAAAATCATGTCACTCAGGCCCTAGCAACAAGCATTAAACATAGCAAAAGTGTACCAACACTCATATAGGAATGTCTACAAGATAAACACCTCAAATCTCGATAGATATGGATGAATACATGATGGATTTCATCCAATTCCCATCCACCTCACATGATCATAGGTAATTACTCACACATGATGATGGGTGATGAACTCATGGTCATTGGTGATGATGTTGATGATGATGGTGGTGGAGAAGACATTGAAATCCCACTCCCCGTGGTGGAGAGCAGGACCAATTTGACCCCAAAATGAAGATTGTGGCTCTGGCGGCGCTCTATTTCATGAAAAATTCCTTCCTCCTGGAAAACTAGGGTTTTGGGTATATAAGGGGGTACTCCAAAGGAGAGGACGAGATGATGCTCGTGGCCCAAATGGGAATGGGTGGAGCGCCCAGGGGTGGGCGCATCACTACTAGGAAAACATCTATAGGTAATCCAGACATTGGCGCACATGGAAGGCGGTGACCCACGGGAAAATATCTGTGGCACACCAGGAGGAAGTGCCCCACGGGTAGGTCACTTACCCGTGGCACACATGGAGGTGGCGCGCCACCACTATCTGTGGGCCAGGGTGCATACACGGGTAACCCACTTACCCATTGCGCACATGGAGGCCATGCGCCACGGCTATGTGAGTTACCCGTGGGGCACCTCATTGTAGTGCGACGGCTAAGTGCAAAGGTCGTTCTAGAATTTACAGATTCCCCAAATTCGAAAAGAGTAAAAAGTTATGATAGAAAGAAGATATTTTCCTGCAATTTTTTTGAGGCCACTTAGCCATGGCGCACCTCATAGTGGTGTGCCACGACTAAGTGAGGGCTAGTTTCAAAATTTGAATCCCGCCGGCCACACCTACCTACCCCTTCCTACTTCTCCTCCACCTTCCCCTCCCATTCTCCTCCTCCTTCTCTTCTCCTCTTATCCTCCTCTTCTCTTCTGTCCTTCCTCTTCTCCTTCCTCTCCTTCTCCTTCTCTTCTCTCCAGACTCCTTGCTCCTCTTCTCCTTCTCCTACTCCCTTATCCTCCTCTCCTTCTCCTTCTCCTCTCCTCTCTTATCCTTCTCCTTCTTCTCCCATCTCCTCCTCTCCTTCTCCCTTCTCCTCCTCTCTCCGATGGCACCCTCCTCCGACTACCTCCGATCGCTACCTCCTACGAGCACCTCCGGTCACGCCATCCTCCATGGCCGGTTGTGGCCATGGCCTCCCGCATCTCCTTGCGGTTGTAGGCTATGCCCACGACCTCCCACACGTCCGAGGTGAATCCAGAAACGATGGGAGCGAGACGACATGACACCAACGACATATCTGAATCTGGATCCTGCTTTCTTTTTAATTTTTAAATTGTACTCATGGCGCACCATGAACCCTTAGTCGTGGTGCACTAGCTGGTGCACCACAACTAACTCTTTTTACCTGTAGTGCACCACCTAGTGCGCCACGACTAAAATTTTGCTGTGACATGAATTTAGTGGCACACTCCATGTGCGCCACGAATTCCCAAAACTGGTGTGCCACAAATTCCTAAAACCGGTGCGCCACGAACAACCTTTTTTCTAGTAACTCCATCTATGCTCTTTCGGGCCTCGTGGCTCCCCTCGGTTCATTATTTGGCCCCAGTTGATTCTCCTGGTGAAAAACTCATCAGATATTTTTCCTTTGATTTATTAACGTCCAGAAGGTCCTAAAACAACAAAAACATGAAAAAGGAGGTTTTCTGCCTCCTAGAAATTAAATGCCAATGAAAGGGACTTTGTAGGAAAATCCCTAAATCATCTAAATATGCATAAATAATGATGGATAATGGTGAATATGATTCTAAATAATGCACATAAGTCCTAAAAATGATGATGCAAAATGCAAGTATCCACTCCCCCAAGCTTAAACCTATGCTCGTCCTCCAGCAAATAAGCGAATAGATCATGATCATGTATCAATGAGCTTATGGTTGACAAGAAAATACGAGCATGGAATCATCAACTTATCCATATTCATTTGTCCAAAACAAATATGAACTAACTATCATGCAAATGTGGGCTACATAGATAGACAATATCATTTACCCCTTACTTTTGAACAAAAACTAACCATTACTTGTTGGACAATTGAACAAGTCTCAAATTTATCGTACACTTCGCTATTTGCAATAGCTTTGCATGGATTTTTACTAGCTTTTAATCTAACCTTTGGATATGCGTTTGCAATAAATATAAGTTTCTCATAAATAAAATAGTGGAAAATAGAATTGTTTAAACAACCATATATACATGAGTATTTTGACTTTTGTCAAGAACTTTCACCAATTTTTGCATGGCATCATTTAACGGTCGTACCCTCTTAGTAACTAGTATAAACATTATTCATGAGTCTTTTAATCATGTATTATGCTCTAAACAACCTTTGTCTTTCACTTTCCATGGCTAGCCGAATTCTCGGGTTCCTACCTTTCAAACACTTTTCCATAGAGCATATGTATTGAAATACCCATGACAACCATTCAGTTTTCTCATTGATTACTAAGTAGAACAATAGTATATTATGTCCCCTTATCATCCTCCTCTTTCCAACTATTTATTTTATAAGACACCCTATCTCAGAAGAAATTCATAATGTTCCTTTTTTAATAAGTGTTGCTTCCCTTGCATGGATCTTTCCTTATTTGCAAGTTCAGCTTATTGAGTAATTATATGCTTGTCCAACATTCTCAAGTTAATTTAGTTCAAGGCAAGATGTAAGTGAAATTTGTACATATGGTGTGCACATCTACATGAGTGTTACCCATAAATCCCAAACAATAGAATCATGGATGACACCATACTTTATATTTCATTCAAAACCACCCAACCAAGGATAAATGATAATGCTCTAAGAGCTCTTAAAAATCTATGAAAATCGATACCTAATGGATGCAAGCAAAAACCTCCTAATGATTATGAACTAGATGAAAATATGATAACTAAAAAGCATAAAGTATGGTGGAACTCCCCCAAGCTTAGATTGTTGACGCAGATCCCTTAGAGAATGGCCTTCAGGACCTCATCTATGAGTGAAATTTCCTCTATGAATATCCTCTAGCACATCTTCTTAGCTCGTAGTAGGTCGGTTGAGGATGGAAAATTCCTCCATCTTGGTTTTCTGCAAGAAATAAGTAAAATCTTCTTCTATGGATAATTCCTTCAGCGCATTGGGGTCAGGCCATTTGGTGGCTTTCACCTTCAAGGCCTCTGCCTTAAAGATCATCTCATATTCCCATTCTTGCCCTTCATCATAATTGGGTAACTCTCTTGAGCCTCTCCTAGGTCTTAAACTCCTCATGAGGCTTTTTCCCTTGTTCATGGTGGATGAGACCTTGTAGCACTAATAATCAAAATCACTAAAACTATTAGATGTATCAAGGTTATAATCATTTATAGATGGTCCAAAAAGTTTCTACCAATCATTACTATAAGTCATTTCCACTAGAAAGCTTCAAATCCATGGATTTTCATGCATGATATGTAATACCAAGAGCAACATTTTCTCACAATATAAAGCAGCATATCAAAAATAGCTTGGATGAGTGGAGGAGTCACATACCAATGAGCAATCCCCCTAAGGAGATTTAAAAATGGCTGCCAAAACTTGGAGATCGTGAAATGAGCTGCAAAGGAGTAGAGGAAATTTTTTCGAGTGGTACCTGGTCGGGTTCTGAGAGGAAATGAAGAACCTGGGAGGTTGGGGTCCACATAACTGGGCACACCATCTGGTCTTTCTTGGCCCCTGTTCACTTTCTGCCTGCGTCCTTTGGCAGAGTGGATCCTGTGTGCAGAAATATGGCTTGGGAATTGTTTAGTAATTTTTGAAGAATGTTTTTTATGTAAAACTTTTCTGAACTAATTTTTTCAAAAAAAGATATAATATAATTAAATTAACTAATTTTTAAATAAAGGAATTAAAGTAAACTCTAATACTACTGAAGAAATAATTAAATGCAAATCATCATCTCATCATTATCATATTAAAAATGAGGTTGATCAAGTCTCATCAATACTATGATAAGGATAGAAACAACGATTCACTTTATTGTTTTTAGAATAAAAAATTAAGGTACCTCATAATGGATTGGAATAGTTCCAACCATTATTATTTCATACTTAGTCTTAGGAGAAGGAATAGGAATTTCAAAACTTCCAATTATAAGAACTTTTGGTTCAATGGCATTAAGACTTCTCTTAGCTAACTCAATAGAATTCTTCTTTGGAAAATATATAGTGTGCTCCTTCCCTTTCACATTAAATGTTACCTTGCTTTCAGCACAATTAATCATAGCTCCTGCAGTATTTACAAAAGGTCTTCCAAGAATAATAGATAAATTATCATCTTCAGGCATTTCTAATATAACAAAGTCTGTGGAAATCTGCACATTACCAATCATAATAGGAACATTCTCACATATACCAATAGGAATAGAAGTAGATTTATCAGCCATTTGAAGTGAAACTTCAGTAGGTACTAATTTATTTAAGTTAAGTTTCTTATAAAGAGATAAAGGCATGGCACTTACTCCAGATCCAAGATCACATAAGGCATATTTCACACGAGTATTTTTAATGGTGCAGGGAATAGTTGGAATACCTAGATCCCCTCTCTTTTCAGGTAGTTTTCCCTTAAAAGAATAGTCAGCAAGCATAGCAGTAATAGCTTCATTTGGTATATTTCTTTTATTAGTGACAATATCTTTCATATATTTGGAATATGGAGGTACTTTAATAGCATCAACTAAGGGAATTTGCAATTATAATTTTTTTATCAATTCAACAAACTTCTCAAACCTTGCATCAACCAAAGTTTTCATTACCTCTTGGGGATAGGGTATATGTATTTGTACCCATGTATCCCATTATTTACCTTTTGGTTGTGGTGGAGGCTTCTTCTTCTTATTTTCATCCCTTGATGATTGAGGTTCCTCACTTACAATGGGTTCAGATTCTTCATTATTGTAACACCGCGGTTCTGAAAAGACCGTGGCTTCTATGTGACATGCCAATCCCTAGATCAGTTCATTGGCCCACAATAGAATGAGATGAATAACATAGCAAAATATCCGTGTATCATAAATAACAAGATCCAGAGTACCATTATTACAATAAAAGCTTAGCTCAAGGCTAGCTCAAATTATTCAGGTAGCAACATAAACAAAGTAAATCCTCCATTCTTCAAATTTCCCACAAGTGAACAAGTGCCGAGTGGAGTACCGTGGCCTATATCGATTACTCGGAATCGGAATAACCTGCAACATGAAACGTAGCAGTGTAACACCCCGGTTCTGAAAAGACCGTGGCCTCTATGTGACATGCCAATCCCTGGATCGGTTCATTTGCCCACAATAGAGTAAGATGAATAACATAGCAAAATATCCGTGTATCATAAATAACGAAGATCCAGAGTACCATTATTACAATAAAAGCTTAGCCCAAAGCTAGCTCAAATTATTCAGGTAGAAACATAAATAAAGTAAATCCTCCATTCTTCAAATTGCCCACAAGTGAACAAGTGCCGAGTGGAGTACCGTGGCCTATATCGATTACTCAGAATCGGAATAACCTGCAACATGAAACATAGCAGCCCCGAAGGGTCAATACATGGAATGTATGGCAAGTAGAGCTAGTAATAGAGATAATAGCACTAACATCTACATGCATATTTGGCAAGTGGAGCTGTGTCTGCCTTGCATTTGCAAATACATTTGTCCTACTTTCATAAACAGTTTTTGATTTTCTTTGAAAGGATCCCATTTAAGTTAACCCAACAATATTGAAACTATTATGAAATTAGAATGAGCGAGAAACATGTCATGGAATCAATATCAAGCAACTCAGTTGTCTATAACCGGGGACACGGCTAATCGATTAGATTATACACCCTGCAGAGGTTAGTACACTTTACCCATGTGACTTGGCCAGCCCAGCTCGTACCATCACTCTCATTTTGAGTGGTGATAGGGAGAAGTCCAAGTTGAGACTGTTCGGGAAGTAGCTCCTCAATCCCGACGTGCACCGGTCCAACCTACCAAAATTCTACATCTCTGGATACGCGGGTTCGAGTTACCACAACCTACTAAGTCCAACCAACCGCCCAATCCATTATTAGCACATGGTCGTACACGTAAGCTACACAATAAAGAAGCCAATCATTCTCTCTTGATAACTGGTTCCTTTCCGCAATGAAACCACCAAAAATTATCAATACCATCACACCCAGGGGATTCATTGATTAAGTTGTTTTAGTTTTCACAAACCAATACTTTTAGAAACAAGTCTCAATAATGTAACCCAGCCCTCGTTCATCATAGCATGGCTAAGCACATCTACCAACGGTGGTTCATCTACAAGGAAGGCCCTACTGAATCCAGGGACATATCATACGCGATTTTTGGAGCTACGGATCTTTTTCTACGAATTTAAATACTCCGAAAAGGCCACTAACTAGTTTGATTAAACTGTACTAAACCTTTCTGCAAAAGCCCGAACCAAAGGTACAGCGAGATTCTACACGACTCACTGAATCTACACATATTTTATTTGCAATTTTTGGCCAAGCGGTTTAATTACTACGCAATTTACAAGATTCTACCGAAATCTGCCAACTAAAAGGATTAACGAAATTAACCAGACAACTGTGTCTGTTGACTGGTCAAAGCGTCTGCTGACTGGGCGCTGACTGGGCGTCTGACTAGTCAACGCCTAAGTATGACCGGTCAACTAACGATCTGATCCGCTGATCTGAGATCTGACGGTGGCTGCAGGCTTACCGGAAACGAACGGGCGAAACGGACGGCGGCGAGTCCCGGACGGTGCGGCGATCGATTCCGTCGTCGAGGTTTTTCCTGCGCAGGTGTAAACGGTCAGCGCTACAGATTAAAACGGTCACGCAACGGTGGCGGCGATCAGCACGCGTGCATGCGTGTGTGCGCGCGTGTGTGCGCAACGCGTAGGCGCGCAGCGAGGCGGCGGCAGCTCGCAGCGCAGCAGCGGGCAGCGGAGAGCGAGCAGGCGCACGGCGCGCGGCGCGCAAGCGGCAGCAGGCGCGCGCGGTGGCGTGCTGCGGGCGGGGCGTGGGGCGGCAGGTGGCGCGGCGCGCAGCGGCCGAGGCGGGGGGGGCGCGGCGCAGGCGCTGCAGGGCGGGGGTGGCTGCAGGCGGCGGGGATGCGGAGCGAGGCGGCGCGACGAGAGAGAGAAGAGGGAAGAGGGCGCGGCAGCGGCGAACCTGGGTGGCGGCGGCGCCAGGAGGCGGCGATGGCGGCCAGGAGGCGGCGGCCGGGTGTGGTTCCCGAGGAGGAGGGCGATGGCGGCGGGGGCGATCGAGGGCAGGGGTCGGGCTCGGTTGCCGAGGCAGCCGGCTCGGCCCTTTAAGTAGGGCCCCTTGCGGGTCCTACTCCAAATCGGCGCACGATTGGACACGAACTCGGAAATCCGTCCGGAATTTCGGACCGTTTTCCGGCGATTCACTAAAACGGCCGCAACTTCTCCGTACGAGCTCCGAATCGAGCGATTCTTGCTCCTACGGTTTCGTGAAGTCGAGGGGAACAATCTAGCGTCAAGGTTTGAGCGAAACCACTAGTCTACAAGGGCGGTCAATGCTAGCCCTACTAAAGCCTCCCGTAGGAGCCTCGTAGCAAAATAGAATAGGGTTTTGCAAATAGTGTTTCGCCGAACCTTTTCACTCGACGGTTTTGCATGGAAAATCATGATGCAATGATATGAATGATATGCAAGACCAAATATAAAATTTGGGATGTGACAAGACTAACCCCCTTAAGATGAATCTCGTCCTCGAGATTCGGCGCGGCTAGCAAATAGGTGTGGGTAGTCCTCTCGGATGTCATCCTCACGCTCCCAAGTGGCTTCCTCTTCGGTGTGGTGGCTCCACTGCACCTTGCAAAACTTGATTGTCTTGGTACGGGTAGTTCTCTCTGCTGTCTCCAGAATCTTGACCGGTTTCTCCTCATAGGTCAAGTCGTTCTCAAGCTGAACCTCCTCTAGCGGTACGGTGTCTCTCAATGGTGTATCCACCATTTCCGGATGGCACTTCTTCAGCTGGGATACGTGGAACACATTGTGGACAGCGGACAAAGCCTCTGGCAACTCCAACTGATAAGCAACTTCTCCTTTGCGTGCTAAGACCCGATACGGTCCAATAAATCGAGGTGCCAGCTTACCCTTAATTCCAAATCTCTTGATTCCACGAAGTGGCGATACTGTGAGGTATGCTCTATCACCTATCTCGTACACCACTTCCTTGCGCCTGGCGTTAGCATAGCTCTTCTGCCTTGATTGTGCTACCTTCAGCCTGTCCCTAATCAAGGCGACCTTCTCCTCAACGTCCTTGATCAAATCGGGTCCAAACAACTGACGTTCTCCTACTCCATCCCATAGCAATGGTGTTCGGCACCGTTTCCCATACAGCACATCGAACGGTGACGTCTTGATGCTGGTTTGATAGCTGTTGTTGTAGGAAAACTCCGCATACGGCAAATTCTCATCCCAACTAGAGCCATGAGCCAAAGCGCAAGCTCTCAACATGTCTTCCAAAATCTGATTCACCCTCTCGGTCTGTCCATCAGTCTGTGGGTGAAACGCTATGCTAAACTCCAATCTAGTACCAAGTGACTCGTGCAGCTGGCGCCAGAAGTGTGAGGTAAATTGGGTGCCTCTATCCGATACAATACTCTTGGGAACTCCATGTAGGTACACAATTCTGTCCATGTAAATCTTGGCCAACTTTGCACTCGTATAGGTCGTCTTCACCGGTATAAAGTGGGCTACCTTGGTCAAATGGTCGACCACTACCCAAATAGAGTCATATCCTGACCTGGTCCTGGGCAATCCTGTGATAAAGTCCATTCCCACTCTATCCCACTTCCAATCCGGCACGGGCAATGGCTGTAGCAGTCCTGCTGGCTTCTGGTGTTCTGCCTTCACTCGGCTACATACATCACATAGGGCAATATGCTTGGCGATATCTCCCTTCATGTTGTTTCACCAAAATCTGCTCTTCAAATCCATATACATCTTTGTGTTACCCGGATGTATGGAGTATGGCGAGTTATGAGCCTCCTGCAGAATCAACTCCCTTATATCCGGGTCGCTGGGCACACACAAACGGTCTCCATACCACAAGGTACCATGCTCATCCTCGCGAATATCCTTTTCCCGATTCTCCTTCATCTTTTCCTTTATCTCCACTATTTCCTTGCCTCCTATCTGAGCCTTTATGATCCTGTCCTGTAGCGTTGGTTGGACTTCCATTGTTGCCAAGTATCCTTCAGATACTACCTCCAGTCTAAGGTCCTTGAATTGCTTGCACAAATCCTCAGGCAATTCACCAATCGTCAATCCATTGGCATAAACCTTCCGGCTCAGAGCATCTTCTACTACATTGGCCTTTCCTGGGTGGTATTGTAGATTCATATCATAATCTTTGATAAGCTCCAACCATCTCCTTTGTCTCATGTTCAGTTCCTTCTGCGTGAATATGTACTTCAGGCTCTTGTGGTCGGTGTACACATCACAGTGTTTTCCCATTAAGTAATGCCTCCATACCTTGAGCGCATGAACCACGAACGCTAACTCCAAGTTGTGTGTGGGGGTAATTTCGCTCATGGTGCTTGAGTTGTCGCGAGGCATATGACACCACTCTCCCATCTTGCATCAGCACACTCCCAAGTCCCTGTCGAGAAGCATCACAATACACTTGGAAATCCTTCTGAAGATCTGGTAAACACAGAACAGGCGCGGTCACTAGTCGACGCTTCAGTTCCTGAAAGCTGGCTTCACATACGTCTGACCATTCAAACTTCCTCTCCTTCTTCAGAAGTTCAGTCATCGGCTTAGCAATCTTGAAGAAGTTTTCAATGAACCTCCTGTAATATCCAGCAAGTCCCAAAAAGCTTCGAATCTCTCCCGCATTCTTGGGCGCTTCCCACTCAGTTACTGCAGTCACTTTGCTTGGATCAACAGCGACTCCTTCTCCTGACACTACGTGCCCAAGAAACCCAACGGTGTTAAGCCAGAATTCACACTTGCTGAATTTGGAATATAGCTGGTGTTCCCTCAGTTTCTCCATAATCAGTCGCAGATGTTTCTCATGCTCAGCATTATCCTTGGAATATATCAGTATGTCATCAATAAACACCACCACGAACTTGTCCAAGTACTCCATAAATACCTTGTTCATCATGGTCATGAAGTATGCCGGGGCATTCGTTAGCCCAAAATACATAACTGTGTACTCATATAAACCATACCTAGTGGTGAAGGCGGTTTTTGGGACGTCCTCCTCCCGGATCTTCAATTGAAAATAGCCAGATCGCAGATTAATCTTGCTGAACACTTTCGCTCCTTCTAGTTGATCAAACAAATCATTTATGTTCGGCAGAGGGTACTTGTTCTTGATGGTTACCTCATTTAGCGAGCGGTAGTCCACCACTAATCTCTTGGTGCTGTCCTTCTTCTCCACAAACATAACAGGTGCACCCCATGACAACGAACTAGGCTGAATGAATCCCACTACTAGGAAAACGGCTATAGGTAATCAGCACATCCGTGGCTCACATGGTTGAAGTGCCCCGCGTCTAAAACAGGCGTGGCTCACCTGTGGGCAGTGCCCTACTAGTAACTAGAACAACCGTGGCGCACATGACTATAGTGCGCCACAGATGTGTGTGGGCCAGGGGCCTGTTGGCCGCACGCCAAACATCTGTAGCGCACTAGGGTCATGTGCGCCGCGGTTGTTAGTCTCATCTGTGGCGCACATGGGGGGGGGGTGCGCTACGTCTAAGCGCACGCCCCCCTCTGCTGTGAAACGGCCACAAACTTCTGTGGCGCACTCGGCCTAGTGCGCCACTGGGAGTAGGAACATCTGTGGCGCACATGGCCTAGTGCGCCACAGTTGTGTCTACTCCCTATGGCGCACTAGGGCCGTGTGCGCCACGGATGTGTCGATTTTTTTAGGACAGCACTTTATGTGCACATGTGTGACCACACATCCACCACCCCACACTTCACTTTCCCCTTCTTCTTCCTCCTTAGATCTAGTCGGGATCTTCTCCTTCCCACCTCAATTTCTCCACCCATTCACCATTTTTAGCATGTAAAACTTGCTTTGGATGTTACATAAGTAATAGAGGAGGTCTCCGGTCTCTCATCTCCTTCTCCGTTCGATGCGCGCACCTCTCCTTTCCATCTTTTCTCGCGATCGGTCTCTCATCTCGGTAAGTTGTCCATGTAAGGATGTGTTCATGTGTATATGGATGATGTGCTCATATGTATGTAGATGATCGATGCTCATGATGTGTGTATGTGGATAGGATGGTCATATGTGTGTGTGTATATGGAGAGTATCGATGATGCTCATGCATGTGCGTATGGAGAGGATAATGATATGTTCATGTGTGTATGGATCGGTCTCGATCTCTCTCTCTTGTGTTTGTATGTGAACAAGTTGCCATTTGTTTTTCCAAAATGTTGATTCATTTCCATTTTGGCAAGACTTTGGCATTTCGCAAAGGTCCTAATTTTAGGATAGGTCATGCCGAAATTTTCTGTCGACCATTGCATGCATGCATTCATTATGTGGTTCTAATAGACTTCAAAATTGTACCGTGTACACCGTGCAGGCAAAAATGGTCCTCATAATGAGCGAAGGCATTGTGGCTAGATTTTTGAAATGTGCGACGGCCGACATGATACGAAATAACAAGACAGATATAAGATGTCCGTGCAGAAGATGCAAACTCAACTGGGTGATCGACCCAGATTCCGGGAATCTGCAGGCGCACCTGCTCCGCCATGGTTTCATGGATGGATACACTCGTTGGATAAGCGATGACGTAGATGATGGAGACGGTGAAGGTGGCCAACATGACGATGATCATCATCACGGCGAGAACATGCGAGATGATGAAGAGTCTCCTGGAGATGGTGAAGGTGCGGAAGCACACCGGGATGATGATGATCTAGATGCCGGAGGAGAAGACGATGATGGAACAACGTCAGGCTGGGTGCGGGACCCTTATGTGCAAGAGCTGCTTCTCAAGCAGACGAGTAACGCCAGGGCTGCCGCTAGAGAGAAAGCCAAGCTTGTGCAACTTGAGAAAGACGCGGTTACTCCATTGTATGAAGGATGCAGGCCCGATGATACCCGGTTGAATGTAAGGCTCAAGGCTATGGAGATGAAGGCAAAGCACAAATTGAGCGACGCAAGCTTCGACGATATGATGGCATTCTGGCACGATCGTCTCCCGGAGGGGAACACATGTCCAACTAGTATCGAGGATGCCAAGAAAATCGTCTGTCCTCTCGATCTACCGCACGTTAGATATCACGTATGCATCAACGATTGCATCATTTATCGGGGCGAGGACGCGGAGAAAACCACATGTCCGGTGTGCGGCGTGAGTCGATACAAGAAAGGGAAGAAAGCACCTCGAAAAATGGTATGGTACTTTCCTATCACTCCTCGTCTGCAGCGCTATTTCGCGGACCCTAAGGAAGCGAAGCTCATGCGATGGCATGCGGAAAGGAAGAAGCCAGGAGATGATGATGACCCCGAAAAGGATGAGCTGCTGACGCACCCTTCAGATGCTAGGCAGTGGAAAGCATTGGACCTCGAATTCCCAGAATTCGGTGGAGATTCGAGGAACATCAGGCTTGGTGAGAGCACCGATGGACTCAATCCGTTCGGTAGCCAGAGCAGCACGCACAGCACTTGGCCCGTGTTTGTATGGATGTACAACCTCCCTCCATGGTTGTGCATGAAGAAGAAGTACATACAAATGAGTATGCTAATTCAAGGGCCGAAACAACCTGGTACCGACATCAATCTGTATTTCGGGTTGTTGAAAGAGGAGCTAGCCACGTTATGGGAATCTGGAGCCAATACTTACGACGCCGTCGCACAAGATTATTTCACTATGAGAGCCGCGTTGATCACTACGGTGCAAGACTATCCAGGTTGCGGGTATATCTCGGGGCAGGTTATCCAAGGATTCTGCGCATGCGTTAGGTGCATGGATAACACAAGCTATCTCCAACTAGAGAAAGATCCAGGGTCATCGAAAACCGTGTTCATGGCGCACCGGAGGTGGCTCGGCAAGAATGATCCATGGAGAAAACGTGGAGACCTGTTCGATGGCAAATCAGAGACCCGAGGAATCCCAGAGCGTAGGAGCAACGAAGAAGTGGAAGAGTTGCTGAAAAACTGGAAAGATTGTCCTAAGCCTGGAAAGAAGCGAAAGAGGCAGCAACAAGACAAGCCGCTGATGAAGGTATGGAAAACAAGGTCTGTTTTCTGGGAGTTGCCATACTGGAAGTTTCTCCGCATGCCTTATAGCCTCGACATCATGCATATCACGAGAAACGTGTGCGAGAGTCTGGTCGCCACCATAATCAACATGCCAGATAGGACGAAAGATGGTCCGAAAGCAAGGCACCACCTGATATGCTTGGGTATCCGGAAGGATCTTCATGGAGGACGCACTACTCCTGATGATCAGGAAGATGACGATGATCATGAATCGGAGACGACACAAGGTCGTCGGAAGGGTAAAAAGTTCAAGAAGAACGAATATTACTGCCCTCCTTCTTGCTTTACTCTAAGCCAGGATGAGATCAAACAGTTTTTCAAGTGCCTTCTAGGAGTCAAATTTCCTTACGGCTATGCGGGCAAGATAAGCAGATACCTAGACGAGGCGAAGCAGAGGTTCAGTGGCATGAAGTCTCACGACTATGCCGTGCTAATGACGCAGGTACTTCCGGTCGCACTAAGAGGGATAATGGACGAGCACGTCTGTGAAACGTTATTTGGCCTATGCAAGTTTTTCGACGTCATCTCTACGAAGTCGATTGGCTTGAATCAGCTCGGAAGGCTACAGGAGGAGATCGTGGTGATACTATGTGAGCTTGAGGTCTACTTCCCACCCGCATTCTTCGACATTATGGTGCATCTGCTGGTCCATGTCGTGGAGGACATCATACAACTCGGGCCGATGTTCCTCCGCAGCATGATGGTGTTTGAAAGGATGAACGGACACATCAAAGGATACATTCGCAATAGGCCCCGTCCAGATGGAAGCATAGCCAAGGGCTTTCTGGCCGAAGAGTGCATCTCTTTCTGCACGAATTATCTAGACATCGAGAACCCTGTCGGTCTTCCCGTCAACAGACACCTTGGCAAGCTCGACGGATCTGGTCACCGAGAGGGTCGTCGCATACTGCATGCAGACTTCGATTTTCGACGCGCAGACTTTGATCGAGCAAACCTCGTCGCGCTACAGCATTTAGAACTGGTCGATCCTTGGGTACAGAAGCACAAAAGGTTAATCGAGAAGAAGTACAGTGACCGGGGCATACAGAGGACGCAGGGAGAAATAATCAAAGAGCACAACTCAGATTTCACGCGTTGGTTTAGGCAGACGCTCCTTGATAATCCCCCGCGCTCGCATTCTTCTGACACGGAAAAGATCATATTCACCTTGTCGCAGGGACCGATGCAAAACCTGGTGACCTATCAGGCGTATGATATCAACGGCTACACATTCTACACGGAGGAAAAAGACAACAAGTGTGATTATCAGAACTCAGGCGTAACGTCGGAATTCTACACCGATGATAACGTGAAGGAAAGATTCTACGGAAGAATCGAGGAAATCTGGGAGCTCGACTACTGTGGAGAAAAGGTGCCGATGTTCCGTGTCAGATGGGCAAAGAGCGTCGAAAGAGAAGACCGGTATTTCACAACCATGGTTATACCCGAAGCAGCCAAATCCAAGGCCGCCGGTGCAAACGTGGCTGCGAAAAATGAACCGTGGGTACTGGCTACCAAAATGGACCAATGTTTTTTCATTACCGACCCGACAAAGCCTAGCCGTGTTGTCGTGAGGAGAGGAAAAAGAAACATCATCGGAATGGATGGAGTCGCCAACGAGCAAGACTTCGACCAGTACGGCGATCCAAAGATTGAAGATGACGACGACTACGATGCAGCAACATACATCACAAGAAGAAAAAGGACAACCCTACCCAAAAAAGGTAGCCCGTTCGAAAGAAGAAACATTAAAGTGTCGGGGCTAAATTATTCAACCGTGACAAAGAAGGGAAAAAAGATTGTAAAACGCTAGCTCAAAAAATATTGTAAACGCGTGGTCGAAAAAGATTGTAATATTCATGGACAAATTATTATGAAATTTAGTTATACTTTAAATCATATTTTTGGGCATTTTTGGAATATTATTACTTTTGGAATATTTAAAAGTATTTTAAAATCAAAATAAAACTTCTATGGTATATATCACCACTTTTGGGCATTTTTTGGAATATTTAAAAGTATTTTTAAAATCAAAAAAAAAATTGGGGCACCAGGATTCGAACCTGGGTGCTCTCAGGTTTAGAATAGAGTAGTGGGCAGAACCAGTGGGATAGGCTAGTATAGTTGTTAGCTAGTGGGGTTGTAGTTCTCTTATGCAGTTGTTAGAAGCCGATAGGCGTAGCGCACTAGCCCATAGTGCGCTACAGATATCCGTAGCGCACTATGGCTCAGTGCGCTACGCCTAAGTGGCTTTATCCACACGTGGCGCCCAACCCCCTCTCTCATCCCCATCTCTCCATCTCTCAGCCCGAAGCCGAAGGACCATCGCCGCTGCTCTCGATCCGCCGCTGCTGCGTCTGAGGAGGAGGAGGCCTGCCCGCGCCCGAGGAGGAGGAGGTCCGCCCGTACCTGTCCGAGGAGGAGGTCCGCCCGCGTCTCAGGAGGAGGCCCGTGTCCGAGGAGGAGCAGCCGCCGCGTCTCAGGAGGTGGAGGCCGCCGTCGTCCGCCCGTCGTCGTCCGCCCGTCGTCGTCCGCCCATCGTCGTCCGCCCGTCAGAGGTGAGCGTCGCCTCTCCCCTCTCTCCCTCTCTCCCTCTCTCCCTGTATCCCTCTCTCTCCCTCTCTCCCCTCTCTCTGCAGGCCATGGTTAGGGTTCTGCAGGCCATGGTTAGGGTTCAGTAGCCTCTGCCTCCCCTGTCTCTCCCTCTCTCCCTCTCTCCCTCTCTGCTTCAAGATTCAGTTAGCAGTCAATACTCGGTTGTTCCTGAAACATCATAATTAGTGTCCATTTCCATAGTGTTTGCTTGTGAATTTAGCTAGCAGTCAAGATTCAGTGAATTTAGTTAGCAGTCAAGATTCAGTGAAGCCTCCATTTGCATAGTGTTTGCTTGTGCCAGATACAGTGTATATACCCTGTTTTGCTTGTGCCAGATATATACCCTGTTTTTATGCAAGTTTTCTTGTGCTAGATACAGTGATCGATACCCTGTATTCATAGGAGAGGTTTGCTTGATATATTTCGTGTGGGCTTGCTTGTGTATAAAATGGCATAACCAAAATTATTATTAACAAGCATGACTGTTTGCCTTTCCTATAACAGAATTTGAGTAAAGGGAAAATGTGGAAGAAGTTTCATTCAGGATTTTATCCTGATGGTACACAAAAACTAGAACTGGAAATATATAAGCAATACTTTGTGAGCATTTGCTGCAATGATCTTAGAGAGAAAAAAATTGGCTCCTAAATGAATTTTTTAGGAAAGTGACTAATGTATTTGGCTTATGGTGACTTTCATAAGATGGATTAATGATAGACAGATGATTTTTATCTTAATTTCTAGTGAGGTGCTACCCAAAATTTGGGATGTGCCCAATAGAAAACCATTTTTTGTAATGGCTGGTATCTAGTTTAAAAACTATAAAGTATCAACTTGGGTCAGTGATGCACAGTCTGAGACCTAGGCTGAAGTTTGAACAAGTGCTATTTTACTGCCCCTTTTCTTAAAGATCCTATGATGTGCAGACCATGTCTCTTGCATGATTACTGAGGATATTTCCCAACAACTATTGTATATACATGTATGTGATCAAGTGTTGGATCAAAAGATTGGAGGTTTACCTTGTGTTGTTGTTGCCTTGTGTTGTTGTTGCCTGCTACCCTAGTGTCTGCAGTTGCTGGTTATTCCTCCTTGACCTTGCCCTGGAACTCCTGGAACTATAGCTAGTACCAGTACCAGTGCTAGTGCTAGTGCTAGTGCTAGTGCTGACTAGTGCTAGTGCTAGTACCAGTACCTAGTGCTAGTGCTAGTGCTAGTGCTAGTACCAGTACCAGTACCAGTACCTACAGAAGTTAAATTCAGACACAAACTTTGCTAGTGCTAGTGCTAGTACCAGTACCTACAGAAGTTAAATTCAGACACAAGAATGTGCTAGTGTTGACACAAGAATGTCCAGCATTTGCAGAAGTATTTCTTGATTGATGTGATATACAGGAGCTACTTTATTATGTCGTGTATGCAGGTTCTTGTATGAAAAGAGTCACGATTTTTGCCGGAATGTTGATTAACTTCCGTTTCAGCAGAAATCGGGCACTCCTAGTTTAAGAAAATTAGCAAAGGTCATGCCAAATTTTTCCGTGCATTTAACCAATTATTTGTTTTTTATTAGTGCAAAGATGTGTGACAACGACGAGGCTGGATGTTCTAAGCGCATCAGCGCTGAAGGAGAACTCAGACCTCCGAATAAACAATTGACATTCTGGGAGGCGGCCCAGTGGCTAGAAGACGATGAAGAATACCATCCCCAGGAGAGCGAGGATGATGAGATGGAAGACGCGGAGGAAGAAGCCAAAGGAACGGCGGACGATGAAACCACTGATGGCGGCGAGGGCACAGGGAGTGGTAGCAACCCTCCTAAGAAGAAGAAGAAGAAGCCGAAGGACCGGTGCCCGAACACGGTCGGCACGGTCAGGGAGGAAATTACCGAAGTGAGCCCATCAGGGGTTCCTTTGGAGCCCGCCCTTGTCGTCAAAGGGTACGGTGGGCAAGTGGCGGCGATCACCCGGACAACCATCTCGATCAACGCTGAGAATCTCCGGCATAAAGATAATGGCCACTTGCGCACACTCCTCTTCGAGAAGCTGCACGCTATATACAAGTTCCCCGCTAAGTATCAGAACACAAATTATCATGGGAACAAAGTAAACAAATCCGCCCTCACAAAGATGAGCACCGCCCTGGCCAGCTGGAGAACCCGGATAAAGAAGAAGATCTATAAAGAAGGCAAAAGTCTCGAGGAGATCCAGAAGATTGACCCGCAGATCACCGAAGATCAGTTCCGGGAGTTCAAGGAGAGGTGTGAATCCGAAAGAGCCCTGGCCAATAGTAATCGGGGAAAGGTGCTGCAGGCGATGAATATAGGTCATCACCATCTCGGATCTGGTGGATACAGAACCGCGGAGGCCAAATGGAATAAGGAGGACGAAGAGTATAGATCCAAGGGGATAGAAAACCCCTTTGCTAAATTCGAACCCGGGCAGGTTCGAAACTTCATCAGGGCCCGTTACCATGTGGACCCAAAAACCAAACAACTCACCGCGGATCCTGCGGTGAAGGAATTCGAGGAAATTGTGGTAAGTATAATCTAATTACCGCGGATCAACACGATTGCAATCTAATCGATGATCTAAATGATTCACTGTTACTTCTTCTGCAGGAGGAGGAAATTGTTGCTAGTCATGGATCCCAGGGTTCCTAATCCCAGGGGTCGACGGCGGCCACCCGGTGGGATAACCCTTTTAACAGGGCGATGAACCGGGCCAAGAAAATAGAGCCGGTTACGAAGAAGCCGTCGTCGGCTGGACGTCTGGCCGGCCTCGGGGGTAAGAATTGGGTGGATCATTTTGGTCCACCGCCGAGGACGCATGTGGCGCCGTCGGGAAGGAGCGAGGAGGAAAACCGAGAGGTTCAAGAACTTAAGGCACAAGTGGCGCGGATCCCGCAGATCGTCCAAGACAACCTGGCAATCACCCTCACGTCCTTCCTGCCTACCTTGGTGGAGTCAATAGCGAACTGGAGTGCGGGTGGTCGAGTAGGGCCGTGCCCGATTCCAAGCATGGTCAGCAGCCACTCGAACAACGCGGCGCTGACGAATCAGGCGAACTACATGTTCGTGACTCCGCCCGCTAGCACCACGGCGCCGCAAGTGTTGGTGACTCCCCCTGTAATCACCGCGGTGCCGGAGTACATGTTGGTGCCCCCCTGCCATCGTCGCGGCGGCACCGGAGCTCCAAGCACCCGTCGGTAGGGAGAATACACCGGCGGCCAGCACCGCGCCATCAAGCAGCCCTTCCGTCTCTTGCACGCTCGTCGCCGTATGCGGTGCATCGACATTAGCCGATCTCGACGCCATCACGGTAAACAAATTGCTTTAATTACCGCCTTTCGTGCCATCTATTACTCTTATGGCATCTCGCTCTGACGACGCCGTACATGTTTTCCGCAGACGGATGTTCCTTGCACTCTCTTATGCTACATGAACAACGAGCTGAGGGATGTTGCCAAGGGTACCATCGTTCAACCCTTGGAGCGCACGTTCCACTCAAAGCCGATGCCAGATAGCGTGCACAGGGTTAAAATTCGTCGGGTGCTAAGGGGCTGCGACGACCTGGAACCTCCCATTAACCCCCAAGAGCGGATGAAGAAGAGCCGTCTGTCCTCAGAAGTTGCTTCGGCTTATTCTTGCTATGGCCAAAGAGCATGATCCGTTTGGGGATGGCGGGGGCCATCACGCCATAGACAATAGCACCGCCTGTCGTGCCAGCGACAAGCGGTGGCAAGGCCCCCTTACCGCCCTCGCCGTCACCTCCACGCGGTGGGTCGGATGATCATGTTGATGATATGCACATGGCGCAGGATCCGGCCGAGGACGACGAAGACTAGAATGATCACTTCTTTAGCACTCAGTTTGGCAACGAAGAATACCTAGCTGGTGGCCCCACAGAGAAAGTCACTATAACCAAGCGTCTGTTTGGTTCTCAGGAGACGCCTCCAGCTTGCGCCTTTACAGAGCCAGCTGATACAACCAACCGGCCCTTTATTCTAAGCCCTGACATACTACATAGGGCGGCCGGTGCTCAGATTGCAGTGCCTGCCCGCTCTCCAAAAGGAAAAAAGGGCAGGAAAAGAAAATCTAGCAGCTCGAGCCAGCCGGTGGCGTCAACAACTGCGAATCCGATCAGGTTTCGGGACGGGCCACCAAGACCCGAGGGAATTATGTGGAGGATTCATGTGGCGGGTGAGCCCATGCTACCTAAGAATTTGTGGAAGCTCGTCAGTTCGGAACTGCAGAGTGTGCATGACGGCATGCTAACGATAGAGAGACGCCTTCTACCGGAGAAAGATCCCTCGCACCCGGTATTCGTGGTTAAGGTGCCACCAGGCTTGGGCTTCGTCGACAATGCCCCTGCGGATCTGTTCTTCCTGCGGTTCGACGACATCTTCAATATGTTCCACCTATACCCGCTGCACTATACCATGGTCCGTCTGTTTTCTCTCAGCCTGGCCATGCAGATCATTAGAGAGAACACACCGGGCATCGCTATAGTGGACCCCTACTACATGCGTGACGGCTGCTTGGGTTCCCCCGCCGAACGACGTATCGTGGACTCGTACCTAAAAAGAATCCTCGTGGCGAACAAGACAAAGGAATACATTCTCGTGCCTTACTTTCCCGAGTAAGTCGTTATTCACTCGCCACCGTCGATTGGCTTTATTAGATCATCATCATTCTTTTTCCAACACATTCCATTTGAATTTTTTGCGCAGAGATGAACACTGCACGCTCATCTCCTTATCGCGGAAGCATTCCCACGCCACATATTTCGACTCGGGGAGTCTAGAAAAGAAGAAAAACTACGACAAGATCAAGGAAGTTCTGGATGATGCTCTCACTGGCTTTGCCTCGACGGAAGGCACCACCTTCGTGTGTACGAAGGTCAAGTTCGGCAGGCACGTCTTCAACCACGTAACGGAGTTCCCCTGCGTGAAGCATCCGGAAAACAGTAAGAAGGAAGCCTACTACGCACTCCATCACATGAGGGCGTTCCTACTTGACCAGCAAAATTCTACGCTGCCAGATCATCTCAAACAGTGGGCCGAAGCAAAGGCCAAGATCAATGATTCGGATATTAGACAAGAGATGTATCGCATCCAGCAGCAGTTTGGGGCAATCATCTTTCGTGATGTCATGACTTCGGGGGGGATCTTCTACGGAGGAAATATCCCGAATAACCATGACATAGAAGATCGCCTAGAGATGCAGGGTGACTATAGGAAGTTCATGACGAGACAGGGCGTCCTCCCGTTCCCTAAGCCAAGCCAGAAGGCTTGATGTTGGCCTAGTTGTAGTTACAAACTATAGATGACCTTTGTGTGTGTGTGTGGACGACAAGTGAACTTATTTTGCTTATTATTATTATATATCAATCAATGCTTGTTTTTTTGCTTACTCTTTGGTCCTTTGCTCAATTTGGTCATTCTTTTTTTTCCTTACTCTTTTTTCGAGAATAATGCCGATGATTGAAATGTCGTGGCACACTATATATGTGAATGTGCTACGATGGGACTGTGAGCCTTGTGATATGCACAAGTCCAGGTCTTGTGCATCCTACTTGGCTCACCGCTCCATCGTAGCATATTCCTGTGTCCAACGACCTATGTATATATATGAGGCATTCTTTTCGAGTTATTTTTGTCTTTTTCGAGAATATGCCGATGATTGAAATGTCGTGGCACAATATATATGTGAATGTGCTATGACGGGATAGTTAGCCTTGTGATATGCACAAGTCCAGGAATTGTGCATCCTACTTGGCTAACCGTTCCGTCATAGCATATTCATGTGTCCAACGACCTAGCTAGTTATATATGAGGCATTCTTTTCGAGCTACTTTGGTCTTTTTCGAGAATAATGCCGATGATTGAAATGTAGTGGCACACTATAAATGTGAATGTGCTACGATGGGATTGTACGCCTTGTGCTATGCACAAGTCCAGGTTTTATGCATCCTACTTGGCGTACGGTTCCATCGTAGCATATTCCTGTGTCCAACGACCTATGTATATATATGAGGCATGCTTTTTGAGTTACTTTGGTCTTTTTCGAGAATAATGCCGATGATTGAAATGTCGTGGCACACTATATGTGAATGTGTTGCGATGGGATTGTTCGCCTTGTGCTATGCACAGGTCCAGGTGTTGTGCATCCTACTTGGCGAACAGTTCCATCGTAGCATATTCCTGTGTCGAACAACCTAGTTATATATGAGGCATGTTTTTTGAGTTACTTTGGTCTTTTTCAAGAATAATGCCGATGATTGAAATGTCGTGGCACACTATATGTGAATGTGCTGCGATGGGATTGTCCGCCTTGTGCTATGCATAGGTCCAGGTGTTGTGTATCCTACTTGGCGGACAGTTCCATCGTAGCATATTCCTGTGTCGAACAACCTAGTTATTTATGAGGCATGCTTTTTGAGTTTGGTCTTTTTGATTTAGGAGTACTTTCTATAAGTGTATCTTCATATGCGACTTTAATTATATATGTTTTTTTCAATAATCGGTTAATTATTATTGTTAACTTATAGATGACGTGGTACGTCGTGTACAAGAGACGGGTTCCCGGAGTCTACGATGATTGGGAAGACTGCCGGAGACAGGTGCACCGTTTCAGCGGCAATAGCTACAAAGGGTACAACACTATGGCGGAGGCGGAAGCTAGATACACGCGCTATCTAGCGGGAGTTAGGACAAGGAACCGGATGAAGACCTACACCTTCGTCGCGGCGGTGATCATGCTTATCTTCTTTGGTTATTTATCCCGCGTTTGTGTCTAGCTAGCTAGTTTAGATGTCTAGGCGAGCTTCCGAGCTCTAACTTGTTCGATCGACACATGTATTCGCATGTCACCAACTACTACTTTGTAACATGATCGAAACAATGTAACTTAGACTATGTATTCATGTATGAGACTTATCTATATGTATTTGTTTCAATCTTGTTTTTCATATTGAGTATTTATATATATAATTGTATATCTTGTATCTGTGTGCGTATATCTGCTGTAATATTGTATATAATCTGTATTGCATATAATCTGGCTCGGAAATTAAAAAAAAAACAAAAAATACATCTGTGGCGCACATGGTCTACCTTCTGTGGCGCACTACACCTAAAGCGCACTATGGAAGTTTAGTGGCGCACTATATAGTGCGCCACAGAAGATCCCAGGGGTAGCGCACCATCCCAAACTTCTGTGGCGCACTAGGAGGTGCGCTACGCCTATCTCTACACAACCGTGGCGCACTAGGCAGTGCGCCACGGCTGAGAGATAGCCGTAGCGCAAGGCCCATGGCGCACTGCTAGTGCGCCACGGATGGGCATTTCGGGTGCGCCACTAACAGCCTGTTTCCTAGTAGTGATCCCTTGTCCAACTGCTCTCTTAGCTGCTTCTTCAATTCCTTCAGCTCATCCACATCCATCTTATATGGTTTCTTTGCTATTGGTCCTGTTCCCGGCATCAGGTTGATAAGAAACTCTACTTCCCTGTCAGGTGGCATCCCTGACAGCTCTTCCGGAAACACGTCGGGGTAATCCCTAATCACTGGCACAGTATCCATGCTAACCCCTTAAGAGAATTCAACTTACACCTTCCTGGTCGTACAACTAACTTGAATCTAATCCTCTTACCATACGGGGTTTTGAGTGAAACAGCTCGCTGTGCACAATCTATGTGTCCCCCATGCATAGACATCCAATCCATACCCAGAATAACGTCTAATCCCTGTGAATCCAACACTACCAAATGTGCACTGAAGTTGTGTTCCAATCCTCACAGTTAAATCGCGGCATCCCGCGCTAGCTATCATATCTCCTCCAGGTGAACTCACTCTAAAAGACCTTTTCATCGACTCAGTAGGTAACTTATACTTATCCACGAATGCCCTTGATATGAATGAATGCGATGCACCAGTATCGAAAAGTATAAGTGCAGGGTGAGCGTTGATTGGAAACTTACCAATCACAAGGTCAGGCTCATCTAGGATCTCCTCCACATTCATGTGGTTCACTGTGGCCTTCTCATTGCTGGTTGGCTTCAGTCCTTTCCTTTCCGGACAGTTGTCAGCATAGTGTCCCATCTGTTTACACTTGAAGCACGTCACCTCACTCAGATCCTTCTTCACAAAGTTCTGGTCACGGTTGTGGTCATGTCCACCATGTCCTCCAGAGTGGTGAGAGTGTCCTCCCTTGTGGCTGTGGTGGCTGCTCCTATGGTTGTCATGACGATGCCCATCGCCTCCATGGTGGTGGCCTGTCATGGCTCCCATGGTCACTCCCTCCATGGTTGGAGTATCCATCACATGAAGTGCGAGACTTGTGATGTGAACTAGAGTGGTGATTGCTACTCTTTCTCTTGCGGCTTTCCACCTGCTTGTGCTTCCCTTCCAAGATCCTGGCCTTATCCATAAGCTCCTGGAAAGTGGGACAGTAAACCACCAGTAGCTGTACTGAAAGCTCATCACTGAGGCCATCTAGGAATCTCTCCCTCCTTTTTGCATCAGTGTCAACATCCTCAGGTGCATAACGGGACAGGTTGTTGAACTCCTCAATGTACTCGGCCACGGTGCGATTGGTTTTGCGCAAGTTGTGGAACTCCTTCCTCTTCAGGCTCAGAACTCCTGAAGACACGTGGTTGGTCCTGAAACCTCCCTCAAACATTTCCCATGTCACAGTATCCAGCGGGTGGGTGATCTGAAAGGTGTCCCACCAAGAAGCGGCTGGTCCCTCCAGTAAGTGAGCGGCAAACCTCACCTTCTCAGCATCAGTGCATCCAACAGTTACCAGATCCTTGTTGACTGAACGCAACCAGTCGAGAGCAACCATCGGTTCCGTTGCAGTAGAGAACTTAGCTGGCCTTAGCCTCAGAAATCTGGCGAGGGCATCTCCCTGAGGCTGATTGTTTCCGTTGTTGTTGTTCTGATTTACCATGAACTGAGTCATCACTTGGGTCAGCTGTGCCTGAGCTGCCATGAGCTACTCCAACTCAGTGGGTTGACGACGGGGAGGCATCTGCGGTTCAGCACAGGTAAGTTTAGAAAGAGTCAACTACGACAATAGGATTCTACCCATGCATATGTTCAAACAACATCAAACAATAGCAGACAATCATAAGCAAGCAACACATCAACAAACAAGCGATCCAGCAACATCCCAGGGGTTATCCTAGCAGTATATACCTACTGAAATAGTTTTGCAAGAGTTGGCAATGGTTAACTAAACAGTAGATCAACTAAACAACAAAACAGCAGTTCTGCCAGAACAGTCCAGCAGCGTTCGCGAATTTTTCCGGCTGACTTAAACTCGTCAGAAAATTTAGCTGATTTTTTCACATATGGTACAGAGAGTTTCGCATCGGCCCAAGTTTTTTCAGATTTTTCCGAGTTACCAGAAAAATATGAAAAATCGTACAGTACTGCTGTATCAACAGAAAAACTGCAGCGAAAATAACACAGATAGTAACCAAATTGCCATAACTCTTTCATAAAATTCGCACAAATAAATCCTGGGATATTGGAGTACACAAATAAGCAACTAATCACTCTTAAAATAACACGAACTAAGCTTCACAACGATCGAGACTAATCCTAACGAATTTGCTTAACGAGGACTAATTGGTGGACTTCTATCTACTTCTTGAAGAGGTTGCAGTAGGTCCTTGCTATCATGCGTTGACGCTTCGGCTCGCGGTACAACCATGGCGGCGGAGTGTACACCTCTCCTGAATCATCACTTGAGATCTCAATCTCCACCTCTTCTGGATCCTCCTCTTCTTCTTCACTCTCAGCTGCAACTGCAACAGCTTCATCTCCTCCACCATCATCGTCTCCATCATCATCATCCTCGTCCTCATCATCATCATCGTCTCCACTGTCATCATCATCCCCATTGTTGCCATCATCTCCATTGTCATCATCATAGGGTGGATTCAGCTGCGCTTGGAGAGCGGCAATCTGGGCTGTCATAGCTTCAATAGTTTGATCCCTTTCCTGGACGGTCCCCTCCAACTGTTGTATGTTCTGGGTGTTCTCCTGCACAGTACCATGAAGATGAGCTATGGTTGCATCTCTGGCTATCAGGACATTCTCCAGAACTCCCACAGCTTCATGCAGGGTGTCAATCTCCTGTCCTTGGACCACCATACCATTGCTAGCAAAATCTGCAATCTCCTTTATCATCCTCACCTTCTCAGCTAGAGCTCCATTCTCCCTTTCCATGTCCTCTATGTGTCTCCGACGGGGCGGCATGTTGTTCCTGTCGCCCGGGGTAACCACAATGTGCCCATCTTCATCACGCCTTCCATAGTCACGGTAGGGTGAATCTGCTGGCAGTAGGTGTTGGACACTAAGGCACTGGCGAGACAGGGCTTCATGTATGGCCAAGTTGATTCCAAGTCCCCAGTTGCAGTATGTCTTGGTGTAGATCAAGTGCACGGGGTTTGGCAAGGCGGCATCTCTGAATATGAAGGTGGTGATCTCCCATGCATCCTCTCCATATCCATAGGTGTACAACCTTCTTCCCTTGAACATGGGCAGTGGCAATCCCAATGACTGCGAGAGCTGAGCTAACTGCCTTGCAAAGGGCCTTGGTGACTCCATGGTGGGATACTCAGTCCCGACTTCTCCCATCTATCAAGTAAAAGAGGAAAGTGTGAGAATAGCATATGGTAAGAATTTACGAGGGTGAAAGTCATAAGATGAAAGACAGAGTTAATATAGGCTTTAATAGATCTATGACTTCCTAATCCAATACTAGGTCACGATCCTACAGTCAACACACGGGCTCTGCTACCATCCTGTAACACCCCGGTTCTGAAAAGACCGTGGCCTCTATGTGACATGCCAATCCCTGGATCGGTTCATTGGCCCACAATAGAGTAAGATGAATAACATAGCAAAATATCCGTGTATCATAAATAACGAAGATCCAGAGTACCATTATTACAATAAAATCTTAGCCCAAAGCTAGCTCAAATTATTTAGGTAGCAACATAAATAAAGTAAATCCTCCATTCTTCAAATTGCCCACAAGTGAACAAGTGCCGAGTGGAGTACCGTGACCTATATCGATTACTCAGAATCGGAATAACCTGCAACATGAAACGTAGCAGCCCCGAAGGGTCAATACATGGAATGTATGGCAAGTAGAGCTAGTAATGGAGATAATAGCACTAACATCTACATGCATATTTGGCAAGTGGAGTTGTGTCTGCCTTGCATTTGCAAATACATTTGTCCTACTTTCATAAACAGTTTTTGATTTTCTTTGAAAGGATCCCATTTAAGTTAACCCAACAATATTGAAACTATTATGAAATTAGAATGAGCGAGAAACATGTCATGGAATCAATATCAAGCAACTCAGTTGTCCATAACCGGGGACACGGCTAATCGATTAGATTATACACCCTGCAGAGGTTAATACACTTTACCCATGTGACTTGGCTAGCCCAGCTCGTACCATCACTCTCATTTTGAGTGGTGATAGGGATAAGTCCAAGTTGAGACTGTTCGGGAAGTAGCTCCTCAATCCCGACGCGCACCGGTCCAACCTACCAAAATTCTACATCTCTGGATACGTGGGTTCGAGTTACCACAACCTACTAAGTCCAACCAACCGCCCATTCCATTATTGGCACATGGTTGTACACGTAAGCTACACAATAAAGAAGCCAATCATTCTCTCTTGATACCTGGGTGCCTTTCCGCAATGAAACCACCAAAAATTATCAATACCATCACACCCAGGGGATTCATTGATTAAGTTGTTTCACAAACCAGTACTTTTAGAAACAAGTCTCAATGATGTAACCCAGCCCTCGTTCATCATAGCATGGCTAAGCACATCTACCAACGGTGGTTCATCTACAAGGAAGGCCCTACCACATAATAGGACATAGCATAGCGATAGTATCATCCTACACATGCATCTACAAAATACATGACAATGCATTGAAAATAGTAGGACGATATCATGAACAAAGTAGCATCTACTTGCCTTGGTTGTAGCGGTCGGAAGAACAATCCACACACGAGCAAGCGTTGCACTCGTCACAATCTACACGATACAATTGCAATCATAAACAAACAATCCACAACATATGCAACAAATATGATGCATGAATGCAAGAACGACAAGTGAATTGGTGCTACAGCTGCACCACAACATCCTATTCCATAATACTAGCGATTGCATGCATGGAAAATAGTTTTAGCGCAAGGAAAACTATTTCGCAAAAAGTAATGCTCAAAACTAGAGCTAGAACTCAAATAATTCACTACCGGTAGTATTCTATTTGTAAAATCTTGGGAAAATTCTACCGCGTAGGCATCGCTGATTAGAAACAGTACCAACTGGAATTACTCAAAAAGGAATTATAAAACTCCCCGAGTAATTAAAACACTGCAGAAAGCCACTAGACAGTTTCTTCAGAAGTTTTTACCGTGAGCCCATCTTTTTAATTCACGATGAGATTCCACTCATCCTACTAAATCCAGGGACATATCATACGTGATTTTTGGAGCTACGGATCTTTTTCTACGAATTTAAATACTCCGAAAAGGCCACTAACTAGTTTGATTAAACTGTACTAAACCTTGCTGCAAAAGCCTGAACCAAAGGTACAGCGAGATTCTACACGACTCACTGAATCTACAAATATTTTATTTGCAATTTTTGGCCAAGCGATTTAATTACTACGCAATTTACAAGATTCTACCGAAATCTGCCAACTAAAAGGATTAACGAAATTAACCAGACAACTATGTCTGTTGACTGGTCAAAGCGTCTGCTGACTGGGCGCTGACTGGGCGTCTGACTAGTCAACGCCTGAGTCTGACCGGTCAACTAACGATTTGATCCGCTGATCTGAGATCTGACGGTGGCTGCAGGCTTACCGGAAATGAACGGGCGAAACGGATGGCGGCGAGTCCCGGACGGTGCGGCGATCGATTCCGGCATCGAGGTTTTTCCTGCGCGGGTGTAAACGGTCAGTGCTACGGATTAAAACGGTCACGCAACGGCGGCGGCGATCGGCACGCGTGCATGCGTGTGTGCGCGCGTGCGTGCGCAACGCGTAGGCGCGCAGCGAGCAGCGCGCGCGTCGGGCAGCAGCTAGCGTGCAGCAGCGCAAGCGGCAACGCATCAGCGGCGCAGCAGCGTGCGGCGCGTGCAGCGAGGCGGCGGCGGCAGCTCGCAGCGCAGCAGCGGGCGGCGGCGAGCGAGCAGGCGCGCGGCGCGCGGCGCGCAAGAGGCAGCAGGCGCGCGCGGTGGCGTGCGGCGGGCGGGGGGCGGGGCGGCAGGTGGCGCGGCGCGCAGCGGCCGAGGCGGGGGGGGGGGGGCGGCACAGGCGCTGCAGGGCGGGGGCGACTGCAGGTGGCGGGGATGCGGAGCGAGGCGGCGCGACGAGAGAGAGAAGAGGGAAGAGGGCGCGGCGGCGAACCTGGGTGGCGGCGGCGGCGGCGCAAGGGCAGGCGGCGGCGGCGCCAGGAGGCGGCGATGGCGACCAGGAGGTGGCGGCCGGGTGTGGTTCCCGAGGAGGAGGGCGATGGCGGCGGGGGCGATCGAGGGCAGGGGGTCGGGCTCGGTTCCTGAGGCAGCCGGCTCGGCCCTTTAAGTGGGGCCCCTTGCGGGTCCTACTCCAAATCGGCGCGCGATTGGACAAGAACTCGGAAATCGGTCCGGAATTTCGGACCGTTTTCCGGCGATTCACTAAAACGGCCGCAACTTCTCCGTACGAGCTCCGAATCGAGCGATTCTTGCTCCTACGGTTTCGTGAAGTCGAGGGGAACAATCTAGCGTCAAGGTTTGAGCGAAACCACTAGTCTACAAGGATGGTCAACGCTATCCCTACTAAAGCCTCCGGCAAGAGCCTCGTAGCAAAATAGAATAGGGTTTTGCAAATAGCGTTTCGCCAAACCTTTTCACTCGATGGTTTTGCATGGAAAAGCATGATGCAATGATATGAATGATATGCAAGACCAAATCTAAAATTTGGGATGTGACAAGCAGCCCCGAAGGGTCAATACATGGAATGTATGGCAAGTAGAGCTAATAAAGGAGACAATAGTGCTATCATCTACATGCATATTTGGCAAGTGGAGCTGTGGCTAGCTTGCATTTGCAAATACCTTTGTCCTACTTTCATAAATAGTTTTGAATTTTTCTTTGAAAAGATCCCAATTAAGTTAACCCAACAATATTAAGCAATTATGAAATTAGAATGAGCGAGAAACATGTCATGGAATCAATATCAAGCAACTCAGTTGTCCATAACCGGGGACACGGCTAATCGATTAGATTATACACCTTGTAGGGGTTAGTACACTTTACCCATGTGACTTGGCCAGCCTAGCTCGTACCATCACTCTCATTTTGGGTGATGATAGGGAGAAGTCCAAGAAGAGACTGTTCGGGAAGTAGCACCCCAATCCCGACGCGCACCGGTCCAACCTATCAAAATTCTACATCTCTCGATACGCGGGTTTGAGTTACCACAACCTACTAAATCCAACCAACCGCCCATTTTATTATTGGCACATGGTTATACACGTAAGCTACCAAAATAAAGAAGCCAATTATTCTCTCTTGATACCTGGGTGCCTTTCCGCAATGAAACCACCAAAAATTATCAATACCATCACACCCAGGAGATTCATTGATTAAGTTGTTTTAGTTTTTGCAAACCAACTCATTTAGAAACAACTTTCAGTGATGTAACCCAGCCCTCGTTCATCATAGCATGGCTAAGCACATCTACCAACGATGGTTCATCTACAAGGAAAGCCCTACCACATAATAGGACATAGCATAGCGATAGTATTATCCTACACATGCGTCTACAAAATACACGACAATGCATAGAAAATAGTAGGACGATATCATGAACAAAGTAGCATCTACTTGCCTTGGTTGTAGCGGTCGGAAGAACAATCCACACATGAGCAAGCATTGCACTCGTCACAATCTACACGATACAATTGCAATCATAAACAAACAATCCACAAACATATGCAACAAAGATGATGCATGAATGCATGCAAGACAAGTGAATTGGTGCTACAGCTGCACCACATAATCCTAATCAATAAATCTACTGAATGCATGCATGGAAAATAGTTTTAGCGCAAGGAAAACTTTTATGCAAAATATAACACCCAAAACTAGAGCTAGAACTCAAATAATTCACTACCAGTAGTATACTGTTTGTAAAATCTTGGGAAAATTTTACCGCATAGGTATTGCTATTTAGGAACAGTACCAATTAGAATTACTCAAAAAGGAATTATAAAACTCCCCGAGTAATTAAAACACTGCAGAAAGCCACTAGACAGTTTCTGCAGAAGTTTTAACTGTAAGCCTATCCTTTTAATTCACGATGAGATTCCCCTCGTTCCACTGAATCCAGGGACATATCATACGCAATTTTTGGAGTTACTGATCTTTTTCTACGAATTAATTACTCCAAAAAGGCCATTAACTCAATTGATTAAACTGTTCTAAATCTTGCTGTAAAAGTATGAAACAATGGTACAGCAAGATTCTACATGACTCTCTGAATCTACACATATTTTATTTGCAATTTTTGGCCCAGCGGTTTAATTTCTACGCAATTTACAAGTTTCTACCGAAATCTGCCAACTAAGTCGATTAAAGAAAATACCCAGTCAACTGTGTCTGTTGACTGGTCAACGCGGCTGTTGACTGGGCGCTGTCTGGGCGTCTGACTAGTCAATGCCTGGGGACTGACCGGTCAACGACCAATCTGGACCGCTGATCTGAGTTCCAACGGTCCCAAGAGATGGCGGCTGCAGACTCACCGGAAACGAACGACGGCGATCTCGGGACGGTGGCGGCGATCGGCTCCGGCGACGGCGTTTCCTGCGCGGAGGGGAAAACGGTCAGCGTGCGTAACGGTGGCGGTCAACGCGGCGGCGGCGGCGCGGCTGCGCGCGTGCAGCGGCAGCGAGCGGGCGCGGGTAGGCGCGCAGGCGAGGCGGCGCTGCGAGCGGGCGCGGGCGCGGAGCGGCGGGCGGCGTAGGTGGCGGTTGCGCGCGGCGGGCGGCGCGCGTGCAGCGGCTGCAGGCGGCGAGCGGCGCGGGTGACGCGAGCTGGCGGCGCGGCAGGCGGGCGCGGCGGCGCGGGCGGCGGGGTGCGGCGGCGCGGCGGGGTAGGCGGGGTTCGGCGGCGGGGTAGGCGGGCGCGGCGGAGGGGTAGGCGGGCGCGGTGGCGGCTTACCTCGAGGCGGCGGCGCGAGCGCGGATCCCGAGAGGCCGCTGGTGGGGTCGGGCACGGGGAAGAGGCGGCGCGCGGGTGCGGCCTCTTATGTGGGGCCCCCTCGCAGGGTCCTACGCGGACACGGGGCCGGGCAGATTTTTTTTTTGTCCGTTTCTTTTCCCCTTTTTGCAAATACTAAAGCCTCCGTAACTTTTCCGTATGAGTTCCGAATCGGGTGATTCTTGTTCCTAAAATTTTATAAAATCGAGGGGAACAACCTAGGGTCAAGGGTTTAGTGAAACCACTAGGTTACAAGGGTGGACAACACAAGTCCTACTAAAGCCTCCCGCAGGAGCCTCGTAGTAAAATAGAATAGGGTTTCGAAAATAGCGTTTTGCCGAATCTTTCCAATCGATGGTTTTGCATGAAAAAGTATGATGCATTGATATGAATGATATGCAGAACCAAATCTAAAATTTGGGATGTGACAAGACTAACCCCCTTAAGATGAATCTCGTCCCCGAGATTCGGCGCGGCTAGCAAATAGGTGTGGGTAGTCTTCTCGGATGTCATCCTCACGCTCCCAAGTGGCTTCCTCTTCGGTGTGGTGGCTCCGCTGCACCTTTCAAAACCTGATTGTCTTGGTACGGGTAGTCCTCTTTGCTGTCTCCAGAATCTTGACCGGTTTCTCCTCATAGGTCAAGTCGTTCTCAAGCTGAACCTCCTCTAGCGGTACAGTGTCTCTCAATGGTGTATCCACCATCTCGGATGGCACTTCTTCAGCTGGGACACGTGGAACACATTGTGAACAGTGGACAGAGCCTCTGGCAACTCCAACTGATAAGCAACTTCTCCTTTGCGTGCTAAGACTCTGTACGGTCCAATAAATCGAGGTGCCAGCTTACCCTTAATTCCAAATCTCTTGATTCCACGAAGCGGCGATACTCTGAGGTATGCTCTATCACCTATCTCATACACCACTTCCTTGCGCTTGGCGTCAGCGTAGCTCTTCTGCCTTGATTGTGCTACCTTCAGTCTATCCCTAATCAAGGCGACCTTCTCCTCAGCATCCTTGATCAAATCAGGCCCAAACAACTGACGTTCTCCTACTCCATCCCATAGCAACGGGGTCCGGCACCGTTTCCGATACAGCACGTCGAACGGTGACGTCTTGATGCTGGTTTGATAGCTGTTGTTGTAGGAAAACTCAGCATATGGCAAATTCTCATCCCAACTAGAACCATGAGCCAAAGCGCAAGCTCTCAGCATGTCCTCCAAAATCTGATTCACCCTCTCGGTCTGTCCATCAGTCTGCGGGTGAAACTCTATGCTAAACTCCAATCTAGTACCAAGCGACTCGTGCAGCTGGCACCAGAAGTGTGAGGTAAATTGGGTGCCTCTATCAGATACAATACTCTTGGGAACTCCATGTAGGCACACAATCCTGTCCATATAGATCTTTGCCAACTTTGCACTCGTATAGGTCGTCTTTACCGGTATAAAGTGGGCTACCTTGGTCAAACGGTCGACCACTACCCAAATAGAGTCATATCCTGACCTGGTCCTGGGCAATCCTGTGATAAAATCCATTCCCACTCTATCCCACTTCCAATCCGGCACGGGCAATGGCTGTAGCAGTCCTGCTGGCTTCTGGTGTTCCGCCTTTACTCGGCTGCATACATCACATAGGGCAATATGCTCTGCGATGTCTCCCTTCATGTTGTTCCACCAGAATCTGTCCTTTAGGTCCATATACATCTTTGTATTGCCCGGATGTATGGAATACGGCGAGTCATGAGCCTCCTGCAGAATCAACTTCCTTATCTCCGGATCGTTGGGAACGCACAAACGATCTCCATACCACAAGGTTCCTTGCTCATCCTTGCGGAATTCCCTTGCTCGATCCTCCTTCATCTTTTCCTTAACTTCATCTATCTCTTTGTCTCCCACTTGAGCCTTCCTGATTCTGTCCTGTAGCGTTGGTTGGACCTCCATCATTGCCAAGTACCCTTCAGATACTACCTCCAATCTAAGGTCCTTGAACTGCTTGCACAAATCCTCAGGCAATTCCCCAATTGTCAATCCGTTGGCATAGACCTTCCGACTCAGAGCATCTGCTACTACATTGGCCTTTCCTAGGTGGTATTGTAGATTCATATCATAGTCCTTGATAAGTTCCAACCATCTCCTTTTCCTCATGTTCAGTTCCTTCTGTGTAAATATGTACTTCAGGCTCTTGTGGTCGGTGTATACATCACAGTGCTTTCCCATTAAGTAATGCCTACACACCTTGAGGGCATGAACCACTGACGCCAACTCCAAGTCATTCGTGGGGTAATTCCGCTCGTGGTGCTTGAGTTGTCGCGAGGCATATGACACTACTCTTCCATCTTGCATCAGCACACTTCCAAGTCCCTGTCGAGAGGCATCACAGTACACCTGGAAGTCCTTCTGAAGGTCAGGTAAACACAGAACGGGTGCGGTCACTAGTCAACGCTTTAGTTCCTGAAAGATGTCTTCACACACATCCGTCCATTCAAACTTCCTCTCCTTCTTCAGAAGTTCAGTCATCGGCTTAGCAATCTTGGAAAAGTTTTCAATGAACCTCCTGTAATAGCCAGCAAGTCCCAAAAAGCTTCGTATCTCACCTGCATTCTTGGGTGCTTCCCACTCAGTTACTACAGTCACTTTGCTTGGATGAACAACGACCCCTTCTCCTGACACTACGTGCCCAAGAAATCCAACAGTGTTAAGCCAGAATTCACACTTGCTGAATTTGGCATAAAGCTTGTGTTCCCTCAGCTTCTCCATAATCAGTCGCAGATGTTTCTCATGCTCAGCATCATCCTTGGAATATATCAATATGTCATTAATAAACACCACCACGAACTTGTCCAAGTACTCCATAAATACCTTATTAATCATGGTCATGAAATATGCCGGGGCATTCGTTAGTCCAAAAGACATAACCGTATACTCATATAAACCATACCTAGTGGTGAAGGCGGTTTTTGGAATGTCCTCCTCCCGGATCTTCAATTCGAAGTAGCCTGATCGCAGATCAATCTTGCTGAACACCTTCGCTCCTTCCAGTTGATCAAACAAATCATTTATGTTCGGCAGAGGGTACTTGTTCTTGATGGTTACTTCATTCAGCGAGCGATAGTCCACCACTAATCTCTTGCTGCTGTCTTTCTTCTCCACAAACAGAACAGGTGCTCCCCATGACGACGAACTAGGCTGAATGAATCCTTTGTCCAACTGATCCTTCAGCTGCTTCTTTAATTCCTTCAGCTCATCCACATCCATCTTATATGGTCTCTTTGCTATAGGTCCTATTCCCGGCATCAGGTCGATGAGAAACTCTACTTCCCTGTCAGGTGGCATCCCTGGCAGTTCTTCCGAAAACACGTCGGGGTAATCCTTAATCACTGGCACAGTATCCATGCTAACCCCCTTAAGAGAATTCAACTTACACCTTCCCGGTCGTACATCCGACTTGAATCTAATCCTCTTACCATCCGGGGTTTTGAGTGAAACAGTTTGCTGTGCACAATCTATGTGTCCCTCATGCATAGACATCCAATCCATACCCAGAATAACGTCTAATCCCTATGATTCCAACACTACCAAATGCGCACTGAAGTTGTGTGTTCCAATCCTCACAGTTAAGTTGCGGCATCCCGCGCTAGCTATCATATCTCCTCCAGGTGAACTCACTCTAATAGACCCTTTCATAGACTCAGTAGGTAACTTATACTTATCCACAAATGCCCTTGATATGAATGAATGCGATGCACCAGTATCGAAAAGTATAAGTGCAGGGTGGGTGTTGATTGGAAACTTACCAATCACAAGGTCAGGCTCATCTGGGATCTCCTCCACATTCATGTGGTTCACTGTGGCCTTCTCGTTGTTGGTTGGATTTAGTCCCTTCCTCTCCGGATAGTTGTCAGCATAATGTCCCTTCTGTTTACACTTGAAGCATGTCACCTCACTCAGATCCTTCTTCACAAAGCTGCGATCACGGTTGCGGTCATGTCCACCGTGTCCTCCAGAGTGGTGAGAGTGTCCTCCCTTGTGGCTGTGGTGGCTGCTCCTATGGTTGTCATGACGATGCCCATCTCCTCCATGGTGGTGGCGGTCATGGCTCCCATGGTCACTTCCTCCATGCTTGGAGTATCCATCATATGGAGTGCGAGACTTGTGATGTGAACTAGAGTGGTGATTATTTCTCTTTCTCTTGCGGCTTTCCACCTGCTTGTGCTTCCCTTCCAAGATCCTGGCCTTGTCCATAAGCTCCTGGAAAGTGGGGCAATAAACCACCAGTAGCTGCACTGAAAGCTCATCACTGAGGCCATCCAGGAATCTCTCCCTCCTTTTTGCATCAGTGTCAACATCCTCAGGTGCATAACGGGACAGGTTGTTGAACTCCTCAATGTACTCGGCCATGGTGCGATTGGTTTGGCACAAGTTATGGAATTCCTTCCTCTTCAGGCTCAGAACTCCTGAAGACACGTGGTTGGTCCTGAAACCTTCCTCAAACATTGCCCAAGTCACAGCATCCAGCGGGTGGGTGATCTAAAAAGTGTCCCACCAAGATGTGGCTGGTCCCTCCAGTAGGTGAGCGGCAAACCTCACCTTCTCAGCACCCGTGCATCCGACAGTTACCAGATCCTTGTTGATTGAACGCAACCAGTCGAGAGCAACCATTGGTTCCGTTGCAGTAGAGAACTTAGTTGGCCTTAGCCTCAGAAATCTGGTGATAGCATCTCCCTGAGGCTGGTTGTTTCCATTGTTGTTGTTGTTCTGAGCTGCCATGAACTGAGTCATAACTTGGGTCAGCTATGCCTGGGCTTCCATGAGCTGCTCCAACTCAGTGGGTTGACGGCGGGGAGGCATCTGCGGTTCAGCACAGGTAAGTTTAGAAAGAATCGACTACGATAATATGATTCTACCCATGCATATGATCAAGCAACAACAAACAATAGCAGACAATCTCAAGCAGGCAACACATCAACAAACAAGTGATCCAGCAACATCCCAGGGGTTATCCTAGCAGTATATACCTACTGAAATAGTTTTATAAGAGTTGGCAATGGTTAACTAAACAGTTGATCAACTAAGCAACAAAACAGCAATCTGCCAGAATAGTCCATCAGCGTTCGCCAATTTTTCCGCCTGACTTAAACTCGTCAGAAAAATAAGCTGATTTTTGCACATACAGTACAGAGAGTTTTGCACCAGCCCTATTTTTTAAAGATTTTTCCCAGTTACCAGAAAAATATGAAAAATCATACAGTACTGCTGTATCAGCAGAAAACTGCAGCGAAAATAACACAGATAGTAACCAAACTTGCCATAACTCTTTCATAAAATTTAGCACAAATAAATCCTGGGATATTGGAGTACTCAAATAAGCAACTAAACACTCTTAAACTAACTGTGTCTAAGTTTCACATCGATCGAAACTAATCCTAACGAATTTACCTAACGAGGACTAATTGGTGGACTTCTATCTACTTCTTGAAGAGGTTGCGGTAGGTCCTTGCACTCATGCGTTGGCGCTTCGGTCCACGGTTCAACCATGGTGGCGGAGTGTACACCTCTCCTGAGTCATCACTTGAAATCTCAAACTCCACCTCTTCTGGATCCTCCTCTTCTTCTCCACTCTCTGCTGCGACTGCAACAGCTTCATCTCCTCCACCATCATCGTCTCCATCATCATCGTCTTCGTCCTCATCATCATCGTTCCCACTGTCATCATCATCCCCATTGTTGCCACCATCTCCATTGTCATCATCAGAGGGTGGATTCATCTGTGCTTGGAGAGCGGCAATCTGGGTTGTCATAGCTTCAATAGTTTGATCCCTTTCCTGGACGGTCCCTTGCAACTGTTGTATGTTCTGGGTGTTCTCCTGCACAGTACCATGAAGATGAGCTATGGTTGCATCTCTGGCTATCAGGGCATTCTCCAGAACTCCCACAGCTTCATGCAGGGTGTCAATCTCCTGTCCTTGGACCACCATACCATTGCTAGCAAAATCTGCAATCTCCTTTATCATCATCACTTTCTCAGCTAGAGCTCCATTCTCCCTTTCCATGTCCTCTATGTGCCTCCGACGGGGCGGCATGTTGTTCCTGTCGCCCGGGGTAACCACAATGTGCCCATCTTCATCACGCCTCCCATAGTCACGGTAGGGTGAATCTGCTGGCAGCAGGTGTCGGACATGATGGCACTGGCGAGACAGGGCTTCATGTATGGCCAAGTTGATTCCAAGTCCCCAGTTACAGTATGTCTTGGTGTAGATCAAATGCACTGGATTTGGCAAGGCGGCATCCCTGAAGATGAAGGTGGTGATCTCCCATGCATCCTCACCATATCCATAAGTGTACAGCCTTCTTCCCTTGAACATGGGCAGTGGCAATCCCAATGACTGCGAGAGTTGTGCTAACTGCCTTGCAAAGGGCCTTGGTGACTCCATGGTTGCATACTCAGTCCTGACTTCTCCCATCTATCAAGTAAAAGAGGAAAGTGTGAGAATAGCATACGGTAAGAATTTACGAGGGTGAAAGGCATAAGATGAAAGACATAGTTAATATAGGCTTTAATAAATCTATGGCTTTCTAATCCAATCCTAGGTCACGATCCTACAGTCGACAGACGGGCTCTGATACCATCTTGTAACACCGCGGTTCTGAAAAGACCATGGCTTCTATGTGACATGCCAATCCCTGGATCGCTTCATTGGCCCATAATAGAATGAGATGAATAACATAGCAAAATATCCGTGTATCATAAATAACAAGATCCAGAGTACCATTATTACAATAAAAGCTTAGCTCAAGGCTAGCTCAAATTATTCAGGTAGCAACATAAACAAAGTAAATCCTCCATTCTTCAAATTGCCCACAAGTGAACAAGTGCCGAGTGGAGTACCGTGGCCTATATCGATTACTCGGAATCAGAATAACCTGCAACATGAAACGTAGCAGCCCCGAAGGGTCAATACATGGAATGTATGGCAAGTAGAGCTAATAAAGGAGACAATAGTGCTATCATCTACATGCATATTTGGCAAGTGGAGCTGTGGCTAGCTTGCATTTGCAAACACCTTTGTCCTACTTTCATAAACAGTTTTGAATTTTTCTTTGAAAAGATCCCAATTAAGTTAACCCAACAATATTAAGCAATTATGAAATTAGAATGAGCGAGAAACATGTCATGGAATCAATATCAAGCAACTCAGTTGTCCATAACCGGGGACACGGCTAATTGATTAGATTATACACCCTGCAGGGGTTAGTACACTTTACCCATGTGACTTGGCCAGCCCAGCTCGTACCATCACTCTCATTTTGGGTGATGATAGGGAGAAGTCCAAGAAGAGACTGTTCGGGAAGTAGCACCCCAATCCCGACGCGCACCGGTCCAACCTACCAAAATTCTACATCTCTGGATACGCGGGTTTGAGTTACCACAATCTACTAAGTCCAACCAACCACCCATTTTATTATTGGCACATGGTTGTACACGTAAGCTACCAAAATAAAGAAGCCAATCATTCTCTCTTGATACCTGGGTGCCTTTCCGCAATGAAACCACCAAAAATTATCAATACCATCACACCTAGGAGATTCATTGATTAAGTTGTTTTAGTTTTTGCAAACCAACTCATTTAGAAACAACTTTCAGTGATGTAACCCAGCCCTCGTTCATCATAGCATGGCTAAGCACATCTACCAACGGTGGTTCATCTACAAGGAAAGCCCTACCACATAATAGGACATAGCATAGCGATAGTATCATCCTACACATGCGTCTACAAAATACACGACAATGCATAGAAAATAGTAGGACGATATCATGAACAAAGTAGCATCTACTTGCCTTGGTTGTAGCGGTCGGAAGAACAATCCACACACGAGCAAGCGTTGCACTCGTCACAATCTACATGATACAATTGCAATCATAAACAAACAATCCACAAACATATGCAACAAAGATGATGCATGAATGCATGCAAGACAAGTGAATTGGTGCTACAGCTGCACCACATAACCCTAATCAATAAAGCTACTGAATGCATGCATGGAAAATAGTTTTAGCGCAAGGAAAACTATTATGCAAAATATAACGCCCAAAACTAGAGCTAGAACTCAAATAATTCACTACTGGTAGTATACTGTTTGTAAAATCTTGGGAAAATTCTACCGCAGATGTATTGCTATTTAGGAACAGTACCAATTGGAATTACTCAAAAAGGAATTATAAAACTCCCCGAGGAATTAAAACACTGCAGAAAGCCATTAGACAGTTTCTGCAGAAGTTTTCACTGTAAGCCTATCCTTTTAATTCACGATGAGATTCCCCTCGTTCCACTGAATCCAGGGACATATCACACGCAATTTTTGGAGTTACAGATCTTTTTCTACGAATTAATTACTCCAAAAAGGCCATTAATTCAATTGATTAAACTGTACTAAATCTTGCTGTAAAAGTGTGAACAATAGTACAGCAAGATTCTACACGACTCTCTGAATCTACACATATTTTATTTGCAATTTTTTGCCCAGCGGTTTAATTTCTATGCAATTTACAAGTTTCTACCGAAATCTGCCAACTAAGTCGATTAAAGAAAATACCCAGTCAACTGTGTCTGTTGACTGGTCAACGCGGCTGCTGACTGGGCGCTGACTGGGCGTCTGACTAGTCAATGCCTGGGGACTGACCGGTCAACGACCGATCTGGACCGCTGATCTGAGATCCAACGGTCCCAAGAGATGGCGGCTGCGGACTCACCGGAAACGAACGGCGGCGATCTCGGGACGGTGGCGGCGATCGGCTCCAGCGACGGCGTTTCCTGCACGGAGGGGAAAACGGTCAGCGCGCGGAACGGTGGCGGTCAACACGGCGGCGGCGGCGGCGGCGCGTGGCGGCGAGAAGCGCGCGGAGCGAGGCGGCTGCAGGTGGCGCGGCAGCGGGGTGCGGCGGCGCGGCGGGGTAGGCGGGGTGCGGCGGCGGGGTAGGCGGGCGCGGTGGCGGCTTACCTCGAGGCGGCAGCGCGAGCGCGGATCCCGAGAGGCGGCGGCGGCTGATGGGGTCGGGCACGGGGAAGAGGCGGCGCGCGGGTGCGGCCTCTTATGTGGGGCCCCCCTCGCGGGGTCCTACGCGGACACGGGGCCGGGCAGATTTTTTTTGGTCCGTTTCTTTTCCCCTTTTTGCAAATACTAAAGCCTCCGTAACTTTTCCGTACGAGCTCCGAATCGGGTGATTCTTGTTCCTAAATTTTTGTAAAATCGAGGGGAACAACCTAGGGTCAAGGGTTGAGTGAAACCACTAGGCTACAAGGGTGGACAACACAAGTCCTACTAAAGCCTCCCGCAGGAGCCTCGTAGTAAAATAGAATAGGGTTTTGAAAATAGCGTTTTGCTGAATCTTTCCAATCGATGGTTTTGCATGGAAAAGTATGATGCATTGATATGAATGATATGTAGAACCAAATCTAAAATTTGGGATGTGACAATTATTATCCTCTTCTTGTGATTCTTCATTTCGTTGGGACATTTCCACATCATCTTCTTCATTATTATCCTCAGTCTCAGCATCAGAGGGAGATACATCATTTTCTTTTTCTTCAAAATTACCAGTATTTTCATTTTCATTAGGAGATTTTCTTGTAATTGACTTCTTCTTAAGAGCCTCTCACTCTTTCCTTTTTGGATGTCCATCGGGATAATCAGGATCCTAAGTGCTAGAGCCTCCCCTTGTATTAACTCCACAAATTTGCTTCTTCTCATTAAGAAGATTTTTGTACAACTTATTTTGAATAGAAATCATTTGTTCAACTTGATTATTCATCATTTTGCCATGCTTAATAGTCATCTTAAGAGAGTCAACACAAGAGCCTACTCTTTTTTGTAGAACATTAATGTTATGAGAGTTCTCTGTTATTTCCCTTTCAATGTTATGATCATATGTTCCTTGATGAGGAACAAAGTTTCTAGAATGATCAACATAACATATTTCATACCTTTCCATTGCTTTCACAAGAACATATAGCATGAACTTGAATAGGGAAGCATGGTTTATCAATAGGGAATTAAAAACCCTTATAAGAAAGTTCCTTTAAATGAGAAGATTTAATACCCCTTCCATCCATAGATTTATGAGCTTCTTCCATATCTTCATTAGATAATATGAGAACACCTCTCTTGTTATGAGTATTCTCACTTTTCTCTTCTTCTTCTTCAATATGCCAATTATGATAATTCTGAGCACTAGTATTCAATAATTCCTTAGCTTCCTCAATAGTTCTGTCCCTGAACATATTTCCTGCAACACTGTCTAGATGGGTTCTAGAACTTTCAGTTAGTCCATTATAAAATACATCAAGTAATTCATTATCCTTAAAACCATGTGCAGGACATCTCCTTCCGGTGGCACAAAATCTCCCCCAAGCTTGGAGAATACTTTTTTTGTGTAAAGCTACTTATTTCAACTCTCATAGCATGTATTTTACTATTATAAATATACTTACGGAGAAACAAATACAAGCATGCTTCCTTACTAGTAATTGACTTAGGATCTAATGATTTGTACCAAGATTTTGCATCTAATCCTAAAGAGAAGGGGAATAGTTTTAAGAAACAATAGCATTGTCGTATCTCGGTTTTTACAAATAGGCAAGCAGTATCTTCTAAATTCATTAAGTGCTCATAGGGAAATTCTTCATCCTTACCATAGAACTTAGATGCTTCAACTCTTTCTATTATTTTAGGGTTAACTTAAAAGTCATAATCCTTATCTTTAATGAATATTGCAGGTTTTTTGCATTTATTAGCAACAGGAAATAGTTTTCCTAGAGAAAATGTACTCAGAATTTCTTCAAATTTATCCAAGTCATCTAGATTAATACTCATAAAATCTTTAGTGAAAGCAATATCCTCTTCACTAGTGTTTCTTTAGAACTAGTGGCATTATCTTTTTCATTAACATGTTCATCTTTATCATATTTAGATTCCATATCATCATTGGATAAGGACTTAGATAAATCAGGCGTCCCCTCTTTATCTTGGCCCTCATCCAACAAATATTTTTCAATACTAATACATCCTAGACAATGGTGAACCTGCTAGGATAGTAGTTTTCTTTTTAATAGAAGGAGTAGCAACAGGATTAGGTGAAAAGTTTGGCCTAGAGGGCAAATCTGTACCATTATTGTAGTAGAAGGCATAATATACTTCTTAGAAGCATCCATAATCTTTCCCATGATGAGAGACAAGTAAGTACAAAAATTAAATGATAAAAGATGGTATTACCAATAAAGAGCTAGGCTCCACGACAATGGCGCCAGAAAATGTCTAGATACCCATAAGTATAGGGGATCACTGAAATCTTCTATGGGAAGTATTACCCAAATTTATAGTTTGACTCAAGGGGAACATAAGAATACCAATAATACTTTAGAAATTGAGATGTCACCCTCAATAAAACCTATATATCAATAAAATTGCAAAGAAAGTGGTGCGAGGGTTCGACTCGTCAATGCCCATTGTTATGCAAAGAAAGTCGCGGAACGGTTAACAGACAAGCAACACAGGGACACGATATTTACCCAGGTTCAGGGACCTTGAGGGAAAACCCTACTCCTGCTTGTCTGCTCTTGATTATGGCGAAACCGAAGGTTACAGGGGTGCGCAGATGCAATCTGGCGTGGAGGTGTGTATGAGTTGAGTTGAAGGATCCTTCTCGCCGTACCCTCCTGGCCTTTATATAGATAGGCCAGGTCTCGAGGATAGGTCGAGTTGCTTACAGATTAGGGTTGATACCCTTTGAAATTCTATCTAGTCTAAACTTGTTCTCCAAGGAGTTGAAATCGCCATGGGCTTGGGCCACCCGAAATTTCATAGGCTATGTGTCCTCACGTGGGCCTTCCTTGGTCTGGACCGGGTATGCCAATGTTGTGCACCCGTAAGGTATATCCATGTTAGTAGCCTCCGACTTGTTTTTCAGGAATAAACGTTTAGTTCATATGGATTGTTGATCCGTGCGCCTGGCCCACCCGACGGATCAGGACAGTTAACTGCCATAGGACAAAACAACACGATCCTAATCAGACACGAGTGCCCGAACTCAAATCCGGAACAATTGCTGGTGTGATTTGATTCAGGTCGTTGTGGTCTTATAGGAGCCTAATCCCAGTACTTTTTGAATAATGTACCCAACGCGTCTGTCAGGATTTTCATCGTTCCCGTTGATACGGGATTGTACTGGCAGAGCGTAGTCGGGTGCATTGCCAGGCCATCAGATAGTATTTGTAGGGCTTATCTTTGCATCATAGACACAACATCCAAAAATTTATCACCGCGGAGGTGTTTCGGGTGGCCAAGGAGACTGCTTCTCAATTAACATTAATTTGGGCAAAGTTGCCAAAATATTTTGTCATATTTGATCTGAAAGATCTCAGTCGAATAATTCATAGGGTGCGTGACTAGCGCTCCCTATGGGAGTAGCCCCTAGTGTCTGTTCGAGTCGTAGACTCGAGCAAATACTTTAATTCAGTCATTCTCATCAGTTTGCATTATTAGTCCGAAGGACACATTTTTTCCAATGCGCGACCACCGCTCCCTATGGGAGTAGCCCCCGAGTCCGTAGTGTAGTCTCAGACTCTACTTAGGACTCAAAGATTTCTCGCGGTGGTATTTCCTTTTGTAATTTTTCGGTTGCGCGGCCAGCGCTCCTGATAGGAGTAGCCCCCGAGTAGTTGGTTGAGTCGTAGAATTGAGTAAATACTTTGATGCTTAGTCGAAATCTGCTAGCCATTGCTAGCTTTGCTTTAATAACGTCATTGCTAATGATTGGTAAGCTCAACCGTCTGCAACAGTAGAGACGATGCGACGTGAAGATCATGGGTCCCACTTCCTGACTTGACGTTGACTAGTCATGCGTAAACGTGTCAAAAGTTATGGCGTCTCCTCGTTTTCCGCGCGTAGTGGACGGCGTGCTACCTAAGGTGTGCGCTAGGGCTTCGTAATCGACGGCCCTTCTGCGTCGTCTTCGCCCTTTTATACTTTGGGGGAAAACAACATTTTTATCCTTCGCCATTTGCTCTTGCCTCATCTCCATTGCCACCATTTTCGTGAGTTCCCTGCTTCTCGTCACGCAGTGGACATTCCCCGCACTTTTCCTTCCGCTTTCCACCGCTCGCGTCGCCGCACTTGCCGTGAAAGGATGGTCAAGCCAAAGAAGGCGTCATCTTCTGCTGCTGGGACCAGCGCCACTGGCGTTGACAAAAAAGCTGTCGCCCCGGCCCATATCACTAACGGTGGGTGGAAGCACACAGATATGCGCGACTCAGGCTTACACAAGTTGTGCGATGCCGGGTTCATCTCCAAGGATAAGAACGACGCCATCCTCAGAGACCCGGAGGTAATTCCTCGCCTAGCCAAAGGATTTCGGGTGATGTTTTATGATTTTATCGTTTGAGGTATTTCTTTGCCTGCCCACAAATTTCTTTGTGGGCTTCTTTTCTTTTACGGGATTTAGTTGCATCAGCTATCTCCCAACTCTCTCCTTCACATTGCTTGTTTCATCACTCTCTACGAGTGCTGGCTCGGTATTGAGCCGCTTTTTGGCCTTTTCTGGAGACTCTACTCCATGAAGAGGAAATCTAGCACAAGCGGTGTTTATCCGCTCGGAGGCTGCATCATCTCTATTCGCTCCTCCGTCCAATTCTTCTCTTTTTCCATTTGTGAGTCCATCCAATACTGGCACCGGAAGTGGTTCTACATCCGTGAGGTCAAGATGGACGGGCAGCATTTTGATCCCCCCTTTCGATTCTACACACAAGATCACCCGAAAGAGGTCGTGGAAGAATGACATCTTAGAGGGTGAATCTACCGAGGTGGAGAAACTCTACCAGCGGGTGGAAGCTCTCGAACTGGTGGCCGGCAAGTAGGTCAATGGCATCGACATGATCCGCATATTCCTCAAGCGTCTGGTGCAGTCGCTCCAAGCGAGGGAACACCCAATGTTTCTATACGCCGGCCACAGTGATCGGACAAGGGTCTCTCCTAAGAATTTGACTTTGGGTGACCTTCACAGAGCGCTTCGGCCTCTGCTGAAGTTCAAGGCCGATGAGGACCTTTCGGGGAAATCGTTGATAGCCCCTTTCGGCACCAAGAAAGTAGTCTCCCAGGTGAAATTTGTTGTGTGAGCGTAGCGCTTTTTGAATGCCTTTTGCCTGCCAGCTTGCTTATATTGTTTTCTTTTGTCCTTTGCTTGCAGAGTCTCAAGGTATCGGGGATGATGCCCCGTCTACCTGAGAAGTACGCGGATCCGCCCGACAACAAGGAGGCGGAGTCCGATTCCGACCTTCCCCCAGCTCATTCTCTTTTCCGGGAAGCCCCCGAGCCGAGCGAAGGGCAAACCCGAAAGCGGTCCCAAAGTGAAACTTAGGGTGGGGCGATGCCGCCAACTCTGAAGGGTTCGTCCTTCCTCAAGCAACACGGTGGGAATGAGGGTGCAACATCCGCACCCTTTCCTGCCGTGCCTATTTGGGCGGTGGCCCTGCAGCCACCAGCCAAGAAGAAGAAGAAGGAGAAGGAGCCTCCTGTCTTCAATTTGTCAGACATACCATCATAAGTTGCGATTGACCAAATTTCATAGTTATGCTGATTTGTTGAGTATTAGCCTGATGTTGATTTGGCTTCTTGCAAGTGCTAGAAATAATCATTCGCAGGAGTCCCCTGACGAGGACACCGAAGAAATGATCGCAGAATCGAAGTCGACGGTTTCGTTTCCCAAGATAGTGGCTAACTCCGAGGAAGAGGGTTCGAGCTCCACAAGGCGGGAGGCTCGTGCACTCGTGACTCGGAAGACGACATCCAAAACTTCGGAGTCCATGCCAGACCACGTAAGTGTACTTCTTTCATTGCACAGGGGGAGCCCCCCGAGTCCTTGTACTCATCTGAACTGCTGGCCTTTTTTGTAGCCCTTTGTCATGGCAACCTCCTCATCTAGCGTCATCTGTCGCTAGAGGGTAAACTCAAGCAGCTCCAAGGTGTGTAGGTTTCTTCTCGACTATTTGTTGAGTGTGGCAAGTTTGCTTTTATATTTATCCCATGTTTTTCCATGTTGTAGATGAGAACAATGCTGCTCTCCGTAGGCAGAACACTCTCGAAAAGAGCCTTGGCCAAGTGGAGAAGAAGGCAGCTAATGCTGCGGAGGCCCTTGAGCGGTAGCAGAATGAGGCCAAAGAGCATGAGCAACAGCTCGCAACTGTTGCAGTTGCTCGGGAGAAGGCCATGGCTAACAAGCTCATAGCTGCTGCCAAGGCTATCTCTAGTAAGCTGCCCTTGTCTCCTTTTTGTGTCTTCCATATCTTGTGGTGCCTCTTCTTGTTCCTCATTCGAATTTTTTCCTGATGCTATTTATACCAGATGCTTCTGGCATCGCATTTGACCGCGACGTGTTGGAGCATGGAGATCTACTGGCAGATGCTGCCCTAGCGATCGAGGATCGCTGCTCTTCTGCCATGAGCTCCCCGGAAAAGGCCAATAAGGTGCTTGCGCTCTTCTACAAGGAGGTAAACCCCAAGGGCATTGCCCTCGAGGACATCGACTCGCTGGCGGATGCTTTGTTGGAGATGCTCCGGTAGACTACAAACACAAGCAGAAGGGCATTGGTGCCTCCATGGGGTTGGCCATGGCGATGGCGTCCGGAGCCCAGCTGGATATGACCCAGGTCACATCCAGGATGCTGACAACGGCGGATGGCTCTGAGGTATCTTTTGCCACCTTTGCCTCCCGCTGTAAGCATTTTGGGCCTAAGCTCATCGATTTCCTGGCCGATTATTCGGCAGAGCAGCAGCGAGCAGCCAAGAGTAGGCACTTTGGCTCCTAAGCTGCTCCGGGTGCTGGCCCTTAGGCCCATCTATCTTGTAGTTAGGATAGCTTTCTTCCTTTTGCTGTAACCCCTTTTGGATGAACGAGCTCAACTTTGCCATGAAATGGCCTTTTGGTTATGTATATGTATGAATTTTTCCTTTCAACTACTGTTGAAAGTGTTTGTGATGTTCATATTTTCCTTATTTTTACGCTTAGGGTCCTTCGGGTGAGGCGCCAGTGATCACGCCTTCTCCTGCGCCTGACCCTCGCCCGTCGCTGAGCGAGTCATCGCAGTTGCCTTTCCTACGTGATCACATCTGAATTTTAGAGAAGGATATCCCCAGCATCCGCGGTCATGCGCATGTGTTGAAATCAAAGGCTGAGCGAGCAATTGCCAGAGAAGAGTTCTTGCCTAAAGAATTTCGGCAGATGGGTGAGCAGTTCCAATGTGAGTCTTTGTGATCTACTACTTCTTCGAGTGCGCCTTATTTTTGTGTTGTCTCACCCAGTGTTTGTGTAGTTGTGAATCTGATTCCGAAGGAAGAGAAGGAGAGTGTCGCAATTCGGATGAATTGCTTGATACAACAAGAGCTGGAGGCCGGTGGCTTCTTCTAGATGGACCGTGATTGGACGATCGTCCTTGCAACGGTGCAAGATTGTGTACACCAGGTTCTTCGGGTGCTGAAGCAGGCGAGGTCGTCACTTGCGGCCATTTGGGCCACCATGTTTCCTTTAGACGTTGCACCTTCTAGCTTTCTAGGATTGCTTGGTAACTTTTGAGATGGAGGTCATGTGAAGGAGCTGATGCCACCAGCTGATTGCGGGTGTGAAGGCTGCCCTATCTCTTGTTTGACTGCATCGTCGCGATGTTAATCTTGCGGCGATAGCGGCTGGACCGCCTCCTCCTCTAGATGTCAATTTGTGGGATATGCGCCCTCATTACACAGCTGTGGTGCAGTACGCCGAAGAAATTGTAGATTTGTTTGAGAAGCGTACGAATGTTATGCTCTAGCACAATTAAATCCTATAAAAAGACAAGATAATATAAAGTCTGTATTTATTCGAGTGGCTTGTAATTCCCTTTGTAAAGTTTGTATGTATTGGCACGTAGTGCATTGCATGTGCATATCCTTTTCGTTAACCTAACGTGGTCAGCTACTCAGGTTTTATGCGTTTGTTTATCAGTCGACGAAGTCGTAAGGTGAGGCACAGCCCCCCAGCGTGTTTTAGCGGTAAGTAATATAAAGGAAAATATTTTTGGGCCAAGGAACTTAGATTTATTTATTGCAAATGAGGAGGTACATTGCTCGGCTGAGCAGCCTTAGCTAAATATCCTTATTGAAAGTAAAGGGTAACTAGGGGTAGAAGCGTCGCAGTCATGCAACGTTCCAAGGGTTGGAGTATTCGACTCCTGATTTGACGTCTTTGAGGTGGTAGGCGCCACCTGGGATGACTTCGGTGACGATGTAGGTTCGTTCCCAGGGTGACTTGAGCTTCTTGTGTCCTTCTTTCTTGAGTCGCAGGACGAGGTCTACTTCGACGAAGGACCTTGGGCACAGCCGACGGCTGTGGTAGTTGCGGAGGCTCTGCTGGTACACCGCTGAGCGGGCCACGGCGATGTCGTGTGCCTTCTCGAGTGTGTCGATAGTGTATTCAAGTGTGACTGATGATTTGGCTTCGCTGTAAGCGATGACCCGTGGGGCCTTGTGGCGTACCTCTGCGGGTAGCACGGCTTCGGCTCCGTGCACCATGAAGAAGGGCGTATAGCTAGTTGAGCTATTTGGCGTTGTGCGCAGGATCCATAGAACGGAGGGTAGATCATCTGCCCAGGCTCCCGCAAGCGTTTCGAGTGGGCATAGCAGGCGCTTCTTGATGTCGTTGCCTATGAGGCCGTTGTTCTTTTCGACCTGTCCGTTGGTCTGCGGGTGCACCATGGAGGCATATGATATGTTGATTCTGAGGTTCCCATAGAAGTCTTGGAATTCTTTCGAGATGAAGTTCGAGTCATTGTCTGTTATGATGCTATGGGGAACGCCGAACCTGTAGACAACGGACTCGAAAAATTTGACGGCAATTTTGCCGCTTTGGTTGGTGACGGGCATGGCCTCGATCCACTTGGAGAATTTGTCGACTGCGACTAGGAGGAAGACGTGGCCTCCTGGCGAGGACTTTGGCAGTTTGCCAATCATGTAGAGGCCCTATTGGGAGAATGGCTAGGCCACTGGTATAGGCCTCAGCTCGGATCCTAGCGCGTGTGTCTTGTCCGTGTACCTTCGAAAAGCGTTGCACCTCTGGTGACTATGTCCTTGGCGTCTTTCATTGCGGTTGGCCAGTAGAACCCAGCTCGTATAGCTTTGGCGACTAGGGCGCGGCTGCCTGCATGATGGACGCAAATACCCTCATTGATGTATTTGAGGATGTTTTTGCCATCACCGATGGTGACGCATCGCTATAGCACACCCGAAATGTTGAGCTTGTATAGCTCGCCATTGATGATGGTGAAGGCCTTTGACCGGCGATATATGCGTCGGGCATCTGTCGGGTCCTCAGGTAGCTAATTATTTATTAGGTATCGAAGGTACGGTTATGTCCATGTTTCTTCAATTGCCATGACCTACATCAGGATGACCAACTCGACCTCCGTGTCGAGCTTTTCGAGTCTTTCTTGTCCTTCGGGTAGCGTAGCCCCCAAGTGCTCTGCTTCTTCGGCTGAGCCTTTTGGGAATTTCCCGTTGATGGAGGGTACGCAGATTTGTTCAAGGAACACTCCTGGTGGCACCCGAGCGCAGGTGGAGCCAATGTTGGCGAGTTTGTCGGCCTCCTCGTTGCTTTCTCTGCCAATGTGTTGGAGATCGCACCCATCTAAATCTCCTTCGAGTGAGTTGTAGAGCGCACGGTATGCGATCATGTTGGCGCTGTGAGTGTCGCACTCGTTCATCGTCTGCTGAACGACGAGGTTCGAATCACCTTATCCATCTTCATGCCGTGGATGAGGGCTTCGTATTCGGCCTCGTTTTTCGAGGCGCGGAATTTCATCCAAAGGACATACTTCATCTTGTATCCTTGAGGGGACGTCAGTATGATGCCGGCCCCTGCCCTAGCCTCGCGCTTGGAGCCATCGAAGTGCATTGTCTAGGACTGCGACATGTCCGGATTGTCCGGTAGCTGGAGCTCCATCCAGTGGATGATGAAGTCAAGGAGGATCTAGGATTTGATGGCGGTGTGGCGCTCGTAGATAATGTCCCGCGGAGACAACTTGATGCCCTACAGGGCCACGCTCCCCGTGGCTTCCGGGTTGTTTAGGATGTTCGACAGCGGGGCGTCATTGACGACCATGATCTGGTGTTCCTGGAAGTAGTGGCTTAGCCGACGTACCATCATGAATACGCCGTAGGCGAGCTTCTGGTAGTGAGGGTACCTCTACTTTGTCGGGGTCAGTACCTCACTAAGGTAGTATATTGGGCGTTGGATCATGTGGATCTTGCCATCTTCGGGTCGTTCGACCATGATTACAGTGCCGACCACCTGATGTGTGGCTGTGATGTATAGCAGCAAAGGTTCCGGTTCCTTCGGCATGAACAGGACAAGTGATGTGGAGAGCAGCCGCTTGAGGTCTTCGCACGCATCATCTTCTTCGGGTGTCCACTCGAATTTATCCATCTTGCGCAGCAGCTGATAACATGGGAGGCCTTCTCACCCATTCGGCTGATGAATCTGCTCAGTGCTGCGATTCGCCCAGCTAGCTGTTGGACGCCCTTGAGGTTCTTTGGCTTCTCCGTGGCTACTATGGCCCTGATTTTCTTCAGGTTTGCCTCGATGCCCGTTTGGGATATGAAGTACCCGAGTAACTGACCATACGGGACGCCGAAGGCGCACTTGTCTAGGTTCAGCTTGATCTTGAATTGATCAACGTTATCGAACATATCGCGGAGATCGTCGATTAGCGTCCTGGCCTCTCTGGTCTTGATTACTATGTCGTCGACATAGAAAAATATGTTGCGGCTGATCTGGTCCTTTAGACATGCTTGCATGCACCTATGGTATGTGGCGCATGCGTTCTTCACCCCGAAGGGCATGGTGTTGTACAAGAATACCCTGAACGGCGTGATGAACGCTGTTTTCTCCTGATCTTTGACCTTCAGCCGAATTTGGTTGTAGCCTGAGTAGGCATCATGGAAGGAGAGTTTCTCGCATCCTGCAATGGATTCGATGATTTGGTCGATCTTTGGTAGAGAGAAGTGGTCCTTGGGACAGTGCTTGTTGAGCGATGTGAAGTCCACGCACATCCACAAGATGTCCGTGTCCTTTTTGGGGACCAGCATGGTGTTGGCCAGCCACTCGCTTTCTTTGATTTCCTTGATGAAGTTGGCATCGAGCAGTCTGTTAACTTCGATTCCAACGGCTTCAGATCTTGGCTCGGACAGTCTACACATTGAATTCTTGAGTGGCTTCGCATCTAGAAACACATTGAGTGCATGCTCGGCAAATTCCTTGGGAACTCCTGGCATGTCCGCAGGACACCAGGCGAAAATTTCCTAGTGCTCAAGGAGGAATTCGACGAGCATGCTTTCCTATGCGGGGCTTGGGTTGTTGGCGATCAACGCCGTCTTGGAGGCGTCTGTCGGGTGGACCTGCACCTTCTTTGTGTTGACTGTGGAGTCGAACGACATGTCAGGTGCATTTTGCCTAGTGACCGAGGGTGCCCCGTTGTCTGTCACCTCTCCGAGTCTCGTGAGCTCCTCCTGCATGCCGAACGACTGCGAGATTCTATTGAAGTCTCTACCGCAGCTATCGGACCTTGTGAAGCTTCCTGGGACAGTGATGACGCCCCTAGGTCCTGGCATTTTGAGTAGCAGGTACGCGTAGTGTGGTACTACCAAGAATCTTGCGAATGCCACGCGCCCGAGGATGGCGTGGTATTGTGATGGATAGTCCACTACTTCCAACTCTAGCCACTCACGCCTAAAGTTATCGTGCTTGCCGAAGATGACGTCGAGCCATATCTTGCCCAGGGGGTATATGCCCTTCCCTGGGAATATGCCGTGGAACGTCGTGTCTAATTGCACTAGGCTGCACAGCGGGATCCGCTTTGCTGCGAGTGTGCTGGCGAACATCAGGTTGATGCCACTACCACTGTCCATCAAGACGCGAATCATCTTGAATCCCCTGATTTGGGCCTCAAGCACCAGGGAAGAGTGACCTGGGCGAGGGTTTGGCGTGGGTGATCCAAACGGTCGAATGTGATGCAGGACTCCGAGCCATTGAGGTACTCAGGTATGGCTGGTGGAGAGGTCACGACCAGGCTAACTTGGCACATTATATTCTTCTACAACCTGTTGGTTGGATGCCCTTCTGGATCATCAGGGCCCCTTTTGGTTGGGGGTATCCATCTGCACCATTATTTGGTGCTGGTCCGACCGGCGGCTGCGACGGTCTGCCAGGTGGTGGTGGAGGAGCTCCGTGGGCGATGGCACCTGGAGTAGGTGTGAATCCAGGGTTCACCGTCTAGTGCCGCATCTGGGTGAGGCCCTCGCTGAGCTTCTCAAATTCTCAGCATTCCTTGAGCATGTAGCTTGCCTTCTTCTTACCATCTTGTTTGTCGATGTAGAAGTGGATGGTGCAGGGACTAGATAGCTTGTCGTATGCTGAAGGTTCTTCATCACGGTTACGATGTTGCCACATTTGCGTGGGTCATCCACCATCGCGGTAGTTGCTGCTGCGGTTGCCGTCATCGCGTCGATCGACATACACAGCCGCAACCATGTCGACTCCATCGCGATCGTCATAGATGCACGATCTTCTCTTGTTGCGGCGCTCGTGCCTATGGTCGAAGTTGTCTTTGTCATCCGAATGTGTTCTGTTGACGGAATACTAGCCGCCTTCCTAGTGGTTGGTGATGTCCATGAGGTGGTCAAGGGTTTTGGGCTTAACGCGCCCGAGCTCCTCCTTGAAATCTAGGCACCTGGCATCGTCATTGAAGGCGTCGATTGCTCTTTCTTCGGAGATGTGTGCGGTGGAGTTCTTGATGTGGGACCAGCATAATATGTACGAGCGGTTGGACTCGTTGGTCCGCTGGGTGCAGGCGCGCAGCTCTTCGATTCAGGCTGGCCTCTTGCTAGTGCCCTTGAAGTTGCGGATGAAGCTATACGCCAGCTCTTCCCAGCTTTGGATGGAGCCGCAGGATAGGCTGCTGAGCAGACTCTGGCTGCGCCTGTCAGCTGCAACTGAAGGCATTGTAAGGTGGTGTTCTTGTTTCCGCCGTGTAGCTTGAAGGATGACAGATGATCGTCGAGCCAAGCCTTTGGCTCCTGCATGCCGTCGAACTTCGGATTGTCCGAAGGGAGCTTGAAATTTTTCGGCATCCGCGATTGCCGAACGAATCTGCTGAAGCATATGGCTCCGCACAGCTCTCCATCATCCTCCTCTTCAGACTCAGTTGAACACGAGCGTTTAGCACTCGATTTGTCGATCTTGCGCTGGGTGACCTCACTACGAGCATCGTAGTCGCTGCTGCGACGCCGTGGGCTCCAACGGTGCCGGGGCAGGTCATGCTCCTCCTCGTCAGATGAGGATGTGCGGCTTCGAGTGAACTTGACCACGGCCTTCTTATTCGGCTGCACAGGAGTTTCATCATGGAGCGCAGCACCGACGAGTCCGAGTCCTACTAGCATGGACTTGTGCATTGTGTTTTTGGTCACCCGCCGGAGGCAGATTGGACGCGAGATAGGTGGTGGCCTCCATGATCGCAGCCTACGCTGTTTTGGGCATGACGTTGCCGTGTGATTCCATCGTCATGAAGGACGTGTCGAGGGCCCTGGTGACCTTGCGCCGCGTGGCAGGGTCCATGCGCTCCATGCAGGAGCGGTACTTGGTGTTGTTGCCATGTAAAGCAGAGCCGCCAGCGATGGAGAGCGCAACTCGCCGTGCGCTTGACTCTGCGGCTGCCTGCTTACACTTTTCGAGCTTCTCCTTCAGCTTCACCTGACGATTGTGCTCATCGATCAGGAGCCAGTGGAAGTTTATCCACATGTATGATTTTGTTGCCTTTCACGACTTCGCGTGCTTGGCGCCAGCCTTCATCATTGAGGTTGATCTGGTCGTAGCCGCGATTGCTGCCCTCAGTGGCTCTGTTGGCCGGGTTTCCCCTGTTTCCCTCATTCTCAACCTACGGGTTGGGAGGGGGATTGGGGGGTAGTGTGGCACCCAAACCTAGCGTCGGATCCACTCCGTTGTTGATGTTGCCATCGTGGATGGTGGCGCATAGGTAGCGCTCACGGGGTGGGTCACTGCTGCCGCAACTCTCAGACCCGGAACCGTAGGTTCCTTCATCCGAAGGAGGACCGCACAGATCGGAGTTGCAGCTGCTGCTGTCATCTGAATCTCCCATCATTGTCGATGTGTGCAGGGCATCGATGCGTGGGAACCATGAAGCGGGCCTGATGGATGGAAGTGGCACCCGCTCTGGGAGGCGGAGGGTGCCGGACTGTCCCACCTGGAAGCAGAAGCTCCCAAACAGCATCTTGAGCCCGTCACCAACGGACTCAAAATCCTTCAAGGTGGCCGGTGAGTGGGCGGTGAAGTCAAAGGCGCCAAAGAGGAGGTGAGTCTCTGTTGCTGATGAATCGTAGACCGCTCTGGATGGAACCGTCACGACCTCATGATCAGCGTCCCCGTTTCCCACAAATGGTGCCAATTGACGAGGGTTCGACTCATCAATGCCCATTGTTATGGACTTGGGTTTGGAGAAGATGGGGATGCTGGAAGTTGCGGAATGGTTAACAGACAAGCAACACATGGACACCATATTTACCCAGGTTTAGGCCCTTGGAGGGAAAACCCTACTCCTTCTTGTCTGCTCTTGATTACGATGAAACTAATGGTTACAGGGGTGCGTAGATGCAATCTGGTGTGGAGGTGTGTATGAGATGAGTTGAAGGATCCTTCTCGCCATACCCTCCTGGACTTTGTATAGATAGGCCAGGTCTCGGGGATACGTCGAGTCGGTAACAGATTAGGGTTGATACCCTTTGAAATTCTATCTAGCCTAAACTTGTCCTCCAAGGAGTTAAAATCTCCACGGGCTTGGGCCACCCGAAATCTTCATGGGTTGCGTGTCCTCACGTGGGCCTTCCTTGGGACGCGTGTCCTCATGTGGGCCTTCCTTCGGCTGGACCAAGTATGTCAATGTTGTGCACTGGTAAGGTATATCCATGTCAATGGCAGTTGATTCAAAGCAGCAGATTTCTAGTTTTCACCGAAAATTATGTTGTTAAACTTTCATTTGCTAAAACACAGGCATGAGGTGATGGCGGGGTGTTGCATGAATGATATCCATCATATAATGTATCATAGTAAGATGACATTTATCTCTAATTCAGTTGTATCTCTAACATGATTATTGATTGGAGAAAGTATCGATCATTTCTACATAGTTCCTGAACCTGTAGGGAGACACACTTAAGTTTAAACGACGCGTTTGAGCAGATATGGAACATAGGGTAAGTCAATGGACATCGCAGAAAATTGTTCTGCCGAATCTGCCAAAATAGTTTTGGGGTATAGAAACAATGAAAGGGATCAAAATGTTAATTTGTTCATTAAATGAAGTGTTAAATGAAGTTTCATTCTATTGAGTTGCATTAAAATGGAATTGAAGTACTTTAATGGATAAACCCTTAAGGGAGTTAAAGTGTTTTAATGGAATTAAAATGCTTAAATGGAAAGACCTTTAATGGAATTAAAGTGTTTCAATAGACCTTTAAGGGAATTAAAGTGCTTTAATGGAGATTGAATGAGAGGAGGGTAGGGGGAAGCCCCATGGCTCCTATAAAAGGAGGTGGCCTCCTTCTCCTCTCCACACACTCTCTCTCATAATCTCTCTCATATGTCCGAAGGATGGCATCTTCTACCGTTGCTTGCCTTGTCCATTGCCACTAGAAAAGGTGCTTGGCGAAGCCCTGCTCTAAACCTTCCCCTCCACCACCACTACCCTGGCGTAGTGTTTTTGGAGTTCCTGGGGATCCGCTACATCCGCTGCCCGGCTGGAGCAAGGGATCGAGAGTCGTCGGCACACCGAATATGTGACCAATTACGGAGGCGCTGCCCATCTATGGTGCTGATCATCTGTACATCCTTGAGGATGGTCGTGTACCATCTGTAATAACCATGTTTGTTTTTGGGAACGTTATCCCGCTTACGGTCTATGAGGGTGAGTCCATCTGTAACTGTTACAAAGTATTTCCTAGATTTGATCTTGGCAATTGCAAACTGTGGGAATTTTTTGTTTTCTATGCAACAAACCCCATCAGTGGTATCCAACATATGTCTATGCATAGATGCTTTGTCTATTAGAACACAAGCAGATGTGGGCATTGATAAGTCTTGTTATTGCAAATCTCTTGTATTTCAGATATTGGTGGCATAGTGGGATGAAGCGGCCCGGACAAACTTTACATGTCCTATTACATGAGACATATTCCACGCTTGACATGCAACTCATTTTGCATAAGTGGCTAGCGGGTGTCTGTCTCTCCCACTATAGTTGATATTTGATTTACAATAGTCTTCTTAATAACTTGGTTATCACCATTGTGTCTAATGTTCATAGCTAGAACGATTCTCTCCTAGAAAGCCCACAGCCGCGTAAAATAAACAAAAATTAATTAGAGGCATCTAACTTGTTTTTGCAGGTCATGTCATGTGATATGTTATGTGATACAAATGTTATTGTATGAAATGTGTTTTATTTTAAAACAACAGACATGAGCCATATGGTTGTTATTTTTTTATAGCTTGCGTGCTGGAAAATGGAAATCCATGTAATTAGATTAGTGGAGAACAACCTTGATGGTGGCGCCCTGGAACTTGGTGACACACTGGTGGAATGATGGAGATCATGCCATGACGCACAAGATGTAGATAGAATGCGAGAAGGACCATATTGTATCACATTATATATGCATGTGATGTTTATCCTTTGATGCATGTTATTTTATGTTGATTTGATCGCCTAGGTAGTATTTGATTGCCTTGGTAGAACTATAAGATGACCCCTCCCACTTAATATCAAGATAATAATATGTTCTTCCTTAGTATGCACCGTTAAGAAAGTTCGTCGTCTTGAAACACCATGTGATGATCGAGTGTGATATATTCTATGTTCACATACAACAGGTTTAAGACAGTTTACACACGCGAATACTAAGGTTCTTACTTGACGAGCCTAGCATATATAGACATGGCCTCAGATCATGAACCGAAAGGTAAAGCACGAGTCATATGGAGATATGATGACCCATAAATGCTCGCCATTGGAGATGCGCCACCACTCATGATGATTGGTCATGGCGTAGTGCATTTGGTTCATGTAATCACTAAAATGACTAGAGGGATGTCATTTTGAGTGGGAGTTCATATAAGTAATTTTGAATTAGCTTGAACTCTATCTGCAATAAACCTAGTGTAGATAGTATTTGCAAACACATTGTAGATCATGGAACCTCATGCATTCAATTTCAATGCATTCTTTGAGAAAGAAAAGCTGCTAGACAATGGGTCTAACTTCACCAACTGGCACAACAACTTGAGGATTATCCTCGCGGGCATGAAAATGTCCTATGTACTTGACGGTACGTTAGGTGATGCTCCTGCAGATGATGCTCCTCAGGAGGAGCACACTGTGTATGACACAACGTTCGATGATTACACTCTTGTGTGGTGCACGATACTCCAATCATTGGAGCCCGAACTCCAAATGCGTTTTGAACTTCTTGATGCTGATGTCATGGTGGAGGAACTCAAAACTATATTTGGGGATCAAATCCGTGCCGAGAGATATGAGATCTTAGAAAAGTTCTTTAGCGCTAAGATGGAGGAGCACAACACCGTGAACAAGCACGTCATAAAGAAGACGGGATACGCTCAACGTCTTGAGACACTAGGATGTGAGATTCTAGCTGAACTCACGATGGAAAGGGTTCTGCAATCACTGCCACCGAGTTACAAAGCGTTTCTAATTAACTCCAATATGAATGGTGTTGCCAGGTCGCTCAACGTACTCGCAGCTATGCTTAAGACTACCAAGGTAGACATCAAAAAGGAACATCAAGTGTTGATGGTCAATAAAACCACCAGTTTCAAGAAAAAGGGTTGGAGGGGAAAGCCCAAGGGTAACTTCAAGAAGGAAGGTAAGTATATTGCCGGGCCTAAGAAGAAGACGAAGGGAGGCCCGAAGCCCGATACTGAGTTCTTTTACTGCAAGGAGGTTGTTCACTAGAGTCGGAACTGCTCGAAGTTCTTGGTAGATAAGAAGGCCAAGAAAGTGAACAAAGGTATATATGTTATACTTGTTATTGATTTGTAACTTACTAGTAGTCGAAGTAGTACATGGGTATTTGATACCGGTTCAGTTTCTAATATATATGTAACTCGAAACAAGGACTAAGGGCATCTCCACCGGGTCGACCCATCCTGCCCGAGCGTGTTCGAACTTGTTTGCGGATGCACGGGACGTGCGCGACTCCCTAGCGGCCCGACCCATCCAGACAAACGCATCCGGTTCGACCCATCCATGGAACAAATCTGGGCAACAGTTGCGTTATCTCGAAAGCGCACGAATAGAGGGCTTTTCTTGCCCGTTGGTACCGCTGGCCCATCCGTCAGCCATCGCAACATTGATTCAGACACGCGCAGCAGCACCGATTCAGATGCAACTTTGGCACCGATTCAGAGGCGCTGGCGGAAGGCTGACCGGTGGTAGCCTGCGCCATCAATGGAGATGATACGAGACACTAATTGACTAGACGTTGTGGTCTCCACCGCACTGCAGGATCCGCCTGATGCCTGCCCTCCTCACTGGGACTTCAATGGCGTCTCTTCGGCCTCTGCACCGGCATCCGATGACGGTCCTTTTAAACTGGCCGATCACGGCCATCTCCCCCCACACCACACACACTGCACTCTCCTTCTTCTCCTTTCTTGTCTCCACTACCGTTAGCAAGTCATGGCCGGAAGCAATGGATCGAGGGGAGAGTGTGTCGTCTGTGGACGTCGAGGGAGGCGCGGAGGTTGACCCAGGCGTCCAGTTCATCGTGGCCATCCACTTCGTCATGGCGCCTTGCAGGCTGCTCCTCCCTCGCAAGTTCGCATCGCTGGTCGCCAACCCACCGCCCCATCTTGTCTTTCTACAGGAGAACAATTTCAGGACCACCAGGTACCCGGTGTATTTGATGTTCGACCACCTCGCCAGATGTACCTTGGCGACGACTAGGAGTGCTTCGCCCGCACGCACCAGATCAAGGTGGGAAACATCGTTGTCTTCAAGTACGATAGCAAAGCAATGTTTGACGTCAGCGTCTTCGACAACACAATGTGCCATCGCTGCTCCCACTCCAACTCCTCTGACTCCGACGAGTAGGCTAGGCCATTTGCATTCGCCTTGTAAGATGTAGCAATGTGGGCACCGGCCATTTGCCATGAAAACTTTTATTCGACTGCCAAATATGTTACAAATAACACTACAACACCATCCTATCTATGCGTCGCCTATGGAGCTGGCGCCAGTGGCACCGGCGGGTCGACAATACCCCATTCTTCGCTGAGAGAGCGATAGATCACTTCCTGCGTCTGCATCTCTTCTTCGTCTTGGGGGAGGTGGGAACGCAGGTACGCATCATCAGGTTTGGATCGCAATGCTTCCCTGAGGTCATCACGCACTTCTCTGAGCGCTACATGCTGTCGGTGCTCGTGCAGAAAGACGCGGTTCATCACCTCCAACGAGAAACGCTCACTGGTGGTCCTATTGTAGTCGTAGTGAGAGCTCCACGACTGCAGTTGGATATGGAATATATGCGGGCACCCCAGAATCGTTGGCGGCTCCATGTCCGGTGCCACCGGCGAGTTCGGCCACCATGACGGTAGCGACCTCTTGGGCACCTCTTCTCTGCCGGCATCGGGGTTGCCACGGACCTCGTCGGGATGACGACAACGGCTAGACATGGTGGTTTTTTGCTGGGGGTGGCATGGGTCTGGTCGAAGAAATCCGGGAGACCTCCCCTTTTTATGACGGCACCTGGACGCGTCTAGAAACGTCTAGAACTGGTGGTAAGCGGCATTAAAGAAAGGCGGGAGATGGCGTGGTAGCAGGAATACACTGGAAATATGCCGGCGTTGGCGATGGCCAAGCGCGGACAGATGGGTCACATCGCTGGGCGCGGTTGGCCAGGCAGGCAGGACCCCGACCCATAAGACACCGTGGCCCTACCCAAACGACCATAAACAGACCATTTGTGTCGACCGGATGGGTCGTTCCGATGGATATGCCCTAAGGAATTGATGACCCACAAGTGTAGGGAATCACAACAGTATTCGCGGGTAGTATTACCCAATTTATTGATTCGACACAAGGGGAGCCAAAGAATACTTGCAAGCCTTAACAACTGATTTGTCAGTTCAGCTGCACCTGGAAATAGTTCTTGCTCATAGAAGTTTATCAGTAGCAACATTTTGTAGTAGCAACAACAAAGCAACAGTAACAGCAACAGCAACAACAACAGTGAAACAATAGCAACAGTAACAGTAATAGTAATAGTAGGATTCAAGTGCGGTAGGCATAGGGATGGATGGACGGGCATTGCATGGACGAGTCTAAACATGTAACTTCAAAGAACTAGGGCATTGCAGATAAATAATAACAAGCATCCAAGTACTAAACAATCCTAGGCATGTGCTCCATATATAGTCATACATGCTCGCAATGAGAACTTGCACAACATCTTCTGTCTAGCTAGGCCGTGGCAGCGAGGCCTCTAGGGAACTACTGGCAATTAAGGTGCTCCTTTTAATAGAGCACCGGAGCAAAGCATTACCACTCTGTGAACACATGTGATCCTCACACCACAGCCATCCCCTCCGGTTGTCCCAATTATTGTCACTTTGGGGCCTTTGGATCCGGACAATGATATGTGTACACAACTTGCAGATAAGATCATAAACAATACTATCATAATGATTCAATAATAAGTTGAGATCTGAGATCATGGCACTCGGACCCTACTGACAAGCATTAAGCACAACAAGTTGCAACAAAGTCAAATAGCACTAATAGAGACACTAGGCACTATGCCCTAATAGATCTTATTCGATTACATGATAGAACTCATCCAATCCCTACCATCCCCAAGCCTACAGCGGGGGGTTACTCACCCATGGATGAGGGAAACATCGGTGGTTGATGGAGATGCGTTCGTGATGACGATGGCTCTCCAAATTCCCCGTCTCGGCAGGGTGCCAAAATGGAGTTTCTGGATCCGAATCTTAGTTTCTGGTGGCGTCGTCGGAGCGGAACTCTTTCTGGAAAACTATCAAACCCCCTATGTTTTTAGGTCAGAAGGCAACCTATAGGTGCGGAGGGAGGCCGAGGAGCTTCCTGGGGTGGCCAAACCTCCCCCAGGCGCGGGGTCAGTGGGCCCATGCCTGCGGTGGGTCTGGGCCCCCTAGGCCTCCCCTCTGTCTCCCCTTCTGGCTCCGTGAATCTTCTGGAGAAATATAATTTTTGGCATATTTTCCGGGATTTTTCCTGATAGTTCATTTTCTGCACAAAAACAAGACACCAAGGTAATTCTATTGAAAACAGCGCCAGTCCGTGTTATTTGTATCCAAATCACACAAGTTTAGAGAAGAAACAATAGAAAAGTGTTTGAGAAAGTAGATACGTTTTGGACGTATCAACTCCCCCCAAGCTTAGCTTATTGCTTGTCCTCAAGCAATTCAGTTGAAAACTGAGTGCGATAAAAGAACTTTCACGAACACTTTGCTTCATATGATGTAAATATTCTCAACATACGAGTAGATGCTTAGACAATTCATAATAAGGAGTATGCAACTAAGTCTACTCAATAGTCATTGCAAGCTATGAAGAGAAACCAACTCAAGAATAATAAGTAGCATGAAACATAAACATAAGAAACATTGCAATGCTCATAATAATGTATGATAGAGTGGTATCTCGCATGCCTTTGTTTGAAGAGCACAATATAAATGCTGAGGCACCTCTGAAGTTCACATGAAGACTATAGATAAAGATATCAGAGATACAAGCATCAAAGTCATGACATATTTAACCAAATTTTGGAATAAACACAAGAATGACAACTATGCTCTCAAGAAGGCTTCCTAATGCTGAAAGGAAGGTACTCGTTAGCTTTGAGCTCTGATTGCCCCTATCATAGGCATCTTCATGTGGTTAAGGTGAAAGTGAGGTCCACTATGAATCATATGCTTGATAGACCATAGACTGGAAATCCCAAGTCCCTTGAGTACGAGGGTCGCTCCGCATGCTACTCAACTTTGGTCACCTGAAAGTTCTTGTCATTGTAAATACATGCATATCATCGAGAACCGCCAAAGGGGTACCCCTTGCACATGGTACAGGAGCTTTCCCATAACCAAAATGACAAGGCAAGCAGACAATGAGCATCTCAGCAATCTATTTATTTACCATATGCATAGCTTTTTATTGAGGAAGCTTCATAGATGCTCATTATGGTGATGCTGCAAGTTTCCACCATAATTAAGCATGGCTTAGGCTAGCGGCCTAGGCATTTCTCTAACACAATGTATAAACTCCATGAACTAACACTTTCCTCTTTTATTTCACATCGTCGACATCCATAAACAAAAGAGCAAAGTATCAACTGGATGAGATATCCAACAGGTGTTGAAAGCGTTCCCCGTGACAGCACGGTTCTGCTGACTCCCAGTATATAATAAGCAAGCATATAACTTTCATGGACTAGTCACAATAGTTAAAGATTATTAAGCGCAAGGAAATAAAGTGTGCCATCAAGTTCGTGAGAGCTTTACTAACTAACTTTCTCAAAACAGACAAACATTTTATTTTGGAAGAAAACACGGCATATATAATATGCACTGAAGTAACAAATGATGCTAATAGGTAGGTATGGTGGACACAACTGGCAATATTGGTTTTGGGGAGTTGGAAGCACAGGTAGAGCACATACTCAGTGCAAGTGAAGGCTAGCAATAGAGAGGGAGCGATAAATGAGAGAGCAATAGCTGTCATAATCATGCTTGCAACAAAACATGACCAACTATGGCATGAAAGTGTACAAGAACTCTGAGGAAAAATAAATCACCGAGGCTTACTGACTATTGATTAGTCATATGCATGCGTGAGCATGTGCCAAGTCGATTCACATGAACAGTCAGAGGAGGATACCACAATATCATACCAAAGTATGAATAAAACAATGAAAGCAAACATTCACGTGACATGCTACAAACTATTAGCAAGCTGGAGCTAGTCATAGACAAGCAATAACTACTAAGCATCCATAATGACATACACCTTACACAAACAGGCTAAGCATGCTCACAATGATAAGTATATGTACAAAAATGAAACAAATAGAGTTCGTTACCAGCCTCTTACCACACCTCGAGTTGTCTTAATCTTCATTATTGCCCTTCACTTCTATGACTTGAATAACTAACATGAAAACCAATATCCACTGAGGACGGCTGAACCCTGTGAACAACTCACAAAACCAAAGAAGAACAACAAATATTTTTGGTGTTTCAGATTTTTTAGAAACAAGCAAACAAAGAAAAACCAAACAAAAACATAGCAAACCAAACAAAGCAAAATCTTTTTGGATTTTTATTTTAAGGAAAACCAAAGCAAAGAAACAAAGAAAAAAACCAAGAGAAACAACAGAAATATTTTTGGTGTTTTTGGGTTTTTAGAAAGAAACAACAAAAACCAAAAAGAAAGCGAAACAATGGATATACAAAGAACCGACCGAACATGATATATAGATGAGTGTGACGTCGGTATACCTCCCCCCAAGCTTAGGCTTTTGGCCTAAGTGGGGCTCAATAGCGCAGATAGTACCCCCATGCTAGTGGGTCATCATAGGAATGATCATAGTCAGGCACCTGCGATGAAGAAGAAGACACGCCCCAATCAAATGAGGGATGCTGGTATGAAGACTCTCCAAAGTTGGAGGGCTGAACTAAATTGTCTTCGGCATCCTATTCAACATTCTCCTCTTGCTGGGAGAGTTCCCCCACATAAGTGTCAACTTCCTCCTCCGTAAGTGACCATCCTTGCCTGTTATCAAAGTTAAACAAAGTAGGTGCAGGAAGCGATCAAGTTTAAAATTGGGGAGGTTGATGGCTGTGAAATATAGCCATCCATGTCCACATTTAAACTAGGTATTATTCATATTTTTGATGAAATATCTCTCTAAATCCTGCCACTATTGCCTAATGATCAAAGGGGTATGCAATCCTGTCTTTCTATTTATCCCTGCGTAGATTATGACGCTTGATGATGGGAATCACAACATTAAAGTCAAAGATACGAGATTTCCAATAACTGAAAGAAACCAGGAGCCACGTAGTGGAGGTAGAATCTTTAATGACCAACTATACGGTGGGAATAAAATTTCGGCTGTATAGTTCCGTCCGTATAGTTTCCACCGACATCGCCAGGTCAAACAGAACAACTTTTGTGATGGGACCCCTATATAAAGAGGCCTCGGACGATGATAAAACCCTCTTCTTTTTTATCCCAACTCTCCCTGCCACCAGAAGCCACCACACCGGAGGGATAGATCTAGATCTAATCTGCAAACCCATCTCCACCACCATAGCCATATTCCACCACTTGTAATAGTAGATCTCATCTCCGATAGGAGACATCGTAAGACTATTATTATCAATCTCATAATTTCCATTACAATGTTTATGATTGTTGATTTCATCTCTATGTGCGAGTAATTCTCCTTGCGCTAAGGGCTTCGGCCTAGCCATGTAGTTTGTGCATGTTATTTATCATAGATGGGATCATGTATTAGTTTGACATTATGATTATTGTACCCTCTCTTGCCTCAATCTAAGGACTTGTCAGGTACCCAAGACCCCAAGGATTGATCTAGGTATAGGGAATGTGAGTAATGACTAATCTGCAGGATGGGAACCCTAGTGACAAAAAGGGTAGTACGACTGTATGTGAGGGATTTACTTGGGATTAATGATGACATCACTATGTATATCATTATTTATCTTTCTTCTATGGATGAGAATAGTAGGTTATTGCTATAAGTGGTTGTGGAGGCAATAGAAATTATGAATGTACTTCCCACATATAATTATCTTGCTCTAACAATTACATGCATACTTTATTATTATATTTTATTCCCATCAGATGTTTTACACAGCTAATGGTGAAACCGAAAGCCCCAGGCCCTCTCTCTCCATCATCCACAACAACAAAAGATCGCAAACTCTTGGTCTGATAAAACACAAAAAGAATTCTAAAACTCTCGAATATCTGTTTAAGTAACCTTACTAAGCTTTCTGCTCCCCGAGGATTCGATAACCTAGGTCTACTAGATAAAAAAGAGCTATACTACATCTGTAATCCGGATATAGGGTATCATGCATCTTTTGCACCGATCGAGTTGTGTTTCTTGTCTATGTTTTTACATCACAGGGTATTGAAGTGGATCCAGCCAAGATTGAAGCGATGGAGAATTGGCCGCAGCCCAAGACAGTCACACACGTGAGGAGTTTTCTTGGCCTCACTAGTTTTCATAGGTGTTTTTCAAAGATTTTGGATCAATTGCTGCCGCTAAATGAACTTACCAAGAAGGATGTGCCCTTTTTTTATGGCCTTGCACAACAACAGGCCTTCATGATATTGAAAGATAAGTTAACACATGCTCCATTACTCCAACTTCCTGATTTTAGTAAGACTTTTGAGCTTGAATGTGATGCTAGTGGAATTGGTTTGAAGGTGTGTTATTACAAGAGGGAAAAACTGTTGCATATTTTAGGGAGAAATTGTGTGGAGCTAGTCCGAACTATTCTACTTATGATAAAGAATTATATGAGCTGGCTCGGACATTAGAATCTTGGAAACATTATTTATGGCCTAAAGAATTTGTTATACATTCTGATCATGAATCTTTGAAGCATATTCGTAGTCAAGCTAAACTGAATCGTTGCCATGCAAAGTGGGTTGAATTTATTGAGTCTTTTCCTTATGTTCTCAAACACAAAAAGGTAAGATAATGTTATTGCTGATGCTTTGTCATGTCGTTATATTTTGTTATCTCAACTTGACTTCAAAATATTTGGATTAGAAATTATTAAGGAACAATATGTGCATGATCCTGAATTTAAAGATGTGTTGCAAAATTGTAGAGATGGTAGAACATGGAACAAATTGTTATTTAGTGATGGATTTGTGTTCTGTGCTAACAAACTATGCATCCCAGATAGGTCTATTCATCTTTTGTTGTTATAGGAGGCGCATGGAGGAGGATTGATGGGTCACTTTGGTGTCAAGAATATGGAGGATGTTCTTGCTGCACACTTATTTTGGCCATGCATGCATCGAGATGTTGAGAGATTCGTGGCACGCTGCACTACTTGTCAAAAAGCTAAGTCTCGCCTCAATCCACATGGTTTATATATGCCTCTTCCTTTTCCTAGTGTTCCTTGGGAGGATATTTCTATGAACTTTTTTTTGGGATTTCCTCGTACACAGAAGGGGAGGGATAGCATTTTTGTTGTTGTGGATCGGTTTTCTAAGATGGCACACTTTATTCCTTGTCATAAAACAGATGATGCTGCAAGTATTGCTGATTTGTTCTTTCGTGGAATTATTCGTTTACAAGGTGTGCCGAATACTATTGTTTCTAATCGAGATACTAAATTCCTTAGCCACTATTGGAGATGTTTATGGGCTAAGTTCAGGACTAAATTATTGTTTAGTACTACATGTCATCCCCAAACTGATGGACAAACTGAAGTAGTGAATAGAACTTTGTCTACTATGTTATGGTCTATTTTAAAGAAGAACTTAAAATTGTGGGAAGAGTGTTTACCTCTTATTGAATTTTCTTACAATCGTTCGCTACATTCTACCACCAAGATGTGCCCATTTCAGATTGTGTATGGTTTTGTTCCTCGTGTACCTATTCATTTATTTCCATTACATTCTTTGGTGAAAAATAATTTAGATGCTACATAACATGCTGAAATGATCTTAAATTTACATAACACTACTAAAGACAACATAGAACACATGAATGCTAAGTATAAAATTGCTGGGGATAAAGAGAGAAATCATATTGTGTTATGTTGGTGATCTTGTTTGGTTACGTTTGGGCAAAGATCGTTTTCCTGATTTGCGCAAGTCTAAGTTAATGCCACGCGCTATTGGTCCTTTTAAGGTGTTAGAAAAAATAAATGATAATGCATATAAACTCGAGTAGCCTGCAGATTTTAGTAAGGTTAGTCCTATGTTTAACATTGCAGATTTGAAGCCTTACTTTGGTGATTAAGATGAGATTATGTCGAGTACGAATTCAGTTCAAGAAGGGGAGCATGATGAGGACATCCCATATATTGATACAGCCATTGTACCTACAACTACAAAAATACAAGGACCTTTCACTCGAGCCCGTGCCAAGCAACAGTTACGATGATGGCTAACTTTTAGTCTAAACAAAATCCGAGTCTAAAGTGACGGCTATGGGGGTATTTAAGGAGGAAAAGGTGGGATTTTGGCCAGCCATGGATGTGGTTACCGAATCCAATCCTATAACTCCTTTTCCCCTCAAATACGGACTCTAAAAAGTGGCTATTTAAATTCCTGCGAAAATTACATGGGCCTGGCCCAAAATAAAAGGTGTCGCAACACCATATTAAGCTAGGGACGAATTTATGAAGTATTAATCTTGAATATTTCTTACAAGCCTTCAATCTTCATTACGGTGTCTTCAAAGTTCTGAAATCTCCACTCGCAGCCTCCTCTTCAATCCTCACATGCTTGCTGCCATCTGCATGCATGATCATGCCCCAATGCTTATCCCTCTTGTCCATGCTAGGTACATCATTCCTAAGAGTAACAAACATATCTAATTTAGGCATCATCATATTCTCATGTATATGAGGAATAGTTCCAAGAAACGAAAGTACCTGATAGTTAAGTTGCTTGGCACGAGATCGAGTGATAGGTCCTTGTATTTGTGTAGATGTTGGTACAACGTTTGTACCAATAGATGGGATGTCCTCATCATGCTCCCCTTCTTGAATTGAAGTCATCCTCGACGCAATCTCATCTTCCGCACCAAAGTAAGTTTTCAAATCTGCAATGTTAAATATAGAACTAACCATACCAAAATCTGCAAGCAACTCAAGTTTATATGCTTTATCATTTATTTTCTCTAACACCTTAAAAGTACTAGAAGTGCATGGCATTAACTTAGACTTGCGCAAATCAGGAAAACGATAGTAGTTCAAATGTAACCAAACAAGATCACCAACATCAAACACAACATGCTTTCTCCCTCTATCCCCAACAAGTTTATACTTAGCATTCATGCGTTCTATGTTGTCTTTAGTAGTCTCATGCAATTTTAATATCATTACAGCACATTGTGTAGCATCCAAATTATTTTGCTCCAAAGAAGGTAATGGAAATAAATCAATAGGTGCACAAGGAACAATACCATACAAAATCTCAAATGGGCACATTTTTGTGGCGGAATGTAATGAACAGTTATAAGCAAATTCAATATGAGGTGAACACTCTTCCAAAAAATTTAAGTTCTTCTTTAACACAGCCCAGAACATAGTAGACAAAGTTCTATTGACTACTTCAGTTTGTCCATCAGTTTGGGGATGACACGTAGTACTAAACAACCATTTTTCCCAACTTAGCCCATAAACATCTCCAAAAGTGGCTAAGGAATTTAGTATCACGATCAGAAACAATAGTATTTGGCACACCATGTAAACGAATAATTTTATGAAAGAACAAATCAAAAATATTTGTATCACCATCGGTCTTGTTACAAGGAATGAACTATGCCACATTAGAAAACAATCCATAACAACAAAAATGCTATCCCTCCCCTTCTGTGTATGAGGAAATCCCAAAACAAAGTCCATAGAAATATCCTTCCAAGGAACACTAGGAACAGGAAGAGGCATATATAAACCTTGTGGATTAAGGCGAGACTTAGCTTTTTGACAAGTAGTGCAGCGTGCCATGAATCTCTCAACATCTCAACGCATGCATGGCCAAAAGAAGAGTGCAGCAAGAACATCTTCCTTCTTCTTTACACCAAAGTGACCCATCAGTCCTCTCCATGCTCCTCCTGCAACAAGAAAAGACAAACGGAACTATCTAGGATGCATAGTTTGTTAGCATGGAACACAAATCCATCATTATAGACGAATTTGATCCAAGTTCTACCATCTCTACAATTATGCAAGGCATCTTTAAATTCAGCATCATGCACATATTGTTCCTTAATAGTTTCCAATCCAAATATTTTGAACTCAATTTTAGATAACAAAGTATAACGACGCGACAAAGCATCAGCAATAACATTATCTTTACACTTTTTGTGTTTGATAACATAAGGGAATGACTCAAATTCAACCCACTTTGCATGGCGACGATTCAGTTTTGCTTGACTACGAATGTCTGAATGTATAAAAAATTGTTTAGGCCATAAATAATGTTGCCAAGTTTCTAATGTCTCAACTAGCGCATATAACTCTTTATCATAAGTAGAATAATTCAGAATAGCCCCACTCAATTTCTCACTAAAATATGCAACAGGTTTACCCTCTTGTAATAAATAACCTTCCAAACCAATTCCACTAGCATCACATTCAAGCTCAAAAGTCTTATTAAAATCAAGAAGTTGGAGTAATGGAGCATGTGTTAACTTATCTTTCAATATCATGAAGGACTATTGTTGTGCATCGCCCCAAACAAATGGCACATCCTTCTTGGTAAATTCATTCAGCGGCGCCGCAATTGATCCAAAATCTTTGAAAAAACGCCTATAAAAACTAGCAAGTCCAAGAAAACTCCTCACTTGTGTGATTTTTTGGGCTACGGCCAATTCTCAATTTCTTTAATCTTGGCTAGATCCACTTCAATTCCCTGTGATGTAACAACATAGCCAAGACACGCAACTCGATCGGTGCAAAAGGTGCACTTATCAAGATTACCAAACAAACGTGCATCACGTAAAGCATTGAAAACAACACGCAAATGTTCCAAATGATCCTCTAAAGATTTGCTATAAATCAGATTATCATCAAAGTAGACTACCACAAATCGTCCAATAAAATCACGTAAAACTTCGTTCATTAATCTCTAACCTCCCTCAAAGGAATGAAGATCCTATTCAACTCTCTGCCTAACTAATGAGAAGTCCTTGCCATAAAACAAATTCCCACAAAAACCCTGAAATTAAGGATGCCCAAGGACAGCGAGTCTACTTTTTCATTGAGCTGGAGCAAAACAATGAGTCAAGCGAAGATAACCTCCTTGAAGCTAAATGCCTCTACCCGGACTGAGGACGAAGAAATAAGCATCGCTAACCACTAATTTACGAGGAGCAAAACCCTAGAAGCTTTGTTAGGTAACCATCGTAACAAGCTGGCTGCAATAAGGCATTACTCGAAGACCTTAACTCAAGCGTCACGCCAATGCTCCAAGACAAAGGATCCACCCTAGTCTCGACGAACTTAAGTAAAGCTCTAAGGTGTAAAGACCGAATCTTTCCACTCAATCCAGAAGACCGCCTACTAGGAGATAACTTAGGAACATCTCCCAATCCAAGGATCTGCCCCCAAACACCACACTGAGAGTAGGCAGAGGAACATAAGATAGACCTCATCACCACTCTTAGGAACTCTACTCGATCCTCCCTGTACCAGCAAAGCCTAGAATCAAGACAACAAGATTACCTGACGCCGCCAATACTACTCTCCAAGGAGTAGAAAGCAACCCAAAGATTCGAGACTCTCCGAAGACGTCGCGAAGCCCCTTCTCTGTTATCTCTGCTAAAGACCCATCTAAAAGACTTCCGATTCTGTGAAACCATGAGAAGGAAAAACGATGAACTGAGGAACTGAGGAACTACAGTAACCAAAGCTAGTACACTGACCCGTCGAAGCAGTCCTCGGAGAAGGCACGACCCTCACCCTTTACTGCCGAAAATTTTAATACCCCTCACACCCCCCAAGGAACTACAGTAACCAAAGCTAGTACACCGACCCAAGGACGGATACAAGATTCCAGAAGCACTCATGGAGCAATCTTCGTACCCTACACTCACCCCACCCAGCATATGGTAGCGTTATGTATCGCCCCGAAACCTGTTCTGTAAAAGCTTGCAATTTTAGCACCTACTAGCTCCTACTTGATTGCCATGTATGAACCCTGTGCGATGATATGCACATATGACGCCCTTCGTGTTTTACCCAAGACATTGCATCAGCCTAAACCTCGAACGACCCCATCCTATAGGACCGTGTTCCAAGACCGCCAACCAAAAACCACCTTCCTCCCGACTTGCTGAAACTCTAAAGCATCTCAGAAGCCTCTCCAGAAGCAGTATCTACAAGGTCGACTGAAGACCACCAATCCCAGACAATAGGTGCAACATCCTTCCAACCTCATCCTGCAACTTCAATAAAGAAGGTATGCCACTTCACGAAGCACCCTTAGTCTCGTTCTAAGAGGAAAGACTGTGTCTTTCCCGCAAAATCATAATAACCCTGACAGAATCGACCACTAGTCATCGTTAGGAGATGACCCACCCCTAAACCAGAATCGTGGACCTTGCATGAAGGACAACAATCGACACTTCTCCATAATCAGACGATACTCCGGGAAAGTCCTCCATACCAAGATTGGCCGCCCAAACCACCACTCCCGATGGCTCAAGACCAAGAAGGCAGAAAATCTGACCCTAGCAATAAAGGATTTAAGAAGGATCAAATCATCGTCTCGCCTCAAGAAGAAAGGACCATGTCGATGCTAAACCTACCTAGAATTGTCCTATGGTGAAAAGACTGCATCTTTTCCACTAGCTTAATCTAAACCGCTCAACTCGTAACCACTCAGCTATGACCCGTAGCTAACCAAACGTGTTTGTAGTAAATCACTTATCATCTAAATAATTCCACTGCTGAAATTTGTTAAGCTGATGTTCATACCTAACCCTAATCCTCCCAAATCTTGGGATTAGATTATTTTAAGGGGGAAAGGTTTGTAACATCCCAATTTCAGAAACCCTGATTTCTTGTCAAAAAGGCAAATATCAGCAAGAACAAAATCTTTTCTTGTTAAATGTTACAATGTTTGTTGATTGTTTCTTGTACTTATGCAACTAATTATGTATTTGATGATATACTCCTTACCTCAATAGTAGTTGACAAAAACTATTTTACAAAAGAAATGTCCTAGCTCATCTTTCATATTCTCAAATGTTCTGGCATTTCAAACTTGAGACGAGCTGACTTTGACACAAAAAAATGTTTTACTAATTTCTATTAACAAAATTCAGACCTACATATAATCTCCTTATGTTTTCAAGACATAACTTTCCACTAATCTTATCTCTAGGTTTTCCAAAACCTTCCCCAAAACCTTTTTCATTCTAATATTGGTAGAAATACAAAGATGTCCTGACCTTACTTCAAAATTCAACCACTTCAAAAAATCCCTTCTTACCTCAAGCTAGGCTTGATGGTAACCTCGGTAGTATTTGAGTGTTTAGCATAATGAGTTTGCTTGATATAATGTTTGATGAATTGCCTTGATTTGCCGATTGCCTTGCTTGATTAGGAACTAGAGTGAGCTAATCTAGTAGCTCATCCTATACTATCAAACCAAAGTGGAGATCATCAATCTCAAACCAAGTATCCTAAGATGGATCTATCTTAAAGTCAATCAAGTTCTCCTCTAATCCACTTACCCAGATCCATCCTGAGTTGATCCTTTGTATTAGCATCCAAGTTCTTAAGTAATTAATAGCATGCCAAAAAATTCATTAGTTTATTAGGATGTGATCGACAATCATGGCATCACCAAGGTTTTTTTCCTTTTGCATAATGATTTCTCATATCATCTAGAGGAGTGATTCCATCATGAACATAGCTACATGAGAATGCCAAGAATCTTATCCATTATAGCATTGCTGCTACATATGTTTAATCAACTCATTGCCGAAATCTAGGAGTTTCCTTCATAAAGATCATTTGTAGGCTAGCGGAGTTGTTGGTATCCCATGAAGTTTGACACGCATAAAGCTATATCATTCTTATGATTCACAACTCAATCTTTGGCATGCTCATAAAAACCGCTAACATTAATTCAATTGAACAAATATTTTCAAAGAGAGCTATCAAGTCAATCATTATTTTCTATGGTGTTGAGTGTCTCTAGGAATAAGCTTTCAAGATTAAACACTACAACACCCAAGTCTTCAATTGTGAGACTTTTTCTTATTTCAATTGTTTAGAAAATTTTTAGGCAACACTTGGTTAACTACAAGAGCTAGATCAAAACATACTCAACTAAATAACCACATAAACAAAATTTTACTCCAATATAAAGACTCACTCCACCAATATAATATCTTAACATTTACTACTAACTAGCATGTGTTTCTCAAACTTCAAAAGTCGGGAGTCATAAGGCATACCTCTCATGTTCGGTTCCACTTCTCTCTTCCCTTTTGATTTGTTTCTTGGAAACTCGAAGTTGGCCACTCTCCTGCAAATACGTGATAACCTCAAGGAGATAAGAAAAAGTGAAAATAAAGATAATTGGAAAAATCTTTTTGTTGTTTTTGCGAGAGGGAATTAAAGAATAGAAAATTAGCGGCAACGCTTGGCTTGAAAATCTTGAAAACAAATAAAATAACTAAAGATAAAGTGTTGGGGAAGCCAACACGAGTGCTTATAAACTCAAAATAAGAAACGTAACCTCGAAATAAAATAAAACAAATGAATGCCAAATAAAGATAATGAGGAAACTTCCCCAAGCTTAGGCTTTTGCAAGCCCTTCAAATCATTGAGGTGACGGGCAAAAGTCGTAACTCCAGTTTGCAAATTGAGTTGATAAATTACTTGTGGTTTCTTGGAGGTTCAGGGCGAGATTATGCATCCCCTCCACAGTTCCTCTAAGTTCTTGAAAATATTGATATGTAGCGAATAGGTTCTGTGTCTTCTCCTCTTGATAAGAAACTTCTTGCTCCTCTTCTCGGTCCTCATACTCACCCGGAATCTCCTCCTCGGGTTGTATGGCTCAACCTGCACATCATATAGCAAACGTCCCTCCTCGATAGAAAAGAAACCATTAGGCAAAGGAGCGGGGTAGAGACGCCCAGCTCCTGCAATATGCAAGTTAAAACCACCACCTCTCCTAGTGAGCATTCCACAAGATTTTAAATTAGGGAAACCAACACGTCGCTCACCTAGCAATGGTTGAAACTCACCTAGGTCGATGCCTAGGGAAATGGAAGCACGGTGATGACGCCTCCACCTGTAATTGGTCCTTGGCTTTGGGAGTACTTGTGCTCCAAGTAGCGCACAAGAATTGCGCCCAAGTTGAGTGACAACTTGTTGAAAGCAAATTTTGCAAGGACTGAGATGTCCTCCTCATTGAGTCTTGTAAACACATTTCGTACCTGCAAGGTATTAGCAATAACATAGAACAAATAGCGAATAGTAGGATGCTGAATATTCTTCCCATTGTTGACTCTAGAAGTGAAAATTATTCTATTATAAAATGATCTGGGGAAGGGTCAATGACAGTAAAAGATGTTGTAAAGCATTAGCATCATTGTTTGGTAAACTAAGACAATTGCACCATTCATCAAGTGTTAATGTATAATTGTTCTTCATAAGTTGGAAAGAAATCGTGTCCTCTCCATGCCATGTTTTAACGGTGCTTTTCAAAGAACTTAAGAATTAACGAGTTAACCGGCGATAAGTAGGCACATGGAGAGCTATATAATATAATATCCTTATGTTTTTAAGATAGAACATTCAACTGCTCTTACCACTAGTTTTTTCCAAAACCTTTCTATAAAGATTTTGAATCCTACTCCTGGTAGAGATACCAAGGGCTCTCACCTTATTCAAACTCCATCATTTGAAAATACCCATCCTTACCACAAGATAGGCTTGATGGTAACCTTAGTAGTAGTTCTATAAGTTTGATAAGATGAATTGCATTGATCTGTTATTTGATGAATTGCTTTGATCTGTTATTTGATGAATTGCTTTGATTAGGAAGTAGCATGAGCCACCCTAGGAGCTCATCCAGTAGGATCAAGATAAATCAAGTATACAAATCCTAAGCAAGCCCCCTAAGTTTGATCTGATATCCATTCACTAGAGTGACCATCTCATCTCTTAATCAGATCAATAAAGGGTCAATCCCTTCTAATAATTTCCAACTCAATATGTACCATATCTAAGGATGGATATGTTCTACTCAATCTACACCTCAACATCATCCACTTGATAATGACTTGGAACCTTGCATCCTCCCAAAACCCTCCTCTCTTATATTCTAGTCAAAACCATAACTCTGACAAATATGGCCAAGTCTTGAAAATTGCTAGCAATGTCTCATATTTGGGACTCCCTCTTTCTCAACCCTTGTGCATTTTTGGAAATGCACTTAAACCATCTTGTAAACCATCCTAAGTACTACCAAGGCCCACTCTTGCCCTTTGCTAGATCATCTTTAACCTACTTATTCTTGATGGTTTTCCAGGCAAGATAATAATCTTTTCTGCAAATCTAGTCAACATGCCTCCATTGGCAGAAACTCACTTGCCCATGTTATCTTCCTTTGACCAACTCTTTGCATGGTTAAGCTCTAATAACCATGTCTATCAATCCACACTTTATTTGTTTCCATTGTATCTTTGTGCTTCTTAAACCCACATGGTTTTTGAGGCAAAATGATAATCTGCTTTGATAGCCTTAATTTCAACAATGTTCGCCATCACTCCTAGACTACCTGAAACACAATAAAGCCCAAGTAAGTGAGGCATTGATCATATATATAACTTTGTCTATCCATTTATCCATCCCTTGCATCCAGGTGAGATCTAAGCTACTTGATCCACCCAGGTTTAGGTGGCATAAAAACAATAAAGCCCTAGATCATCCAAATCTAGTTCCCCTCTAATCCCAAGTCTTATTATCAAACTCCAGTTTGATAATGATGAATACATCAAGTTGACATCATCTCCCTTGGATGTAAACATTTACCAAATAATTTCCTTAATTATTTGGTCCCTAAAAGTTTTCAAATTATCTCCTTTGCAAAATCCTCACCACCTTCCATATAAAGGAAAGTTTGTTTTTTGAAAAAACACATTGCCAAATTAAAGACCATTTGAGGCCTACATATCATATATTATCCTCCCATTTCAAAAATAAATATTTTTGAAGACTTTTAATATTTCTTTTTGCCCATTTTCTTAAATGGCAGAAATGGAATAATAAATGTTATAAATAGTTTTACTCTTCAATAAATCCTGAAAAAAATTCTCCAATGCATGAATTCATATTTAGGAACATATCAAACAAAAAAACCTCCTTGACCATTGCAAAAATCTCAAAAAATACAATAAAACAATTTCTGCACTTTTGAATAATTGCTATAATGAGCATCTATACTATTCAGAAAAATACCAAATAATTCCTGGATATGTCCATTGACCATACCCACATACCAGTATAATTTACCCTACTTGCCAAGATCAAAACTGAAGGAATTCCTCATGGCCATCTCTTTGTACAAGATATGAATTTGTTCAAAACCATGAGCCAAACTTCATCCTAACTCCTCAAATCTTGTCAAATACCCCTCACAGCTTTCCAACCTATGTTCTTGTTGACCACCCACTGTACCAAGACACTGTAGCAAGCCCTCTCCCTTGTCATTTACCACTTGGGAACATAGAGAGAGAAGTGTACCAAATATCTCAAATATTGCAAGTTTAATGCAGCAGCTTCCACTAGCCCTCCCCCACTCCTCTGGTCAAGCACCAGGACCCACCTATCTCCCACCACCGTCCTCACTACCCTATCCACGGCCAACTCCCCTCCCCCATCCTCTCCTTGGACTAAACCCATCATGGACCAATACCACCTCGGGCTAAAAGGATAGATGTCACGACCCCGGATCAGGGCTAGACAAATACTAGATCTTCATCTGAAATAAGCGTAACCTAAATTCTGAAGCGCACAGGGAATGATCAGTACCATTACAGAACATACAAACCATACATTATGAAGGTAAACTCTTTACAAAGTTACAAACTAGTCATACAAGCCAAGGGTCAGAGACCCAACATTACAACAAACAATGGAAGCAAACAAGTTGTTCTAAACAACAAACTGAGCAAAGGGCATAAGAGGCCTTAACAGAAGTAACGACCCTTCCATAGATCCTAGGCTGCTGCCCGGGAACCCCGACTACTCGTCCACATCGATTTTGAAACCACCTTCAGTTGGCACAACTTCATCTGTAGAAAAACATCAACAAGGCAAGGCTAAGTACATGGTGTACTCTGCAAGACTTATGGCTAGTGGAGTTGTTTTGCATAAAGCCATCTTTTGTTTTCAAAAATAGGAGTCAAAACTCGTCTAGTCAGATCATTTTCAAAGGGTATAAGAAGACTACAACTCTAGCTCTTAGAATCATCTTCGATATCCACCAAGTACCATCACCAACTGAACCTCTGTTCCTAGACTACCCCCTCAAATAACCCCGAGGAAGTATACCAGATCACTCATTAGTTGGACAAGTTTTATCATTCGGTTATAGTTCTCTATGATCATCACGTCCGTTCCCAAGTTGTCCATAACCATGGAAATGGATTTTCAAAAATATTTTAACACTACAGGGGTGCAAAACTTTACCCACACGTACCAACCGATTCTTAATGCCAAATTATTAGCCCTCTCCCTTGGAAGGCCGGCAGAGAGTGGTTGACCACGACATTTACCTTGCTTTCGCCGAGACCATGAGTCACGCACTAAGGAGATGCTACCATAACGGGTCGAGTCTCGAAGCCGGTCCCTAGAGATGTGTGTGGGGTTGAAGATTATGGATGCCGTGCATCTCTTTTTCCCGGCCATGCTTACATACTTGTTATGAATGCACCTACTTCACCTCCATCCAAGAACAACCAAGATACGTATGTTGAATGGAAAGCCCGAATTATGTGACTCATGGAATCTACTAGGCAAGTTAGTGTGTCGAGGGGGTTTCCAGGCCCCCGTGTGGTTGTATGCTCGTCTTGGTTCAAGAGGCGAGAACTCAGTTCCTAAGAGTGGCTAGCATGGGACTACAAAAACCACACCTAACGTGGCCTTCCATGCCCGCCTTAGCATGTTTTTTATCCAACTCTGATCATATCACAACATCCTACCATTCTAGGTTTATTCGCATCTCTAGTGCATCATCTGAATGATCGGTACTGGACCACTAAGCATGGATAAGCTCGACTGAATTGTGGCACTAGCGATGCTCGTAAGCTAAACCCTAGTTATGCTAGGAGAAGTGGATCTGGTATTATATTTCACAAAGGGAAACATGCATCAGATAGGATTACTTTATCTACTGATAAAAGACAGTTTAATTGCATGCATATGGCGAGAATGAAATACTTTGTAAACATAGGATTCATATGTATGAGTGGGGCTTTGCTTGCCTTGTCCGTCGTTCGACTGGTACTGCTTTTCGGTGGCGTTGACTTCAGCCTCGGGTTCGGTTCCTATTCGCGAAGAACCAATCACCGGAAAGGAAAAACAACATTCAACACATGGCATGTGCAATGCTCATACAATATGGATGATATGATATGTTACATGTAATAGAGTATCCCTAGATGCATCATCGATTTAAAAATGAATCTCGGAATGCCCTAGCTCGGCAAACCATCGAACCCATGGTACTGAGGGGGTGTCGGTGTTCCTCTAAATAAGTTAGGGTTAAAAGTTGTATGACTGTGGATGCTTACATTTTTAGATGATAGAGCTCATTTTTCTGAACATTTTGATATATTATTTTTATTTTTCTGATTTAAAATGAATTAGTTATGAATTTCTCCATTTCTAATTCATTTTAAATCATTTTTGGAATATTTTATTTTCCAACTTGGGCCCACATGTCATAAGTTTATTCATTTCAGAAAACATTTTTGGAAATTATTAAAATTTTGACAAGCAGGGCCCACAGGGATTTATTAATTTCTAGAAACAATTACCGAAAACAATTTAAATAAAAAAGGGGTATTACTGCATCATGCTGACGCCAGCATGACGTCAGGAATGGCAGAGCTCTCAGATCGAGAGTGGGGCTGGCGCTAGGGGGCTCGTAAGGCCGCGGGAGTGGGGGCGTTCGACGCGGGCTTGCGTGCTGAGCACGCTAGTGGTGGTGCCGCTCCCTAATGGTCAACGGAGCATCGTCTCTGACGAGCTCCAACAGCGGCGACGTCGGACTCGCGCGGGGAGGGAAATACAGAGAGCGAGAGAGAGAACAGAGAGCACCATGTGAACGGGAAGCTCACGTGAGCGCAACGAGCTTTACGGCGAGGCGAGGCGAGGCGAGCTCCAGGACGGCGAGGATCGACGGCGACCAACGGCGGCAGAAGGTATTGATTCCGGTGACTGGGGTCACATGCGCGAGAAAGAAGGGGATAGGGAGAGATAGTCGAGCACGATGGTTCCAACGGTGGCATTGACTTGAGCTGGGGTGGCCGGAGACTGCAAGAATAGCGACGACTGCAAGCTAGGGTTCGTCGGCCATGGCGCCGAAGCAAGAGAGGGAGAGGAAGAGGAGAAGTGGGGCATAGCTAGGGTTCATCCGTGACAGCCAAGGGGTCTTGTAGACACTCGAGGGTGGCGGTGTCCATCTTGGCACCGGCGAGCGGCGGTGCGGGCGCCACACAGCTGCTTCGGTCGGGCCGCGAGGTAGACGATGATGATAGACGCGACGAAACGGTATGGGCCAGATGGGCTGCTCCTGGGCTAGCTAAGGCGCTCGCGTGAGCGATAGGAAGAAGATATGAGAGATAGGTTGCGGCCCAGTAGCTAGGGTTTCCATTTTTTCCTGTTAAAACCTTTTTCTTTACTGTTTTCTCTTTTTTTGTTTGTATTTTTCATTTGTATTGTATTTTGAATATTTTCAAAATTACCAGACTTTTATATGACTATAAATATATTGTGGGACCCTTTTATTCAATTTTGGATCTACTCATTTGGGTAGTTTTCAAAATACAAAAACCATTTGAATGGTTTTGAGAGGGAGAAATTTAGGATTTTGTTTCTGTTTATTTTGATTAAAGCAAGGTGCAAGTGTGATGCATGCATGTAATGCTCAAACATGTCTTTATTTATATTACACAAAAGGTGGTATCTTACAACTCTACCCCACTTACAAGAATCTTGACCCGAGATTCCTAGGTTTTAGAAAGAAACGCAGGGTACTCAGATCGAAGATGATCTTTGCGTTTTCAGGTTGCTTCGGACTCAGAGTGATGAGACCACTGAACTTTCAGAAATGTGATGGTTTGACGACGAGTCTTGCGCTTGGTTTCATCAAGAATACAAACAGGGTATTCCCGGTAGGTTAGATCATTTTGTAGATCCAAAGTTTAATGGTCCACACCACAGATAGGATCTTTAAAGCATCGCTTGAGTTGAGACACATGAAAGACATCATGAACCTCTAGAAAGGTTGAAGGAAGATAAAATTGGTAGGCAAGCACACCCCGCATGGAGAGAATGCGAAATGGACCAACAAAGCGAGGAGCCAATTTTCCTTTGATACCGAATCAATGGACGCCCTTCAGAGGAGTGACCCAGAGGTAAACTTGATCACCAACTTCATAATGAACATCAAGGTGATGACGGTCATAGTTGGTATTCTGACAAGATTGAGATGCCTTCGGACGCTCCCAAATTATGCAAATTTGATCTTCTGCTTCTTGGATCATATCCGTACCAAAGAATTTTCTTTCGCCGGTTTCTGTCCAGTTCAGCTGTGTTCGACATGTTCTGCCGCACATGAATTGGAAAGGTGCCATGCACAAACTGGATTAGAAGCTGTTGTTGTAGGAGAACTCGGAAAATGTAACACATTTCTCCCAGTTCTTTCCAAAAGATATGACACATGCTCTGAGCATGTAACATCCCAAAAATATGAAACCATGATCATCAAACTCTGATCACTAAAATTAGGGTTAACAAAACTTTTGTCAATTCAAATCATATGAATGCATGTGTGTATGTGATGATTTGATAAATGCATGAATGGACTTGTGTGACTCAACTAAATAGTAAGGAATGGTTCAAAGAGGAATATAATATCATCTAAAACATTTCCAAGCAGAAACAAATCAAGAGAAAATAAAAAACAACTCAAATAAAGCAAATGGTCACTTTTGCCAATCTTTCTCAGTAGGTCACTTTGAGTGTTTCTAGTCCAAGATTTCAAACAGAAACTTTTCCAATTCTTTTCACCCCTTGAAAGACCAAGTAAAAGTGAAGCAAATCCCACCTTTCAAACTGGCAGAAACATTTGACAACCTCATTCAAATCACAAGTAAAAAATGAATCTTCATCATATGTGAAGATCACACATTTTCAAAACCTAACCAAACCAGTGCCCCTTGACTAATCCAACTAACCAGAGACTCCCTAGTATGTGCCTAGCAAACCCACCAAGTTTGAACCCAAAATTCAAATTTGAATTTCTTTCGGCCATTTCATCAAACACCTTATGGGCACAAATCAAATTAAACAACAAACACTATAGTGAGCAGTGTTGTGCCAACCTTGTCCCCTCCCTAGCTCTCACTACACTCTCAGTAGATCATCTAACTAGTTTAACCAGCTCTAGCTCACTGTAAACTCGACAATGCCATCAATGGTGACCATGGCCGAGCCCAATTGCCAACCCCAACGTCGACAACAAGCTACAAGCCTAACTAGCCTCGCCAATCTTGTCTAGAAGGCACTCCACCGTCCATCGCCACTCCCTGTCCAAGCCTCGAGCGCAGCTAGCCACTGCACCACCCAGAACGCGCACGACCATTCTCTCTGTGGCCATGCCGAGAGCGTGCCAGAGCGCCGCACTCGACACGCTCGCACAAACCACGCGCCGCCCTCTCCGCTTGAAGACGTGATCACCAGCACCCCAGTACCCCGCTAGACCTCCTCGTTCACCGCCACACGGACCATGCATGCTGTGCGCCATTAAAATTGCCATCGGACCTGCCCAGAGCGCCGCGACATTCCGACCATATCGCACCGCCCCACGCCTCGCCACCACGCCGTTCAGCTTCGCCAGGGAGCACAGCACCACCCCCTATCATCGCCCATGCCATTAGCCCTCTGTGCCGTCAACACCGACGAGCTCCACCCGTGTCATTCTGTCCCCTTCAGCCACTAAAAAATGAGACCTCCCCCGCTCGTTTTCTTCACACCAGTTCACTCCCCACCTCTCACTAATCACACCCACTCACTCCCATAGTAAGCCGAGCACCAGGTGGACGGAATTTCTCTAGAGTTTGCCGCTGCAGAGGAGGAGATGCATCGTCGATTGGAGCCACCCCAGAAGAAGCTGCCGGTACCAGGATAACCGCCATCATCGACTTCGTCGTTCGCCCCCGTCGCCGACCATCGCCTGAGCCTCGGTGAACCTCCCACGACCCCCATTTGCCGCGCTAGGGTTCTATCTCTCCGGCGCTGCCCGACGTGGACGATGAACCAGAGCCGCTCGATTAGAGTTAGATCCTACGGTCTTAATCGCCTCATACAGCTTCGCCCCTTGTTGTCTCACTGATGAGTGGGGTCGCTCACTTAACCATCCCGCTCGTGCGCTGTCCTTAGTGGGCCGGCCCAGTTAAACCTCCCGCGCAACCCATTGATTCAAATTTAGTTTTATTCATTTAATTTCAAACCCAGTTCTGTACCTAGATTCAAAAATCAACCGAGCTCGATTCACTGAACCAAAATGCATGAAAACAATTTTGTTAGAAAGGTACTGGAATGCTTAATCCAAGTCCGTTGGATTCAAACCATTTAGATTTGTAGATCACCCATGGTAAAAATAACAAGGCAGAAGCTTTTCTACATTCAAACATTTTTCAAAATTCAACCATTAGAGCTTTTTAGTTAATTACAACTATCAAAAATCACACTTAACCATACCTTTCAGAATATATAAAAACATATAGGTTTACTTATAGAAATAATGATCAGGTAATAAAAGAATGCCACATAGGCATTTCTAGTCACTTTAATTAAATAAAATAAAAAGGTTAAACCTTATTAAATTGTGACACCGCTTTAAATCACATTCCCATGTACTGAAATATGTGGTGATGACATGTGTCAACCTGATCCCATGTTTTAGTTGGAGAATATTAAATCTTAAGTAGTTTTTCAATGAGTAGAAATTACTTTTCTAAATAAAATAAATGGGACAAGTGCTTTCATCTTGTAATGTTAGTGATGATGCTAGATCACCTAGTGTGCACCTTTGTGTGATGATTAGAAATAGTTAAGTATTGTTTGGTGATTGTGTACCTCGTATTTATTTAAAGACGCTAGTACCGACAAAGGATATGAGGACGAAGGAGGATACTACGAGGAAGAAGCTGAGGAGAACTTCAACCACTGCTCTGCACAAGGCAAGCTAACACTTGCAAGATACCCTACTTATGCAAGCTACTACTTGCTTGTTACTATGCCAACTATATGCCTTAAGCATATGTGATTATACCCACCTGATACCTAATCCTAGTTTTACTTGCAAGCTTAGTTATTTTATTTTATTTATGAAAGCTTTTATTTGAGTTTACTTGGTGACTTGTAGATTCTAGAAAGATAACTGAAGGTAGCATAAAGATCATTAAATTTGGCCTAAGTTAGATAATCCTGATGTCATCCTAAGGCATGAGATTGAACTTAGTAAATCTCCACTGGTTTATTACCCATCATTAGTATTTACCCCCACTTGTAGATGCTAGTGCTAAGCATAAAACTTGATCAACTTTAGATGGGAATACTTGGTGAAAATGGTTATGAAAACCTTAGAATGATGAGTCATTCTACTGAAATGTTTTGACATGTGTTCTTGAACACCAGATGATTTGGATGATGAAAATGTTGAGGCATGAGCCTTAGCCCCTTTATAAAACTGATGGTTGTCTGGATGCGATACCATTCCAATTTTACCGCACAACCACAATACCCGAAATTTGGGTAGGGATTGACTGGAAATTTATATACCTTAGTATGGGTTCCCTTGCGGATAAGGTCTGAGCTGAGGCTACCTTGTGAAGATTGTCCACTTGTGTAGTACCCAAGATGACAGTTGGTCATGGTTGGGAGGCCAAACTCACAGGAGAGGTGCCTATACTAGGGCGTGTAATTGAAAGGTTAGGATTGATTATCCGCATACAGAGTATGGTGAATTCAGGATTGTTCCTGACGAATGTTGTGGTGAAAGTGTACAATCTCTGCAGAGTGTCAAACTATTCGAATAGCCACGTCCGCGGTTATGGACAGTTGGAGTGGCCATACTGTTCCGTAGTCAGATGTTTTCCAAATGACTTATGAAATGATTTATGACTTTGACTTGACCATAACAAAGTTGTTATATGAAATTCAAGTTCCCACTTAGGTGTTATAAAACTTTCAACTAGTTTTGTTTGCTTCTGAACTTGGTAGAGGTAAATCTGGCTTTTTGCAAAACAACCCTAGAGCTTAGTATCCTACTACAAAAACCCCCTTAACTTGTTAGTATTAGTTTGCGATTACTTAAAGAGTAATCCTGGCTTTGTCCCTGGCTATTCCCGTGGCCAGACTATGAAGAGGAGTATCAGGATGACGGACCGCGGGAAGGTTATGACAACTAGGATCATCTCCCATCGTCAGCATTGCCTGTGACCCTGAAGATGGAGCTTCACCTACGCTATCGTTATCTTTACGTTATTCTGCTGCTTGAGTTGTATTAAGAATTGGATCATGAGATCCTTATTTGTGTAAGACCTTATGTATGGTTTGTAATGGATGATGTACTGTGATATCCAAATCTGTTATGTGTCGCAAAAATGGTAATCCTGGGATTGCGATGTATGGCATAACATGCATCGGGGATTAAAAATCCGGGTGTTGACAAGTTGGTATCAGAGCCATCCTGACCATAGGAGACCCTAGTTAAAATGGACGTTTGAATCAAAAACTTAGTTTCAAAACCAAAGGAAGTGAGTATTTACAAAAAAAAACTTATTCCCATTCTTATCACTTGGATTCTTTCATGAAAATTCATGTTCCTAAAAAATTCTTGCAAAATACATAAAATTTGACACACTTGATCACTCTACTAACTTACTCATCCTATATTCTTATAGATGGACGCGAAGTACAACAAGTTTTATTAGTTGGGGAATGGAGGACACCTCATCTTTGAGCGTGACTTGGACCAGCTATCGAAGATGCTGGAGCGTCCGCACCCCGAGTTCTTCGGAGCTCAGCTCAATGATCAGGAAGGAGAAGATTTTCAGTGGCTAGTTGTTGCAAGTCTCCGAGGAAAGATTGAACCCCCCACTATAGAGGGAATTCTGTTCACCTTAAGAGAGAACAACTGGCTCGATGGACTGGCTAGGGCAATGCAGGAAGCTCTTGCCCGTCTATGTGGGTAGAGTATCAATCAGATAAAGGGTACCCGTTTTGAGTTCTACCCAAGGCTTGATGTTATGGGACAACCACTGGAGGCCCCATATCACCCCGAGTTCAAGAGTTAATTGGACCACCTCAGCTTCATGATGTACGACCGTCAGAAGGAGTTGGACAATGCCCATTCCTACGCCAACCACAAGTACGCCATCGCTAAGAATAAGGATCAGACCATCGCCATGATAATAAAGGATCACAAGTCTCGTCGCTGTCAGCTCAACAAGAAGGAGCGCATCATTGCCCGTCTTCGCCACCAGATCACGGATTTGGAGGAGACCATCCACGAGACAGACATGCAGTTGGAGGAGAGGGAGAATGCCGGGGAAGACCTTCGTGGAGACCCCTACTCCTATCTTAGTGATGATGATGACTTTATGGAGGATCAGGCTATGGACTTCTTCACCGATGAGGATGACTTTGCCTTCATCGATGATGGTGATGAGGATGATGAGGACACTGACTCCAAGGAGTAGTAGCACTTGAGCACTAGCATTAGTGAGTTGTATTCGGTCCCACTGTACCGTAGTTTCCCAGAATGGTTCTTAAAACCATCTGTTTTTATTTATTGTGGTGTGTGTTTGTATCGTGTGCTATGAATGAATGAAAAGCAAGTTGCTAGAAAAACCCGAGTCAAACTTTAAAAACTTTCCAAAAACCCTGAACCTTAGAAATTTCCCTCTTTTCTCATGATCTATCTCAATCTTCAGATGCCTCGTAGAGGAAGCAACTAGGCCCCAGACCCGATGTTGCAACTTTTGCAAATGATGGTTTCAGACCGTGAAGCCGAAAGAGCCGAACGTCAATCCAACTTAGCCACCCTTCAACAGATAGCCCAGATGGCCAACAATAATCAAGGCCATGGAAATCAGGACAACCATGGATCTAAGCTCAAGAATTTCCAGAACACCAATCCACCTGTTTTCACTAAGTCAGAAGAGCCCCTAGATGCAGATGATTGGTTGCAACCCATGGAGAACAATATGGAAGTTACAGGAGTGGAAGCTAACGAGAAAGTGTTGTTTGCTACCCACTATCTGGCCGGAGATGCAAGAGCATGGTGGAACAACATTCTCGCAATGACAGGAGGTCAGCTGATGACTTGGGAAGAGTTCAAAGTCAAGTTCAGCAGAACCCATGTGCCACCGGGTTTGATCAAGAGGATGAGAGATGAATTCAGGGAACTAAAGCAAGGAAGGATGACAGTAGTGGAATACCGTGACAAATTCTTTTCATTGTCTAGGTATGCACCAGATGAGATAGATATTGAAGCCAAGAAGAAGGAGAGACTCCTAAATGGTCTGCATGATGAAATGCAGTCAGTGTTAGTCAATATCCCCTTTGCAGATATTGAAGCCTTAGTTGACTCTGCTATTCAGATGGAAGGAAAGATCAACCAAGCTAATGAGAACCGCAAGCGTCGCATGATGCATCAACCAGGAACCCACCATACACCAAAGTATTGCCCCAACACATCTCCAGGATTTGCCCCAAGAAACAACAGACCCCCGATGAACCGTCCGACCTATCCCAACCGTGGAAACCCAAGGCCCGAAGGAAACCACAACAACCCCAGCAATCCCAGCAATTTCAACCATGCACCACCTAAGTTCAACAACAACAATGCCGCCACCAACACCAACACTGCCCCAAGGACTGGAAGGAATGTTGTGCTTGTTGCATCAAAAGACAAGTCACAAGTGACTTGTTATGAATGTGGAACCAAGGGTCACTATTCCAATGAGTGCCCCAAGAAGATTGCTGCAACCCCCAATGCAAATGCCCCAACTCAGCAGCAGCATCGTGTTCAGCTCGGAAGAAGGTTTGCCCCAGGGAACTCACTCAACCGCAACGGCCATCTCTTTCTCATGCATGCGGAAGAAGCCCAAGAAGCGCCAAATGTCTTGCTGGGTATGTTTTCTGTTAACTCAGTACTTGCAAGAGTGTTGTTTGATTTTGGAGCATCGCACTCAATTGTTACTGAATAATTTGCATGCACTAGTAAGATTCAACCAACTAAATTGAAGCATGTTATGATTGTTCAAATACCTGGTTCAACCAGCAAAGCTAGGAAAATTTGCAAATTCGTCCCTATCTGAATCCATGACATAGATTTTTATGCTAATCTAATAGTACTTAGAACTAAAGGTTTGGAAGTAGTACTAGGAATGGATTGGATGTCCAAACACAAAGGATTAATTCACTATGCCAAGAAAGCCATAACCATGACCAGTACAACCGGAATATCAGTCGAGCATGTATCTGAAACCTTGCCCCGTCAATTCAAGTGCAACAAGAGTATAGCCCAGCCAACCACTGACCAAGTCCGGATAGTCTGTGAATACCATGATGTATTTCCAGATGTTTTGCCCGGTATGCCCCCAGATCGGGATATTGAGTTTATCATTGAACTAATACCTAGAACTGGACCCATAGCCCAGAGACCATATAGTATGAACCCGTATGAACTAGTGGAACTAAAGAAACAACTGGATGCCATGCTGGAAGTTGGATTGATTCAACCAAGTGCGTCACCATGGAGATCACCTATTTTGTTTGTGGACAAGAAAGATGGAGGTAACCGTTTGTGTACGGATTATCGGAAGTTGAATGATGTCACCATCAAGAACAAGTACCCATTGCAAAAAATAGAAGATCTGTTTGACTAGTTGACTGGTGCTAAAGTGTTTTCTAAGATTGATCTTAGAACTGGCTATCATCAACTCAAGATTCGTGCAGAGGATATTCTGAAGACTGCCTTTACCACCAGATATGAATTATACGAGTATACTGTCATGTCTTTTGGATTAACCAATGCCCCTGCCTATTTCATGAACCTCATGAATAAGATTTTTATGGACTTCCTAGATAAGTTTGTCGTTGTTTTCATTGATGACATTCTGATTTATTCCAAATCAGAAGAAGAACATGAGCTACACCTAAGGACCATTCTTGGAACCCTAGAAAGCATCAGCTGTATGCCAAGTTTAGCAAATGTGAATTCTAGTTACAGGAGGTAGGATTCCTCGGAAATATTGTATCATCCGGAGGAATTGCCGTTGACCCAGCGAAGGTGAAGGATGTTGAAGATTGGCAAGCCCCAACCACTGAAACCCAAGTTTATGCATTTCTGGGATTAACGGGATACTACCGCAAGTTTGTAGAAGGATTCTCGAGTATTGCCAGACCCATGACCCAATTTCTGAAGAAGGACAATAAGTTTGAATGGACAGACAAATTTGAAGCGAGTTTTCAGGAACTCAAGAGGAGATTGATTTCAGCCCCAATCTTGATCATGTCGGATATCACGAAGCCCTTTGATGTGTATTGTGACGCATCCAAGATCGGTCTCGGATGTGTTCTAATGCAAGAAGGCAAAGTTATATCTTATCTATCCCGACAACTAAAACAGCATGAACAGAATTATCCAACCCATGACCTTGAAATCGCAGCCGTAGTTCTAGCCCTGAAGACATGGAGGCATTATCTCATGGGAAACCGTTGTGAGATTTATTCGGATCATAAGAGCCTGAAGTATATATTCAGTCAGAAGGAGCTGAATATGAGGAAGAGAAGATGGATTGAGCTAATCAAGGACTATGATCTGGACATTGACTATCACCCCTGTAAAGCCAATGTGGTAGAAGATGCCCTTAGCAGATTGCCGTGTCGCTTGAACTCCATGATTTTGATGGAGCAACCAAGTTTGCACAAAAAGATGGAAGATTTCCGAATGGAATTAGTGAGTGAAGGATTTTTGGCTAGCTTAGAACTTCAACCCACTTTGATCAGTCAGATCAAGGAGTCGTAGAAAGGAAATGCTGGTATCAACAGAATCAAACGTCATATCGGTATAGGCAAAGTACCCGGATTCGCCGAAGACGAAGAAGGAGTTCTGTGCTACAAAGGACGTCTCTGTGTACCAGTAGATTCAGAGTCAAAAGAAGTTATTTTGAAGGAAGCCCATGATACTCTTTATTCTATCCACCCCAGAGGAACGAAGATGTATCAGGATTTGAAGGAGCAATTTTGGTTGCATAAGATGAAGAGAGAAATTGGAAGTTATATCGTCAAGTGTGATATATGTCAGAGAGTCAAGGCGGGACATCAAAGACCCGCAGGACTGTTGCAACCATTACAGATTGCGGAATAGAAATGCGATTCCGTTGGAATGGACTTTATCACCGGATTGCCTACTTCTAGTAGGGGAATGACTCTATTTGGGTCATAGTGGATAGATTGTCCAAGGTAGCCCATTTCTTACCAGTCAAGACCACCTACCAGAGTTCGAAGCTAGCAGAATTGAACATTGCTAGAATCTTCAGTCTGCACGGAGTCCCCAAGAACATCGTATCAGATCGAGGAACTCAGTTTACCTCGAGATTCTGGAAGAAAGTCCAAGAAGGTTAGGAACCCGACTGGTTTTCAGCACAACGTATCACCCTCAGACCGATGGACAAATGGAGCGAGTAAATCAAATACTCGAAGATATGTTGAGAGCATGTGTGCTAGAGTATGGATCTAAATGGGAAGACTGTCTGCCTTTCGCAGAATTTTCATACAACAATAGTTATCAAGCTAGTCTGCAAATGGCCACATTTGAGTTCATGTATGGAAGGAAGTGTCGCACCCCTTTGAATTGGTCGGAAGTAGGAGAGAGTCGGATTTTCGGACCTGACATCCTACGAGAAGCAGAAGAGAAAGTTCACAACATTCGCGAGCACCTCAAGACCTCCTAGTCAATACAGAAGAGTTACACCGACAAGAGACGTCGAGACCTCGCCTTCAATATCGGATATTTTGTGTATCTCAAAGTGTCGCCTTTGAAGGGAATGCAACGTTTTCAGCTCAAAGGAAAGTTATCCCCAGATATATTGGACCTTTCAAAATTCTTAATCGTCGAGGAGAAGTATCATATCAATTGGAACTGCCAGAGGAGATGTCACCAGTACACAATGTGTTCCATATATCGTTACTTCGCAAATGCCTTGAAGTTCCGGAGAATACTGAAGTGTTCAAGAACATTGATCACCGGACCATAGAGATCAATGATGAACTGACGTATCCCGAAGTACCCATCCGTATTTTGGAGGAAGCTTTTAGAACCACTAGAACACGAAGCATCAAGTTTCTCAAGATTCAATTGAGCAACCACACTGAAGAAGAAGCCACCTGGGAGCGAGAAGATGACATAAAGACGGAGTTTCCCGATCTCTTTAAATCCTAGGTAATATTTTTCTTCTTTTTTCAAATCTCGGGATGAGATATCGTTTAAGGAGGGAAGGTTTGTAACATCCCAAAAATATGAAACCATGATCATCAAACTCTAATCACTAAAATTAGGGTTAACAAAAATTTATGTTAATTCAAATCATATGAATGCATGTGTGTATGTGATGATTTGATAAATGCATGAATGGACTTGTGTGACTCAACTAAATAGTAAGGAATGGTTCAAAGAGGAATATAACATCATCTAAAACATTTCCAAGCATAAACAAATCAAGAGAAAATCAAAAACAACTGAAATAAAGCAAATGGTCATTTTTGCCAATCTTGCTCACTAGGTTACTTTGAGTGTTTCTACTCCAAGATTTCAAACAGAAACTTTTCCAATTCTTTTCACCCCTTGCAAGACCAAGTAAAAGTTAAGCAAAGCCCACCTTTCAAACTAGCAGCAACATTTGGCAACCTCATTCAAATCACAAGTAAAAATTGAATCTTCATCATATGTGAAGATCACACATTTTAAAAACCTAACCAAACCAGTGCCCCTTGACTAATCCAACTAACTAGAGACTCCCTAGTATGTTCCTAGCAAACCAACCAAGTTTGAATCCAAAATTCAAATTTGAATTAATTTTGGCCATTTCATCAAAAACCTTCTGGGCACAAATCAAATTAAACAACAAACACTATAGTGTGCAGTGTTGTGCCAACCTTGTCCCCTCCCTAGCTCTCACTACACTCTCAGTAGATCATCTAACTAGTTTAACCAGCTCTAGATCACTGTAAACTCGATAATGCCATCAATGGTGACCATGGCCGAGCCCAATTGCCAACCCCAACGTCGATAGCAAGCTACAAGCCTAACTAGCCTCGCCAACCTTGTCTAGAAGGCACTCCACCGTCCACTTCCACTCCCTGTCCAAGCTTCGAGCGCAGCCAGCCATTGGACCACCCAGAACGCGCGTGACCATTCTCTCTGTGGCCATGCCGAGAGTGCGCCAGAGCGCCGCACTCGACACATTCGCACAGACCACGTGCCTCCCTCGCCGCTTGCAGACGTGATCACCAGCACCCCAGCACCCCGCCAGACATCCTCGTTCGCCGCTGCACGGACCACGCACGCTGTGCGCCATTAAAATTGCCATCAGACCCACCCAGAGCACCGCGATGTTCCGACCATCTCGCACCGTCCCACGCCTCGCCAGCATGCCGATGAGCTTCGCCAGGGAGCACAGCACCGCCCCCTATCGTCGCCCATGCCATTAGCCCTCTGTGCCGTCGACACCGACGATCTCCACCCGCTCCATTCGGTCCCCTTTAGCCACTATAAAAGGAGACCTCTCCCGCTCGTTTTCTTCACACCAGTTCACTCCCCACCTCTCACTGATCACACCCACTCACTCCTAGAGCAAGGCGATCACAAGATGGCCGGAATTTCACCGGAGTTCGCCGCTGTAGAGGAGGAGAGGCGCCGTCGATTGGAGCCGCCCCTGAAGAAGCTGCCGGTACCAGGAGAACCGCCGTCATCGACTTCGTCGTTCGCCCCCGTCGCCGACCATCGCCTGAGCCCTGGTGAGCCTCCCACGACCCCTACCTGCCGCGCTAGGGTTCTGCCTCGCCGGTGCTGCCCGGCGTGGACGATGAACCAAAGCTGTTCGATTAGAGTTAGATCCTACGGTCCTAATCGCCCCATACCGCTTCGCCCCTTGTTGTCTCACTGACGAGTGGGGTCGCTCACTTAACCAGCCCGCGTGTGCGCTATGCGTAGTGGGCCGGCCCAGTTAAACCTCCCGCGCAACCCACTGATTCAAATTTAGTTTTATTCATTTAGTTTCAAACCCAGTTCTGTACCTAGATTCAAAAATCAACCCAGCTCGATTCACTGAACCAAAATGCATGAAACCAATTTTGTTAGAAAGGTACTGGAATGAATAATCCAAGCCCGTTGGATTCAAACCATTTAGATTTGTAGATCACCCATGGTAAAAATAACATGTTAAAAATAATCCAAGCTTTTCTGCATTCAAACATTTTTCAAAACTCAACCATAAGAGCTTTTGAGTTAATTCCATCTCTCAAAAATCACACTTAACCATACCTTTCAGAAAATATAAAAACATATAGGTTTACATAAAGAAATAATGATCAGGTAATAAAAGAATGCCACATAGGCATTTCTAGTCACTTTAATTAAATAAAATAAAAAGGTTAAACCTTATTAAATTGTGACACCACTTTAAATCACATTCCCATGTATAGAAATATGTGGTGATGACATGTGTCAACCTGATCCCATGCTTTAGTTGGAGAATATTAAATCTTAAGTAGTTTTTCAATGAGTAGAAATCAGTTTTCTAAATAAAATAAATGGGACAAGTGCTTTCATCTTGTAATGTTAGTGATGATGCTAGATCACCTAGTGTGAGCCTTTGTGTTATGATTAGAAATAGTTAAGTATTGTTTGGTGATTGTGTACATCGTATTTATTTATATACGCTAGTACCGACCAAGGATACGAGGTGGAAGGAGGATACTACGAGGAAGAAGCCGAGGAGAACTTCAACCACTGCTCTGCGCAAGGCAAGCTAACACTTGCAAGATACCCTACTTATGCAAGCTACTACTTGCTAGTTACTATGCCAACTATATGCCTTGAGCATATGTGATTATACCCACTTGATACCAAATCCTAGTTTTACTTGCAAGCTTAGTTATTTTATTTTCTTTATCAAAGCTTTTATTTGAGTTTACTTGGTGACTTGTAGATTCTAGAAAGATAACTGAAGGTAGCATAAAGAGCATAAAATTTGGCCTAAGTTAGATAATCCCGATGTCATCCTAATGCATGAGATTGAACTTAGTAAATCCCCACTGGTTTATTACCCATGATTAGTATTTACCCCCACTTGTAGATGCTAGTGCTAAGCATAAAACTTGATCAAATTTAGATGGGAATACTTGGTGAAAATGGTTATGAAAACCTAAGAATGATGAGTCATTCTACTGAAATGTTTTGACATGTGTTCTTGAACACCAGATGATTTTGATGATGAAAATGTTGAGGCATGAGCCTTTGCCCCTTTATAAAATTGATGGTTGTCTGGATGCGATACCATTCCAATTTTACCGTATAACCACAATACCCAAAATTTGGGTAGGGCTTGACTGGAAATTTATATACCTTAGTATGGGTTTCCTTGTGGCCAATGTCTGAGCTGAGGCTACCTTATGAAGATTTTCCACCTGTGCAGTACCCAAGATGACAGTTGGTCATGGTTGGGAGGCCAAACTCACAAGAGAGGTGCCTATACTAGGGCGTGTAATTGAAAGGTTAGGATTGATTATCCGCATACTGAGTATGGTGAACTCAGGATTGTTCCTGACAGATGTATCGAATGTTGTGGTGAAAGTGTACAATCTCTGCAGAGAGTCAAACTATCCGAATAGCCACGTCCGCGGTTATGGAAAATTGGAGCGGGCATACTATTCCATTGTCAAATGTTTTCCAAATGACTTATTAAATAATTTATGACTTTGACTTGATCACAACAGATTTGTGACATGAAATACAAGTTCCCACTTTTGTGTTATAAAACTTTCAACTAGCTTTCTTTGCTTTTGAACTTAGTAGAGGTAAATCTTTCTTTTTGCATAACAACCCTAGAGCATAGTATATTCTATTCAAAACCCTTCACTTGTTAGTATTAGTTTGCGAGTACTTTAAGAGTACTCATGGCTTTGTCCCTGGCTATTCCCGTGGCCAGACGATGAAGAGGAGTATCAGGATTACAGACCACGGGAAGGTTACGACAACTAGGATCATCTCCCATCGTCAGCATTGCCTATGACCCTGAAGATGGAGCTTCGCCTACGCTATCGTTACTATTATGTTATTCCGTTGCTTGAATTATATTAAGAACTGGATCATGAGATCCTTATTTGTGTAAGACCTTATGTATGGTTTGTAATGGATGATATACTATGATATCAAATATGTTATGTCTCGCAAAAATGGTAATCCTGGGATTGCGATTTATGGCATAACAGGCATCTAGGATTAAAAATCCAGGTTTTGACCTGTCTTCATGAATTTGATCACTCTTTCAGTTTGACCACCGGTTTTAGGATGGTAAGCTGTACTAAAGGAGACATGAGTTCCCATTGCTTCTTGCAAACTTTGCCAGAATTTGGAAGTAAAAAACTTCCACAATCAGAGATGATCTTCTTGGGAACACCATGAATAATATCGATCCGACAGATGTATAATTCAACCATTTGACTAGCACAGATATTTTCTCGAATCAGAAGAAAATGAGCAACTTTGGATAACCGATCAACTATTACCCATATGGCATCATTTCCTTCTTGTGTTCTTGGGAGTCTAGTGATGAAATCCATACCAATTTCATCCAATTTCCACTCAGGAATTTTCAATGGCTGCAGAAGTCCAGCAGGTCTTTGGTGTTCAGCCTTCACATGACGGAAAACGTCACACTCTGCAACAAAGCGAGCAATTTATGGTTTCATTCGACTCCACCAAAATCTTTGACAGAGATCACGGTACATCTTGGTACCACCAGGATGAATGGACAGAGGGGATTCATTAGCTTCTAGTAGGATTAGATCTTTGATTTTCTGACTGTTTGGGACCACTAGCTGGTTACCGAAATATAGGGTACCTTGTTCATTGATGGAGAAACATTTAGCTTCACCACTTACAACACGTTCCTTGATCTCGGTGACCTCACCATATTGTTTTTGAGCTTCCTTGATTTGGTCCTACAGAGAAGATTTTATTTCAAGGTTAGCAAGGAACTACTTCAAGGTTAAGACGCTTGATTTCCTCATAGAGAGCAGGTTGGGCTTGTGAAATCATTAGATTATTGCAATAAGACTTCTGACTTAGCGCATCAGGAACGACATTGGCTTTGTCAGATAGATAGTTGAGACCCAAATCATAATCTTTGATGAGTTCCAACCATCGTCTTTGTAAGGTTCCCAAACTTTAATAAGGTAGAGATCCATGTGTTTACAATGCTAGTCCCTGGATCAATAGCTAGCATCCACAGTTAAGATGTAATATCAAGAAACAAAGGTCATAATACAACTTTATAACTAGGAATAAAATTATTTATTACATCTTACATAGCTCATTTGGCTATCTCAATACAATGCAACAGAATATAACAATAGCATGGGGTCCTTCATCTTCAAAGTGTCACAGGCAAACATGTTGGTTGTAGACTTGTAATCCTAATTTAACAAACTTCACTAATATCAAACAAACCTGCAACATAACAAGTTACAACCACAAGGGTCAATACATTTGAATTGTATTGGCAAGTGATACTATGGTAGTATAGTGGAGTCTATCATCTATATGCATTTGGCTAAGTGGAGCTTACGCTTGCTTTGCTCAAAATAGATTTTCCCTATCATTTGAAAACACTAAGTTTTTTGCTTGTCAAAATCACCCAAGGCATCTCCCAAAAGAAATTGGTGATCCTTCAACCCTTGTTCAACCACAAGATTTTAACTTAGAAATTGGGATGAGGAGGTTCTTGATAGCTTCCATGTCTTGATTCTCAAATTGTCCTTTACCAGGGACATGGCTAAGTACTTAGATTTTACACTCTGCAGAGGTGGTGCACTTTCCCCACAAGACATGGTTTCACCAAGACAAGATCTTTCAGAAGCCTTCCCTTAGACCAGAATGGACGTGCTCCAACCTATCAAACCCCTACCACCAACTGTCCATTTGGCTAAGTTATTGCAACCTATTTGATCCAGGCAGAGCCCATAATGCCAAGTGGCTGCACTTGAAGCTTCTCAACATTTGACATCTCAAATCTCTTTGTTCCTGGGTGGCCATCCACAAGTGAGATACACAAGGTAAACCATAGAAATGGGCCTTCTGAACCACTCAACACAAACCATTCCTTCCATTCCACCCAGGTGATTCATTCACTTAGTTGTTTTATTAAACAAAACACAAGTCCTTGACTTGGAAATATTCCATAGTATGAATATATATTCCACCCTTGTTTTCTATTGGCTAAGCTAAGCATGATAGTAGTAGGAATCTTAACTTAGGAAATTTCTACTAAGGTTTCATCTACTAGGATTTCCCATGGCATAGTTTACACTTAGCAAAATTCCATGCAAGTCCTACTTAGAAATATCACTAATGCATAGTAAAAATAATGGGACAAAAGTATGGAGCATCACTTGCCTTTTTGGTAGAGAATATAAGTTCACTCCTTGTCTTTGCAATGATCACACTCTTCAAATCACTACATTTCAATCAAGCAAGGGCACAATTTCAATCTACCATTCAAGCAACATCACATAAAATAATAGCAACAAAACAATGCATGCAAGCATGCCAAACTTTGTTTTATTTACAAAAGTGGTTTATAATAGGTTATAAACATTCTAAAACACTTTATTGGTCATTTCATAAAGTGGCAAAACTATTTGCAAAAGATTTTACCTATAAACCATTTTAAAATCAAATCATTATTTTATATGGTTGAAAATGCCTTTATCAAAGTAGCAATCTTTATAGGGTTCACCAAATACATTTTCAAATCATAAAACTTGGTGTTTGGGGTCAGAGAGTTTGAATCAAAACATTCCCCAAAGGTTTTCCTCCAAAAGCATTTTTAATAAATAACCATTATTTTTATTTGACTAGAAATGGTTTAAATCAAAGGTTTATTCTTTTGTTTCACCAAATACATTTTTGAAACCAGAAATTGATTCCTATGATCAGTAGGTTCAAAACAAACCATTTGCCAAAGGTTTTATCTCAAAAATCATTTTAGAACAATTTTTATATTCTAAACATGCATACACAAGTTTCTGCAAAAAAACCAATTTAACAGAGGCATTTTACTAAACAAAGTGCATTGTCGGAAAGTACTTGTTTTTCTGAATCCATTGATATAAAATTTGCAAAATTTGGACATGTGGTTTGAAAGTTATGAATTTTTCAAATTGGAACATCTAATAGAACAATTCCTGGTTTTTATAAACAGGCAGGGCCACGTGGCGCGTTTCGATTCGTCTATACCGCTTCGTGCGGATCGTGCAACGAGAGGCGTTGGATCTAACTAAATTGCACGGATCAGATTGCATACCCCTTCGTTTTAAGTGAACCTATCGCGTGCATCAGATCTGGATCGGACGGCTGCTGCGCGTTTGACCAAATGTTGGCGGCGCTGGCGGCGGCGACTGGCGGCGCTGGCTCTGCTACGGCGTCGCGGCGACTACAGAAAGAAAGGGAGGAAAGGGAATGGCTCACCAGGTTCGCGTGGTCGTGGTGATGCTCAAGGTGCTCGCGAGAAGGCAAGGGGCGCACGGTGGTGACGACAATCGTTCGCCGGAGTTGCGCTGCGCCTCGGGCTCGTCTGCTCGTCGATGGGGGCGAAGGTTTACGGCATGCTGAGATGAATGGAGGGCACTGTTAGGTTCGTATGAGTTTCACGAACATGTGAGCATCCAAGAGAGGGAAAGGGGCGGTCTATTCTTACCAGGAGGACTCGCCGGAGTTGGAGACAGATGGCGGTGCTGCTTCGTCGAAGACACAGTCGAGGTTGCAGGGCAAGCAAGAGCAAGCTGGCGGCACTGGAGTGTGCGCCAGAGGCTGGGGAATGTTTTCGTGTGGTCGAGGAGTCGATGGGCGGAGGAGGCTGGCCGGAATTGCTACCGGAGAGCGTCGGAGGCAGTGGGGTTCTAAGAGGAAATCAGGGCAGCCTGGGGGCTCCAGTGGGGAGACGACTGGGGGGAAATGGAGAGGGGAGGGAGGTGATTAAGAGGGCAAGGTCGCAGGGCTGTTTCCTGGCGTGATTAACGCGAATTCATGCCGACTTTCAATCGGCAGTAATGGCCTGAGAGGGGGCGCGGTCAGCGGCAGGTGAGGACGAAGCTGACGGGGCAGTGGGGTCGCTTGGCAGCGAGAGAGAGGAGGAGGAGGTGGGGTCCAACCGTCATAGACTCAGCGGGTTTATTCGCGCATGAGAAAGGAAACGGTTCGGGGAAGAGAGATGGGCTCCTGCTGGGCTTTAGTGGGCTAGCTGGGTTGGGCTGCTCCTTTTCATTTTTTTTGTTCTGATTGTTTTTCCTTTTTCCATTTATTTTATTTTGTTTTGATTTTGATTAAACAATTCAAACACTCATTTGAATTTAAACCTTTGCAAAATTTTGTGAATAATCAAACACTGATTAGTAATACATACTGATGTCAAATTTAGAATAAATCTTTTATTCTTTTAGTGCCTTTTAATTATTTAAAATAGGCTCTAGTATTAATTAAATAGGATTTAATAATATTTTTCAATCTCTATTTGATTTCAAATCACCACCAAACTTTGGGTGAATTTTTATTCTGTTTATCAACATATTTCAAATTTCAAAGTAGAATAATGCTTTTATTCTTTTAGGATCTATTAATAATTAAATACATAGTCCATAGTAAATAGGTTTTAATTTATTTTAAAAACTCTTTTTGAAATCCAAATAATATCAAAATCTTTTCAGTAGGTTTCATTTGAAAACTAAAACACTTGGAAATCTTATTTAAAATAAATTAAAAAGTTTTAGTGTTTATTTAAAAATGGGAAAAGCATTCACTTAAATAAAATTGGAAATAAATCCTCATGGTTTTATTTAATTAAACCTTTACTATTTTATCAAATAAAATATTTTATTTCAAAAGCTTGACCAATATTTAATTTGGCTCTATAAAATAATCCTACCTTTGCTTTTGTAAACCAAATCTTTTTATTAAAAGATCCAAAAATAGTGATTCCAACAATTATAACTTTATTTATTAATTTTTTATCTTTTAAAATCCTTTTAGGATTTTATTTGATCAAAATAGGTTTTGATGTTTGCATTTGGAATCAAAAAGTTTCTTCTCACCCTAAATTTCAACAATTATTTATTTTGTTTATTTATTTTTCACACTACAAGATTTGGAAAATCTTGGGATGTGACAGGCTACCACCCTTAAAATAAATCTCGTCCCGAGATTCGGGGAGGCTAGGGGTTACAAGTTGGCTCAAAGCAACTAGGGTACTACCACCCTTAAAAATTTTCCAACTAGATTACTTCTTGGCTTGCTTGGAATCTTGTTGAAATTTATCTGGGCAAACATCTGCATTGTGTCCTTTGTTTCCACACTTGAAACATGTGACAAGGCTGAGATCCTTCATAGGCTTTATCTTGTGCTTCATCTTTTCTGGACAATTGCTTGCATAATGTCCTGGTTCTTTCCAATTGAAACACATCACTTGGCTGATATCTTTCTTTTCCTTTGGTATCATTGCCTCTTGTTTGTTTCCTTGGTTCTTCTTCTTTTCTGGGCATTCATTGGCATAGTGTCCCATCTCTTTGCAAGTGTAACATTGCTCTTGGGTAATATCCTTCTTGCTTGGGTTGGGGCATTTCTTCTTCTTCTTCTTGGGTCTCTCCAAAGCTAGGAGTTCTTCTAGTTCATGCTCTTCATATTTTACCACAAAGGTGGGAAATCTTTCTCTCTTCTTGGGGCATTTACTAGAGATATGACCTTCTTCGTCACAAGAGTAGCAACACTTTGTGATCACTTTGGATTTGGCCTTATGGTGCATAGTTTTGACTTTGCCTTCATCCTTCTTGGTAGAAGTTGTTCCTTCATGAGGGTTTACAAATTGTTGTTGCACTCCACCTTGTTTCCTTTGTTGAACTATGGAATAGATGGGGCATTGGATAGGGACATGATTATTTCCTTCACATAGGAAACAAGTAGCTTGAGATATGGGGCATTGATTAGTTGGATGTTTCTCTTCACAATTGGTTCATTGATCTTCATGCTCTTTGGAAGTGTGATCCTTGTCTCCACAAATATTGAAATCTTGGGTTCCTTCTAAAATATCATCCTTGACATCCTTGTTGTCACAAACTCCTTGGGAAAGGTTGTCTCCCATGTTGATCATTTGAGTGGCCATCCCTTGCAACAATTGGGATTGAATTTCCAAAAACTTTTGTATGGTTGGGTCTAATCCATTGTTGTTGGCTAAAAACTGGGTTGTCACTTGGTTCAACTGGGTTTGGTTTGCTAGTATTTGTTCTCTCATGTGCATCTCTTGGTTATTGTTGTTGTCATTCCTGATGTTGAAGTCTCTTGGTATAATCATCTGTTTGGGTTGGGTTGGGATTAGAATAGGAAAAATATTTCTAAGGGAATAATTCTAATCACACACATCACAATTTACACAAGCAAAGTGCAAGCAATCACAAACAAACATTCCACTCAGACAACAAGTTTCAAGCATATTTTTAGGCAACCAAAAATATTTTTTTGCTAAACCACATTAAGTTGGTGTGTTTGATCTATACTTAATATGGTGGTCCATCTATATGGTTCACTTGAGATCATTTTATCCTTCTTGGTGGATTCTTCTTGAATGAGATCATGGTTTCCTTGGGAAAATTCTTGGTCACAAAAACTTCAAAGGTGATGATGATTCCCAAGTTGTGTTTCCTCAGTCTTCAAGTCTTGAGCAACATTTCTTGTCTCACTTGTAGTCCTTAGTGATATCCAAGGTTGAAGTCCTTGTTGAGAATAAGGTTGAAATCACTTGAAGATGTTGAAGTCATTAGAGTTGATGAAGTCCTTTGCACATGGTGAAGTCTTTGGCCATGGAGAAGGCTTTATCCAACAAGTTGAAATAGAAGAGATGTAGAGTCAAAACCAAGAATGGTTGAGGAAAGAGTTTACAAGATTGTTTGTAAATAAGTTTTGGAACAAATACAACTCCTATTTTCTAAGGGGTTTTGTCCAATCCTAGGGTTACAATCCTACAGGCAACACAATGCTCTGATACCATCTGTAAGGTTCCCAACCTTTAATAAGGTAGAGATCCCTGTGTTTACAATCCTAGTCCCTGGATCAATAGCTCGCATCCACAGTTAAGATGTAATATCAAGAAACAAAGGTCATAATACAACTTTATAACCAGGAATAAAATAATTGATTACATCTTACATAGCTCATTTGGCTATCTCAATACAATGCAGCATAATATAACAATAGCATGGGGTCCTTCATCTTCAAAGTGTCACGGGCAAACATGTTGGTTGTAGACTTGTAATCCTAATTCAACAAACTTCACTAATATCAAACAAACCTGCAACATAACAAGTTACAGCCACAAGGGTCAATACTTTTGAATTGTATTGGCAAGTGATACTATGGTAGTATAGTGGAGTCTATCATCTATATGCATTTGGCTAAGTGGAGCTTAGGCTTGCTTTGCTCAAAATAGATTTTCCCTATCATTTGAAAACACTAAGTTTTTGCTTGTCAAAATCACCCAAGGAATCTCCCAAAAGAAATTGGTGATCCTTCAACCCTTGTTCAACCACAAAATTTTAACTTAGAAATTGGGATGAGGAGATTCTTGATAGGTTCCATGTCTTGATGCTCAAATTGTCCTTTACCAGGGACATGGCTAAGTACTTAGATTTTACACTCTGCAGAGGTGGTGCACTTTCCCCACAAGATTTGGTTTCAGCAAGACAAGATCTTTCAGAAGCCTTCCCGTAGACCAAAATGGACTCGTTCCAACCTATCAAACCCCTACCACCAACTGTCCATTTGGCTAAGTTCTTGCAACCTATATGTTCCAGGCAGAGCCCATAATGCCAAGTGGCTGCACTTGAAGCTTCTCAACATTTGACATCTCAAATATCTTTGTTCCTGGGTGGCCATCCACAAGTGAGATACACAAGGTAAACCATATAAATGGGCCTTGTGAACCACTCAACACAAACCATTCCTTCCATTCCACCCAGGTGATTCATTCACTTAGTTGTTTTATTAAACAAAACACAAGTCCTTGACTTTGAAATATTCCATAGTATGAATATATATTCCACCCTTGTTTTATATTGGCTAAGCTAAGCATGATAGTAGTAGGAATCTTAACTTAGGAAATTTCTACTAAGGTTTCATCTACTAGGATTTCCCATGGCATAGTTTACACTTAGCAAAATTCCATGCAAGTCCTATTTAGAAATATCACTAATGCATAGTAAAAATAATGGGACAAAAGTATGGAGCATCACTTGCCTTTTTGGTAGAGAATATAAGTTCACTACTTGTCTTTGCAATGATCACACTCTTCAAATCACTACATTTCAATCAAGCAAGGGCACAATTTCAATCTACCATTCAAGCAACATCACATAAAATAATAGCAACAAAACAATGCATGCAAGCATGCCAAACTTTGTTTTATTTACAAAAGTGGTTTATAATAGGTTATAAACATTCTAAAACACTTTATTGGTCATTTCATAAAGTGGCAAAACTATTTGCAAAAGATTTTACCTATAAACCATTTTAAAATCAAATCATTATTTTATGTGGTTGAAAATGCCTTTATCAAAGTAGCAATCTTTATAGGGTTCACCAAATACATTTTCAAATCATAAAACTTGGTGTTTGGGGTCAGAGAGTTTGAATCAAAACATTCCCCAAAGGTTTTCCTCCAAAAGCATTTTTAATAAATAACCATTATTTTTATTTGACTAGAAATGGTTTAAATCAAAGGTTTATTCTTTTGTTTCACCAAATACATTTTTGAAACCACAAATTGATTCCTATGATCAGTAGGTTCAAAACAAACCATTTTCCAAAGGTTTTATCTCAAAAATCATTTTAGAACAATTTTTATATTCTAAACATGCATACACAAGTTTCTGCAAAAACAACCAATTTAACAGAATCATTTTAATAAACAAAGTGCATGGTCGGAAAGTACTTGTTTTTCTGAATCCATTGATATAAAATTTGCAAAATTTGGACATGTGGTTTGAAAGTTATGAATTTTTCAAATTGGAACATCTAATAGAACAATTCCTGGTTTTTATAAACAAGCAGGGCCACGTGGCGCGTTTCGATTCATCAATACCGCTTTGTGCAGATCATGCAACGAGAGGCGTGCCTCGGATGGATCAGATCGCATACCCCTTCATTTTAAGTGAACCTATCGCGTGCCTCGGATCTGGATCGGACGGCTGCTGCGCGTTTGACCAAATGTTGGCGGCGCTGGCGACGGTGACTGGCGGCGCTGGCTCTGCTACGGCGTCGCGGAGAATACATGAATCAAGGGAGGAAAGGGAATGGCTCACCAGGTTCGCGTGGTCGTGGTGATGCTCAAGGTGCTCGCGAGAAGGCAAGGGGCGCACGGTGGTGACGGCAATCGTTCGCCAGAGTTGCGCTGCGCCTCGGGCTCGTCTGCTCATTGATGGGGGCGAAGGTTTACGGCATGCTGAGACGAATGGAGGGAACCGTTAGGTTCGTATGAGTGTCACTAACATGTGAGCATCCAAGAGAGGGAAAGGGGCGGTCTATTCTTACCATTAGGACTCGCCGGAGTTGGAGACAGACGGCGGTGCTGCTTCGTCGAAGACGCTGTCGAGGTTGCAGGGCAAGCGAGAGTGAGCTGGCGGTACTGGAGTGTGCGCCAGAGGCTGGGTAATGTTTTCGTGTGGTCGAGGAGTTGAGGGGCGGAGGAGGCTGGCCGGAATTGCTGCCGGAGAGCGTCGGAGGAAGTGGGGTTCTAAGAGGAAATCAGGGCAGCCTGGGGGCTCCGGTGGGGCGACGACTGGGGGGAAATGGAGAGGGGAGGGAGGCGATTAAGAGGGCAAGGTCGCGGGGCTGTTTCCTGGCGTGATTAACGCGAATTCATGCCGGCTTTCAATCGGCAGTAATGGCCAGAGAGGGGGCGCGGTCAGCGGCAGGTGAGGACGAAGCTGACGGGGCAGTGGGGTCGCTTGGTAGCGAGAGAGGAGGAGGATGTGGGGTCCAACCGTCATAGACTCAGCGGGTTTGTTCGCGCGTGAGAAAGGAAACGGTTCGGGGAAGAGAGATGGGCTCCTGCTAGGCTTTAGTGGGCTAGCTGGGTTGGGCTGCTCCTTTTCATTTTTTTGTTCTGATTGTTTTTCCTTTTTCCATTTCTTTTATTATGTTCTGATTTTGATTAAACAATTCAAACACTCATTTGAATTTAAACCTTTGCCAAATTTTGTGAATAATCAAACAGTGATTAGTAATACATACTGATGTCAAATTTAGAATAAATCTTTTATTCTTTTAGTTCCTTTTAATTATTTAAAATAGGCTCTAGTATTAATTAAATAGGATTTAATAATATTTTTCAATCTCTATTTGATTTCAAATCACCACCAAACTTTGGGTGAATTTTTATTCTGTTTATCAACATATTTCAAATTTCAAAATAGAATAATGCTTTTATTCTTTTAGGATCTATTAACAATTAAATACATAGTCCATAGTAAATAGGTTTTAATTTATTTTAAAAACTCTTTTTGAAATCCAAATAATATCAAAATCTTTTCAGTAGGTTTCATTTGAAAACTAAAACACTTGGAAATCTTATTTAAAATAAATTAACAAGTTTATTGTTTATTTAAAAATGGGAAAAGCATTCACTTAAATAAAATTGGAAATAAATCCTCATGGTTTTATTTAATTAAACCTTTACTATTTTTATCAAATAAAATATTTTATTTCAAAAGCTTGGCCAAGATTTAATTTGGCTCTATAAAATAATCCTACCTTTGCTTTTGTAAACCAAATCTTTTAATTAAAAGATCCAAAAATAGTGATTCCAACTATTATAACTTTATTTATTAATTGTTTATCTTTTTAAATCCTTTTAGGATTTTATTTGATCAAAATAGGTTTTGATGTTTCCAATTGGAATCAAAAAGTTTCTTCTCACCCTAAATTTCAACAATTATTTATTTTGTTTATTTATTTTTCACATTACAAGATTTGGAAAATCTTGGGATGTGATAGTCTTTGACTAAGATTCAGATCTGGCTGGGTAAAGAGATACTTCAGGGTTTGATGATTCGAGTAGAGTTCGCAATGGTTACCGATGAGGTAATGTCGCCATTGCTTAAGAGCATGAACAACAACAACAGCGAGTTTGAGATCATGGGTTGGATAATTGTTCTCATGTGGCTTCAAATGTCGAGAAGCATAGGCCACTACATGACCATCTTGCATCAACACACAACCGAGCCCTTGAAGAGAAGCATCACAATAGATGACGAAATCCTTGCTTGTATCCGGAAGGATCCTTGCTTGTATCCGGAAGGACAAGCACGGGAGTAGTGGTTAACTTAGTTTTTAAAGCTTGGAAGCTTTCTTCTGCCTTTTCTGACCATTCAAACTTCTTATCTTTCTTAAGAAGATCAGTCATAGGCTTGTCTATCTTGGAGAAGTTCTCAATGAATTGGTGGTAATATCCAGCCATTCCAAGAAAACTTCAGACTTTCTTGACTGAAGTAGGTGACTTCCATTCCAGAATGGTCTGAACCTTATCCGGTATGACAACAACACCACTTGCATACACGACATGACCAAGGAAGATGAGCTCTTATAACCAGAACTCAGATTTGGAGAACTTGGCGTAGAGTCAATATTCACTAAGTTTAGTCAACACCAAACATAGATGTTCGGCATGCTCTACTTCGGTTTTGGAGTAGATTAGAATATCATCAATGTATACCAGAACAAACTTGTCGAGATAGTCCATGAAGATGGAATTCATGAGCCTCATAAAAGTGGCAGGGGCATTGGTTAACCCGAAGGACATCACTGTATACTCGTAAAGACCATATCGAGTTGTGAATGATGTCTTTGGGATATCCTCCTTTCTAATCTTGATTTGATGATACCCTGATCTTAAATCCATTTTGGAGAAAATAGTGGCACCACTTAATTGATCATAGAGGTCACTTATCCGGGGAAGAGGGTACTTATTCTTGATTGTCACCGTGTTGAGTGGACGGTAGTCAACAACCAATCTTGGAATATTTGTATCCCGCTTCTTCAAAAATATGGTAGGGCAACCCCAAGAGGATGTGCTAGGTTGGATGTAACCTAGTCCTTATAGCTCTTCAAGTTGCTTATTCAACTCCACCAACTCATGAAGAGGCATACAGTAAGGTCTTTTTGGAGATAGGAGCAGTTCCAGGAACTAGCTCTATGACAAACTCCACACTTCGATCAGTTGGCATGCTAGGCAACTCTTCAGTAAAGACATCCGGGAAATCATAGACTACCTGGACATCTTGAACCTCAAGAGAAGGTAGAACATCCATGGCATGAAACTATGAGAAAGGTTTAAAAACTATCGATGGAGATTTTGAACCATCAGTCCAGTACTTGACAGTTATGCCATAAGGAGAAGTCATAGTAACTATTCTAAGTGCACAGTCAATGACGGATTGATACTTGGTTAACCAGTCCATGCCTAGAATGACATAAATGTTAGTTGACTTGAGTGCAATGAAAGAAGTGGGAAACTTCTGATATGCTTTATCTATCTGAACCCCATGAGTAACCCATATGGTCTTCCAATGAGACCTAGCAGTTCTAATCTTTAGAGGAGAGTCCATAGCTTCAAAGGTGATATCATGCATTTGCGCAAAATCTTGTGATATCAATGTATGCGATGCTCCAGAATCAAACAAGACTGTTGCTAGAATTGAATTGACACGGAGCGTACCTAGAATGATGTGTGGATCTTCTGGAGCTTCTTCAACAGTTACATGGGTCAGGCGACCACATCCAACACCTTGAGCTTTATCATTCTTCTTTGCCGGTTGATCATTGCGACCGACAGCCCTTTGGGAACACTCCCTTGAGTAGTGACCAGGCTAACCGCATGAGTAGCACCTAACTCCAGTGTAAGAACCAGCAGGAGGACCATAATTTGCTCCACCATTATTTGACTGTGGTTGATGAGAAGAATTGCCAAAAGTCTTGGGTGCATAAGGAGCACGAGGCACAACACTGCATGGAACAAAGACACGGTGCTTCTTGTTACTAGAGGAAGAAGCACAAGAATTTCCTTCTTCACGCTTCTGAGAAACCTCCATATCCTTCCTTCCATGCTCCAGAATAAGATCCTGATTGTGCAGTTCCTGGAAAGACTGGAACTTGAAGGGCAACAACTCATAGCGAAGTGCAGGGTAAAGTCCCTTACAGAATAGCTCTTTCTTATCTTCATCATTGGTCACATCCCTGGTTGCATAACAAACCAGGCGAGTAAACTCACGCCCATATGTTTGAATATCCCTGTGCCCCTGAGTCAGATCCAAAAACTCGCTCCTTTTGAGATCCATTATGGGCTTATGGATATAAGAGGCAGGTAATGCTGCAACAAACTCTTCCCAAGTAACAACATGTCCCTGAGCTTGCAGATCTAGGAAACCTTCCCATTGAACTCCAGCCTCACCTTCCAATTGATAGGTGGCGAAGTTGACGCAGTCATCTGGACGGACTCGAAGAGCACTGAACTTGCGCTCTGTGGTGCGAAGCCAATCATCAGCATCAAGGGTCTCCTTGGGGTGGGTGAAGATTGGAGGAAAAGAGCATATGAAATCTCCAAGTGTGACGCAGTCGTCAGGACGATGTTCAGTGTTCTCCGCCACACGCTCAAGAAGGTGTTCATTCCTCAGGCAGTTGGTCTCAATGTTGTTCAGAACCTCGGCCATTGTGGGAGGTGGCGGAAGTTCCTGTTCAGCATTATTTTTTCCTCGATGGCCAATAGAACCACGAGTATCAGACGACATCCTGAGGAGGAAACAGAAACCATGAGAATGGACTCACCAAAAAGGGTACATCAAAGTATGACATGAACCATGTAGAAAGATCATGGTAGAGGTGAACATGTGGATGAAGATTATATCAATGCATTAAGTATGGGAGTAGAACAAGCATGCGAAATGTATATGCTACCAACTTAGATACAAACCATAACAATGGAATGCAAGCATGATATGATACCAACAAGTCACAAAAGGATTATAGGCATCCTTAGCAAAGTTGAAAAACAATGCTTCAGTTGCACGAATGTATCTTGGAAACTCTAAGCCTTGCAACCGAGTACGAAGTACTAGGGAAAACAACCCAATCCCGTATATCCTAAAAGTTTGAAATGATAGACGAGAAGTTAAAGCTTTGTAAAAAACAAGGTAAGATAAATCAGCAATAGAACAACCCTGGATAAGGAGTAAAAAAAGTCCTATTCAGAGTTTTGCAATTAGTTTTTAGATTTTCAAATAGTTTTCTCAAACTCTAGACTCAACATCGACCAGCAAGATGGGTTTCCTACAGGCAGTCCTGCTATGATACCAAAATCTGTCACGACCCGGGATCAAGGCTAGACAAATACCAGATCTTCATCTGACATAAGACTAACCTAAATTCCGAAGCACGCGGGGAATGATCGATAACATTACCGAACATACAAAACATACATTATTAAGATAAACTCTTAACAGAGTTACAAACCATTCATACAATCCAGGGGTCAGAGACCCAACATTACAACAAACAACGGAAGCATACAAGTTGTTCTATACAACCAAATTGAGCAAAGGGCCTAAGAAGCCTTAACAGAAGTAACGACCCTTCCATAGATCCTAGGCTGCTGCCCGGGAACCCCGACTACTTGTCAACATCGATGTAGAAACCACCTTCAGTTGGCACATCTTCATATATAGAAGAACATCAACATGGAAAGGCTGAGTACAGGGTGTACTCCGCAAGACTTATGGCTAGTGGAGTTGTTTTGCATAAAGCCATCTTTTAGTTTGAAAACAAGGAGTAGAAGCTTGTCTAGTCAGATCATTTTCAAAGGGGATAAGAAGACTACAACTCTAGCTCTTAGAATCATCTTCGATATCCACCAATTACCATCATCAACTGAACCTCTCTTCTCGGACTACCCCCTCAAACAACCCCGAGGAAGTATCCCAGATCACTCATTAGTTGGCCAAGTTTTATCATTCAGTTATAGTTCTCTATGATCATCACATTCGTTCCTAAGTTGTCCATAACCATGGGCACAACTTTTCAAAAATATTATAACCCTGCAGGGGTGCACAACTTTACCCACACGTACCAACCGATTCTTAATGCCAAATTATTAGCCCTCTTCCTTGGAAGTCCGACATAGAGTGGTTGACCACGACCTTTACCTTGCTTTCGCCGAGACCATGAGTCACGCACTAAGGAGATGCCGTCGTGACGGGTCGAGTCCCGAAGCTAGTACCTAGAGATGTGTGTAGGGGTCAAGATTACGGATGCCGTGCATCTCTTGTTCCCGGCCACGCTTACCTACCTATTATGAATGCACCTCCTTCACCTCCATCCAAGAACAACCAAGATGCTTATGTTGAATGGAAACCCGAACTATGGGACTCATGGAATCTACTAGGCAAGTTAGTGAGTCGAGGGGGTTTCCAGGCCCCCATGTGGTTGTACGCTCGTCTTGGTTCAAGAGGCGAGAACTCAATTCCTAAGTGTGGCTAGCATGGGACTACAAAAACCACACCCAACATGGTCTCCCATGCCTGCCTTAGCATGTTTGTTATCCAACTTTGATCATATCACAAAATCCTACCATTCTAGGTTCATTCGCATCTCCAGTGCATCATCTGAATGATCGGTACTGGACCACTAAGCATGGCTAAGCTCGACTGAATTGTGGCACTAGCGATGCTCGTAAACCAAACCCTAGTTATGCTAGGAGTAGTGGATCTGGTATTATAGTTCATAAAGGGAAACATGCATCAGATAGGATTACTTTATCTACTAATAAAAGACGGTTGAATCGCATGCATATGGCGAGAATGAAATACTTTCTAAACATAGGATTCATATGTATGAGTGGGGCTTTGCTTTCCTTGTCTGTCGTTGGGCTGGTACTTCTCTTTGGTGGCATTGACTTCAGCCTCAGGTTCGGTTCCTATTCGTGAAGAACCAATCAATAGAAAGGAAAATAAACATTAAACACATGGCATGTGCAATGATCATACAATATGGATGATGTGATATGATATGTTACATTTAATAGAGTAGCCCTAGATGCATCATCAATTTAAAATGAATTCCGGAATGCCCTACCTAGGCAAACCATCGAACCCATGGTAATTAGGGGGTGTCGGTGTTCCTCTAAATAAGTTAGGGTTCAAAGTTGTATGAATATGGATGCTTACATTTTTAAATGATAGAGCTCATTTTTTTGAAAATTTTGATATATTTTTGTATTTTATGATTTAAAATGAATTAGTTATGAATTTCTCCATTTCTAATTCATTTTAAATCATTTTTGGAATATTTAAATTATTTTCCAACTTAGGCCCACATGTCATAAATTTATTCATTTCAGAAAACATTTTTAGAAATTATTAAATTTCTAACAAGCAGGGCCCACAGGGATTTATTAATTTCTAGAAACAATTACTGAAAATAATTAAAATAAAAAAGTGGTATTACTGCATCATGCTGACGTCATTGACGTCAGCAATGGCAGAGCTCTCAGATCGAGAGCGGGGCTGGCGCTAGGGGCTCGCGAGGCTGCAGGAGCGGGGGCGTTCGACGCGGGATTGCGTGCTGAGAACGCTACTGGTGGCGCCGCTCCATAATGGTCACGGGAGTGCTGTCTCCGACGAGATCCAGCGGCGGCGGTGTCGGGCTCACGCGAGGAGGAAGATACATAGAGCGAGAGAGAGAACGAAGAGCACCATGTGAACGGGAATCTCACCATGAGAGCGACGAGCTTGACGGCGAGGCGAGACAAGCTCCACGACGGCAAGGATCGACGATGGCAGGAGGGATCGATTGTGGTGACTGGGGTCACACGCGCGAGAGATAAGGGGCTAGTGAGAGATAGTCGAGCACGGTGGTTCCAGCGGTGGCGTCAGCTTGAGCTCGGGTGGCCGAAGACGGTGATGACTTCAAGCTAGGGTTCGTCGGCCATGGCACCGAAGCGAGAGAGGGAGAGAAAGAGGAGAAGTGGGGAACGACCAGGGTTCATCCGCGGCGGCCAGGGGGTCTTGTAGGCGCTCGGGGGCGGCGGCGAGCGGTGGTGCGGGCGCGACGTAGCTGCTTCGGTCGGGGCACGAGGTGGACGACGATGATAGACGGGACGAAATGGTATGGGCCAGATGGGCTGCTCCTGATGGGTTGCGGCCCTGTAGCTAGGGTTTCCATTTTTTCCTCTTATAACCTTTTTCTTTACTATTTTCTCTTTTTCTGTTTGTATTTTTCATTTGTATGCTGTTTTGAATATTTTCAAAATTACTAGAGACTTTTATTAGACTATAAATATATTGTGGGACCCTTTTATTAAATTTTGGCTCCACTCATTTGGGTAGTTTTCAAAATACAAAAACCATTTAAATGGTTTAGAGAGGGACAAATTTAGGGTTTTGTTTGTGTTTATTTTGATTAAAAAAAGGTGCAAGTGTAATGCATGCATGAATGATCAAACTTGTCTTTATTTATATTACACAAAAGGTGGTATTTTACAATAGAGGCCACCACAACCCCCTCTCTGCCTCTCATTGCCTCCCCACCCACCTACCTACCTCCCCAAGATCTCCAGATCCCATCCTTTGGCTCCCCATTGCCATGGAGAAGGAGAAGATACCTTCTTGGGTTCACGCATGAAGGAAAGTTTGTAGGCCACTATTACGTCCAATTTGCATCACCATTCTATATCATAATTTGCCTCTACTCATTGATATATTTCTTATTATGAGGTGTTACTTATGTCTTTTCCTCTATTTTTGCATGTTGGATGATTCTTGGAGGATGGGCAGCCAGAGTCAGGTTTCTGATGGAAAAGGAGGTGTTTTGATGCAATTTCATGAAGATCAGAAAAATACCAGGAAAATATTGGAAAATTATATTTTCCCAGAAGACGAAGGAATACAGAAGGGGAGGCCTAGCTGGGCCATAGGGGGCCCACACCGCCCTAGCGCGGGTCCCCTTGGGCCGTGCCTAGGGCAGGTGTGTTCCACCTGGACGGCCTCTAACTCTGCCCTCTCGCCTATAACTTCGTCTCGGAACCCTAACACCATGGGAGTGACCATAGAAATATTTCCGCCGCCTCTGTAGGGTGGAAAACACCGAGAGAGAAAGAGCTCTCCGGCAGACAGATTTCTACCGGGGAAATTCCTTCTCGGAGAGGGGAGATCATCACCATCAACACCATCGTCAAGCTAGACTTCATCGGGATCATCATCATCATCATTCACACCATCATCTCCACCAGCACCATCATCACCACTCCATCTCGCTGTAACAATTGTGTTGGATCTTGCATTAGTTCTTAGGGGAAACTTTCCCGGTGTTGATTCCTATTGTAGTTGATGCATGTGAGTGGAACCATTGGATTATTGTTTATGTTCAGATTGTTATCCATCACCATATCATCTTTGATCTTGATCCATATGATGTCTCGTGAGTAGTTTGTTATGTTCTTGAGGACATGGGAGAAGTCATGTTGTTAGTATTAGATTTGTGTTGAGTTATTATTCAATGGTTTAGTATTTAAGTTGTGGTGCTATTCTTCTAGTGGTGTCATGTGAACGTCGAATACATGATACTTCACCATTTATGGGCCTAGGGCAATGCATTGTGTATTTGGCTACTAATTGTGGGGTTGCCGGAGTGACAGAAACCTGAACCCTAGGACACCTTTGCACAAGGGAGCGTAGGATCTCAGAGTTTAAGGTTGTGGTTAGGTTTATTTCTTAATTGCATTCTTGTAGTTGTTGATGCTTGCACGGGGTTTAATCACAAGTATGTATTAGTCCAAGTAAGGTCGGTACAATAGCACAGGTTCACCCACACAACACGTACAACACAAAAGAAGAGTACTCAGCTATTTGAAGCGAAAGCACTTGACAGAATTCCAATGTATCCTCGAGAATGTTTGGTCTTTATAAGTATTTCCACCAGCTTGTCCTTTGATAAGAAAGGATTGGGCCACTTGATGCGTTTGTTCATTGTCTCTATTACTTGCACTTTGTTTTGTTGATTTATCATAAAAAACATAAAAATCCGTTTGCTAAGTAATTACAGAGATTTCCTGCTACATACCACTAGTCAACACCTTCTGCTCGTCGTTGGGATCAACACTCCTATTTATCAAAAGTACTATGATACACCCCCTATACTTGTGGGTCATCAAGACTATTTTCTGGCGCCGTTGCCGGGGAGTGAAGCGCTATTGAAGAGTGGAACTGGTAAGGGAAACTTCTAATGTGAGTATTGCTTTTTGTTTCTGTTTGTTACTTTGTTTCCAATATGGATAACCCACTTTGTTTTCTGTTTGGGAAAACTAATACCACTGTAAGGTTAGTAGATGAATCAACACCTGTTAAGATAGATCCTTTTAAGATACCTACAAGTATTGTTGATCGAGTTATGGATAATTATTATTTTATGGGATGGAACTGTCCACCCTGGTGATCATTTGCTTTTTATCCATGAATTATGCGGGTTTTTTTAGTGTGTAGGTATCACAACTGAACACGTGAAGAAGAAGTTACTCTCCATATCCTTGAAAGGGAGAGCTGAAGAATGGTATAAGCTGCTGAAAAATGGACAATCCATGGAATGGGAGGAGATGGCATCTCTCTTTTATTCTAAATTCTATCCTCCCAGTGAGATTCATAAGGATAGAAATCTGATATATAACTTTTGGCCTCGTGATGGAGAGAGTACAACTCAAGCTTTTGGGAGATTGAAGTTACTAATGCTTAAATGTCCTATTCATGAACTCCCTAACAATATTATTATCAATAACTTTTATGCTAGGATTTCTCTTCATGATAAATATTTACTAGATGCTTCTTGTGCTGGATCATTCACATGTATGAAGGAAGAAGCTAAATGGTATCTACTAGATAGTATTCAAGAGAACACTGAAGCTTGAGAGAATGACAAAGGAAGAAAGTTAGGTATAAACTATGATTATGAATGCATAAAATATTTTATGGGAACTGATGACTTCCGTGATATTAGTACTGAGTATAGTCTTGATCCTCAAGTTCTTGCATAATTTTTTAAGGATTTTTCTTCTTATATTGAAATTCCCAAAAAAGAGTGGGATAAGTACCATGCTCCTTATAAAGACATTGTTACCCATGTTCCTGCTAGCAGAGGTTTGTACTGTTGATTCTATTTTGCCTGAACCTAATGTTGAGAAAATCCCTTTTCCTGCTAAGGTAAAGGAACATTCTATCATAGATAATGTGGTTATCAAAAGTGCAAACAAAACTGTGGAGCCCGATGAGCAAATTAATATTGAGCATGTGGTAGCTATTGTGAAAGATATTGTCACTAGAAATATAGAGGATGAGCACATTGTCTTTTGTGAAGACGCTTCTAATATTATATCTCATCCTAGAAAAGCTAGTGTCCCAGTGCTTTCTGTGATACTGGTGCCAGTTCTAGTGCTATTCCTTATGAGATTTACAAGGAGATTATGCATGAAATTGGTCCTTGTGAGGTTGAGGACATCGATGTGGTTATTCACCTTGCTAATAGAGAGAGATGTGGAGGTTCTTTGTGGTAAGATTAAATATCCTGCTGCTTTTATAGTAATTGGTAAAGAATCTAGTAAAACCTATCCTATTATCTTTGGTAGACCCTTCTTGAATACTTGTGGGGCTATCATAGATTGCAGGAAGGAAAAAGTTTTGACTAAGTTTGATGGAGAGTCTTATGAGTTTAATTTTTCCAGATTTGCTAAAACTCCTTATGAAAATGAACTGCTTAATGATGATTTTAAGGTTGAACAACTTTCTGCTATTTCTCTTGCTTCTAACAATGCCTTGCAGTAATTTATGGAAGACCATGAAAGCGATGTCTTCATGAAGGAAAGAAATGAGATTGACGAGGTTTTTCTTCGTCAGCCTGAGAAACTTAAGCATAATCTACCTATGGAAGATTTGGGTACCACACTACCACCTAAAGGGGACCCTGTTTTTGAATTAAAACCTTTACCGGATGATCTTAAATATGCCTATCTTGATGATAAGAAATTATATCATGTTATTATTAGTTCTAAACTTTTATGAAAGGAAGAAGAGAGGTTATTGGAAATACTTAAGAAACACCGAGGAGCTATGGGCTATACTCATGATGATCTAAAAGGTATTTCTCCTACTATATGTCAGCATGCTATTAATATAGAACCTGATACAAAACCAGTTGTTGAGCACCAATGCGGTCTAAATCCTAATATGAAGGATGTGGTAAGAAATGAGGTATTAAAACTCCTTGATGCTGGTATTATTTACCCTATTGCTGATAGCCAATGGGTTAGCCATGTTCATTGTGTTCCCAAGAAAGGGGGAATAACTGTTGTGCCTAACAAAAATAATGAGCTTATACCACAGAGAGTTGTGGTTGGGTATATGATGTGCATTGATTTTAGAAAGTTAATAAAGTTACTAAGAAAGATCATTATCCTTTTCCCTTTATTGATCAAATGCTTGAGAATTGTCCAAAAAGACTCACTTTTGTTTTCTTGATGGTTATTCTGGGTTTTCTCAAATTGCTGTGAAAGCACAAGACTAAGAGAAAACCACTTTCACTTGTCCTTATGGTACTTATCCTTATAGGCGCATGCCTTTTGGTTTATGTAATGCTCTTGCTACCTTTCAGAGATGTATGTCTGCTATTTTTCATGGTTTTTGTGAAGAAATTGTGGAGGTTTTCATGGATTATTTCTCCATCTATGGAACTTCTTTTGATAACTGTTTGCACAACCTTGATAAAGTTTTGCAGAGATGTGAAGAAACCAACCTTGTTCTTAACTAGGAGAAATGCCATTTCATGGTTAATGAAGGGATTGTTCTTGGACACAAAATTTCTAAAAGAGGTATTGAAGTTGATAGAGCCAAAATTGAAGCAATTGAGAAGCCTTGTCCGAGATATATTAAAGCTATTCGTAGTATCCTTGATCATGCTGGTTTCTATAGGAGGTTTATTAAAGATTTCTCCAAAATTTCAAAGCCCCTTACTAATATTCTTCAAAAAGATGTACCTTTTGTTTTTTATGTTGATTGTAAGGAAGCTTTTGAAACTTTGAAGAAAGCTTTGACTACTGTTCGTATTGTTCAACCACCTGCTTGGAGTTTACCTTTTGAAATTATGTGTGATGCCAGTGATTTTGCTGTGGGTGCTATCCTTGTAAAACGTGTTGATAAGAAGTTGAGTGTTATTCACTATGCTAGCAAGACTATAGATGCTGCTCAAAAGAATTATGCTACTACTGAAAAAGAGTTCTTAGCTATAATCTTTGCATGTGATAAGTTTAGACCCTATATTATTAATTCAAAGGTAACAATTCATACTGATCATGCTGCTATTAAGTACCTTATGACAAAAAAGGATGCTAAGCCTAGGCTTATTAGATGGGTGTTGCTTTTACAAGAATTTGATCTGCATATTGTAGATAGGAAAGGTTCTAAAAATCCTATTGATGACAATTTATCTCGTTTGGAAAACATTTCTTTTGAACCCTTGCCTGTTAATGATAGTTTTCCAAATGAGCAGTTGGCTGCAATAAGGGTAAGTCCGCATGAGAGTCCTTGGTATGATGATTATGCTAACTTTATTGTTTCCAAGTATTTGCCTCCGACCTTTACAGCCTAGCTGAGAAGAAAATTCTTTTATGATCTAAGTCATTACTTTTGGGATGACCCACATTTATATAAAGAAGGAGTAGATGGTATTATGCGAAGGTGTGTTCCAGAATTTGAACAACAAGAGATATTGAGAAAATTTCATGGCAGTGCTTATGGAGGACATTGTAACATCCCAAAAATATAACACAAGGATCATCAAACTCTAATCACTAAAATTACGGTTAACAAAAACTTTAATTAATTTAAAATCATATGAATGCATGTGTGAATGAGATGATTTGATAAATGCATGAATGATCTTGTGTGATTAACCTAAATAGAAAGAAATGGTTTAAATATGAATATAACATCATACAAAACATTTCCATACAGAAACAAAACAAGAGAAAATCAAAAACAAATCAAATAAATCAAATGGTCATTTTTGCCAATCTTGCTCACTAGGTCACTTTGAGTGTTTCTAGTTCAAGATTTGAAACAGAAACTTTTCCAACTCTTTTCACCCCTTGCTAGAACAAGTAAAAGTAAATGAAAGAGCACCTTTCAAACTTGCAGAAACATTTGGCAACCTCATTCAAAGCAGAATTCAAAATTGAATCTTTATCATATGTGAAGATCACCCATTTTCAAAACCCAACCAAACCAGTGACCCTTGACTAATCCAACTAACCAGACACTCCCTAGCATGTGCCTAGCATACCCACCAAGTTTGAATCCAAAATTCAAATTCAAAGTTCTTGCGGCCATTTCAGCAAACACCTTGCAGATATAAATCAAACAAACATCAAACACTATAGTGTGCAGTAAAATTGGCCTAACTTGTTCCCTCTATAGCTCACTCTACACTCTTAGTAGATGATCAAAGTAATATAACTAGCTTTAGCACCACTGTGAGCAAGCCTAGCCATTAATGTCAAACATGCCGAGAGCACCATTGCCACCCCATTGTCGCCAACGAGCTAGAGGCTCACTAGCCTCGCCAACCTTGTCTGGGACATGCAGCACCGTCCACCGCCACTCTCTATCCCAACCCCGAGCAATGCCATCCCCTGGACCACACGACACGCCCATGCCAAACCTATCTGCGACCATGCCGAGAGCGCGCTAGTGCGCCACGCTCGACCAGCACCCACAGACCGCGCGCCGCCCTGGCCGCTTGCAGGGATGATCACCAGCACCTTAGCACCCCGCCAGACATGCCTGATCGCCGCCGCGCGGACCACGCGCGTTGTGCAACATTAAAACCACCATCGGACCCGCCTAGAGCATCAGCATGTTCCGACCGATCAGCACCGCCCCACGCCTCGCCACCACGCCGTTGAGCTTCGCCAGGGAGCACAGCACCGCCCCTACCGTCGCCCATGTCAGTATCCCTCTGTGTCGTCGACCATGATGAGCTCAGCCCGCGCCTGTCTGTCCCCTTCCGCCACTATAAAAGGAGCCCTCCCCATCATTAATTCGCCACACCAGTTCACTCCCCTCTAACTCAGAACCACCCCACCTCACTCCGGGAGCAAGGCAAGTAGCGCATCGTCGGAATTTGGCTGGAGCCCGCCGCTGCTGGAGAAGAAGGGAGCCGTCGATTGGAGCCACCCCAGGAGAAGCTGTCGGTACCAGGAGAACCGCCATCGTCGACTTCATCGTTTTCCCCCGTCGCCGACCCTCGCCTGAGCCCCGATGAGCTTCCCACGACCCCCACCTGTCGCGCTAGGGTTCTATCTCGCCGGCACTGCCCGACGTGGACGATGAACCATAGTCGTTCGACTAGAGTTAGATCGTGCAGTTCGCATTGCCCCGTACCGCTTCGCCCCTCCCCGTCTCACTGACGCGTAGGGACAGCCACTTAACCAGCCCGCGTACACGCTGTGTGTACTGGGACGGCCCAGTAAAATATCCCGCGACCCAACAATTCAAATTAATCTTTATTCATTTAATTTCAAACATAGTTTTGTACCTAGATTCAAAAATCAACCCATTCACTGAACCAAAATTCATTCAAACATTTTTCAAAATTCAACCATAAAAGCTTTTGAGTTGATTCCAACTCTCAAAAATCACATTTGATCATACCTTTCAGAATATATAAAAACATATGGGTTTACTTGCAGAAATAATATTCAAGTAATAAAAGAATGCCACATAGGCATTTCTAGTCACTTTATTTAATTAAAATAAAAAGGTTAAACATTATTAAATTGTGACACCACGTTAAATCACATTCCCATGTACTAAAATATGTGGTGATGACATATGTCAACATGATACCATGTTTGAGTTGGAGAATATTAAATCTTAAGTAGTTTTTCAATGAGTAGAAATTACTTTTCTCAAATAAAATAATTAAGACAAGCGCTTTAATCCTTGTGATAATAGTGATGATGCTAGATCATCTAGTGTGACTTTTTGTGTGATGATTAAAAATAGTTAAGTATTGTTTGGTGCTTGTGTACCTCGTATTTATTTTTAGACGCTAGTACCGATCAAGGATACGAGGAGGAAGGAGGATACTACGAGGAATAAGCCGAGGAGAACTTCAACCACTGCTCTGCACAAGGCAAGCTAACACTTGCAACTTAGCAAGCTTATACTGATATCTATGCAAGCCAATACTTGAAACCTTGCAAGCTAACCCTTGAAAATTGTGCAAGCAAATACTTGATTGTTACTATGCCAACTATATGCCTTAAGCCTATGTGATTACACCCACTTGATAACCCAATCCTAGATTTACTTGCAAGCTTAAGTACTTTATTTTATTTATCAAGCCTTTCTCTTAGAGTTTACATGGTGACCTGTAGATTCTAGAAAGATAACTAAAGCTAGCATAAAGAGCATAAAATTTGGCCTAAGTTAGGTGATCTTGAAGTCATCCTAAGGCATGAGATTAAACTTAGCAAATCCCCACTCGTTTACCACCCCTGATTAATATTCACCACCACTTGTAGATGCTAGTGCTAAGTATAAAACTTGATCAACTTTAGATGGGAATACTTGGTGAAAATGGTTATGAAAAGCTTAGAATGAGGAGTCATTCTACTGAAATCTTTTGACATGTGTTTACGAACACCAAATGATTTTGATGATGAAAATGTTGAGGCATGAGCCTTATCCCTTTTATAAAACTGATGGTTGTCTGGATGCGATACCATTCCAATATTACCGTACAACCATAATACCCGAAATTTGGGTAGGGCTTGACTAGAAATTTATATACCTTAGTATGGGTTCCCTCGCGGCCAAGGTCTGACTGAGGCTACCTTGTAAAGATTGTCCACCTGTGCAGTACCCAAGATGACAGTTGGTCATGGTTGGGAGGCCAAACTCACAGGAGAGGTGCCTATACTAGGGCGTGTAATTGAAAGGTTAGGATTGATTATCCGCAAACTAAGTATGGTGAAATCAGGATTGTTCCTGACGGATGTATCGAATGTTGTGGTGAAAGTGTACAATCTCTGCAGAGTGTCAAACTATTCGAATAGCCGCGTCTGCGGTTATGGACAGTTGGAGTGTCCTTACCGTTCCCCCGTCAGATGTTTCAAAATGACTTGTGAAATGAATTATGACTTTGACTTGACCACCACAGAGGTGTGATATGAAATTCAAATTCCACTTAGGTGTTCTAAAATTTTCAGCTAGATTTCTTTGCTTCTGAACTTTGTAGAGGTAAACCTAGCTTTTTTCAAAACAACCGTAGAGCCTAGTGTCCTACTACAAAACCCCCCTTAACTTGTAGTATTAGTTTGCAAGTACTTAAAGAGTACTCATGGCTTTGTCCCTGGCTATTCCCGTGGCCAGACTATGAAGAGGAGTATCAGGATGACGAACCGCAGGAAGGTTACGACAACTAGGATCATCTCCCATCGTCAGCATTGCCTATGACCCAGAAGATGGAGTTTTGCCTACGCTATTGTTACTATTACGTTATTCCCCTGCTTGAGTTGTATTAAGAACTGGATCATGAGATCCTTATTTGTGTAAGTCCTTATTTATGGTTTGTAATAGATGATGTACTGTGATATCCAAATCTGTTATGTCTCGCAAAAATGGTAATCCTGGGATTGCGATGTATGGCATAACAGGCATCTGGGATTAAAAATCCGGGTGTTGACAAGTTGGTATCAGAGCCATCCTGACCATAGGAGACCCTAGTTAGAATGGACGTTTGAATCAAAAACTTAGTTTCAAAAAGGAAATGAGTATTTACAAAAACTTATTCCCATTCTTATCACTTGGATTCTTTCATAAAATTTCATGTTCCTAAAAAATTCTTGCAAAATACATAAAAATTGACACACTTGATCACTCTACTAACTTACTCATCCTATATTCTTATAGATGGATGTGAAGTACAACAAGTTTTATCAGGGGAATGGAGGAGACCTCATCTTTGAGCGTGACTTGGACCATCTTTTGAAACTTCTGGAGTGTCCGCACCCCGAGTTCTTTGGAGCTCAGCTCAATGATCAGGAAGGAATAAGATTTGCAGTGGCTAGTTGTTGCAAGTCTCCGAGGAAAGACTGAACCTCCCACTGCAGGGGGGATTTAGTTCACCTTAAGAGAGAACAACTGGCTCGATGGATTAGCCAGGGCCATGTAGGAAGCTCTTGCCCGTCTGTGTGGGCAGAGTATCAATCAAATCAAGGGTACCCGTTTGGAGTTCTACCCAAGGCATGATGTTATGGGACAGCCACTGGAGGCCCCATATCACCCCGAGCTGAAGAGTCAATTGGACCACCTCAGCTTCATGATGTATGACCGTCAGAAGGAGTTGGACAATGCCCGTGCCTACGCCAACCACAAGTAAGCGATCGCCAAGAAGAAGGATTAGACCTTCGCTATGCTAGTGAAGGATCGCAAGTCTCGTCGCTGTCGTCTCGACAAGAAGGAGCGCATCATTGCCCGTCTGAAAGGATCGTATGGGCACCTAGAAGGGTGAATAGGTGCTACTTCAAATTTTACTCTTTTTCAAATTAGGGTTTGACAAGAAAGGTAAATTCTCTAGAATATGCAACTATGGTGAATTTACCTATATGTCAAACAAGCACAAACTAACACAACACTAAGCAAGAACAAGTAAGTAAAGTGCGATAAAGGATAGAAGTAACCAAGGGAGTGGATGCGGAGACACAAGGATTTGTTTCCCGTAGTTCCTTCCTTTTGAGGGGAAGTACGTCTACCAACGCCATGAGAGGCCTCCCTTGTTCTCCGATGAACCTCACCCCAAGGGGATAGATTCACCTTCCACTATATCGGCAACCTTCGAGGTGGAAGCCGGCACCGTTACAACAAGTTCGGGGCACACATCCACAACTGAATTGGAGGCTCCCAAATACAAGCAAGCTGTCAAGACAAATCAAAGACAAGCTTGTAAGAACCAAATCAAAGTTAGGGTTTCCAAAGAAACACTAGAGCTTGGGGGCCCTCAAGTGAATGAGGGGGAAATGAAGATCTCTCTTGGTGAAGATGTAAATCAAGGCCTCCTCCTTCGATTCTCCAAAGATCTACTTTGGATGGTTGGATGAAGAGATCTTGTAGATTTGGTGGCTCTAATGGGGTTGGTGTTATTGAGCAGCTCGAGCAGCTGGAGGAAGAAGATAAGGGTCCCTTTTTATAGGCAGCCCCCTCCACGAACCGTTTTCTGACCGTTGTAGAAAAGTCAGGACGGAGACTCCGGTCTGAAGACCGGAGACTCCGGCCAATCTCCGGACCAGCCTCCAGACTGCCCTTCTGACTGACCCAGTCCAATTCTTCACCAGCAACACCGGAGACCTCGGCCTTCCAACACCGTAGACTCCGGACTGACCAAAGTCCGGAGACTCCGGAGTAACCTCCGGTGCACCCTCCGGAGCCCTAGTCAGAATGTCCCAGCCAGGTCCTGGGAGGCACCACCGGAGCCAGAACCGGAAACTCCGGACCACACCGGATACTCCGGTCTTGGTAGACCGGAGACTCCGGTCTGGAGTTTCCAGAACAGTGGCCAATGTATGTGGTCTTTTCCCAAGAGTGTGTGTGATGTTTATCTATGATAATACCAACCTGTGGACAATAACAAACTGTAAAATGATCTAATTGTTGTTAACGAACACCAAAAGTGATTATGACAATAAATGCCCTTTCAATCTCCCCCTTTTTGGTGTTAGATGACGACAAGTGATTTGCATGGAATAACATATAAATGTGGCTCCCCCTACCCAATCCGAATCTTCAAGAGCTTCCCACACTTTCTTTGGTTCAATCATGGAGATGTGTGCTTGGTGTTCACTGAACCTCTTCAATTGTGCTCTTGTGGAAATACCTTTCCTTAGATCTCCAACAACATTTTGGAGAGTGTGATCTCTTAGTTCCAACATTCTTTCCTTTCTAGCTTCACGACGAGCGTGGATCTCCGTGTTGTTTCTTGGAGGACCCTCTTCATCATTTTGATCCTCGTCTTGACCATCAACTTGACCTTGATCATCATTGGAGTCATCCTCTACATTGGGAGGCAAGGATTGACCTTGGTCTTGATCAAGTGCTCTTCTAGCATCAATTTGAGCTTGTCTCAAAATAGTTTGGATGGATCTTCCTTGACAAATTGACTTGGCTCCACTTGACAACCCATCGAATGGACAAAGCTCCCTTTGACTAGAGTTCACACATTGATCACTATGTTGAGGGTCAACATATTGTCTTTGGCTTGAGTCAATGTCCTCTTCGATAGATGGAGCATGTTGAGGTTGTGAAGATGAGGGCTCCACTCGAGCAGAGCATAGTTCTTATCGGTCCGCGATAAGGGGTTCCTGAACGGGGCGGATATATCCCACACCCATTCTTCCTATGGCATCCCGAGGCATTTCATCATCTGCATCACAAGCATCAACACGCCCCCCTTGGGGACCATCATATTCTTTGAAGGTCACACTACAAGATTCTATGACGGCTCCGGAGAGCTTGTCATAGATTCTATAAGTGTGAGATTCGAGACCATAGCCAACAAAAATACCCTCTAATTCTTTAGACTCGAATTTTGACAAACGAACACCTTTGATGAGATGGAAACACTTACAACCGAACACCCGGAAATAAGATATGATGGGCTTGTTACCGGTAATTATCTCATATGGAGTCTTGTTGATTTTCTTGCGGAGGTAGAGTCGGTTTGAAGCATGGCAAGCGGTGGATATGGCTTCGGCCCAAAAGTTGTATGGAGATATAAACTCCGCCAACATGGTCCTAGCCATCTCAATAAGAGTCCGGTTCTTCCTTTCGGCCACTCCATTTTGTTGAGGGGTGTATGCAGCGGAATATTGATGTTTAATCCCCTCATCACTAAGGAAATCATTCAAGGTGTAGTTCTTGAACTCGGTGCCGTTGTCACTTCTTATAATCAACACGGGAACATTGTGTTGCCATTGAACCAAGTTGATGAAGTCGATAAAAGTATTTTGAGTTTCACTCTTCAACTTGAAGAAATAAACCCAAGAGTATCTTGAAAAGTCGTCAACAATCACCAAACAATATTTCTTCCCTCCAAGACTTGCATGAGATGGAGGACCAAATAGGTCCACATGGAGGAGTTCCAAGATCTTGTTAGACTTGATTTGGTTTGTGGGCTTGTGAGGAGGGTCATGCATCTTCCCAAGAACACATGCCCTACAAAACGATCTTTGGCAAAGGAAACATTTTCTTTTAGTCCAACTATATGGCCCTCTTTATGGAGACTTTGCAAAGTTCTCATATTGACATGGGCTAGTCGGCGATGCCATAACCAACCCACATCGGCCTTTCCGAATAAGCACATCGGACCTGTAGTGGTTTTCTCCAAGAAGTCCACCACATACAAGTCATGTTCGACGTGCCCAACGAAAGCGACCTTGAGAGACTTGCTCCACAAGAGGACCACAATATCTACATCAATGAAGATGGCAAAGCCCATCTTACCAAGAGTAAGGACAAAAAGTAAATTGTATCCAAGGGTCTCAACAAGCATGACGTTCACGAGTGTAATGTCGTGAGCAACCACAACCTTGCCAAAACCCATTACCTTAGACTTTGACTTGTCGGCATATGTCACAGTGATTAGATCATCATTTGGCTTTAAGTCCTTGACAATAGACGAGCTTCCGGTCATATAACTTGTGCAACCACTATCAAGCACCCACTTTGACCCTCCGGAAGCATAAGTTTACAAAAGATCAAGCTAATTTTTAGGTACCCATTTTTCAATGGGTCCTCTTTTGTTAGCAACAAGGGTCTTGGGAACCCAAATAGACCAAGCAATATAACCATCATATGGGCCAACATATTGTGCATACACATCATCATAATAATCACGCATTAGAACATAGTGAGGGTTAGCACTACGCGCAAAGTCATCATGAGACATAGTTTTACCACTTGTGGTCTTACTACCCACAATGGTCTTGTTAGTTTCTTGTGTGGGCTTGACCTTCTTCTTCTTGTTCTTGTTCTTCTTCTTCTTCTTCTTAGAATTGGAGACAAAGCCAATGCCCCCTTTATCACCACTAGGCCTTTGCTTGCTCAAAAGATCATCAATAGACTTATTGCCTTGTGGAAATGTGGCCTTAGCAAGCTCCCCCTTCAACCTAGCATTCTCTTCAAGAATAGTTGTACTACTAGATGGAATGAAGTTACTAGGTGAAGGAATATTGGCCAATTGAGTTTGAAGCGTTTCATGGGACTTTGTGAGTGATAAGAGTTCACTCTCCAAAGCCTTGTGGGCCTTGTTAAGCAACCTAAAGTCCTCGGCAAGTTTTTCATGAACCAAACCAAACTCAATCTTGTCCTTTTTAGCACTTTTGTATTTTGCAATAGCATGATAACGCTCTTTAATGAGTTTGTTAACAATATTGTCATTGGCCTCATCAAGCCCTTCAAGTTTTAGCTCAAGTGATAACCTAGTTTCTTGTTCTTCTTCTAGAGCATTGTTTAAAGCCTCTATCTCAATCATGTGTTCATGCCCAAGTTTACATCTAACATCTAGAAGCTCTTGAGTATGTGAAAGTTGATCTAGGATGTTTTCAAAGTGTAACTTAGCATCTCCTTTTAGGTTAGTCATAAACTCATCAAAGGCAATTAATTCCTTTTTAACATCAAGAGACATTTCATCATCAAGTTCATCATTATCTAGGGGAGTAGAGTGTGATGATGAGGATACCTCCGTTCCTCTTGCCATAAGGCAAGTGACGTTCTTGGTGGGAGAGTTCTCATTTGGAGAATCAAAGAGTGAGAATGTCGGAGTAGAGGTGGTGGCTAGAGCAGCCACACCATGTGAAGTTTCCTCTTCCTTATCTTCATCATCTTCATTGTCGGAGGAGTATTCTTCATGAGTGATCAAGACGATTTCTCCCGACTTCTTGTTGATGGGATTCTTCTTGATGAAAGGTTTCTCGTAAGGTGCCTTGAGAGTCTTCTTCAACACAAGCTTACCACCATGATCTTCTCTCTTTTCATAGGGACAACTTGCTACAAAGTGATAGCGGTCAACGCAATTGAAGCAAGTTCTCAATCTCGTTGTATTTTCTCTTTTCCCATTTGGGTTGCTCTTTCTTTGCATCTCCATTTTGGCCTTGGCAGGGTTCTTCAGAAAGTTCTTTGCATATAAAGCCATATATTTACTATGAGCAATCTTGACTTCATCGGGGTGGTCCATGGAAGGCCCTTCATCACTATCATCTTCATCCCCATGGTCCACAGCTTTGGCCTTTAATGCAACATTGACAACATTGCTCATACCAAGGGCACAAGCACGGGCATCTTTGGCATTCTTGGCGGCAACCTTGAAAGCGGCCATCTCTTGCATAACTTCATTTGAGGTCATGAGATGGTAGTTGTGTCTTCCTTGTAGACTCTTCAAGTCGGTGGGCTCAAAAGGAATGAGTGCACTCACATATTTCCTTTTTATCCATGCATCATCCACATGTGAGGCATCCACATTTCTAAAGGCGGTGGCGGTGGTCTTGAGCCTTCGGTACATGTCTTCATGATCTTCACCTTCTTTCATGTAGAAGCCTTCGACTTCATTGCTTAGAGCATCATATCGGTTCCTCCTCATACTCTCATTTCCAACAAACAACACAGTGAGAGCATCCCAAGCTTTCTTGGCAATGCTAAAGTGCTCAATGTGTGGGTAATCCTTTGTTCCCAATCCTTGTTGAATCATATGCAAAGCAGTGGCATTGAGTTGACTATTGAGAACCTCTCTTCTTGTCAAGTTGTTTGGATCCCCAATAAAGAGTCCATGCTTGATGATGTTCCATAGTTCAATGCAAGAGCTGCGCACATGAGTTCTCATTAGTGATTGCCATTGAGCAAAAGTAGCAGACTCTTCTAGCTTAGGTGGGTCACCTCTATTGTACACATGAGGGTGAGGGACGGGAGGATCGGGAGAGTATCAAGAATCACGGTGCTCACCCTTTCCCCCATCAAGTTGTGTGGAGGAGTTAGCGTTGTCTAGTTTTCCCCCTACCACCATACCCTCGGGGGATACCGAAGTATTCCCTTAGGTAGAACGGATGGTAGATCCTCTTGAGGAGATGGGGGTGGTGAGCCATCTTTGTATTTAAGAAGTTGCTCAAGCATCTTCTTGACTTCGTTGACCAAGGAAGAGCTCAATCTCGTTTCCAAGTTTCTGAGATCTTCCATGGTCACCGGGGTCGGCTCACTACCACCATACCCTTCTTGGCTACCCATATTCTCTTAGGCGGTAAAGCCCAAATAAAGAGCTGAGGCTCTGATACCAATTGAAAGGATCGTATGGGCACCTAGAGTGGGGGGGTGAATAGGTGCTACTTCAAATTTTACTCTTTTTCAAATTAGGGTTTGACAAGAAAGGTAAATTATCTAGAATATGCAACTATGGTGAATTTACCTATATGTCAAACAAGCACAAACTAACACAACACTAAGCAAGAACAAGTAAGTAAAGTGCGGTAAAGGATAGAAGTAACCAAGGGAGTGGATGCGGAGAGACAAGGATTTGTTTCCCGTAGTTCCTTCCTTTTGAGGAGAAGTATGTCTAAGTTTGGAGAGGTGGTGGTTTCAAACCACCAACGCCACAAGAGGCCTCCCTTGTTCTCCGATGAACCTCACCCCAAGGGGCTAGATTCACCTTCCACTATATCGGCAACCTTCGAGGTGTAAGCCGGCACCTTTACAACAAGTTCGGGGCACACATCCACAACTGAATTGGAGGCTCCCAAATACAAGCAAGTTGTCAAGACAAATCAAAGACAAGCTTGTAAGAACCAAATCAAAGTTAGGGTTTCCAAAGAAACACTAGAGCTTGGGGGCCCTCAAGTGAATGCGGGGGAAATGAAGATCTCTCTTGGTGAAGATGTAAATCAAGGCCTCCTCCTTCGATTCTCCAAAGATCAATGACTTTGGATGGTTGGATGAAGAGATCTTGTAGATTTGGTGGCTCTAATGAGGTTGGTGTTCTTGAGCAGCTCGAGCAGCTGGAGGAAGAAGATAAGGGTCCCTTTTTATAGGCAGCCCCCTCCACGAACCGTTTTCTGACCGTTGTAGAAAAGTCAGACTGGAGACTCCGGTCTGAAGACCGGATACTCCGGTCTACACCAAAGACCCGGCCAATCTCCGGACCAGCCTCCGGACTGCCCTTCTGACTGACCCAGTCAAATTCTTCACCAGCAACACCGGAGACTCCGGCCTTCCAACACCGGAGACTCCGGACTGACCAAAGTCCGGAGACTCCGGAGTAACCTCCAGTGCACCCTCCGGACCCCTAGTCAGAATGTCCTAGCCAGGTCCTGGGAGGCACCACCGGAGCCATAACTGGAAACTCCAGACCACACAGGATACTCCGGTCTTGGTAGACCGGAGACTCCGGTCTGGAGTTTCTAGAACAGTGGCCAATGTATGTGGTATTTTCCCAAGAGTTTGTGAGATGTTTATCTATGATAATACCAACCTGTGGACAATAACAAACTGTAAAATGATCTACTTGTTGTTAACGAACACCAAAAGTGATTATGACAATAAATGCCCTTTCACCGTCTTCGCCACTGGATCACGGATTTGGAGGAGACCATCCACGAGAGATACATGCAGTAGGAGGAGAGGGCGAATGCCGAAGAAGACCTTCGTGGAGACCCCTACTCCTATCTCAGCGATGATGATGACTTTCTGGAGGATCAGGCCATGGACTTCTTCACCGATGAGGATGATTTCGCCTTCATCGATGATGATGATGATGAGGAGGAGGAGGATGATGAGTACACTGACTCCAAGGAGTAGTAACACTTGAGCACTAGCGTTAGTGAATTGTATTCTGTCCCACTGTATCGTAGCTTCACAAAATGGTTCTTAGAACCATCTGTTTTTCTTTGTTGTGGTGTGTGTTGTATTGTGTGCTATGAATGAATGAAAAGCAAGTTGCTAGAAAAGTCCGAGTCACACTTTAACAACTTTACAAAACAACCCTGAACCTTAGAAATTTCCCTCTTTTCTCACGATCTATCTCAATCTTCAGATGCCTCGTAGAGGAAGCAACTAGGCCCCAGACCCGATGTTGCAACTTTTGCAAATGATGGTTTCAGACAGTGAAGCCGAAAGAGTCGAACGTCAAGCCAACTTAGCCACCCTTCAACAGATAGCCCAGATGGCCAACAACAATCAAGGCCATGGAAATCAGGACAACCATGGATCTAAGCTCAAGAATTTCCAGAACACCAATCCACCTATTTTGGATGTAGATGAATTGATGCAAACAATGGAGAACAATCTAGAAGTCGCAGGAGTGGAAGCTAACGAGAAATTCTGTTCGCCACCCACTATCTAGCCGGAGATGCAAGAGCATGGTGGAACAGTGTTCATGCAATGACCGGAGGTCAGATGATGACTTGGGAAGAATTCAAGGTCAAGTTCAGTAGAACCCATGTGTCACCTAGTTTGATCAAGAGGACGAGAGATGAATTCAGAGAACTGAAGCAAGGAAGGATGATAGTAGTGGAATACAGTGACAAATTATTGTCATTAGCTAGGTATGCCCCGGATGAGATCGACACTGAAGCCAAGAAGAAAGAGAGATTCCTGAATGGTCTGCATGATGAGATGCAGACGGTGTTAGTCAATATCCCCTTTGATGATATTGAAGCCATAGTCGACTCTGCCATTCAGATGGAAGGAAAGATCAAATAAGCCAATGAGAACCGCAAGTGCCGCATGATGCATCAACCAGGAACCCACCAGACACCAAAGTATCGCCCCAACCCATCTCCAGGATTTGCCCCAAGAAACAACAGACCCGCGATGAACCGTCTGACCTATCCCAACCATGGAAACCCAAGGCCCGCAGGAAACCACAACAACCCCGGCAACTCTAGAAATTTCAACCGTGCACCACCCAAGTTCAACAATAATAATGCCGCCACCAACACCAACACTGCCCCAATGACCGGAAGCAATGTTGTGCCTGTTGCAGCAAAGGACAAGTCGCAAGTGATTTGTTATGAATGTGGAACCAAGGGTCACTACTCCAATGAGTTCCCCAAGAAGATTGTCGCAGCCCCCAATGCAAATGCCCCAGCTCAGCAGCAGCGTCGTGTTCAGCCCAGAAGAAGGTTTGCCCTAGGGAATTCGCTCAACCGCAATGGCCGTCTTTTTCTCATGCATGCTGAAGAAGCCCAGGAAGTGCCAGATGTCGTGCTGGGTATGTTTTCTGTTAACTCAGTACTTGCAAGAGTGTTGTTTGATTCTGGAGCATCGCACTCATTTGTCACTAAAGAATTTGCATGCACTAGTAAGATTCAACCAACCAAATTGAAGCATGTTATGATTGTTCGAATACCTAGTTCAACCACCAAAGCTAGGCAAATTTGCAAATCCGTCCCTATCTGAATCCATCGCATAGATTTTTATGCTAATATAATAGTACTCAGAACTAAAGGTTTGGAAGTAGTACTAGGAATGGATTGGATGTCCAAACACAAGGGATTAATTGACAATGACAAGAAAGCCATAACCATGACCAGTACAGTCGAAATATCAGTCGAGCATGTATATGAAAGCTTGCCTTGTCAGTTCAAGTGCAACAAGAGTATAGCCCAGCCTACCATTGACCAAGTCCGGATAGTCTGTGAATACCCCGATGTATTTCCAGATGTTTTGCCCCGTATGCCCCCAGATCGGGATATAGAGTTTATCATTGAACTAATCCCTGGAACCGGACCCATAGCCCAGAGACCATATAGTATGAACCCGTCTGAACTACCAGAACTAAAGAAGCCACTAGACGCCATGCTGGAAATTGGATTGATTCAACCAAGTGTGTCACCTTGGAGATCACCTGTATTTTTTGTGGACAAGAAAGATGGAGGTAACCGTTTGTGTACGGGTTATCGGAAGTTGAATGATGTTACCATCAAGAACAAGTACCCACTGCCGAAGATAGAAGATTTGTTTGACCAGTTGACTGGTGCCAAAGTGTTTTCTAAGATTGATCTTAGAACTGGCTATCATCAACTCAAGATTCGTGGAGAGGATATTCCAAAGACTACCTTTACAACCAGATATGGATTATATGAGTATATCGTCATGTCTTTTGGATTGACCAATGGCCCCGCTTATTTCATGAATCTCATGAATAAGATTTTTATGGACTTCCTGGATAAGTTTGTCGTTGTTTTCATCGATGACATTCTGATTATTCCAAATCAGAAGAAGAATATGAGCTACACCTAAGAACCATTCTTGGAACCCTTAGAGAGCATCAGTTGTATGCCAAGTTTAGAAAATGTGAATTCTGGTTACAGGAGCTAGGATTCCTCGGATGCATCATATCTGTCGTGGGAATGACCACGGCAGATGCTGCAATTGGCAGCGAGTAGTAGAACATGGGGCAAGGGCGGCCAGCCATCTATGGAGCGAGATGAGGGCAGAGACACAAGGGTTTACCCAGGTTCGCCCCCCACAGGGTAAAGACCTACTCCTCCTAGATTGTATTATGGTGAGAGTACAAGGGGCGAGCTCGACGACTAGGCAGCGAGTCGCTTGGGTGTATGATGGAATGTATCCCCTACGTGTCCCCTAGGGAGGTTTATATAGGCTCACCTTGCTAGGGTTTACAGATTACAACCAAATTAGTTAAGGATTCATAGGTTCTACGACCTAGTCCGACTGGGCCTAGCTACGCTTCTGGGCCTCCAGTTTCTAGTCGCCTGAGTCCACGCCAAGTATCGATCCAGTCATCGTCCTGCAGGCCCAATAGGAAACGTCCTGCTGGGTATACCCCGGTAGGCATATCCCCATCAGTAGTCCCCGAGGCCGTCGTTGATTTGTCGCAGGTGTTTGCTGGCATTCGGAGTATGCGGGTCCAATGCGGATGCCTAGTCCCATCAGCGGCGGACTCCTGAACAAAGGAAAGAACTAGTCATTTTAGTCGCAATAACGGTGACCAATCGTGTAGCAGGTCGGCAAACGGGTCGACGAGTAATTAGTCACTGTTATAGTGATCGGGTCGGCGAATCGTCGAGTCGCTGGGAGCAGCGAGTCGAGTAGACGAAGTTGGACCGTCAGTCATGGTCAAACTAGCCGTTGGGTAACCCAACGGTAATATTGGCGTAATTACCACGTAGTAACGTCTCCCGAAAATGGCGGGTAACAATAGCTATATAAGGAGAGTGAAGGTCAAACAGGGAAAACACTTCCTTCACTTCCTCCGATCTCGCGCATCCTTGTTTCCCCATTCCGCACAGCGACCAGAATGATCCAGAGAGTTCCGAATCCCACAATCCTCCAACCGATGGCTCCCCCCACCGAACCATGGGGCAGATCCAAGTGCACGAAGGCACTGCTAACATCTTTCGAGGAGGCGGGGATTCTCCGCGTCGGGAGATGGATCCCTGTGGCCGGAGAAGTAATTCCGGATCCGCACGAAGGGGAGTTCATCTTCTTCACCAGTCACCTGGAGCGGGGGCTTGGTTTCCCAACCTCCCTCTTCTTCCGGCGTTTCTGGGCCTACTACGGAATACAGCCATCGGATCTGGGTCCGCACAGCATCGAGCAGCTCGCCATTTTCGTGGCGTTCTGCGAATGCTATCTGGGCTGCAGGCCCTACTTCCCCCTGTGGCAAGACCTATTATGTGACACCCCCGGGATTAAGGTTAGACAAATCCCAGACCTTCGTCTGAACATAAGCCTAACCTAATCTCGAAAGCGTACAGAGAAAGAATTGATAACACAACAGTGACCCTACGACACAAAATTTATTACAGCAAGCTCATAACTGAGCGAAGAACCAAAATATTACAAGCAGAGGTCACTGGCCACAAACATCAAACAACGGAAGGCAAATTATGCTATTAAGTATAGCAAACTTAACAAATGACCTAAGAGGCCTGAAGAATAACGATGACGTCCAATCCATAGATCCCAGACTGCCGACTGGGAACCCCCAAACTACTCGTCGATGTCGATGCCGTGAGGAACTCATCTTCAATGGTAACACTTAATCTACTGCAAAAGTATCAACGAAGCAAGGGTAACTACAGGGTGTACTCCGCAAGACTTATGGATGGTGGAGTTATTTTGCATAAAGCCATCTTTGTTTTGTAAAACAAGAGGGAGAAGAATCTCGACTAATCAGAATATGTTAAAAGGGGATAAGAGAGTGGTATCTTTCAGTTTGATCATCTTTTGATATCCACCGAATCATCATCAGCTGAACCTATCTAGAATCACCCCTCGATCCCTGAGGAAGCATCCTTAAGCACACATTAGTTAAATTGCCAAGTTTTACGATTAGGTTCAAGTTCTCAATGATCTTCACGTACATTCCCCAGTTCGTCCATAACCGCGGACGCGGCTTTTCGAAAAGATTAATAACCCTGCAGGGGTGTACAACTTTACCCACACGCGCCAACTGATTCTTAATGCCAGTACATTAGCCCTCTTCCATGGAAGGCCGGCAGAGAGTGGTTGACCACGACCTTTACCTTGCTTTCATCGAGACCATGAGTCACGCACTAGGGAGATGCCGCCATAACGGGTCAAGTCCCGAAGCCTGTCCCTAATGATGTGCGCAGGGTTCAAGATTATGGATGTCGAGCATCTCTTGTTCCCGGCCACGCTTACCTACCTGTTATGAATGCACCTCCTTCACCTCCATTCAAGAACATCCAAGATGCGTATGTTGAATGAAAAGCCCAAACTATGTGACTCATGGAATCTACTAGGAAAGTTAGTTGGTCGAGGGGGTTTCCAGGCCCCCGTGTGGATGTACGCTCGTCTTGGTTCAAGAGGCAAGAACAACGGGTCCTAAGGATGGAAAGTATGGGACTGCAAAAACCATAACCCACGTGGCCTCCCATACAAGCCTTAGCATGTTTATTATCCATCTCTGATCATACCACGTCATCCTGTCAAACTAGGTTCATTCACAGCTCTGATTCATCAACCAGTTGGACCAGTGGTAACATCTAAGCATGGCTAAGCACAATAGAAGTAATAGCTCTAGCAACGCTTCACAAGCTCAAACCCTAGTTATGCTAGGAGCAGTGGATCAGGGAATTTAGGCTAAAAGGAAACATGCATCAGATAGGATTACACTATCTATCGATAAAAGACTTTAGAATCGTATGCACATGGCAAGAATTAAATACTTTGGAAGCATAGGATTCATATGTATGTGTGGGACTTCGCTTGCCTTTGCCAGTTGATATCCAGAAAGTAGAGTTCATGTCACCTGGTACTTGACTTGATTACATTTGGTCAAGTATTGGTCTTCGAGCTTTGACTGTGTTGATCTCGATCTTCAGTCTTGAACTTGATATCGATTTCGATATCGTATTCTACCGGAGAAGAACCAAACACCGGAAAGAAAGGGGAAACAATCAACACATGGCATTGATGCAATGCTCAATCGAGGATGATGATATGACAAGTTAAAGTGCATTAAAATAAACCCCTAAGGCATGCTTGATCATTTAATCGGGGTTCCGAGGGGTGCAAACCCTAACTCGGAGAAACCCATAGGAATATGAGAGGGGTTGTTTTGTTGTTCTAATTAAACTTGCAATTGAAGTTGCTTATCAATGCATGATTATAGTTTAATTCGGTAGAATTCATTTTTCTGAACATTTTGATATATTATTTGTATTTTTCTGATTTAAAATGAATTAGTTATGAATTTCTCAAATTTTAATTCATTTTAAATCATTTTTAGAATATTATAAAATAATTTTACATTTTGGAATTACTTATATATTTTTATTAATCAGAAACATTTCTGAATATGTTTATTACACTTACAGCAGGGACCCACCTGTCAGTGATTTCATAATTACAGAAAACAATAAAAGAAAAGGAAAAGATTTATTGCACCACGCTGACGTCAGCAATGGAGACCTCTCCCATGCGCGCCTGGATTTGCCGCTCCCGTGCGCGCCTGGATGCGCGGCTAGGGGCGTTGGAAAGAGCGTGGCGAGGGCTACCATAAAGTGGCGGCGCCGCTTGCAGGAGGTCACCGGAGGGGGAAGCACGACAGCGGCGAGCGGCGGCAGAGGCAGGTGCTCTTCGGGGAGGGAGCTAGAGAGCGAGAGGGAGGAAACAGAGAAGGCCACAAGGACCAGTGGCTCACCACGAACACGGCAGAGGGGTCGGAGAGGCCAGGGATGGTCTGACAGCGATGAATCGACGGCGGCCATAGTTGGGGAAGGTGAGGTCGTCGGCGGCGATAGAGGGCGTTTTGGCCCGATTCCTTTGATAGGGAGAAGCAGTCGAGCACGCCGGAGCTCCTAGACACCACAGCGAGGCTCGTGGTTGCACAGAACGTCAGTGGGGAGCAGTTCTGCGGCGGCTAGGGTTTGGTCGTTTTGGGGAAATCGACAGAGAGGGCGAGGTGGAATGAAACTGGTATGGGGAGAGAGAGAGAGGAGGACGCGGGCGGCCTTATCCTGGCGTCCAACGGCGGCGGCGGGAATCGTAGCGCGGCCGACATCGGGCAGCGGAGGCGCTGCCAGGCAGCAGCTCTCCTGTCGCGAGGAAGAAGACGGCGTGAAGGGGTACGCGGGCTTGGGCCGTTGCTAGGCTTCGGGGGGCGGCGGCTGCTGCTAGGTGTTGCACGCGTGCAGGCAGGGGAGAGAGGAGGAGATGGGCCACGGCCCAGGGAGAGAGGGAGAGATTTTTTTCTAAAACATTTTCTATTTATGTTTTTACTTTTCTCTTTGTATTTTTCAAATACAAATTTGTTTTATGTTATTTTGAAAATAGAAAAACTTTGTAAATATTTCAAACATTGTAGGGCCCTGGTTACTGTTTGGGCTCCATTCCTTTTGTACTTTCAAAACATTTAAAACCATTTTGAACCCATTTCAAATAAAGAGGAAAGGAGTTATGATTAGGGTTTTGCTATTGTTTCTTGCATGAAATTTTAGGATGATGCTCATGAATGCACAACAAGCCCTAATTACTATTTGGTAAAACTAGGGTTGTTACATATTCCACGGGAGAATCAGCCGCGAAGAAACAGGCGGCCCAATGCTAGCCACGGGAGGCCTGACGTTCCAGCTGAAGTCGAAGGCATCGTTCTTTGATTTGATGCTGCCCACCAAAGCGGCGAACGAGTGGAAGAAGTACTGGTTCTATGTCACCGAGTCAACTCCAGGCGACGAAGTGGCGCTTCCAAGGTACTCCACCGACCGGCCCGAGCCGCGTCGGCTCCAGGTCATCAAACTACCGCTGGAGCAGCGGATGGTTATCGACGAGATGTTACAAACCATTCGCAACCTGAAGAAGGAAGGACTCCAGACCATCAATATCTACAACTTCTGGCTCGGGCGGCAGCTCGTGCCCCTGGCCAGCCGTGACCACTACATGTATGAGTATACGGGCAAGGACGACCCGACGAAATCCTGCCTCGTTGAGTGGAGACTCAATGATTATACACTGGCCCTGAAGAATATTACCCAGGCGGTGTATCTCGACACGAAGGCCGGGGTCGCCCCTTATACCGCGAGGCGCCCAGCTCCAACGGTAAGATGTTATTCCTTTTGCACTCGTAGTCGCAGTTTGTGCATTCGCGGTCGTGCTAACGTCATTTGTTCTTGGTGCAGTTGTTTCAAGTGGTGGAAGGGTGGCTTCCACCCACAGTCGACGAGAACTCGAGCTCGTCCACCCAGGACGGGAGCGAGTCATCACCCACCAAGGGCAACGCCGAGATCGATGGAGGCGATAACTACGATGATGAAGACGACGACCCCGTGGAAGTTGCTGCCCCCACGGTTCGCAAGACTCGTGGGTAGCACCAGCGTGAACTCGAGGCCAGCAAGAGCCTCGAACCCCACGATGATAACAACGGCAACCTCCCTGAGCACACCTCACATCGCGAGGCCACACCGTCGAAGAAGAAGAAAGCTCCGCCAAAGAAGAAGGTGAAGCCGGCAAAGCCGACATCTCCGCCTCGATCTACGAGCAGCTCTGACGCCACCAGCTTGGCTGAGGGCGCAACGGCGCATGGGGCCGCGGCAGACGGAGCCGCTTCCACAAGGGACAAGGTGCCGCTGGTGTCATTACCACCGCCGTTCACCCCAGTCACTAGCTTGGGGGCCGCTCCAGCCGCAGGGGCCTCGCCACCAAGGGGGGTTCCCATAGTAATTGCCGCGGAGGCTCCCACCGCGGCTTCATCTTCAAAGAAGCCGTCAGTGTCTTGGGCACACAATGTGTTCGAGACGGGCCTCACTCGGAAGCTGGGGCCTGAACTGGAAAAACTGGCCAGCATCCGCACCGGCCTACAATTTCTTCTAGTCGCCAAGTGAGTGCTCCTCTGTCCTTTACTCGTCTGCTTGCTTTGCGTTTCAATCGAAAAGTTTTATTGATAGAGCTATTTCACAGGACTGGTGTTAAGAAGATAGGACATCCTTCTGTGGCCAAGGTTCCGCCAGTCGCCATAGAGGTGCGGGCTGATTCCTCGCGGAAGAGGAAGGGCGACGAGGTTCTTGCTCCCGCCGAAGGCATCAAAAGGGAGAACAGCGACAATGTCGTGACGATCTCTGATGATCCGGCGGCTGCCCTGAGCAAGCCTGCAACCTCAGCGGAAGCGGCTTCGAAGGAAAGGAAGGTGTGGGGTCGCAGCATATGGTGCATGCGGACTCAACCGATGTGGCCGAGCTGACCCCAAGTGGCGCAGTGGCCGCTGCAGCGACTTTCCCTCGCTTCGTGGCGAAGGCTGCCACAGCGAGTGCCTCGGTGCCGTCAAGCTAGCTTCCTGGGGCCGCCAACACGGAGGTTTGGCAGCATCGTGGCCACACTCCAGTCGTGCTCGCTCGCGTAGGTGGATGCGATGGAACTTCATGGCATGCTAGGCGCTGCTATCCAGGTATGTCCAGTCCCCGAGGATCTGGTCACTGAATTTCAGTGGTTGGATTCTTAGTGTTTTTTATGTTATCCAGTCCCCGAGTGCCTAGTCGCTCAATTTCAGTGGGTGGGCACTGAGGAATTTCGTTGTCCAGTCCTCGAGTGCCTAGCCGCTGAATTTCAGCGGGTGGGCACTTAGGAATTGTTTGTTGTTGACAGTGGTTTGTGCGCAACGCCTACAGCGCGAGTCAGCCGAACGGCTTGCTGCGAAGTGTCGCGTGGAGAAGGAGCTCGTTACCATCTAGGAGACAAACAAGGAGCTTCAAGCAGTTGCGGCCGAGGTGAAGGAGGCTCGCCAAGGCCTTGTCCCGGTGAGTGACTTGACGGCGGCTCAATCCTGTTTGAGCGTGGCCGGACAGCGAGTCGCCGACCTGGAGCGTGACTCAAGGAGGCGAAGGCAGAAGCGAGCTCAGCGGAAGGACGAGCCAAGGCTGCCGTTACTTCTGCCGCTGAAGAACGGAAAGTATCTGATGCGCTTGTTGCTGGGTTGCATAATGATTTTTCTTCTCTTCAAAGTTTCATCACGGACCTCTGCCGCCCGCTAATTGGTAAGCTCTCCTTCAGATGACTTCCGATTGCATGAACTGTGTTATGGTTTCGATGTTTTACTTACTGCTTGTTTCTGTGCTGCAGGAAGGATCACTGATAACGCGGAAGAGGAGCAGTCGTACACACGTGGCAATGTGTGACCACCCTGGTCGACTCAGCCGTGTTGTTAGCGACTTGCCTTCGTGCATATCTTCAGGAGATATCGCCCACGGAGGTGATCCCCAGCGACCTTGTCGAGGTATGGTGCTACCTAGAGAAGGCCCCGTCGGTCGTGGAATTCATGACGCGGTCGGCCTTCCGTCGTGGGGCGGCGACGACGCTCAGCCTTTGGCTCGCCTACTTCCCGGATGACTTCGACCTCGATGATGTCACGAGCGGTTACCCCTCGTCGACAGGCTCGGTGGAGATTGCCGAGGCGTTGAAGCTGACGGACCGAGCCGCGGTATACTCCGACCACGTTTCGGCGATGGGCGACCTCATCCCCTATCAGGAGACGATTGTCGCCCCCAATGATCATGAACCGAAGCATCGGGACTTCAAGGTCGAACAACCATTCCGTGCGGCGATGGCAGGCGAGCTGACGACGTACCCGTCGAACCCTTACGTGCCCTTCATCCGCAGCCGCAGGGACGGTGGCGCGTCTTCATCAAAACCTGCGGAGTAAAAGTGTTTTGTCGTTCAGCATTAGTATGGAATAACTATGTAACTTTCCTTGTATGTGGAACAAATTGTGCTGCTATAAAGGAATGCTCGTGTTATTTTGTCAGTCGTTTGCGATTTTGGATGTTGATTGTGCGAGTCCCCGAGCACGTCCTCCCTTTTTATGGGTTTACCTCGTTTTAATGTGTTTTGTGAACTGTTAGTGAGTTGGGGTCGACTCACCATGGCTCGGAAAGCCAGTCGCATGGCGACTCCGAGGGGTGCTCTTTACTTGACCGTTTTACCGGGCGCGAACGGGGTCGGGTTGCCGACTCCCTGAGCGTGGTAGTTGGCCGTTCTAGTCGCGGGCCCAGGGTAGGTGAGGACTAATGCGCGTTATGTTAAGCGCGTCACTCCTGCCTGATCCCGAAGATCAGTCGCATGGTGAGTCCTGGGCACTCTCTCGTACTTGGCGTTTCTCCCTAGCTACTCGTATTTGATCGGGTGTTAGTCCCCGAGCATGGTACTTGGCCGTTCGAGTCGCTGCGCCGAGGATGTGGAGGACTTGGTCGTTGTGGGGAGCGGGTGCAGTTGTCTTGGCTCGGGGAGCCAGTCGATCTAGGCGACTCCAATGGGGCTCCGGGTTAGCGTTTTTCATGGACGCTACGAGGCCTAAGTCTTCCCAGTTCCCTTGTACCGCACTACTTGGTCGTGTCGGTCGCTTTGCCAAAGGTTGACTTCTGCGAATAGCGTAACGCTGTTATTGCGAGTGCGAGTGGCACAAGACACGGAGAGTAGACACAATTGTGCAGTAAACAATCTGTTTTATTTCATAGCGGGTAGGGGGTACATGTCTGGAGTTCTAAGAGTAGAACTTCTGTAGGAGGTTTACATTCCATGGGCGCTTGACATCGAGTTTCCCGTCCCCTCAGACGTCGGTGAGGTAGTAGGCGTCATTGCCCAGGACTCGCCCGATGGCGAATGGTCCCTCCCAAGGGGGTGAGAGCTTGTGCATGCCTTTCTTGTCCTTGATTAGGCACGGTACCAGGTCGCCTTCCTAGAAAGTGCGAGTCTGCACTCGCCGGCTGTGGTAGCGGCGGAGCCCTTGCTGGTAGATGGCGGTGTGGGAGCAAGCTAGGTCGCGTGTTTCGTCGAGCTGGTCGACTCCGTCTTGGCGTGCGAGCTCGTTTGCGGCCTCCGTGTAATTGACCACCCTTGGTGAGTCATGCTCGAGGTCGGTTGGCATGACTGCCTCGGTGCTGTAAACCATGAAGAAGGGGGTGAATCCTGTCGACCTGTTGACGGAGGTGCGGATGCCCCAGATGACGGAGGAGAGTTCCTCGACCCAGCACCCGGCAGTGCGCTCGAGTGGGACTTGTAGCCGTTGCTTCAGGCCATGGAGGATGCTCTGATTGGCGCGTTCCGCCAGGCCATTGGACTCTGGGTGGGCGACTGAGGCGAGCTCGAGTCGGATGTGGTGCTCCTCGTAGAACTCGGCCATGGCTCCTTTGGCGAAGTTGGTGCCGTTGTCCGTGACGATGCTGTTTGGGAACCCGTAGTGATAGATGAGCTCGCGTAGGAACTTGGTGGCGGTCTTCCCATCGCACTTGCAGACTAGCTTGGCCTCCACCCATTTTGTGAATTTATCAACTACGACTAGGAGGTGGGTGAAGCCAGAGGGGGCCTTCTTGAAGGGGCCTATCATGTCCATGCCCCATATGGCGAACGGCCAGGTGATGGGGATTGTCTTGAGCGCCGAGCTCGACACATGAGTGTGGTTGGCATATTTCTGGCATCTGACGCACCGCTGGACAATGTCGACAGCGTCTGCGTGTGCGGTGAGCCAGTAGAAGCCATGCCGCATGGCCTTTGTGACCAGAGAGCGGGCTCCGACGTGGTGGCCGCAGTCGCCGGAATGGATGTCTTGGAGGATTTTGTGTCCTTCAGCGGGTTGGACGCAGCGTTGGAACACACCGGTCACGCTGCGCTTGTGGAGCTCGTCGTTGATGATGACGAAGGACTTGCAGCGGCGTGCTATCATCCGGGCCTCCGTTTCATCCGCGGGTAGGGTGCCTCCCTCCAGGTAAGCGACGTATGGCGTGGTCCAGTCACTTGGCTCGGAGATTAGTGCGACCAGGGATGCTTCTGGTTGCAACGGGGTTCCAATGTCGATCTCCCTTGGGGGAGAGACGGAAGGTTTGGTGATGGTGTCGAGGAAGACGCCAGCGGGTGGTGTGAGTCGAGCCGAGCCGATGCGAGAGAGTGCGTCGGCCTCCTCGTTCTTCCGCCTATTGATCTACTCGACGGAGTAGCCTGCGAAGTGTCCACCCAGCTGGTCCACTGCTTGGCGGTATGCCGCCATGGTGGGGTAGACGGCGTCGCAGGTGCCGGCGACTTGCCCGACGACGAGGTCGGAGTCTCCGTAGCAGCGCAGGCGATTGATGTTCATCTCCTTAGCCGCTCGCATGCCGTGGAGTAACGCCTCATACTCGGCCATGTTGTTGGTGCAGGGGGGTGAAGTCGAGGTAGAGGACGTAGCGGAGCTTGTCTCCCTTCGGATATGTCAGCACGATCCCCCTCCTGCACCGTCTGCATTCTTGGATCCGTCGAAGTGTAGGCTCCAGTAATGGAGGTATGGCAGCTTTTCTGGCTGCTGGGCCTCCTCCCAATCGGCGAGGAAGTCTACGAGAGCCTGCGACTTGATCGCCTTGCGCGGCTCATACTTAATGTTGTGTACGCCGATCTCGACGGCCCACTTGGCGACTCGCCCAGTCGCCTCGCTGTTGCGGATGATGTCCTGCAATGGTGCTGAGGAGACGACCGTTATTGGGTGCTCCTGGAAGTAGTGCGGCAATCGCAGCTGCGCTCTGAAGACCGCGTATACCAATTTCTGGTACTACGGGTAGCGCTGGCGTGACTCGGTGAGAACTTAGCTGATGTAGTATATGGGTCGCTGCACCGGGCGCTCCTTCCCTTCCTCTGGACGTTCGATGACCATGGCGGCGCTGACGACGCGCTCGGAAGCCGCGACGTAGACCAGCATGGGTTCCTTGTCGATGGGGGCGGCGAGCAACGGTGCTGCGAGTAGCACCTCCTTGAGAGCGTGGAGCGCGTCGTCTGCCTCCTTGTCCCACTGGAAGGTGGGGTTCTTGTGCATTAGACGATAGAGGGACATCGCCTTTTCGCCTAACCGGGGATGAAGCGACTGAGAGCCGCGACTCGCCCGACCAGCTTTTGTACGTCGCGCAGGCACTCGGGTCTGCCAAGTCGAGCGATCGTGTTGATCTTGGCGGGGTTCGCCTCGATCCCGCGCATGGAGATGACGTATCCCAGTAGCTATCAAGTTGGTACGCCGAAGGTGCAATTTCCTGGGTTTAGCTTTATCTTGTACCATCACAGGTTGGCGAAGGTTTCTGCCAGGTCGGCGAGTAGATCGCCCTGGCGAGTGGATTTCACCACCACGTCGTCGATGTAGACGTGGATATTGCGGCCAATTTGGCTCGCAAGGCACTCCTGTATGCACCGCTGGTAGGTCGCTCTGGCGTTTTTGAGGCCGAAGCTCATGGCAGTGTAGCAGAAGGCTCCGAATGGCGTGATGAACATCGTCTTCTCTTCATTCTCGACGGACATTTTTATCTGGTTGTACCCAGAGTAGGCGTCGAGGAAGCATAGCGCCTCCGAGCCCGCGGTGGAGTCGATGATTTGGTTGATCCGTGGGAGGACGAATTGCTCCTTCGGGCAGGCGCTGTTTAAATTTGTGTAATCGATACACATTCTCCAGGTCCCATTTTTCTTCTCGACTAGGACTAGGTTTGGCAGCCACTTGGAGTAGACGCTGCACCTCCTCGGCGATGGCTTGTCAGCTCTCTTCATTGAAGGGCCGCAGCGACTGCTTGACAGGTCGCATTTTGGGTTCAGCATTGAGTTTGTGCTCAGCGAGTTCCCTCAGGACACCAGGCATGTCGGATGGCTTCCATGCGAAGATGTACCTATTCTAACGGAGGAACTCGATGAGCGCGCCTTCCTATGCTAGGCTCATGCCTGTTCCGATCGTCACCGTCTGGATGGAGTCGCCTGGGACCAGCTCGACGGTGCGGGTGTGTGTCGTTGCCTCGAAGGCGGTGGAGCTGCCACCCTCCGAGTTGGGCTTCTTGAGTATGGTGGGGTTGTCGCTATTGACCCCGCTCGCGTACTTGGCGAGCTCCTCGGCGTGGTTGGCCTCCGCCGCAATGACGGCGTCAGCGAGTTCGGCCCCTTTGGCCTTGCATTCTGTGGCCATGTCGGGGTCGCCATGGATAGTGATGATGCTGCACGTCCCAGGTAGCTTCATCGCGTTGAACGCGTAGTGGGGCGCTGCCATGAATTTGGCGAACGCCTGGAACCCTAGGACGCAGTGGTAGGGGTTGTTGAAGGGCACCGGCTCGAAGACGATCCGATTGGTGCGGAAGTTTGCTGGTGTGCCGAAGGTGACTGACAGCGTCACCTTGCCAATCGGGTACGCATTCCGACCTGGGACGATGCCGTGGAAGGTGGTGTAGTTCGTCTCGATCATTGACTGTGGGAGCCGCAGTCGCCTGAACGTGTCCAGGTACAAGATGTTGATGGAGCTGCCGCCGTCAATCAGCGTTTTGGGGAGCCAGTAGTCTCCCACCTTGGGCTTGACCACTAGGGCGACTTGGCCCGGATACTCGATCCGTGGCGAGTGGTCCTCGCGGCTCCAGGTGATTGGTTGCTCAGACCAGTTGAGGAACTGAGGGATGTCGATCTGGGACACTGCGTTGACGGCGACGGTGCGGGCGATGACTTTCTTCTCGCGCTTCGTGTTGAAGCATGTGAAGGTGTGGAGCGAACCAGCGACGCTGCCGAACTTTCCACCGTTTGGCGGGTTTTTGTTGGGGTCTTCCCGCGCGCGCCGTGCCTTCTCGATCTCCTTGAGAGAGTGGCAGTCGGCGGTCGTGTGCGTGGTGGGCTTTGCTTCCCTGCTATGAAACACACGCGGTTGTTTGAGAAGGGCCGTGGGATCGAACCTCGGCTTTGCCTTGTAGTTGCCACCGTCGCGGTGCTGTCCTCCGTCGCGGCGGAAGCTCTTGGGCTCGCACGACGCATATCCGGCGTTGGCGACGAAGTCGACTTGCCCGTCACCGCGGCGTTTGCCGGTGAGGCGAGTGTTTCTGTAGCGTAACTCGGGTCGCCTCCCGTTGTCGTGGCCACTTGTGCAGCGATGTCCTCCCGACTCGTCGTCGGTTTCTTGGTTTGTGTCCTCCTCCGTGTACTTCTTTGCGATCTCTAGGAGGTACGGTATGTTGTCGAGTGTTCTGTACACTCGCTTAAGTTTGGCGACCAGGGGCTCGTAGCGGCACAAGGTCTTGAAGTAGTGGATCGCGGTGTTCGGGTGGATTCCGACCGCGTTGTACCACAGATCTTGCAACCGTTGGACCCAACTGCGGGTCGACTCGCGTGGTCCCTGGACACATCGCTCCAGGTACTCGATGGTGGTGGCGCGGGTGTATGAGCCCTTGAAGTGCCTGAGGAAGGCATCGCGCATTTCCTCCCAGCAGTCGATGCTATCCGCAGGGAGGGTGTTAATCCACTGCATGCATGCTCCCTCCATCATCAGGGGGAGGTAGTGGGCAGTGAGTAAATCGGTGTGGCCGGCAATCCCCATCGCCGCGAGGTAAGTGTCTAGCCACACGAACGGATCGTACGAGGGGTCGTACTTCTCTATTTCCTTTGGCGCTTTGAAGTTCGCCGGGTATCTTTCGCCTCGGATCATCGGTCCGAAGCACTGGGGTCCGACTCGGATCAGCGATCCCCTTGGTTCGCCGTCGTGGCGGTTGGTGAGGGTGTGCCGCAGGTCTTCAGGCTGGCGTGCGCGCCAACTCATGTTGTTGATGATGTGGGTGTGTGCGTCGACGGGTTGCCCGTTGGCGGCGACGAAGTTGTTCGCCGGCCGTGGGTCGTTGGTGGAGAGTGCTGCGTTCGCGTGTCGGTGTTGGAGCTGCAGGGGCTCGGGTGGTGGGCAGTTGAGGGTATTCGCCGCCATGGGGCGGCCGCTCGAGGCCGCCCTACTGCCTGATGAGCGCGAGTACATCCGACCCTGTGAGTCGGTGCTCGTGTTTTGTTGCTCAACTGCTTTGGCGAGTAGAGCCTTGGCGTACTGGATCTGCAGGGCGCCTTCGCTGGTGACTTGGATGTTGTCGACTGCAGCTCGGCTCGCGATGACATTGTCCATTGGGGTGGAGAACAGCGGGAGGCAGTTCGCGTCTCGCTCTCATGAGGAGACCATGATCCTTCGTTGGTCGCTGGGGGCGCGCGGTTGGGTGGTGGTGGGGCTCCGTTGGCCGTCGCCCTTGGTGGGGGTCGAGCGCTTCCTCCTAGCGGTGCGTTCTCGCAGATCGCGTGCTCGGCCACGCGAGCCGGGTCATTCTCGTTGTCGAAGTTCAGGGCGCGCCCCTGGATGGTAGTGTTCAGGCGCGACCTGATTCGAAGTTGGTGATAGCGCGATAGCTCCTGCGCTGTCGCCTGCTCGAGGCGAAATTTTTCGCGCTCGGCTTGCTCCTTGCGGACTTCCTCCGCCAGCCGCAGGGGGAGTTCCTCGACCTCTATTGCCGTCGCGTTTGGTGGGATCGGCGTGGAGAAGGGGTCTTCCGAGGGATCGGCGGCAGTCGCCATGTAGGTCGCGGCATGGTGACCGGTTCCGTCATGGAGGTCGGCGGAGTTCTCTGACCCGGAGTCGAAGTCGAAGATCCCAAGGATGGAGGGATCCTCAAAATTTCTGACATTGGAGACCTGGGTGATGGAGCCTGCGGGCGATGCGGCGACAATGGATCCGGCGGCCGACGTTGGGGTCGCTGAATCGGCGTCGTCTTTGAGGGCCGCGTCGTCCGCGGCCGCGGTGGTTTCGGCCACATTGTTGTGGGTCGAGTAGTACTCGGAGGCGAGGCGGTGGATCGTGCGGACTTGCCTCTCAGAGAGCCGGTCGCGTGGCGGCGACTCACGGATGCGAGCCGAGTCCTCCAAGATGTTGACGTCGGTGAGACTAACGAAGAGGCTGATCGTGCCAACCGGCAGGATCATGCTATGTGTGACGGGTCGTGCCGCCGGGACGTAGCTGCTCGGAAGGATCTGGAGCATCTCGCCGATCGCGATCATGCGGCCGGTGGCGATCGACTCGTTGATGGGCAGATTGGATCTCGCCGCAGAACACCGGCCTGACCGGCCAGGCCCCACGGTGGGCGCCACTGTCGTGGGAATGACCACGGCAGATGCTGCAATCGGCAGCGAGTAGTAGAACATGGGGCAAGGGTGGCCAGCCATCTGCGGAGCGAGATGAGGGCAGAGACACAAGGGTTTACCCAGGTTCGGCCCCCCGGAGTGTAAATACCTACTCCTGCTAGATTGTATGATGGTGAGAGTACAAGGGGCTAGCTCGACGACTAGGCGGAGAGTCGCTTGGGTGTATGATGGAACGTATCCTCTATGTGTCCCCTAGGGAGGTTTATATAGGCTCACCTCGCTAGGGTTTACAGATTACAACCGAATTAGTTAAGGGTTCATAGGTTCTACGACCTAGTCCGACTGGGCGTAGCTACGCTTCTGGGCCTCCAGCTTCCAGTCACCTGATTCCACACCAAGTCTCGATCCAGTCGCCGTCCTGCAGGCCCACTCGCTGGCGGCTTGGGCCAATAGGAAACGTCCTGCTGGGTATACCCCGGTAGGAATACCCCCATCAGTATCAGCCGGAGGAATTGCCATTGACCTTGCGAAGGTGAATGATGTCGAAGATTGGCAAGCCCCAACCACTCAAACCTAAGTTCGTGCATTTCTCGGATTAGTGGGATACTACCGCAAGTTTGTAGAAGGATTCTCGAGTATTGCCAGACCCATGACCCAATTGTTGAAGAAGGAAAAGAAGTTTGAATGGACGGACAAATGTGAAGCGAGTTTTCAAGAACTCAAGAGAAGATTGATTTCAGCCCCAATCTTGATCATGCCGGATATCACCAAGACCTTTGACGTGTATTGTGACGCATCCAAGATCTGCCTCGGATTTGTGCTAATGCAAGAAGGCAAAGTTATATCTAATCTGTCCCGACAACTGAAGCAGCATGAACAGAACTACCCAACCCATTACCTCGAACTCGCAGCCGTAGTTCTAGCCCTAAAGACATGGAGACATTACCTGATGGGAAACCGTTGTGAGATTTATTCGGATCACAAGAGCCTGAAGTATATATTCACTCAGAAGGAGCTGAACATGAGGCAGAGAAGATGGATTGCACTAATCAAGGACTATGATCTAGACGTTCACTATCACCCCGGCAAAGCCAATGTGGTAGCAGATGCCCTTAGCAGATTGCCGTGCCGCTTGAACTCCATGAGTTTGAAGGAGCAACCAAGTTTGCACAAAGAGATGGAAGATTTCAGAATGGAATTGGTAAGTGAAGGATTTTTGGCTAGCATAGAACTCCAACCCACTTTGATCAGCCAGATCAAAGAGGCATAGAAACGAAATGCTAGTATCGGCGGAATCAAGCGTCGTATCTGTACAGGCAAAGTACTCGGATTCACGAAATATGAAGAAGGAGTTATGTGGTACAGAGGACGCCTTTGTGTACCAGCAGATTCGGAATTGAAAGAAGTGATTTTAAAAGAGGCCCATGATACTCTTTATTCTATCCACCCCGGAGGAACAAAGATGTATCAGGATTTGAAGGAACAATTCTGGTGGCATAATATGAAGAGAGAAATCGGAAGCTATATCGCCAAGTGTGATATATGTCAGAGATTCAAGGCAGGACATCAAAGACCCGCTGGACTGTTGCAACCTCTACAGATTCCAGAATGGAAATGGGATTTAGTTGGAATGGACTTTATCACCGGATTGCCTACTTCTAGTAGGGGAAATGACTCTATTTGGGTCATAGTGGATAGATTGTCCAAGGTAGCCCATTTCATACCAGTCAAGACCACATACCAGAGTTCGAAGCTAGCAGAATTGTACATCGCTAGAATCGTTAGTCTGCACGGAGTCCCAAGAACATCGTATCAGATCGAGGAACTCAGTTTACCTCGAGATTCTGGAAGAAAGTCCAAGAAGGTTAGGAACCCGACTGGATTTCAGCACAATGTATCACCCTTAGACCGATGAACAAATGGAGCGAGTAAATCAAATACTCAAAGATATGTTGAGAGAATGTGTGCTAGAGTATGGATCTAAATGGGAAGACTGTCTGCCTTTCGCAGAATTTTCATACAACAACAGTTATCAAGCTAGTCTGCAAATGGCCCCATTTGAGTTCATGTATGGAAGGAAGTGTCGCACCCCTTTGAATTTGTCGGAAGTAGGAGAGAGTCGGATTTTCGGACCTGACATCCTACAAGAAGCAGAACAGAAAGTTCACAAGATTCGTGAGCACCTCAAGACCGCCCAGCCAAGACAGAAGAGTTACGCCGACAAGAGACGTCGAGACCTCGCTTTCAATATCGGAGATTTCGTATATCTCAAAGTGTCGCATTTGAAGGGAATGCAGTGTTCCAGCTGAAAGGAAAGTTAGCCCCCAGATATATCGGACCCTTCAAGATTTTGAATCGTCAAGGAGAAGTATCATATCAATTGGAACTGCCAGAAGAAATGTCAGCAGTGCACAATGTGTTCCATATATCGTTACTTCGCAAATGCCTTGAAGTTCCGGAGAAGGCTGAAGTTTTCAAGAACATTAATCACCAGACCATAGAGATCAACGATGACCTGACCTATCCTGAAGTACCCATCCGTATTTTGGAAGAAGCTTTCAGGACCACTAGGACCCGAAGCATCAAGTTTATCAAGATTTAGTGGAGCAACCACACTGAAGAAGAAGCTACCTGGGAGCGCAAAGATCACATCAGGATGGAGTTTCCCGATCTCTTTAAATCCTAGGTAATATTTTTTTCTTCCTTTTTCAAATCTCGGGACGAGATTTTGTTTAAGGGGGGAAGGTTTGTAACATCCCAATAACACAAGGATCATCAAACTCTAATCAGTAAAATTAGGGTTAACAAAAACTTTGATTAATTTAAAATCATATGAATGCATGTGTGAATGAGATGATTTGATAAATGCATGAATGATCTTGTGTGATTAACCTAAATAGCAATAAATGGTTTAAACATTAATATAACATCATACAAAACATTTCCATACAGAAACAAAACAAGAGAAAATCAAAAACAAATCAAATAAAGCAAATGATCATTTTTGCCAATCTTGCTCACTAGATCACTTTGAGTGTTTCTAGTTCAAGATTTCAAACAGAAACTTTTCCAACTCTTTTCACCCCTTGCTAGAACAAGTAAAAGTAAATGAAAGCCCACCTTTCAAACTTGCAGAAACATTTGGCAACCTCATTCAAAGCACAATTCAAAATTGAATCTTTATCATATGTGAAGATCACCCATTTTCAAAACCCAACCAAACAAGTGCCCCTTGACTAATCCAACTAACCAGACACTCCCTAGCATGTTCCTAGCAAACCCACCAAGTTTGAATCAAAAATTCAAATTCAAAGTTCTTGCGGCCATTTTAGCAAACACCTTGCAGATACAAATCAAACAAACATCAAACACTATAGTGTGCAGTAAAATTGGCCTAACTTGTTCCCTCTATAGCTCACTCTACACTCTCAGTAGATGATCAAAGTAATCTAACTGGCTTTAGCACCACTATGAGCAAGCCTAGCCATTAATGTCAAACATGTCGAGAGCACCATTGCCACCCCATTGTCGCCAGCGAGCTAGAGGCTGCACTAGCCTCGCCAACCTTGTCTAGGACATGCAGCACCGTCCACCGCCACTCTCTGTCCCAGCCCCTAGCAATGCCAGCCCCTGGACCACACGACACGCCCATGCCAAACCGCTCTGCGACCATGCCGAGAGCGCGCCAGTGCGCCACGCTCAACCAGCACCAACAGACCGTGCGCTGCCGTCGCCGCTTGCAGGGATGATCACCAGCACCATAGCACCCCGCCATACATGCTCGTTCGCCGCCGCGCGGACCACGCGTGCCGTGCGACATTAAAACCGCGGTCGGACCTGCCTAGAGCATCAGCGTGTTCCGACCGATCAGCACCGCCCCACGCCTCGCCACCGCGCCGTTGAGCTTCGCCAGGGAGAACAACACCGCCCCCTACTGTCTTCCATGCCACTAGCCCTCTGTCTCGTCGACCACGACGAGCTCAGCCCGCGCCCATCGGTCTCCTTCCGCCACTATAAAAGGAGCCCTCCCCGTCACGAATTCGCCACACCAGTTCAGTCCCCTCTCACTCAGAACAACCCCACCTTACTCCTAGAGTAAGGCAAGCAGCGCATCGCTAGAATTTGGCCGGAGCCCACCGCTGCTGGAGAAGAAGGGAGCTGTCGATTGGAGCAGCCCCAGGAGAAGCTGCCGGTACCAGGAGAACCGCCGTTGTCGACTTCGTCATTCGCCCCCATCGTCGACCCTCTCCTGAGCCCCGGTGAGCCTCCCACGACCCCCACCTGCCGTGCTAGGGTTCTGTCTCGCCGGCGCTGCCCGACGTGGACGATGAACCGTAGCCGTTCGATTAGAGTTAGATCGTGCGGTTCGCATTGCCCCGTACCGCTTCGCCCCTCCCTGTCTCACTGACACGTGGGGACATCCACTTAACCAGCCCGCGTACGCGCTGTGTGTAGTGGGCCGGCCCAGTAAAATATCCCGCGTGACCCAACAATTCAAATTAAGCTTTATTCATTTAATTTCAAACATAGTTCTGTACCTAGATTCAAAAATCAACCCAGCTCGATTCACTAAACCAAAATGCATAAAACTAATTTTTTAGAAAGGTACTGAAATGCTTAATCCAAGCCCATTGGATTCAAATCATTTGGAGTTATAGATCAACCATGGTAAAAATAACAATGCAGAAGCTTTTCTGCATTCAATTTTTTTCAAAATTCAACCATAAAAGCTTTTGAGTTGATTACAACTATCAAAAATCACATTTGATCATACCTTTCAGAATATATAAAAACATATGGGTTTACTTTGACGAAATAATGTTCAAGTAATAAATGAATGCCACATAGGCATTTCTAGTCACTTTATTTAATTAAAATAAAAAAGGATAAACCTTATTAAATTGTGACACCACTTTAATTCACATTCCCATGTACTAAAATATGTGGTGATGACATGTGTCAACATGATCCCATGTTTGAGTTGGAGAATATTAAATCTTAAGTAGTTTTTCAATGAGTAGAAATTACTTTTCTCAAATAAAATAATTAAGACAAGTGCTTTAATCCTTGTGATAATAGTGATGATGCTAGATCATTTAGTGTGAATTTTTGTGTGATGAGTAAAAATAGTTAAGTATTGTTTCGTGATTATGTACCTCGTATTTATTTATAGATGCTAGTACCGACCAAGGATACGAGGAGGAAGGAGGATACTACGAGGAAGAAGCCGAGGAGAACTTCAACCACTATTCTGCACAAGGCAAGCTAACAGTTTGAACTTAGCAAGCTTATACTAATATCTATGCAAGCCAATACTTGAAACCTTGCAAGCTAACCCTTGAAAATTGTGCAATCAAATACTTTCTTGTTACTATGCCAACTATATGCCTTAAGCCTATGTGATTACACCCACTTGATAACCCAATCCTAGTTTTACTTGCAAGCTTAAGTACTTTATTTTCTTTATCAAGCCTTTCTCTTAGAGTTTACATGGTGACTTGTAGATTCTAGAAAGATAACTAAAGGTAGCAGAAAATTTGGCCTAAGTTAGGTAATCCTGATGTCATCCTAAGGCATGAGATTGAACTTAGAAAATGCCCACTTGTTTACCACCCCTCATTAGTATTCACCACCGCTTGTAGATGCTAGTGCTAAGTATAAAACTTGATCAACTTTAGATGGGAATACTTGGTGAAAATGGTTATGAAAACCTTAGAATGAGGAGTCATTCTACTGAAATGTTTTGACATGTGTTTCTGAACACCAGTTGGTTTTGATGATGAAAATGTTGAGGCCTAAGCCTTAGCCCTTTTATAAAACTGATGGTTGTCTGGATGCGATACCATTCGAATATTATTGTACAATCACAATACCCGAAATTTGTATAGGGCTTGACTGGAAATTTATATACCTTAGGATGGGTTCCCTCGTGGCCAACGTCTGAGCTGAGGCTACCTTGTAAAGATTGTCCACCTGTGCAGTACCCAAGATGACAGTTGGTCATGGTTGGGAGGCCAAACTCATAGGAGAGGTGCCTATACTAGGGCGTGTAATTGAAAGGTTAGGATTAATTATCCGCATACTGAGTATGGTGAAATCAGGATTGTTCCTGACGGATGTATCGAATGTTGTGGTGAAAGTGTACAATCTCTGCAGAGTGTCAAACTATTCGAATAGCCGCGTCCGCGGTTATGGACAGTTGGAGTGGCCATACTGTTCCCCCGTCAGATGTTTCAGAATGACTTCTGAAATGAATTATGACTTTGACTTGACCACAACAGAGATGTGATATGAAATTCAAATTACCACTTAGGTGTTATAAAATTTTCAACTAGATTTCTTTGCTTCTGAACTTAGTAGAGGTAAATCTGGCTTTTTGCAAAACAGCCATAGAGCCTAGTGTCCTACTACAAAAACCCCCCTTAACTTGTTAGTATTAGTTTGCGAGTACTTAAAGAGTACTCATGGCTTTGTCCCTAGCTATTCCCGTGGACGGACTATGAAGAGGAGTGTCAGGATGACGGACCGCAGGAAGGTTACAACAACTAGGATCATCTCCCATCGTCAGCATTGCCTGTGACCCCGAAGATGGAGCTTCGCATACGCTATCATTACTATTACGTTATTCCGCTGCTTTAGTTGTATTAAGAACTGGATCATGAGATCCTTATTTGTGTAAGACCTTATGTATGGTTTGTAATGGATGATGTACTGTGATATCCAAATCTGTTATGTGTCGCAAAAATGGTAATCCTAGGATTGCGATGTATGGCATAACAGGCATCTGGGATTAAAAATCCGGGTGTTGACAGACATCATGCTCGGTATAGGACTGGACAAAAGGCTTTACAATCTAGGTTTTATTGGCCTACCCTCTTCAAGGATGCAAGGAAGTTTGTCTTATCATGTGATGAATGTCAACGAGTTGGTAATGTTTCCAAATGCAATGAAATGCCTATGAATTATTCTCTTGTTATTGAAGCTTTTGATTATTGGGGCTTTGACTTTATGGGTCCTTTTCATCCTTCAAAAGGTATACTCATATTCTTGTTGCTGTTGACTATGTTACAAAGTGGGTAGAAGCCATACCTACAGAGAGCGTTGATGGTAAGACCTCTTTAAAAATGCTTAAGGATGTTATTTTTCCTAGGTTTGGTGTGCCTAGATATCTCATGACTGATGGAGGCTCTCATTTTATTCATGGGGGTTTTAAAAAAATTCTCGCTAAGTATTATGTAAACCATAGAATTGCTTCATCTTATCACCCCCAAACAAGTGGGCAGGTACAACTCTCCAATAGGGAGATTAAATCTATCTTGCAAAAGACTGTCAATAGATTTAGGAAAAATTGGGCTAAAAAGTTGAATGACGCTTTATGGGCTTATAGAACTGCTTATAAAAATCCTATGTGGATGTATCCTTACAAAATGGTCTATGGGAAACGTTGTCACTTGCCTTTAGAATTAGAACACAAAGCTTATTGGGCAGTGAAATAGTTGAATAGAGATTTTAAACTTGCTGGTGAGAAAAGATTGCTTGACATGAGTACCTTAGATGAGTGGAGAAGTGAACCTTATGAAAATGCTAGACTCTTTAAGGAAAAAGTAAAAAGATGGCATGATAGGAGAATTCTAAAAAGGGAGTTCCATGTTGGTGAGAAAGTTCTTTTGTATAGGTCTCGTCTCATATTTTTTGCAGGAAGCTACTATCAAAGTGGGAAGGACCTTTTGTTATTGAGGAAGTATATTGTTCAGGTGCTATCAAAATATCTTCTTTGAAGGATAACACTACACAGGTAGTGAATGGCCGAAGGGTCAAGCATGATATTTCTGGAGATTCTTATAATGAAGACGATGACATTATTAAAATGATGACTCCGGAAGAATTTATTAGAAACCAAACACCAGAATCTGCAGAGTTCGTCTTTGAATAGGTAAAAGTGGTGAAAACAGAAGGTTCGTGAAACCCTGATCTTTTTATGTTTTTGATGTTTTTATTAGATATGGGAGGATGTGAAATGAAATAGAGGAGGAAACAGAGGCCGGGGTGGCCAAACCCACCCTAGGCGCGAGCCCCAGCTGGCCACGCCTGGAGGGGGTGTGATCCCCCCGAGCTCCGACTTCGCCTTGTTTTCATACCGGTACTTTCCTTATGCATTGAAACTTCATAATATATAACCCCCCGGGTTCCCCGAGGTTCTTCTATCGAGTTCTCGTCGTGTTTTTGTTTCGATCTGTTTCTGTCAGGCAAATTCTCAGTTTTGGAGCCACAATGTCTTCCTCTGGATCACCCATGGAGGATTCCTCTACGGATGTCATCAACCCGTACATGTATGAGTTGAGGATCCATCCCAAGGAGTTGATTCTCAAAGATGGTAAGGTGCAGATGAAAGAAGTTCAAGGCCCTAAAGGAGAAGGCAGTCTGGAAGATAGGATGGAAGCATTGGAGCAGGAAGTTTTCAGGTACAAGAAGATGGCAGAACGCGAAGTGGCTGTTATTCACAAGATAAGTTTAGAACTCATCGCCAAGCAAGAGGAGGAGGTTGCTGAGCTCCGAGAAGAAATCTTCTCGCTCCATCAGACCACCAACCAATTATAAGCACAACTCTACGACATACGAAATCAAAACTGTGAGTATGAGGCTATATTTGATCGCATAAGCTCTGATGCTAGTTTTAGGATTGCGGAAACCAGGACGTCCTTTTTGGATGGGGAACCTTTGCCTTGGAATTTTTATGATGACAAGAGAACACCACCACCACCGAAGGAGTAATTCATCATCAGGTTTGGCATCCCCTTGGCTTGTTCCAAGCTTGGGGGAGTGCCGCGGTATCACCATCATTATCTTTTTATCTTTTACCTTTTTAGTGGATTAATATCTTTGGTAGAGAGGTTATCTTATAGGTTGGTTTGCATGTGGAAGTATCTCTCCTTTAGTTGATTATCTATGTATCCCTTGGCGAGAGTGCCTTTATGGAATATTAATGAGAAGTCTCATCTTTTACTTTTTGCACTTCTTATTTTAGTTCGCAATATCTATTATATGATGGATCTTGTTGATCAGTATTTTCATAATTTTGGGAGCATAAAGTAAATCTAAATTGGTTTTGGCAAACCGAGCTCTGGTCAGTTGTTGGGGATATGCTATATGGGTATCCTTATAGCAAGTCTCTTATCCGGCTAACCCGGGTGGCCCATAGTCGGTAGCATGGCCTATGGCCTGCTGGGCGGCCCAGTTAGGTGGATCTAGAAGGGAGGCCCATGCCGGATAAAGGAAGGCTACGGTGGAGTTACCAGCGTACCCGGAGCCTTGGAGTGAAAGATACACAAGACTAGTAATAGACGGTGTAGGACTCTGTAACCTGTTTGGCTAGGACTTTTCCCTGTAACCCTAGGACCTGGCGACTATATAAGTCGGGCCTATGGGAGCCTTTAGGGAAGAAAATCTCATACGATCATAGATCGACACACACAACCTCGCACAGCGAACCTATCTCTGTAACTCGGCGTATTGCCCTTATAGTGATTTATAGCAGGAGTAGGATTCCGCCACCGTTGTGGGATCTGAACCTGGGTAAGTTGTGTTACCTCGTACCCGTCAACCGTCCGCCTTACCCCACGTCTCCAAACACGGACTGTGAGGACCCCTCCATGGCGTACTCGTCGGCAATACCACGACAGTTGGCTCCCACCTTGGGGCAAGAGGTGCTTCAGGCTCTTCAGCGGGCGAGGACCAAGATCTTCACGGGAATCGGTGAAACCGTAGCCATCGGTCGCGTTCTCTTCTCCGACAACGTTTCAATCGTCCCTCCCGACGAGTTCTGGATCCCGGCGAAGAGGAACCCTACGTGGTGTTCGATCGTTCCTATCGGATACATCCACCTCTTCATCGGTGAAACCGACTCGGGCACTAGATCCCTGGGAGTCGGAGGAGCATCAAGACCCGCACGGACCGCCTACGGGAAGGATACGTTCGTGGAAGGATCGATGTCGGATATCTCTTTGGAGTTTGCCAGCAAAGATCGGAAAGCACCAAGGCCCGCACGGACCGCCTACGGGCAGGATACGTTCGTGGAAGGATCGATGTTGGATCTCTCTTCGGAGTTTCCCGGCAAAGATCGGAAAAATTCAAGGCCCACCCAACCTCCCCTGTGCAGGATATGAAGGTGGAAGATCACTGCAAATCTGCCGGCTTCGTCCGTGCATCTGGACAACAGAGATCCAAGTTCGTCGGCGTGGTTATCATCTTTGATCTGGCGCGCTGTGTTCAGAGAGAGGGTGAAAACCCCCGCGATTACCTGGCCAGGTGGCTCCGTATACGAGCCGATCTAGCCTACTAACCCGATGATAACGCTTTGTATCACTTCATGGAAGGATTGGACCGCGGCACGCTTCTCCGACATTCTTTAAGACGGCAGCAGGCAACAGGACGCCTTACCCTCGAAGAGATGGTGAGCACCGTCAACAGCTACGCGGCAACTGACGCGGCAGCCCAGATGGAGCTTGCGCTCAGAGACGGAGAACCTCCGATTCAGCAGCCGCCACCACCACCTCCCGCCGCCATCGTCGCAGCAGCACCACCACCTCCAGTCATCGTCGAGCCTGTTGCAACTCCACCGCCCGTCATCGAGGAAGTCCTGGCACCCTCCGACTCTATCATTGACGCGCTTTATGCTGATTTCAGTGCAGATTCAGAGGAGATAGACTTCAGTCCAGAAGAGCTAGACTCTGCTATGCAGGAGATGGAGGAGGAGTACTCGCGCGACGAGCAAGCCAACAACTCCGTCACGTCCTGAGGGGTGTTCGTCACCATTGGGACGGCGATGGATGAAGATCAACCCGGACGAGCTCCGCCTACGGTATTGGAAAAGGGGAAGGGGCCATTTATTGCTGCTGACGATGATCGCGCAAAGGTCATGCCTGCTCCGCCTAACCCAGTGCAGCAGCCGCAGGAACTTGGCACTGGCCCGAGCAACAACAACACCGCAAACTTGCCACCTCCAGCATCTACGTCTGCAGCAGCCCAAGTTACTCCAGCTGATAGAGTGATGTACGACAATCTCATCGTCGAGCCACTAACAGTTGCTCATATGCGGAACGTGACCCATCTTGACAAGAAGTGCCAGCAGCTTCTGGAGGAAGCACAAGCCATCGCGGAGCAAGGCGCGAAACTAGATCGAGATCTGGTCAACGCGCAGAAGTCCATAGAAAAAGCTAGAGAAATGGAGGCCAAGTACAAGACTCTGCTACAATAGTAGAAGGCTAAGAAAGCTCTGACTCGCGTCATCGATGATCCTGGTGTACGGCGCAACCTAGGATGGGCTCCCTCGAAGCCAGCACAGGCCAAGCCATACATTGAAAGTGAAGGCAAGCAGGTGATGCCCACCCCACTCCTTAACCTCACCGTCGCCAAGACCCTTCTGGAGCAGGATAGGTCGCCTGAGGCAGTGGAACAGGTCTATGACCTAGTGGCCAAGGCGGTGAAGCAGCAGGAAAAGGCCACCTCTCAGAGGCTTGAGTCTAACCCAGCGCTCTGCCAATCTAGCCAGTGCAAGCCGCCAAGGGACAGATCTCCTCTTGATGTCGGGTCCCAGACGGGTTCATCAGAACGAAGACGGAGGGATGCGCGCAACAGGAAGGACGCCATCCCCATATCCTCCGATCACGAAGAAAAGGCCCGACCTCGTCGGCCTTCGCCACCACCCCGATCTCCCCTACGTCACGAAGATTACAAGGCTCACCATCATACGGATATGCCCCCACCAAAGCAGTGCGGCATCATCATCCGCGACAACACGGAGCAGACCCGTCATGACGGAGAGCGCAACCAAGGACACAAGAGAAGGTCACGCCATGACCCTTCGCGTTCGACAAGCAACCGTGACAGGCGTGAGGCGTCGCAGGAGGGTAACAGCAAGAAGGATAACCCACCGCCACCTCTGCCTCCATCACCACCAAGCAGTCACCATGGCGGAGGGGGCCAGCGTCGTTCACGTAGCCCATCCCCTGTTGACAAAAAGAAGAAGAACCCGGAGCCGTACAATACACGTTCTTGGATCGATAAGATCCACGAGGCCCGGGAAGGACCATACCTGGGACCACGTTGCTTTGGACCTGCAATACGGTCCGCAACTTACCCCAAAGGTTTCCGGATTGACAAGACCATCCAGCCCTATGACGGCACCGCCAAGCCAGCCACATGGTTGCAGGACTACGGCAACGCGGTGGAGATTGCCGGAGGCAACCCCAATGTCGCCGTCAAGTACCTCCCGTTAATGTTGGCAGGCATGGCCCGTCAATGGATCGACGACTTGCCGGAGAAATCTATCTACAAATGGTTGGACATGCAAGAAGCATTCACCAAGAACTTTGAGGGTACATACAAGCGTCCTTGCACTATGGGCGATCTACAGCGGTGCATGCAAGAGAAAGACGAGACATCTCGTGCCTACCTCTCCCGCTGGCTGGACATGAAGAATTCCTGCGCATGAGTGCACGCTCAGACCGCCATGGCCGCCTTCATCGATGGGTTGGAAAGAGGCACGTTGCTCCGACATAAGCTGAAGCGCTTGCAGGACAATCACCAGCTTGACTTGAACCAGATGATTCAGTTGGCTAGTGAGTTTGCAGCCGCCGCCGACGATGCTCATGGCTACTTGCCGGCAACGGCCGTTCCAAATCAAGCTCGGAGGAACAACATTACAAAGTGGAAGACCGCTCCAGAAGAAAAGCATTCTACCGACATGGTCGCTATGACTTTTGCAGGACAAGCAGAAGGCGGACAACGTGGCCGAGGAAGGGGAGCTGGTCATGGGCAGCAACGAGGAAGTGAAACCACCTCAGCGTCGCTCCGCGTTCCCCAAACCTAGGAAGAGTACCGCGACATGCCGTTCCTCGTACACCTCGACGCCAACGGCAAGGCCACCCATACCAATCGACAGTGCAAGTTCGTCAACAACCTCAAGGAAGACCCGGAGTCCGGCTACAAGCGAAGTCGGCGGAACAAACCGTGAGGCAAGGGCAAGGGGAAGAAGAAGGAGGAGGAGTCCAAGGATTCAAGTGACATGGACGAGGACGTTGACCCCAAGCACGCCGCCAAGAGCGACGACAAGGGCAAGAACCCCTTCGCAAAGAAGGCCCCAGTCTACCACACTTTCCTTGGCACCCCCACCGTCCGACAAGAGAAGACCTCTCTGAGGATCTTGATGGCTACTCTCCCCCCAGTTCCCCAGTACCTGCGCTGGTCGGAGGTTCCAATAACTTGGGACAGGACGGACCACCCAGACCATATACCCACGAAGAACCAGTACGCCATGGTCATCAACCCCTTGATTGACGGCGTGGAGTTCACCAAGTGTATGGTGGATAGTGGAAGCAGCAGCAACATCATGTACCTGGATACACTGCAGGAGATGAACTTGACGGAGGCAAACCTAAGGCGGACCAACACCATCTTCCACGGCGTAGTTCCTGGTCGGGAGGCTCGGTCCCTTGGGTGCATTACAATTTAGGATGCCTTTGGCGATGTTACTAATTACCATCAAGAGCGCATGACCTTCGAGGTGGTCCCCTTCAAGAGCGTGTACCACGTCATATTCGGCCGCGACATATTCCACACGTTCATGGCCAAGCCATGCTTCGTCTACAACAAACTCAAGATACCCGGACCAAACGGTATCATCATCGTATCCGGAAGCTTTACCAAGGCAAGGGACTGCGAGATCAATGAAGCAGCTGTTGCAGAAGCTGTCCTCTACAGCGAAGAATTCAAAGAGATCTAGAGCAAGGTCAATGATTTACAGATGCCCGCGTCGAAGAAGTAGATCTCCGACTCCACTCCTGCATTCAAGGCCGCCATCGAGACCAAGTCGGTGGAACTTGTGGCAGGCGATGCCTCCAAGGTCACCGCCATTGGAACGAACCTGGATCCCAAATAGGAAAGCGCGCTCGTTGAGTTCCTCCGTGAGAACAGGGACATCTTTGCCTGGCAACCTGCCGACATGAAAGGTGTACCTAGGGAACTTGCCGAGCACAGCTTAAACATTGATCCAAAATGCAAACTAGTGAAACAACCTCTACGACGCTTTGGAGATACGAAGAGACACGCCATTGGCAAAGAGATAGCTATGTTACTTAAGGATAGATTTATCTGAGAAGTCCTTCACACCCAATGGGTGGCCAATCCTGTACTTGTACCCAAAAAGGGAACCAATGAATTAAGATTGTGCATTGATTACACCGGCTTGAACAAAGCATGTCCCAAAGATCCGTTTGCTTTGCCTCGCATTGACCAATGTCGTGGTATTGCCGATGAGTACACCATGGAGGGGTCCTTACAGTGCGTGTTTAGAGACGTGGGGTTAGGCGGACGGTTGACGGGTACGATGTAACACATCTTACCCAGGTTCAGATCCCACAACAGTGGCAGAATCCTACTCCTGCTATAAATCACTATAAGGGAAATACGCCGAGTTACAGAGATAGGTTCGCTGTGCGAGGTTGTGTGTGCCGATCTATGATCGTATGAGATTGTCTGCCCTAAAGGCTCCCATAGGAACGACTTATATAGTCGCCAGGTCCTAGGGTTACAGGGAAAAGTCCTGGCCTAACAAGTCACAGAGTCCTACACCGTCTATTACTAGTCTTATGTATCTTGCACTCCAAGGCTCCGGGTACGCTGGTAACTCCACCGTAGCCTTTCTTTATCTGGCATGCGCCTCCCTTCTGGATCCACCTAACTGGGCCGCCCAGCAGGCCATAGGCCATGCTACCGACTATGGGCCACCCGTGTTAGCCGGATAAGAGACATGCTATAAGGATACCCATATAGCATATCCCCAACAGTAGCCCCCGGAGAACTCCGAGATCTTGCACTGTCTTGCCTCTTCACGTGGAACGCTCTGTCTAGATGGATGTCGGCAGATTGTCAAGCAACATCTTGTAGTCCTCCCAAAGAACCCTGAAGGGTTTTATCCATCTTTGATTTGTAAGTCGGAGAAATGAAGAATCTTCCATCGTACTCTTCCGTAGTCGGATTAAATCCATCCATGCCAAAATCTTCGATGTGATGGATCATCTACCCGTGTTAGCTAGGACGACGTAGGCTTAGGTCAGCGACGCCTCGTAACTCACACATGCAGAGAACGCAATCATATTCGATTTTCCCGCGCGAGCGATACGAACCGTTGGTGGCGGCGGTTGGAGACGTGGCGAAATTTCCGCGCACGTTCGCGAACACGGTCTACGCGGCAACTGTCCGATTAGCTGCACGAATCTTGACGCCGAGGATGATAAATAGTAACCGTGGGGAATTTTACACTTTTTACCCTATTCTTCTTGCGCCGTCTTCTTCCTCCAGCCGCTCGTCTCCTCGAGCTCTCCGCGAGAAACCTCGAAAACCCTAGCTTCCATTTGTGTCAGTCGCACCCGTCCATCACTCCATGGCCAGCATCGAGCGAAGCCGTGGAGAAGCCGGCGAGCTCCGTCGTCATGCCCCCAGAGGGCTTGGTCATCCCCGCATCGGCGGTGATCGAGTCCACCAGCGACGACCACAATTTGGCGGCGCTGGAACCACTGGAGGAGGAGCCAGACTCGTATAAGGGTGACTGGCGCGGCTCGGACATCACCGACCGTGACATCCAAGAGATGGTTGCCGAAGGCTACCTCCCCGTGACGGAGGGGCTCGCCTGGAGGGCGGCGCCGGCTAGCGAGGTGACACCTTCTCCCCAAGCCGGAGAAAAGGTGTACCTCAAGGCTCAGCTGGTATGCGGCGTTTCCCTGCCCATCTCCCACTTCTTCCTCTCCGCCTTGAACCATTGCAAGGTCCAACTCCATAACCTCTCCCCCAATAGCATCTTTGTGCTTAGAAACTTCGCAGCACTTTGCGAGGGTTATCTAGGGATAAGGCCTAGGTTAGACTTGTTCGTGTACTTCTTCACCATCAAACGTGAAGCCAGACATATTAAGGAGGAGCTTAGGAACTGCGGCACCATAATCTTCAAGATTCGACCTGGCCGGCGGTTCGCCGACATCGTCGGCCACGAGTCCTGCAAGAACTGGCAGCGGACGTACTTTTACGGCCCCGGCATTCCTTTGGCGGGCCAAGAAGTGACATACTCGGACTTCACGGATGGAGCCGCCATTGAAGTTTCTGCATGGAGATCCCAAGCATCCCTTCCTTCCGACCTCGATGCTTCCCGCGCTATAAGGCGGATCGAATGGTTCGTAGAGACGGGTTGAACCGGCTTGGACCTAGCCATGTGCTGGTTCATCAGGCGAATCCAACCTCTGCAGCACCGCGCGAAATTCATGCACGAGTATACCAGTGATCGAAGGGATACCCTTCGGATCTCCGTGGATAACTTCTTGAGCGACTCCGTCAAGCTCCGCCTTAAGGACATCGTCAAGGTGAAGGATAAGAAGCATGGCTTCACCATCATCTACGACATGTTCATAGACGGCAAGTGCCCAAACGTAGGTATTATTTTCCGTGTACGACATATACTCCAACTCTTCCGTCTTGCACATGTCATTTTGTCTAACACAGTGACTTCTTACTTAACAACTTAGCGATCTAGAGGAGGGCAACCTAGCTGCCCAAATCTATGATCCAAAGATGAAGGAAGTCACGGTCGTGTCCGAAGACGATGTACCGTTGGTGCGAAAGCGGAAGAGCTCCACCTCTGACGCTGCCGACGGAGGCAAGAAGAAGACGGAGGGTGGAGCCTCCAAAAAGACTACCGCCACCCTGGAGGCGGAAAAAGAGAAAAGCCACCGGGATTTTTGCCAAAGCACCGCAGTAGTGTAAGCTTCTCATTCTCCGACATTGTCTATCTGTCTGTCTTGTTCCTGTACTTATGCATTTGCACGTTTCAGAAAGAAAGCCACAACAAGCCTCAAGAAGACCTCCAAAACTTTGGGGGCTTCTCGAATATCAAGGATATGCTGCATCACGACGCCTCCCCCGCCATCGCCCCTGCTACCCCTGCCGTCAAGCCTTCGTCTGCCCCGACAAGCTCACAAGCTAAGGAGGCACCAGGACCTTCCGTCATGGAAGTGGATTCTGGCGCCTCTACCGAACTCGCTGTTGTCGGCGAGCAGGCGACGCAGGAGAGCACCGCTCAACAAATGGCTAAAGCTCCGGCTAAGGATGCCATCGGTGGCGGCAAGGTGGTGGTGGAAGCTGGTACCTCTGCCGAAGGCGGTGCCCTTGCTCCCCAGAAACCCTTTGAGTTTCCGAAGATAGTTTACCCGGCGCTCACGCCGAGTAACACAACTCTGGTTCCTGGAGGAGTACCGTCATCACTGACGTGCGGTCTTGAGGAGCTTCTCCGACAAGCGGATATCTTGCAAGGAAATAGCATCTCCTTTGCCAAGCTGCTAGCCGAGAGCGCTACAAACCTCAAGATTATTGCACTTGTAAGTTTTACTTTGCCTTTTGCATTTCATATGAGTATCCCACTGTAGCCCCCGAGGATGTAGACGGAAAACCATAGGCTTTGCATCTATATGCTCTAAGAGTGACTAAGTTAGAAAAAACTCCCACTGTAGCCCCCAAGCATTTAGATGGAACAAACTATTCTGATTAGATGCTTTAAGAGTAGCATACGCAGTGTTTATAATTTTCCATACTGTAGCCCCCAAGCCTCCAGTTGTAACTAAATTAGTTCCGACTAGATGCTTAAAGAAAAGCTAAGCATTTTCCGAGTTAAAAACTTTATACTGTTGCCCCCAAGCTTCTAATCGAGAACTGAATTAGCTCCGACTAGATGCTTAAAGAAAAGCTAAGCATACTGCTAAATAAAAACCTCTCGTTGTAGCCCCCGAGCGTCTAGGTGGAAAGCTTCTGACTAGATGCTCCAAGTAGACTAAACAACGGTTTAACTTTTTTCCTTTTTTCCATAGAACGAGAATGCTCGGAGGGGCATGGCCAACGACAAGTACCAGAAGATGCATGCAGATCTTGAAGCCGAAAAGGGTAAAACTGCCATCTTGAAGGAACAGATCATCAAAAACAAGAGTCTGTTTTCTTTTTGCGCATTCCGTCTTGTTTTTGTGCCCACTTTCTCCGAGTACTCACTGTGTACTTTGTTTTCTCCGACTTGCAGAACATGTCGCAAAGGCCAAGGACATTGTCGAGCAGTCCAAGCACATTCAGCAGCTGGACAGCGAAAACAAATCCTTAATAAGGAGAGAGAAGACATGCTGAAAATGCATGAAGAATCAATGAAGGCCTTGCAGGACTTCGCCGCCGAGGAAATAAACCGCTTGAAGGAGGATATCGCGATCTTGAAAGATCAAAAGTGTGCTGCCGATGAGCAGAATCACCGCCATGGCGAGGCGTACAAGCTCCTCCAACAAGAGAAATAATCCTTAGCAGACACCCTCTGGCAAGTTGAGGCTATCATCTTCAGTAAGTTTCCTCCGCCTTGTATTTATGTAGTCTGGATACTTTGAATTGTTGAACTCATGCGATCCTTGTCGAAATTTGCAGCTCCTATGGGTTTAAAAAAAATCGCCTCCTCCAGCCAAGGAATGCATGGTTCTTGCCGGCAACTTCATCAACACCGCCATCACCTAAGCCAAAGAGATTGCCAACCCCTCCAGATACACATCAAGGCCTCGGACTCCATGGCGAAGTACTCGGAGATTCTGCGCCGAGCCCCCGAGCGTATCACAAGCTCGAAAGCTTCATGTGCACGGGCTGGCGCAAGGATGGCGCTATCTTTGGTGAAGGCACACTACGAAGATGCCGACATCGACATGGTGACCTCTGTCATGACGGCAAAGAGATTGATCACGAAGCCATCTTGTCATCACTCGCGGGTTACGACACCATAGTAGCCGAGTTGGTGGACATCGACGTCTTCGTGCCCATGAACACCATCGACAGCGTCAACCAAGATTCTTCCAAGTCCCACCATAGTGCCGACGCCGAGGGTGATTCTCCGGCTGATGACGATGCTGCTTCCAAGTCTCCTGCGCCAAAGGAATGAAAAACAACTTTGTAATATTTGTTTCATCTTTGGTGTATGCGCGGAAAAAACTTGATGATGTAACTTAAGGTAGAAAACAATGGTTGTTATTTCCTGCTACTTAAGAACTTAGTTTCCAGCATGTATGTATTTTTTAAGCAAGTGCTGGCTTATCCATTACTTTGGTTTTTATGCTTGACCTTTCGTGAGTCGGAATACTCATTGTCGGAACCATGCGCTCAGGTGATTATGCCCAATGGCACCGTCAATAACCTGAGCACAAAATCGCCGACAATAAGTGCCCAAAGTCACTACTCCAGAATCCACATAAAAACAACAACGGACGTGTAGACCAGAAAACTTAAGCTAACGCCCGTAGGCGGAATTTTCACAAGTGCAAATGCAAAGCTTGTGCATAAAGGTTTTACATGATCCAAAAATGAACACTAAAGGAGGTAAAAGCTTGTGTAAAAAGGACGTAGATGTGCTATGTTCCATGGCCGATCAAGCTCCGGGTAGTCATCATCTGGGGCACGTCGGTTACGCTTATGATCCTTGTTGGGTCTATCCTTTAGTTCACGATTGTCAACAAGGTAGTAAGACCCATTGATCAGCGCCTTGCTTATGATGAACGGTCCTTCCCATGGCGGGGATAATTTGTGTGACTTCTTTTGCTTAAGTCGGAGCACCAAATCCCCCTCTTTAAACGAGCAATGCCGAATGCGGCGACTATGGTAGTTGCGTAGCTTCTGCTGGTAGATGGCGGATCTTTGGCATGCCAAAACGCGCTCCTCCTCGAGAAGGTCCGCATCCAGGCGTCTGGATTCTTCAGCGTCATCCTCGTCGTAGGCGGCAACTCTTGGTGCATCGTGGAGGATGTCGGAAGGAAGGATGGCTTCTGCTCCATATACCATGAAATAAGGGGTGTAGCCGGTGGATCTGTTGGGTGTAGTTCGTAAACTCCATAGCACAGATGGCAATTCTTCCGCCCAGGCTCCAGCTGCTCTATGTAGCAGCGCCTCAAGACGTGGCTTGATTCCCTGCAGAATTAATCCATTGGCTCGCTCAACCTGACCATTGGATTGTGGGTGTGCCACAGATGCAAGGTCAAGTTGGATGCCTTTCTCCCAGCAATATGCCTCCACTTCTCCGAGTGATAAATTGCTGCCGTTGTCAGTGATAATGCTATGTGGGAGACCAAATCTCACCACTAGATCTCAGACGAACCTGAGGGCAGTTGCCCCATCAAGCTTTCTAATGGGTTTAGCTTCTATCCATTTAGTGAATTTGTCAACTGCTACAAGCAGATGCGTAAATCCACAAGGTGCCGTCTATAACGGTCCCACCATGTCCAGCCCCCAGACCACAAACAGACAAGTTATCGGTATTGTTCGCAGTTCTTCAGCAGGAACATGTGGTTGTCGGGCATAATACTGGCATCCCATGCATGTCTCAACCAGCTTGTCAGCATCCGCCTTCGCGGTCAGCCAGTAGAATCCTTGCCGGAAGGCTTTCGCGACCAACGATCGAGGAGCGGCGTGATGCCCGCAATCTCCGAGATGGATTTTGCGTAGGATTTCCATACCTTCTAGCTGGTAAACACACTTTAGGTATACACCAGTAGTGCTTCTTTTGTAGAGTTGCCCATTGATTATGGTATAACCCTTTACTCGTCGTACTATTTGCCATCTTTCGACTTTGTCGTCGGGCAAAGTTCCGTGTTCGAGGTATTCCATGAACAGTTTTGTCCAAGCCGGAGGGACCTTAGTCACTATATTGACGAAAGAGTCAGCTCTATCTGGGTTGTCGATGTTGGCTGCCTTCACGGATGCTGTGCGCAGGTGCTCTAGGAAAACTCCTGGCGGAATTCGCTTGCGCCCTGATCCTATCTTAGAGAGCAGATCAGCCGCCTCGTTTTGTTCCCTAGGCACATACTTGACTTCGTAGCACAAGAAGCTCTTGGCTATCTCGTCCACTTCGTCTCGATATGCCGCCATCATAGGGTTCCGCGCATTCCAGGTGCCAGCCACCTGCTGGGCAACCAAGTCGGAATATCCATAGCAAACTATGCGCTTGATGCCAATATCCTTGGCTACACGTAGCCCGTGAATGAGTGCTTCATACTCCGCCATGTTGTTTGTAGCCTCGAAGTGGATCTACAGAACATAGTGTAGCTTGTATCCTGTTGGTGACTGTATCAATACACCATCCCCCGAGCCGTTGAGCAGCTTTGATCCGTCAAAGTGCATCACCCAGTATTTTGGTTCTGGCAACAGAGTAGCGTCTGCATCTCCGTCCAATCTGCAACAAAATCCACCAAGGCTTGTGACTTGATATCGTCGCGTCTCTTGTAGGTGATCTCGAAGGCGGCAAGTTCAATGCCCCACTTCGCGACTCTTCCTGTAGCGTCGCTGTTATTGATAATATCAGACAGTGGAGTCTTGCTCACCACCGTGAATAGGTGCTCCTGAAAGTAATGCCTCAGCTTTCGAGAAGCAAGGAATACTCCATAAGCTATCTTTTGGTAGTGCGGGTAACGTTGCTTGGACTCCGTCAAGACCTTGATCACATAGTAAACTGGTCGTTGAACTCCGTGCTCATAGCCTGGTTCCTTCCGCTCTACCACGACGACGATGCTGATAACCCGGTTGGTTGCCGCCATGTAAATTAACAGGGGCTCACCAGGCTCGGGTGCTGCAAGGATGGGCGCTGAGGAAAGAATCTCCTTGAGCTGCTGCATCTGCTTCGTCCGTCCATGTGAATTTGTCCGCCTTCTTCAGCAACTTGTACAGCGGCAGAGCCTTCTCTCCAAGTCGGCTGACAAACCGACTAACTGCTGCAACACAACCTGTTAGTTGTTGAATGTCCTTTAGGCATGTCAGACGGTTGATGTTCAATATGGCCTTGATTTTCTCTGGGTTGACCTCGATTCCACGTTGGGAAACGATGAAGCCCAACAATTTGCCGACTGGAACCCCGAAGACGCACTTCTTAGGGTTAAGCATCATGTTGTATTTCCGGAGATTATCAAAGGTTTCTTTTAAGTCAGAGATTAAGTCGTTTGACTTTTTAGACATCACCGCGATATCTTCCACGTAGGCGTGAACGTTCCGACCAATTTGTTCGTGAAGGCAATGTTGCATTGTCCGCTGGTAGGTAGCACCCGCGTTTTTCAGCCCAAATGTCATCGTGACATAGCAAAACGTGCTGTATGGGTTAGTGAACGAAGTGGCCAATTGGTCCGACTTCCTCATCTTGATCTGGTGGTATCCTGAGTATGCATCGAGAAAACACAAAAGTTCCGAGCCAGCCGTCGAGTCAATGACTTGGTCAATGCGAGGCAAAGAAAACGGATCTTTGGGACATGCTTTGTTCAAGCCGGTGTAATCAACGCACATTCTTAATTCATTGGTTCCCTTTTTGGGGACAAGTACAGGATTGGCCACCCATTGGGTGTGAAGGACTTCTCGGATAAATCTAGCCTTAAGTAACCTAGCTATCTCTTTGCCAATGGAGTGTCTCTTCTCATCTCCAAAGCATCGTATAGGTTGTTTCACTGGTTTGCATTTTGGATCAATGTTTAAGCTGTGCTCGGCAAGTTCCCTAGGTACACCTTTCATGTCGGCAGGTTGCCAGGCAAAGATGTCCCTGTTCTCACAGAGGAACTCGACGAGCGCGCTTTCCTATTTGGGATCCAGGTTCGTCCCAATGGCGGTGACCTTGGAGGCATCTCCTACCACAAGTTCCACCGGCTTGGTCTCGATGGAGGCCATGAACGCAGGAGCGGAGTCGGAGATCTTCTTCTTCGATACGGGCATCTCTGAGTCATTGACCTTGCTCTGGATCTCTTTGAATTCTTCGCTGTAGAGGACAGCTTCTGCAATGGCTGCTTCATTGATATCGTAGTCCCTTGCCTTGGTAAAGCTTCCGGATACGATGATGATGCCGTTTCGTCCGGGTATCTTGAGTTTGTTGTAGACGAAGCATGGCTTAGCCATGAACGTGTGGAATATGTCGCGGCCGAATATGACGTGGTACACGCTCTTGAAGGGGACCACCTCGAAGGTCATGCGCTCTTGACGGTAATTATTAACATCGCCAAAGGCAACCTGAAGTGTAATGCACCCAAGGGACCGAGCCTCCTGACCAGAAACTACGCCGTGTAAGATGGTGTTGGTCTGCCTTAGGTTTTCCTCCGTCAAGTTCTTCTTCTGTAGTGTATCCAGGTACATGATGTTGATGCTGCTTCCACTATACACCATACACTTGGTGAACTCCATGCCGTCAATCAAGGGGTTGATGACCATGGCGTACTGGTTCTTCGTGGGTATAAGGTCTGGGTGGTCCGTCCTGTCCCAAGTTATTGGAACCTCCGACCAGCGCAGGTACTGGGGAACTGGGGGGAGAGTAGCCATCAGGATCCTCAGAGAGGTCTTCTGTTGTCGGACGGTGGGGGTGCCAAGGAAAGTGTGGTAGACTGGGGCCTTCTTTGCGAAGGGGTTCTTGCCCTTGTCGTTGCTCTTGGCGGCGTGCTTGGGGTCAACGTCCTCGTCCATGTCACTTGAATCCTTGGACTCCTCCTCCTTCTTCTTCCCCTTGCCCTTGCCTCGCGGTTTGTTCTTCCGACTTTGCTTGTAGCCAGACTCCGGGTCTTCCTTGAGGTTGTTGACAAACTTGCAGTGTCGATTGGTATTGGTGGCCTTGCCGTTGGTGTCGAGGTGTACGAGGCACGGCATATCGCGGTACTCTTCGTAGATTTGGGGAACACGGAGCGGCGCCGAGGTGGTTTCACTTCCTCGTTGCTGCCCATGACCATCTCCCCTTCCTCGGCCACGATGTCCGCCTTATCCTCGTCCTGCATAAGTCATAGCGACCATGTCGGTAGATTGCTTTTCTTCTAGAGCGGTCTTCCGCTTTGTACTGCTGTTCCTCCAAGCTTGAGGTGGAACGGCCGTTGCCGGCAAGGAGCCACGAGCATCGTCGGCGGCGGCTGCGAACTCACTAGACAAATGAATCATCTGGTTCAAGTCAAGCTGGTGATTGTCCTGCAAGCGCTTCAGCTTATGTCGGAGCAACGTGCCTCTTTCCAACCCATCGATGAAGGCGGACATGGCGGTCTGAGCGTGCACTCCTGCGCAAGCATTCTTCATGTCCAGCCAGCGGGAGAGGTAGGCGCGAGATGTCTCGTCTTTCTCTTGCACGCACCGCTGTAGATCGCCCATAGTACAGGGACGCTTATATGTACCCTCAAAGTTCTTGGTGAACGCTTCTTGCATGTCCAGCCAGTTGTAGATAGATTTCTCCGGCAAGTCGTCGATCCATTGACGGATTGTTCCTGCCAACATTAACGGGAGGTACTTGACGGCGACATTGGGGTTGCCTCCGGCAATCTCCACCGCGTTGTCGTAGTCCTGCAACCATGTGGCTGGCTTGGCGGTGCCGTCATAGGGCTTGATGGTCTTGTCAATCCGGAAACCTTTGGGGTAAGTTGCGGACCGTATTGCAGGTCCAAAGCAACGTGGTCCCAGGTATGGTCCTTCCCGGGCCTCGTGGATCTTATCGATCCACGAACGTGCATCGTACGGCTCCGGGTTCTTCTTTTTTTTGTCAACAGGGGATGGCTGCGTGAATGACGCGGGACCCCTCCGCCATGGTGACTGCTTGGTGGTGACGGAGGCGGAGGTGGCGGTGGGCTAGCCTTCTTGCTGTTACCCTCCTACAACGCCTCACGCCTGTCACGGTTGCTTGTCAGACGCGGAGGGTCATGGCGTGACCTACTCTTGTGTCCTTGGTTGCGCTCTCCGTCATGACGGGTCTGCTCCGCGTTGTTGCGGATGACGATGCCACACTGCTTTGGTGGGGGCATATCCGTACGATGGTGAGCCTTGTAATCTTCGTGACATCGGGGAGATCGGGACGGTGGCGAAGTGCGACGAGGTCGGGCCTTTTCTCCGTGATTGGAGGATATGGGGATGGCGTCCTTCCTGTTGCGCGCATCCCTCCGTCTTCGTTCTGATGAACCCGTCTGGGACCCGACATCAAGTGGAGATCTGTCCCTTGGCGGCTTGTACTGGCTAGATTGGCAGAGCGCTGGGTTAGACTCAAGCCTCTGAGAGGTGGCCTTTTCCTGCTGCTTCACCGCCTTGGCCACTAGGTCATAGACCTGTTCCACTGCCTCAGGCGATCTATCCTGCTCCAGAAGGGTCTTGGCGACGGTGAGGTTAAGGAGTGAGGTGGGCATCACCTGCTTGCCTTCACTGTCAATGTATGGCTTGGCCTGTGCCGGCTTCGAGGGAGCCCATCCTAGGTTCCACCGTACACCAGGATCGTTGATGACGCGAGCCGGAGCTTTCTTAGCCTTCTACTGCTGTAGAAGAGTCTTGTACTCGGCCTCCATTGCTCTAGCTTTTTCTATGGACTTCTGCGTGTTGACCAGATCTCGATCTAGTTTCGCGCCTGGTTGCGTGATGGCTTGTGCTTCCTCCAGCAGCTGCTGGCGCTTCTCGTCAAGCTAGGTCACGTTGCGGATATGAGCAACAGTTAGTGGCTCAACGAGGAGATTGCCGTACATCACTCTATCAGCTGGAGTAACTTGGGATGCTGCAGACGTAGATGCTGGAGGTGGCAAGTTTGCGGTGTTGTTGTTGCTCGGGCCGGTGCCGAGTTCCTGCGGCTGCTTCACTGGGTTAGGCGGAGGAGGCATGACCTTTGCACGATCATCGTCAGCAGCAATAAGTGGCCCCTTCCCCTTTTCTAGCACAGTAGGCGGAGCTCGTCCGGGTTGATCTTCATCCATCGCCGTCCCAATGGTGACGAACACCCCTCGGGACGTGACAGCGTTGTTGGCTTGCTTGTCGCGCGAGTACTCATCCTCCATCTCCTGCATATCGGAGTCTAGCTCTTCTGGACTGAAGTCTATCTCCTCTGAATCGGCACTGAAATCAGCATAAAGCGCGTCAATGACAGAGTCGGAGGGTGCCAGGACTTCCTCGATGACGGGAGGTGGAGGTGCAACGGGCTCGACTACGACTGGAGGTGGTGGTGGTGCTGCGATGATGGCGGCAGGAGGCGGTGGCGGCGGCTGCTGAATCGGAGGTTCTCCGTCTCTGAGCGCAAGCTCCATCTGGGCTGCCGCGTCAGCTGCCGCGTAGTGTTGACGGTGCTCACCATCTCTTCGAGGGTAAGGCGTCCTGTTGCCTGCTGCCGTATTAAAGAATATCGGAGAAGTGTTCCGCGGCCCAATCCTTCCACGAAGAGATACAAAGCATTATCATCAGTGTAGTGGGCTAGATCGGCTCGTATATGGAGCCACTTGGCCAGGTAATCGTGGGGGTTTTCGCCCTCTCTCTGAACGTAGCGCACCAGATCGAAGATGGTAACCACGCCCACGAATTTGGATCTCTGCTGTCCAGACGCACGGACGAAGCCGGCGGATTTGAAGTGATCTTCCACCTTTATATCCTGCACAGGGGCGGTTTGGGTGCGCCTTGAATTTTTCCATTCTTTGCCGGCAATCTCCAAAGAGAGATCCGACATCGATCCTTCCGCGAACGTATCCTGCCCGTAGGCGGTCCGTGCGGGCCTTGGTGCTTTCCGATCTTTGTCGGCAAACTCCGAAGAGAGATCCGACATCGATCCTTCCGCGAACGTATCGTGCCCGTAGGCGGTCCGTGCGGGTCTTGATGCTCCTCCGACTCCCAGGGAACTAGTGCCCAAGTCGGTTTCGCCGATGAAGAGGTTGATGTCTCTGATAGGAACGATCGAACACCGCGTAGGGTTCGTCTTCGCCGGGATCCAGAACTCGTCGGGAGGGACGATCGGAATGTTGCCGGAGAAGAGAACGCGACCGATGGATACGGTTTCGCCGATTCCCATGAAGATCTTGGTCCTCGCCCGCTGAAGAGCCTGAAGCGCCTCTTGCCCCATGGTGGGCGCCAACTGTCGTGGTATTGCCGACGAGTACGCCATGGAGGGTTCCTCACAGTGCGTGTTTAGATACGTGGGGTAAGGCGGACGGTTGACGGGTATGAGGTAACATAGCTTACCCAGGTTCAGATCCCACAACGGTGGCGGAATCCTACTCCTGCTATAAATCACTATAAGGGCAATACGCCAAGTTACAGAGATAGGTTCTCTGTGCGAGGTTGTGTGTGCCGATCTATGATCGTATGAGATTGTCTGCCCTAAAGGCTCCCATAGGCCCGACTTATATAGTCGCCAGGTCCTAGGGTTACAGGGAAAAGTCCTAGCCGGACAGGTTACAGAGTCCTACATCATCTATTACTAGTCTTGTGTATCTTGCACTCCAAGCCTCCGGGTACGCTGGTAACTCCATCGTAGCCTTCCTTTATCCGGCATGGGCCACCCTTCTGGATCCACCTAACTGGGCCGCCCAGCAGGCCATAGGCCATGCTACCGACTATGGGCCACCCGGGTTAGCCGGATAAGAGACATGCTATAAGGATACCCATATAGCATATCCCCAACAACCAAGTCATTGACTCGACGGCTGGCTCGGAACTTTTGTGTTTTCTCGATGCATACTCAGGATACCACCAGATCAAGATGCGGAAGTCGGACCAATTGGCCACTTCGTTCACTACCCCATACGGCACATTTTGCTATGTCACGATGCCCTTTGGGCTGAAAAACGCAGGTGCTACCTACCAGCGGACAATGCAACGTTGCCTTCACGACCAAATTGGTCGGAACATTCACGCCTACGTGGACAATATCTCGGTGATGTCTAAAAAGTCAAACGACTTAATCTCCGACTTAAAAGAAACCTTTGATAATCTCCGAAAATACAACATGATGCTTAACCCTAAGAAGTGCGTCTTTGGGGTTCCAGCAGGCAAATTGTTGGGCTTCATCGTTTCCCAGCGTGGAATCGAGGTCAACCCGGAGAAAATCAAGGCCATATTGAACATAAACCGTCCGACATGCCTAAAGGACATTCAACGACTAACAGGTTGTGTTGCAGCAGTTAGTGGGTTCGTCAGCCGACTTGGAGAGAAGGCTCTGCCGCTGTACAAGTTGTTGAAGAAGGCGGACAAATTCACGTGGACGGACGAAGCAGATGCAACATTGAAGCAGCTCAAGGAGATTCTTTCCTCAGCGCCCATCCTTGCAGCACCCGAGCCTGGTGAGCCCCTATTCATTTACATGGCAGCAACCAACCGGGTTATCAGCATCGTCGTCGTGGTAGAGCGGAAGGAACCAGGCTATGAGCACGGAGTTCAACGACCAGTTTACTATGTGGGCGAGGTCTTGACGGAGTCCAAGCAACGTTACCCGCACTACCAAAAGATAGCTTATGGAGTATTCCTTGCTTCGTGGAAGCTGAGGCATTACTTTCAGGAGCACCCAGTCACGGTGGTAAGCAAGACTCCACTGTCCGACATTATCAATAACATCGACGCTACAGGAAGGGTCGCGAAGTGGGGCATTGAACTTGTCGCCTTCGAGATCACCTACAAGAGACGCGACGCTATCAAGTCACAAGCCTTGGAGGATTTTGTTGCAGATTTACCAGCAGATCCGCCATCTACCAGCAGAAGCTACATAGCTACCAGCAGAAGCTACGCAGCTACCATAGTCGTCGCGTTCGGCATCACTCGTTTAAAGAGGGGGATTTGGTGCTCCGACTTAAGCAGAAGAAGTCACACAAATTATCCCCGCCATGGGAAGGACCGTTCATCATAAGCAAGGCGCTGCTCAATGGGTCTTACTACCTTGTTGACAATCGTGAACTAAAGGATAGACCCAATGAGGATCATAAGCGTAAGCGACGTGACCCGGATGATGACTACCCGGAGCTTGATCGGCCAAGGAACATAGCACAACTACGTCCTTTTTACACTTAGCATTTTTTATCTAATTGTGTACCTCTTATATGATCAATGAAATAAATCTCTCTGGTTCACTCATATCTCTGAGTCTTTTACCTCCTTTAGTGTTCATTTTTGGATCATGTAAAAACTTTATGCACAAGCTTTGCATTTGCACTTGTGAAAATACCACCTACGGGCGTTAGCTTAAGTTTTCTGGTCTACACGTTCTTTGTTGTTTTTATGTGGATTCTGGAGTAGTGACTTTCGACACTTATTGTCAGCGATATTGTGCTCAGGTTATTGACGGTGCCATTGGGCATCATCACCTGAGCACCTGGTTCCGACAACGAGTCTTTTGACTCACGAAAGGTCAAGCATAAAAACCAAAGTAATGGATAAGCCAGCACTTGCTTAAAAAAATATGTACATGCTGGAAACTAAGTTCTTAAGTAGCAGGAAATAACAACCATTGTTTTCCGCCTTAAGTTACATCATCAAGTTTTTTCCGCGCATACACCAAAGATGAAACAAATATTACAAAGTTGTTTTTCATTCCTTTGGCGCAGGAGACTTGGAAGCAGCATCGTCATCAGCCGGAGAATCACCCTCGGTGTCGGCACTATGGTGGGACTAGGAGGAATCTTGGTTGTTGCTATCGATGGTGTTCATGGGCACAAACACGTCGATGTCCACCAACTCGGCAACTCTGGTGTCGTAACCCGCGAGTGATGACAAGATGGCTTCATGATCAATCTCGTTGCCGTCATCGTCAACGTCGGGGATACCAGAGGTCACCGTGTCGATGTTGGCATCTTCGTAGTGTGCCTTCACCATAGACAGCGCCATCCTTGCGCCAGCCCGTGCACATGAAGCTTTCCAGCTTGTGATATGCTCGGTGGCTCGGTGCAGAATGTCTGAGTACTTCGCCATGGAGTCCGAGGCCTTGATGTGTATCTGGAGGGGCTTGGCAATCTCTTTGGCTTGGGTGATGGCGGTGTTGATGAAGTTGCCGGCAAGAACCATGCATTGCTTGGCTGGAGGAGGCGATCTGGTTAAACCCATAGGAGCTACAAATTCTGACAAGGATCTCATGAGTTCAACAATTCAAAGTATCCAGACTACAGAAATACAAGGCGGAGGAAACTTACTGAAGATGCTGGCCTCAGCTTGCCAGAGGGTGTCCGCCAAGGATTGTTTCTCTTGTTGGAGGAGCTTGTACGCCTCGCCATGGTGGTGATTCTGCTCATCGGCAGCACACGCTTTTGATCTTTCAAGATCGCGATCTCCTCCTTCAAGCGGTTTATTTCCTCGGCGGCAGAGTCCTGCAAGGCCTTCATTGATTCTTCATGCATTTTTAGCATGTCTTCTCTCTCCTTCTTAAGGATTTGGTTTTTTCTGTCCAGCTGCTGAATGTGCTTGGACTGCTCAACAATGTCCTTGGCCTTGGCGACATGTTCTGCAAGTCGGAGAAAACAAAGTACACAGTGAGTACTCGGAGAAAGTGGGCACAAAAACAAGACGGAATGCGCAAAAAGAAAACAGACTCTTGTTTTTGATGATCTGTTCCTTCAAGATGGCAGTTTTACCCTTTTTGGCTTCAAGATCTGCGCGCATCTTCTGGTACTTGTCGTTGGCCATGCCCCTCCGAGCATTCTCGTTCTGTGGAAAAAAGGAAAAAAGTTAAACCGTTGTTTAGTCTACTTGGAGCATCTAGTCGGAAGCTTTCCACCTAGACGCTCGGGGACTACAGCGAGAGTTTTTTATTTAGCAGTATGCTTCGCTTTTCTTTAAGCATCTAGTCGGAGCTAATTCAGTTCTCGATTAGAAGCTTGGGGGCTACAGTATAAAGTTTTTAACTCGGAAAATGTTTAACTTTTCTTTAAGCACCTAGTCGGAACTAATTCAGTTACAACTAGAGGCTTGGGGGCTACAGTATTGAACATTATAAACACTATGTATGCTACTCTTAAAGCATCTAGTCGGAATAGTTTGTTCCATCTAAATGCTTGGGGGCTACAGTGGGAGTTTTTTCTAACTTAGTCACTCTTAGAGCATATAGATGCAAAGCCTATGGTTTTACGTCTACATCCTCGGGGGCTACAGTGGGATACTCATATGAAATGCAAAAGGCAAAGTAAAACTTACAAGTGCAATAATCTTGAAGTTTGTAGCGCTCTCGGCTAGCAGCTTTCCAAAGGAGATGCTATTTCCTCGCAATATATCCGCTTGTCGGAGAAGCTCCTCAAGACCGCACGTCGGAGATGATGGTACTCCTCCAGGAACCAGAGTTGTGTTACTTGGCGTGAGCGCCGGGTAGACTATCTTCAGAAACTCAAAGGGTTTCTGGGAGCAAGGGCACCACCTTCGGCAGAGGTACCAGCTTCCACCACCACCTTGCCGCCACCGATGGCATCCTTAGCCGGAGCTTCAGCCATTTGTTGAGCGGTGCTCCCCTACATCGCCTGCTCGCCGACAACATCGAGTTTGGTAGAGGCGCCAGAATCTACTTCCATGACGGAAGGGCCTGGTGCCTCCTTAGCTTGTGAGCTTGTCGGGGCAGATGGAGGCTTGACGGCAGGGGTAGCAGGGGCGATGTCGGGGGAGGCATCGCGATGCAGCATATCCTTGATATTTGGAGAAGCCCCCAAAGTTTTGGAGGTCTTCTTGAGGCTGCTCGTGGCTTTCTTTCTAAAACGTGCAAATGCATAAGTACAGGAACAAGACAGACAGATAGACAATGTCGGAGAATGAGAAGCTTACACTAGGGGGGTTCTTTGGCAAAAATCCTGGTGGCTTTGCTCTTTTCTGCCTCCAGGGCGGCGGTAGTATTTTTGGAGGCTCCACCCTCCATCTTCTTCTTCTTTCCTCCGTCGGCAGCGTCAGAGGTGGAGCTCTTCCGCTTTCGCGCCAACGGGACATCATCGTCGGACACGATCATGACTTCCTTGATCTTTGGATCGTAGATTTGGGCAGCCAGGTTGCCCTCCTCTAGATCGCTAAGCTGTTAAGTAAGAAGTCACCGTGCTAGACAAAATTACATGTGAAAGACGGAAGAGTTGGAGTATATGTTGTACACAGAAAATAAATACCTACATTTGGGCACTTTCCGTCTACGAACATGTCATAGGTGATGGTGAAGCCACGCTTCTTATCCTTCACCTTGACGATGTCCTTAAGGCGGAGCTTGACGGAGTCGCTCGAGAAGTTATCCACGGAGATCCGGAGGGTATCCCTTTGATCACTGGTATACTCGTGCATGAACTTCGCGCGGTGCTGCAGAGGTTGGATTCGCCTGATGAACCAGAACATGGCTAGGTCCAAGCCGGTTAAACCTGTCTCTACGAACCATTCGATCCGCCTTATAGCACGGGAAGCATCGAGGACAAAAGGAAGGGTGGTTTGGGATCTCCATGCGGAAACTTCAGCGGAGGCTCCATCCGCGAAGTCCGGGTACGTCACTTCTTGGCCCGCCAAAGGAATGTCGGGGCTGTAAAAGTACGTCCGCTGCTAGTTCTTGCAGGACTCGTGGCCGACGATGTCGGGGAACCGCCGGGCAGGTCGAATCTTGAAGATTATGGTGCTGCAGTTCCTAAGCTCCTCCTTACTATGTCCGGCTTCACGTTTGACGGTGAAGAAGTACACGAACAAGTCTAACCTAGGCCTTTTCCCTAGATAACCCTCGCAAAGTGTCGTGAAGTTGATAAGCACTAAGATGCTATTGGGGGAGAGGTTATGGGGTTGGACCTTGTAATGGTTCAAGAGGGAGAGGAAGAAGTGGGAGATGGGCAGGGAAACGCCGCGTACCAGCTGAGACTTGAGGTACACCTTTTCTCCGGCTTGGGGAGAAGGTGTCACCTCGCCGGCCGGCGCCGCCTGCCAGGCGAGCCCCTCCGTCGCGGGAAGGTAGCCTTCAGCGACCATCTCTTGGATGTCGCGGTCTGTGATGTCCGAGCCACGCCACTCGGTCCTCCTCCAGTGATTCCAGCGCCGCCAAATTGTGGTCGCCGCCGGTGGACTCGATCACCGCAGATGCGGGGATGACCAAGCCCTCTGGGGCATGACGACGGAGCTAGCCGGCTTCGCCGCGGCTTCGCTCGACGCCGCCATCGACGGGGAGGTGCTGCTGCTGGCCATGGAGTGATGGACGGGTGCGACTGGCACAGATGGAAGCTAGGGTTTTTGAGGTTTCTCGCAGAGAGCTCGAGGAGACGTGCGGCTGGAGGAAGAAGACGACACGAGAAGAATGGGGTAAAAAGTGGAAAATTCCCCACAGTTACTATTTATCATCCTCGGCGTCAAGATTCGTGCAGCTAATCGAACGGTTGCCGCGTAGACGACGTGTTCGTGGATGTGCGCGGAAATTTCGCCACGTCTCCAACCGCCGCCGCCAACGGTTCGTATCGCTCGCGCGGGAAAATCGGATATGATTGCGTTCTCTGCATGTGTGAGTTACGAGGCATCGCTGACCTAAGCCTACGTCATCCTAGCTGACACGCGTAGATGAGCCGTCACATCGAAGATTCCGGCATGGACGGATTTAATCCGATTACGGAAGAGTATGATGGAAGACTCAGCATTTCTCTGACTTACAAATCGAAGACGGAGAAAACCTTGCAGGGTTCTTTGGGGCGACTACAAGATGTTGCTTGACGATCTGCCGACATCATTCTAGACGGGGCATTCCACGTGAAGAGGCAAGACGGCGCAAGATCTCGGAGTTCTCCGGGTGCTACTGTTGGGGATATGCTATATGGGTATCCTTATAGCATGTCTCTTATCTGGCTAACCCGGGTGGCCCATAGTCGGTATCATGGCCTATGGCCTGCTGGGCGGTCCAGTTAGGTGGATCCAGAACGGAGGCCCATGCCGGATAAAGGAAGGCTATGGTGGAGTTACCAGCGTACCCGGAGCCTTGGAGTGCAAGATATACAAGACTAGTAATAGACGGTGTAGGACTCTGTAACCTGTCCGGCTAGGACTTTTCCCTGTAACCCTAGGACTTGGCGACTATATAAGTCGTGCCTATGGGAGCCTTTAGGGCAGACAATCTCATACGATCATAGATCGACACACACAACCCCGCACAGCGAACCTATCTCTGTAACTCGGTGTATTTCCTTTATAGTGATTTATAGTAGGAGTAGGATTCCGCCACCATTGTGGGATCTGCACCTGGGTAAGATGTGTTACCTCGTACCCGTCTACCGTCTGCCTTACCCCACGTCTCTAAACATGCACTGTGAGGACCCCTCCATGGCGTACTCGTCGGCAATACCCCGACATCAGTAGCAACACTTTTTGAGGTTTAAAAGGAAAAGAGAAAAGGCTTATAGGTATTTTGTATAATTTATTTTGTTTCTTGTTGGCTCATAAGCTTAGTATTATTTATTTAAGATCTTTTGTGTCTTCAAGGAAGATTGCATGTTTGGCTTTATCACTTGTAGGTTTGCTTGTTTCCTTCAACTCTTCTGCTTGCTACCCAGCCCTGCTAGCCAAAAACCTGTTTTCAGAAGGCATACTTCTCATGCTTCCAACCCATTTGAACCAAAACCTGTGTCATTTGTGTCCACCATATCTACCTATTAGCATTTGCTATTCCAAGCAAATTATCAAGCTTCATCTATCTTTCGAATTAAAAAGTATTTTGTTATGTGAAAACTAGTTAGTAAAGCTCTCACGAACTTGATGGCACACCTTATTTCCTTGCCCCTAATAGACTTGAGCCATTGTGTCATCGAAGTTGTATATGCTTGCATCTATACGTTGGAATTAGCAAAACCGTGCTATCACAGGGAACGCTTTCAACATTTCGCCTGTACGTTGTACACAGTTGATATCATGCTCTTTTGTTTGTGGATGTCGACGGTGTGAAATAAAGAGGGAGCTTCTAAGTCCATGGAGTGATGTATGTGTGCTAGAGAAACACCTGGGCCCCTAGCCTAATCCATGCATAATCATGGTAGAATCTTGCAGCATCACCATAATGAGCGTTCTATGAAGCATCCTCAATAAAAACCTATGCACATTGTAAATAAAAATATCACTGAGATGCTCATTGTCTGCTTGCCATGTCATTTTGGTTCTGGGATAGCTCCCGTACCATGTGCAAGGGGTACCCCGTTGGAGGTTCTTTATGATAACACATGTACTTACAATGACAAGAACTTACCCGTGACCAAAGTTGAGTAGCATGAGGAGCGGCCCTTGTACTCAAGGGACATGAGATTGCCAACTTATATTTCGTCAAGCATACACTCCATCCTTGTTCACTTTAACCTTAATCATCTCAAGATTCCTATGATAGTGGAAATGAGGGCTCAAAGCTAGTAAGTACCATAATCTTTTGGAAGCTCTTTATGACTTGAAATCCCTGCTTCCTTCTATGAAGGGACCTTTCTCATATTTCCAAGTTGAGTCAGTAAACCTACTTCCTCTCTATCTCAACCAAGCAATTGAGTTGTTGTGTTTCAAGCATTCATATGGTGATTTATTCAATCATGTTCTTTATCTTCCTTGTTTGCACAAAACTCTTATGTATTGAGTATTACTTTGAAAGCCTTCTTTGTGAAAACCTTTTGAGCAATGAGTGCTCCTGTTTTGAAGACTTCTACAAAAAGATTTTTGTGGAAGTGTTTGCCAGCTGTTCTCTGACCAAGAACAAAGTTCGCCAATTCCAATTATGATTTATCTTTATGCATCTCTATTGTGACTCCTATAATTGTTGCAAGCTAAGTTATATAATGGTGATTTGCTTTCTTCTATGAGTTGTGTAATGGTAAGTGTGATGCTTCTTGTCTGTATTCTTTTATCGACACTTCACTCCATAAACCTGTGGACATGTTTACTGAGCTCAGTTTTCGCTTGGGGACAAGCGAAGGTCTAATCTTGGGGGGAGTTGATACGTCCAATTTGCATCACCATTCTATATCATAATTTGCCTCTATTCATTGATATATTTCTTATTATGAGGTGTTACTTATGTCTTTTCCTCTGTTTTTGCATGTTGGATGATTCATGGAGGATGGACTGTCGGAGTCAGGTTTCTGATGGAAAAGGAGGTGTTTTGATGCAATTTTGTGAAGATAAAAAAACCAGGACAATATTGGAAAAATATATTTTCCTAAAAGACGAAGGAAGGCAGAAGGGGAGGCGTAGCTGGCCACAGGGGGCCCACACCCCCTAGGCGCGGGTCCCCCTGGGCCGCTCCTAGGGAAGGTGTGGCCCACCTGGCCGGCCTCTGACTCCGCCCTCTCGCCTATAACTTCCTCTCGAAACCCTAACAACAGGAGAGCAACCACAGAAAGATTTCCGTCGCCTCTACGGCAAACAGATTTCTGCCAGGGAAATTACTTCCTAGAGAGGGGAGATCGTCTCCATCAACACCATCGTCAAGCTAGATTTCATCGAGATCATCATCATCTCCACCAGCACCATCATCACCACTCCATCTCGCTGTAACAATTGTTTTGGATCTTGCACTAGTTCTTAGGGGAAACTTTCCAGGTGTTGATTGCTATTGTAGTTGATGCTTGTGAGTGGAACCATTGGATTATCCATCACCATATCATCTTTGATCTTGATCCGTATGATGTCTCGTGAGTAGTTCATTTTGTTCTTGGGGACATGGGAGAAGTCATGTTTTTAGTAGTGGATTTGTGTTGAGTTATTATTCAATGGTTTAGTATTTAAGTTGTGGTGCTATTCTTCTAGTGGTGTCATGTGAACGTCGACTACATGATACTTCACCATTTATGGGCTTAGGGGACTACATTGTTTATTTGGCTACTAATTGTGGTGTTGCCGGAGTGATAGAAACATGAACCCCCGTTAGAACACCTTTGCACAAGGGAGCATAGGATCTCAGAGTTTAAGGCTGTGGTTAGGTTTATATCTTAACTGCTTTCCTGTAGTTGTGGATGCTTGTAGGGGGTTTAATCACAAGTATGTACTAGTCCAAGTAAGGTCGGTACATTAGCACAGGTTCACCCACACAACACTTACAGCACCAAAGAAGAGTACTCAGCTATTTGAAGTGAAAGCACTTTACAGAATTCCCATGTGTCCTCGAGAACGTTTGTTCTTTATAAGTATTTCCACCAGCTTGTCCTTTGCTAAGAAAGGATTGGGCCACATGCTGCGTTTGTTCGTTGTCTTTATTACTTGCAATTTGTTTTGTTGCTTTATCAGAAATGCCTAAAAATCCGTTTGCTAAGTATTTACAGAGATGTCCTGCTCCATACCACTTAGTCAACACATTCTGCTCCTCGTTGGGATCGATACTCCTCTTTATCAAAAGTACTACGATACACCCCCTATACTTGTGGGTCATTAGCCACCCCGACCACTCCTCCCCTTCTCCTTAACCTCAGTGTTTTCCCCTATCTTTGATCAACCTTCCCTTGCCCTCCCCTTTTGTCGCAGGTACCCGGAGCCGCCGCCACCAGATGCATGCCGAAATGGAGTACCTACAGCGAGTTGAGCATTCTCGGGCCCCCATGGAAGAGCCCCAACCTTCCCCGCGTCCCCTAGAACTCTGGCAGCCGCTCGGTGGCCTACACAATGACATTGTAGTCAAAGATGCACCACCGCGAGCACTGGGTCGTTCTCCTCCTGCTCCGTCGCGTGCCCCGCTTCCATGTCCGAACCCCATGATCCTGCCCATCGTTGGGGTCAGCGCCGCGCGCCGCGTCAATCGACCACATCCTCGATGCTCCTCAGAGCCTTGGTCAGCCTTCCAGTCACCCTCTAGTCTGCCCTAGAGTTTTGCCCCCGCCACCCCTGACTCAATAAGGAAGAAGACCCATAGTCGTTCATCGCCTCTTGATCCAACAGCGGAAAACCACTGATACCCCTTTTCCCTCTACAGCCGTTGACAAGATGGCCCCGCCTGTCAGCACTCCAAACCCGCCTCTCGCGCAGGGTGCTGCCCTCTTGGGCCAGAATTCCCTCGCGCAGCCCAACAACACCCAGATCTGGCCCAGTGCCTTTTTCTATTGTAGCTTTATTCTTTTAGTTGGTCTGCCAGATTACTTGCTACGATTAAATCAAAAAGAAAATGAAAAAACATATTTCGGCCAGATCCGTTTTTCTACATGTTTTCGAATATTTTTTCAAACATGCAGAACATGTCCCTTGCCAAAAATAAGTCCCCTTATTCATTGGCATTTATTCCACAAAAGTGTATGCCTTGTAGTAAATAAATCACTCATTGAGTTATACACATCCAGAATTATATCTATACCTATCTAAAATTAGGAGCTCAAGAATTATTGAGATCTAATTGAATTTTAATGGTTTAAACATCTCAGTCTAAAACTGTTTCACTAAATAAATCACCTCAGTAGCCTTGTATATCCAAAATTTGTGATTCCAATTTCCGCAGAAAGGTATTGTAAATACCTACAATGTTCGTTTGGATTCACCTTATAATCTTTTGTGTTGTATGTTTGGATTCCAATTCACCTTATTGTAAAGCTAATAATGTGTTGTATGTTTGATTTTTGTATTTTATTGATGTTTGTATCCCTTGTGTTGATTGTGCCCTTGTTTGCTTGCATGTATGATACATGACAATGATAGTTGCGATTATTTTGAAGACCGACGAAGATGGTTATTACTTGGTTATTATGGTATTCTAAAGAAGAAGTCCAGGGACATATTTCCATATTGTTGATCATCAGGCAAGCCACCTTCTTGCTCATGAGCCTTGTCCTATTGTTTTACTTATGCATGTTTTACCTACTTTTATCGAAACTGTGTTGTTTTATTATACGATGATCAATATATATATGGTAGTGGCTTGTCTCCTCCAAATCATTACCCTTTTTCTACTACTTAGTGCAAACCCCTTGATGACACCTACTTGCCCCTAGTATGTTAGATGGTTTAGCACCATACCCCCTTGTAGACCCCGTTTTAGCCGAAGCAAAACGATGGGATGGGAAGACCTTGCAAAAGTTTTATGAAAATATTTTATGGTTAAACATTGGTGAGGTTCGACCTAGCAAGATATGTTTGGGAAAGTAAAAAGGTTTTGGTTTCACAAAATATGCTAAAATAAAATGGAGGGAAAAGGTTTATGAAAACACACCAGGCTCTTTGCAGTTTTTCCTAAACAATTAACCCATGCAACCACATTACTAATAAATGGGAAGGGGCTAGGCTCGAAGTTTGTTTACTCCGGTATGAGTTGCCTCGCAACTACTACAGGGTATGTTGATATCTGGAGGCTGGGACTTCTCCTGTAATGGTCCATGAAGAATCGACCAGGTGAAGAAACGAACGGTTTGCCCGCCGCCAGGCGTTACTATGAGCCTCTCATTGAAAGCGCACACTTTGTGTAGTGAAAAAAGATCTCCGGTTGGTCCACGGTACCCGACATCCCGGTATTGAGAGAAACGACTCATAGGGTAGGCACTTATACTGGAGTGGGAAGTCTGAAGGTCTTGACCGGATACTCGACACATGATCGGTGTAGATCATGGTAGGGTACCCGTTTGGTGTGGGTAAAGTGTACAAACTCTATAGAGTGTAAATATATTCGAATAGCCGTGTCCATGGTCATGGACGGTTGGGAAGGTTGCTATAGAGCGGTGCTGGTTTTGATTACAAAAGGTACTTCAGAAAATCAATGGATTTGGAAATGTTTTGACCATGGGATGGTCGCAAAGGAAGGAAAGGAGTTTGGTCATGGGATGACCGGAAAAATAAACGAATGGGTGACCCAATCCATGTGTTTTCCAAAAACTTTCTAAAGAGGTTTCCAAAAGTTTTGACAAAGATGGGTAGATGCTATATCTGCAAGAGAAACTATTTGAGAGAAGAACCTCTCTTGGAGCCCTCCTACTACCACAACCATATTGCATATCCTCTTATTATTATTGTTACCTTAAGGTGTTTTGCGAGTATATTCAAAGTAATCACCGACATTGTCCCTAGCTATTAACTTGGTCAGAGTCAAGAAGAGAGAAAAAAAGAAGATATTATAGGATACTATGCGAGCTAGGACGTTCTCCTAGTCAGATACCTGTAGGTTAAGGCAGGGCTCGAATCTAAGATCTATCAAAGTTCCGTTGATGTTGATCATTTTAACCATAATGGCATTAAGGTATTACTTGTATCCGTGTAAGTAATGGATGTTTACTGTGATACTTGTCAGTTATATGGCACGACAGACTGATCATGGGATCGTGGTGTATGCATAACATGGATTCTCGGAGGATTAATCCAGGGAAACCACATGAAAGATAGAGGAAACTTGCATAGGAAATAAATAAGGATTAAATTTCATAAAAGTAAAGACGAGAAAGGCGTTTAAAATTCCTGGAGATAAGAAGTTAGGAACGGGGATAAACGGTTCATGGTGATAGTGAAAGTGCAAAATGAATAAAGTGTAATAAGTCATAGTGACATTTATTATTTGTAAATGAGTAGGCAAGCAACCCATATACCGACTAGGAGTTCTCATGGAAAATTCCTCCTAGCACCAATGATCCATCTGTCTGTTACCACGGCAATGGTCAGCATATTAATTAAGGTCTTGCAACCGGATCAAGGCTTTAATCTTGATGGTTCCTTGTTGTCCTCGAGTAATGCTAGCTCCTCATTGATATCGGCCGTGTCACTCAGGGGTCACCAATTTTCTATCATACAAGTTCATACCTATAAGACATTTGGGTCATGTTACCTGGGCCCTTAAATTAGATAACAAGCATTAGGAAAACATAGATAATCATTCTCACAAATTAATAAACACTATAACAATCACAAATGGATGTATTTAAAGGAGGATGACACATCTCACCAATTCCCTAGATCTCCCACGCCTATGGGTATTTACTCAGACATGAGAGGAAGACAAATCAAAGACATAATTGTATTGCAAATAGGAATCCAAAGTTATTGTAGAAAAATCACAATAGCGATTTAAGATCAAGTCAAATACAAACAAAAGGTAGATCAAAGTATCAAACCCTAATCTTACAATTGTCAATCTCTCTCTCTCTAAGTAATGATGGGGATGATGGTGGAGTTTGTGGTCAAGGAGGTGAAAATCGTCGAGGAATGAATGGAGGTTCTTCTCCTCTTCCCGATCTGATCTCCCCTCTCTGGATGAGTTTGCGGCGGCTATGTTCTCTTTTCTTTTCCTCCTCCTTCATGAAAGTTACTTGTATTGATATAGCGGAGTTGTCAGCGTGTAGTATGATTGAACGGTATGCGCGGGTCCCGACTGTACCTCTGGTCATTAAGCTCACTGAACGCCTCCAATGAAAGGGGATCCTATTGAGGATTTACTTCTTTAGATGCAATTATCCCATAAATGCTATTAGATCTTTAATAAATGTTCATGACCTGAAAACCATCACAAGAAACCAAGGATTCGCTAATTGTGACATTAATGATAGTAGAAAGAAGTAATCTTCAGTGAAATCCGGCAATAAACAAGAGAAAAATCAATAGTAAAAGGTGATGAAATTTGGAGCTATCAACTTCCCTAAGCTTAGCGGTTACTTGCCCTCGAGTGTGAAAGCTATAATGAGTAATAGCGAGGAATTGAATAAAAACAAAAGACTTAGAGAAACTCTAGTAGACCCCTTAAAACCGTGGAACCAGAAAAATAACCGCCACTTTCTGGTTTTTCCCGACAAAACTGGCCAGACCAGAAACCATATAACCCCCCGAACCAGAATTTTTTTAGGGGGGCCGAGAAAACTAGCCCGTGGAACCAGATATTCTCAGGTTTCGATCCCAACCCGGAGGAGAACCATATCGCTAGGATTTTTTGGCGGGAGGGACATTTTACCTCATACCCCTCCCCTTTCGCCGCCCTCGTACCGAACTGCCACCACGCGCCACCATATATTTAGGCCCCTATGGGTCGATTCATTCCACGCAGAAGGCTGTAGGCGCCCGGCAAACCCGTCCCCCAGCCGCTGCGGGCCGGAAAGTCCCTTCCGACGCAGATCCGCCACTGCCGTCGCCATCTTCCTGCCGCTCGAAGGTAAAATTCTCTACCACTCGAGTTTGACCTCGTAGATCTCCCATCCGCAAGATCTAAATATCGCTCGCGATCTGTAGATGGAGTTGGACCCCTGCGAGGAATTTTTGTTGGACGATTCGTCCTCCTCCGATAACTCAGATGTGGAGACGCTGCTCGGGGACCACCGTCAACACATGATGGTGGTCGTTCTTGCCCTCAAGGAGGACGACAGCAGGAGGAAGAGGCGGCGCGGCTCCACGGTCGGCCGCCTTTGCATCCCTTGCAACCGCAAGTTGGGAGACGACACGCGAGAATATTTTGCCGAGGTATCAACATACCCACCTCACATCTTTCGTAGACTCTATCAAATGCGCCGCTCGCTGTTCTTCAAGATAGTGAAGACTTCCGAGGCCACCCATTCTCTTCGGCGCACCTTCCTCTTGAATGTAACTCCCTGTTTTATCCCATGGCGGCTCTCCCCTTGGCGTTCCTGGAATGGAAATGGTCAATCTCCTACTCTGCCGCTAAGGATCTGGATAATGGTTGGGCCAAGGTATTTGATGGCACCTTGGAATTGTGGACTCATAAGAATTGGTTGGTCTTGCGTGATGCAAAGGCTAGGCCGATCACTGGCAGATATCTTGTCGATGGGGAATTATTGGACTCGAGATCGTAAGGATCTGAGGTTAAATTTCGTGATCATGTGGTGACAGTTGGTTGTTGCATTGTTTCCCCGTCGAGTTCAGAGAATGTTATCACGGTTAATCCGTCCACTGATCTCAGGTAATCAAAATTTGAATATGCCTTCCGATCAACCTAAGGTACGTGATACCCCATGTGATCTACTAATTCCTGCATGCCTCGTACTATTGAAAAAGAGTTGGAAGATTACATATTCCACACCTAAGGATCTGGATAGAGGTCATATGAAATCCTATGATGGCACCTTAGATCTCTGGACAAATGACAATTTGCTTGTTTTAAAAAATGCACGAGGCGAAAGGATTGCTAGAAAGTATCTAGTGGCTAGTGACACTTTCAGTCTGGGGGCTAAAATTCGATTTCCTAAACATGTTGTCAGAATGGGTGTCCCGTTTGTAGATGGATCAAGTTATATCTCGAGTGATACATGTAATCAGAGGACCACTGCAATTGGTTCTCCTGTTTCTGACGATAGGTGTAGTATAGTCACTCGGACCCAGTTGGATTCTCCAGTGGTTACGGATGCTGGTACTGAATCTTGTAAGGCTACTCTCCAGGATGATTCGTTTGGAGTTCATACTTCTCTCATTCTGGGATTGGATTTTTCTCACGGTACAAGCTTTGCCAAGGATGTTAGAAATAAATTTCATTCTACGGTGCATCCATCAGATCATTCTGGTCATTTTATAATGATCGTTTCCTTTGGAAGGGCCAACTTCAGGATGGAGGAAGACACTGTTAGTATAGGCCTGGAGTCAGTGATTGGTGGATATTGTGGGGAACTAACAGTCTCGCTTCTTCGTGATAGAGTGTTCTGTTTTTCAATGGCTAGTAAGCAAGTGGGTTTTCATATTTTTAGGCTTCGAAAATATTCATGTAGTTAGTTCAAGTGTTTTTTCACCAATGGGGCAGAGGAGGTCCAAACTGGCAGCGAGAGTTTGGGCAATGGAAAAGGATAGTGATGAAGAGTGGAACCTTGTGAGTCCCACCAAGAAGAGTCCAACGTCGTCTAGCTGCTATGCAGTCTGGAAAACCAAAGTCTATACTGCGATCTGCTCAAGCTTATCGTAAATGTTGGTTTTTGCTGAGTCATTGAGCTACACTGCATGCCTAGGTTATCAAGATCCCAATGCAGCAAAACCTTCATGAGTTATATTTCCACTAGCTTAACCTAAACTATTGAAACATAGCAACTCGACTGAAATCAGTAGTCAACCAAGCCAGTTTTTTGTAAACCCCCCTTTATCATCCAAATAATTCCACTGCTGCAAATTGTTACACCGATGTTATTATCTAACACTACTCCTCCCAAATCTCGGGACGAGATTATTTTAAGGGGAAAGGTCTATAACATCACAATTTCAGCAACCCTTATTTTTTTTCAAAAAGGCAAAAATCAGGAGGAACAAAACTTTTTCATATTAAGTGTTGCACTTCTTGTTGATTGTTTGCTTGTGCATATGCCACTGATTGTGTATTAGAAGATATACTCCTTACCCTAACTCTAGTTGACAAAAACTTTTTTTACAGAAGAGATGTCTTGCCTCATCTTTCATATTCTCAAATGTTCTAGCATTTCAAACTGGAGCCAAGATGACTTTGCCAACAAAATGTTTTACTAGTTTCTATTAACAAAACTATGGAGACCTATATATTATCTCCTTATGTTTTCACAACAGAGTATTCCCCTACTCTTATCTCTAGGTTTTCCAAAACCTTTATGAAAACCTTTTCATTCCAATCTTGGTATAAATACCAAGAGGTCCTTACCTTACTTCAAATCACAACCTATTCAAAATATCCATGCTTACCTAAAGCTAGACTTGATGGTAACCTTAGTATTAGTGGATAAGTTTGATAAGCTGAGTTACCTTGATCTGCTGCCTAATGAATTGCCTTGATCCGCTGTCTGATGAACTGCCTTGTCTATTGTTTGATGAATGACCTTGATCTGCTGATTGCCTTGATTGATTAGGAACTAGAGTGATATAATCTAATAGCTCATCCCTTAGGATCAAATCCATGGTTAATATCACCAAATCCTGAACCAAGTCTCCTAAGATGGATCTATCCTAAGATACCCAAGTGACCTACTAATCAACTTAACCATATCAACCCTGAGCTAATCCTTTGTATTAGCATCCAATGTTGGAGATATGCCCTAGAGGAAATAATAAATGTAGTTATTATTATATCTTTGTGTTTATGATAAATGTTTACAATGATGCTATAGCAGTATTAACCAGAAACATTAATACTTGTGTGATTTGTAAACTAAATTAGAGTCCCTAGTAAAGCCTCTTTATAATACTAGCTTGTTGATTAATAGATGATCATGGTTTCTTGATCATGAACATTTGAGATGTTGTTAATAACAAGGTCATATCATTAGGATAATGATATGATGGACATACTCCTATAGATAAGCGTAGCATAAAGATCAAGTCATTTTAATAGTTCAATTGCTATAAGCTTTTTGGTACATAGTATTCTGATTCCTTCGACCATGAGATCATGCTTATCACCATCACCGGAAGGATGCTTTGATGACATCAAACACCACACCGTAACTAGGTGGCTATAAAGGTGGCATTGAGTGTTCGGAAAGTATGGGTTGAGACACATGGATCAAGAGTGGGATTTGTCCATCCATATGACGGATAAATATACTCCGGGCCCTCTCGGTGGAATGTCATCCAATTAGCTTGCAAGCATGTGACTGGATCACAAGGGATCACATATCACGGGAACGAGAAAAGAGTACTTATCAGTAACGAGGTTGAACTAGGTATGCAGAGATATCGATGATCACAACCTCGGATAAGTAAACTATCGTTAGACAAAGGGAAAGTATGTAAGTGGTTCATTCGATCGCAAAGTAATCATAGAAATATGTGGGAGCCATATGAATTTCCAGATTCCTCTATTGGTTATTGATCGGAGAAGAGTCTCGATGATGTCCGCATAATTCACGAACCGTAGGGAGACACACTTAAGGATTCGATGTTGTTGAATAGTTATGGAATGATGAGTAAGATACCGAATGTTGTTCGGAGTCTCGGATGGGATCCAGGATATCACGAGGAGATCCGGAATGGTCCGGAGAATAAGATTCATATAAGGAAAGTCATGTTTCGGAGTTGGGGAATTTTTCCGGTGTTTTCATCGGGAATGTTCTAGAAGGGTCCGGAAGGTCCGGCACTCCGGAGGGGAAGGGTACATGAATGTATCATAACAATATAGAATGGTTGCATCATGTACTAGGTCAGTCGACTGAGCAAAATAAAGGGAGAAATCAAATCCTAGTTTGAAAGTCAAACGCCAATTTAAAAAAGTCAAACCGCAAGTTTGGTTGGTGGAGGGAGAGTAGGAAACCTACTTGGGGAGGAGTTCCTCTCCCTCCACCCGCCGGCCAAGGAGGCCGACTTGGGGGAGGACTCCCTCCTCCCAAGCCGCGCCCTCCCACCTATATAAGGAGGGGCAGGGCTGCCCCTCTTCCCTACACCCAACACCACCCAAAACCCTAGCTCTAGCCGCCGGCCTCCTCCAAGTCACCGCCTACTCCTAGGGTTCCTCCAACTCGCTGAGTTGGGGCTTCCCCAAGCCCTAGCCATCGGCCAAGCTATTCCCTTGGTGCCCTCTAAACCCTAGATCACCAAGGCCTCTCTCATAGTCCACCATACTCGCTCCGGCTTAAGGCGAAGCCCTGCGAGATATCCCCTCTACTTCCGGTACCACGCCATCGTGCTGCCGGAATCGCGAGGAGAGTGCTACGACCTCCACTGCCTGCTGGAACAAGGGAGAGGAAGGTATTCATCGAGTACCGAACGTGTGACCGACTGCGGAAGCGCTGCCAAAACGCAGCGACGGAAGGATCGTCTACGCGATCTTGAGATCGGCAAGAGTACGACTACATCACCCACAAGAATTTGCTCTCGTTGACCGCTTTGGAATCTTCGAGGGTGAGTTCCTCTATCGACTCGTTGCTACAATCTAGTAGATAGATATTGGCTTGTTTGTTTGCATGCGGTAGAAATTTTTTGTTTTCCATGCTATGAACCCCTACAGTAGTATCAGAGCCGTGTCTATATGTATATCTGTTGCACGAGTAGAACACAATGGTCATTGTGGGCGGTGGTGCTTTTATTATCAATTGTTTTTTCTGTACTTTGCATCTTGCGGTATGATGGGATGAAGTGGACCGGGCTAACGTTACATGTCATCGTTCATGAGACTTGCTCCACGCTCAACATGCAACTTGTATTGCATAAGTGGCTTTGCGAGTGTCTGTCTCTCCCATCATAGTATAGATCTAATTTACAACGGGAACTTGATAGTTCAAACATCAACGTTGTGGTTCTTGTTCGTAAGTTAGATCGACACTTATTGAAAGCCCCAAACCATGTAAAATATGCAAAGAAAATTAGAGGCGTCTAACTTTGTTTTGCAGGGGTGTGCTGTGATGTCATATGGCCATGATTGTGATTATATTTGATGTATGCAATGTTCCTTATTGTAAGTTGGCAACCGGCAGGAGCCATATGGTTGTCTTTAAATTCTGTTAAGACCCACGTGTCTATTCAAAGTAGTTGTAATAGTTCGAACTGGTGGACGACAACCATGAAATGGCGCCATTGACCTTGACGCTATACCGTTGATGATGGAGATCATGTTCGTGCTTGAAGATGGAGATCGAAAGCACAAGAAGAAATGACATATCATATCACATATTATGAATTACATGTGATGTTAATCCTTTATGCATCTTGTATTGCTTAGTTAACGACGGTAACTTTATAAGATGATCCCTCAAGCACATAAATTTCAATTTTTAAAGTGTTCATCCTTAGTAAGCACCGTTGCTAAAGCTCGTTGTTTCGAAGCACCACATGATGATCGGGTGTGTTAGATTCTGCGAGTGTATACAATGTGAGCAAGCCAGATTTGCTCATGCGGAAGCTAAGGTTTGATCTTGACGAGCCTAGCATGTACAGACATGGTATCGGAACACGGATCATCGAAAGGTAAAGCATGAATCATATAGTAGATATGATGAACATGTTGATTGTTCGCCATTGAAGCTACATCAACTCTCGTGATGATCGGTTTTGATGTGGTGGATTTGGTTCATGTGATCACTAAAACAATGTGAGGGATATTGTTTTGAGTGGGAGTTCACCTAGATTAATTTAACTAATAATTAGAACTCAATTTGTCATAAACTTAGTCTAAACTATTGCAAATATGTTGTAGATCAATGGTGACCCCTACCATCAATTTTAATGCGTTCCTAGAGAAAGAAAAGTTGAAAAACAATCGAAGCAACTTCACGGATTGGTTCCGCAATTTGAGGATTGTCCTCCATGCTGGTAATTTGACCTATGTGCTGGATGCACCGCTGGGTGACCCGCCTGCAGCTGATGCTACCGATGAAGTAAAGAATGTTTACCTCACTCGGAAGAATAAGTACTCCACAGTTCATTGTACTATCTTGTATGGTTTGGAATCGGAGCTTCAGAAAAGGTTTGAGAACCATGACCCACATGATATTGTCCGTGAACTCAAAATGATATTTGAGGCTCACGCGGCAATTGAGAGATATGAGGCTTCTGAAAAGTTCTTTAACTGCAAGATGGAAGAGGGCAGCTCCGTCAGTGAGCACGTGCTTAAGATGTCTAGGCACGCAAACAAACTCCAAAGCTTAGGTATAGTGATTCCTAATGCTTTGGGGATTTACCGTGTCCTCCAATCACTGCCACCATGTTACAAGAACTTTGTGATGAACTACAACATGCAAAAGATGAACAAGACATTGCCAGAACTCTTCTCCATGTTGAAATCTGCAGAAGTGGAGATAAAGAAAGAGCATCAAGTGTTGTTGGTCAATAAGACCACCAAATTCAAGAAAGGCAAGTCTAAGCAAAAGGGAAACTTCAAAAAGGGTGGTAAGAAAGCTGCCGCACCAGCGAAGAAGACCAAGGCTGGACCTAAGCCTGATACTGAGTGCTTTTACTGCAAGGGAGAGGGTCACTGGAAGCGGAATTGCCCAAAGTACTTGGCGGATTTGAAGAACGGCAACATCAAGAAGAAAGGTATATCTGATATACATGTTATTGATGTGTATCTCACTAGTACTCATAGTAGTGCCTGGGTATTTGATACGGGTTTGGTTATTTGTAACTCGAAACAGGTGTTGCAGAATAAACGGAAGCTAGCGAAGAACGAGGTGACAATGCGCGTTGGAAATGGATCAAAGGTTGATGTGATCGCGGTCGGCACGCTACCTCTTCATCTACCATTGGGATTAGTTTTATACTTAAATAATTGTTATTTGGTACCTGAGTTGAGTATGAACATTATATCGGGATCATGTTTATTGCGAGACGGTTACTTGTTTAAGTTCGAGAATAATGGTTGTTCGATTTATATAAGTAATATGTTTTATGCACATGCACCTTTGATAGATGGTCTATTCTTATTGAATCTCGATAGTGGAAATACACATATTAATAACATTGAAGCTAACTGTTTGAAATTGAGCGATAACTCGACCTATATGTGGCACTGTCATCTTGGTCACATTGGAGTGAAGCGTATGAAGAAACTCCATTCCGATGGACTTCTTGAATCACTTGATTTCGAATCACTTGAAAGATGCGAAACATGTCTGATGGGTAAAATGACTAAGACTCCATTTTCTGGTATGATGGAGCGAGCTACGGACTTGTTGGAAATCATACATACCGATGTGTGTGGTCCAATCAGTGTAGCATCGCGCGGTGGTTATCGTTATGTTCTTACCTTCACGGATGACTTGAGTAGATATGGGTATATCTATTTCATGAAACATAAGTCCGAAACTTTCGAGAAGTTTAAGGACTTTCAAAGTGAGGTAGAGAATCAACGTAACAAGAAGATTAAATTTCTACGTTCTGATCGTGGAGGTGAATATCTAAGTTACGAGTTTGGCGAGCATTTAAAGAAATGCGGAATACTTTCACAATTAACATCACTAGAACACCATAGCGTAATGGTGTGTCCGAACGTCGTAATCGAACTCTCTTAGATATGGTTCGTTCTATGATGTCACTTATAGATTTACCGCTATCGTTTTGGGGTTATGCATTAGAAACAGCCGCATTCACTTTAAATAGGGCACCATCTAAATCCGTTGAAACGACACCGTATGAATTAAGGTTTGGGAAGAAACCTAGATTGTCGTTCCTTAAAGTTTGGGGTTGCGAAGCCTATGTAAAGAAGTTATAGCCGGACAAGATTGAACCCAAAGCGGAAAAATGCGTCTTCATAGGATACCCGAAGGAAACTATTGGGTATACCTTTTATCATAGATTCGAGGGCAAAATCTTCGTTGCTAAGAATGGATCTTTTCTAGAGAAGGAATTTCTCTCGAAAGAAGTGACAGGAAGGAAAGTAGAACTCGACGAGGTTGGCGAACCTTCTCTCGAACTTGCGAGTAGCGCAGCACCGGAAGTAGTTCCAGTGGCGCCTACACCAATAAGAGAGGAAGCTAATGATGATGATCATGAAACTTCGGTTGAAGTTGCTACAGAACCTCGCAGGTCAACGAGAACTCGTACCACTCCTGATTGGTATGATCCCGTTATGAGTGTCATGTTGGTGGACAACACCGATGACCCTGCGACATATGAGGAAGCGATGATGAGCCCATATTCCAATAAATGGCAAGACGCCAAGAAATCCAAAATTGGATCCATGTAAGAAAACCAAGTATGGACTTTGTTGGACTTACCGGATGGCCGGAAGGCTGTCGAGAACAAATGGATTTTCAAGAAGAAAACATATGCTGATGGTAATGTTACTGTCTATAAAGCTCGACTTGTCGCAAAAGGGTTTCGACAAATTCAAGGAGTTGACTACGATGAGGCTTTCTCACTAGTAGCGAAGCTAAAGTCTGTGAGGATTATGTTAGCAATCGCTGCATATTACGATTATGAGATATGGCAGATGGATGTCAAAACAGCGTTCCTCAATGGAGACATTGATGAAGAGTTGTATATGATGCAACCCAAAGGTTTTGTCGATCCTAAAGATGCTAACAAGGTATGCAAACTTCAACGACCCATATATGGATTGAAGCAAGCATTCCGAAGTTGGAATCAACGTTTTGATAAGGTAATCAAAAGTTTTGGTTTTATACAAACTTATGGAGAAGCTTGTATTTACAAGAAAGTGAGTGGGAGCTCTGTAGCATTCTTAATACTATATGTAGATGACATATTGTTGATTGGGAATGATGTAGACCTTCTTAATAGTGTCAAGGAATATTTGAATAATAGTTTTTCAATGAAAGATCTTGGCGAAGCAGCTTACATATTAGGCATAAATATTTATAGAGATAGATCGAGACGCCTAATATCATTGTCACAAAGTACATATTTGGACAAAGTTCTAAAGAGGTTTGGAATGGAAGATAGCAAGAAAGGGTTCTTGCCGATGTTGCCCAATACGACCTTGAGTAAAACTCAAAGTCCTGCAACGGCAGAAGATAGAGAAAGGATGAGTAAGACTCCCTATGCCTTAGACATAGGATCTCTAATGTATTCCATGCTATGTACAAGACCCGACATTGCATATGCTGTTAGTTTGACTAGCAGATATTAAAGTGATCCAGGAGTGGATCATTGGACAGCGGTCAAAAACATCCTTAAGTACTTGAGAAGAACTAAGGATATGGTTCTTTCTTATGGAGGTGATGAACAGCTCATTGTTAATGGTTACACCGATGCTAGTTGGAACACCGATACGTATGATTCAAAATCTCAATCTGGATACGTATTTACTTTGAATGGTGCAGCAGTTAGCTGGAGGAGTTCAAAGCAAAGCGTTGTGGCGAGATCTTCAACTGAATCGGAATACATAGCTGCTTCGGAGGCTTCACAAGAAGCGATATGGATGAAGGAGTTCATTACAGAGCTCGGTGTGGTTCCAGGTGCGCTGGACCCAATGTCTATCTACTGTGATAACATGGGCGCCATAGCCAATACGCAAGAACCAAGGTCACACAAGAAGCTGAAGCACGTCGAGCTACGTTTTCACGCTATTCGAGAACATGTCCAAGATGGTGACATAAAGATTTGCAAACTACACACAGATCTGAATGTGGCGGATCCGTTGACTAAACCTCTCCCAAGGGCAAAACATGACCAACACCAAACTGCCATGGGTGTTCGGTATTACCATGTAATCTAGATTACTTGACTCTAGTGCAAGTGGGAGACTGTTGGAGATATGCCCTAGAGGCAATAATAAATGTAGTTATTATTATATCTTTGTGTTTATGATAAATGTTTACATTGATGCGATAACAGTATTAACCAGAAACATTAATACTTGTGTGATTTGTAAACTAAATTAGAGTCCCCAGTAAAGCCTCTTTATAATACTAGCTTGTTGATTAATAGATGATCATGGTTTCTTGATCATGAAAATTTGAGATGTTGTTAATAACAAGGTCATATCATTAGGAGAATGATATGATGGACATACTCCTATAGATAAGCGTAGCATAAAGATCAAGTCATTTTAATAGTTCAATTGCTATAAGCTTTCAGATACATAGTATTCTGATTCCTTCGACCATGAGATCATGCTTATCACCATCACCGGAAGGATGCTTTGATGACATCAAACACCACACCATAACTAGGTGGCTATAAAGGTGGCATTGAGTGTTCGGAAAGTATGGGTTGAGACACATGGATCAAGAGTGGGATTTGTCCATCCATATGACGGATAAATATACTCCGGGCCCTCTCGGGGGATTGTCATCCAATTAGCTTGCAAGCATGTGACTGTCTCACAAGGGATCACATATCACGGGAACGAGAAAATAGTACTTATCAGTAACGAGGTTGAACTAGGTATGCAGAGATACCGACGATCAAAACCTCGGATAAGTAAACTATCGTGAGACAAAGGGAAATTGGTATCATATGTAAGTGGTTCATTCAATCGCAAAGTAATCGTAGAAATATATGGGATCCATATGAATTTCCATATTCCTCTATTGGTTATTGACCGGAGAAGTGTCTCAATCATTTCCGCATAATTCACGAACCGTAGGGAGACACACTTAAGGATTTGATGTTGTTGAATAGTTATGGAATGATGAGTAAGATACCGAATGTTCTTCGAGTCTCGGATGGGATCCGGGATATCACGAGGAGATCTAGAATGCTCCAGAGAATAAGATTCATATAAGGACGTCCTGTTTCGGAGTTGGGGAATGATTCCGGTGATTTCATCGGGAATGTTCTAAAAGGGTCCGGAAGGTCCGGCACTCCGGAGGGGAAGGGTACATGAATGTGTCATAACAATATAGAATGGTTGCATCATGTACTAGGTCACTTGGCTGAGCAAAATAAATGGAGAAATCAAATCCTAGTATGAAAGTCAAATGCCAATTTAAAAAAGTCAAACAGCAAGTTTGCTTGGTGGAGGGAGAGTAGGAAACCTACTTGGGGAGGAGTTCCTCTCCCTCCACCCGCCGGCCAAGGAGGCCGACTTGGGGGAGGACTCCCTCCTCCTAAGCCGCGCCATCCCACCTATATAAGGAGGGGCAGGGCTGCCCCTCTTCCCTAGACCCAACACCACCAAAAACCCTAGCTCTAGCCGCCGGCCTCCTCCAAGTTGCCGTCGCCTCCTAGGGTTCCTCCAACTCGCCGAGTTGGGGCTTCCCCAAGCCCTAGACGTCGGCCAAGCTCTTCCCTTGGTGCCCTCTAAAACCTAGATCACCAAGGCCTCTCTCATAGTCCACCATACTCGCTCCGGCTTAAGGCAAAGCCCTGCAAGATCTCCTCTCTACTTCCGGTACCACGTCGTCGTGCTACCGGAATCGCGAGAAGAGTGCTACAACCTCCGCTGCCTGCTGGAACAAGGGAGAGGAAAGTCTGCTTCGAGTACCGAACGTGTGACCGACTACGGAAGCGCTGCCGGAACGCAGCGCCGGAAGGATCGTCTACGCGATCTTGAGATCGGCAAGAGTACGACTACATCACCCACGAGAATCTGCTCTCGTTAACCGCTTTGGAATCTTCGAGGGTGATTTCCTCTATTGACTCGTTGCTACAATCTAGTAGATAGATCTTGGCTTGTTTGTTTGCATGCGGTAGAATTTTTTTGTTTTCCATGCTACGAACCCCTACATCCAAACCATCAAAGACCAAATATAAGCATGGAGGCACTCCATTCAAGTCATACTTTAGTATCATCCACTTGATGATAAGGATGGACCCTTGCCTTCTTTCCAAATCTTTCCCTCATTCATACTTGTACCAATACACCAATCTGTCAAAATTGGCAAAGTCTGGAATCCTTATTTGGATTCAATATTTGAGACTCCGCCTATCCCAACCTATGTGCATTCTTGATAATGTACTTGGACCCGCTTGTAGTACATCATGAGTACTATGAAAGCACACTCTTTCCCTTGGATAAACTTATCTTACACCCACTCATACTTGATGGTTTTGTAGTCAAGAGAGCAATCTTTTTTACAAATCTTATCATCTTGCCTACTTTGGCAAAAGCTCACATCCTTATGCTACCTCCCCTTTATCAAATATCTGCATGGTTATGATCTACTAACCATGGTCTATCAATCCATACTTCACTTGTTTCCATTGGAGCTTTGTGCTTCTTAAACCCACAAGATTTCTGTGGCATCATGACATATCTGCTATGGCAGCCTTATTTTCAACAATGTTTGCCATCACTCCTAAATTACCTAAAATACATCCAAGCCCGACTGTTGATTCCATGATCATCTATATAACTTGGTCTAACCATACATCTATCCGTTTTATCAAGGTGAGCTCTGAGCTCACTAATCCAACCATGTTTAGATGGCATAAAAATATCAAAACCCTAGATCATCCCCATCTACTTTCTTTCCATTTATTAAGTGGAATTTCAAAACCCAATGTTGGTTATGATGAATACTCCATGTTGAAATAATCTACCTTGGATATAATCATTTTCCAAATTATTTCTATAATTATTTGGACCTTAAAACTATTTAAATTCCCTTTTGGCAAAATCTTCAAAACCTTCTTGATAAAGGTAAGTTTGTTTTTGTCCAAACTAATTTGCCAAAAAAGCCACATTTTATGCCTATATATCTTGTCCTATCTCCCCATCCCAGAAAATATATATTTTTGAGCTCCTTGATTATTTCTTTTTGCCCTTTTTCTTAAATGGAAGAAATAAGAAATAATCCCTTATAAATACTTTTTCTTCTAAATAAATTCCAATAAAATTACCCAATATGTGATATGGTATTTATAACCATCTCACACCAAAATCCCACCTTGCCTAATGTAAAAATATCATATTAGATTCTATAAACCATTTCTGCACTTTTTGACTAAATGAATTTATGTGGACAATCACATCATGGAAAAATCCCAAACAATCCCCAAGGTGATGTATTTCCACTACCTAGTAACCAGAACCATCTTCCATCTTGTTAAGGACAATTGGATACCCCTCCTTCATAAACATCTTTATGATCCAATTTGTTAACAAAGCCATCTCATACTTATAAAACCAACCAAATATCCACTACAACCCTTGCAAACTTGCCTAGCACATCTCTGACCCTCGCTGGTCGTGATGCACTATAGCATGCTACTGTATCTCACTTATTCCTTTGTCCTTAGTTCTTGGAGTAAGGAGAGAGACAAGTGCCATGTTATGTGTTGGGTTTAATACTCCCTCATAGTTGTTGCGCTCTGACCCCTCTGCTCATACCATGCCCAGAAAACCACTCACACCCACAGGAACTAGCCGCTCTCCTGGTTTTATCCTCTCCCTTGCTCCCAGGGTAATAGTCCACCATGGACCTCCCCAACACGAGTTAAATAAGACGGAGGCAACACAGCCCCATCCTCTTGGCTCATTTTCCCCCTCTCCTCTCCCTCACCTCCACTAGTGCAGACCCCCCCTCTAACACCGGTTGGGAGGGCCCTCTAACAGCGGTTCTACAACCGCTGTTGAGGGTTCGGTGTTAGAGGGGGGCCGCCTTTAACATCGGTTCTTATACGAACCAGTGTTAAAGGGTGGCGCACATGGGGCTACCGCAGGGCTCAGGCCCCCCTTTAACACCGGTTCGTAACACGAACCGGTGTTAAAGGTTCTCTGCCGTGGCAGGAAAACGGCCTAAATCTCTGCCGCGGCAGAGTTCTGCCGCGGCAGGAAAACGGCATAAATCTCTGCCGCGGCAGAGTTCTGCCTCTGCCCCCTGGGCGTATTTCTGCGGGAGGGGGGAGGGGGAATCGACCAGGAGCGGTATACACATACATCATCATCGGTACATACGAGTACATGAATAATTAAGCAACTATTATTATACACAAACATTGTCATCGGCACATACATCGTCATCGTTCATTTTGGTGGATATCTAAAGAGTTCTCCGCCAGGCGTGACGACCTCATCAAGTATGAACCCCGACAATTCCTCTTGAATGGCTCGTATGCGGTCAAATGGTAGGAGTTGGTCCCGCATCCGTTCGATCTGAATATATATGAAGAATGGGGTCAATATATATATATATATAAGAATAAAACTCAACACAATTGATGGTAATAAAATAATGTTGTGGACTTTGTTTACTTACTCTAAGTTGTTCTAGTGCGGCTTGGCCCGTCGCACATATCGTGTTGCGAATAAACTCGCAAACATAGTATCCACATAAGTTATTGTCGGGTCCCTGATGCGTGCACTTTACGAGAATAGAGAGTTCAATCAAAATAATAATCAATAAAGCATGATATAATGGAATTGGAAGCAGAATCAAAGAGATACGCAGACCTAGCTAGCTAGTATTACTTACATTTTGGTCTACAAATTTTAGTTCTTCTGACCATTCACCCACGGCCCTTCCCGTGAACCTTTTCCAAACCCTGTCCGGCAAAGAAAATGGATAAAGGAGTAATTAATTACTTGTTGTCACGAAAGTTGCCGATCTAGTGCGATAATATGATTGAAATTACCTCTGGAGCATCTCTCTAAAGTCTGCCCATAGCTCTTTTTCTTTTCGTAACGAGTCCATGACAAGGACTTTTCCTGAGTCGGGTTGAATGACTAGCAAAATAAAGTGGAACCTACGCACTCATAACTCATCATCAGTTACACTTAACATCGAGTAAGACGAAACAGAATGTGTACAAGAGAGAGGGTAACAGTACTCACGAGAAGTTGTAAGGCAATAGTATTTCCCTTTTGGTTTGTTGTCTCAGTAAAGACCTTAGCAAGTAATCTTCTGTTTGCCCTGGTTTGGTTCTTACCACTTCTTCATGAACTCTATTTGGGTCAACGAACCCAATGTCAAAAGGGCCTCCTTTCATGCATTCCATAACCTTTTTCCTACATAATAGTATATACATATATGGTGAGCATATATATACATGCAATTAATGAAGTGAATGAGATGAGATATAAATTACAGAAATAGTACTTACACACAATAAAGGCTGATGGCAGCTTTGTCGAGTTCCTTCTGATTGAATAGAAAATGCAAGTCTTGAATATTGAAGTCGATCGCGTCGTCTCCGCACAAGAAAATATGATCTCTTATATGCGTCGTGATCCATTCTTCCTTTCTCGTCTTGCAGAAATCAAGGTACCACTTGTGCAATCTTCGCATCTTTGTTGGTAGATTCTTGAGCTCCTCTTTCTTGACGAGATTCTTCCCATACTTCCATGGCTGTATGGGGTTGGCATCGCATTTGGGCAAGTTGTCTCCCATGATGTTCAAGTATGCAATGTAAGTCATCCCCATCTCATTGGCCTTTCTTTGTAGCTCTGCCTCATAATCATTTACGGGAGGAGCGTCCCGTGTGTCGAACACTTGGAGCGGGGCGCATGATTGGTTTTCCTGCTCTCCGAGCATGGGAACTGTTTTCTGGGGTGCCGCACGACTGCTACTTTCAGTCTCCCTACTGCGCCTTGCATCCCCCTTCAAAATCTGGCGCTCGTAGTCCGGCACAAGTGGGGTTTCAGGTTTCAAAAGATTATTGTAAAACTTCTCCACCACCGCCGGATCTATTTTCTCCTTTGGCTCGGCCTGTCTAGGTGCAAAGAATTTCTTGACCTCTTCTTCCGAGATCCTATTGGTCTCCTCGTCGCTGCGATTCCACGGTAAAACCGGCAATGGCTTGGCGGAAGGCTGTGGGACGTAGTTTTTTGAACTCTTTGGCGTACGGTTTCCTGCGGATTTCTTTATGGCAGTGCTACTGATGCTCTTCGTGGCAGTGCTCTTCCGCTTACGCTGAGGAGATGGCTGAAGCACCGAAGATGGCTGACGGGCAGGAGATGGCTGGCGCGCCGGAGATGGCTGGCGCGCCGGAGATGGCTGAAGCGCCGGAGATGGCTGCCGTGCAGGAGATAGCTGAAGCGGCTCAGACTGCTGACGCTGCGGAGACGGCGGGGGTGCCAGTGGCCTCCAATTTGGAAGCACGATGTGTTCCTTCTTCCAAAGAATGGTTGTTTTCACTGCAAATTTGAGTTGAGTTTCCCCTTCACCTGTAGCATGGTCAAGTTGTGCTTCCTCATATTCCTTCACAACCTCATCCACCCCGACAATAGCATAGCCATCTGGAATCGGTCGGCAGTGGTAAGTTCCACCAGCTATAGGAGGTAAGGCATAGCCGATAGCCACCTTAATGGATAATCCCATTAATCTCACATGCAGCTCAGCGTGTTCGCTCTCCGTGATCTCATCCATGGGGTATCGAGGACCCGCCATTTCAAGCGTGGGCTGCACGTTCTTCGTGGAAGCCACGCTGCTTTTCCGCGCAGAGTCTAGGCCACCGGCAGCTTCCAATGCAGGCTCTTCGTGCCGCTGAGATGGGTCGGTAGCTTGATGGCTCTGTTGTGCATTCACTTGCTCCTGCAGCGCCACAAGTGCATGTTCTATCTGTGTCATCCGCTCTGTATGCTCTTTTTCTTTTCTGCCGCGCCATCTGTAAGAGTCGCTCCACTCGGCAAACCCATCCTTCCATGTCATACCCCCTGTGCCTCGTGCATGTCCAGGGTGTTCTTTTTTACCGATGGCGCGTGTGAGCTGGTCATTCTCTCTATAGGGATGGAAGGTCCTGGCGGATGTTTCCTCGTATGCCGTGATGAGTTCAGTGACGGGTTTGGCAAGGAGGGTTGGGAAGATACACAATCCTGATTCTGGGTCCAACCTTGCCCTGATTCCGTAGAACCAAGTCTGTCTGGGGTGTGATCCCTCTAGTGCGCAGGGCCTTCTCAACTTCCTCCCACTTAGGCCTCTGAGATATGTAGCCACCTGACCCCGTCCTCTGGTGATATTCCTTCTTCTGGGCATTAAGCGTATTGGTTTTTGACCTCTTTTTAGCTATAGCACCTTTTTTATATGTCACAAATTCGGGCCAATGAGGTCTTATCTTCGCAAAATATGCGTCTTCGAAATTTGGAGTCTCGCCAGCTTTGACAAATTTGTTCAATTTTGTCTTCTAGTTGCGGAAAGCGTTAGCCGTCTTCTTTAGCATCCACTCTTTGACCTTTTCCTTTATAACCGGGTTGTTTTCATCCTCCTCTAGCGGAAGGGTGAAATTTACCAACAACGAATTCCAAAGAGTTTCTTTGGATCTTTCATCGACAAAGGTATCGTCGTCCTTCTTTAGCTTATTCCAATTTTCAATTATGATTGGGATTTGGTCCCTATCAAGAACTCAAGCCTGACGTACAAATTTGTCTGCGGCCTTCTTGGGCTCCATCGGCCTGCCATCAACACGGACTGCTTCGATCGTGAACTTTGCACGATCTTTCAACCGATGGCTCGCGCCTCGCTTGCTCTTTTTCGTAGAAGATGGTTGTTGGCTGGTCGATCCAGAGGGCTAAAAGAAGAAAGAAGCGTTAATTAATACATGTAGAAGAAGATTGTTGGTGGAAATCAGCAGAGGCTTAATCAATGCATATACCTCGCCGGACTTTGTAATCACTAAATTGCGTTCACCGGAGTTGTCATCATGTCCCTCCAAGTTCAGATATTGTGAGGTGTCCTCATCAATAATGTTCTCCATTATTTCTTCTTCTTCAAGGTTTCTACTAAGTGGATCCATAGTTTCTAAAACAATAATATTATCTAGAATAAGAGAGTAAACATTCAAGTGGATTTGGATTCATACACAAATATACATGTTATTCATACAAAAATACACAAATAAATACACAAATGAAATTAAAACCCTAAGGATGCTTGATCATTTTAAACGAGTTCCGAGGGGTCCAAACCCTAATTCGGAGAAATCCCGGATGCATATGAGAGGGGCTAGCTATAGTGGCTGACCGGAGGCTGGCGGCGTTGGAGAGCGACCTAGGGAGTGCGAGGTAGCATGATGCGGCCTACCTAAAACGGGCGTTGTTCGAAAGAGGAGGCCGAGGCAAACATTATAGCGACGGCAAACAACTTGGCAGAACAGATACAATGTGGAGGGGATGTCCCCAAGATAGGCCCCAGACCGAGGGGAGAAGCCACGACGCTCGCCAAAGAGCTGCCTGCGCAGTCCACCTTCTAAGGCCGCCACCGACATCCGCGAACTCTAGCCACCACTCCGACGACCAACGACACATCGCATCGCCGAAGAGAGGGACGTCGTGCTGTCGTTACTAGCGGACACACCTACAACCCAGAAGGACCATGCATACACCCCGACATCGCTGGCATAACGCACCCCACCTAGGCCGCACCGGAGCTCGCACCCCACCTAGGCCGCATTGCGAGCTCGCACCCCATGGCCACCACCGGAGCTCGCACCCCACCTAGGCCGCCCCCGCAGCCGAGAGGGGAGGCCGTCCCCATACTGCGCCTGGTCCTTGGGCCTCCCCGACGAATCCGCCTCCCTGACCCATCCCCTCCACATCCCTGTCGTTGGCCCCAATCCGTGGACGCGCTCGCGTAGCCGCTCCTTCCCGCCACACCCGATGACGCGAGCTACCACCGACAATGCGATCTCGAAATCAGGTTTGGGTCTTCCCCTGTCAAAGATGTCTTCCTCGAACGACGTAGAGGCGTGGACGGAGTGGCGCCACCACGCGAGCTCCACACCGCCGCCAGGAGGAAACAGAGGGGACGACCAGGCACGGTCCGCTAGCTCACCACGGCGTCGGGGTTCTTGTAGGCGCCGGCGTCGTCGTCGGCTTCGGTGGCACGCGCGCGGTGGCGGTCTTCGGCTTCGGTGGCGCGCGCACGGTGGCGAGGGCGGCGACGGCGAGGGCTGGAGGGCTTCGGTGGCGAGGGCACGCGGTGGCGACGGTGAGGGGTTCGATCGATCTGGCTCTGGGGGGAAGAAAGGAAGGGGAAGGCGCATTTAATACCCCCCCTTTAACACAGGTTCAGGGTTGGAACCGGTGTTAAAGGGGGGGAATTTGTTTCGCGCGCGCATTTAATACCCCCCCTTTAACACCGGTTCCAGCCACGAACCGGTGTTAAAGGAGGGGGTGCACGCGCGAAATGAAATAAATGCGCCCCCCCCTTTAACACCGGTTCATGTCTAGAACCGGTGTTAGGGGGGCATTTATTTTATGCATTAAAGGGGCATTTTTAATTCAAAAAATAGGATATGAATTTAGAAAATTCATATCTTTTTCATTTCAACTCAGAAAAATATGAATAATATATCATAATTTTCAGAAAAATAATATCTATCCATTCATGTAAAAACATTTTATATTTACTTTAGATGAAATTTTTCAAAATGATTAAAACACTTACATATAAATTTTGATTATTCAATTCAAACAAAAATATATTGTCAAATCCTAAAACTTTGAACATAAGAAATATTAAGCATCTAAAAAGGAATCTAACCCTATTTTATTATAGCAAATCATATTTTAATGCCGCATCTTTTGTATTAACATTTTTGAATTGATTGGATATCTAAATGCCGCATCTTTTGTATACACTTGAATCTGACCAAGCCTCGCTCAACTTGCATTGGTTTTTTGATAAAATAGCATATTGTGAACCTAAAAATGATTTTTGTAAAAAATCATGAGCATCGTATCATGTACCTGTAGTTCATATCTGACCCACTTCCTACCAATTCGGCAGGAATTTGTCTTTTTCACCAGAGGTGGACGGAAAGGTTTCAGATCCCCCTATTGGTACATTGTCCATATAAGGTGGTCTAGTATTTTTGTAAAATGTGTTGGTGGTTTTTTGAATTAGCCATTTGGTGGTTGCTTCACAAAACTGTCCGTTTTTTATGCTCGGAAAATGGAAAATGCCTTTTTGGTGCGATAAAAAGGAAAACTTCCTCTTGCAACATTGTTTGCCATGCCATGATGCACATGTATGCACAATATGGCCATATTATCACAAACTATGCCTTGATTCTAGCCATAACATTGGTCATTTGACCCGAAAGCAAAGAAACCTCGAATGAGATAGGTCATTTTGTGAAGGTTTTTTTGAGACATAATCAATATACCAAGTTTGAGATTTTTCCTTCTAACTATGTCACATAATATAACACCACGCGAAGGTTTCGCACTGTTTCGATCTTTTTTTATTTTTTATCCCCGTTTTAAACTATCGTCAAACTTTGTCGAACAACGGGCATGAAGATTCTGAGCTCGGGGCCAAGCCTCGCTCAACTTGCATTGGTTTTTTGATAAAATAGCATATTGTGAACCTAAAAATGATTTTTGTAAAAAATCATGAGCATCGTATCATGTACCTGTAGTTCATATCTGACCCACTTCCTACCGATTCGGCAGGAATTTGTCTTTTTCACCAGAGGTGGACGGAAAGGTGTCAGATCCCCCTATTGGTACATTGTCCATATAAGGTGGTCTAGTATTTTTATAAAATCTGTTGGTGGTTTTTTGAATTAGCCATTTGGTGGTTGCTTCACAAAACCGTTCATTTTTTATGCTCGGAAAATGGAAAATGCCTTTTTGGTGCGATAAAAAGGAAAACTTCCTCTTGCAACATTGTTTGCCATGCCATGATGCACATGTATGCACAATATGGCCATATTATCACAAACTATGCCTTGATTCTAGCCATAACATTGGTCATTTGACCCGAAAGCCAAGAAACCTCAAATGAGATAGGTCAGTTTGTGAAGGAGATAGAACTGGAATTAAAATACAGAATGCAACTAATAGTAAGTTACATAAAGCACGACTGAAAATTAAGATACATAAAAGAACTGAAAATTAAGATACATGGCCAGATTAAGTATCAATCGGCCGAACTTGTTTCGGAATGTTGGAGTGATTCAGTCATGCTCCTGCCTACACATGTAATACTCGCCACTGTAGTCGTCGTACTCGCCTCCGCCGTCATCGCTGTCGTTGTCGGGGTCACCGTAATTGAACCTTGAAGGCTGAGTACGCGTGGGCTGTACTTGAGGGTAGCGTAGACGGGGGTTAGAGTCGGCGGCAGTGTCATAGGCCATGACGCTCTGGAGAGTCCGACCGCGCCACCATAGCCGACGACTGGCCTCGTTGAAGTTAGGAGGATGTGGGACGTCCTCCTTGTGCCTGGCGAGCGCCCTCTCACGAAGATCCACGAAGAAGGCTTCCCAAGTAGGGAAATAGTCAGCATGCCATCTGGGATTCCTCCGCTGCTCCGGCGTGAGCTCGAAGTAGTAGTGGTTCGTGATGGCCATCCGGCGCGCCACACCTAGAGGGACAGGAGGAACCGGCACGCCTCCGGTGCTCAGCATCCAGCCGACGGGGACACAGTAGCCCGGCGGGCAGGGGTAGTTCGAGGCGCAAAGCGCCTCCTCCTCCCTGGGGGTTAGTGCTATGGTGGAAGCCATGGGAAAGAGTGATGAGGCTGCAGATATGAGTCTAGAGATGTGCAATGATAATGGAGGCCAACCCTACATATATATATAGTGAACTGGCGGGAAGAACTGTAGGGAAGAACTGGCGGGAAGAAAAATGGCGGGAAAAAATGGCGGGAAGAAAAATGGCGGGAAAAAATGGCGGGAAAAAATATGGAGGGAAGAAATAGAAGGAAGAAAAATGGCTCATTTAATACATATACTGTTAACAGAAGAAATATGACATTGTTCTAAAAATGGGACGGTTGGAGGGATTTCAGGCTAGGCCAGGCAGCACTAATGATAGGGGTGAGTGTCGACATTATGTCGTGTGGCATGTACCTTGTCCCGGATGGTGTCACCAACCGGGACTAAAGATGAACCTTTAGTCCCGGTTGGAGACACCAACCGGGACAAAACACGAGTCAGCACTAATAATAGTGGTGAGTGTCGACATTATTTCGTAAGTGTCGACACTATGTCGAGCTGCTTGTACTATAAATAGGCATCCTTGTGAGTCCAATCCTCCAGCCAGTTTGAGGCATCTCCAAGATGGTTTTCGAGAGCAGGGACACCACTACGGCCAGTTTCAGGGAGATGCCGACGGAGCCCAGTCCTCCGGCATCTCCGAGAAACTGGTCATAGAGGCACTCCCTAATATGTGAAATTAGTTAGCTCCCAGGTGTATTGATCTAGTTAGAGAAGTTACAAGCTTCAAGATGGTTTTCGAGAGCAGGGACACCACTACGGCCAGTTTCAGGGAGATGCCGACAGAGCCCAGTCCTCCGGCATCTCCAAGAAACTGGTCATAGAGGCACTCCCTAATATGTGACCGCGCGCGTTTGGAGATCAGATCTTAATGGTAAGTATGAATCGGGACAACTTCTTCTCATAGTCCCGGTCCATCCACAAAACAAGACTAACACTCAAGACATTTATTAATATTAAAAACATGAACTAGAGTTACATAATATGAGCATGAACTTCTTGGCATGTGTCATTCCTTATGATCGCTTCAGACGTAACCATGGAGCATCTTCTTTACTTAACGGAATGCTTGTGTCAGTTTTCACTGTGAAGGGCGGAATTTCATCAAACTTATTATAATCTTCTGACATGTCTGTCTTGTCCTTGATTCCCACGATGTTTCTTTTCCCTGAAATAACTATGTGACGCTTTGGCTCATCATATGATGTATTCGTTTGCATATTTTTTCTTTTTTTGGTCTGGAGGACATGTCCTTCAAATAGAAAACCTGAGCCACATCTTTGGCTAGGACGAATGGTTCATCTAAGTTCTTGTCTACCTTCATAAGATTGTTGAGATCCACCATTGTCATTCCGTACTTCTTGTCTACCTCAACCCCTCCTCCTGTTAGCTTGACCCATTTGCATCGAAACAAGGGGACCTTAAAATTAGGTCCATAGTCAAGTTCCCATATCTCCTCTATGAACCCATAATACGTGGTCTTCTGCCCATTGTCTTCTGCTGCATCAAAGCGGACACCACTATTTTGGTTGGTGCTCTTTTTATCTTGGCCTATCGTGTAAAATGTATTCCCATTTATCTCGTACCCTTGGAAAGTACATATAGTCGAAGATGGTGTCCTGGCCAACAAGTACAGCTGATCCCCAACAGTGGTGTTATTCGTGAGAATTCTTTGCAGCCAGCCGCCAAAACTCGTCATGTGTTCACTTATAATCCATTCATCAGACTGCCCCGGGTGTTTGAGGCGTATTAAATTCTTGTGTTCATTGATATACGGGGCAACCAAGATAGATCTTTGTAAAACCGTGTAGTGTGCTTGATTGAGAGAATGCCCGTCCCTACATATCATTGCTTTACATCCTAGGGTGCCTTTTCCACGCAGTCTCCCTCATGTCATGATCCTGGAACACCAATCGCCTTAAGGTCAGGAATAAAATCAACACAGAACTCAATGACCTCCTCTGTTACATAGCCCTTGGAGATGCTTCCTTCTGGCCTAGCACGATTATGAACATATTTCTTTAAGACTCCCATGTACCTCTCAAAGGGGAACATATTGTGTAGAAATACAGGACCGAGAATGGCAATCTCTTCTACTAGGTGAACCAGGAGATGCGTCATAATATTGAAGAAGGATGGTGGGAACACCAACTCAAAGCTGACAAGACATTGGGCCACATCTGTTTGTAACCCTGGTAGGCTTTCTGGATCAATTACCTTCTGAGATATTGCATTGAGGAATGCACATAGCTTCACAATGGGTACTCGAACATTTTCAGGTAGAAGCCCCCTCAATGCAATCGGAAGCAATTGTGTCATAATCACGTGGCAGTCATGAGACTTCAGGTTTTGGAATTTTTCTCTGCCATATTTATTATTCCCTTTATATTCGACGAGAAGCCAGACAGGACCTTGATACTGCTCAGACATTCAAAAAAGATTTCCTTCTCTGCTTTGGTAAGAGTGTAGCTGGCAGGAGTTAAGTGGCATCGTTTACCCTTCTTGTTCTCAGGATGCATAGGCTCTTCAGGGGCTTTCAGACGTTGCTGGTCCTGCCGTGCTTCTGGTGTATATTTTGTCTTCCCATACACTCCTAGAAAGCCTAGCAGGTTCACGCAAACATTCTTCGTCACGTGCATCACGTCGATTGAAGAGCGGACCTCTAAGACTTTCCAATAGGGTAGGTCCCAAAATATAGATTGCTTCTTCCACATGGGAGCGTGTCCGGCATCGTCATTCGGAACAGATAGACTGCCAGGACCTTTTCCAAAGATTACTTCTAGGTCCTTGACCATACCAAATACCTCCTCACCGGTACGGAGGACAGGCTTCCTCCGGGGTTCTGCCAAACGTTTGAAATGCTTGCCTTTCTTTCTTACTGGATGCAGGTTCGGAAGAAAGCGGCGATACCCTAGGTACACAACCTTCTTACATTTATCCAAATATACACTTTCAGTCTCATCTAAACAGTGTGTGCATGCATTGTATCCCTTGTTTGTCTTCCCTGAAATGTTACTAAGAGCAGACCAATCGTTGATGGTTACGAAAAGCAATGCTCGTAGGTCAAATGGCTCCCCTTTGTGCTCATCCCACATACGTACACCTAGTTTGGCCCACAGCTGTAAAAGTTCTTCAACTAATGGCCTTAGGTACACATCAATGTCGTTGTCAGGTTGCCTCGGGCCTTGGATGAGCACTGGAATCATAATGAACTTCCTCTTCATACACAACCAAGGAGGAAGGTTATAGATACATAGAGTCACAGGCCAGGTGCTGTGACTGCAGCTCTGCTCACCAAAAGGATTCATGCCGTCTATACTTAGACCAAACCTTAAGTTCCTTGCGTCACGTGCGAAGTCCGGGTATTCTCGCTCGACTTTTCTCCACTGTGACCCATCAGCGGGGTGTCTCAACATCGCGTCTTTCTTACGGTCTTCCATGTGCCATCGCAACAACTTGGCATGCTCTTTATTTATGAAGAGACGTTTTAATCGTGGTATTATAGGAGCATACCACATAACCTTGGCGGGAACCTTCTTCCTAGGGGCCTCGCCCTCAACATCGCCAGGATTGTCTCGTCTGATCTTATACCGCAGTGCAGTGCATACCGGGCATGCATCCAAATTCTCGTACTTCTCACCGCGGTAGAGGATGCAGTCATTAATGCAGGCATGTATCTTCTGCACGTCTAATCCTAGAGGGCAGACAACCTTCTTTGCTTGGTATGTACTGTCGGGCAACTCATTATTTCTTGGAAGAAGATTCTTCATATTTACCAACAACTTTGAAAATGCGCTGACAGTCACACTGTTCTCTGCCTTCCATTGCAGCAAATCCAGTGTGGTACCTAGCTTTTTGTGGCCATCGTCGCAAGTTGGATACAACAATGTTTTGTGATCCTTTAACATCTGCTCCAGCTTCTCCTTCTCCTTTTCAGTTTCACATTCTTCCTTTGCATCAGTAATGGCCCGACCAAGATCGTCATCAGCGGGCCCATCTGCTCCCTCTTGATCTTCATTATCTACCCCCGTTGCAGTATCATCATATTCAGGATACATATTATGATAGTTGTCATCATCCTCTTCTTCTTCGTTGTCTTCCATCACAACCCCTTTTTCTCCGTGCTTGGTCCAACAATTATAGCTAGGCATGAAACCGGATCGAAGAAGGTGGGCGTGTATGGTTCTGGTATTTGAGTAGCCTTTCTTGTTCTGACAGTGAACACACGGACAGCACATAAAACCATTGTGACCACGGTTTGCATTAGCCACAACGATGAAATTTTGGAGGCCCGTAATGTATTCGGAAGTGCGGCGGTCACCGTACATCCATTGCCAGTTCATCTGCATTAATATGTAGTATATATCACAAAATAATAGGGAGATGACCATTTATATATATAGTACATCAATGACACATGAAAGGATAGTTGCCGACCTCGACCGAGAAGGAAAGAGCAACGAGAAAACTTATTTTGAGCTCTCGGGCATTTCACCGAACACCTCTTGTGCATATGAAAAAACACAAACTAGCACTCTTCACGCCCTCTTGCTAGGCTCCAAAATGAGATAGTGAAAAAATGGAAGAGTGGGGTGTGTGGGCTGCGGTGTCTTATATAGCCCCCCCTTTAACACCGGTTCATGCCACGAACCGGTGTTAAAGGGGGGCTGCACGGGCCACTGTTGCAGGGTCCTTTAACACCGGTTCATGGCACGAACCGGTGTTAAAGGGGGGATCCTTTTTTGCCGCACGGGCCACGCTGGTACGGCCCCCCCTTTAACACCGGTTCGTAGAAGAACCGGTGTTAAAGCCCTTTTCCAAGATCAACGAAAAACCTCGTTTCCACTAGTGCTCCCCTGCAATCCCACTCCCTCTCCCTTGCCCTTCCTAGCCCGAGGGAAGGAGAGAAGAGAGCTCTCAGCCATGGCAGAAAAATGGGCATAGCCCTTTCTCCCCTTCTCTCCTCCACCTGCATGTGGACTCCTCGCACTCCTCTCCCCTGATCTACCACCCCTTTCTCCAGGGATCCTCCCAGTCCCTGTCCTTCCTAGGAGAAGGAAAACCTCTCCTCTAGTATTCTACATGAGCTCGATTTGGTGGTCTTTTTCCTGCTCTTCCCCTTCCTCCTGTTGAATTTATAGCACCCCTTGAGACATCCATAACCTCCCGTACCCTTCTCTCTTACTTGCATGCTCCATGGTAGCGGCCCCGACGAGCTCCGTTGTCGGCGAAGTGGTGCTTCTAGTGCGAGCCAGGTCCCGACGCGAAGACCGCCTGTGTCGCCCGTTGCTAGACTGCCCTCGGCGCGTCACGTTGCTCTGACACCTCCTCGTCGCTGCCCAAGACCTCAAGTGAGCTCCCCGCTCGCCCCCGACGCTGTCTAGGGTTTCATCCTGGCGGAGTTCTTTCCCGCAGAGATGATGACCTAAAACCATCGATATTCTTTAAATCTGATGACTGTCCGCCCTCCTTATCTCTTCGTGGCTCTACTCCTTCCGACAGGTGGGCCATGCCCTGACTTTTGAACACAGGCGCACGCGTGCGTTGCCCTCCACCAGTGGGCTGATTTCTCCTCTGTGGCCCCATATCCCCTTTAGTTCTAGCCATATTTTCATCTAACTTTTAATTGTTTTTTAGATCTGCTAATCTATGCTGCTAGCTTTAATTCAAAACAAAAAATGGAAAATGGCTTAATATTCCTAGATCTATTTTTTCCAATGTCCCTACATGTTTTCATGAATATCTAGTACCCTTAGTTAGCCCAAATATTATTTAGAATAAATGTAGTAATTCGAGCCCCTAGATGTATCCTTTCTACTAATAAATCATTATGTGAGTTTTTATAACTCCATTTGATTTCAAACCTTTTTGTACTGAAAGGTATGTTAGATATCTTGCATCCCACACTGACCCCATATTAAATTACTTCCTAGATTCCCTTGGTAAAATTTATAAAAACAGGCCAAATCTACCTTTAGGAATTTCTCTAGGTCAAAACAAAATTTGAATTGACCTAATTACAAATCCCGGTAGACAAGCGTACCAATATCTATCAAAACCCAGGAGACATGTTTTTCTAAGCCACTGTTGATTTATTGTGAATTAAACTATTATGTGCATAGTATATTCACCAATAAATTCACCACATTAGTTTTGTAAACCCAAAAAGGTTTATTCTAATTTATGAAGAAAGGTATTCTATATACCTACCATGTGTCTTTGGAATCACATCAAATCCCCTGTAAAATAATTCTGGTGAAAAAGACAAAAACCCTCCAGTACTACCTTTGGGAATTTCCTAAGGGCATTATGTTAAATATTTTGGGATTCCAAATCTCAGTGAATCAGTCCATAAAACACTACTTAACCATCCAAATCAATAATTTATGGAACTCCAAAATATTTTTAGTGAACTATTTCCTAATACTCGAGTCCTTGTCACTAGAAAATTCATAGTAAATCAAAGGAAATTGATAAAATAGTGAAACCACATTAGTTGGTTTCATATTATCAATACCTATATGATGGTATCATTTTTACCCGATGTTCTCATACAAAACTTGTACTTTCTCTAAAACCCTCTATCCAGGTAGTTTTGTACACTAAATCTTAAATAGAAAATCCACAAATGCAACCAAAGCATTTCCTTTGTATCGAAAACCAAATCCTCAAAACCTACTGAAGTAAATACTATCTTGTTTACTTTAGTGTTGTATTTTATTGATTTTGTATGCATTGTGTTGATTGTGGCCTTTGTCTGTTGCATGTATTCTCGATGGCGGCGATAGTTGCGATTGTTTGATGGAGAGAAGAGGTCTATTTATTATTGTTGGGATTGTATTCTTGGTTATCTAAATACGAAGTCCAGGGACACATTGACATATTGTTGATCATCAGGCAAGCCACCTTATTTCTCACAAGACTTTGACCTACTATTTTACTTATGCATGGTTTATCTATTTATTTATGCAAAATGCATTGTTTTACTAAACTATGTTTTATATATGGGAAGGCTTGGCTCCTCCAATCCATTACTACTTTAGTACCACTAGGTACAACCCATTTTTGTGACACCTACTTGCCCTTAGTATTGTGGGTGGTATATAATATCACCACCCTTTGGAGACCCCGTTTTAGCCAAAGTAAAAGTATAGGATGGGAAGACCCCGGAGAAAGAATTTTAAAAAAATGTTTCATGAGAAAACCTTGACGAGGTTTGACCGGCCAAGAGATTTTGAGAGTGCAAAAAAGTTTTTGTTTTACAAAAAGGTGGGACAAAGGACGGAGGAAAAAAGGTTTATAAAAAGGCACCTAGTTCTTTGCAGTTTTGCTAGAACAATTAACCCATGAAACCACGTTACTCTAGAATGGGAACAGGGCTAGGCTTGATGTTTGCTACTCCAGTGTGGGAATTATCGCAACTACTTATAAGGGATCAGCTCCCTCGAATCCTGGGCTTCCTTTACAGAAAGGTTCAAGTACTAGGGTTTCACCTAGAGGAGGCAGTACCACCCATGTGTGTGGTTGGGCGATACTATGTGCCTCTCATTGAAAGTGCCGGCTCTAGAGGAGTTTGGGAGCACTCCGGTTGCTCTGTGTATCCCGATGTCCCGGCGTTGTGAGGAACAACTCATAGGGTAAGGCACATGTTAGAGTGGCATCCGGGGAGTCTTGATCGGTTACTCGACCCATGATCATTAAGGATCAGGTTTGGTACCTGTTTGGTGTGGGTAAAGTGCATAACCTCTGCAGAGTGTAAATCTGTTCAAATAGCTGAGTCCACAGTCATGGACGATTGTGAAGATTATTGTAACATCCAAACTTTTGCAATCTTGCTGAATATTTACAAGTCTATAGTATAAGGGAAATTAAAAAAATTAGGATTATAGAAACCTGATGACCACTAAGTCCTATCCATGCCTGATTAACTAGTCATGCTACATGTTTGCTTATGTACATTTTGTGTGCACCCTAATTAACAATCTAGGTTAACTAGTTCATTTTAGCTAGCAACATTCTTTTTGACTAGCCCCAAATCATTAACCCTAGTAACCCTCCTAACTATGTTTGCAAACACGGTAGAATCATAAAACTTGATCAACTTAAATTATGTCAACTTTGGTGGTGCATCGAAAACTCTTGGGAGGGAGCTATGCAACCACGTTGGCATCGTTATACTCTCACATCCCTCTACCCAATGCATCATTAGCCTAACTCATTGGAGCATCTCACTTGATGCCACCGATCAACCAAAGTGAGCAAGAATATTTCTAAGCCTACATCACCATCACCCTTTTCTCTCCACCCAAGCTCTTGTGGCCATGTGCCAAGCATAGGATGACCATGGCAACACCACTGCTCATGTGCCACACTAGTACCAGCGCCACACCTGTGATACGTCAGAAACATATCTATAATTTTTGATGCTCCATTCTTGTTTAGTATCTACTTTGCTTTGCTTTGTCTACACTTTGAGGTACTTTTCACATGTTTTCTGGTACTAACCTCTTAACAAGTTGCCATAGTGCCTGTTGCCTATTTTCTGATGTTGTTGGTTCCATAAAATTTAGTAAATAAATATTCTCGGAATTGGACGGGACAAACGTCAAAGTCAATTACTTTCCATCGGGAACAAGAAGTCTAGAGAGGAGACGGAGAAGCGGGCCAGGGCGGGCAAACCCCCCTAGGCGCGGGTAGGCCCTGCCCTGCTCCTGGGTAGGGTTTGACCCCCCCTAGACGCCTCCTCGGCCTCCCCCTTCGCCTATAAGAAGCCCCCAATGCAGAAACCCTAAGTACCCAATCAAATCTCCACGAAACCTTCTATAGCCACCGCCACCATCGTCCCTAGATCGGGGGGATCTGAAGTTCTTCCCGGCACCCTGCCAGAGGGGAGATCATCCCGGAGGCCTTCTCTCCGGTATGATGCGTGAGTAGTTCAACCTTGGACTATGGGTCCATGTAGTAGCTAGATGTTTGTATCTCCTCCTTTGTGCTTTCATGTATAGATCTTGTGAGATCCGTTCATGATCAAGATCTAATCTAATTGTAATCATGCATGTTGAGTTTGCGGGGATCCGATGGATATTGAGATTATTATATTGGTTTTATCAATGGTTTTGTCTTTATGATTATATCATGTCTATGTTGTTTGTGATCTTGCATGCTCTCCGTTGTTAGTAGCTATCTTGGCCAAGTAGTTGCTAGTGACTCCAAGAGGGGGTATTTATGCTCGATAGTGGGTTCATGCCTCTAGTTTCCAAGGGAAGTGACAATAATCTCTTCGGTTGTAGATGTGTTGTTGCTACTAGGGAGAAAATAACGGTCTATTGTTCATGGAACATGTGGACTGTTTACCTTACACACTTTGCTTAAAGCAGTTGTCTGTTGCTTGCAACTTAATACTGGAGGGGGTTCGGATGATAACTTGAAGGTGGATGACTTCTAGTCATAGATGCAGTTGGATGGCGGTCTATGTATCTTGTTGTAATACCCAATCGAATCGCATAGGATCTTTCTGATTAGTAATTGCATTGTTATGCCTTGCTCAGTTCCTGTCAATTGCCCTGCTGTAATTTGTTTACCCTTCATGCCATGTTGTTTATCTGAGGAGAGCACCTCTAGTAAACTATGGACCCGGGTCCAATCTTTACCATTGAAACATCTTCCATTGTTACTTGTTTACTTTCTGAAAACAATTACCTTCCACACCATACGTTTAATCCTTTGTTACAGCAAACCGGTGAGCTTGACAACCTCACTGATTCGTTGGGGCAAAGTCTTGATTTTGTGTTGTGCAGGTCTCCGCGTTGCTTGCAACACCTATGTGACGTTTCCTTCCTCCTACTGGTTCGATAACCTCGGTTTCTTACTGAGGGAAACTTGCTGCTGTGCTGCTTCATTCCTTGATCTTGGGGTTTCCAACGAAGCGTCCCACGACAAATACTAGGCGCCATCAAGCTATTTTATGGCGCCGTTGCCGGGGAGGCTAAGGACGTCTTCACTAGGGGAGTCCTTCACTTCCTTTCTCTTTACTTTTTTTTTAGTTTTCTATGTTTATTTTGATTGGTTTTGTTTGCCTCTTTTCAAAAAACCCAAAAAATAGTCTAGTTTGGTTTGCTTGCCTTATTCAAAAACACAAAAAAATTAGTTCCTGCTCTAGCTACTGCTGCTGTTTTTGGCTTGCCCACCTTTGCCAAAATGAACTCTGCTGAGAACACCAAGTTGTGTGACTTTACTAGCACCAATAACAATGATTTCCTTAGCACACCTATTGCTCCACCTGCTCCTGATGCTACCTTTTATGAAATTAAGCCTGCTTTGTTGAATCTTGTCATGAGAGAGCAATTTTCTGTTGCTGGTTCTGATGATCCTACTGCCCATCTCAATAGCTTTGTTGAACTTTGTGAGATGCAAAAGTATAAGGATGTAGATGGAGATATTATTAAGCTCAAGCTTTTCCCTTTCTCCTTGAGAGGTAAATATAAAGAATGGTTGCTATCTTTGCCTTAAAATAGTATTGATTCTTGGACTAAGTGCAAAGATGCTTTTATTGGAAAGTACTATCCTCCTGCTAAGATTATATCTATGAGAAGTGAAATTATGAAATTTAAACAACTTGATAGTGATCATGTTGCTCCAGCTTGGGAAAGAATGAAATCCTTGGTTAAGAATTGCCCCACTCATGGACTCACTGCTTGGATGAATTGCCCCACTCCGGAGAGTCTTGATCGGTTACTCGACCCATGATCAATAAGGATCAGGGCAGGGTACCTGTTTGGTGTGGGTAAAGTGCATAACCTCTGCAGAGTGTAAATCTGTTCAAATAGCTGAGTCCTCGGTCATGGAAGATTGGGAAGGTTATAGTAACATCCAAACTTTTGCAACCTTACTGAATATTTACAAGTCTATAGTATAAGGGGAATTAAAAAATTAGGATTATAGGAACCTGATGACCACTAAATCCTATCCATGCCTGATTAACTAGTCATGCTACATGTTTGCTTATGTACATTTTGTGTGCACCCTATTTAACAATCTAGGTTAACTAGTTCATTTTAGCTAGCAACATTCTTTTTGACTATCCCCAAATCATTAACCCTAGTAACCCTCCTAACTATGTTTGCAAACACGGCAGAATCATAAAACTTGATCAAATTAAATTTTGTCAACTTTGGTGGTGCATGGAAAACTCTTGGGAGGGAGCTATGCAACCACCTTGGCGTCGTTATACTCTCACATCCCTCTACCCAATGCATCATTAGCCTACCTCATTGGAGCATCACACTTGATGCCACCGATCAACCAAAGTGAGCAAGAATATTTCTAAGCCTACATCACCATCACCCTTTTCTCTCCGCCCCAGCTCTTGTGGCCATGTACCAAGCATAGGATGACCATGGCAACACCACTGCTCATGTGCCACAACAGTACCAGCACCACCCCGATGATACGTCGGAAACGTATCTATAATTTTTGATGCTCCATGCTTGTTTAGTATCTACTTTGCTTTGCTTTGTCTACACTTGAGGTAGTTTTCACATGTTTTCTGGTACTAACCTATTAACAAGTTGCCACAGTGCCAGTTGCCTATTTTCTGCTGTTGTTGGTTCCAGAAAAGTTAGTAAAGAAATATTCTCGGAATTGGACAGGACAAACATCAAAGTCAATTACTTTCCGTGGGAAACAAGAAGTCTAGAGAGGAGACGGAGAAGCGGGCCAGGGTGGCCAAACCCCCCTAGGCGCGGGTGGGCCTTGCCCTGCGCCTGGGTAGGGTTTGACGCCCCTGGCTGCCTCCTCAGCCTCCCCCTTCGCCTATAAGAAGCCCCCGATGCAGAAACCCTAAGTACCCGATTAAATCTGCATGAAACCTTCTATAGCCGGCACCACCATCGTCCCTAGATCGGGGGATCTGAAGTTCTTCCCGGCACCGTGCCAGAGGGGAGATCATCCCGGAGGCCTTCTCTCTAGTATGATGTGTGAGTAGTTCCACCTTGGACTATGGGTCCATGTAGTAGCTAGATGGTTGTATCTCCTCCTTTGTGCTTTCATGTATAGATCTTGTGAGCTTCGTTCATGATCAAGATCTAATCTATTTGTAATCATGCATGTTGTGTTTGCGGGGATCAGATGGATATTGAGATTATTATGTTGGTTTGATTAATGGTTTTATCTTTATGATTCTATCATGTATGTGTTGTTTGTGATCTTGCATGCTCTCCGTTGTTAGTAGCTATCTTGGCCAAGTAGTGACTCCAAGAGGGGGTATTTATGCTCGATAGTGAGTTCATGCCTCTAGTTTCCAAGGGAAATGACAATAATCTCTTCGGTTGTAGATGTGTTGTTGGTACTAGGGAAAAAACAACGGTCTCTTGTTCATGGAACATGTGGACTGTTTACCTTACACACTTTGCTTAAAGCAGTTATCTGTTGCTTGCAACTTAATACTGGAGGGGGTTCGGATGATAACCTGAAGGTGGATTTCTAGTCATAGAAACAGTTGGATGCCGGTCTATGTATCTTGTTGTAATGCCCAATCGAATCTCAAAGGATCTTTATGACTAGTAATTGCATTGTTATGCCTTGCTTAGTTCCTGTCAATTGCCCTGCTGTAATTTGTTTACCCTTCATGCCATGTTGTTTATCTAAGGAGAGCACCTCTAGTGAACTATGGAACCGGGTCCAATCTTTACCATTTATACATCTTTCATTGTTACTTGTTTACTTTCTGCAAACCATTACATTTCACACCATACATTTAATCCTTTGTTACAGCAAACCGGTGAGCTTGACAACCTCACTGATTCTTTGGGGAAAAGTCTTGAGTTTGTGTTTTGCAGGTCTCCTCGTTGCTTGCAACACCTGTGTGATGTGTCGTTCCTCCTACTGGTTCGATAACCTCGGTTTCTTACTGAGGGAAACTTGCTGCTATGCTGCTTCATTCCTTGCGCTTGGGGTTTCCAACGAAGGTTCCCACGACAAGTACTGGGCGCCATCAAGCTATTTTCTGGAGCCACTGCCATGGAGGATAAGGACGTCTTCACTAGGGGAGTCCTTCACTTCCTTTCTCTTTACTTTGTTTTTAGTTTTCTTTGTTTCTTTTGATTGGTTTTGTTTCCCTCTTTTCAAAAAACCCAAAAAAATAGTCTAGTTTGGTTTGCTTGCCTTATTCAAAAACACAAAAAAATTAGTTCATGCTCTAGCTACTGCTGCTGTTTTTGGCTAGCCCACCTTTGCCAAAATGAACTCTGCTGAGAACACCAAGTTGTGTGACTTTACTAGCACCAATAACAATGATTTCCTTAGCACACCTATTGCTCCACCTGCTCCTGATGCTACCTTTTATGAAATTAAGCCTGCTTTGTTGAATCTTGTGACGAGAGAGCAATTTTCTGGTGCTGGTTCTGATGATCCTGCTTCCCATCTCAATAGCTTTGTTGAACTTTGTGAGATGCAAAAGTATAAGGATGTAGATGGAGATATTATTAAGCTCAAGCTTGTCCCTTTCTCCTTCAAATGGAAAGCTAAAGAATGGTTGCTATCTTTGCCTAAAAATAGTATTGATTCTTGGACTAAGTGCAAAGATGGTTTTATTGGAAAGTACTATCGTCCTGCTAAGATTATATCTATGAGAAGTGACATTATGAAATTTAAACAACTTTATAGTGAACATGTTGCTCCAGCTTGGGAAAGAATGAAATCCTTGGTTAAGAATTGCCCCACTCATGGACTCACTGCTTGGATGATTATCTAGACTTTTTATGCAGGTTTGAACTTCTCCTCAATAAATCTGTTGGATTCTGTTGCTGGAGGTACCTTTATGGGCCTCACTTTGGGTGCTGCAACAAGGATCCTTGATAATATGATGGTTAACTATTATGAATGGCATGTTGAGAGAGCTCCACATGGTAAGAAGGTAAATTCTGTTGAGGAAACATCCTCTTTGAGTGAAAAGATTAATGTTATTATGGCTATGCTTGTTAATAGAAAATCTCCTCTATATCCTAATAGTGTTCCCTTAGCCTCTTTGGTTGCTCAAGAAGAGCGATGTGAACTTCATTAGAAACAACAATTTCAACAACAATGCTTATAGGAGTAATTTTGGTGGTAACAATTATAGGCCTTATCCTCCTAATAATGGCAATTCCTATGGAAACTCCTACAATATTGCTAGAAGTGCCCCTCTGCACTTCAAGTCATGCTCAAAGACTTTATTAGTAAACAAACCACTTTCAATAAGGCTATAGAGGAAAAGCTTTTAAATGTTGAGAAAAATATATCCTATTTGTCTGAAGCTCAAACTTCCTTGGTTAATAAAATGGCTGCTAACCCTAAAACTATGGAAAATACCTTTGCTACTGCTCATGCCATACAAGTTACTGTTGATGAAAATGTTAGGTTGTTAGCTCAACTTCATGCTAAGTGGGAAAGGGAAGCTGAAATTAATAGAACAATAATGTGTGCACCATCACCACTAAACCACAAGTAGTCCCTATTCCTACTCCTACTATGCCTACCACTAGTGATGCTAAGTTTGACTTTGATATTGATGGTTGCAATATTTCTGAAGTGATTATGTTCCTACAAAAGCTTGCTAGAAGTCCTGATGCTAGTGATATGCATGTTGCCTTTACCAAACACATTACATATGCTCTTGTTAAGATTAAGGAAGAGAAGCTAAAATACAAAGCTTCTATTCCTAGGAAGGTAGAAGATAGTTGGGAACCCATTATTAATATGCAAGTGAATGACTTTGATCTCAAAGCTTCATGTGATCTTGGTTCTAGTGTCTCTATTATGCCTAGGAAGATTTATGAAATGCTTGATTTGCCACCTTTGGAAGATTGTTATTTGGATGTCCCAATCAATGAAAATGCTAAAAAGAAACTCATGGGGAGTATTAATGATGTTCTCATTATGGTTAACAATTCTTATGTCCCTGTTGACTTCTATGTTTTAGATGTTGAATACAATGCTTCTTGTCCTATTACTTTGGGAAGACCTTTTCTTAGAACAGTTGGTGCCATCATTGATATGAAAGAAGTCACCATTAAATATCATTTTACATTCAAGAAAGGTATTGAACACTTCCCTATGAGGAGAGAGAAGTTGCGTTTTGCTCCTTTGAAAGCAATGTTTGATGTTAATGCTTCTTCATTTGAAAATACTTGATTCTTCTTGCTTCTTGTGCCTAACTTAAACGTGTTAAAGAAAAGTACTTGTTGGGAGATAACCCAAGAGTTTACTTGATTCTTGGAAGTTATTACATCAGTAATGACTTCTCATTATCCTTTTTGTTTGCTTTTTGTGACAAAAATGACCTCTAATGAGAGGGAAGTAAGATTTGGGGAGTTCCTGTCCCGAAACAGATTTCTGTCCTCCACCAAAAAAATTCGTGAGGAGTCTCTATAACTAGGATTGAGCTTACAATTTACGAATAAATCGCACAATATGTTAGCTAAATTTAGTTAGTTCAACACTTTTTGATTTGAGCAACATAAGATGTTCAAAAAAATCAGTTTCTACCTGCTGGTCTGTTTTGACAGATTTCTGCCATTATTTGCATTTGCTTCTTATTGATTCCTTTTTCAGTTCTCTTTAGGTGAATTGATATTTTTGAAGGATTTACTACAGTATATTGTGTTTTTAGTGAAAGGACTTGCTGTTCCAAAGCTTTGTCAGAGGTCTAATATCTTTTGAATAAGCTAATGTTGCTAATGAAGATTGTGTGAAGTTTTGTGTGAAGGAAAAATTTCAGGTGTAGAGAGGGAATGGTGCAATGAGATGAAGAATGGACAAAATCTCAAGCTTGGAGATGCCACCACGGTGTCACTCCAGGAAATATCCAAGAGGTACAAGCGTCAAATCTTGGGTATGCCCAAGGCATCCCTTTCTTCATCAATAAAAAGCTCAGGTCTGTCTAGACACTTCGTTTTTATTGTTTCATGCACAGTTGTGTCGTTCTTGGAGCGTCTTAGTTTTTGTTTGCTTTGCTTAGGTTGTTTAGTTTGCTTAAGTAGTTTGGACCCCCATTCTCGCTATGTTGTTTGCAAATAAGTTGCTTCGTGTTGGAAAGGAGTAGTAAGTTCTTGCTTGTAAGTGCAAGAGGAGCTTGCATTGACTGTGACTTAGACTTTAGCATGACATGCTAGGTGTTGTTTTGACCTTATTCTTAGTGATTATTGCCGTAGAATGTCTTGTTCCAAACAATTGGGATTGCTTAGTGTGCCTTGAAGAAATTATGCGTTTTTTTAGCATGCAAAAGCATAGTATTGTCGTATTCTCCTTTGATGTTTTGCTTGGGTTGACTTGGCACATGCTCACACCATGTTATGACTATGACAAGTCACCATAGCCTCTATGATCATTTGGTCCTTGAATTGTAGTAGCACTATTTGCTTTGATTAGTAATTCTTTGTTGCACTGCATGATTATGGCCATTATTGCTCTCTTATTTGGTTGCTCCCAGTCTTTTGCTAGCCTCCACTTGTATGAGTATGTTCTACTCATGCTTCCAACTCCCAAGAAACAAAGTTATTCCAAAGTGTCCACTATAAACTCCTATGCATGGTGTGTTACACCATTCCAAGTATATTCTTGTTTTCAACTATCTTCCAATTAAAAACTATTTTGTTATGTGAAAACTTAGTGATTAAAGCCCTCACAAACTTGATGGCACATTTTATATTCTTTTCCCCTAATAAACCTGAACCATTGTGTCATATTTGTTGTATATGCTTGTACTTATACGTTGGAATTAGCAGAACCATGCTATCACGGGGAATGTTTTCAACATTGCACTTGTACTTTGTAATCAGTTGATACCATGCTCTTTTGTCTATGGATGTCACCGGTGTGAAATAAAGAGGGAACTTGTAAGTCCATGGAGATTGTATCCTGTGTTAGATAAACGCCTAGGCCGCTATCCTAAGCCATGCTTAATCATGGTGGAAACTTGCAGCATCACCATAGTGACATCTATGAAGCATTCTTCTTATAAAAAAGAGACACATTGAGAAAAGAGAAAAAGCACCATATTCCCATGGTAAATAAGAAGACTGCTGAGATGCTCATTGTCTGCTTGCCTTGTCATTTTGGTTATTGGAAAGCTCCTGCACCATGTGCAAGGGGTACCCCGTTGGCGGTTCTCAATGATATGCAAATACTTACAATGACAAGAACTTACAGGTGACCAAGGTTGAGTAGAATGAGGTGTGGTCCTCGTATTCAAGGGACTTGAGATTGCCAACTTATACTTTGTCAAGCATATACTCAATCTTTGTCACTTTAACCTTAATCACTTCAAGATGCTTATGATAGGGGCAATGAGGGCTGAAAGCTAACAACTACAATAATTTTTGGAAGCTCTTTTTGCAACTTGAAATCCCTGATTCCTTTTTAAAAAGGCTTTTCTTCCACCATTATTTGAGTCTCCACCTTCTACCTTTAGGCACCATTAAGAGAGCATAGTTGTCATTCTGTGTGGAGTGTTCCAAAGCTTATTGATTGATGCATATTGTGATATTACTTGTTCTTGTGCTATTTGTTTCTAGTCACCCTTGTGAACTTTGAAGGTGTCCTATGCATCTATTTGCTACTCTATGAGGGACAAGCTGATTGCCACTATGCTATGTTTTCTGTATGTGAAACAAACAAATGTTTTTCAATGCATGTTATTCATGATCTTTGTTTGTAGCTTGTCATGTTGCATTCATAATTACTATGTCCTATTGTTATAACTCCATCTTTCATGGACATGTTTAGAGTTCTTTGATCCCAGCTTTCAATGCTTGCAAATGGTTGGATCTTTATTGTGAGGGTGCATGTCACCTCAAAAATTACTATTTTTATCACTTACCTACTCGAGGATGAGCAGGAGTTAAGCTTGGGGATACTCCATGCTTGTTTAGTATCTACTTTGCTTTGCTTTGTCTACACTTTTAGGTAGTTTTCACATGTTTTATGGTACTAACCTATTAACAAGTTGCCACAGTGCCAGTTGCCTATTTTCTGCTGTTGTTGGTTCCAGAAAAGTTAGTAAATAAATTGTCAACACCCGGATTTTTAATCCCAGATGCCTGTTATGCCATACATCGCAATCCCAGGATTACCATTTTTGCGAGACATAACAGATTTGGATACCATAGTACATCATCCATTACAAACCATACATAAGGTCTTACACAAACAAGGATCTCATGATCCAGTTCTTAATACAATTAAAGCAGAGGAAATACGTAATAATAACGGTAGCGTAGGCGAAACTCCATCTTCAGGGTCATAGGCAATGCTGACGGTGGGAGATGATCCTCGTTGTCGTAACCTTCCTGGGGTCCATCCTCCTAGTACTCCTCTTCATAGTCTGGCCACGGGAATAGCCAGGGACAAAGCCATGAGTACTCTTTAAGTACTCGCAAACTAATACTAACAAGTGAAGAGGGTTTTTGTAATAGGACACTAAGCGCTAGGGTTGTTTTGCAAAAAGCCAGATTTACATCTACTAAGTTCAGAAGCAAGAAAAGCTAGTTGAAGTCTTATAACACCTAAGTGGGAACTTGTATTTCATATCACAACTCTGTTGTGGTCAAGTCAAAATCTCAATCCATTTCACAAGTCATTTTGAAAACATCTGATGGGGGAACAGTATGGCCACTCCAACTGTCCATAACCGCGGACACGGCTATTCGAATAGTTTGACACTCTGCAGAGATTGTACACTTTCACCACAACATTCGATACATCCGTCAGGAACAAATCCTGAATTCACCATACTCAGTATGCGGATAATCAATCCTAACCTTTCGATTACACGCCCTAGTATAGGCACCTTTCCTATGAGTTTGGCCTCCCAACCATGACCAACTGTCATCTTGGGTACTGCATAGGTGGACAATCTTCACAAGGTAGCCTCAGCTCAGACCTTGGCCGTGAGGGAACCAATACTAAGGTATATAAGTTTCTAGTCAAGCCCTACCCAATTCTCGGGTATTGTGGTTGTACGGTAACATTGGAATGGTATCGCATCCAGACAACCATCAGTTTTATAAAGGGCTAAGGCTCATGCCTTAACATTTTCATCACCAAAATCATCTGGTGTTCGGAAACACATGTCAAAACATCTCAATAGAATGATCCATCATTCCAAGATTTTCATAACCATTTTCACCAAGTATTCCCATCTAAAGTTGATCAAGTTTTATGCTTAGCACTAGCATCTACAAATGGGAGTGAATACTAATTAGGGGTGATAAACTAGTGGAGTTTAACTAAGCTCAATCTCATGCCTTAGGATGACATCAAGATTATCTAGCTTAGGCCAAATTTTATGCTCTTTATGCAACCTTCAATTATCTTTCTAGAATCTACAATTCACTTAAGTAAGCTCTAAGTAATAGCTTTTATAAAGAAATAAAGTATAAAGCTTGTAAGTAAAACTAGGAATGGGGTTATCAAGTGGGTATGATCACAAGGCATATAGTTGGCATGGTAACAAGCAAGTATTAGCTTGCATAGGTCAACTTGATTAGTAAGGCTTGCATCATTATCAGTATAAGCTTGCTAATGTAGGGTATCTTGCAAGTGTTAGCTTGCCTTGTGCAGAGAAGTGGTTGAAGTTCTCCTCGGCTTCTTCTTCATAGTATCGTCCTTCCTCCTCGTACCCTTGGTCAATACTAGCGTCTATAAATGATTACGAGGTACACAATCACCAAACAATACTTAACTACTTTCAATCATCACACACAAGGGTTCTATAGATGATCTAGCATCATCACTAATATTACAAGATTAAAGTATTTGTCTTATTGGTTTTATTTTTAGAAAAGTAATTTCTACTCATTGAAAAACTTCTTAAGATTTAATATTCTCCAAACCAAACATGGGATCATGTCGACACATGTCATCACCACATATTTCAGTATATGGTAATGTGATTTAAAGTGGTGTCACAATTTAATAAGATTTAACCTTTTATTTTAAATAAAAATAAATGACTAGAAATGCCTATGTGGCATCCTTTTATTACTTGAACATTATTTCTGTAAGTAAACCCAAATGTTTTTATATATTCTTAAAGGTATGATCAAATGTGATTTTTGAGAGTTGGAATCAACTCAAAAGCTATTATAGTTTAAATTTAAAAAATGTTTGAATGCAGAAAAGCTTCTGCCTTGTTATTTTTACCAAGGTTGATCTATAGATTCAAATGATTTGAATCCAGCGAGCTTGGATTAAGCATTTCAAAACCTTTCTAACAAAATTGGTTTCATTCAATTTGGTTCAGTGAATCGAGCTGAGTTGATTTTTGAAATTAGGTACAGAACTATGTTTGAACGAAAATAGAAAAAGCTAAATTCAAATAGGTGGGCTGCGCGGGAAAGGTTAACGGGCCGGCCCAGTGTCACTCCGCGGCGCGGGGCGCGACTGACAGGGCGGGTCTACTGGTCAGTAACTCTTAACACGCGAAGCGGTAAGGGGTGATGTGGTGCGTTGGATTAGAAGTAAGATCGACGGCTGAGGGTCGTCGTCGACGATGAACTAGTCACCGGCGAGCTCGAACCCTATCGGCTCAGTGGGGGTCGTAGGAGGCTCACCCGGGCTCAGACGAGGGTCGGCGATGCGGGCGAACGACGAAGTCGACGACGGCGAACCTCCTGGGGTGGAAGAAATCGACGGCACCCTTCTTCTCCAGAGCGGCCTGCTCCGGCGCAATTCCGGCGATGCGCTGCTCGCCTTGCTCCAGGAATGGGGTGGAACGATCAGTGAGGTGAGGGGAGTAGAATGGTGTGAAGAATTCGAGCGGGGGAGGCCTCTATTTATAGTGGCGAGAGGGGACCAACGGGCGCAAGCTGAGCTCGTTGTGGTCGACGGCATAGAGGGATATCGGCGTGGGCGGCGGTAGGGGGAGGTGTTGTGCTCCCTGGCGAAGCTCAATGACGTGGTGGCGAGGCGTGGAGCGGTGCTAATCGGTCAGAATGCTTCGGTGCTCTGAGCGTGCCCGACAGGAGTTCTAATGGCGCACGGCGCGCGTGGTTTGCGCAGTGCGAACGGGCGTGTCTGCGGGGTTGCTGGGACGGTGGTGATCACGCGTGCACGCAGCAAGCGCGGCGCGCGGTCTGTGGGTGCTGGTCGAGCGTGGTGCACGGGGCACGCTCTCGGCATGGTTGCAGAGAAGGTTGGCATGGTCTGTGCCTGTGGTCCAGCGGCTGGCATCGCTTGCGACTGGGACAGGGAGTGGCGGTGGGGTGCTAGCTTGCTCCTAGACAAGGTTGGCGAGGCTAGTGTTGCTCATAGCTTGCTGTCGACTATGGGGTGGCAATGGTGCACTCGGCCTACTCACCATTGATGACAATGGCTAGCTTACAGTAGTGCTAGAGATTAGTTAAGGTTGTTAGATGATCTACTAAGGCTAGTCGTGTCCAGAGAGGGAACAAGTTAGGCCAGAATCACTCCACAATATAGCGTTTTGATTTTGTTTGATTTGTATCTGCAAGGTGTTTGATGAAATTGCCGCATGAATTCAGGTTTTGAATTTTGAAAAGATTTTTGGTGGGTGTGGTAGGCATGTGCTGGTGAGTCTGTAGATGCTTGGGTTTTAAAAATTGAGTTGGTTTAAGTGGTTTTTGAAATAGTGGGATCTTCCCATATGAAATGGATTCAATTTTAAACTGTCATTTAAACTAAGCATTTGAATGTTTCTGGATGATCACAAAGTGGGCCTTGATACTTTGTTATGAGTACTATCAAGGGGTGCAAAGATCCAAACAAGTTTCTGTAAAGTTCTGAAAGTTAGAGATAGCCAAAGTAGGCATGGGAGTTAATTTGGCAAAAGTGACCATTCACTTAAGTTGATGGTTTTGATTTGTTTGTCTTTGGGAAAAGTTTGGGGATTGTTTAGATAATGTTTATTTCACCTAAGAATCATTTTACATGAAAATAAACACATAATCATGGTAATTCAAAAGAATCCACATTTTAATACATACACATATGAATGCTTTCATTTTTATTGGAAAAGTTTTTGTTAACCCCAATTTTGATGATTAGAGTTTGATGATTCTAGTTTAATATTTTTGGGATGTTACAAACCTTCCCCCCTTAAACAAAATCTCTTCTCGAGATTTGAAAAAGGACGAAAAATATTACCTAGGATTTGAAGAGATCGGGAAACTCCGTCCTGATGTGATCTTCGCGCTCCCAGGTAGCTTCTTCTTCGGTGTGGTTGCTCCACTGAATCTTGAGAAACTTGATGCTTCGGGTTCTGGTAGTTCTGAAAGATTCTTCCAAAATATGGATGGGTACTTCGGGATAGGTCAGGTCATCGTTGATTTCCATGGTCCGGTGATCGATATTCTTGAACACTTCGGTCTTCTCCGGGACTTCGAGGCACTTGCGAAGTAATGAGATATGGAACACATTGTGCACGGCTGACATCTCCTCGGGTAGTTCCAATTGATACGACACTTCTCCTCGATGGTTCAGAATTTTGAAAGGTCCGATATATCTGGGGGCTAACTTTCCTTTGAGTTGGAAACGCTGCATTCCTTTTAATGGTGACACTTTCAGATAGACAAAATCTCCTATGTTGAAGGCGAGGTATCGACGTCTCCTGTCGGCGTAACTCTTCTGTCTGGACTGGGCTGTCTTGAGGTGCTCACGAATCTTGTGAACCTTCTCTTCTGCTTCTCGTAGGATGTCGGGTCCAAAAATCTGACTCTCTCCTACTTCCGACCAATTCAAAGGGGTGCGACACTTTCTTCCGTACATGAATTCAAATGGGGCCATTTGCAAACTAGCTTGATAACTGTTGTTGTATGAAAATTCTGCGAACGGCAGACAGTCTTCCCATTTAGATCCATACTCTAACACACATGCTCTCAGCATATCTTCGAGTATTTGATTTACTCGCTCCGTTTGTCCATCGGTCTGAGGGTGATAAGCGGTGCTGAAATCTAGGCGGGTTCCTAAACCTTCTTGAACTTTCTTCCAGAATCTCGAGGTAAACTGAGTTCCTCGATCCGATACAATGTTCTTGGGGACTCCATGCAAACTGGCGACTCTAGCGATGTATAACTCCGCTAGCTTCGAACTCTGATATGTGGTCTTGACGGGTAAGAAATGGGCGACTTTGGACACTTTGTCCACTATGACCCAGATAGAGTCATTTCCCCTACTAGAAGTAGGCAATCCGGTGATAAAAGTCCATTCCAACGGAATCCCATTTCCATTCCCGAATCTGCAATGGTTGCAACAATCCAGCGGGTCTTTGATGTCCTGCCTTGACTCGCTGACATATATCACACTTGGCCATATAGCTTCCGATTTCTCTCTTCGTCTTATGCCACCAAAATTGCTCCTTCAAATCTTGATACATCTTAGTTCCTCCGGGGTGGATAGAATAAAGAGTATCATGAGCTTCCTTGAGAATAACTTCCTTCAACTCAGAATCTGCGGGTACACAAAGGCGTCCTTTGTACCACAGAACTCCTTCGTCTTCGGTGAATCCGGGTACTTTGCCTGTACCAATACGACACTTGATTCCGTCGATACTACCATTTCCTTTCTACGCCTCTTTGATCTGGCTGATCAAAGTGGGTTGAAGTTCTATGCTAGCTAAAAATCCTTCACTTACTAGTTCCATTCGAAAATCTTCCATCTCTTTGTGCAAACTTGGTTGGTCCTTTAAAATCAAGGAGTTCAAGCGGCACGGCAATCTGCTAAGGGCATATGCTACCACGTTGGCTTTACCAGAGTGATAGTGAATGTCCAGATCGTAATCCTTGATTAGCTCAATTCATCTTCTTTGTCTCATATTCAGCTCCTTCTGAGTGAATATATATTTCAGGCTCTTGTGATCCGAATAAATCTCACAATGGTTTCCCATCAAGTAGTGCCTCCATGTCTTTAGGGCTAGAACTACGACTGCGAGTTCGAGGTCATGGGTTGGGTAATTTTGCTCATGTTGTTTCAGTTGTCGGTATAGATAAGATATGACTTTGCCTTCTTGCATTAGCACACATCCAAGACCGATCTTGGATGCGTCACAATACACGTCAAAGGGCTTCGTGATATCCGGCATGATTAAGATTGGGGCTGAAATCAATCTCCTCTTGAGTTCTTGAAAACTCCCTTCACATTTGTCCGTCCATTCAAACTTCTTGTCCTTCTTCAGCAATTGGTTCATAGGTCTGGCGATACTCGAGAATCCTTTGACGAACTTGCGGTAATATCCCGCCAATCCGAGAAATGCACGAACATGGGTTTGAGTGGTTGGGGCTTGCCAATCTTTGACATCTTTCACCTTTGCAGGGTCAACGGAAATTCCTCCAGCTGATACAATGTGGCCGAGGAATCCTACCTCCTGTAACCAGAATTCACATTTGCTAAACTTGGCATATAGCTGATGCTCTCTAAGGGTTCCAAGAATGGTCCTTAGGTGTAGCTCATGTTCTTCTTCTGATTTGGAATAAATTAGAATGTCGTCGATGAAAACAACGACAAACTTATCCAGGAAGTCCATAAAAATCTTATTCATGAGATTCATGAAATAAGCGGGGGCATTGGTTAATCCAAAAGACATGACGGTATACTCGTATAATCCATATCTGGTGGTAAGGGCAGTCTTTGGAATATCCTCTACACGAATCTTGAGTTGATGATAGCCTGTTCTAAGATCAGTCTTAGAAAACACTTTGGCACCGGTCAACTGATCAAACAAATCTTCTATCTTGGGCAATGGGTACTTGTTCTGGATGGTGACATCATTCAACTTCCGATAATCCGTACACAAACGGTTACCTCCATCCTTCTTGTCCACAAATAAGACAGGTGATCTCCATGGCGACACACTTGGTTGAATCAATCCAATTTCCAACATGGCATCCAGTTGCTTCTTCAGCTCTGCTAGTTCCAATGGGTTCATACTATAGGGTCTCTGGGCTATGGGTCCTGTTCTAGGGATTAGTTCAATGATAAACTCGATATCCCGATCTGGGGGCATATCGGGCAAAACATGGAAATACATCAGGGTATTCGCAGACTATCCGGACTTGGTCAATGGTAGGTTGGGCTATACTCTTGTTGCACTTGAATTGACGAGGTAAGGTTTCAGATATATGCTCGACTGATATTCCGGCTGTACTGGTCATGGTTATGGCTTTCTTGGCACAGTCAATTAATCCTTTATGTTTGGACACCCAATCCATTCCTAGTACTACTTCCAAACCTTTAGTTCCGAGTACTATCATATTAGCATAAAAATCTATGCCATGGATTCGGATGGGGACGGCTTTGCAAATTTGCCTAGCTTTGGTGGTTGAACCGAGGATTTGAACAATCATAACATGCTTCAGTTTTGTTGGTTGAATCTTACTAGTGCATGCAAATTCTTCGGTGACAAATGAATGCGATGCACCAGAATCAAACAACACTCGAGCAAGTACTGAATTAACAGAAAACATACCCAGCACGACGTCTGGCGCTTCCTGGGCTTCTTCAGCATGCATGAGAAGAAGACGGCCGTTGCGGTTGAGTGAATTCCCTGGGGCAAACCTTCTTCCAGGCTGAACACGACGCTGCTGCTGAGCTGGGGCATTAGCATTGGGTACTGCGGCATTCTTCTTGTTGGGGCACTCTTTGGAGTACTGACCCTTATTTCCATAGTCATAACAAGTCACATGCAACTTGTCCTTTGCTGCAACAAGCACAACATTGCTTCCAGTCCTCGGGGCAGTGTTGGTTGTGGCGGTAGCATTGTTGTTGTTGAACTTGGATGGTGCATGGTTGAAATTGTTAGAGTTGCCGGGGTTGTTGTGATTTCCTCCAGGCCTCGGGTTTCCACGGTTGGGATAGGTGGGACAGTTCATCGGGGGTCTGTTGGTTCTCAGGGCAAATACTGAAGATGGGTTAGGGAGATACTTTGGGGTCTGATGGGTTTCTGGCTGATGTATCATGCGACGCTTGCGGTTCTCATTGGCCTGGTTGATATTTCCTTCCATCTGCATAGTAGAGTCGACAAGGGCTTCCATATCAGCAAAGGGGATATTGACTAACACTGTCTGCATCTCATCGTGCAGACCATTCAAGAATCTTTCTTTCTTCTTGGCTTCGGTGTCGATCTCATCCGGGGCATACCTAGCTAATGACAAGAATTTGTCACGGTATTCCACTACAGTCATCCGTCCTTGTTTCAGTTCTCTGAACTCGTCTCTCATTCTCTTGATCAAACCCGGTGGCACATGGGTTCTATTGAACTTGACCTTGAATTCCTCCCAAGTCATCATCTGTACTCCGGTCATTGCACGAATGCTGTTCCACCATGCTTTTGCATCTCCGGCCAGATAGTGGGTCGCAAACAGAACTTTCTCGTTGGCTTCCACTCCGGCGACTTCTAGGTTGTTTTCCATGGTTTGCAGCCAATCATCGGCATCTAGGGGCTCTTCCGACTTAGTGAAAATGGGTGGGTTGGTATTTTGGAAATTTTTGAGCTTAGATCCATGGTTTTCCTGATTTCCGTGGCCTTGATTGTTGTGGGCTAGCTGGGCTATCTGTTGAAGAGTGGCTAGGTTGGCTTAACGTTCGGCTCTTTCGGCTTCGCGGTCAGAAACCAATATTTGCAGGATCTGCAACATCGGGTCCGGGGATGAACCACTTCCTCCGCGTGGCATCTGAAGATTGCGATAGATCATGAGAAAAGAGGTAAATTTCTAAGGTTCAGGGACTTTGAAAAGTTTTTAAAGTTTGACTCAGATTTTTCTAGCAACTTGCTTTCCATTAATTCATTCATTCATAGCACACGATACAAACACACACCACAACAAAGGTAAACATATGGTTTTAAGAACCATTCTGGAAACTACGATACAGTGGGACCTAATACAACTCACTACGCTAGTGCTCAAGTGCTACTACTCCTCGGAGTCGGTGTAGTCGTCATCCTCATCATCCTCATCGTCATTGATGAAGGCGAAATCATCCTCATTGGTGAAGAAGTCCATAGCCTGATCCTCCAGAAAATCATCATCATCGCTAAGATAGGAGTAGGGGTCTCCACGAATATCTTCTCCGGCATTCTCCCTTTCCTCTAACTGCATGTCTCTCTCGTGGATGGTCTCCTCCAAATCCGAGATACGATGGTGAAGACGAGCAATGATGCGCTCCTTCTTGTCGAGCTGACGGCGGCGAGACTTGCGATCCTTTGCTAGCATGGCGATGGTATGATCCTTCGTCTTGATGATGGCGGACTTGTGGTTGGAGTAGTCACGACAATTGTCCAATTCCTGCTGACGATCGTACATCATGAAGCTAAGGTGGTCCAATTGGGTCTTCAACTCGTGGTGGTATGGGGCTTCTAGTGGCTGTCCATTAGCATCACGCCTTGGACAAAACTCAAAGCGGGTTCGCTTGATCTGGTTGATACTCTGCCCACACAGATGGGCAAGAGCTTCCTGCATGCCCCTGGAAAGTCCATCGAGCCAGTTGTTCTCTCTTAAGGTGAACTGAATTCCCTCGACAGTGGGAGGTTCAATCTTTCCTCGGAGACTTGCAACAATTAGCCACTGCAGATCTTCTCCTCCTTGATCATTGAGCTAAGCTCCGAAGAACTCGGGGTGCGGACGCTCTAGAAGTTCCGAAAGCTGGTCCAAATCCCGCTCAAAGATAAGGTCTCTTCCATTCCCCAACTAATAAAACTTGATGTACTTCACGTCCATCTATAAGAATATAGGATGAGTAAGTTAGTAGAATGATCAAGTGTGTCAAATTTTATGTATTTTGCAAGAGTTTTTGAGGAACATGGAGTTTTATGAAAGAATCAAGGTGATGAGAATGGGAATAAGTTTTTGTAAATATTTGCTTTCTTTGGTTTTGAAACTAAGTTTTTTATTCAAACGTCCAGTCTAACTAGGGTCTCCTATGGTCAGGATGGCTATGATACCAACTTGTCAACACCCGGATTTTTAATCCTAGATGCCTGTTATGCCATACATCGCAGTCCCAGGATTACCATTTTTGCGAGACATAACAGATTTGGATACCACAGTACATCATCCATTACAAACCATACATAAGGTCTTACACAAACAAGGATCTCATGATCTAGTTCTTAACACAATCCAAGCAGCGGAAATACATAATAATAACGGTAGCGTAGGCGAAACTCCATATTCGGGGTCACAGGCAATGCTGACGATGGGAGATGATCCTAGTTGTCATAACCTTCCTGGGGTCCATCCTCCTGGTACTCCTCTTCATAGTCTGGCCACGGGAATATCTAGGGACAAAGCCATGAGTACTCTTTAAGTACTCGCAAACTAATACTAACAAGTGAAGGTGGTTTTTGTAATAGGACACTAAGCTCTAGGGTTCTTTTGCAAAAAGCCAGATTTACCTCTACTAAGTTCAGAAGCAAGAAAATCTAGTTGAAGTTTTATAACACCTAAGTGGGAACTTGTATTTCATATCACAACTCTGTTGTGGTCAAGTCAAAATCTCAATCCATTTCACAAGTCATTTTGAAAATATCTGACGGGGGAACAGTATGGCCACTCCGACTGTCCATAACCGCGGACGCGGCTATTCGAATAGTTTGACACTCTGCAGAGATTGTACACTTTCACCATCACATTCGATACATCCGTCAGGAACAAATCCTGAATTCACCATACTCAGTATGCGGATAATCAATCCTAACCTTTCGATTACACGCCCTAGTATAGGCACCTCTCCTGTGAGTTTGGCCTCCCAACCATGACCAACTGTCATCTTGGGTACTGCACAGGTGGACAATCTTCACAAGGTAGCCTCAGCTCAGACCTTGGCCTTGAGGGAACCAATAATAAGGTATATAAGTTTCCAGTCAAGCCCTACCCAATTCTCGGGTATTGTGGTTGTATGGTAACATTGGAATGGTATCGCATCCAGACAACCATTAGTTTTATAAAGGGCTAAGGCTCATGCCTTAACATTTTCATCACCAAAATCATCTGGTGTTCGGAAACACATGTCAAAACATCTCAATAGAATGATCCATCATTCCAAGCTTTTCATAACCATTTTCACCAAGTATTCCCATCTAAAGTTGATCAAGTTTTATGCTTAGCACTAGCATCTACAAATGGGAGTGAGTACTAATGAGGGGTGATAAACTAGTGGAGTTTAACTAAGCTCAATCTCATGCCTTAAGATGACATCAAGATTATCTAGCTTAGGCCAAATTTTATGCTCTTTATGCAACCTTCAATTATCTTTCTAGAATCTACAATTCACTTAAGTAAGCTCTAATTAATAGCTTTGATAAAGAAATAAAGTATAAATCTTGTAAGTAAAACTAGAAATGGGGTTATCAAGTGGGTATGATCACATATGCTTAAGGCATATAGTTGGCATGGTAACAAGCAAGTATTAGCTTGCATAGGTCAACTTGATTAGTAAGGCTTGCATCATTATCAGTATAAGCTTGCTAATATAGGGTATCTTGCAAGTGTTAGCTTGCCTTGTGCAGAGCAGTGGTTGAAGTTCTCCTCGGCTTCTTCTTCGTAGTATCCTCCTCGTATCCTTGGTCGGTACTAGCGTCTATAAATGAATACGAGGTACACAATCACCAAACAATACTTAACTACTTTCAATCATCACACACAAGGGTTCTATAGATGATCTAGCATCATCACTAATATTAGAAGATTAAAGCATTTGTCTTATTGGTTTTATTTTTAGAAAAGTAATTTCTACTCATTGAAAAACTACTTAAGATTTAATATTCTCCAAACCAAACATGGGATCATGTTGACACATGTCATCACCACATATTTCAGTTTATGGGAATGTGATTTAAAGTGGTGTCACAATTTAATAAGATTTATCCTTTTATTTTAAGTAAAAATAAATGACTAGAAATGCCTATGTGGCATCCTTTTATTACTTGAACATTATTTATGTAAGTAAACCCATATGTTTTTATATATTCTGAAAGGTATGATCAAATGTTATTTTTGAGAGTTGGAATCAACTCAAGAGCTATTATAGTTTAAATTTAAAAAATGTTTAAATGAAGAAAAGCTTATGCCTTGTTATTTTTACCAAGGTTGATCTATAGATTCAAATGATTTGAATCCAATGGGCTTGGATTAAGCATTTAAAAACCTTTCTAACAAAATTGGTTTCATTCAATTTGGTTCAGTGAATTGAGATGTGTTGATTTTTGAAATGAGGTATAGAACTATGTTTGAACTAAAATAGAAAAAGCTAAATTCAAATAGGTGGGCTGCGTGGGGAAGGTTAACGGGCCGGCCCAGTGTCACTCCGCGGCGCGGGGCGCGACTGACAGGGCGGTTCTACTGGTCAGCGACTCTTAACACGCGAAGCGGTATGGGGCGATGTGGTGTGTTAGATTAGAAGTAAGATCAACAGCTGAGGGTCGTCATCGACGATGAACTAGTCACCGGCGAGCTCGAACCCTAGCGGCTCAGTGGGGGTCGTGGGAGGCTCACCGGGGCTCAGGCGAGGGTCGGCGATGCGGGCGAACGACAAAGTCGACAATGGCAAACCTCCTGGTACCGGCAGCTCCTCCTGGGGTGGACGAAATCGACGACGCCCTTCTTCTCCAGAGGCGGCCTGCTCCGGCGCAATTCCGGTGATGCGCTGGTCGCCTTGCTCCGGGAATGGGGTGGAATGATCAGTGAGGTGAGGGGAGTAGAATGGTGTGAAGAATTCGAGCGGGGGAGTCCTCTATTTATAGTGGCGAGAGGGGACCAACGGGCGCAAGTTGAGCTCGTCGTGGTCGACGGCACAGAGGTCTATCGACGTGGGCGATGGTAGGGGGTGGTGTTGTGCTCCCTGGCGAAGCTCTATGACATGGTGGCGAGGCGTGGGGCGGTGCTGATCGGTTGGAACGCTTCGGTGCTCTGAGCGTGCCCGACGGGAGTTTTAATGGCGCACGGCGCGCGTGGTCCACGCAGCGGCGAACGGGCGTGTCTGCGGGGTTGCTGGGACGGTGGTGATCACGTGTGCACGCGGCGAGGGGGCGCGCGGTCTGTGGGTGTTGATCGAGCGTGGCGCACGGGGCGCGCTATCAGCATGGTTGCAGAGAAGGTTGGCATGGTCTGTGCGTGTGGTCCAGGGGCTGGCATCGCTTGCGGATGGGACAGGGAGTGGCGGTGGGGTGCTAGCTTGCTCCCAGACAAGGTTGGCGAGGTTAGTGTTTCTCATAGCTTGCTGTCGACTATAGGGTGGCAATGGTGCACTCGGCCTGCTCACCATTGATGACAACGGCTAGCTTACAGTAGTGCTAGAGATTATTTAAGGTTGTTAGATGATCTACTAAGGCTAGTGGTGTCCAGAGAGGGAACAAGTTATGCCAGAATCACTGCACACTATAGTGTTTTGATTTTGTTTGATTTGTATCTGCAAGGTGTTTGATGAAATGGCCGCATGAATTCAAGTTTTGAATTTTGAAAATATTTTTGGTGGGTGTGCTAGGCATGTGCTGGTGAGTCTGTAGATGCTTGGGTTTTGAAAATTGAGTTGGTTTGAGTGGTTTTTGAAATAGTGGGATCTTCCCATATGAAGTAGATTCAATTTTAAACTGCGATTTAAACTAAGAATTTGAATGTTTCTGCATGATCACAAAGTGGGCCTTGATACTTTGTTATGAGTACTATCAAGGGGTGCAAAGATCCAAACAATTTTCTGTTAAGTTCTAAAAGTTAGAGATAGCCAAAGTAGGCATGGGAGTTAATTTGGCAAAAGTGACCATTCACTTAAGTTGATGGTTTTGATTTGTTTGTCTTTGGGAAAAGTTTGGGGATTGTAATGATGTTTATTTCACCTAAGAATCATTTTACAAGCAAAGAAACACATAATCATGGTAATTCAAAAGAATCCACATTTTAATATATACACATATGAATGCTTTCATATTTTTATTGGAAAAGTTTTTGTTAACCCTAATTTTGATGATTCTAGTTTAATATTTTTGGGATGTTACAGAAATATTCTCGGAATTGGAAGGGAAAAACGTCAAATTCAATTACATTCCCTGGGGAACAAGAAGTCCAGAGAGGAGACGGAGAAGTGGGCCAGGGCGGCCAAACCCCCCTAGGCGCGGGTGGGCCCTGCCCCGCGCCTGGGTAGGGTTTGACTCCCTCTGGCCGGCTCCTCGGCCTCCCCCTTCGCCTAGAAGAAGCCCCCGATGCAGAAACCCTAAGTACCTGATCAAATCTCCACGAAACCTTAGGTAGCCGCCGCCACAATCGTCCCAAGATTGGGGGATCTGAAGTTCTTCCCGGCACCCTGCCGGAGGGGAGATAATCCTGGAGGCCTTCTATCCGGTATGATGCGTGAGTAGTTCCACCTTGGACTATGGGTCCATGTAGTAGCTAGATGGTTGTATCTCCTCCTTTGTGCTTTCATGTATATATATTGTGAGGTTCATTCATGATCATGATCTAATGTATTTGTAATCATGCATGTTGTGTTGCGGGGATCTGATGGATATTGAGATTATTATGTTGGTTTGATTAATGGTTTTATCTTTATGATTCTATTATGTCTGTGTTGTTTGTGATCTTGCATGCTATCCGTTGTTAGTAGATATCTTGGCCAAGTAGTTGCTAGTGACTCCAAGAGGGGGTATTTATGCTCGATAGTGGCTTCATGCCTCTAGTTTCCAAGGGAAGTGACAATAATCTCTTCGGTTGTAGATGTGTTGTTCCTACTAGGGAGAAAACAACAGTCTCTTATTCATGGAACATGTGGACTATTTACCTTACACACTTTGCTTAAAGAAGTTGTATGTTGCTTGCAACTTAATACTAGAGGGGGGTCGGATGATAACCTGAAGGTGGACTTCTAGTCATAGATGGAGTTAGATGGCGGTCTATGTATCTTGTTGTATTGCCCAATCGAATCTCATAGGATCTTTCTTACTAGTAATTGCATTGTTATGCCTTGCTCAGTTCCTGTCAATTGCCCTGCTATAATTTGTTTACCCTTCATGCCATGTTGTTTATCTAATGAGAGAACCTCTAGTGAACTATGGACCCTGGTCCAATCTTTACCATTGATATATCTTCTAGTGTTACTTGTTTACTTGCTGCAAACCATTACCTTCCCCATCATACGTTTAATCCTTTGTTACAACAAATTGGTGAGCTTTACAACCTCACTGATTCGTTGGGGCAAAGTCTTGAGTTTGTGTTGTGCAGGTCTCCGCGTTGCTTGCAACACCTGTCTGACGTTTCCTTCCTCCTACTGGTTCGATAACCTTGGTTTATTACTGAGGGAAACTTGCTGCTGTGCTGCTTCATACCTTGCTCTTGGGGTTTCCAACGAAGCGTCCCACGACAAGTACTGGGCGCCATCACCCTTCCCTCAAACTTGATCATGCATGCAAGGAAAGCAAAGATCAACATGATCTTGCAAAATCAATGCAACAGCTGCCCTGTCCTTCTTCCTCGCAGCTGGGCCTAGCCAGGCCAGCAACAACTCCCTAGGCAGCTCCCCAACGCCTCCTCTTTCTCACCCTCGCCCCCAAACGACACACAACCCATGGCGTCCACATCAGCGCGACCACGCCGTTCCCGTCGACCCACTCTCTCCCCCAGTGCAAAACGAGCGCAGCCAGCAGTGGAGAACCCCGCCACCGTCTCTCTAACACCGTCCTATCCAATCATGTCCCTCGCCCTAGGTTCCCCGAGCCTTGCACCGACCAGACCCCACGGTCAAGCACCTCGCGTGCACCCAACCATGCCACAGCCCTCTCCCTGCCAGCAGGACCCCAACCCCTTATCACTTACACTCCACATCGCCGCGCCCGCTGATGCAGCTCAGATCACAGTAGAGCTTCGTTGGGAAACCCCAAGAGGAAGGTATGATGAGCACAGCAGCAAGTTTTCACTCAGAAAGAAACCATGGTTATCGAACCAGTAGGAGGAAGGAGACGACCCAAAGGTGTTGCTAGCAACTTGGAAACCTGCACAACACAAACTCAAGACTTTGCCCCAGTGAATAGTGAGGTTGTCAATCTCACCGGTTTGCTAAAAACAAAGGATTAACTGTATGGTGTGCAAGGTAATGGTGGTTTGCAGAAAGTAAATAGGAACAATGGAAGATGTAACAATGGTAAAGATTGTACCGGGGTCCATAGTTCACTAGAGGTGTTCTACTTAAGATAAACAACATAACATGTTGGGTAAACAAATTACAGCAGGCAATTGACAGGACAGAGCAAGGCATCACAATGCAATACTAGACATTCATGATCCTATGAGATTTGATTAGGCAATACAACATGATACATATACCACCATCCAACTGCATCTATGACTTGTAATCCACCTTCAGGTTATCATCTGAACCCCCTTCAGTATTAAGTTGCAAGCAACAGATAACTGCTTTAAGCAAAGTGTGTAAGGTAAACAATCCACTTGTTCCATGAACAAGAGATCATTGTTTTCTCCCTAGTAGCAACAACACATCTACAACCTTAGAGATTTCTGTCACTTCCCTAGATTAAATAGAGGCATGAAACCACTATCGAGCATAAATACTCCCTCTTGGAGTAACTATCATCTACTTGGCCAAGATAGCTACTAGAAACGGAGAGCATGCACGATCTCAGACAACACAGACATGATAGAATCAATAAGATAGAATCATTAACCAATCCGACGTAGTAATCTGAATATCCATCGGATCCCCGCAAACACAACATGCATGATTACAAATAGATGATCTTGATCATGAACGGAGCTCACAAGATCTAAACATGGTAGCACATAGGAGGAGAAACAACCATAGCTACTACATGGACTCGTAGTCCAAGGTGGAACTACTCACGCTTCATACCGGAGGCTGGCATGGTGATGAAGAAGTCCTCCTGGATGATCTCTCCCCTCCAGTAGGGTGATAGGCAGAGCTTCAGACCCCCTAATCTTGGGACGATGGTGTCGGTGGCTACGCACTGTTTCATGGAATATTGATCAGGTCCTTAGGGTTTAGGTATAGGGGGATTATTCTAGGCGAAGAAGGAGGGCGAGGGGGTGCCCGAGGCGGCTGCATCCCCCTATGCGCAGGCCAGGCCTAGCCGCGCGGCCAGGGGGTGTGGCCCCCTCGAGGCTCTCCTCCGTCTCGTCTTCTGGCTCCGTGTTCCCCATGGTAAAATATTGACTTTGGATTTTGTCCCGTCCAATTCCAAGAATATTCATTTTCTTCCTTTTCTAGAACCAAAACAGAAGAAAACTGACAACTGGCACTTTGGCATCTTGTTAAGAGGTTAGTACCAGAAAACATATAAAAATACCTCAAAGTGTAGACAAAGTAAAGCAAAGTAGATACTAAACAAGCATGGAACATCAAAAATTATAGATACGTTTACAACGTATCAAGCATCCCCAACCTTAACTCCTGCTCGTCCTCGAGTAGGTAAGTGATAAAAAGAATAAATTTTGAGGTGACATGCACCATCAAAATCAAGATCAAACCATTTGCAAGCATTGAAAGATGGGATCAAAGTACTCTAAACATGAGCGTGAAAGATGAAGTTCTAACAATAAGACAAAGTAACTATGCATGCAACATGAAAGGATACAAACAAAGATTCATGAATAACAATGCATTGAAAGATGTTTGTTCGTTTCACATATAGAAAACATAGCATAGTGGCATTCAGCCTGTCCCTCATGGAGTAGCAAATAAATGCATATGACACCTTCAAAGTTCATAAGAGTGACTAGATACAAATAGTTCAAGAGCAAGTAATATCAACAATATGAATCAATCAATAAGTTTTGGGGCAATGCACATAGAACTAAGAATGGCAACTATGCTTTCTTAATTGGTGCCTAAGAATAAAAGGTGGAGACTCAATATAATGGTGGAAAAAAAGGCCCTTCATAAAGGGAAGCAGGGATTTCAAGTCTCATAAAGAGCTTCGAAAAATTATGGTACTTTTTAGCTTTCAGCTCTCATTGCCTCTATCATAAGAATATTGAAGTTATTAAGCTTAAAGTGAACAAACTATGGAGTATATGATTGACAAAGTATAAGTTGGCAATCTCATGTCCCTTGAGTACGAGGGCCGCTCCTCATGCTACTCAACTTTAGTCACCGGTAAGTTCTTGTCATAGTAAGTACATGTGTATCATAGAGAACCGCCAACGGGATACCCCTTGCACATGATACAGGAGCTACCCCATAATCAAAATGACAAGGCAAGCAGACAATGAACATCTCAGAAATCTTCTTATTTTCCATGGGAAAATGGTGCTTTTTTATCTCTTTCCTCTTTTCAATGTGCTCCTTTCTTTATAAGAAGAAAGCTTCGTAGATTTCTCATTATGGTGATGCTGCAAGTTTCCACCATGATTAGGCATCTCTTAGGGTAGTGGCCCAGGCGTTTCTCTAACACACATACATAACTCCATGGACTTACAAGCCCCCTTTTATTTCACACCGACGACATCCTCAAACAAAAGAGTATGATATCAACTATGTACAATGTACAAGTGCAATGTTGAAAGTGTTTCCCATGACAGCATGGTTCTGCTAATTCCAACGTATAAGTGCAAGCATATACAACATAGATGACACAATGTTTCTAGTTTATTTAGGGGCAAGAAAAATAAAGTGTGTCATCAAGTTTGTGAGAGCTTTAATCACTAATTTTCACATAACAAGTATAATTTGGAAGATAGATAAAACAAGAATATACTTGGAATGGTGTAACACAATGCATAGGAATTTATAGTGAACACTATGTAATAAGTTGGTTTCTTGGGAGTTTTATGCATGAGTACAGATTACTCATATAAGTGGAGCCTAGCAAAAGACTGGGAGCGACCAACTAAGAGAGCAATAATGGCCATAATCATGCAGAGCGACAAAACATTACTAATCAAAGCATAAAGTGGTACCACAAGTCAAAAACTAAATGATCACAGAGGCTATGGTGACTAGTTCATAGTCATAACATAGTGTGAGCATGTGCCAAGTCCACCCAAACAAAGCATCAAAGGAGAATACCACAATACTATGCTTTTGTATGCTAAAACAACGCATGATTCTTTTAAGGCACATTAAGCAATCATAATTATTTGGAACAAGTCATGCTACAGCTATAATCACTAAGCATAAGGTCAAAACAACACCTAGCATGACATGATAAAGTCTAAGTCACAGTCAAAGCAAGCTCCTCTTGTATTACTAAAGCAAGAACTTCCTACTCCTTTCCAACACCAATCAACTTATTTGAAACAACACAGCGAGAATGGGGGTCCAACCTATTTTATGCAAGAAACCTAAGCAAATAAAAACCAAAAACTAAAACTAAGACGCTCCAAGAACAACACAATAGTGCATGAAACAATAAAAATGAAGTGTCTAGAAAGACCTGAGATTTTTATTGATAAACAAGGAGATGCCTTGGGAATCCCCAAGCTTTGATGCTTGTACCTCTTGAATATTTCTTGGGGTGACACTGGTGGCATCCCCAAGCTTGAGATTTTGTCCATCTCATTACATCATTATTTCTCTACACCTGAAAATTTTCCTTCACACAAAACTTCATACAATGTTCATTAGCAACGTTAGTGCATTCAAAAGATAATAGACCTTTGGGGTTTAGTTTTAAAACAGAAAAACTTTCACTAAAGACACAAGCTACTGTAGCAATTACCTCAAAAGGCTCAATTTCCCAAAAAGAACCCAAAAAGAAATCAATAAGAAGCAAATGCAAATAATGGCAGAAATCTGTCAAAACAGACCAGCATGTAGAAACCGATTTTTTCGAAGAGCTTGTGTTACTCAAATCAAAAAGTGTTGAACTAACGACAATTATCTAAAAACCTTGTGGATTTATTCAGGAAATTACAGCTCAATCCTACTTACAAAGATTTTACACGAATTTGTACAGTAGAGCACAAAAATCTGTTTCGAGACAGCACCTCCCCAAATCTTACTTCCCTCTCATTAGAGGTTATTCTTGGCACAAAAATCAAACAAAAAGGATAACAAGAGGTTATTACAGAAGTAATAACTTCCAAGAATCAAGAAAACTATTAGGTTATCTCCCAAGAAGTATTTTTCTTTAACGCCTTTAAGTTAGGCACAAGAAGCAAGAATCAAGTATTTTCAAATGAAGAAGCATAAAGATCAATACTTGAAATCTATTCAACTAGGAAAGGTATATCATCCAAAGAGTTTTAGAGGATCCTTTCTCATCTCTCTTAGGTTCACTACTTTCATCAAATGGGTTTTCAGGAACAATCCAATCAAAATTATTTTCTAAGGCTTCATGCATTCCTACAAGTTTAAAAGGTATGGGTATCTTAATTTACTCTCCATTGGGTTTGGTTTTATCCAAATTTTCTAAAGTACCCATAACATCTACACATGAGCCTAGCATATTAAAATGTTCAAATACCATTTTGGATTCCTTAGCAACATCATTGAGCTATTTTGCAAAGTTTCTAAGATAAAATCTCTCTTTTCAGCATCCTCCTCTTCTTTTAGTTTAAGAAACATTATTTGCATCATGGGGTTAAGGTTAACAAACCTAGCCTCCAACATGTGAACTAAAGAAGTTGCAGCAATTTCATAATTAGGAGCAAGTTCTGCTAAGGATCTATCCTCAATATCCTCATGTTTGCTAACATGATTAAAGAATTCTTCAATATTTTCTTTCGCAATTATAGAGCCACTAACTATTGAAAGGTCTTTCAGGGTGAACTTAGGGATCAACATGGTGAGCTAGAGCAAGGTGACAACTATAGGAAGAACTAATTTTTTTGTGTTTTTGATAAGAGAAAGCAAACCAAACGAAACTAAATTTTTTTGGAGTTTTTGATAAAAAGAGGCAAAAAAACAAGGCAAAAGAAACTAAGCAAAACAAAAACAAAGTAAAGAGAAAGGTTGTGAAGGAATCCCCTTGTGAAGCCATCCTTAGCCTCCCCGGCAACGACGCTAGAAAACAGCTTGATGCAGCTCAGATCACTGTAGATCTTCGTTGGGAAACCCCAAGAGGAAGGTCTGATGAGCACATCAGCAAGTTTTCCCTCAGAAAGAAACCAAGGTTATCGAACCAGTAGGAGGAAGGAAATGACCCAAAGGTGTTGCTAGCAACTTGGAAACCTACACAACACAAACTCAAGACTTTGCCCAAACGAACAGTGAGGTTGTCAATCTCACCGGTTTGCTAAAAACAAAGGATTAACTGTATGGTGTGGAAGGTAATGGTGGTTTGTAGAAAGTAAATAGGAACGATGGAAGATGTATCAATGCTAAATATTGTACCAGGGTCCATAGTTCACTAGAGGTGTTCTCCTTAAGATAAACAATATAACATGCTGGGTAAACAAATTACAGCAGAGCAATTGACATGATAGAGCAAGGCATAACAATGCAATACTAGACATTCATGATCGTATGAGATTTGATTGGGCAATACAACAAGATACATAGACCGCCATCCAATTGCATCTCTGACTAATAATCCACCTTTAGGTTATCATCCGAACCCCCTCCAGTATTAAGTTGCAAGCAACGGATAACTGCTTTAAGCAAAGTGTGTAAGGTAAACAATCCACTTGTTCCATGAACAAGAGATCGTTGTTTTCTCCCTAGTAGCAATAGCACATCTACGACCTTAGATATTTCTGTCACGTCCCAGATTAAATAGAGGAATGAACCCACTATCGAGCATAAATACTCCCCCTTGGAGTCACTAGCATCTACTTGCCAAGATAGCTACTAGAAACGGAGAGCATGCAAGATCAAACAACACAGACATGATAGAATCATTAACCAATCTGACATATTAATCTCAATATCCATCGGATCCCCGCAAACACAAAATGCATGATTACAAATAGATGATCTTTATCATGAACGGATATCACAATATCTAAACATGGTAGCACAAAGGAGGAGAAACAACAATCTAGCTACTACATGGACCCATAGTCGAAGGTGGAACTACTCATGCTTCCTACGGGAGGCTGGCATGGTGATGAAGCAGGCCTCCGGGATGATCTCTCCCCTCCGGAAGGGTGCCGGGCAGAGCTTAAGATCCCCCCGATCTAGGGACGATGGTGACGGCGGCTATGGACTATTTCGTGGAAGATTGATCGGGTCCTTAGGGTTTAGGTATCGGGGGATTCTTATAGGAAAAGAGGGAGACGGATGAGGGCCTCGAGGGGGCTGCACCCCCTAGGCGCGGGCTAGGCCGGGATTCTTATAGGCAAAGAGGGAGGCCGAGGGGGTGCCCGAGGTGGCTGCACCCCCTAGGCACGGGCTAGGCCTGGCTGCATGGCCAGGGGGTGTGGCCCCCTCGAGGCCGTCATCCGTCTCGTCTTTTGGCTCCTTGTTCCCCACGGTAAAATATTGACTTTGGATTTTGTCCCATCCAATTCCGAGAATATTCATTTTCTGCCTTTTCTGGAACCAAAAATAGAAGAAAACAGGCAACTAGCACTATGGCATCTTGTTAATAGGTTAGTACTAGAAAACATATAAAAATACCTCACAGTATAGACAAAGCAAAGCAAAGTAGATACTAAACAAGCATGGAACCTAAAAAATTACGTTTACGACGTATCACCCACAGAACCACCCCACCACCTAGCCCAGCCACTACAGCGCCTCCACGGCATGAGCCCGATCTCGCCATGGACACGGTGCACCATGGGCGTGCACCCACGAGATAAAACCCTCCCGATCCCCTCCCTCCTCACCTGCCACTCCATTTTGCCCAATGTCCTCTCCCTACTCACCCGCAAAGCGGAGGCGAGGCCTCCCGCTTCACCCAGCTCGCCATCCTCACTACGCCGCCACGGCACAGAATAAAAGGATAGAGGTTGCCGACGCCTCTCTCCCTCTTCTCCCATGCATGCATGCACAGTCGTGCTCGTGGTCGTCAAGCACATCTAACCCTTTTCCCCATTTTTGTTCAGGAGCATGAGGAGGACGCCTCCGAGGGAGCCCGTGAGCACCATGTCGATGCGAACACACTGTGGCCGCATCTGGAGCTGGAGCTACCCCTGCCGCCCCTCGTTCTGCTCTCCGTCGTCAACCGCATCCAGCCAGCACGTCGCCTACCCCTCCTCGCCCCTAGGTGAGCCGACTCAACCACTTCCCGTCGCCAACTAGGGTTTCGTCATCGGGGCCGTCTCTAATCGAAGACGACGAGCGTTAGCCGTTAGATCTGTAGATCTACGGCCCATCCTCGCCGGTACCCCTTCGCTAGCCACCACCACTGCCAAGTGGGGCCCCCGCCAGGATTTGAATCCCCGGCTCCCACTCATCCCACCCAAGACTTGGGCCGGCTAAGCACTCTTGGGCCGTGACCCTGGCCACAGCCCCCTTTGCCCTTTTTCCTTGTGTCCATATTAATTAAAATCCCTATAATATTGCAACTAGCTTTAAATCCACCAAAAATTGCACAATAATATTTTTAGCCTAAATCCAATTCTGTCTACTAGCCTAGGGTTTTTGTTCAACACATGGCTTTGGAAGTATGGCAAAAACTGGTCTGTAGAACATCTGGGATTTTTTTACTTCCAAAATACCCCTGAAAACCATTTTAAATGCATAACAAATTGTCTTCTTATCTAAAAATAGTGATTCCAATTTTCATGAATCCTAAACCGATATATCAACCCATAAAAATTTGAATCACAAGTTTCTGAACTAATTTTACACATGTAGTAACTATCCCAAGTTTAATACAGAAACCTTTTCTAAGAATTTTAGAATCTTGCATACACCTTATTTTGGGGAGAGACCTACTCCCTAAGGTGTGTACTGGTTAGATATAACAGTACCCCCATATCTTAATTTTTGATGCATTTATGATATTTTGGGGAATTAAATCATCCCAGCCATCCATCTATACACCTTTTTAATTATTAAAAATCAACCCTACAAGCTAAAAATATGATTCCAGTTGGATTAGTTTGATATTCTCATTATATTTAGAGTAGTATAATTTCTAACCCATTTTCTACCCCACAAAATCATCTAGACATAAAACAATGTGATTATATTATGTTTACTAAAAAAAATCATAACAAAAGTTTGGTAATAGATTTTTAAATGATTCCAGTGGCTATGCTTTGGTATGATCAGTAGCCATTTTATTCCTTAGTTGAAGGATGGTGATTGTTGGATGTTTTGTTCGATTGCGACAATAGACACGAATGAGGAAGCTTACGAGGAAGGTGATTCGGAGGAGCTTGGAGAGGAGGATCAATGACAACTTGCTGACCAAGGCAAGCCACCTTCTTGTTCATTATGCTTGTCCACCCCTTTTTCCTTTCATGCATGTTCTTTATATTATTTCCCAAAGTGCCTTTCTTGTTTATAATGCTATAAGTGCATATGATGGTTTGGCTCCCCCAAACCTTTGTTATTCAGTACCAATGGGTACATCACCTTGGTATCACCTCCTATCTACACCCTATATTCTAAGTGGATAATGAAACCACCCCACTTCTAACTCCATTTCAATCCCCATTAAACTAGAGGATGGGAAGACCCCTAGGAAGGTCTTTATACAAAAACTTTTTATAAAACCTTGGTGAGGTTGGACCTACCAAGGGTGTTGAGACAAGAAAAGATTTTACTTTACCAAGCTTGACAAAAAGGAAGTAAAAAATGTTTAAGAAACACACATGGTTTTATGTAGTTTTGCTGGAACAATTATTTCGTACAACCACAATACCCTGAAGTGGGACGGGGCCTGACTAGAAGTAGGTTTACCCAATATGGAATCCTCACACTACTTATAGGGGATCATCTCCCCTGAATTCCGTGCCTCCTTTATATAAAGGGTCAACTGAGTAGCACTAGCCTAGAGGAGGCAGGATCACCCATGTGAGTGACCGGGCGATACTATGGGCCTCCCATTGAAAGTGTCGTATCTGTAGGAGTCGGGAGCACTCCGGTTGGTCTAAGGATCCAGATGTCCCGGTGTTGGGAGGAACAACCCATAGGTTAGGAACCATGTTGGAGTAGGCCTATTGATGGTCTTGTTTGATTATCCGAGACACGCATACCTGAGTATGATGATCTGGGAGTTTCCCGACGGATTTATCAGATCTTGTGGGAAAAGTACCACCTATTTAGAGGATAAAAAATATTTGAATATCCGTGTCCATGGTCATGGACGATTGGAATGGAAGCTTCTTAGCGGTGTTGGTTTTTTCTGTCAATGGATGGTCAGGAGGATCGGTGGAGTTTATTAGACAACAACGAATTGGAAGAAGTCAATGGATGACCCTAACTCTAGTAACTCATATATTTCTCTAAAGCTTACCCTTGTAGTCAGTTTAAAAACTATCCTCAAGGTCCCATAACCTATACACTCTCTTATAAAGAAGCTCTTCTATACAGATACCCATATATGGCCATTTCATTGTCGTTCTTGTAGTTTGTTTATGTTTATTACCCAACAAGGTGTTCTACGAGTACATTCCAACGTACTCACCGGCTTTGTTCCTGGCTATGTACTTGGCCACTTTAAGAGCAGGAGGAGGAAGATGTGGGAGATTATGATGACAACTACGCGAACTAGGGTGTTCTCCGAGTTAGGCACCTATAGGGCTATGGCATGACTCGGTTCTTTTGCATTTAAGTATACCACTACTATTCTGTGTATTGCCCATCGTGGCCCTTCTGTAAGACTATCTATGTAAGACTTTATGTACTCGGTACTGTAATGGATGTGTACTTTGATATGAAGTCGATTATGCCCCATGATGTGCTGATCTTGGGAATCGTGGTTATATGCATAATGGATAAACCCGGAGTACTTTCTGGGGGTGCCACAGTTGTTGTAGAGCGGTGTTGGTTTTGTTTTCAAAACAGTTTTTGAATCAGAAGGTGTTTTCTAAAATCTGGTGGTTCGAGGGACACCAGAGAAGGCAGAGGATAACCCGTTCAGTTGAGGACCATGGAGATAAGATAGGGTGACCCAATCCTAGTATTTTCTAAAACTTCTCAAAAAGGTTTCCAATTTTTTTTACCAGAGACTTCAATAAAATCTTGTAGATGGTATATCTACAAGAGAAACTATTTTGGAAAATAACCTCGCATGGATCCCTCGTACTACCACAGCCATATCGCATATCCTCTTGTTATTATTATTTTCTTAAGGTGGTTTGCGAGCACATTCAAAGTACTCACTGTAGGGGTTCGTAGCATGGAAAACAAAAAAATTCTACTGCATGCAAACAAACAAGCCAAGATCTATCTACTAGATTGTAGCAACGAGTCAATTAGAGTACTCACCCTCGAATATTCCAAAGCGGTTAACGAGAGCAGATTCTCGTGGATGATGTAGTCGTACACTTGCGGTTAACGAGAGCATTCCGGCAGCGCTTCCGCAGTTGATCACACGTTCGGTACTCGATGAAGACCTTCCTCTCCCTTGCTCCAGCAGGCAGCGGAGGCTGTAGTTATCCCCTTGCGATTCTGGCAGCATGACGGTGTGGTATCGGAAGTAGAGGGAAAATCCTGCAGGGCTTCACCTAAGCCGGAGCCGGTTATGGTGGATCTAGGGTTTCCGGTGATCTAGGGTTTAGAAAGCTGGAGAGGAGGAGGTGTGGCCCACGGCTGCTAGGGCGGTGGTTCTGGGCGGTGCGGCTAGGTGGGAGGGGCTAGTTGTGTGGCCTTGGGGCACCCCTTCTGTCTATTTATGAGAGGGAGGGCAGCTTGGGAGAGGGGAGTTTGAATCCTTCCCCAACTCCCTCTCCAAGTTGGCTTGTTGTGGAGGGAAAGAATGATTCTTTCCTTCCTCCACTAGGATACATTGTCCCAGTTTGACTTTTCAAACTTGCCTTTTGACTTTCAATTTGGAGCTTGATTTCTTTCTTCCTAATGCCCAACCAAGTGACCTAGGACATGATTCAATCATTCCACTTATCCATGACACATTCATGTACCCTTCCCCTTCCGGTCTGGTGAACCTTTTAGACCCTTCTAGAACCTCTCAGATGAAATCATCGGAATCATTCCTGAACTCCGGAATTAGACTTTCCTTATATGAATCTTATTCTCCGGACCATTCTGGATCTCCTCATGATATCTCGGACAACATTCGGTCTCCCTACATACATTCCATGTCTACTAAACAACATCGAATCCTTAAGTGTATCTCCCTATGGTTCGTGAATTACGCGGACATGACCGAGACACTTCTCCGATCAATAACCAATAGAGGAATCTGGAAATTCATATGGATCCCACATATTTCTATGATTACTTTGCAATCGAATGAACCACTTACATACGATACCAATTTCCCTTTGTCTAGCGATAGTTTACTTATCCGAGGTTTGATCGTCGGTATCTCCGCATACCTAGTTCAACCTCGTTACCGATAAGTACTCTTTTCTCGTTCCCGTGATATGTGATCCCTTGTGAGCCAGTCACATGCTTTCAAGCTAATTGGATGACATTCCACCGAGAGGGCCCAGAGTATATCTATCCGGCATATGGATGGACAAATCCCACTCTTTATCCATGTGCCTCAACACATACTTTCTGAACACTCAATGCCACCTTTATAGCCACCCAGTTATGGCGTGGTGTTTGATGTCATCAAAGCATCCTTCCAGTGATGGTGATTACCATGATCTCATGGTCGAAGGAATTAGGTTACTATGTATCAGAAAGCTTATAGCAAACAAACTATTGAAATGACTTGATCTTTATGCTACTCTTATCTATAGGAGTATGTCCATCATACCATTCTCCTAATGATATGATCTTTTTGTTAATAGCATCTCAATGTTCATGATCGGGAAACCACGATCATCTATCAACCAACAAGCTAGTATTACAAAGAGGCTTTACTAGGGACTCTAATTTAGTTTACAAATCACACAAGTATTAGTGTTTACGGTTAATTCTATTATAGCATGAATGCAACCATTTATCATAAACACAAAGATATAATAATAACTACTTTTATTATTGCCTCTAGGGCATATCTCCAACAGTCTCCCACGTGCACTAGAGTCAACTAATATAGATTACATGGTAATATACCGAACACCCATGGCGGTTTGGTGTTGGTCATGTTTTGCCCTCGGGAGAGTTTTAGTCAACGGATCTGCCATATTCAGATCTGTGTGTACTTTGCAAATCTTTATGTCACCATCTTGGACATGCTCTCGAATAGCATGAAAATGCATCTTGATATGCTTTAGCTTCTTGTGTGACCTTGGTTCATGCGCATTGGCTATGGCGCCCATGTTATCACAATAGATAGACATTGGGTCCATCTCACTGGGAACCACACTGAGCTCTGTAATGAACTCCTTCATCCATATTGCCTCTTGTGAAGCCTCCGAACCAACTATGTATTCTGGTTCTGTTGAAGATCTTGCCACAACGCTTTGCTTTGCACTCCTCCAGCTAACTGCTGCACAATTCAAAGTAAATATGTATCCAGATTGAGATTTTGAATCATCCGGATCGGTGTTCCAACTAGCATCGGTGTAACCATTAACAACGAGCTGTTCATCACCTCCATAAGAAAGAACCATATCCTTACTTCTTCTCAAGTACTTAAGGATGTTTTTGATCGCTGTCCAATGATACACTCCTGGATCACTTTGATATTTGCTAGTCAAACTAACAGCATATGCAATGTCAGGTCTAGTACATAGCATGGCATACATGATAGATCCTATGGCTGAGGCATAGGGAGTCTTACTCATCCTTTCTCTATCTTCTGCCGTAGCAGGACTTTGAGTTTTACTCAATGTCGTATTGGGCAACATGGGCAAGAACCCTTTCTTACCATCTTCCATTCCAAACCTCTTTGGAACTTTTTCCAAATATGTACTATGTGACAATGATATTAGGCGTCTTGATCTATCTCTATAAATCTTTATGCCTAATATGTAAGCTGCTTCGCCAAGGTCTTTCATTGAAAAAATATTATTCAAATATTCTTTGACACTATTAAGAAGGTCTACATCATTCCCAATCAACAATATGTCATCCACATATAGTACCAGAAATGCTATGAGATCCCACTCACTTTCTTCTAAATAGAAGCTTCTCCATAAGTTTGTATAAAACCAAAACTTTTGATTACCTTATCAAAATGTTGATTCCAACTCCGGGATGCTTGCTTCAATCCATAAATGGACCGTTGAAGTTTGCATACCTTGTTAGCATCTTTAGCATAGACAAAACCTTTGGGTTGTACCATATAAAACTCTTCATCAATGTCTCCATTGAGGAACACCATTTTGACATCCATCTGCCATATCTCATAATCATAATATGCAGTGATTGCTAATAAAATCCTCACAGACTTTAGCTTCGCTACTAGTGAGAAAGTCTCATCATAGTAAACCCCTTGAATTTGTCGAAACCCTTTTGCGACAAGTCGAGCTTTATAGACAGTTACATTACCATCAGCATTTGTTTTCTTCTTGAAAATCCATTTGTTCTCGACAGCCTTCCGGCCATCCGGTAAGTCCATCAGAGTCCAAACTTGGTTTTCGTACATGGATCCAATCTCGGATTTCATGGCTTCTTGCCATTTATTGGAATCTGGGCTCATCATCGCTTCTTCATATGTCACAGGGTCGTTGGTGTTGCCCACCAACATGACACTCATAACGGGATCATACCAATCAGGAGTGGTACGAGTTCTCGTTGACCTAAGAGGTTCCGTAGTAACTTCAACTGAAGTTTCATGATCAACATCATTAGCTTCCTCTCTTATTGGTGTAGGTGCCACAGGAACTACTTTCGGTGATGCGCTACTCTCAAGTCCGAGAGAAGGTTCAGCAACCTCGTCGAGTTCTACTTTCCTTCCAGTCACTTCTTTCGAGAGAAACTCCTTCTCTAGAAATGATCCATTCTTGGCAACGAATATTTTGACCTCGGATCTATGATAGAAGGTATAACCAATAGTTTCCTTCAGGTATCCAATGAAGACGCATTTTTCTGCTTTGGGTTCAGGCTTGTCGGGCTGTAACTTCTTTACATAAGCTTCGCAAATTCAAACTTTAAGGAACGACAATTTAGGTTTCTTCCCAAACCATAATTCATACGGTGTCGTTTCAACGGATTTAGATGGTGCCCTATTTAAAGTGAATGTGGATGTTTCTAATGAATAACCCCAAAACGATAGCGGTAAATTTGTAAGTGACATCATAGAATGAACCATATATAAGAGAGTTCGATTACCACATTTGGACACACCACTACGTTGTGGTGTTCCCGGCGGTGTCAATTGTGAAAGTATTCCGCATTTCTTCAAATGCTCGCCAAACTCGTAACTAAGATATTCACCTCCACGATTAGATCGTAGAAACTTAATCTTCTTCTTACGTTGATTCTCTGCTTCACTTTGAAATTCCTTAAACTTCTCAAAAGTTTCGGAGTTATGTTTCATGAAATAGATATACCCATATCTACTGAAGTCATCCATGAAAGTAAGAACATAGCGATAACCACCGCGCGATGCTACACTCATTGGGCCACACACATCGGTATGTATGATTTCCAATAAGTCTGTAGCTCGCTCCATCATACCAGAAAATGGAGTCTTAGTCATTTTACCCATCAGACATGCTTTGCATCTTTCAAGTGATTCAAAATAAAGTGATTCAAGAAGTCCATCGGAATGGAGTTTCTTCATACGCTTCACTCCAATATGACCAAGACAACAATGCCACATATAGGTCGAGTTATTACTCAATTTCAAACGTTTGGCTTCAATGTTATTAATCTGTATATTACTACAATCGAGACTCAATAAGAATAGACCATATATCAAAGTTGCATGTGCATAAAACATATTACTCATATAAATCGAACAACCATTATTCTCGGACTTAAAGAAGTAACTGTCTTGCAATAAACATGATCTGGATATAATGTTCATGCTCAACGCAGGCACCAAATAACAATTATTTAAGTATAAAACTAATCCCGATGGTAGATGAAGAGGTAGCGTGCTGACCGCGATCACATCAACCTTTGATCCATTTCCAACGCGCATCGTCACCTCGTTCTTAGCTAGTTTCTGTCTATCCTGCAGCACCTATTTCGAGTTACAAATATGAGCAACCGAACCAGTATCAAATACCCAGGCACTACTACGACTACTAGTGAGATACACATCAATAACATGTATATCGGATATACCTTTCTTCTTGATGTTGCTGTTCTTCAAATCCGCCAAGTACTTAGGGAAATTCTGCTGCCGGTGACCTTCTCCCTTGTAGTAAAAGCACTCAGTATCAGGCTTAGGCCTAGCCTTAGTCTTCTTCACCGGCGCGGTAACTTTCTTACCACCCTTCTTGAAGTTTTACTTTTTCTTAGACTTGCCATCCTTCTTGAATTTGGCGGCCTGATTGACCATCAACACTTGGTGCTCTTTCTTGATCGCCACTTCCACAGAATTTAACATGGAGAAGAGTTCGGGCAACGACTTGTCCATGTTTTGCATATTGTAGTTCATCACAAAGTTCTTGTAACTTGGTGGTAGTGATTGGAGGACGCGGTAAATCCCCAAAGCATTAGGAATCACTGTACCCAGGCTTTGAAGCTTGCTTGCGTGCCCAGACATCTTAAGCACGTGCTCATTGAAGGAGCTGACCTCTTCCATCTTGCAGTTAAAGAACTTTTCAAAAGCCTCATAACTCTCAACTTCCGCATGAGCCTCAAATATTATTTTGAGTTCACGGACAATATCATGTGGGTCATGGTTCTCAAACCTTTTCTGAAGCTCCGATTCCAAACCATACAAGATAGCACACGGAACTATGGAGTACTGATTCTTCCGAGTGAGGAAAACATTCTTCACCTCATCGGTAGCATCAGCTGCAGGTGGGTCACCCAGCGGTGCATCCAGCACATAGGTCAAATTACCAGCATTGAGGACAATCCTCAAGTTGTGGAGCCAATCTGCCTAGTTGCTTCCATTGTTTTTCAACTTTTCTTTCTCTAGGAATGCATTAAAATTGATGGTACGGGCCACCATTAATCTACAACATATTTTCAATAGTTTAGACTAAGTTTATGACAAATTGAGTTCTAATTAATAGTTAAATTAATCTAGGTGAACTCCCACTCAAAACAATATCCCTCACATTGTTTTAGTGATCACACGAACCAAATCTACCACATCATAACCGATCATCACGAGAGATGATGTAGCTTCAATGGCGAACAATCAACATGTTCATCATATCTACTATATGACTCATGCTTTACCTTTCGGTGATCCGTGTTTCGAGACCATGTATATACATGCTAGGCTCGTCAATATCAAACCTTAGCTTATGCATGAGCAAATCTGGCTTGCTCCCATTGTATACACTCGCAGAATCTAACACACCCGATCATCACGTGGTGCTTCGAATAAACGAGCTTTAGCAACAGTGCCTTCTAAGGATGAACACTTTATAACTTGATATTTTGTGAGAGGGATCATCTTATAATGTTACCGTCGTGAACTAAGCAATACAAGATGCATAAAAGGATTAACATCACATGGAATTCAAAATATGTGATATGATATGGCCTTTCTTCTTGTGCTTCCGATCTCCATCTTCAAGCACGAACATGATCTCCATCATCACCGGCGTGGCGTCAAGGTCAATGGCACCACTCCATAGTTGTCGTCCACCAGCATCAACTATTACAACTACTTTGAATAATAGACACACAGGTCTTAACGAAATGAAAAGACAAGCATATGGCTCCTGCTGGTTGCTGACTTACAATAAGGATCATTGCATACATCATATATAAACATAATCATGGCCATATCACATCACAGCACACCCCTGCAAAACAAAGTTAGACGCCTCTAATTTTCTTTGCATATTTTACGTGGTTTGGGGCTTTCAATAAGTGTTGTTCTAACTTACGAACAAGAACCACAACGTTGATGTTTGAATTATCAAGTTCCCGTTGTAAATTGAATCTATATTATGATGGGAGAGACAGACACCAAAAAAGGCACTTATGCAATACAACTTGCATGTTAAGCGTGGAGCAAGTCTCATGAACAATGTCATGTAAGGTTAGCCCGGGCCACTTCATCCCATCATACCACAAGATGCAAAGTACACAAAAAGAAATTGATAATAAAAGCACAACCGTCCACAATAACCATTGTGTTCTACTCGTGCAATAGATCTACATATAGACATGGCTTTGATACCACCTTAGGGGTTCGTAGCATGGAAAACAAAAAAATTCTACCGCATGCACACAAACAAGCCAAGATCTATCTACTATATTGTAGCAACGAGTCGATTAGAGTACTCACCCTCGAAGATTCTAAAGCGGTTAACGAGAGCAGATTCTCGTGGATGATGCAGTCGTACACTTGTCGATCTCAAGATCGTGTAGACGATCCTTCTGGCGCTGCGTTCCGGCAGCGCTTCCGTAGTCGGTCACACATTCAGTACTCGATGAAGACCTTACTCTCTCTTGTTCCAACAGGCAGCAAAGGTTGTAGTTCTCCCCTCGCGATTCCGGCAGCACTATGGCGTGGTGTTGGAAGTAGAGGGAAAATCCTGCAGGGCTTCACCTAATCCGGAGCCGGTTATGGTTGATCTAGGCTTTCCAGCGATCTAGGGTTTAGAAAGCCGGAGAGGAGGAGCTTTGGCCGGTGGCGGCTAGGGCGGCGACGGCAAGCCGGCGGCGGCGCGAGGTGGTGGCACGGCGGCAGCGTCAGCGCAGCTAGGTGGGAGGGGCTGGTTGTGTGGCCTTGGGGCACCCCTCCCCTCTATTTATGAGAGGGAGGGCAGCTTGGGAGAGGGGAGTTTGAATCCTTCCCCAACTCCCTCTCCTAGTTGGCTTGTGGTGGAGGGAAAGAAGGAATCTTTCCTTCCTCCACTAGGATACATTGTCCCAGTTTGACTTTTCAAACATGCCTTTTTACTTTCAATTTTGAGCTTGATTTTTTCTTGCTAATGACCAACCAAGTGACCTAGGACATGATTCAATCATTCCACTTATCCATGACACATTCATGTACCCTTCCCCTTCCGGTCCGGTGAACCTTCTAGACCCTTCTAGAACATCTCCGATGAAATCATCAGAATCATTCCTGAACTTCAGAATTGGACTTTCCTTATATGAATCTTATTCTTCAGACCATTCTGGATCTCCTCGTGATATCCCGGATCCCATCCGAGACTCCGAACAACATTCGGTCTCCCTACTTACATTCCATATCTACTAAACAACATTGAATCCTTAAGTGTGTCTCCCTACGGTTCATGAATTACACGGACATGACCGAGACACTTCTCCGATCAATAACCAATAGAGGAATCTAGAAATTCATATGGCTCCCACATATTTCTATGATTACTTTGCGATCGAATGAACCACTTACATACGATACCAATTTCCCTTTGTCTCGCGATAGTTTACTTATCCGAGGTTTGATCGTCGGTATCTCTGCATACCTGTAGAGGTCCCAACCTTTAATAAGGTAGAGATCCCTGTGTTTACAATGCTAGTCCCTGGATCAATAGCTAGCATCCACAGTTAATATGTAATATCAAGAAACAAAGGTCATAATACAACTATATAACCAGGAATAAAATAATTCATTACATCTTACATAGCTCATTTGGCTATCACATTACAACGCAGCAGATTATCTATATAGCATGGAGTCCTTCATCTTCAAAGTTCCACAGGCAATCATGTTGGTTGTAGACTTGTAATCCTATTCACCACACTTCACTAACATCAAACAAACCCGCAACATAATAAGTTGCAGCCACAAGGGTCAATACATTTAAATTGTATTAGCAAGTTTCAGTACTATGAAGAAATAAGTGGATCCTATCATTACATGCATATTTGGCTAAGTAGGGTTTAGGCTCATTTGCAGAAAGCAATATAGTTTTATCATATGTTTTCAAAATAGTTTTAATCTTTTGACAATCTTTCTGAACTTCTTGGAAAACTCCAAGTGCTTCTAATACATTGTTGACGCCATCAAGTTTTACTTTGAGAAATTGGAATGTCGAGATCTTCCATAGCTTCAGGCCTTAGTTGCTCAGGGTTGTCCATAACCGGGGACACGGCTAAGTACTTAGAATTTGATCTTCTGCAGAAGTTGTACACTTTACCCACATGACACAATCTTGTCTTGACGCCACCAGTGGCCGCTGGATAAGTACTCACCAAATGGAGTACCGGCAGATCGAGAATGTGACAAAGTCTTTCCATAGGAGTCCTCCCAATACACAATGCTAGCTGTCTACCAGGAACCAATGTAGCGATATATTTCCATACACAATTCTAGTTAACCTGAAGATGCCAATGCATGGGTCTTCCACTATGTAGTTGACTAAGCCAGAGCCCATTTAGCATGTGGCTGTACACGGAAGCCAATGTACGAGAAGCATGTTCAATCTCTAAGTCCCTGGGTGGTTTTCTTCTAGTGCAAATACAAAAAGATAGCCATATAAACATGGTTCCCTTTGTTGCCACCTTGTCCAAAACTTGAGAATCCTCTTTCCACCCAGGTGGTTCATTGAGTACTTGTTTTATTATATAAAACATATATTTTCCAATACTTCATATAATCATATCATGTATCCCATCCCAAATATATAGCAGGGCTAAGCATACTACAACTACATTGTTTTCACTAAGGAAGATATAAGGATATCCTAATAGGATATGGCATAGCATAGAGATATAGTAGTCCTATCATGCATGCTACAAAAATCCACTAAGTGTAATGAAAATAGTAGGACATGGATGATAGTGTCACTTGCCTTTTTAGTAGATAATATTGGTTCACTCCTTGATCTTGCAAATATCACACTCTTCTAACTTCACTACAATTCAATCAAGCAAACATATATTCAACTAGCATTCAAACAATTCATCACATAAAATGACAAAAACAAGGCAATGCATGCAAGCATGCAAAAGATGGTTTTATTTGGAAAAGTGGTTTCTATTAGTCTCTAAACATTTTAAAGCTCATATTGGTCATTTACAAAAGTGGTAAAACCATTTAAATTCAAGTTGGTGAAAATGGCCACTTTAAGTCATTTTTGTTTTGCTAGGGATGTTTTAAATCAAAAAGGTAATCCCTAGTGTTTATAAAAGATTTTTAAACACAACATGTTAGTGTTTTAAGGTCAAGTGTTTAATATTAAAACCATTTGCAAAAGGTTTCACCCCATAAACCAATTTTATACCAAAATGATATTTTATGTTGTTGGAAATGCCTTATATCAAAGTAATAATTTTATAGGGTTCATCAAATATATTTTTAAATCTCAAAACTTGGTGTTTTAGGGTCAGAGAGTTTAATTCAAATCATTTTCCAAAGATTTTACTCAAAAATTATTTTTAACACATAAACAATATTTTTATTTGACTAGAAATGTTCTAATTCAAAGATTTATTCTTTGGCTTCACAAAATACACTTTTAAATCCATAAGTTGGTTTCTATGGTCAGTAGGTTCAAAAAAAATCCATTTGCCAAAGATTTTACCATAAAAATATTTCTAGAACAATCTTTATATTCAAATTATGCCTACACAAGTTTCTGCAAAAACAACTAAGTTTCCAGAAGCAATTCATTAAACAAAGTGCATGGTTGGAAAGTAATTGTTTTGCTGATTCCATTGATATAAAATTTGAAAAATTTGGACGTGTGGATTAAAAGTTATGAATTTTGCAAGTATGCATATCTAATAGATCAAAATTTCTGTTTTAAAACAAACTCTGGACACGTGGCGCTTTCTTACTAGCGCGTACCGGTTCACGCGGATCGCACTCTGTGGATCGTTATATCTAAGTTAGATCGTGTGGCACAGAACGCTCTATACCTGTTCGCTAAGTGAATCTATCGTGTCCTCTGGATCAACATCTAACGGCTCTCAGCAGCTCTACCAGGATCTGGCGGCGTTGATGCGACGACGAGCGGCGGAGCGCTCTGTCTGAGGTGGTCCGGCCATTCTAGGAAGAGAGATAAAGGGAGGAAGGGTTCACCGGATTTGCAACGTCGCGGTGGTGCTCAAGGTGTTCGTCGTTGGGCAGGGGGCGCACAGGGACGATGGGAATTCCTCACCGGAGTTCTTGGCACCGTCAGACACGCACGGGCTTCGTCGGTGGCGTCGCTACGGAGCACGAGAGAGCAAGAAAACAGTGGGGTTAGATGCGCGAGAGTACGACGAGTGCGGGAGCACTATCCATAGAGATAGGGGAGGACGGAGCTTATAGGGGAAAGGTCACCGGAGAGGATCAGACGGCGGTGGCGCTCTATCGTCGAGGTTGCCGAGCCTCTAGGGCACGCACGAGCAAGGGGAAGGTATCAGGAGGTGCGCCTGGTACTGCGGATCTCACTCGTTTGCTCTAGGGGGTATGGGGCTGGCGGTGTTGGACGGAATTGGCCGGTGGAGATCGTCGGAGACAGTGCGTTGCTGCGGGAAATTGGAACAGCCCTGGGGCTCCGATGGAATGTAGACTGAGGGGAAAGGAAGAGGGGAGAGGGGCGTTTAAGAGCGTACGGTTGCAAGGAGTAATCGTTGCAGCATCAATGCGAATTGATCACCTTAATCAATGGCAGAAACGGCGAGGCGCGGGCGTGGTCACTACGGTGGGTGAGGAAGAAGGCCTGCCGGGTGGGGCTCAGCGGTCAGCGAGAGGAAGAGGGGAAAGGTAGGGTCCAGTCATCAGTTGTTCTGCGGGTGTGCTCGTGGGTGGAAAACGATTCGCTGAGGGGAGGGCAGGTGGGCTAGTTGCTGGGCTGGACTGGGCCTTGATAGTGGGTTAGGTTCGATTTATTTTTTTGTACAGAATGTTTTTTCTTTTTCTATTTTGAATTTCTGTTTTGATTTCTACTCAAACAATTCAAACACTATTTGAATTCTGACCTCTAGCAAACTTTGTGTAGATTTTAATATTGTTTATTACCATATTCTAAAGTCAAATTTAGAATAATTAACTTTAGGGTTTATTATTTATTAAAAATAAATAGACATTAGTCTTTATTTCAAAATAAGATTTAAATATGTTTTAAAACTCTATTTGAAATCTAAATTTTACCAAATCCTTTTCATTGGTTTTATTGAAAAATAAATCACTTTCAATTATTATTTAAAATACTTTATTTGGTTTTAATGTTCATTCAAAATAGGAAATGTCTTTATCTAAAAGAAATTGGATAATAATAAATCCTCATGATTTTATCTAAATAATCCTTTACTCTTTTTATTAAACAAAAATATTTTATTTTATTTGCTTGGCCAAGTTTTAATTTGGCTCTTTAAAATAGTCCTTATTTATTTATTTCTTCCTTTGCTCATAAAAACCATATCTTTTTATTTAAAGATCCAAAAATGGTGATTCCATCTTTTATAACTTTATTTATTATTTGTTTATCTTTTTTTTAAATCCCTTTAGGATTCTATTTGATCAAAATAGGTTTTAATGTTTCCATTTGGAATCAAACAGTTTCTTTTCACCCTAAATTTCAATAATTATTTATTTTGTTTATTTATTTTTCACATTTCAAAATTTGGAAAATTTTGGGATGTGACAATACCTAGTTCAACCTTGTTACCGATAAGTACCCTTTTATCGTTCCCGTGATATGTGATTCCTTGTGGGCCAGTCACATGCTTGCAAGATAATTGGATGATATTGCACCGAGAGGGCCCAGAGTATATCTATCCATCATATGGATGGACAAATCCCACTCTTGATCCAAGTGCCTCAACACATAATTTCCGAACACTCAATGCCACCTTTATAGCCACCTAGTTCCGGCGTGGTGTTTGATGTCATCAAAGCATGCTTCCGGTGATGGTGATTAGCATGATCTCATGATCGAAGGAATTAGGTTACTATGTATCAGAAAGCTTATAGCAAACGAACTATTAAAATGACTTGATATTTATGCTACGCTTATCTATAGGAGTATGTCCATCATACCATTCTCCTAATGATATGATCTTGTTGTTAATACATCTCAATGTTCATGATCGGGAAACCACGATCATCTATCAACTAACAAGCTAGTATTACAAAGAGGCTTTACTAGGGACTCTAATTTAGTTTATAAATCACACAAGTATTAATGTTTCCGGTAAATACTATTATAGCATGAATGCAAACATTGATTATAAACACAAAGATATAATAATAACTACTTTTATTATTGCCTCTAAGGCATATCTCCAACACTCACCGGCATTGTCCCTAGCTATTTACTTGTCCAGATTTTCATAAGCATGAGGAGAGATGGAGATGTTGACGTCTATGCGAGCTAGGCCATCTTCCCAGTCAGTCGCATGTAGGTTAAGGAATGACATGGGATCTGCGCTTGAAGGCTTCAGTTATTTGATATGTAATCGCCATAATGGCATCATTGTAAGTTTTGTAACCATTACTTTCTGGATGTTGTAATTTTCTGGATGTTATAATGATACTAGTCGGTTATGCTCACGACTCACTAATCATGGGAACATGATTTGCAGGCATAACAGGGATTCTCGGACCGTAAATCCGGGGTCCCACGGTAAAGCAATGGATTCCTAAAAAGGATAGGCTGACTAACATTCCAAATCAGAATACAGAGACCCCTATAATTACCTCGGACATTGTGTCTCCATCTACATCCAATGTCACGAGTTTTAGCCTTACTCCACCGCTGACGCCTGTCTCGTTGACAATGGGGAACTTTGCTATGCCACAAGTTCAGAATTTAGTTCGAGACATTGTTCCCTATGTGCCTCCCCTGTTTCAGTTCCAGGATGATGGCGTGGTTATGGTCAATTCTTAGCTTCTGCGAGACATGGAGGTTCAACGAAGTTTTCAGGATTCTATTATGCACTTTATCATTCAGCCACAACTCATTGGGCCAGAATCACCGACTCATATGTTATGGGACAAGTTGATGCAGTCCATGATGCCACAGCTTATGACTGACAAGCTTCCAATTGCTCTTACCTCAAGTCCTTTCTATGCTATTATCTCGACTAAAAGGAATTGGTCTATGGACTTTGAGCAGACAATCACCTTTAATGCAAATGTGCAAGATGTTGCACTCCTTCAGATGGTCTTACTGCCACATCGTCAGGTGGCCAGATCCCTTCGCTTCTCTGACGGTGATTCTTTCCCTAATGCTATCAGTAGCCTTCTTGCGGACTTTCAGGTGACTGCTAAGGTAGATGCTTCTGTGCTGACTAGTTTGGGACCTTCTAATCATGTCCTTGATCTGGGAAACGTAACTGATAGCAAACATGTGGACGGGCATGAGGTCAACCTCAATTCTGTTTCTGGGGTCGAGACAGCCAAACGCTCTTGTGGGATGCTTTTCTGACGGTGCCCAGTTTCTCAGTTTCTGCTGCCTCATATGTAGAGAAGAGTAGAGTTTTACCCGTGCTAAAAAGGGGTCAGAGAAATATACTGATGTGAAAAACATTCAACCGGGAGTTGCTATGGAATCTGTGGTTTTTGAAGCTCAAAATATTGTGTCTGCTGCCACTGCAACTGAAAATGCAACTATTAGGAAGGGCAGAGGCAAAGGCAAGTTGATAGTTCAGCCTAAAAATGATGACAACAGGAGGAAGACCAAGAGCCAGTCTAGGCTCGATGGTTATAGACCGGAACCAATAGAATTCCTAGTACCTAGTCCAAGGAAGAAGAGCAAAAGGGCCAATGGCTTAGCAAAAGGTGCAACGAAAGCAAAGGCCAATGATAGGGGGAAGAATGTTACAAAGATTACGCCACCAACTCTGATTGCCGTTCTTCAGAATATTGGCGAGCTATTGGATATGGATCCTAAGGAATTGACAGAGGAGAGGCTTGCGGCACCTCCTACTACTGTTGATGATGATGTAGTTCCCAATTCAGAAGTGTGTATACCTAAAGTACCTTGTGTGGAAGGTTCTTTGCTGGAATATTCGTGGTCTGAATGTTGAGAGTAAACAGTTGGCTTTGCATGATAAAATAATTGAAAGTGGATGTGTTATGCTCTGTGCTCAGGAAACTAAAAAAAAGAGTTTTGACAGAAAATTCATTAAGAGCTGTTTCCCAAAACAGTTTGATGCATTTACATATTCACCTTCTGTGGGGGCATCCAGTGGGATTATTGTTGCATGGAAGTCATCTATCTTTTCTGTCCTGCTAATTGAAACACAAAGATTTGGTATCATTATCTCTTTTAAATCAGTCCATTTATAGCAAAAATGGACGCTTGTTGTGGTTTATGGCCCATGTGAGGGGGAGTTAAGGGATGACTTTGTTCCATGGCTTTATAATTTGCAAATCCTTGCAGATGAACTTTGGTTATTTGTTAGAGATTTTAATTTCATGAGATCACCGAAAAATAGGAGTGTTCCGTGTGGTGACATAAATGACATGTTTTTGTTTAACGAGATCATTGGCCATTTGGGATCATTAGAATTACCTCTAAAGGAAGGGCCTACACATGGTCCAATATGTTGTAGAATCCACTACTTGAACAACTTGATTGGTTTTTCACGTCTTCTAGATGGATCTCGACTTATCCCAACACTATAGTGACCCCAATGGCAATACCTACCTCTGACCATATTCATTGCATTCTCAGCATTGATATAGTTATACCGAAAGCTTATATTTCTGTCTTTGAAAATTACTAGGTGGAACATCCGGGGTTCATTGAATGTATTAAGGAAGTTTGGGACAGGCCAACTAAAGCTATGCATAGTTTAGGCATTCTGTAAGAAAAATTGAAAGCCTTGAGGTATGCTTTGAAAATTTTGAAAATGTGACTTTGAAAGATCAAAACCTTAATTGTCAAATTTAATTGGGTCATCATGTACTTTGATGAATTGGAGGAGGAAAGGGACCTATACATTCAGGAGGCAAATTTTAGGAGGCTACTAAAATTACATCATGAAAAGTTTTTGCGCATTCAATGTTAGTACTAGAGAAAGAGGTGTACGACCAGATGGATGAAATTGGGGGAGGAGAATACAAAAATTTTCCATGCGGTGGCTATTGAGAGATTTAGGAGGAATTCTATTTCAAGATTGGTCTTGCCTGATGGGCATTTGGTGACGGATCATGAGCAGATGGCGGGTGTAGCGTGGGCCAGTTATAAAGCCAGAATGGGTACTGCCTATGACATTGACATGAGATTTGACCTATCTAGAGTAATTTCTCCTATTCAGGGGTTGGATGATCTGGTTGCGCCTTTTTCAGTTGAGGAAATGGACTCAGTTATAAATAAAACAACCTCGGATAGGGCACCAGGCTCGGATGGTTTTAATGGGTTGTTCTTAAAGAAGTGTTGGGACATAATTAAGAAGGATTTCTATTCTTTGGCAGATGATTTCTTCAAGCACAATATCTCTCTTGAGAACATCAACACTTCTTTCATTACCTTGGTACCAAGAAGCAGTGTCCTGAGCAGATCAACGACTACAGGCCAATCTCACTCACAAACACTTGTCTGAAATTTCTAACAAAATGGTTGCTGATAGACTACAACTGAAGATTCTTGGATGCATTCATCAGAATCAATACGGCTTTATTAAGGGTAGAACAATCCATGACTGCTTGGCATGGTCATTTGAATATATCCAGCAATGTAATGCTTTGAAAAAGCTGATTGTCATTTTAAAACAGGATTTTGAGAAAGCTTTTGATTCTCTTGAACATGAGGCATTGTTCCTAGTTCTCAGGCAGCTGGGTTTCCTAAAGTTATTCATTTCTTGGGTCAAAAGCTTACTGCAATCTGGAACCTCGTTTGTCCTTGTTAATGGGGTGCCTGGAAAAAACTTCAAATGTAAGAGAGGAGTGCGCCAGGGTGATCCTTTATCTCCATTTCTCTTTGTTTTGGGGGCTGAGCTTCTACAGTACATTATTAATGATCTCAATATCAGGGGATTGATTAAACTGCCAATTGATGTTGGATGCAGTGATTTCCTAGTTGTGCAATATGCTGACGGTACTATTTTAGTCATGGAGGCTGACTCGGCTCAGCTAAACATCCTCAAACAGGCTCTTGAGGATTTCTCAAAGTCCACTGGCTGGCTGTTAATTATCACAAGTCGTGCATGTTACCAATTAACATTTCAGATGAGGAGGTGCATAGATTGGCAACAGAGTTTGTATGCATGGTTGGATCGTTCCCTTTTACTTATCTAGGGCTTCCAATGGGAACCACTAGTCCTATAATGGTTGATCTGATGCCGCTGGTTGATAGGGTAGAGAGAAGACTGACCGCCAGCTCGACCTTTCTGGCATATGGAGGGAGATTGCAGTTAATCACCTCCTGCTTGTCATCGATGTCTATTTACTTCCTTTGCTCGTCAGATATATCTTCTAGTATTATTATGAAGATCAATAGAATTCTTAGATAGTGTTTGTGGAGAAAATTTGGGCAAGACACGGATACTACTACAAAATCGCTTGCGGCCTGGGACATGATCTATAAGCCCAAGAGTGGTGGACTAGGCATCATGGATTTTAAAAAACAAAATGAGGGTCTTCTGATGAAACATCTCCATAAGTTCTTTAACAAGGAGGACATACCATGGGTAAAGTTGGTCTGGAATTACTATACAGATGGTGTACCGCAGGTGGCTAAATTATGTTGGTATTTTTGGTGGAGGGACATCATGAAGTTGGTGCCTACTTATCGGTTTTTTTGCTCTGTCAAGGTTCAGGCTGGTGACACTACTTGGTCTAATGAGTGGAATGAATGATAATGCAGAAGGAATTTCCAAGGCTTCATTTGTTTGCATTGGATAATAATCTCTCGGTCAAGGAGGTAGTTGGTACTTATGACAGAAGTCAGCTCTTTTTCTTGCCATTGTCGCAGCAGGCATTCACTGAATTGCAGGCAATGGAGTTGGTTCTAAGCCAGATATAGCTGAATGAAATATGGAAGGATTGTTGCGCAACTATTTGGAAGGATGGTACTTACTCGTCCAGCCTATATTGTAAACACTGCTTTAGAGAGGTAGCTGCCAGTCCAATATATGCTTGGATTTGGAAGAGTAAAGTGCTACTTCGCAGACCGTCTAAACACTAGAGAAATGAATAAAATGAGGAATTGGAAACTTGAAGGGACGGATCATTGTGTGTTGTGCCCAACACAGACTATAGAGACCTGGATGCACCTTTTCTTTCACTGCAATTTCAGCGTTATAGTGTGGACTTATTTATAGATTGAATGGGAGCCGGGGGACTCATTTCATCAGGGTTTTGACACAGCTAGACGTAAGTTTGGTAAACCTTTCTTTGATGAGGTGGTTATTCTTGCTTGCTAGCATATATGGAAGCAAAGAAACGAAGCTATTTTCCAGAAGGTAATGTCATTCTTTAGAGGTTGGACGGCAAGGTTCATTCATGAAGCCAGTCTGCATAAGCATAGAGTGAGGTCCAAAGTTCTAAAGGTTTGGTCAATATGGATTGACGTCCTATTGGAATTGCTTGTATTTTCTCTTTACTTCTCCTTGTAAATAGCTTGTGACTGTTGGACCTTTTCTGTTTATCTTTAATAAAATTGTTGTGGGGACAAGCCTTGTAGTCCTCAAAAAACACTTGCGAGGCCAACTCGTGGTACTTCGCCCATAGGATAAATGCCACGGGGCTGCTTGGATTCAACCCGTACGGAAAAATCTCCACCGCGATGAGGGTGCTCGCATATGGGATCCCGGCTGATTATGCCAGCGAGTATCTCCGCATCAGCGAAGATACTACTATAGAGAGTATTCGTAGATTTGCCAAGGTGATTATTCGCATTTTTAGATTGGTGTATCTGTGAGCACCGATCGAGCAGGATACAATTAGGTTGATGGCGATGAATGATAGAAGAGGTTGGCCGGGCATGCTAGTAAGTATAGATTGTATGCATTGGACTTGTAAAAACATCCCGAAGACATGGCACATGAAATATTATGGCAAAAGCCTAGATGCAACAATTGTGCTAGAAGCCGTTGCATCCAAGGACTTGTGGATTTGGCATTGTTTTTTTGGTTTGCCTAGAACCCTAAATGATATCAATGTTCTCCATAGATATCATCTATTTGCAAGGCTAGCTAGTGGTAAAGCACCCGCTTGCAACTACACTGTCAATGGTTTTAATTATGACAAGGGTTATTATCTAGCTAATGGTATTCGTTGGGATACATTTTTCAAGACCATCTGCGATCCTAAATCTAGGAAAGAAATTGAATTTGCAAAGGCTCAAGAGGCTTCCCGAAAGGACATAGAGAGAGTCTTTGGTGTTTTGCAAGCTAGGTTTGCCATTGTGAGAGGTCCTGCTCGGTTTTGGGACAAGAAAACCCTCAATGACATCATGAAATATTGTGTCATTCTTCACAACATGATTGTTGAGGATGAGAGGGATATGGAATTTGATATATTCTATGACAATGTTGGTAGCCGTGTGAAGCCATCAAGAAACCCAAATGCCATCAAAGCTTTCCTTCGGACCTACCGAGACATTGAGAACATGACCACCCACAACCATCTGCAGCATGACCTTATTGAGCACCACTGGCAGCTATTTGGGAAGAACTAGGCTGCCCTATTCATTTTATCATTTATTCAATCATGTGTGTAAAATATTTTTTGTAATAATTCATTTGATTTGGATTTGGAACTATTCATTTGATTTGGACATTTTTTGTAATAATTGCATTATTGTTTATTCATTTGGTTTCGAAAATTGTTGTAATATACAATTAATAATTTCCAGACTTTACTTTACGTTCATATCATATTTTTGTTTGAAAATGCGAGATATGTGGTGAAATTGACAGAAAATAGCTCAATTTACGGGTTCGGCCCTTGCTATGGCGGAATAGACCCCGTATGCATGAAACTAAAAAAAGGGAATATTTCCTTTTCTAGTTTGGGTTTGTGGTTTCTCTTCCGCCCCGTTGTACGAGCCCTGAAAAACGTGAAAACCTTGACCTAGAAATAGGTTTTCTGGTTCACGATTTTAAGGGGTCTGCTAGAGTTGCTCTTACAAGTTCGAGGATGTATCATATTCCATTGACTTAAATCCTGCAACCTTGCACATGAGCATAATATATTTGAACAATTTCACTTAAGTTCAATTCCTAAACGCAATTAACATGCTAGATAACAGTTATTACAACTCAAATGAGATTGACAAAAATTTGTCTAGGCTTGTAAATCAATTCCTTTCAGCACCTCTCTTATTATGCGAGTGAAAATGTTTTAAGCTAGGTCGCTTGAGTCAAACTTAAGGGTGCACAAGTAGATGTCAAAATAAGGATAAACTTAGAGCTTTTTATTAACACCCACTTCGATAATCATGGCTATAAAATACCTCTTCTTTTCCTTGTCTTTCAAGAACTCTAATTATTCATTTTAGGTGGTGAGGTGATACCAAAGTCCTCAAAAAATATAGAATGTTTTCAACTCCTATCTTGGTGGTAGTTCTTCTTTCTCTTTTTTTCTTCCTCTTTCAAGGATCAATGATTGTTTATTTTTACAAATTCTTACACAACCTTTAATAGTGCCAATAATTTTTCCCATATAGCGACACATATGTCACTGATGTCATCAACTCATAGCCGAAATCCAGGGTTATACCATAGATTATTCAAAGGCCAGTGGAGTTGTTAGCATCCCAAAGGTATGTATGAAAAACATATAATTATTTCCTCTCTCTATTTTTCATTTAGGAAAAACAGGTTTTAGAATCTCCCTCTCCCACCATAAAAAGTTCATTCTATCAAACATTTCTTTATCAGAAGGTGTCATCAAGTCAATGATCAGTATGTGGGGTTGAGTGAAGGAAATATTCCCTAGAGGAAATCATAGAGATGATTATATTTCTTATGTCTCCATGAGTTATTGTAATGTTCCTTGAATATCCATATCAGGCAACTTGTATTGATTGGCAATTATGTGAATTGTTTGTGAAACTCTTTACTTGTATGGTTATTTAATAGTTGTCCCTAGACGGAGTTCATGTGAGGACACATGTGAATATTAGACTAGCACATCGATTGGTTGATGACTATGTTTCGCAAGTCATAGACATGGAGATGTCAAACCAATGATGTTGACACATGTTATGAACATGGGGTTGGACTGACCCAACTTGAGACTGGCAATTAGTTGCAGCTCTCTCTCTACACATCGTGTATGTTTTTTCCTTAGACCTGAGATTGTCACATGTACTTCAGATGTGGATCGACCTACTTTGGGGCTATCAGACGCTACTCTGTAACTGGGTAGTTATAAAGGTAGCTTTAGGGTTTGTCTTGAAGCATGCTACAAGGCATGGTCAATCAAGATGGGATTTGCCCCTCTCTACTTGAGAGATATATCTCTGCGCCCCTCGAGTGATCGGATCTAGAAATGCATGGCCGTGCTACATATGGTTAAGAGTTAACCTAGTAAAGGGATTCTGAATCACAGTATCGAGAAAGAGAGGTCAACTTGGAGCTAGACCAAATATCGTGAGGCAAAGGGAAAGACATGTACTAAACCTTGTGATGGTTCGTCCGATATGATCTTTGTATGCGTTTAGGAGTTGGCACGTCTTGCTAGAGGCCGCTACCAACTATTGACAGAATAAGTGTATTCGTGTCATGTCTATATGTATATGAACCTATAGGGTCACACACTTAAGGGGCTGGAAGCCTAATGAGGATTGGATCCGAATTAGACCATGCTTAGGCTACTAATGGGCTGCTAATATAGAAGCCTACTAGGGACGCCTATATAAGAGAGGGTGCGGCGAGCTGACCAGGGTTAGACCATTCCACCCAGCCGCGACTCCTCATGCCTGAGTTGCACACGCGAACCTAGCAGTCCGGCGTCTGACGCTTCCACCCTGTACGTGTGGATACCTCAGAGGTGCTGCATTTGTAGCGCTTGGACGAGCCACACAAGGGGAGCTGCTCGTGGGACAAGAACGAGGAGGAGACGTAGATCGTCTACACTGCCTCAACGTGCTTCATCAAGTTCCACACTGCGCGTCTAGTGGTAATCCCGTGATCTATGACAACAGTAATCCTGGTTTACGCGGTAGAAAATTTTGATTTGCACTAGTGTAGCCTACCCATATCCCTTCAGTGGTATCAAAGCCGATGCTGTTCAGTTATAGGTCGGGATGATTGCATATGGTGATATGCAGATTGATATGAATGATGTGATCGTTTGTATTGCGGTGGTTCAGGATTTATCTATGATCTTGCTTTTCGTGATCATGATTCTGAGGTCGTCGAACGAATTACCCCTACCGGTTGGCTTCCGCCATCGGGGTAGACAGTGACACATAAATCCTGTTGAATCACGTGAAGATCAATATGATTGATCGAATCGGAACCTAGATATAAAATCGATGTACCGTGATCAAAGGAGTTTGATCAAATCGGAACAGTAGTCGGTTTATGGTAAATTTGATTTGCCGATCAAAATCCTTAAAGAAAATTGTGTAGATTCGATTTCTCATTTAAAGAAAATTGTGTAGATACCGCAAGGAGCACTGCCCCTTCGAACCCCATAGGGGGAGACCCCCTAGACCCCCCTTAGTCGTATCCCCTTTTGTATCTCGTTAAGGTTACTAGGTGCTGCGAGTTCACATGATCTGGTAGAATGTGATTCTATGCATAACTTGTTTTTGCAGGATGTATGTGATCGGTATGGCCCATATATGTATGTGATGCATGTATGAAATTTATCATGACCTGCGTGTCATGAGTAGGGCAACACGGATGGAGCCATATGTGTTGTCAATTATTGTAATGGCCTGCGTGCCAACTTGTGATGATCCCAATTCTATGTAATTTTGATTACTATTTGTTAGGGGTAATAGCTTGTATTTGTTCTTGGAGGACTCATCACTTGGAGGATGGCTCACATGGAACATGAAGATGGAGATCATCATGGTGGACAGGTTCTATGGCGATAGAGATCACCATGAGAAAATGGGCCATACTATGTCACAACTATGTGAATGCTATTCTTATGCATTTTACTCTATGCATGCTTAGATGATAGAAGTAGAACGATCCCTCACAAAGTTTAAGTTAAACCATGCCCTCCCAACCAAATCTTGCACCATCCTATGCCCTGTACAATCATTGGTGAGCCTATGAAATTAGGGTGCCGCGGTTTTCCTTGGCTGGATGGGTTTGTATCGGATACCTACACGCATAAGGGTCGGTGAGCTTGACAAGGTCATCTTAACAGTTAAGGACCTTGGGGCATAAAGGTTGGGCTCCTAGTTTTGACATAGAGATGTCACCCAACAACAAGAGTCATATGTGATATGATTAGCAAGTGTTGCTTACCGATTTACCTTGTCTTCTAGCAGTGATGCTAAAGCTCACTAGTCGACTTGTTAATTGTGGATCTTGAATCACTTAGTATCAATAGAGGGATATTTATTTAAGTGGGAGTATATGCTATTAAATTTTTTAATATGTTTTACTCTTTCATGGTTACATGGCTTAGTATTTTGCATGTTTTCTGTTGTGGATCAATGGCACCGAACACCGCATCACCTTTTTCTTTGCGTTCGATTCTTGATAAAGATAAACTAAATGGAACAAACTATTCGGACTGGGTACGTAACCTGAGAATTGTTCCCAGGTCTGATAAAAAGGAAACGGTTCTGGATACCCCAATCCCCGATGAACCTGCTGATAATGCATCTGCTGCCCTAAAGAACGCCTACAAGAGAGCATGTGATGATTCTCTTGAGGTTAGCTATCTTATGCTTGCATGCATGGAACCTGAACTCCAAAAGAAGTTTGAGGATCAGGATGCGTACGATATGATCGTCACGCTTAAGGACATGTTCCAAGATCAGGCAAGGACTAAGAGGTACAATGTTGCCAAGTCCTTTGTCGAATGCAAGCTAGCAGAGGGAGCAGCTGTAGGCCCCCATGTGATCAAAATAGTTGGTTATAGTCAGACTTTGGAAAAGCTTGGTTTTCCACTAGGCCAAGAGTTGGCCACTGACTTCATTTTGGCGTCTCTTCCATCCAGCTATGGGCAGTTCATTTCAAACTACCATATGCATGGGGTTGAGAAGGGCCTTAATGAGTTATGCGGGATGCTAAAAAAAGCAGAAAGTGACATGAAGAAGTGTGCAGGGCATAGCCATGTGATGGCTATATAGAACAAGCCTATCTTCAAGAAAAAGGGTACTTCTTGGAAGAAGAAGGGCAAGGCTAAGGATACGATCCCTAAGCCTGCACCCAAGCAAAAGGCTGGACCTGTAGAAGACACTAAGTGCTTCTTTTGTCATGAACATGGCCACTGGAAGAGAAACTGCAGCAAGTACCAGGCTTCTTTGAAGAAGAGTGGAAGTAAGAGTACTTCCCACTCAGGTACGCTTGTGGTAAATGTTGTGGACATTCTTCTCGCTGATTCGTATGCTAACTCTTGGGTATTTGATACCGGATCGGTTGCTCATATTTGCAATTCGATGCATGGGCTAATAAGGACTAGAGAAGTGCAGAAAGGCAAAGTGGATTTTCGCGTCGGAAATAAAGCAAGGGTTGCTGCATTGTTCGTCGGCGTCATGCAACTTCACCTTCCATAAGGATTTATAATGGAGTTGAATAATTGTTATTACATTCCAAGTATGGGTCGAAACATTTTATCACCTTCATGTTTGATGAGGGATGGATATTCATTTGCGAGTATGAACAATGGTTGTGTAATCTCTAAGAATGTTTATGGCTAATGCTCCCATTGTGAATGGGTTATTTATTTTAAATCTTGATGATGCATTTGTTTACAATGTTAGTGCTAAAAGGCTTCGGCCTAATGATTTGCGTTCTACCTATTTATGGCATTGTCGTTTGGGGAATATATGTGAAAAGCGCATGAAGAAGCTCCATGGTGATGGTCTTCTAACTTCGTTTGATTTTGAATCATATGAGACATTTTAGGCTTGTTTACTTGGAAAGATGACCAAATTGCCTTTTTCGGGATTACCTGAGAGAGCAACAGACTTGTTGGAACTCATACATACTAATGTATGTGGACCAATGAGCACGACAGTCAGAGGAGGATATCACTACTTCATTATTTTCACTAATGATTTCAGTAGATATGGTTATGTCTACTTAATGAGGCATAAGTCTGAAACTTTTGAAAAGTTCAAGGAGTTTCAGAGTGAGGTAGAGAATCAATGTGGCAAGAAAATAAAGGCCTTGCAATCTGATCGTGGAGGTGAATATTTGAGTCATGAATTTAGCAATCATCTTAAGAGTTGTGGAATTTTTCCACAGCTCACGCCGCCCGGAAATCCTCAAAGAAATGGGGTCTCCGAACAGCGCAATCGAACTTTGTTGGACATGGTTCGATCGATGGTGAACAAGCCAGATTTACCATTATCATTTTGGGGTTATGCTGTAGAAATGGCAGCTTTCATACTTAATATGGATGGAAATGTTCACATCCATAAAGCTCGACTTGTTGCAAAAGGTTTTCGACAAGTTCAAGGAGTTGACTACGACGAGACTTTCTCGCCCGTAGTGATGCTTAAATCTATACGGATCATTCTAGCCATTGCTGCAAATTTCGACTATGAAATATGGCAGATGGATGTCAAGACGGCTTTCCTAAATGGAATCGTAACTGAGGACGTGTATATGATGCAGCCCGAAGGTTTTGTCGATCCAAACAATGCTGGAAAGGTATGCAAACTTCTATAGTCCATTTATGGGCTGAAGCAAGCATCTCGGAGTTGGAAATTCGATTTGATGAAGTTGTAAAGGAGTTTGGCTTCATAAAAAAACGAACAAGAACCTTGTGTTTACAAGAAGGAAAGTGGGAGAGCGCTTGTATTTCTAATCTTATATGTAGATGACATATTGCTGATTGGAAATGACATTCCTATGCTCGAGTCGGTTAAGACCTCGTTGAAAATAGTTTTTCGATGAAGGACTTGGGAGAAGCGGCATATATTCTAGGCATCAAGATCTATAGAGATAGATCAAGGAGGCTAATTGGATTAAGCCAGAGTACATACATTGACAAAGTGTTGAAACGGTTCAGCATGGAAGAGGCTAAGAAGGGGTTCTTGCCCATGTCTCATGGCATAAAACTCAGCAAGACTCAGTGTCCTTTGACTACTAATGAGCGTGAGCGCATGAGAAGGATTCCATATGCTTCGGCTATTGGATCCATCATGTACGCAATGATATGTACTCGCCCAAATGTTTCCTATGCTCTAAGTGTTACGAGTAGATATCAGGCTGATCCAGGTGAAGGTCACTGGACAGCGGTAAAGAATATCCTTAAGTACTTGAGAAGGACTAAGGATGTGTTCCTAGTTTATGGAGGTGAGGATGAACTCAGTGTAAGGGGTTACACAGATGCGAGTTACCTTAATGACTCAGATGACTCCAGACCGCAATCTGGTTATGTGTTTGTCATGAATGGTGGTGCTGTGAGTTGGAAAAGTTCCAAGCAAGATATGGTGGCCTCCTCTTCAACAGAAGCTGAATATATTTCCGCCTCGGAGGCTGCAAAGGAAGCTGTTTGGATTAGGAATTTCTTGATCGCTCTTGGTGTGGTTCAGGGCGCGTCCAATCCAATGAACGTTTATTGTGACAACAATGGTGCTATTGCACAAGCCAAGGAACCTAGATAACACTAGAAGAACAAACATATTCGCATGCGTTACCATCAGATTCGAGAGTTCTTTGAGGATGGTAGTGTCATGATATGCAAAATACATACGGACTCAAATGTTCCTGATCCCTTTACAAAGCCACTCCCGCAGCCTACGCATGAGGCGCACGCAAGAGCAATAGGTATTAGATACAATCTAGATTAACTCTAGTGCAAGTGGGAGACTGAAGGAAATATGCCCTAGAGGCAATCATAGAGATGATTATATTTCTTATGTATCCATGAGTTATTGTAATGTTCCTGGAATATCCATATCAGGCAACTTGTATTGATTGGCAATTATGTGAATTGTTTGTGAAAATCTTTACTTGTATGGTTATTTAATAGTTGTCCCTAGACGGAGTTCATGTGAGGACACATGTGAATATTAGACTAGCACATCGATTGGTTGATGACTATGTTTCGCAAGTCATAGACATGGAGATGTCAAACCAATGATGTGGACACATGTTATGAACATGAGGTTGGACTGACCCAACTTGAGACTGGCAATTAGTTACAGCTCTCTCTCTACACATCGTGTATGTTTTGTCCTTAGACCTGAGATTGTCGCATGTACTTGAGATGTGGATCGACCTACTTTGGGGCTATCAGACGCTACTCCGTAACTGGGTAGTTATAAAGGTAGCTTTCGGGTTTTTCCTAAAGCATGCTACAAGGCATGGTCAATCAAGATGGGACTTGCCCCTCTCTACTTGAGAGATATATCTCTACGCCCCTCGAGTGATCGAATCCAGAAATGCATGGCCGTGCTACATATGGTTAAGAGTTAACCTAGTAAAGCGATTCCGAATCACAGTATCGAGAAAGAGAGGTCATCTTGGAGCTAGACCAAATATCGTGAGGCAAAGGGAAAGACATGTACTAAACCTTGTGATGGTTCGTCCGATATGATCTTTGTATGGATTTAGAAGTTGGCACGTCTTGCTAGAGGCCGCTACCAACTATTGACAGAATAAGTGTATTCGTGTCATGTCTATACGTATATGAATCTATAGGGTCACACACTTAAGAGGCTGGAAGCCTAATGAGGATTGGATCCGAACTAGACCAGGCTTAGGCTACTAATAGGCTGCTAATGTAGAAGCCCACTAGGAACGCCTATATAAGAAATGGTGCGGCGAGCTGACCAGGGTTAGACCATTCCACCCAGTCGCCACTCCTCACGCCTTGGTTGCATGCGCGGACCTAGAATTCCGGCGTCTGACGCTTCCACCCTGTACGTGTGGATACCTTAGAGGTGCTGCATCTGTAGCGCTTGGACGAGCCGCGCAAGGGGAGCTGCTCGTGGGATGAGAATAGGGAGGAGATGTAGATCGTCTACACTGCCTCGACGCGCTTCATAAAGTTCCGCAACTGCGCGTCTAGTGGTAATCCTGTGATCTATGACAACAGTAATCCTGGTTTACGCGGTAGAAAATTTTGATTTGCGCTAGTGTAGCCTACCCGTATCCCTTCGTTGAGTACTACTAAGGTTAATACCTTAAGACAAAAACATGGCACCAAAGTTGTCAATAGACACTTTCTCTTATTCTTAAAAAAAATTGGGATTTAATACAATGGGTTGTTTTTCCATCTGATAATAATTGTCATAAGTTTTAACCAAAGTAGTTACAAAAACCCTTGCGCTCAAGTCCTAAAAGATAACGAGTTACTCGCGCAATAAAACTCAAGTGCAATAGAACAAACATAAAATGTTTATGAATAAACTTACAAGAAGAGGGAAAGCAAAAATGCGATGCCTCCTCTTGCTTTCTTGTCTCCTACTTGAGCCAACTTTTTGCGTTCATCTCCACACCTAAATCACTAGAAATGAGAAACCTGCAAAAAATCAACAAGAGGAGAGAGAAATTCGCACAAATAAAGATAAAATCTAGTCTAACATTTTTGTGTTTTCTTTTTATCAATGCAAAACTAAAATTAAACGTGCACTAGGATGAAAATAAAATAAATCAAAAAAGGATGAAAATTACAAATGCAAAAGGTGGGAGGAGTTTAATCTCCCCAAGCTTACGCTCTTGGCCTATCTAGAATTAAAAGTAGCCACCATCAGGTGGCGGCTGTTGGTATGGGAAGTTAGGTTAGTAGTTTGGAAAGTCAGTCATAAAAGACGTGAAGTCCTGAGTGAGGTTGACTATGTTGGCGTTCGCATCTTGCAACCTATTTTATATGTTGTTGATGCGATATACCACTTGGTCAAATTCACTTCTAGGGACATATTTAAATCCCGGCTATGGTGGAGACATACCTTATTGTTGGTACTGAGGGAAAGGATGTTGGTGATGGTGCTGCTGACCATAGTCATCCTAGCCTGCTATGTTCCAATCTTCTGAACCTTTCTCTTGATGTTGTTGGCTAGCTGCTGCATTTTCCAAGTTGGGGTGACCTCCTTGTTGTGCAATCCTCCCTGGGATGATCATCGTTTGTTGGAAATCGTCCTCAGTAAGGACCCAACTCTGTTTACCTGGAAAACCAAAAGCTTGGACAAAAGGAAGAAAAACTTGGTGAAGATCACTGTTAGGCTCAAAATAAAGCTAATAAGCATGAAGGTAGTGTCGGGGTCTATAGAACCCCATGAAATTGTATTATCCATGTGGATATCATCCAAAGTCTTGCTTCTAGCCACATCTCTTTCCTATGGCAGGAAAAAACCACTTGCGTAGGCTATCTGTGTGATCAAGCCCCTGCAGCGGATGTCCCCAACAGAAGCTGCCCTTTGGCGGAGAAAGTGTTGGATGAGTAACGCACCCAAATTTACCTTGTGCTCCATCTCAGGGTGAAAAGTCATATGAACTATGCTCATCTCAGGGCCTGCCATTGCCCCAACATCTCCTTTCCCCAAATTAGAATTCACTAAAAAGGTGTGAAAATAACGGATAGTGGGGTTCTGGATGGTGGTGATCTTCTTGCGCAAATAATGAGTTTTCCTGTGGACAGAAATCTGCTACCAAGATTGTGTTGCCTCTATGTGCACATTGTCATTAATATCGATCTCCCCCTCATGGGAGAATCCGATGCAATCAAAAAATTCATAAAAGAAGAGGCCGTGGAGTTGCCCATTGAGTATAAAACTTATAGTGCAATTACGCTCCTGAGCCTCAAGATCATCATGGAATGATGATAGGAACTCAAATGTGGCACACTTGTAGGTGTCGATGGAGTACTAGGAGAAGGGACCATGCTAGATTGCACAGTCATTTGCTCGAAGTCCTCCAAAAGACCCCAACGGGAGAGGAACTCGCGGTTTACCCACTTAGTAGGTAGAACCTTGTGTTTTCTCACCCTCTCAAAGTCTCAGCTCATGTCTGCTCTCAAGCTATCTGCCTCTGAATTCCTTTCGAACCCTACGGCATAATGGAGCCCAAGGCACCTGCCGTGATCGAGTCCTTTCCCCAGTGGAGAATCTTTCCAATGTTATGCATTGTGCTGTAAAATTTTCAAACAAAAATATAGGTATCAAGTTTCTATCATATAAAAGACGATTACATGCATAAGTTATAAATCCTAACATGAGGAATCAACAATAATCTCAAAATATGATGAACTCATCTGGATAGCCAATGTGAGGAATTCAACTATGGATGTTAGAAAATAGAGTGTGGATAGGATGAGAATCTTACCGATGTGAAGATTCCCCCACTCAAAAACACGGAATCAATGAAGAATCAAAGGTTCTAGGAGGCTAGGGTTTGAGATCGAGAGAGAAAGAGCAAGAAAGAAAGGGGAGGGGGAATAAGAAGGGTGGCTGGGAGCCAACCACTGTCATCCTTTACCTAGAGATGTAGTTGGTACATGCAGGTCGTACGATTTCATCCTGCCCATACCGGTGATTGTCAGCGTTGGATCAAGGTTAGGGTTCGAGATCAAACCTGGATGGTCTGGTACGGGTGGACGGTACGGGAGCATCCCAGCCCTACCGATGCGCATTACTCATGTTGTGCACTGCGGGCGAATTATTTGAGGTTCAGTATGGGCGCGCGGTACGGGCGCATCCGGTCGTACCGATTCTCACTATCGGTACGGTGAACCCTGCGTGAAGTCGTTGAGGTTCAATACGGGCACTACGGGCACATCTGGTCGTACTGATGCTCATTATCGGTATGATGAACCCTGGGTGAGGTCGTCGAGGTTCAGTACAGGCACGCGGTATGGGCGCATCCAACTGTACCGATGCTCGTTAAGCAGTCTGAACCCTATTTATTTCTTCCCTTTCTTTTTCTCTTACTTCTTTAACTCCACTAGAGTAAATCCTCTAAACAACTCAGGACTTGAAATAAATTCATTAGTACACACAAGATAATAATAATGAAAAAAAAAAAAAAACTTAAACTTAATTTGTTGAGAATAGGTTAACTCCCATTAAGTATCTTGTTCTACAGTTTAGGTTCTAGCCAAACTCCATTCCATTAGTGTTTACCTCAAGCTGCTCTTCATCTTTGGTTCTTTTTTCTTGAACACACTTAGGCGATGGAACATATTTTCCATTATGCTCCGGTTTCTTCGTAAAGTATCAAACAATCTGATCATCATATATATTGAAGACAATCTTACCACTAAAGCAGTCTATGTTAGCTCCAATTGTGCTAAGAAAAGGTCTTACAAAGATAATAGAAAGTTTTTCATCCTCAGGAACATCAAGAATCATAAAATCAATGGGTATAACATGTGGGTCTATTCTAAGTAGAACATATTCAATCATATCGACAGGTTGTTTAGTTGTTTTATCCGCAATTTGTAAAGTGATTGAAGTGGGAGAGTACTCTCCAAGGTTCAATTTTTAAAATAAGGAATAAGGCATGACACTAACACCTTCTCCTATATCACAAAGGGCATTAAATATATCAGTTTTTCGCATTGAACAAGAGATGGTTCGTATACCTAGGTACCCAAGCTTAGCAGGCAACTTATCACTAAATCTTGTCATTATTGCTACAGTCTTAGTTACCTTCTTTTTTCGATTAATAATATCTCGCATAAACTTTTTATAAGTAGGAACTTGAATAGCATCAGTTAAAGGAAGTTCTAAGCGAAGGCTTCCTAGTGCCTCGGCAAAAGAATCATAAATTGCTTTATCCGGTTCATATTGAACTTGATTAGGATAAGGAATTTTGTTTTTGGTGGGTATTACTTTCTCTTTTACCTTTGCCACTCGTTCAACATCTTTTTTAATTTCCTTGTTGCTGACTTTTTCTTATCGGCATGTTCTTCACATGGGGTGATAACTTGCTTTTCTTGCTCCTTTCTAAGATCGGCTTCTTCCTTTGAGTCGATTGTCTCAGCATCTGAGTCATAAAGTTTGTGTTTATCTCCTGCTTCTTCTTTTTGTCTAGTCTTGGAAACCTCATGTTCTCTTTTTTGAGCTTCATAATCAATGTCATCTTGAGGATCCACTAGGTCCTCTTCTTTTTGACTCATCTCTTGAGTCTCTCTTGCCTTGCGGTCTTGTTCTTCTTGATACCAAGGTGGACCTTGTGGTTCCTACGTTTTTGTACCATGTCTAGTGACAATGTTAGTAGAAACAGTATTGAAATTTTCTTGGTTCAAAATCAAATTTTGGGTTTCGATTATTTGATCACATTGAGTTTTATCCATACTTAGATATCTATCTAGATGCTTTGTAGCATGAACCAAGTCATTGAGGACTTCGGTTAGGTCTCTTATATTCTTTTTTTGTGTCATAAGACACTTGTAATTTTTCTCATGGAACTGATTTTTCTGATATCTAAACTTTTGCATGACAAGATTTATATCATCTTCCATTACATAAGCTTGAAGAATGTCAATTTTATTTTATTTAACAAGTTTAGAGGCTATACCATTTTCTTCCATGGACTTTTTAACTTCGAGGATAAGATCTGGTGGTATGTGAATCATACCTTTTCATGGTTCAAAATCCTCAACTCGATTGTATTGTTCATCATTAAAGGATCTTACCTCCAAAGCTTTACACATTCCGGCAGTGTTAAATTGCATATAGATCCTCCTACAGATAGAGCAATCATCTCTTTTTTCATCATTAAGCCCATTGCAAAAACATTGGATAATTAAATGCACATGGAAACCATGATTTGGTACTTTCATAATAATTGCATAGAATTTATTCCATGCTTGATAAAAGTTTTGTCCAAATTTTTGGAGAAAGTTGTTATGCTACATTTAATTTGCATGATTTTAGTGAATAAACAATATTTATGCATGAATTCTCGGATGCAATATTACCAGCTTTTTATAGTATGATTAGTTAATGATTGTATCCAAGCAAAAACATTATCTTTCAGAGACCAGTGAAAAAGTTTAAGGATTACAAACTCTATTCGTAAACTTACTGGTTTAAGAGTAGCGCAAAGGTCATGGACCCTTATCAAGTGGTCACTAGGATCTTCCTCTTCCTTTCCTGCGAAAGTAATTTCTTTCATCATATAAATTAGCTTAGGATATATTTCAAATTCTTGGCCTTCAAGTTCAGGACAAAGAATAGGAATTTTCCTTAATTGCCTAGATGGATTCCCATATTCTCCCAATGGTAGCTCAGGTTCAACCCCTTGGGTGATGGCCAAGTCTGCCATCAATGGAATCAAACTGTTCGCTGATGGGCTCAAATCACTGTAGAGCCTCGTTGGGATACCCCAAGATCAAGGTGTGATGAACACAACAGCAATTTTTCCCTTAGTTATGAAACCAAGGTAATCGAACCAATAGGAGCAAGGAAACAACTCCAAGGTTCTGCTAACAACTTGGAATCCTGCACAACACAAACTTAAGACTTTGCCCCAACTTATAGTGAGGTTGTTAATCTCACTGGTTTGCTGAAAACAAAGGATTAAACATAGAGTGTGGAAGGTAATAGTTGCTTGTAGAAAGTAAACAGTAGTAGTGGATGATGTATCAATGGTAAAGATTGTACCGGGGTCCACAGTCCACTAGAGGTGTTCTCCTTAAGATAAATAACATGTTGGATGAACAAATTACAGTGGGGAAATTAACAGATTGAGCAAGCATAACAATGCATATACTAGTCATCATGATTCCTATGAGATTTTATTGGGCATTACAAAAATATACATAGACCGTAATCCAACTGCATCTATGACTAATAATACACGTTCAGGTTATCATCCGAACCCCCTCCAGTATTAAGTTGCAAGCAACAGATAATTCAATTAAGAAATTGTGTAAAGTAAACAATATAATTGCTCCATGAACAAAAGATTGTTGTTTTATACCTAGTAGCAACATCACATCTACAACCTTAGAGATTTCTGTCACTTCCCCATATTACTAGAGGCATGAACCCACTATCGAGCATAAATACTCCCTCTTGGAGTCACAAGCATCTACTTGGCCAAGATAGCTACAAGCAACGAAGAGCATGCAAGATCACAAAAAACACAGGCATGATAGAATCAATAATCAATGTGACATGATAGAATCAATAATCAATCTGACATAGTATCTCAATATCCATCGGATCCCTGTAAACACAACATGTATGATTACAAATAGATGATATTGATCATGAATGGAGCTCACAAGATGTAAACATGATAGCACAAAGGAGGAGAAATAACCATCTAGCTACTGTATGGGCCCATAGTCCAAGGATGAACTACTCATGCATCATACCGGAGGCTGGCATGGTGATGAAGAAGGCCGCCGGGATGATCTCTCCCCTCCGACAGGGTGCGGGGAAGAGCTTCAGATCCCCCCCGATCTAGGGACGATGGTGGCGGCGGCTACGGACTGTTTCGTGGAGATTTGATCGGGTGCTTAGGGTTTCTGCATTGGGGTGACTTTATAGGATAAGAGGCGACGCAGGAGGGTGGCTAGGGGGCGCACACCCTACCCTGGCTTGGCCTAGGGTGGTCCCGCACCTGGGGGCATGTGGCCACCCTGTGGCGCCCTTCCGTCTCTCCTATGGACTCCGTGTTTGTTCCGGTAAAATATTGACTTTGGCTTTTGTCCCGTCCAATTCCGAGAATATTACCTTACTAGCTTTTTTGAAACCAAAAACAGAAGAAAACAGGCAACTTGCACTGCAGCATCTTGTTAATAGGTTAGTCCCAGAAAATGTATAAAAATACCTCAAAGTGTAGACAAAGCATAGCAAAGTTGATACTAAACAAGCATGGAACATAAAAAATTATAGATACGTTTATGACGTATCAAGCATCCCCAAGCTTAACTCATGCTCGTCCTCGAGTAGGTAAGTGATAAAAAGAATAATTTTTGAGGTGACATGCACCATCACAATCTTGATCAAACCATTTGCAAAGCATTGATAAATGGGATCATAGTTCTCTAAACATGAGCATGAAAGATGTAGCTCTAACAATAAGACATAGCAACTATGTTGTAACATGAAAAAGGTACAAACAAAGATCATGAATAACAATGCATTGAAAGATGTTTGTTTAACATATAGAAAACATAGCATAGTGGTATTCAGCTTGTCCCTCATGGAGTAGCAAAACATAAATGCATAGGACACCTTGAAAGTTCATAAGGGTGAGTAGATACAAATAGTTCAACAACAAGAAATATCAACATTATGAATCAATCAATAAGTTTTGGGACAATGCACATAGATCTAAGAATGACAACTATGCTCTCTTAATTGGTGAATAAAGGAAGAAGGTGGAGACTCAACATAGAAGTAGGAAGAAAGTCCCTTCACAGGTGAAATGGATCGTATGGGCACCTAGAGGGGGGTGAATAGGTGCTACTCAATTTTTAGTTCTTTTTCAATAAATTCTCAAGATATGCAACTATGAGAAATTACCTATATGCAAACCTAGCTACTAAGCACGTAAAAAGAGGAGCGAGGAAACCGTAGTGGAGCACGCGGAGACACAGGGATTTGTTTTACCGCAGTTCCTTCCTTGTTAAGGGAAGTACATCTGCGTTGGAAGGGTGGGCGGTTCTAAGACGACCATGCCACAATAGGCCTCACCCTATTCTCCGATGGATCTCTCCACGAAAGTCTTGATCCACCTTCTCCACTATTGGTACCCTTCGAGGTGGGAACCGGTGCCTTTACAACTCTACCGGGGCACACACCCACAACTGAATTGGGGGCTCCCGTAATGACAACAAGCTATCACAAGAACAAGGATTATAAATATAATCAAAAGCAAGGATCTAGATATTTGCAAGAAATACTAGATCGGTGATTCTCCAAATGAAAGGAGAGGAGATGAAGCGCTTGATTGCAGTTGTTGAAGATCGAGTTCTCCTCCTTCGATTCCTAAAGGAAGGGGGCCTTTAGGTGGATGAAGGTGGATCTCTCTTGGATTAAGCTTGATGAACAGATCTTGACTTTTTCGAATGAACCAAGAGTTCTGGAAGGAGGGGGAAGGCTGGTTTAAATACCCCTGCACAGATCTGGCCGTTGATGAAGTTTGAGGGAAGATTCTCCGCCCCCCACTAGGGGCGGACTATCCGCCCTGGGGAAAAAAATCCGTCCCCAGGACAGAAACTCCGGGGGAAAATCCGCCCCCATATAGAAGGTCGCGCCGGTCTTGACTTGGAGAAAATCCTCGAGGGGGAAGATTATCCGCCCCCCTCAAGGGGCGGACTATCCACCCCTGGGGAAAATCCGCCCCCTCACTAAGCGAAGCGCCTTGGCAAACTTGGAGACAAATCTTGGGGGGGGGGGGCAGACTATCCGGCCCCTGGAGGGTAGGATTATCCGGCCATGCCGGAAAATCCGTCAGATACACTACCCCCATTCTGAGGGTTGCAACCTTCTGCGTTTGGGGAGGGGCGGATTATCGCCCCCCAAAAACAGTTTCCGTTTCCTTTTCAAGGTAGAGATCTGCAGCACTTCAACACACATTAAATAATCCTTGATATTGTTATCTAACACACAAAACACTAGGGATTATGAAATTTTCTTTAAAAATCCCCCTTTTTGGTGTTAGATGACAATACTAGGATTTGCAATGAAACCTACTAACAACACCTTAAGGAAATGAAAGAGGCCTCCCCTAAATGTGTGCATATTTATAATTTTCATTTGAATACAAATGCACACACTAAAAGCAAGCCAATTTCATAACAAAGAAAATTTAAAAGACGGTGAGTTAGGAAACAAAGTCATACCACCGGGATGTGAAAATAGCCAATGTGAATAATGTGATTAATAGGCCTCAAGCACATCCCACAATATTGATGCAATCAATAGATAATTACATAATTCCATATGCCATCAATACAATACCATACTCCATAGATAAATCCAGAATTCCATATGAGTAGCTCCACAAGAGAAATTCATAATTCCAGAGATCCATACACGAGCAGAAAGTAAGACACGACAAAGTCTTATACAAACCAAGCACACAAAGTTCAACGCTAAAAGGGCACAAGCAAGCAAATAAAACGAATGAAAAAGAGGCAAGTGCTTGCACCTGACCCATACAAATCCTCTGTGGCCTAATAGAACTACTTCTCCCTCTTTGGCATCGAAACACCAAAAAGGAAGAAGAGCGATGCTAGCGTCCCATCAGATCTCTCCTCCTCGTCATAGTCATCCCCGTCCCCTTCCTCGTCATCATACTCATCATCATCATCATCAACTGGAGGAGTAGGTGCCCTCGGTGGTGGAGGAAATAGGTGACTCTCGAGCTCTCCATAGTTGATCCCTGACGGTTCCACTGAGCATATGGTTCCGGAGCTGTAGGAGGTGGTGGATGGCAAGTTGCACCAGACACATGGTTAAGAATGAGATGCTGGGTGTGGTCCATCTCATGGCTCCTCCGGTATTCCTCATACTGGCCCTTGTGAGTATCTATGCACATGCAAAGAATGTGCCGCTGAAACCAATTGAGATGCTTGACCTCACGTGCCATTGGGGACACCGTGGGACGACGACCACTAGCCCTTGCATCACGCATGAAGGACTCAGGGGCAGTGGAAGGGTGAGAGGTCTTCTGAGCCTTGTTGTAGATCTTCTTTGTCTTGTGAACACCATCCAAACCAGTACCAAAGTCCTCATGTGGAAACATGTGCTTGATGAGAATCATAATAAAAGGAGCACATGGGATGGTGAGCCGGTTGAGCATAGCATCAGTCATCTCATGATAGATATAGTCCATAACATCAAGTTTGTAACCTGTAGACGAACCAGCATTGGCGGCACACTCATGAGCAAAAGCAAGCAGGGGAACCAGGTGACCGCGGATCTTATCGTTGTTGCCCCCACTTGGAGAGATGTTGTCTCGAAACATGCCAATAAGAGTGGCATACAAAGGAGAGAGGCCAAATAAAAGAGGCCAACAAAGGTGCCAGGAATGCCATCAGATGTCAGACATGGAGCGAGAATAGTGTCCTTGGATGGCCTAAGTGGAGAAATGATGCGGTGGGAAGAAGTTGTGTCACGCCCATGAAAGGCATACCCAAGGACCTGACCAAATGTGCGGAAGTCTGACTGAATCATTGTTGTCCCGGTCATCCACTTCATGGTGCGAAGCTCATCTCCGCAGATCACAAGTGTCGAGAAAAATTGCTTCACCATCGAGGAGTCATAGTGGCACTAAAGAGTCATAAGGTGATGCAGCCCCATCTTATTAGTCACATCCAAGGCTTCACGAAGTCTTGCCTTGGTTTGGGCCTCAGTCATATTCAGAGGATTCATAGGGCGAATCTTGAGAGGAACATAAACATCATCATGAATAGACCGAAAGTGAGAGCACCAAAACATTGAATCCTCCGGAGAACCATCACTGTCAGCATCGGCATAATAATCGGTTTGGCGAATGGAGGAGTACTCAACGCTGTCCATGGCCTTGTAGTTGGGTCGGGACTGCTTGCCCTTGCCCTTGCGAGATGCAACCCTCTTGGATTTCTTTGCTGCCTCGGCCATCCGTTCAGACTCTCTTGCCAACCTACGGACCTCAGTTTCATCAACAAACGTACCCTCTGTAGTGGGCCTGAGATAAAAGGCATGGGGACGACCCTTGTAGGTCTTAGGAGCACTTGAACCACCTGTGAAAGGCATGGGAGAGGTAGCATGGGGATAAGCACACACACAAGTCCAAGAGGAATATTAGAAATAGTAGGACGACAATCCATGGTCCAGAGATGTGCATTGTGGAAATCTGAACCAAACCAGAACAAACATTGAATATACAGGCCGGATTATCCGGCCCTGGCCCAGATTCACCAAGGCAACATAGATCGGGCACTAGGGTTGCAATACTACTCATTCTAATAAACAGGGGAAACACAAAGTATCTTCTACAATGATATTTCCACAAAAAACAATGAATCCCATACAAAGGAGATGGATGAGGGAGTTACCCTCACTCATTGGAGGAAAATCTCGGAGGAGAAGGTACTCGGAGGCGTGGGGAAGAAGATCCGGGGAGGGCCTGGAGAATCCGATGGTCGAATCTACTCCGGGAAGGGGCGGAGGCTCCGGCGGTGGCTGGGGGCAGGGCACGGTTTAGGGGAGGACTGGCTACTCTGTTTGAGCCCTTCCTCCTCGAGCCCAGCCCTTAAGAGGCAAATTTCGCCCAGGGCGGATAATCTGGCCCCCACTTAGGGTGGATAGTCCGCCCCCCTATGAATTTCTGTCAACACAGAATCAGGCCGGAGCACTCCATACAAACCCCTCGCAAGTGTACAAAAGGACTTGTGTGCAAGAATAGATAGTTCAAGGAGGGAAAAAGTCTTGGGTTTAGAGCAACAAACTGAGATGGTACTACACACCCAAAGTTGCAAGAACAAATCAACCAAAAGTCAAAATTGGGTGTTTTCTCCATAAGAACAAAAGATATGCAAGAAAATCCAAAGAGAGCCACTAGAAACCAACTCTTCTCAAGGAAGAGGGCGATGGCCGAAGCCACCCCGCGCATGGCATGACACCGCGAAGATGTATCTTGAGTTCAAAACCAATGCTCATCGATGACCCTATCACAAAATGATCTTAAGGGAAATGATTTTTCTTGCTTTTGGCATTATGGGGGGAGGGTTAGCCCAATCAATTAGGACCACACTCCCCCTATGTCTATGCCCACATCTAAACCAAATACATGAAGAAGAGTAAGTGAGTATGAAAGGGTAGTCAAGCCAAGCTCCTTGAATCTATGATATTTAGCTCATTCCTCAAATAACAAAATCTTGCTTCATCAAGAGGCTTCGTGAAGATATCGGCAAGTTGGTTCTTCGTTCTCACAAAAGATAGTTCAATATCACCACGAGCAACATGATCCCGAATGAAATGATTGCGAATATATGTTTTGTTCTTGTATGCTGCACCGGATTGTCAGCAATTTTGATAGAACTTTCATTGTCAAATAAAAGAGGCACTTTATCACAATTGACACCATATTCCTTTAAAGTTTTCCTCATCCATAATAATTGTGTACAAGCACTTTCAACGGCAACATATTCAGCTTCGGCGGTTGAGAGTGATATGAAATTTTGTTTCTTCGAAGACTAACACACTAGAGACCTGCCCAAGAATTGACATGCACCAGAAGTTCATTTTCGATCATCTTTGTCACCAGCCCAATCTGAATCAGTGTAACCACATAGAGAGAAGATGGAGCCTTTGGGATACCATAAACCAAAATCTGGGGAATGAACCAAATATCTGAAGATTCTCTTGACCGCCACTAAGTGGCTTTCTTTAGGAGCGTCTTGGTACCTTGCACACACTGCTACACTCAACAAGATATCGGGCCTAGATGCACAAAGGTAAAGAAGAGAGCTGATCATGGATCAGTATACCTTTTGGTCCATGTCTTTACCCATTGGATTAAGCTCAAGATGACACTTAGTTTGAATTGGAGTAGCAACGCCATTGAGATCCGCCATCTTGAATCTCTTGAGCATGTCTTGGATGTACTTAGCTTGATTAATGAAAGTTCCCTCTCTAAGTTGTTTGATCTCGAATCCAAGAAAGAACCTCAATTCTCACATCATAGACATCTCAAACCTATCAGTCATAAGATTTGAAAATTCATCATTAAAAGCTTGGTTAGTAGATCCAAAAATAATGTCGTCTACATATAGTTGGCATACAAAAACCTCCCCATTAACCTTCTTAGTAAAAATAGTGGGATCGATTTTCCCAACTTTGAATCCGTGGTCTAACAAAAGCTCTTTAAGGTGCTCATACCACGCATGTGGGGCTTGTTTAAAGCCATAGGGCGCCTTATCGAGTTTGTAGACATGGTCCGGAAATTTGGGGTCCTCAAATCCCGGGGGTTGCTTGACGTATACCAACTCATGTAGTAGACCATTAAGAAAATCACTCTTAACATCCATTTGCTATAATTTAAAATTATGATCAGCGGCATAGGCAAGAAGGATACGGATGGACTCAAGACAAGCCATAGGAGCATAAGTTTCACCAAAATCAATGCCTTCCACTTGAGAGAATCCTTGATCCACTAGCCTTGCTTTATTCCTTACAAGAATGCCATTTTCATCTTGTTTGTTCTTGAAAATCCACTTGGTGCCGATAACATTGCAGAACTCTTTGGGATTCTCTACGATCTTTCAAACTATAACATCCCAGCATTAGAGCTTAGAAATAAGCTGAACACAGATGTGTCCATTGCATTCATGCATAGAAAATCCGAATAATTTTCGCGCTTTTAAATAAAAACTTGTCAAAGTGATTGAAGCTTCTCTTAACTTGATGGAATTGAAGTAGATCATCAAGCTGACTACAATAAATTCCAATATGACCTTTGCTAAAACCTTATTTTGGGTAAGGGAGATTTGATCTAAGGGTAGATCAAATGTAATAAAAGTTAAACCCTAATACATTACTTAATGGATTATATTTGATCCTTGAGTAATCATATCCCAGTATTCATTACACAACCCATGAATACCAAGTTATAAATATAAATTAAGTAATAGGAATGTAACCACTAAATATTAATCTCATTTATTTATACCATGAGTATCGTGGTAATACCTAACCCTAACTCTTTAGTTATTTGGAGTAGGAGGGAAACCAATTCAAGATCATTCACCATATATTTTCTTCCCATATCAATTCGTATGGAACCCTATCTCAATTATCGTTGTTTATCAATGTTGAGTAATCAACTATTGATTCACCAACTCTTCATCTATCAACTCTTGTCCTTATTATAGCATTCACTTAATACCTATAAAGAAATAAGTAAGAAGAGTTAACTCACTCCTAAATGGATAGAAGAGTTTGGAGAAAATGAATATCATCTATAGGATGGAAAAGTTTGGAGAAAATGAAATCATTATGATAATTGATGGAGTTAACTCACTCCTAAATGGATAGAAGAGTTATCTGGAAGACATAATTATATGTGGTAACAAAGAAGATTATAAGGATGAATTCTAAAGATAGTTACCAAGGAGTAATCCTCTTGGATCAAGTAGGTATAGTCAATGAGTAATATCTCATAGATAGATAGAGATACTAAGAAGATAATACAACTATAGTGTTGTATTGATGAAGGACTTGATTAGCCAACTAGAAACCTAAGCCATAAATGATCAAAGTATTATAATGATTATGTTTAAGTCACAAAGATTGAATGCTTATATCATGTATAAGTGACATTGGTGGATAGAACATGATTGAACCCTAGTATAGATATGTTATTCTAGGTTAGCCATGACAAGTCACATTAATACAATGAGAATTAGACTATGAATGTAGTTAGAAGTAACCACTTTTTGGATTGAAGGTTATTAGTAGTAGAGTAGTTGATATAACCAAGTATAGCTATGAGAAGCTTAGGAAGGCTTCAGTGACAAGCTTCTGAGATTTTTAAGAGAGATTACAAAGTAATCTGAGAAGTAAGAAGGTGATTATTCAAGTGGAATTAGAATCAAAAGAAGTACTCTAGTGATGAGAGTTATTGTTAAGAGAAGATCATATAGAGCTTTAGTGTCAAGCTCATTAGAATTACAAATGAATTTAGGAGGAGAAATTATGGATAAGAACATTCTTGTGAAGTAAAGTTCATCATGTTAACACATGATGATGTTTATAAAGAAGTAGTATATCTATGAAAGGAATTCCTTAATTAGAAGTCCAGGATTATGAAGTATGGAAGGTAGGAATTCTTGGTAAACACTAAACCCTAAATCTATAATCAAGCTTAACATCCATCCCATCTGTTGGATCAATCATTTTGTTTCCACAATGGTTGATAGGAATAATTTCCTACATTAAATCACTTAAGCACATCTTTATCATTTTCAATCATCATTATCATAGGTGCTTATGAAACTATAGTTATCAATTCTCTCTCATAATTCATTTCAAATAATAACTATTTATTTTAAAAAGGTGATATCCATATTAACCACAAACATAAAGACTATATGTTCAGCCATTCATCTTTATTCACATTAAACAAAGTCTTTGATTCATCTCTCTAACCATTTATTCCATAGGAGTATGGAATAAGTAGGAATACCATAATTATAAACTACTCTATATTTTACTATGTGATTAAATACATAAAAATAAACCCTATGACTATTACTAAACATTTTAAAACTTCATTACTCCAAATAAAAGTGAAAATAATGTTATAGCTAATTTTTAAGATCTTAAATAAATCCTAAAGCCCTAAACCCTACTTACTCTATTTAATAAAAGAATGTCTCTATAACTATAAAGTTAGATAATAATAAATAAAGTATGCTATCCAAATCCTAAATTCATACCAGAATTTGAAATATATATTTTTATACTGCAAGTATTTAGCAAATAAAATTCTATAAAGATGTTTCAAACCAAATATAAAAATATAAATATGGAAATAAAACAATAAACAGAAAAAACCAAAGGAAGAGAGGCATCAGTTGAATCTAGCCCATGGCCCAGCTTTCTGTTCCCTTTCCTGTCGCTCATGTGCGTCACACCGCGGCCCACCTGGCCCAGCACCAGCCTGCAAGTAGCCCATACCCCTTCAGGCTCTAATCTTCGTCGTCTTCCTCGCCGGCGAAGCTGCTGCCTGGCGTTCCGACCGTCGTCTATCCCCACAGCATCAAGATGCACGCCGTCGTCGTTAGGGGAGGATAAGGAGGCCACGACGACGTTTCCCCTCGGTCTCATCCTCATTTTCCCCTTCTCAGCAACCCTTCTCTTTGACTTCTCTTAGTAGCCGAAACCCTAACCACCATGGCTCGAGCTAGAGCTCGCTCCCGGCCTCCCCTTGCCATTCTGAGGCCACCATGATGAGCGTGGAGCTCGACTTCGTCATTTGCCCCGAAGCACGCTAGTCAGGGAGGTCCCTAACTGCGGGATTTGATCCATCTTCTACGACCCCGATGCCGTTCATCGATGTTAATCGCCGCCGTCTCCAAATGCACTTTGCTTCCTCGACCACTTCTCTGCATTCCCGGTGAGCTGACGGTCCTCTAGGACCTTACCTTTTTCTCTATCCGCCCCTGGATCGTTCTGGCCTCGAGCGCCGCCGTGCTGTCTCCGCTTCGATCACCGCCGGCGAGGCTCCTGGCCACCCTAGACACTACGCCACCCTAGTTAAGTTGCCCAGGTTCATGCGCTTCCGATCCACTAACATTCGCATCCACTCGCGCATCGTAGCGCCGCCGCTAGATGATCGCCGGCTACATCTACCGTCCACCGTGTCGACCAGACCAAGTCAAACCTGGTGTGGGTCTCGTTGCTGATGTGGCTTGCCAACGTGGCCACGGACCCACAAGTTCATCTCTGTGGCTAGGATCGTTCTGAGTGTAAAAAGGATTAATGGTTCATGCCAACGTGGCACATCAACGTGGCCCTAAGCCCCACATGTCTATGACTTGGGTATATCCAGTCTAGGTGTAAAAAGTTTACTGTATGTTTAGGAAATAATTAAAACAATACAAATTTAAATAACAATATTCTAGAAATGAAATAAAATGATTAAATCTTGTAAAATTGATATCTTCAGTTTTATAAACCAGAAAAATACATATAATATATGGAAATGTTTAGAAAAATAAAATCTACAACTTAAAACTATTATTAAATATTATTATGATAATTATTTAAATAAATATTATTTAATAAATACTTTATAAAGTTTTAATACTTTGATAATTAATATTTTAATAATGGTAAATGTTAAAAATCTAAATAAAATACCAAAAATTATAGAAAAATAAGAATTATACTCTAACATTATAATTATACATTATCACTTCACTTAATTAAATATTTATTATTTATTAAGTATTTTTAAAGTAATAAACCTTATTAAAATCATATCTTATTATTTATAAATCACAAAAACAAATGTAATATACCAAAGTGATCACAAAAATAATACCTACAAGTTAAAAATGTGATATTCCACTTTTGAGTTAAATAAAAAGTTAAACACTTTCATAACTTGAATTTAAACCTGTTTCTTCAGTTAATAATTCCTAAAATGACAAATAAAATTTGTTAATATTTCCTAAATTAACCAAATAAATATAATAAATAGTATTAATCTTAAATACTAATATTATGAAGTCGAAATGATTTAACACTATTTAAATACAATTTTATTAAATTATCTTTCAACCATATGTATAAATTATTTTATAAGAGAATCCTTATGTAATATAAAATCTCCAAGAATAATTATAATAAGATAAAACCCATTCTTTATATTAACCACAAATTTATAAACATATCAAAACACTATAAGTGAGTTCATAAGTAGTGAATAATATTATTTACTTATTCATAAACTTTAACCACACCCTTATAAGGAGATAAATTCCTTTATACCATTATAATGTAAAGAAACCATTACCAACTAAAAATAATACCATTCTTAAGTAACTTTAAAGAAAAATTATAAAGTGAACAAGGTATAAGTATAACAAGCATTTCACCTGAAGTCCATCTATGTATTTAAAGTTAACTTTAGTCTACAATACTTTAAATATAATACTAAAGACTTTATTATATGTTTTATAGTTAACTTTGGTCTATTACAATTAAATTAAAAATCATCTTAATACCAAACCAACCCATTTAAAAACCAAGATAGATAACTCTCAAATACTACTAATTTCATTATTCCAGTAAAGGCAATTCTTTCTGACTTTAAGACTATAACTAGAAAGAACACCTCATAAGATTAACTTAAAAGCATAAATGCTTCTGCCAGATTGAGTAAGATTTTCTTCAAAGGTTATTCGTTTTGCCACTTCAAGAAAAAAATAAACACTAATCAAAATCACTTTACTTTATACTTTACTTGTATAATAAGATTGTTAATACTTAAATTCTGTATAAGTGACATTACTTGTAAAGTAAAACTTGAAGATAAACAATTAAGATGTAAGCAACCTTGAGTAGCATTCCATACTGTGTATTTTGTTGTTGTATAAATACATGTTGTTCCACACACTCACAAGCCTTAATAAGAAGCACATGTGTGAAACTTAATCTAAAAGGGCAACACATTCCAAGGAAACCCTTTCCAGTACCCAAACCCTAGAACAACGTTATTCTCGGGATTCACGTTTATCAACTTGCATTACATTACTTATGCATAAAAGCATCTTGCTTCTTTAAACATTAGTCCTTACCAGACCAATGATGCAGATTTCAGTTATTGGATCTTTTATATTGTGTCGAAGACCGTGAGCGCATAATCTTGCAATCACAAAAGGCAAGTTCACACTTGCTCATGTCCTTTGATTATTTTCTGTAAAGTATTTTAGAAATCCAATGTTGTCATCACCTGCATTTAAAAAAGGTCAGAAAACACTATTTTCATAATAATGTGATTATAGGTTATTTACCATGAGGTAATAACCTACTATAAGAGTTCTGGTGGTAAAGGAACATATTACCTATGACTTAACAACCACTGTCGGCAGTGATTCTTACGCCGTATATTACGCGTTGACCATGAGATTTGGAATGGGACGAAGAAGTCAGCTGTATCTTTTCCCTCTCGCATGGAGCTGGATGTGCGGGTCATGGCTGTTATCACTCGTAGCGTGCATATTATTTAGGGTAATTCGTAGAGGATATGCAGCATATGGGTGGGAGCCGTCAACGTCCCACGATAGTTCCAACATCTGAACGGTCTGTACAAACCATTGCCGTAATTCAAAAGGTGGGCATGGTGTACACCAAGGAGACATGCGGGGTCGCGGAGAAGGCAGTGATTGGCTTGGATCTTAGGTTGGGCCTCAAATCAAGGAATTTTGAATGGGGACATACTCCCGGCCGTGCAACAAAAACTAAGGTCTCTCATGGGTAAAGTGACACACCTATGCAGAGTGTAAGAACTGTAACTTGTTACTCCCTGTTCCGGGAAGGAGCTGCGAACGCGGCGGGAAAGGAACCCCATGAAGGTTCTGGTAAAACCGTGAAGGCTGACGGACATAGTTTTTCAGAATAAAAGAAACCTTTGAAGAAATGTTTACGAAAACTTGCATTGCCTACGACCTACGGTCTATGGCTGTAGATATAGTGCATCAAACACTCCTTTTCTAGTGAACTTGCTGAGTACGCTTGTACTCAAAGTATCTTCTTAACCCTTGCTAGGTTCTAAAGCCAGTACATACGACGTCTACATCAAGTTATGCTCTAGGAATCATCATCAAAAGCTAAAGCTCTTCAATGCAGTCAAGAAAGTCAACATATACATCAACCCAAGTGAAGACTAAGTTACTGATTAGATAAGAATAGAATTTTTAACCATAGAACCTACTTCTGTAGAGTATTGCAATAGCAGCAATGCAAGCCAGTAGTTCAGCTATTAGTTTTATAAGTATGGTAGCTATGAGTTATTTATTCTTGATTCTTCTTTGTAAGAAGTTTCTTTCTCTCTCATTAACCTAGAGTGTTCTCTGGATCTTGTGTAAAGAGTTGAGTTGTAACCTATAGTCATGTCTTGGACCTGCTATGTTTCTGTTGTACTACTCTGAGGGATGTAATACTAGTGAACGGTGTTTCATTGGTGTTATGTCAACAACTATAGTGTACTACATCATGCGGTGGTATGCTGGGTCATCGCACAAACCATATTGCGCTCGAAGTTATTTAATTCTTCATGCATTGCATCCACCCAATCGGGATCTTCAAGAGCATCAAATACCTTCTTTAGTTCAACTATTGAAATGTGTGCTTGATGATCACAGAAGCTAGCAAGTTGTCTTCTAGTAGACACCCTTCTTCTTATATCACCGACAACCTTGTCAAGAGTGTGACCCCTTAACTCAAGGTTCCGATCAGCGCGAGCTTTACGACGAGCCTAAATTTCCTTGTTATTTCTAGAAGGAGTTGATTCAGCATTTGGATCCTTGTCTTGGCCACTAACTTGCCCTTGATTCTGATCTGAGCTTGAAACAGGCGATTGTTGCTCTTCATGTTCTTCAGGGTCGGACAATCCGCCCCTAGGTGGGGCCGTACTATCCGGCCTGGGAGATGCGGCTGCAACTTCTTGTTCCTGAGTGTCTCTGGCAGAACTTAGGGTTCCAGGGCCGGATTTCCCCTTGGGGCTAGAGAATCTGGCCTAGGATTTTCTTGGCCATTTTGTTCTTCTTGATGTCCACTGGAGAAATTTGGGGTGCCAGGGCAGACTGTCCGGCCCTTGGAGGGGGCGAATAGTCCGGCCCGGGACTACCATTTTGCCTAGAAGACAGGTTGAGGTGTTGGTGCAGAGGTTTCTCCAGCAGTGGGAGCTTGTTGATCTTGTGTAGATGAGGGCTCCACTTGAGTGGAACATTGTGCTTCCCTCTCCGCCACAAGGGGTTCCTCAATGGGCAGAAAAATCCGACGCTCATTCTTATTATGGCATCTTGGGGTATTTCAACATCTGCATCACAGACATCAACTAGCCCCACATGGGAGCAATCATTTTCATCGAATTTCACACTACAAAATTCTACAACAATTCCGGAGAACTTGTTGTAGACTCTATAAGTGTGGGATTCGGCACCGTAACCAACAAAAATACCTTCTAAAGCCTTAGACTCAAATTTATACAAGCGTACTCCTTTGATGAGAAAGAAACACTTTCAACCGAATACCCTGAAGTACGAAATGTTGGGCTGGTTACCGGTAAGTATTTCATACGGAGTTTTGTCCAAGATCTTGTGGAGATAGAGCCGATTTGATGAGTGACAAGCGGTGGATATGGATTCAGTCCAAAAGTTGTAAGGAGACTTGAATTCAGCCAACGTTGATCTAGCAATATCCATCAAAGTGCGGTTCTTCCTCTCGGCTACACCATGTTGTTGAGGGGTGTACGCAGCAGAATATTGATGTCTTATCCCCTCTTCACTTAGAAATTCATTTAACGCGTAGTTCTTGAACTCGGAGCCGTTGTCACTTCTTGTTGCCAATATGGGAACATTGTGTTGACGATGAACCTCATTGGCGAAGTCAATGACCGTTTGTTGAGTCTCACTCTTTAACTTGAAGAAATAGACCCATGTGTATCTTGAGTAATCATCGAATATCACCAAGACATATTTCTTCCCACCAAGACTGGCATGAGATGGAGGACCAAATAAGTCCACATGAAGTAATTCCAGGATTCTATTTGAAGAAACAATAGTTTTCCTATTCTGGGGAGTCATGCATTTTGCCTTCAACACAAGCCCTGCAAACACGAACTTTGGCAAAGGAAACATTGTATTTTAGTCCAAGGATGTGGCCATCCTTATGAATACTTTGCAAAGTTCTCATGTTGACATGGTCTAAACGGCGATGCCATAGCCAGCCCATGTCGGCCTCTCCGAATAAGCACATCAGACCCGAAGTGGTTTTCCCCGAAAAGTCCACCACATACAGGTCATTTTCGACGTACACAACAAAAGCAACCTTTAGAGACTTGCTCCACAAGAGTACCACCAAATCATCATCAATGAAAATAGCAAAGCCCATCTTACCAGGGGCACGAACAGACAGTAAGTTGTAACCGAGGGTCTCAACAAGCATGACGTCCATGAGAGAGATATCGTGGGCGATCAAAACCATGCCAAGACCCAATACCTGAGATTTAGACTTATCACCATAGGAGACTGTAATATTATCATGATTGGGTCGCATCTCCGTGATGATCTCTTTGCTTCCGGTCATATGACTAGTGCACCCACTGTCCAGCACCCATTTAGACCCATCGGAAGCATACCCTGCAAGAGAATTACTTCTTGGTTTTAGGTACCCATTTTTCAATGGGTCCTCTCATGTTAGTAACAAGGGTCTTTGGAACCCAAATACACCAAGCAACATATTCATCAAAAGGACCAACATAATAAGCATACACATCGCCATAATAATCACAAAAGAGTTCATAATTTGGATTGTGATACCCTGCAAAACCAATATGGTTAGTTTTATCTTTTGTGACATTCTTCTCAGCGGTGTTTGTCTTGATTGTTCACCCTTGGTCTTCTTCTTCTTGTTCTTCTTCTTCTTGGACTTGGTGACATATTGTAACATCCTAGTATATAGGACCTAACGAAGGGTAGATTTAGGAATATGAATTGTTGCATGCACTCATTTGAGAAAATGTGAGTAAAATTTTCGCCAAATAAAAACCTTGAGTGATCAATGTTTCTTTCTTACTTTGAGAGTAGGTTTAGTCTTAAAGGAGGATTGCTATAAACTTTGATATGATCTTAAAGGAATTATGTGTGTTTTGAAATGAGTTTGGATTTTGAAATTCTTAAGTGTTTTATAATTTAAATAATTTTGATATAAGATTTGAATCTTACATTAATTAAGAGAAAAGTATTATAACTTAAATCTTATCTAAAAACAATATGGTATATGAAATTCATTTTATATACATACACAAGTTACAAAGAATGAACTTACTGAAGTTATTCCAAACTTCACAATTTACAAAAGAGTAAAGAATAAGAATATTCTTTATTAATAAATATATAATCTTTATTACAAATGAACCAAATAAAGATTACAAGAATTATAAAAGACAAATTACAAAATATTAAGAAAATTACATTTATATATCTACTAACTAACCTATATCTAAAACAATACGAAATCTTCATCTTTATCTTTGTACCTGCAAAACAAAGATTAAATAGAAAACAAAATAGGATTAGTGTTAGTATATTTCTCTCAGATATGTCAGTGAGATGCACTTGACAAACTCATCATTGAGAAATGTTAAAAAGGGGCAAGTTTCACCAATCTAAAAGATCTCATCTTTCATAAATTCAAGCCAAAATGCAAATGACAGCCAAAAGGGACCAATTCACCAGCCAGGGTAAAAGTAGATTGAAAATAGTAAGTTCAAATTTTCTGAACCTATCCACATGTGCATAGCAGGCACACAAGCTGCACACACACAAGCATGCAATGGGTGTGCTGTCGACCTCACAATGCACAGCCAATATCACAAAACCACAGCACAACCGTGGGGAAGCACATCAGTGCTTCTCTCCACTACACAACACACCAGCACAACGAGGGTGAACAACAGTTAAACCAAGAACAGCAACCAAACCAATCACCCAGATCAACCCAAACATCACCAGGATGGTGACATAAGGAGGGGGATGGATCTGGTGGACAACAAGGTCAAGCCCAGGAGCTAGGAGGAGCATGCAAGCTCAAGAGCAAGCTCAGGAGCACAGTTAAGGCAGATCAAGATGCAGATCAAGATCAAGATCATCAATCTACTACATCCACATCAGAATTTGTGGTGAGCCTCATAAAACCATCACATGATTTCATCATATATCTAAATAAAAGCATGTGCTATTTTATGAGATAATCTCTCAATAATCACCCAAGAGGAGTGCCTCTATCCTAGAGATTTCAAGTATAAGGATAAGAAATCAAGCTCAACCACAAACACTAAACCCTCAGACCAGCATCACTTGGTTCAGTGTTATTTTTTTACAACTTAGATCATTTTCATTTGATCCTAACATATCAGGGCACATCTCTCAGAGAGAGAGTAGCACCTCTAAATCTATAAGTTTCAAACAAACTATTGCCCAACTAACTAGGAATTACAGCCTCAGACCAACATCATAGGCAGGTAAGTTAATAAAAAGCTTCCATATCATCTTACCAGTTTAAATCACAAGCATAATCAAGCTAAGCCCATAAATAAAAAACCCAATCACTTGTGTGCCAGAATACAGTGGTATCACAAGGATAAGTTCTTAATGAGCTAAAACCAATCTTTACTTAGCTTCCCCAGATAAAAGGGGACAACCACTACATATCATTTTCCTGAAGCCAAGTGCCAGGAATCAACTTTAAATTCATTTATACATCCACAGAAATCATTGCAAGCAATGATTTGATTCAGTGAGTATAATCTCAGACAAGCCAACAGTATAATTGCATTAAGCAACTACTGTTAGTATAAGCAATCTGACAGTAGAGTAAACTCTTAGATCAACAACATAATCCAATCAAGGATTTCATTGATACATTAGCATGGATCATGGTGGATTACCATTAGAATTAATCTAACAGGCAACTAGTCTATCAGAGTCACTATCAACCATTAACCACAGCAGACAATCATTTCCCATGATCAGATATGAACCATACTAGATCTAAAGCATCATAGATATGAACAACAGGGGGTTATGAACCCTAATCAGAGCAAGAAATCTAATCCAGAGATGAACTCAACCAGAACATAGTCACTCGACATGAAAGCCAGTAGATACACAGGGAGAATCATGGTAGTAGCATGGACAAACACCACAAAGATAACTTACCCGAGGTCCTCGCTGATGAATCGAAGAGGAAGCAGAGGGGCCGACGCACCGCGGCGGCACAGAGAGCACCTAGAGGGGCGCTGCAACCTGCACCTGCCACGGCGGCGGCCACAGCAGCGCACGAGACCAGCACACCACCGCAGGCGAGATCGCGGCGGCGGCGATAACATCTTTTCCGAACCCTAGGGTTCGGGAATAGGGTGGAACTGACCACGGGGAAGCCCTAGAGTCAAATCCAAGTGGATAGAATGAACGAGCATCGTCGACAACCCTCACCCGCACCACGACGACGGCCAGAACGATCGACGACAGGGAGAATCGACTGTGGCGGCATCGCCGTCCACGGGGGCGAGTCAGAGGAGGAGGAGATAAGGTCTAGGGAGAGAGAGGGAGGCAGAATGGGCTGGGTGGGCCAAAACTCTTCGGGGTAGTCATTTTACCCTGTCCTATTGGGCCACCTTGGCCCAATAAGCCCAAGGGACCAGCCTAGGTTATTTAACAAATCTTTTGATCAATTGGAAAAGACCAAAATACCCCTGACCTCAATAAAATTATAGAAAATAAAATAATAGTCCAAAAATTATAAATAAAATATTTTTGGATTCACAATAATTCACTTTGTTCAAATAAAACAAAATATAAACTTTTGAACACTTAAATTTTTATAAGAATTTTTTAATTTAAATATTCCTTATGGAATTTTACAAAATTATTAAAAGGTGATAAAAATAAATAAAAATCACTTTCATTATGTATTAATATTATAGTATTTTTGAAAAATACTAAATAAATATTTAATAATAAATTTTAAAGTATAATTAATAATTTCTAAAAGAATTATTAAATCAATAAAATTCAAATAAAGGGAAATAAAATAAAATAACTCAATACATGTTATAAATATTAAAAAGAAATATTTATAAATCCTTTATCACTCAAAAAGGAACTTTTTGGGGTAAATGCATATAAATTTAAATAATGCATTACATTACTTGCATAATCATTTTGCTTCTTTATATTGTCCTTACGGGGCAATAATGATGTTTTTGTAGAACTAGAGGCTCAAGGTCCAGTGCAAGCATCAGACTTCACTACCTTGCCATCACAAGGCAAGTTCATCACTTGCTCATGTCCTTTGAAGAGTCTTTATCAAAGTATTTGCAAATTGTGTGTTATCATATATGCTATAAAAGAAAGAAAATATTATTTTCATAAACAAAGAAATCATAGATATCATCCTAAGTGGTGATATAATGGAGCAATAGAACTTAGAGTTTTAATTGCAACAATGATGATCAAATAGGGACTTAATAACCCCTGACATCAGTGATTCTAGCGCCGTATATTACGCGTTAGCCATGAGATTTGGAATGGGACAGAGAAGTCAGCTTTATCTTCTTCCTCTCGCATGAAGCCAGATGTGCAGGTCGTGGTTGTTATCCTCGTAGCGTGCATATTAATTGGTAATTCATAGAGGATATGCAGCATATGGGTGGGAACCCTCATCGTCCCACGATAGTTCTGGCATCTAATGGTTTGTACAAACCATTGCCGTAACTCATTATGTGGGCATGGTGTACACCAAGGAGGCATGCGGGCTCATGAAGGGGGCAGTGATTTGCTTGGACCAACTATTGGGCCCCACATCATGGAATTGTGGACGAGAAATTACGCCCGGTTGTGCAACAAGGAGTTGATATCTCATGGGTAAAGTAACGCACCTCTGTAGAGTGTAAGAACTGTAACTTGTTACTCCCTGTTCTGGGAAGGAGCCACGAACGCGACAGGAAAGGAACTCCGTGAAAGTTCTGGTCAACCTGTGAAGGCTGATTGTCATAGTTTTTCAGAATAAAATCAACCTTTGAAGAAAGATTTACAAAAACTGCATAGTGCCAAGGATTTATAATCCGAGGTGGTAGTTAGAGCATCAAACTTCCCACCTTGCATATAATGAACTTGTTTGGTAACGCTGTTACTCATTCTGTCCTTTGATCCCTTGCTTAGACTCTGAGGATCCCGAAGACGTGCCAATGTATGCAACCGAATGCCAAGAAGACATGTTCTACGAGGAACCTGATCTATCTGGAGGAGTTGAAGGCATGGACTACGAGATCCACTACAGTGTCGATGAGAACGAGTCCACTTAAGTGTCTAGTTAGTAGTAACTAACGGAGCCGAGCAGCATGAACTCTATAGAATAAGCTGTTGAGCCCCACTCCTAGCCGGAGTTGTTACTTTTAAATTTCCGCTGAACATCTTATATTTTTGTTTGTAAGTTAGATCTTTTGGAAGTCTTGAACTTCCGATATTGTAATAATAATGTGTGTACTTTTGTAATATGGACCCGCAATGTTTCTGTTGTACCACTCTGAGGGATGTGATATTTACGGAACGGTGTTCTGTGGATGTCATGTCAACGACTATAGTGTACTACACATGCAGTGGTATGCTGGGTCACCGCACATATCCAAGTCCCTCTTTTCCAAGATTTGACATTTGCTTTCCAAGTATCTCCTCAAGTACACCCTTATCTTTTGGAGTGGTGTCATTGACAAGCTCATCTTCCACACTAGCATTTTCCTTGTGAATATATGTTGATTTAGATGTGCTAGGAACATCATACTTGGTCAATCGAATTTGGAGCTGATCATGCGACTCATTGAGAATGGAGAATTCACTTTTCAATGACTTGTGAGTGATGTCAAGTTTCTCCAATTCCTCGAAGAGTCTAGCATGAGCAGCCCCAAAGTCAATCTTTTCTTTCTTTAACTTATTTGCTTTGGCTACTACATTGTCACATTCCTTAACAAGCTTTGTCACCTTTTATTCATGTGACTCCTCAATAGACTCAAGCCTCTCTTCAAGAGAAGCCCGAGCCTCTTCTTCTTCTTCTAGAGCATTTTTTAAGGACTCAATTTCCATTGCATCCTCCCTTTCAATTCTGCCCTTTTCTACTTCATTTTGGGCCAGCTGGTCGATAAGAGCCTCAAAATGTATTTTGTGCTCACCTTGCAAGTTAGTGAAGAAATAGTACAAAGCAATAATCTCTTCTTTAACCTTAAGACTAGTAGGATCATCCATGTCAATCATAGACTTAGGAAAAGAAGTGCTAGAAGTTGATACCTCGGAACCTCTTGCCATGAGACAAGTAGCGTCCTTGTTGATGACGTTTTTGTTTGGGGAGTCGAAGAGAGATGTTGGTGTAGATGTGGTGACTATAGCAGCCACCTATCGAGAGCTATCATCCTCGTCTTTATCTTCACTTCCCAAAGAATATTCTTCTTGAGCCACTAGAACAATCTTTGGTTGCTTCTTGAAAGGAGCATTCTTCTTTACAAATTGTTTCTTGCGTGGAGCCTTTGACTTTTCCTTGAGAATGAGTCTTCCTCCATTATCTTCCCTACTTTGATAAGGACACTCGGCTACAAAGTGCATCCGGTCTCCATAGTTGAAACAAGTTCTCAGCCTAGGATCGTTTTCCTTTCTTCCATATGTTCAACTCTTGCATTCTAGTTTAGATTTGGACTTGGCTGGATCCTTCCAAAAGATTCTAGCAGAGAAGGCCATGTATTGTCCATGAATTCTTTTTACATCCTCGGGATAGTCCGTACCTTGTATGTCATCTTCATCATGATCAGCCACACTTGTCTTCAAGGCCACGTTAACTCCCTTTTGCATCCCCATGGCTCATGCATGAGCATATTTGGCATTCTTGGCAGTCACTTTGAAAGTTGTCATCTCTTGCATTACCTCACTGGATGTCATTAGGTGGTAGTTATGCCTTCCTTGGAGACTCTTCAAATCTGTGGGCTCAAATGGCATAAGAGCACTGACATACTTGCGCTTGATAAAAGCATCATCAACATGAGAGGCACCATGATTTCTGAAAGTGGTGGCTATTGACTTGAGCCTCCTATACATGTCCTCGTGTTCTTCTCCATCCAACATATGGAATCCTTCCGCTTCATTACTCAAAGCATCATATCTATTTCTTCTCATGCTTTCATTTCCAATGAATAGCTCAATGGGGGCATCCCAAGCTTCCTTAGTTGTGTTAAGATGCTTAATGTGTGGCATGTCTTTGTCACCCACACCAAGCTGAATCATTTGTAGAGCTGTAGCATTTAGTTGACTGTTAACAACCTCTCTTCTTGTTAGTTTGTTGGGATCTCCAACATGAAGACCATTCTCTATGATTTTCCACAACTCAATGGACGAGTTGCACACATGAGACTTCATAAAAAAATGGCATTGATTAAAAGTAGATGCTGAAAGTTTGGGTGGATCACCCCTATTATGTATATGTGGATGTGGGATAGGTGGATTAGGGGAATACACATGGGAACCTCATTGTATCCTTCCTTACCACTGTCCTTTTTCGAGGAGGAGCTCTTGCTAGTGCCATCACCAACCACTTCGTTATCTTTGGAATCGGTTTTACCCGTTTCCTTGGATTGCGGAGTGGTAGCCTCTGAGGCAGATGGAGGTGATGCTGCGGATGGGGAGAGACACATTATCATTTGACGCATCTCTTCCATCTTAGTCTCCATAGAACTAATCAAGGTTGTTTCCAACGTCTTGAGATCGTTCATGGTGACTACGTCCGGAGCATCACTCTCATCTCCCTTGGAACCCATACTTCTCTTAGGCGGTTAAGCCCGAATAAAGAGCCGGGGATCTGATACCAATTGAAATGGATCATATGGGCACCTAGAGGGGGGTGAATAGGTGCTACTCAATTTTTAGTTCTTTTTCAATTTTAGACTTGACACAAAGTAAATTCTCTAGATATGCAACTACGAGAATTTCCCTATATGCAATCCTAGCTACTAAGCACGTAATGAGAGGAGCGAGGAAACTGTAGTGGAGCTTGCAGAGACACATGGATTTGTTTTATCGCAGTTCCTTCCTTGTTAAGGGAAGTACATCTGTGTTGGAGGGGTGGGCGGTTCTAAGACCACCACCCCACAATAGGCCTCACCATATTCTCCGATGGATCTCGCCATGAAAGGCCTGATCCACCTTCTCCACTATTGGTACTATTGGTACCCTCACCATATTCTTCTCTTTGCCCCTATCATAAGCATCTTGAAGTGTTTAAGGTTAAAGTGAAAAAAATATGGAGTATATGCTTGACAAATCATAAGTTGGCAATCGCATGTCTCTTGAGTACGAGGGTCGTTCCACATGCTACTCAACTTTAGTCACCGGTAAGTTCTTGTCATTGTAAGTATATGTGTATCATAGAGAACCGCCAACGGGGTACCCCTTGCCCATGATACAGGAGCTATCCCATATCAAAATGACAAGGCAACAGACAATGAGCATCTCAGCAATCTTTTTATTTGCTATTTGCATAGGTTTTTATTGAGTATGCTTCATAGATTGCTCAGTATGGTTATGCTGCAAGTTTCCACCATGATTAGGCATGGCTTAGGCTAGCGGCCCAGGCATTTCTCTAACTCATATACATAACTCCATGGACTTACAAGCTCCCCTTTTATTTCACACCGCTGACATCCGCAAACAAAATATCATGATATCAACTGGGTAGATATGTACAAGTGTTGAAAGCGTTCCCCATGACAGCATGGTTCTGCTAATTCCCAACTTATAACTGCAAGCATATACAACATAGATGACACAATGGTTCAAGATTATTAGGTGCAAAAAAGTAAAGTGTGCCATCAAGTTTGTGAGAGCTTTAATCACTAATTTTCTCATAACAAGTTTAATTTGGAAGATAGATAAAAAAGAATATACTTGGAACGGTGTAACACACCATGCATAGGAATTTATAGTGGACTCTTTGGAATAACTTGGTTTCTTGGGAGTTGGATGCATGAGTAGAGCTTACTCAATACAAGTGGAGGCTAGCAAAAGACTGGGAGCGACCAACTAAGAGACCAATAATGGCCATAATCATGCAGAGCGACACAACATTATGAATCAAAGAATAAAGTGGTATCACAAGTCAAAAAATAAATGACCATAGAGGCTAAGGTGACTGATTCATAGTCATAACATGGTGTGAGCATGTGCCAAGTCAACCCAAATAAAGCATCAAAGGAGAATACCACAATATTTTGCTTCTGTATTGTAAAACAACACATGATTCTTGCAAGGAACATTAAGCAATCTCAATTGTTGGAATAAGTCATGCTATAGCAATAATCACTAAGCATAAGGTCAAAACAACATCTAACATGAAATGATAAAGTCTAAGCCATAGTCAAAACAAGCTCCCTTTTGTACCACTTAAGCATGAAACTTTCTACTCTTTTCCAACACCAATCAACTTATTTGAACCAAAAGAGCGAAAGAGGGGGTCCAACTAATTTATTAAAGCAAAATCAACAAAATAAAACCAAAATCTAAAACTAAGACACTCCAAGAAAAACAAAACCGTGCATGAAACAATAAAAACAAAGTGTCTAGAAAGAGACCTGAGATTTTTATTGATAAAGAAGGGGATGCCTTGGGCATCCCCAAGCTTTGACGTTTGTACCCCAATATTTCTTGGGGTGACACAGGGTGGCATCCCCAATCTTGAGATTTTGTCCATTCTTCATCTCATCACATCATTCTTCCCCTACACTTGAATATTTCCCTTCATACAAAAACTTTACACAATCTTCATTAGCAACATTAGTGCATTCAAAATAATAGGCCTTTGGATTTTGTTTCAAAACAAGGAAAACTTTCATTAGAACACAAGCTACTGTAGCAATACCTTTTAAAAGCTCAAGTGATCAAGGAGAACTCAAAAAGAAACCAATTAAGAAGCAATGAAAATAATGGCAGAAATCTATCAAAACAGACCAACAGGTAAAAACCAATTTTTTCGAAGACCTTATGTTGCTCAAATCAAAAAGTGCTGATATAACGAAAGTTAGATAACAATCTGTGGCATTTACTCAGAAAAATACAGCTCAATTCGACACACAGAGATTTTTCACGGATGTTTACAGTGAAGCACAAAAATCGGTTTCGGGACAGCAACTTCCCCAAATCTTACTTCTCTCTCATTAGAGGTTATTCTTGGCACAAAAATCACACAAAAAGGATAAGGAGAGGTTATTACAAAAGTAATAACTTCCAAGACTCAATAAAACTATAGGGTTATCTCCCAAGAAGTAATTTTCTTTAACGCCTTTAAGTTAGGCACAAGAAGCAAGAATCAAGTATTTTCAAATGAAGAAGCATTAACATGTAAGACCCCACCTTTATAAAGGTAAAGGTCCCTGTGATTGCAATGCTAGTCCCTGGATCAATTGCTAGCATCCACAGTTTAAGATGAAGTACACAGAAACAAAGGTCATTATTACATCGTCATTCCAGAGATAACATAGTCTTTTACAACTCCATAGCCATAGGCTAGTACAAGAGTTTAACTTAACAACATAAATAAAAGTCTTCATCTTCATGTGCCACAGGCAAGCATGTTGAGTGTAGACTCATAACCCTAATCCTCATCAGAGTAACCTGCAACATCACAAGATACAGCCACAGTGGGTCAATACATTGGAATAGTATTGGCAAGTGATGCCTTAGTAGAATAATAGTTTCTAGCTTCTACATGAATTTGGCTAAGTGTAGCTTAGGCTTGCTTTCCTAAAAATAGGTTTTACCTATCAGTTGAAAACACTAAGTTTTTGTTTGACAAAAACTCCCAAGGAACCACCAATAGACATTGGGGAACCTTTACCCTTGTTCAACCACAAGTTTTTATCTTAGAAATTGGGATGAGGAGATTCTTGATAGCTTCCATGTCTTGATTCTCAAATTGTCCATTGCCGGGGACACGACTAAGTACTTAGATTCTTCCTTCTCGAGAGGTGGTGCACTTTCCCCACAAGACTCGACATGCGTTGAGACAAGACCTTTCAGAAGCCTTCCCTTAGACCAAAATGGACGCGCTCAAAACCTATCACCCCTACCACCAACTGTCCATTTGGCTAAGTTATTGCAACCTATATGGTCCAGGGAGAGCCCATATTGCCATGTGGCTGCACTAGAAGCTTCTTAACATTTGGCATCTCAAATCCCTTTGTTCCTTGGTGGCTTTCCACAAGTGTGATACACAAGGTAGACCATAGATATGGGACTTGTGTAACCACTCAACATAACCCAAACATACCATTCCACCCAGGTGATTCATTCACTTAGTTGTTTTTATTAAGAAAAAACACAAGTCAAAGACTTAACAATAATTTCCATAGCATGTATATAATCCACCCTTGTTTTGAAAGTACCTTAACTTAGATAAAATTCTACAAGTCTACACCTACTAGGATTTCCAAAGCATAGCATATAGATACTTAACAAAAACATCATGCAAGCCCTATACAAAATATCACTAATGCATAGTTAAAATATTGGGACAAAAATATGAAGCACCGCTTGCCTTGGTAGTTGGGGGAGTAGCAACAATCCTCACAATCACAATCACCACTAGCACCAAAATCTACACATAAAATGATAGCACCAAACTTATATTCCAAACAAATTCAAGCAAAAATATATGAATGCATGAAAATGCCATGTGATGATTTTTCTAAACTAAACAAGACAAGTAAAATAGTACTGAACAATAAACTAAACATTTATACACCAATTAAACTTAATTTGGCTTTTAAAACATTTTCCAAATAATTTTTATACACAAAATAGGCCTACAAATGTCTCTGCAATAAAATTCTATTTTAACATAAGCAAATCACAAAACCAAGCCTACAGATGTGTAGGATTTATTTTTGTGATTCCAATGGTATATTATTTGTATTTTTTTGGATAAACAGAACCAAAGTTATGAATTTTACAAGTTTGAATAACTAATATATTCAAAATCAGATTTTAAAACAAAACTCCAGACACGTGGACGCATATGATAGGCTCGTACCGGTTTGGTTGGATCGATCATCCAGAGTCGTTGGATTTAAGTGACAGCGCACGGGCCAGATCTAACCATACCCCTTCGATAAGTGATCTAATCTGACGCGCTGGATCTAGATCTAACGGCCCACGATGGCTTGGCCAAGAACTGGCGGCATGCGAGGTTCCAGCCACGGCGGCGCTACTGGCAGCGATGGTCCGGCGAATTCAAAGGGGGCTAGGGGTTGTGGTTGGCCTTACCAGTGTCGCACGATTGCGAGGAAGCTCAACGTGGTCGCGGTTGGGGTGGGGGCGTGCTGTAGCAGTGGCTAGAGCTCGTCGGAGTTGCGGGAGGCATCGGGTTCTTGCAGACGAAGACGTTGCTGACGTTCTAGATCGCCATAGCACAAACCAGGAGCATCAGTAGCTGCGCAAGGACATGGCGAACCTAGTCATATGCAAGAGGGGTCAAGGGGCACTCGGTATTTACCGTGATTGCTCGATGGAGTTGAGCGGCAGCTCGGTCGTTTGAAGAGGTGGACGGGGACGGCGACCTGGGTCACGAGCAGGCAAACTAGAGACATTAAAAGGTGCACAAGGACACGAGGGTCACACTCGTTTGAACCAGAAGCGAAGGTGCGGTCAAGGCTCACCGGAATCAGTCGCCGGAGACGTCTGGTTCCACGACGATGTGAGCTCCAATACGAATAGCCTGGTGGCGCTTAGGCAGTGGTGAGTGAGGGGAAAGATGTGGGGCAGCGAGGTGGTTCTGTATCCAGAGCGAGGGCGGCAATTATGCGCTGTATCAATGGGAATTAAATGAGAAATCAACGTGGCGTCACTGCGAGGAAGAAACGGCGGAGCGGGTCGTCGCGCGGAAATTTGGGGACGACGATGCTGACTGGGCATTGGGTCCACTCGACAGTGAGAGAGGGGGTGCGCGCGTGGGTGAGAAACAGAGAGGGGTGGGGGTTTCCCGGGTGGGCTTGCTGGGCTGGCTTGTTGGGCCGCTGGTGGGTTGGGTTAGTTAGGTCGCTGGGTTTATTTTTTCTCCTTTTCTCTTTTTCTTTTTCTGTCTTGATTTTCTGGTTTGAATTTGAATTTCAAATCTGGGTTGACTATTTCAAATCTGTCGCTGGGTGTAAAACATCTACTAACACTCAAAAACCATTTTGAGTTTGAAAATAAATATAAAACCATGCCTTTAATAAAATAATGATAATAGGCATAAAGATGGTTTTATATTTGAATTTGTTTTGAAAATATTTGTGTGGCTTTGTATTCACTTCCCAACCATTACTGATCAAACCTTAAACATATTTAGAAAGTAAAATATAAACCTTGCCTTACATGAATAAAGTAGTAGTCAAAATATGGTTTCTTATGTTGAAAATTCATTTGAAAAGGTCAAATTCTTATGAATGCATGAATGCTATGCAAACTTTATAAATCATGATTTTTGGGATGTTACAAATCTAACCCCCTTAAGGTGAATCTCGCCCTCGAGATTCGGATTGGCTAGCAAATAGGTGAGGGTGGTCTTTCCGAAGACCATCTTCTCTTTCCCAAGTTTCTTCCTCTTCGGAATGGTGGTTCCACTGAACTTTGCAGAATTTTATAGTCTTTGTCCGAGTAACTCTTTCTGCAGTCTCAATAATATTGATAGGTTTCTCCTCATATGTGAGATCACTTTCCAACTGGACCTCTTCCAAAGCTATAGTATCCTTCAAAGAAGTCTCTTTCATCTCCGGATGGCATTTCGTTAGCTGACTTACGTGAAACACATTGTGAACGGCAGACAATGATTCAAGCAATTCAATCTCATATGCCACTTCTCCCTTATGGCTCAGAATCTTGAATGGTCCAACATACCTTGGTTCCAATTTTCCTTTGACTCCAAATCTCTTCACTCCACGAAGTGGTGACACTCTAAGATAGGCTCTATCACCCACCTCATAGGTGACTTCCCTATGCTTTGGATCTGCGTAGCTCTTTTGTCGGGGCTGTGCTATCTTCAATCTGTCCTTTACCAACTTGACTTTCTCTTCAGCTTCTTTGATTAGTTCTGGCCCGAACAAGTTTCTTTCTCCAACACCATTCCATAGAAATGGTGTAGTACACTTTCTCCCATAGAGAAATTCAAACGGTGCCATCTCAATACTGGCTTGATAGCTATTGTTGTAAGAGAATTCTATGTAAGGCAGACTTTCATCCCAACTAGCACCATAATCTAGGCCACATGCTCTCAACATATCCTCTAGAATCTGGTTGGTCCTTTCTGTCTGACCATCAGTCTGGGGATGAAAAGCGGTACTGAATTCCAATCTCATTCCCAATGACTCATGCAGTTGCCTCCAAAAATGGGAAGTGAATTGAGTTCCTCTATCAGACACAATACTCTTGGGTACTCCATGCAGACACACAATCCTATTCATATAAATCTTGGCTAACTTAGCACTTGTATAGGTTGTCTTCACGTGTATGAACTGAGCCACTTTAGTTAGGTGATCTACCACGACCCAAATAAAATCATATCCTGATCTAGTCCTTGGCAGTCCGGTGATGAAGTCCATACCAATCTTATCCCACTTCTAATCAGGAATAGGTAGTGGTTGTAACAATCCTGCTGGTTTCTGATGTTCCGCTTTCACTCTACTACACACATCACACAAAAGCAATATGTTATGCAATGTCCTTCTTGAGATTATTCCACCAAAATCTTTCCTTCACATCCATGTACATTTTGGTATTACCCGGATGAATGGAATATGGTGAGTTGTGTGCTTCTTGTAAAATCAGTTTCCGAAGTTCTGGATCTTGCGGAATGCAGATACGTTTTCTATACCATAAAGTACCCTGTTCGTCTTCATGGAATCCTTTGGCTTTCCCCTTGCTAATTTTTCCTTTAATCTCTTCAATTTCCTTGTCCAACTTTTGGGCTTCCTTTATCTTGTCCAACAATGTGGGTTGAACATCCAATGACATGAGATGTCCTTCAGGCACTATCTCCAATCTGATATCTTTGAATTGGGCACACAGATCATCTGGCAATTCTCCCTTAGTAAGGCCATTCACATAAACCTTATGGATTAGTGCATCCGCTACAACATTTGCTTTACCGGGGTGGTATTGCAAACTCAATTCATAGTCCTTGATGAGTTCTGGCCATCTTCTTTGTCTCATGTTGATTTATTTCTGAGTGAAGATATACTTTAAACTTTTGTGATCTGTGAACACTTCACAACGCTTTCCCAAAAGATAATATCTCCATGTTTTGAGTGCATGGACAACAGAGGATAACTCTAAATCATGAGTAGGATAATTCACTTCATGAGTTTTGAGTTGTCTCGAGGCATAAGCCACTACTTTCCCTTCTTGCATCAAAACTGCACCTAATCCTTGGTGAGATGCATCAAAATATACTTGGAAATCCTTCTCCAAATCGGGCAGACATAAGACTGGTGTTGTCACTAGTCTCTTCTTCAACTCTTGGAAACTGAGTTCACATCCTTCAGTCCAATCAAATTTCTTGTCTTTCTTAAGTAACTCCTTCATTGGCTTAGCTACCTTTGAGAAATTCTCAATGAATCTTCTATAGTATCCTGCCAAGCCAAGGAAACTACGCACTTCTTTCACTGACTTAGGAGCTTCCCACTCAGTTACAACTGACACTTTTGCAGGATCAACTGCTACACCATCTCCTGACAAAATATGTCCAAGAAATCCGACTTCATTCAGCCAGAATTCACACTTGCTAAATTTGGCATATAGCTTATGCTCCCTAAGATTATCAAGTATCAATCGCAAATGTTCTTCATGCTCTTCATTGCTCTTGGAATAACCAAAATGTCATCGATGAAAACGACAACAAATTTTTCCAGAAATTCCATGAACACCTTGTTCATCATATTCATGAAGTAGGCTGGTGCATTTGTCAAACCAAATGGCATCACGGTGTACTCACACAATCCATACCTAGTGGAGAAAGCAGTCTTAGGTATGTCTTATTCCCTTATCTTTAGCTAAAAGTAGCCCGATCGAAGATCAATCTTTGAGAACACACGGGCTCCTTCTAACTGATCAAACAAATCATTTATTCTAGGCAGAGGATATTAGTTCTTGATAGTTACCTCATTGAGTGAACGGTAATCTATGCACAACCTTTGAATTCTATCTTTCTTTTCCACAAACAAGACTGGTGCTCCCCAAGATGAAGAACTTGGTTGAATAAATCCTTTTTGTAATTGTTCCCCAAGCTGTTTCTTGAGTTCCTTCAACTCATCAACTGACATCTTGTAAGGTCTCTTTGCTATTGGTCCAGATCCTGGCAGCAAGTCTATCAGAAACTCAACGTCTCTATCTGGTGGCATTCCAGGTAATTCCTCCGAAAATACGTCCGGGTACTCTCTCACAATTAGCACACTGTCTATGCTAACCCCCTTAAGTGAATTTAGCTTACTCACTTTTGATTCAAAGTTAGACTTGAATCTAATCCTTTTATTATCTGGGGTTGGGAGTGTGACAGTACGATTGGCACAATCTAGTACTCCTTCATACTTGGTCATCCAATCCATTCCCAAAATAACATCCAATCCTTGGGAATCTAGGATTATCAGACTGACTGGAAACTTATGCTTTCCAAATTCTATTAGTAGATCACGACATCCAAGACTAACTATCATATCTCCACCGGGAGAACTTACTTTTATAGGACACCCAATATTTTCAGTTGGAAATCCATTTTTATCAACAAATTCTCTTGATATGAATGAATGTGATGCGCCAGTATCAAAAAGAACAAGTGCTGGAATAGAATTGAGCTTGAACTTACCAGCCACAGCATCAGATTCCTCATATATTTTGTCCACATTGATGTGGTTCACTTGTCCCTTTTGGAAGGGATTAGGCTTGTTGGCACCTTCAACTTTCTTTTCTGGGCACTCATTAGCATAATGTCCCATATTCTTACACTTGAAGCATTCAACCTGACTGAGATCTTTCTTTATAGGCTGACTTCCACTTCCACTTCCACCTCCACTGTGGTGGTTCTTGTGCCCACTCTTGTGGTTCTTATACTTGTCAGTATCATGACTGCGGTGGTGCTTGTTGTCATGATGACGGTTGTGGTTGTGGTGGTTGTTGTACTTTACATGTTTGTGGGATCCAGAACTCCCACTATCATCATGATGGAAACGCTTGTGAGACGATCCCGAGCTGTGCTTATCAAAGCTATGCTTCCTCTTTCTGCTCTCAACCTGTTTCATCTTGTTTTCCAAGATGGTAGCCTTGTCACAAAGTGATTGATAGGTTGGAACATAGGCAACAGACAACTGCAGGTTCAACTCATCATTAAGTCCTTCAAGGAATTTCTCCTTCCTCTTTGCATCTATATCAACTTCATCCGATGCATAACGCGCCAGATTGTTGAATTCCTCAATGTACTCAGCCACACTGTTTCCGATTGTGGAACTCCTTCTTCTTCAAATTCATCACTCCGGATGAGATGTGAGCTGTACGGAATCCATCCTCAAAGATAGCCCATGTCACATCCTCAAGGGGAGTGGTGATCTGGAAGTTATCCGACCATGTTGCTGCTGGCCCTTCAAGTAGATGTGCTGCGAATCTGACCTTTTCTTCGTCGGTGCAGCCAACAGTCACTAAGTCCTTGTTCACTGAACGTAACCAATCATTGGCTATCATTGGATCAGTGGTTCCCGAGAAATTTGCAGGCGTTATCTCAGAAATCTGGTGAGCATGTCAAATCCTGGCGGATTATTCTGATTGTTGTTATTGTTGTTGTTGTTATTGTTGTTGTTGTTATTCTGGTTTTGGTTCTGCATGAACTGTGTCATCATCTGCATCAGTTGAGCTTTTGCTGTCATCAACTGCTGCATCTCGGGAGTGATGTTGTTGTTGTTTTGGTTGGGGTTGGCACGTCGGGGAGGCATATGTTATTTTAATAAGGATAAGAATGAGATACCCATAGATGCTTAACATGCACAATACATCACACAGAAACAATCACAATAACCAAGCTCAAAATAACATAGAGTTTGAACGACATAAACAACAGGTTTTGAAAATGCAAACACACCATAGCAAGCCATCCACATGTTGGATGGTCATTGCGACTCAATAATCAAAGTATGGTAGATGAAAGATAGTCGAGTAGTCTACACTACTCCTCTACATCTATCTCCACATCAACAAGGGTAAGACCTGCATTCTCCATTGTGGTCTTGTACTCATCAACACTAGTGGTCAAGGCCTCAATCTTGGCCCTAAGAGCCCTCTTCTATGAGCGAAGCCTCTCGATCACTCCCTGCTGGTGCTCAAGATTGAAGTCCTTGGCCTCTAACTCTTCCTTCATCTCCCTAATCTTCTTGTTCCTGTCTTGGACTCTTTTCTCCTGGCTCTTGAATTTGTTGTCCTGGCTCTCAAATTTTCCCTCCATCTCTTTGACGATCTCGTCTTGCTCCGCGAAGAGCTTGTCCTTCTCCCGTAGCTGAACCTGGATCTCATCATTGCTAAGCATGACGTTGGTCCTATCAGTATCAAGGTGTCTAATAAGACCCTCTAGGTCCTGAAGGTACAGACGAATCGGCTCCATCGTCTCTCTAGTAGCATCATCGTACTCTATATCCTCACCCTCCTTATTGCGTCTCCCGAACGGGTGAAAGTAGAGACCTCTAAGCTCGGTGGAGTGCCTCCCAACCAGACGTCCAAGTAACTCATGCATGACTACATCTAAGCCTCTCTCCTTGTCATCATGCATCAGCTTAAAAGTGATAGCCTCCATAGATGGCTCTGCCTGGCATCCTGGCTGTGTGACTCTGAAGCCCCAAAGTTTCTTCCTCCAAACTTGGTGAGTTGAAGTGTCGTGATGCTAGGTAGTGGAAGGTTGAGCACACTAGTGATCTCAATGAGAGGATTACCAAAACGAGTTCCCTTGAACTCCTCGGCAGTGCTAATAACAACATTAGGCATCTATTTTTATAAGATACATATCACAAGCACATCTTTTAGCAACAAACACACAAGTCATGGCATACACAAATCCATTACAAACACTAAAGGTTCAACATGACTTAGAAATTTTTTGAAGTAAAAACGACAAGTGTGGTGGTTCAACTAACGGAGTACGTTACAATTCTCACTCACTAGACAGAATAGCTATCAGGGCATCCTTAGTGGCAATCTGTCTATATTGTTCACAAGACTCCCATATTAAGTCTATGATGTCTCCCCTTAGTTGTTGATTGGTAGTCTCTAAATCTTGGGTATGCTTCTTTTCTTCCCTAAGGTCATTTTGAGTGTTGAGCATTCTGCACTTGAGTCTATCACCAAGCTCCTTGATGGCATTCCATGCTGCATTTCTTGTAGAGTAAAAGAATGTTGTGTGCATTTCAGAGTTGGTGACCATGCAGAATCCTGACTCCTTGTGGATGTCTTCCTTGTTTTTGTACAAGTGAAGTTGCACCCACCAGTACTCTTCTCCTTCATCCATCATAGGGAATCCCTTATACACAGTTGCACCATGTATCCCCATGGTAACCATAAGGTTCTTGAGTGCCTTGGGAAATTCAGTCTCACACTCCAAAGTCATGGTCATGAGTGGTCCCTTCCTGACGGCTTCGTTGATGGAGTTCATCTACAAATAGAGATGAGAAAGAAGATTAGAAAAGTTTACGAGAAGAAAAAGACAAGTGTGGAATTTTCAAAGTGTTGAAATTTTCCTTAGTGGTTTCTTAGTCTAATCCAATCCTAGGGTCATAACCCTACAGGCAACACAGTGCTCTGATACCATCTATAAGACCCCACCTTTATAAAGGTAAAGGTCCCTGTGATTGCAATGCTAGTCCCTGGATCAATTGCTAGCATCCACAGCTTAAGATGAAGTACACAGAAACAAATGTCATTATTACATCGTCATTCCAGAGATAACATAGTCTTTTACAACTCCATAGCAATAGGCTAGTAAAGGAGTTTAACTTAACAACATAAATAAAAGTCTTCATCTTCATGTGCCATAGGCAAGCATGTTGAGTGTAGACTCATAACCCTAATCCTCATTAGAGTAACCTGCAACATCACAAGTTATAGCCATAGTGAGTCAATACATTGGAATAGTATTGGCAAGTGATACCTTAGTAGAATAATAGTTTCTAGCTTTTACATGAATTTGGCTAAGTGTATCTTAGGCTTGCTTTGCTCAAAATAGGTTTTACCTATCAGTTGAAAAAACTAAGTTTTTGTTTGACAAAAACTCCCAAGGAACCACCAATAGACATTGGTGAACCTTTACCCTTGTTCAACCACAAGTTTTTAACTTAGAAATTGGGATGAGGAGATTCTTGATAGCTTCCATGTCTTGATTCTCAAATTTTCCATTGTCGGGGACATGACTAGGTACTTAGATTCTTCCTTCTCGAGAGGTGGTGCACTTTCCCCACAAGACTCGACCTGCATCGAGACAAGACCTTTTAGAAGCCTTCCGTTAGACCAAAATGGACGCGCTCCAAACCTATCACCCCCTACGACCAACTGTCCATTTGGCTAAGTTATTGCAACCTATATGATCCAGGCAGAGCCCATATTTCCATGTGCCTGCACTAGAAGCTTCTTAACATTTGGCATCTCAAATCCCTTTGTTCCTGGGTGGCTTTCCACAAGTGTGATACACAAGGTAGACCATAGATATTGGGACAAAAATATGAAGCACCACTTGCCTTGGTAGTTGGGGGAGTAGAAACAGTCCTCACAATCACAATCACAATCACCACTAGCACCAAAATTACACATAAAATGATAGCACCAAACTTATATTCCAAACAAATTCAAGCAAAAATATATGAATGCATGCAAATGCCATGTGATGATTTTTCTAAACTAAACAAGACAAGTAAAATAGTACTGAATAATAAACTAAACATTTATACACCAATTAAACTTAATTTGGATTTTAAAACATTTTCCAAATAATTTTTATACACAAAATAGGCCTACAAATGTCTCTGGAAAAAATTCTATTTTAACAGAAGCCAATCACAAAACCAAGCCTACAGATGTGTAGGATTTATTTTTGTGATTCCAATGGTATATTATTTGTATTTTTTGGATAAATAGAACCAAAGTTATGAATTTTACAAGTTTGAATAACTAATAGATTCAAAATCAGATTTTAAAACAAAACTCCAGACACGTGGACGCATCTGATAGGCTCGTACCGGTTTGGTTGGATCGATCATCTAGAGCCGTTGGATTTAAGTGATAGAGAACGGGCCAGATCTAACCATACCCCTTCGATTAGTGATCTAATCTGACGCGCTAGATCTAGATCTCACGGCCCACGACGGCTTGGCCAAGAACTGGCGGCGCGCGAGGTTGCAGCGGCGGCGGTGCTACTGGCGGCGATGGTCCGGCGAATTCAGAGGGGGATAGGGGTTGTGGTTGGCCTTACCAGCGTCGCACGGTTGCGAGGAAGCTCAACGTGGTCGCGGTTTGGGTGGGGGCGTGCTGTAGCAGTGGCTAGAGCTCGTCGGAGTTGTGGGCGGCGTTGGGTTCTTGCACACGAAGACGTTACCGACGTTCTGGATCACCCTAGCAGAAACCAGGAGCATCAGTAGCTGCGCAAGGACATGGCGAAACTAGTCGTATGCAAGAGGGGTCAAGGGGCGCTCGGTATTTACCATGATTGCTCGAAGGAGTTGAGCGGCGGCTCGGTCGTTTGTAGAGGTGGACGGGGACGTCGACCTAGGTCACGAGTAGGCAAACTAGAGACATCAGAAGGTGCACAAGTGTAACATCCCAGCATTTAGAAACTAACGAAGGGTAGATTTAGGAATTTGAAATGTTTCATGCATTCATCCGTGAAAATGTGGGTAAATTTTTCGCCAAATTAAAAAAAAACTTAAAGTGATCAAGGTTTCTTTCATACTTTGAGATTAGGTTTAGTCTTAAAGGATGATTGCTATAGACTTTGATATGATCTTTGTGGAGTTATGTGTTTTGGGAAATAAAATTTGAATTTAAAAACATTGAGTGTTTGAATTATAATTCAAAAGGATTTTTGAATAATGTTTGAATCTTGATTTAATTAAGAGTTAACCAATATAACTCAAATTTTATCTAAAGAAAGCAATTAAGAAAATGAATATCTATTTCTTATTTTCATTCAATAAATAAGTTACAAAAATGTAACTTATAAAAAAATCATCCACAATTTTTACAATAGTAAATAAATGAAGAATAATATTTATTTATTGATAATAGTATAATCTTTATTACAAAATAATAAAATGAAGATTACAAAAGAATAATAAAGAAGATTACATTGGACTATTCTATAAAGAAAAATAAACTAAAATCTTCATCTTCAAATCTATACATGCAAAATAAACAGAAACTGAATAGGAAAAGGAAGGTTAGGATTAGCATTGTTTTACTCTCAGACTTGTCAGTGAAGTGCACTAATCAAGGTTCATCATGGAGTAAACTTATAAAAGGGGAAAGTTTCACCAATATGAAAGAATGTATATTTCATAATTTTAAGCCAGAAGTCAAATGATAGCAGGAAGGGGCAAGTTTCACCAGCCAGGTAAAAGTAATCAGATAAAAGTAACTTCCAAAATTCTGAACATATCCACATATGTGCAGCAAGCACACAAGCAGCACACACACCAAACTGCATGGTGTGTGCTGTCAACACCACAGCAGCAGCACAACCAAACAAAACTCCCAACACAGCCATGGGAAAACCAATTCCTAGACCATTCCATTGCTTTTACAAACCAAGCACAACAGCTAGCTGCTACACCAAGCCAAAGCCAAGCTAGATCAAACCAACCAAAAACAAGGAGCACATCACCAAGATGGTGACATAAGGAGGGGGAAGATCAGGGGGATAGCAAGACCAAGGTCAAGCCATCAGGATTAGGAGATGATGGGCTAGATCAAGGACAAGCCAGGAGCTGGATATACCAGGGGAGCACAAGATAAACCACAAGATCAAGCTACCACAAGATCAATTACTAGCAACCACATCATCAAGTGATAGTGGTAAGTAAATAGACCATCAAATGATCTATCTGTCTAAGGTTAGACAAGCATACATGATCTGTCACTTATTCAAACTCTCAGAAAGCACCCAAGTGGGGTGAATCCATCACTGAGGTTTTAAAATTTAAAAGAAAACAACAAAGTACAAGGATCTAACCAAATCTCAGAACAACATCATTGGTTTGGCTATCAAGCTATATTTAAATTCAAGAATAAATATAGCTAAGATTTAACTTCTAGGCACATCTCTAAGATAAGAGTAGCACCTTAGAATTTAATCTTTGGGATCTATACAAATGATCAAGCCTACCATAATTTTTCCAAGCTTTGATTCAAGAAACAGTAACTGGTAACAATACCAGAACCATCCATATGAATCAACTAGATAAAGCTTAAATCCCTAAGCCTCATACCAACATCATTGGTCTTAGGAATTTAAGAAAGGAACATTTCTATTTAATACCAAACTAATCTTAAGCTTACACCAAACCAATTCAAGAAAATAGAATCTAATCTTGTGTGCCATACAAAGATGGTGTCACAAGAACAGTTCTACATGAATCAAGATAAGCATTCAATCTTCATATATTCAATCAATCAACTACAAATCATTTTCCTGTCATCACAGGAATCATAGTTAAGAAATTCCTATGTATATCTTCACTGTTTGAAACCATTGGATCTCAAACTACATCTGAATTCTTAAGCCAACAAGGGTTAATACAGTGATTTCATCACACCATACTCACTATCATTAACCAAGTAATGACAGTGGTAAGTTATCAAAACCACTAACTTTACCAAGTATTGATTTTAGATCAACTGTATCATCTGAATCATATGAAATTTAAGCATAAAATCATCTGATAAGCCACCAATACGACCATAATTCATCTTAAGAAGCAAGCCTCAGCTAACAATCATTTAGCATGCTTAGAGACCATCAACACATGATCTAATTCATCTAGTATATAATCAACAACAGGACATGAACCCTAAATGGAATAAATCATCTTAATCAGGACAAGACAGTAACTAGAGAGGTCACTACCAACATCTAGCATAGGGTGAGCTAGCACAGAGAGCACAAGGGGGAGAGGAAAAGAACTAACAAAGGTCCTCGCTGGAGACTAGAAGAGGAAGCAGAGGTGGCCGACGACCATGGCGGCACGGGGAGCACCCCCAGGGGGCGCTGCGACCCATACAGCGCCACGACGGCGACCATAGCCATGCCTAGAGGCGAGGTGAATCACCATGATGCACGACAGCAGCAGCGACGCCAGGATCCACGCCAACCCCAAACCCTAGGGTTCGGGACGGCATTGATCCGTCGCAGGAGAGCTCCATGCCCAAATCCAGATGGACAGGAAGGAAGAGCGGAGTCGACAACCTCCTCCTGCACCACGGCGGTGACCAGAACGATCCACGACGGTAGGAATCGTCGGCGGGGACACCACCGACCACGGGGTCAGGGATGGAGGAGGAGAGGAGTGAGCTCGTGGGTGAGAGACAGCGAGTGAGTGGGCTAAGTTGGGCTAGAACCCTTCGGGTGGCTGTTTTGACTATTCCTAATGGGACACAAGGGCCCAATAAGAATAAGCCAGCCCAAAAACTTTTAAAGCCTTTTTAATGAATAGAAAAAGACTAAAATGCCCTAAAATTAATTAAATTCTAGAAAATAAAATAAAAGTCCAAAAATTATAAAAAAATATCTTTGGATTCACAATAATCTAAAGTATCCAAATAAATTAATATATAAAAATTTAGACATAAATTTTATTAAGAATTTTGTAATTTATATATTCCTTATGGAATTTTACAAAATTATTGAAAGATGATAAAAATAAATAAAAATCACTTTCATCATATATTAATATCGTAGTATTTTAGAAAAATACTAAACAAATATTTAATAACAATTTTTGGATATTTAAGTGATAATTCTTAAAAGAATTATTAAATCAATAAAAGTCAAATAAAAGGAAAATAAAATAAAAGAATACAATATTCTATTATAAATATTAAAAAAAAAATATTTATAACTCCTTTATTATTAAAAAAAGAATTTTATTAATAATGGGGAGAATGCATATCAAGATTAAATGATGCATTACATTACTTTGCATAATTATTTTGCTTCTTTAAATATTGTCCTTACCGGGCAATAATGATGTTTTTGTAGACATAGAAGCTCAAGGTCCAGTGCAAGCATCAGACTTCACTACCTTGAAATCACAAGGCAAATTCATCACTTGCTCATGTCCTTTGAAGAGTCTTTATCAAAGTATTTGCAAATTGTGTGTTATCATCTATACTATAGAAAAAGAAAACATTATTTTCTCAAGATACTAAATCTTAGATATCATCCTAAGTGATGATATGATGGAGCAATAGAACTTAGAGTTCTACTTGCACTAATAATGAACAATTAGGAATTAATAACCCATGACATCAGTGATTCTAGCGCCGTATATTATGCGTTAACCATGAGATTTGGAATGGGACAGAGAAGTCAGTTGTATCCTTTTCCTCTTGTATGAAGGCAAGACAACCTTAACGTGATTCCTTGTGCGGATCCAACATATGGGTGGGCACCCTTATGCCCCACACTTTTGGTGTCTAGATTATCTATGAATGGTGTTTAGGGAGATAGTCCATGTAAATGGTACTAATCCGGGCATCACTAGGTCATAGAGTCTTCGGGAACTCATCAGGGTTTTAGCTTGCCCGAAAGGGGGCTTAACGAAGGTGAGCTATCCCAAAGGATCGTGCAGACATATGAGGTCACGGAGAGGGCAGTGATTGGATTGGACCAACTACTGGGCCCAACATCATGGAATTGTGGACGGGAAAGTACGCCTGGTTGTGCAACAAGGAGTTGATCTCTCATGGGAAAAGTAACGCACCTCTGCAGAGTGTAAGAACTGTAACTTGTTACTTCCTGTTCCGGGAAGGAGCTACGAACACGGCAGGAAAGGAATTCCATGAAAGTTATGGTCAACCTATGAAGGCTGATTGTCATAGTTTTTTGGAATAAAATCAACCTTTGAAGAAAGATTTACAAAAACTGCATAGTGCCAAGGATTTATAATCCGAGGTGGTAGATAGAGCATCAAACTTCCTACCTTGCATATAATGAATTTGTTGAGTAACGATGTTACTCATCCTTTCCTTTGAATCCTTGCTTAGACTCTGAGAACTCCGAAGATACTCCAATGTATGCATCCGAGAGTCAAGAGGAGGTCTTCTATGAAGAGCCCAACTTGTATGGAGCCATAGAAGGGTAGGACTACGACATCATCTACGGAGAAGAGTTACGGGAGTCTGAATAATTACTATAGTTCTAGTAACCACTTGAGCCGAGCATCATGAACAATATATAGCAATAAGTTGCTGAGATCAATTTGGAGTTTAAGTTTTAAATTTGAAACTTCCGCTGAAACACTTATATTTTGGTTTGTAAGTTGAATCTTTTGGAAGTCTTGAACTTCCGGTATTGTAATAATAATAACGTGTGTATGTTTGTAATATGGACCCGCAATGTTTCTGTTGTACCACTCTGAGGGATGTGATATTTACGGAACAGTTTTCTGTGGATGTCATGTCAACGACTATAGTGTACTACACATACAGTGGTATGCTGGGTCACCGCAACAAGGACACGAGGGTCATGCTCATTTGAACCAGAAGCAAAGGGGTGGTCTAGGCTCACCGGAATCAGTCGCCGGAGACGTTCGGTGCCGCGGTGATGTGAGCTCCAATACGAACAGCCTGGTGGCGCTTAAGCAGTGGTGAGTGAGGGGAAAGATGTGGGACGGCGAGGTGGTTATGTAGCCAGAGCGAGGGCGGAAATTACGCGTTGTATCAATGGGAATTAAACAAGAAATCAACGCGGCGTCACTGCGAGGAAGAAACGGCGGAGCGATTCGTCGTGCGGAAATTTGGGGACGACGATGTTGACTAGGCATTGGTTCCACTCGATAGTGAGAGAGGGGGTGCGCGCGTGGGTGAGAAACAGAGAGGGGTGGGGGTTTCCCGGGTGGGCTTGTTGGGCCGCGGGTGGGTTGGGTTAGTTAGGTCGCTGGGTTTATTTTTTCTCATTTTCTCTTTTTCTTTTTCTGGTTTGAATTTGAATGACTATTTCAAATATGTTTCAATTTGAATTTCCTCCAGACTTTTGCACTGTGTTTCTTGTGTCCAAGGATGTGTAAAACATCTACTTACACTCAAAAAGCATTTTGAGTTTGAAAATAAATATAAAACCATGCCTTTAATAAAATAATGATAATAGGCATAAATATGGTTTTATATTTGAATTTGTTTTGAAAAAAAATTGTGGCTTTGTATTCACTTCCCAACCATTACTGATCAAACCTTAAACATATTTAGAAAGTAAAATATAAACCTTGTCTTACTTGAGTAAAGTAGTAGGCAAAATATGGTTTCTTATGTTGAAAATTCATTTGAAAAGGTCAAATGCTTATGAATGCTATGCAAACTTTATAAATCATGATTTTTGGGATGTTACATAACATCAATTTTTTCTTGAGAAGGAGGAGCAAAAGGTAACTTCTCTCTCCTTATAGGTAAGTGTTCTATACCTTTCTTGAATGGAAATTGATATTTGATTTCCTTCTTTCATATCAATAGTGGCACCAACAGTTCTAAGAAAAGGTCTTCCCAATGTGATAGGACAAGAAGCATTGCATTCAACATCCAAAACATAGAAATCAACTGGGACATAGGCATTGTTAACCATAATAAGAACATCATTAATACTCCCCATAAGTTTCTTTTTAGCATTATCATCAAGTGGGACATCTAAATAGCAATCTTCCAAAGGTGGGAAATCAATCATTTCATAAATCTTTCTAGGCATAATAGAGACACTAGAACCAAGGTCACATAAAGCTTTGAGATCAAAATCATTCACTTGCATATTAATGATGGGTTCCCAACTATCTTCTAACTTCTTAGGAATAGAAGCTTTATATTTCAATATTATTCATTTATTTTAATGAGAGCATCTGTAATGTGTTTTGTAAAAGCCATATTCATAGCACTAGCATTAAAACTTCTAGCAAGCTTTTGTAGGAACATAATCACTTCAGAAATATTGCAGCCATCAAGATCAAAATCAAACTTAGCATGACAGGTAGTAGACTTATTGTTTCCCATAGTTAAAAAATTGTAGCACTCTTATTGGGTTTAGGCATTGTTGTAGAAGGAATGGGGACTTCTTGTGGTTTGCTAGCATCAACATTGGGGGTAGTAATAGTACAAATACTATTGTTTCTAGCAATTTCATCTTCTCTTTCCCACTTAACATGCAATTTAGCTATCAGTCTAACATTTTCATCAATAGTAACTTGTATGGCATGAGCATCAACAAAGGTATTTTCCATGGTTTCAGGTTTAGCAGACATTTTATTAATCAAAGAGGATTGTGCTACAGACAAAGATGAAATATTTTTCTCAGCATTCAAAATTTTGGACTGAAACTAGGAATTTCCCTATTCAAATTCTCAAGTTGATGACTAATATTTTTCAAAATAGCAGATTGATCTTCCATAGTTTTAGTGAATATTTTGTTCTGATCATATTGCATTTGCATGAAGTTTTTAGTGGATCTTTCAACTTGTAGAATCCTATCTTCACTAGGCATTCCAGATCTACCATCATAAGTATTACCATTATTAGGAGGATAAAGCCTATAATTATTACTACCAAAATTATTCCTATAGGCATTGTTGTTGAAATTATTATTTCTAATGAAGTTCACATCAACTTTATCTTCTTGATCAACCAAAGAGGCTAAAGGAACATTATTTGGATCAATATGAGATTTTCCATTAACAAGCATAGACATAATAACATCAATTTTATCACTTAAGGAGGCGGTTTCTTCAACAGAATTTACCTTCTTACCATGTGGAGCTCTCACAGTGTGCCATTCAGAATAATTAACCATCATATTATCAAGGAGATTTGTTGCAAACACCCACAGTAATGGTCATAAAGGTACCTCTAGCAGCAGAATCCAACAGATTTCTTGAAGAAAAATTTAGTCCTGCATAAAAAGTTTGGATAATCATCCTAGCAGTCAGTCCATGAGTGGGACAATTCTTTACCAAAGATTTCACTCTTTCCCAGGCTTGAGCAACATGTTCATTATCAAGTTGTTTAAATTTCATTATTTCACTTCTCATAGATATAATCTTAGCAGGAGGATAATATTTTCCAATAAAAGAATCTTTGCATTTAATCCAAGAATCAATACTATTTCTAGGCAAGGATAGCAACCATTCTTTAGCATTTCCTCTCAAGGAGAAAGGAAACAATTTGAGATTAATAATATCTCTATATACATCCTTATATTTTTGCATCTCACAAAGTTCAACAAAGTTATTAAGGTGGGCAACAACATCATCAGAACTAGCACCAAAAAATTGCTCTTTCATAACAAGATTCAACAAAGCAGGATTAATTTCATAAAAGGTAGCATCAGGAGCAGGTGGATCAATAGGTGTGCAAAGGAAATCATTGTTGGTTGTGCTAGGGAAGTCACACAACTTGGGGTTCTCAGCAGTGTTCATTTTTGCAAAAGTGAGGCAAGCCAACAGCAGTAGCAACTAAAGTAGGACTTATTTTTTTGTGTTTTTGACAAGAAAAAGGAAACCAAAAAAAACCAATCTGACATAGTATCTCAATATACATCAGATCCCCACAAACACAACATGTATGATTACAAATAGATGATCTTGATCATGAATGGAGCTCACAAGATCTAAACATGATAGCACAAACGAGGAGAAACAACCATCTAGCTACTGTATGGACCCATAGTCCAAGGGTGAACTACTCACGCATCATACCGGAGGCTAGCAAGGTGATGAAGAAGGCCTCTGGGATGATCTCTCCCCTCTGGCAGGGTGCCGAAAAGAGCTTCAGATCCCCCCGATCTAGGGACGATGGTGGCGGCGGCTACAGACTGTTTCACGGAGATTTGATTGGGTTCTTAGGGTTTCTGCATCGGGGTGACTTTATAGGCGAAGGGGCGAGGCAGGAGGGCGGCCAGGGGGCCCATACCCTGCCCTGGCATGGCCTAGGGTGGGCCCGTGCCTAGGGGGTGTGGCCACCCTGTGGCGTCCTTTCGTCTCTCCTCTGGAATCCATGTTTGTTCCGGTAAAATATTGACTTTGGCTTTTGTCCCGTCCAATTCCGAGAATATTTCCTTACTAGCTTTTCTAAAACAAAAAACAGCATAAAACAGGCAACTGGCACTACGGCATCTCATTAATATATTTGTCCCAGAAAATGTATAAAAATACCTCAAAGTGTAGACAAAGCATCGCAAAATTGATACTAAACAAGCATGGAACATCAAAAATTATAGATACATTTACGACGTATCATTCGCGTCTATAGTACATGAGTTAGAAAATATTTCATTAAACTCTAGGCATCTCTCAATTGGAAAACGATCAATATAAGAAGGTAGATAAGTTTTTCCTGATCTGGTGGTACCTCTATCTTCAATGGAGATCATGAGTGGTGTCAACAACTGGTTTTGTCAAGAAACAACACTCGACGCTTAGCTCCTTGCTAACGGTGCCAAAAAATACATTGATGCCCTGCAAGTGCACATGTTAGTCAGAGAATGTTTTCACGGAAGTATTAATTCCAGTTATTATATCAATCCCAATAAGGAGCCTCGGGAAGTGTTTTTATGCAGTGTTTCTGTCGCACTCAAGGTGTCACCGGTCCTGAGTGAATTGACTGCAACTGCTGATGGTGTAAGGTTATAAGTGAAAGATAGATGAAACTTTCTTGGGGAATAAATAAGGATTAAATTGTATAAAAGTAAAGACGAGAAAGGTGTTTGAAAGTCCTGCATATGAGAAGTCAGGCGCGGATAGAAGTTAGGCGCGGAGAGAAATGGTCAGCACATTAATTAAGGTCTTGCGATTGGATCAAGGCTTTAATCTTTGATGGTTCCATGTTGTCCCCGAGTAATGCTAGCTCCTCATTTATATCGGTCATGTCACTCAGGGGTCATTGATTTGCAAGCATACAAGTTCATACCTATGTGATCTTTGGATCGTCTTACCTGGGCCCTTAAATTAGATAACAAGCATCATGAAAACATAGATAAGCATTCTCACAAATTAATAAACACTACAAAAATCACAAATGGATGGATTTAAAGGAGGCACGACACATCTCACAAATTCCCTACATCTCCAACGCCTATGGGGATTTACTCAGACATGAGAGGAAGACAAATCAAAGGCGTAATTGAATTGCAAATAGGAATCATATCAAAGTTATTTTAGCAAACCACAATAGCGATTGAAGATCAAGTCAAATACAAATCAAATGAAGATCAAAGTATCAAACCCTAATCTTACAAGTCCAATATCTCTCTCTCTATGTAACAAATGGGGATGATGGTGGAGTGTGTGGTCGAGGAGGTGAAAAATTTCGAGGCATGAGGTAAGGTTATTCTCCTCTTCCAGATCTGATAGCCCCTCTCTCGATGAGTTTGTGGCGGATGTGTTCTCTTTTCTTCCCCTCCTCCTTCACAAAAGTTACCTGTATTGATATAGAGGAGCTGGCGGCGTGTTGTATGGGCGGATGGTATGGGCAGGTACCGACTGTACTATAGAATCCCAATTGTCTAACAGTTGTCATGCTATTTGTCTATTATATAATGCTACTCTCTACTTATCATTTTTGCATCATCATAATATCATGCTCATGTCACCATGCCATGTTACATTTGAGCATCATATTAAAACCTATTCCATTTGGTTCTCCTCATATTGTATTTGTTTTGCATATTATTATTTTTCATCTTCATATATTGTCTAATACCAAAATTGAGTTGGGAGCATTTCTCTTTAATTCCTTCCTATCTCCAATGCACTGACAATATCATCATAATCTTTTTCTTTGATATATGTGGGATCCTTTTGGATATACCTGCATTTTATCCCTTCCCATATATACATGTACCCATGATACATCTAATTCAACTATTTGTAACTTTCTTTGGTTGGTATTATTTTTGGCTTGCACCTCTCCATCCTAAAAATCTTGATCTCTCTCCTTTTGGCATATATGTGTGGCCATACGCATACACATATATAAATCTTTATTTTTTTATTCTTAACTCTTCCTTTAATACTCCTAAAACTCCCTTGGTTTATACATCTATTTATTTCTATCAAATATACCCTCTCTCTCTTTATTTCTTGTGTGAGTATATAAATACATACACCATCTGTTTTTGGTATACAAAATAGGTATATATACGGCATATTCTCATGCCGGCAGTCGGCCTAGTTGCTGATAGACAAGATGAAGGTCCAACAGGGATGAAGGAAGGCAGCGTGCCACTGCCTTAGATGGAAGTCGATGCCTTGGAGGACATGAAGACTTGTTAGTGTTAGTCTAGGACACTGTAACCGTATCCAGCTGGGACTCTCCTTGTAACCCTAGGTTTTGGCACCTTTATAAGAAGGGGCTGAGCTCCGAGTAGGGAAAGGTAGGGCAGCCTCCCTACCTTGATTTTTGGCGAATATCTTCACATGCATATATGTTTTCTGAACAATTTGAGAGGTCATACGTTAAAAACAGACATCGTATGTCAAAGTTATGCTTGTTTTAGTGAACACTGCGTAAAACTGATTCCAAACCAAAACAAGGACCATGTGTTGTCTAGTTTGAAACCAAATCTTTATGTTTGCGATATCTAATTCTCAATCTACAAATAATGACTCTAAGAAATGTCCTAGGTTAGGTATTTAAGGATAACATAGAGGATGTTTTGACCATTGTATGTGGTGTGGCCAAAACAAATTCTAATTATGTGATGAATTTTTTTATGATTCTAGTTTGCCTTTGTATATAATATTGATCTAAAATATTAATTATATTAGTTTAGTCAGTATCTTTCGTTAAGAATGTGAGGCATGCTTTCCAAATTGGATAAAGGATGATTTAGAGCCCCCATTGGAAGATGTGAATTCTTGAAGAAAATCATATCACAATTCTATGTATGGATGAAATGGTAACCAAATTAGGGAAAATCAGCAAAAGGGAGAAGACACCAAGTCACTATTTATTATTTTAATAGTGTGGGTACCTTCTATGTTGCTAAAGATATATGTTGTCCATACGATGAGGATTAAAGACTTCAGAGGTTGTCTTGATATTTGAATGGCACATCATAATTCATACGGTTTATCGCTAGGTTAAGCTGATATTGCTTTTACTAGTGGCGATGAGAGTTGGAAGGGATTTCTCAAAGACAAAGGTCATCAAGATATATTTATGCAACAATATGTCAAGGGATTCTTCATGACTTGATGATGTGCTACATAGAGCATGGCATAGATGTCTTCATCAATAAAATTATGGAAGATTTTGAGAACTAGTAGAGCTTTTGCCATTAACTAGAACTTCAATAATTCATTAAAGCTTCATCATTAGGTATGTTTTTAGGTTCTAGTTATATTCAAATATTTTTATTTTTTAATTTTATTAAGTGATTATGCTAGGATAATATGTAGTAGTATCTTGATTGCTATCATATGTTTAGAATTCTCCCTACCTCAATTTTTTCCGTCATTCGCCACTGTTTATAAGCCGGCTTACGGGAGCCTTTAGGGAAGACACAATAACATAGACAAGTGCATAGCACAAATCGCATACAGCAAACCCCACAATCTTTGTAACTCGGCGTATTGCCATTATAGTGATTTATAGCAGGATTAGGATCTCGCCACCGTCGTGAGATCTGAACTTGGGTAAACTGTGTCAGGTCGTCCTGGATGTTCTCCGTCTTACCCCACGTCTGTAAATTCAATTTTGGGATACCCCTATGGTGTACGTGCAGGCAATACCACGACAGTTGGCGCCAACCATGGGGCAAGAGGCGCTTACAGCACAGATCTAGGCGGGATCCTTCGTCGTCTTCAATGACGGCCAAATCGCATCTCCATTGAAAGGGTATTTATTCCTTTCATATTGTTTTGATGTTTTTTATAACACTTGGATAGGTTTAATATGTAGTTAAATGTTTCTGGATATATCAGCTACATTTGTGTAATTTTTACCCAAGGAAAAAGAGCCTCCCAGGATCAATAATGTGCAAAGTCAAAGTCCTGCCGGCGTGTCCAGCCTGATCCTGCCGGAGTGTCTGGCCCTGGCGAGTTACCATATTTTCCTCGCGAGGTGTGGACATTCTATATGCCCTTTCGGAAACTACCCGGACACCTGTCGGACACTCGCCGGAAACTCTACCAGACCGGAGTGTCTGTCTGGGTCACGCTTGAGTGTCCGGCTGGGCCGGACTGTCCGATATAAGTGACTCTCAATGGCTCTAATTTCTGGGACCCTGTATAAAGGCCCCTTCTTCTACCTTGGGAGCTGCTTGACCAGGTCAAGAACAACATCACTTTTTGAGCCACCAAATCCACAAGATCTCTTTAGTCAACCATCCAAAGGCATTGATCCTTGGAGAATAAAAGGAGGAGGCCTTGATCTATAGCTTCACCAAGAGAGATATTCATTTCCCCCTCATTCACTTGAGGGCCCCTTGCTCTAGTGTTTCTTTGGAAAACCTAGCTTTTGATTTGGTTCTTGCAAGCTTGCTTTGACTATTTGATAGCTTGCTTGTATTCGGGAGCCTCCAATTAGGTTGCGGATGCGTGCCTTGAACTTGTTGTAAAGGTGCTGGCTTCCACCTTGAAGGTTGCCGTTATAGTGGAAGAGGTGAATCGAACCCTTTGGGGTGAGGTTCATCGGAAAACAAGGGAGGATTCTCATGGCGTTGGTGGTTTGAAACCACCCCCTCTCCAAATGCAGACTTACTTCCCCTCAAAAGGAAGGAACTATAGGAAATAAACCCTTGTGTCTCTGCGTGCTCCACTTTGGTTACTTCTATCCTTTACTGCACTTTACTTTACTTGTTCTTGCTTAGTGTATATGATAGTTTTACATATAGGAAAATTCACCTCATTTGCATAATCTAGAGAATTTACCTTTCATGTCAAACCCTAATTTGAAGAAGAGTAAAATTTAAAGTAGCACCTATTCACCCCCTCCTCTAGGTGCCCATACGATCCTTTCAATTGGTATCAGAGCCTCGGCTCTTTATTCAGGATTTACCGCCTAAGAGTATATGGGTTGCCAAGTAGGAGAAGATGATGATCAGCCTAGTCACACGGTGCGGTGACCCAGCATACCACTACATGTGTAGTACACTATAGTCGTTGATATAACATCTATAGAACACAGTTTTGTAAATATCACATCCCCTAGAGTGGCACATCAGAAACATTGCGGGTCCAAATTACAAACATACACACATTATTCTTATTACAATACCAGAAGTTCGAGACTTCAAAATATTCAACTTATAAACCAACTTAAAATTGTTTTGGCGGAAGATTTAAAGTTTCAAACTTATACTCTGAATTGAGATCAACAACTTATTATATAAAGTTTCTGTTGCTCGGCTCAATTGGTTACTAATAACTACGACAACTATTCTGACTCATTTTCCTCCACTCCATAACGTATTTCATAGTCCACCCCTTCCACTCTGCCGGAAAGATCTAGCTCCTCGTAGTAGACATCCTCTTGGCCTTCGGCTCTGTACAATAGAGTCTCTTATGGATCCTTAGAGTCTAAGCAGGGGATCAAAGGAAAAGGTGAGTAAAAACATTACCCAGCAAGTTCATTATATGAAAGGTGGGAAGTTTTATGCTCTATAAACCACCTCGGACTATCAGTCCTTGGCACTATGCAGTTTACATAAACATTTCTTTAAAGGTTGATTTTATTATAAAAAACTATTCTCATCAGCCTTCATAGGTTGACCAGAACTTTCATGGAGTTCCTTTCCTACCGTGTTTGTAGCTCCTGACTGGAACAGGGAGTAACAAGTTACAGTTCTTACACTCTACAGAGGTGCGTTACTTTAGCCATGAGAGATTAACTCCTTGTTGCACAACCGGGCGTACTTTCCCGTCCACAATTCCATGATGTGGGGCCCAATAGGTGATCCAAGCCAATCACTGCCCTCTCCGTGACCCCGCATGTATGCACGATCCTCCGGGGCTAAATACACCTCCATTAAGCCCCCTCCTGGGTAAGATATAACCATGATGAGTTCCCAAAGACTCTATGAGATGGTGATGCCCCTGGCAAGTTCCATATATGGTTGACTATACCTCCGGTAGCCACTCATATATAATCTAGACACCAAAATCGTGGGGCCTAAGGGTGCCCACCAATATGTTGGATCTGCACAAGGAATCACAACGTCACGTTAGGGTCATCTTGCCATACATACGGAAGGAAAAGGATACAGCTGACTTCTCCGTCCCATTCCAAATCTCATGGTTAACACGTACGGCGCTAGAATCACTGATGTCATGGATTGTTTAGTCCGAAGTGATTAATCTCACTGCAAATAGAAACCTAAGTTCCATTGCTCACCTTATATATATCAGCACTTAGGATGATATCAGCAATTTATTTGTTTTGAGAAAATAATATTTTGTTTCTTCGGAACATAGATGATAACACACAATTTGCAATTACTTTGATAAATACTCTTCAAAGGACAAGAGCAAGTGATGAACTTGCCTTGGGATTGCAAGGTAGTGAATTCGGATGCTTGCACTCGACTTTGAGCTTCTATTTCTACAAAACATCATTATTGCTCGGTAAGGACAATATTTAAAGAAGCAGAAATGATTATGCATATTAATGCAATGCATCATTTATATTTATCTTCTTTGTGTGTTTTACCCAATATATAAATTTTCTTGAATTACCTTAATAAAGGAATTTGTTTTAATAATAATTCTTAATATTTGGTAAATATTACATTTGATATTTTTGTAATATAATATATCAGTAAAAGAGTCAAAAACTATTTTTTTTAACTCCAATAATTATTTTCTTAATATTTCTTTTAAGAATAAGCGTTTTAATTTAGAAGATTTTATTTTGATATCTTAAATATCAATTTAGTATCTTTACAAAATACTACACTAATTAAGGATGACAAAAGTTATTTTAATTTATTTTATTGATTTTTATAAAATTTCATAAGGAATATATATTATAAAAATCTTTAACCTAAAGTTATTCTATTAAAAATAAATTTCTTAATTTTATTAGATAGCTTGTATTATTATAAACCTAAAAATATAATATTTGTATTTCTAGGTCTTTTATTTTATTTACTAGAATTTATTAGATCCTAGGGGTATTTCTGTCTTTTATTAAATCTTTAAATTTTTTCTTTTAACATTTGGGCCAACCCATTGGGCTGACTAGGCCCAACCTGGCCCAAATGGGCTGGTTAAGACCACCCATCAAAATGTGACTGGACCCTATCGGCCTAGTACACTTCCACCCTCGCTCTCTCTCACTCGTTCCTCTTCCTCTCCTTCGACCTCGCGGTGGCGTTGCATTGTCGGCGCCGTTGCCACCTGATTCACGCCGCCCTGGGCCTCCCCAACTGCCACTGTGGTGTATGGCAAGGTAGACGACCCCACTCCTTCGCCTGGTCCTGTTCAATTCGCCTCTATAGCTCTTCCCCGACCAGGCTAGATCCACCCCAAACCCTAGTGTTTGGTGGTTGCTGGCGATGTACCTCTCTGCCGCTCCTATGGTGTTGTGCGGTGCTCCTGGGGTGTAGTGGTGTTGTTCGACCACCAGTGTGGTTGTGGCCGCCTCCATGGCTCGGTGCGGGTTGCAGCGCCCCCGGTGCTCCCTGTGTCGTCATGTGCTCGTCGGCCCCTTCCGCTTCCTCTTCTGATCGTTAGCGAGGACCACGGGTAAGTTCTTTCCTCCTTCCCCTCCAATTCTCTACCTCTACTTCCCTCATTAGCTTGTATGTGCTTCTGATGGCAATCCCTAATTAGGGTTCATAATTCGATTAGGGTTTCACCCCGCTGTGTTGGTTATTGAGGATGATGAATGTCTCACAAGTATCTATGATGATTATACTATGTTGAGTTACTGTCTACTGTTGGTCTTGGAATTTCTAGTGGATATATAAGATAATTTTGTATCTGATCATGGTCTCTGTCATTGTAAAAATGGGGTGCTATGGCTCTGATCTAGACTGATGTCTAGTTTTTTATGCTGGTTAGCTAGGTTCAGTATTGGAACCTGTATTTGATTTCTTGGGAATTTACTGTTAATGCCCCTGATGATATTTCTTTGATGCAAACACTATGATTCCTAGTAACTATATTAGGAAGGTGATTGAATATATTTCTGCAAGGTTTAATTGTGAAATTTCTATGTAGAATATGCTGGATTAGAATAGATACTCGTGACATCTTCCTTGGAATGGTACACAAGGGTTTGTTCTAGAGTTAAGTGTTATTCTATCAGTTTTCTAGAGTGTGTTGTTATTAAGATGAACTAAAAGCTTCTACTATAAAGATTACCCTATGCTTCTTGTGGATTTTCTTTGACCTATGATGTTGGTCTGAGGCATAGAAACTAAGTTTCTGACATGCTGCCCCTCATAGATGTGTTTTTGTACCTTGTATCATTTACTGAGTCTTGAATTCTTTGAGAAAATGATTGACACCCTTATTGCTTTATAAAGATCCTTAAGATAAATTGATCTCTGAGGTTCTACTCTTTTAAGAGATGTGCCTAGAAATCATGATCTAGGTCTATGGTTATATTGGAATGTGGAAATATAAATTTATATCCAGGATCTATGATGCACAGGCTGAGATTCTGGATTTGTTTATAAAGATTAGTCATTGGCTTATAATTAGTTTCCTTCTATGATGGATGCACCCCACTTGGGTGTTTTCTGAGAAGTTTTCATATAAAACAACACATGCTTGATAATCTAGATATGATGATTTGATCATGTGATGGTTTTATGTGTACTCACCACACAACTTGGTTGCTGGTGATGTTGCTGTGGTGCTGGTTGATCTTGTTGGCTTGTATTGCTGGTCAGGTCTTGCTCTAAACCTCCTGGTACTGCTCCTTCTCCTCCTTGATATTGATCTTGATGTTGACCTTGCTATCCACCAGTACCACCCCCTCATTGTGTCACCATCATGTAGATGGTTGGATTGTTTAGGATATATCTTGTCTTGAGATTTGTTTGGGAAATTGGCAGTTCTAGTGTGTTCTTGTAGTGTGCTAGAGAAGAAGATATGGCTCCTGGTAGCTATGCTACGGCTGTATACTTCACTGTTGATTGCTAGTGATGTTGCTGTTGTGTCGACAAAAGCACAACATGCATTTAGCTAACCGAGCTGCATGGCTTCTTGGGCTAGTTGTGGATCAGATCAATTGAAATGGTGATAACAGTATTGGTGAAACATGCCCTTTTTCTGATAACAGTATTGGTTAAACATGCCCTTTTTACTTTACTGTTGAGAATATTGCTTTAAGGTTTTTTTGGTATAAAAGAACATATAATTACACATTGGTGAAACTTGCTCCTTTTTCTATTACTCAATGTTGTACTATGAACAGTGCACTTCATTGTTCCCTACTGGGATTAAAACTAACTAAATTAACACTTTTGTTTTTTTCATTTAGTTTGTGTTTTGCAGGTACAGATATTTGGATGCTCAAGATTTAGTATAGGATTAGATAGATTTATAGATTTTTATTGTAATCTTCATTTTATTCTTTTTTTAAGAATCTTGTAATAATTTATTTACAATAGAATTTCATTTCTTGAAATTCTCTTACTGTAATGAAGTATTCTACTTGTTGTATAAGTTCTACATTGTAAAATGGTTATGGAATAAAGCAAATAAATAAGAATTCCTTTCTTATTTGAATTTCTTTATCTTAAATTCTTATTATTGTTTAATATATCCTTAATATAACAAATAATATTACTAAATGATTTTGGAAAACATTTTAAAATACTAACTTCTAAATTTTAAATATTTTCCAAATGATACAAATTTCAAATTTGAATTCAAATTATTTCCCCCCAAAACACATTCATTCATAAAGATCATGTCAAAATTTATAACAATCATTAAAAAGAGAAATTCCTACCTCTGGATAGTGAAAGAAACACTGACCACTTTAGATTTTTGTTCGGTGAAAAATTTACCCGTATTTTACAGATGAATGCATGCACATGCACAAAATCCTATTTCTTCCTTTCATTGGTTCCTAAATGCTGGAGTGTTATAGACTTCCCCCATTAAATTAAACTTCGTCTCGAAGTTTGTCGAAGTGTACCTGAATAGTTGTGGATATGCTTCTCTTAGGTCATCTTCTTTTTCCCGCTGGCTTCCCGCTCAGGGTGATGTTCCCACTATACATTGCAGTACTTGATTGCCCTGTTTCGCAACCTTTTCCAATTTTCTTCCAGTATTTTACAGGGTTTCTCAACATAAGTCAAATATGCTTGTAACTAAACTTCTTGATGTGTGATTACATCTTCTAGGACTTTAAGACATTTCTGAAGTTGTGACACATGGAAAACATTTTGAACTTGAGCCAGTCTTTTTGGCAACTCTAAGGCATAAGCTATTGTTCTATTTTGGCTCAATATTTTGAATGGTATGATATATCTTGGACTCAATTTTCCTTTAACTCCGAATCTCTTAACTCCCTTCATTGGGCTTACTTTGAGATATACCATATCTCCTACTTATGGATGCCACGATCTTCGACTTTGATCAGCACAACTTTTCGGTCTACTTTGAGCTATCTTCAATCGATCTCTAATAATATCAATGATATCTTGCTTTTCCTTGATATAGTCTGGTGAAAATTATTTTCTACTACCAGGTTCATACCAACATATTTGTGATCTACATTTTCTTCCATAAAGAACTTGATATGGTGCTACTTTCAAACTACATTGATAACTGTTGTTGTAGGAAAATTCTGCCAATGGTATATGATTTTCCCACGGACCTCCAAATTCTAATGCACAAGCTCTAGGAATGTCTTCCAAAATTTCATTGGTTCTTTCCGTTTGACCTCTAGTTTCTGGATGATAGGCTGTACTGAAATCTAACTTTGAACCAAGTGCTTCATGTAATTGTTTCCAGAATGCTGAAGTAAACACAGATCCTCTATCTTATACTATCTTCTTGGGCACTCCGTGCTTACCTACTATTCCCCTGACATAAATTTATACTAACTTCTCAGCATTGTCCTTTTGATTTACCCGAATAAAATGTGCACTTTTTGTGAATCTATCCACAGTTACCCATATCATATCCTTCCATTTCGGTGTCATGGGTAATCCTGTGATAAAATCCATACCAATTTCTTCCCATTTCCACTCTAGAATTTCCAAAGGTTGTAATGGCCCTGCTGGACTTTGGTGTTCAGCTTTTACCCTTTGGCAAGTATGGCATTCTAACACATATTTTTCAATGTCTCTTTTCATGTTATTCCACCAGAATAATTCCTTCAAATCCATATACACCTTTGTACTTCCTGGATGTATAGAATATGGTGTCTCATGTGCTTCTCGAAGTATTACCTCTCGAATTTCTGGCACATCTAGAACACAAAGCCGGTCTTGGAACCATAAAGATCCATAATCTCCTAAGCGAAAATCTAATGTTTGACCGTGAGAGATTCTTCGAATTTCTTTAGCAATAAAAGGATCTTTATCTTTATGTCTAAAAATCTCATTCCGAAGATCACTACTTCGTTCTTCAACTACTTGCATGGTAGCTAATCCTCCAAGAACTTCTGTACTAATGAATTGAATTTCCAATCTTCTCCAAATCCATCTGCAGTTCTTTTGGCAGTTCTCTATTGATAGGTTGAGTATCTGTGCTCTTCTGGCTTAAAGCATCTGCCACAACATTTGCTTTTCCAGGGGTATAATTGATTGTTAGGTCATAATATTTGATTAGCTCTAACCAATGCTTCTGTCTCATATTCAATTCCTTTTGAGTGAAGAAATATTTGAGACTTTTGTGGTCAGTGTATAGCTCACACCTTGATCCATAGAGAAAATTTATCCATCCTTTAAAGCGAAGACTACTGCTGCTAAATCCAGATCATGAGTTGGGTAGTTGACTTCATGTGGTTTCAGTTGTCTAGATCCATAAGCAATTACCTTACGATCTTGCATTAACACACATCCTAATCCTTCTTTGGATGCATCACAATATACTGTATAATCCTTTCCTATTTCAGGAACTACTAAAATTGGGTGGTAGTTAATCGGGTTTTCAACTCCTGAAAACTTGCTTTGCACTTCTCATCACATATGAATGGTGTAGTCTTTCTTAGCAATTTGGTCATTGGTATAGCTATCTTGGAAAACCTTCAATAATCCTCCGATAATAACCATCCATAACTAAGAAACCTCGGCTTTGTTTCACATTGGTTGGTGCATTCCATTCCAGCACTGACTAAACCTTGGTCGGATTTACAGTAGTTCCATCCTTACTAATCACATGACCAATAAATTCTACCTTGTCTAGCCAGATTTCACACTTGCTGAACTTAGTGTAAAGCTTATGTTCTCTTAAGATTTGCAATGCTATTCTCAAATGATCTGCATGCTCTTCCTTATCCTTTGAATATATCCGAATATCATCAATGAACACTATCAAAAACTTGTCCAGGTAAGGCATGAATATTTTGTTCATCAAATTCATGAATATTGCTGGTGTATTGGTCAATCCAAAAGGTACGACGAGGTACTCATGATGTCCATATCTTGACACAAATGATGTTTTTGGGACATCTTTAGGTTTAATTTTTATCTGATGATATCCTGATCTTAAGTCAATCTTAGAGAATACTCCGGCTCCCTTGAATTGATCAAATAGATCTTGAATTCTTGGCAACAGGTACTTGTTCTTGATGATGACATTGTTGAGATTTCGGTAATCCCCACACATTCTTCGTCCTCAATCCCTTTTATCCACGAAAATTATTGGAGTTCCCCATGGAGATACACTTCCCTGGATAAATCCTTTTCTGGCTAACTCATCAATTTTCTCTTTAAGCTCTTTTAACTCTTTCGAACCCATTTTATATGGTTCTTGAGCTATTGGTGTTGTACCGGGTATTAGATCAATATTGAATTCTATTTCTCGATCATGTGGCATTCATGGTAACTCTGCTGGAAAAACATCTTGAAACTCATTTACTACAGGAATATCTTCCAATTTAACCTCCTTCATGGAGTTCAATTGAAGATCTACCATGATATGACTGTGTTTATCAGCCTGATATACTATCCTTGCCCCGCTTGGAGTCTTGATTGAAACAGTTTTGTCTTCACAATTTATCTGGACTCCATGTTCAATCATCCAATCCATACCCTGCACTACTGCAATTCCCTTCCAAGGAATCACATAAAGGTCCGCAAAATATGTACAACCATAGATCGAGATAACTTGATCTTGTTTAATGTGGCGTACCACTACATTTCCCTATGTCGTCACTACGGTCGTAGGGTTTGCTAACCTTACCCTTCTAATACCGCACTTATCACATAATTCTTCAGATATGAATGAAGTAGTTGCACCAATATCAAATAAAACTTTTTCGGGATTGGGAAGTATATTGAGTGTACCTATTACTGCGTGCTCGGAGTTATCCACCTCCTCCAAAGTTGCACAGTTCAGCTTCCCAGTAGGCCTGCTCCTTTTTCCATTATTGTTTTTGACAAAATTTACTCCCTTATTGGGTTGTCCATTGCCTCCACTGGCTTGTCCTCCACCTTTAGTAGGCCAACCACCCGGTGGGTTGCTTGGACAATCTGGCTTGATATGGCCCTTTTGACCACAACCATAAAAAATAATCACTAGTTTTATGCAATCCTAACTGATGTGTCCTGGAAGTTTACAGTTGTGGCAAATGACATTTATTCCAGTGAAATTTGTGTTCTGATTGGGGATGTTGTTATTACTATTAATGGGTCGATTCCTTGTTTTGAACTCCAACTTGGGTTTTGGTTTACTTTCCTGGATCCTCTTTGTTTCCTTCTTTGTTCTCTTCCTTCGGTCACCTTGGACGTTCTTGTAATCATCTTCAAAGGTTATGGCTGCATCAAATAACTATTGAAAAGTTTGCTTATTCGCCAGCCTCAACTACATCTTCACAGATGGATTTAAACCACGCAAGAAACAGTTCTTCCTCTTTTCCTCAGTGCTCACTTCATCCTCAGCATAACGAAATAATTGACTGAACTCTCGGATACACTTCATGACACTGGTATATCCTTGCTGAAGCTCCTCAAAGTCCCTGCGCTTCAACTCCATTACACTCTCAGGAACATGATACTCACATAATATCTGCTTAAACTCCTCCCAAGTATACTCCCTTCCTGGAGGTTGCATTGATAGCTTATTCTCCCACCATGATGTTGCGGGTCCGTTAAGAGATGCGTTGCATACCTCATTTTTTATTCATCATTGCAATCGATAGTCCTTAACTTTCTTTCTGTATCTGCCAACCAATCCTCTGCATCCATTGGTTCTAGATATGATGCAAAAGGTAATGGCCTTGCATTCTGGAAGTCTCAAAGACTCACTCCTCCACCTTCAGGTGCTTTATGGTTTCCAGCTCGTCCCAACAACTCTTCCATGAATTTTTTCTAGGATTCTTGCATCATTTGCATATATTGCATAAAATTCTTCTCCATTAACAGCCTCATTGGTGGTGGTGGTAATGCTCCTTGATTTCCAGCATTTGTATCCACTTTCTCCTTAGCCTCGCGCTCCATACGCTGTTGTTCGGATTCAGTTTGTACACCCGATTGCATGACCCCCTAGTCCTGCAACATAAAGCGAATACTCATAATTACATCATGCACATGTGTTCTAAGCTCAATTTCATGCATATAACTAGTCACACAATGGAAACAAAATCCAAATAAGAACCAAATATGCATTTTCACATATTATACATTAGAAACAACTTAGTAACTATAAAGTCATTACAATCCTATACCATATAGGTACAATATCATATATGGATACTACCTTACTTATTTAGTTACATCATTCTCTCACCCTACAATACGCAATACCAGCTACTTCTAATAAGTAATCTACGTCCTTAGTATCCGCGATGTTCATTATACATGCCTGCAGTCCAACCATGTTGACGTGACGTCCGTCGTACAGTTTGTGGAACAAATGAACTTCCAGATGGAATGTACCCAGTATCTGAAGTATCAAGACTTGATTGATCACTCAGCCTGAGTGCATTGACTCCATTCAGCTTAGCTGAAAAGTTTGCAGAAACGTGTTCATCGATATCTCCCACTTGCATCTCCTGAGCCTCATCCCTAGAGTTATCAACAGATTACTCATATTGTGTTGCTCCCCAGGTTCTCTATTAGGCAAGATAGTTAAACACTGGATAATGTACATTCTCTGGTTTTTGATGGGATATTGGTGATTCAAACACCCTCTCCTCTGGATCTTGTTCCTCATCCTGACTTCCTACAAATATAGCATTCCTGCTACTATCATTAGTGTTGATTCTTGCACCCATCCAGCTGGATTGTCCAACATATCTGTCAGACCCATCCACTGACATTTAATTACCTCGAGATCCATTAGGTGATCCCATCCTCCATCCATCAGAATTCTCAATAGGAAGTTCTGGATCGGATCCTTCCTCGGAAGCCTGTGGTACATGATACCTCATATCTAAAGTAGGATCATAAGTAGGTTCTGGTCTATGTGAATATGGATATGGTGTAAAATATTCTGGATCTATAGGTATATCCTTAAAGATTGGTTTTACCCTACTCCTTGCTTCATTCTCCCACTGAGATGCTAACTGCTCCCTTCGGTCTGGATCAGTTAGATCCAACAATATATCATTCTTATCCTCCACTATGACTTGATGTGTCTTATACAAAGACCCAACGATCATTCAATATCGATCCATAAACTTGGAAGCTAGCTTAAGATGCTTCTTTACCAAAGTAAGATGACCCGGTATTGGATCCATGTCTATAGAATCATGAGGAATCACAGAAAATATGCTCCCTTCTAACTCCTGGGCTTTGTGCTCCCGAATATTGGCTATCGCCTCCAAAACAGCAACATGGTATGCTGCTAAATGACTCCTACCTTCAACAATAGGAAAATCGTTATATATAATCCAAGCTCCACTGGAAGTTGGATACTCACACGATACTTAGATAGCATACAACCATCATAATAGGTTATGGTATTCACTGGAATTTTGGTTAGACAACTAAAAATCCTTAAGAGTTGACGAAGCTGATCAGTGAATGATCATTGATAATCATCGAAAGTCTCTTCTTTCCTTACCAAAGTTTGTTTTGGAAACTTTTGTGCCATATCACTATATGCAAAATATATTGATTAGTAGACAATTATAATATTGCATCATAACAAAGAATTATCGCACTAAAATATACAACAAAAAATTCTCATTTGAATACCATATATACTCTTTTAGAGAATTCTTTATCGTTGCTATAAACTCCTACATGTAATACCCTTTACTAGGTTTCCAACCTAAGGTCAAAGAAATTGCTCTGATACCAGCTGCGTTGACCCAGCGTACCACTGCATGTGTAGTATACTATAGTCACTGACATAACATCTACAGAACACGGTTATGTAAATATCACACCCCTCGGAGTGGCACATCAGAAACATTGCGGGTCCAAATTACAAACATATACACATTATTATTATTACAATAACAGAAGTTCGGGACTTCAAAAGATTCAACTTACAAACCAACTTAAAACTGTTTTAGCGAAAGATTTAAAGTTTCAAACTTATACTCCGAATTGAGCTCAACAACTTAATAAAGTTTCAGTTGCTCAGCTCAATTTGTTACTAATAACTACGGCAACTACTCTGACTAATTTTCCCCCACTCCATAACGTATTTCATAGTCCACCCCTTCCACTCCGCCGGACAGATCTGGCTCCTCGTAGTAGACATCCTCTTGGCCTTCGGCTACGTACAACGGAGTCTCCTCTAACTCCTCAGAGTCTAAGTAGGGGATTAAAGGAAAAGGTGAGTAACATCGTTACCCAACAAGTTCATTATATGCAAGGTGGGAAGTTTCATGCTCTATATACCACCTCGGACTATCAGTCCTTGGCACTATGCAGTTTTCGTAAATATTTCTTTAAAGATTGATTTTATAATCAAAAACTATGCCCATTACCCTTCACAGGTTGACCAGAACTTTCATGGAGTTCCTTTCCTGCCGTGTTCGTAGCTCCTTCCCAGAACAGGGAGTAACAAGTTACAGTTCTACACTCTACAGAGGTGCGTTACTTTACACGTAAGAGATCAACTTCGTGTTGCACAACCGGGCGTACTTTCCTGTCCACAATTCCATGATGTGGGGCCCAGTAGGTGATCCAAGCCAATCACTGCCCTCTCCGTGACCCCGCATGTCTGCACGATCCTCCAGGGCTGACTACACTGTAACACCCTAGTTTTAGTTAATCATATTTAGGGCTTTGATTGTGCATCATGAGTATCATCTAAAAAATGCATGCAATAAGAAATAAAGCCAAAACCCTATATCCCCTCCCTATCTGAAAGGAATTCAAAATGTTTTGAATTTTGAAAACTACCAAAAAATTATAGAGCCCAAATGGATTAAAAGGGTCCCACGCTATTTCATATATTTTATAAACCTCTTTGGTATTTTTGAAATGCCCAAAACAGATTTGAATTTGAGATATAAACAGAAAACAGAAAAAAAATTGGAAAAACATTTTTGGAAATAAAAAAGAGCAGCAGTCGCAGCCCACTCCCCCTCTTCTTCCTATCTACCGCCCGCGCGCAACACCCTGCATCCCAAAAGCGGCCCGCTCCAGCCCCGTACCCCGTCGCTCCACTTCCCGTCGTCTTCCTCCTGCCTGGCACACTGCTCGATGTCGCTGCCGCCTCCATCGAGCAGCACTGCTCGATCGCCGCTGTCCGTCGACCTAGAAGATTGGATAAGTCCGCCACGATGCCTTGCCTCTCCCTTATCTTCTCCCTTCCCCTCTAGAGCTCTCTCTCTCTCGTTCCCCATTCGAGCCGAAACCCTAGCTGCCGACCTGGTCGGCGCTCTTTCATCCCCAACCACCCCAGGACCAACTGAGGCCACCGTAGGAACCACCCTGGTGTGCTAGTTCTTCCTGCCAAGCGGAGAAAGCCGAAGCGCCCCAAATCGACGGAATTGTGACCTCCCTCCCCGACTCCGGTCGCCGTCTTCGCCACAGATTCCAGCCTCCTTTCTCCTCGCCGTCGTCACCAATCGCTTATAGGTGAGCTCGCGGTCCTCGTGGACCATCGCCCTTCATCCCTTTCGTCTTGCTTTGGAGCTGCACCGTCGACCTGTGAGCTCTGCCACTAGACGCCATCTGTGTCGCCGCTCTGGCAACCAAAACGAGGCGGCGCCGCCAGGGTTAGGTCCGTCTCGGTGAGCTTGTTATAGTGCACTAGATATTGCAGCCCCGCGCGTGCTCCTTCACCGTCCCCGTGTGTCGCCTGGGAGCTCACCATCGGGTGACGTCGTGCTGACGTCACTGTGATTCCAGCACGCGCACAGTCAGCGTCGATCAAACCTGGTTAGGCCACACTTTGGCCGCATGGATGCTGATGTGGCTTTGGCCCCACACGTCATCCGTTGTAGCTAGCCTCTGCCCTATGTAAAACAACCCCACCCCTATGGTGATGTCACAGTGATGCAGTAATTCATTTAAAAGTCTTTAATGATTCCAGAAAATGTATTAATCTTGTAAAATCAATAACTTTTGATTTGTAAGTCAGAAAAATGTGAATAATATATCAAAATGTTCAGAAAAATGAGAACTATCTATCTAAGCTATAATCATGCATTGTTAAACAAATTTCATAGCAAGTTTAATTAGAAGAACATAGTAACCCTCACAGGTGAGTCCGGAGTTTCTCCGAATTAGGGTTTCTACCCCTCGGAACCCTGATTAAACTGTCGAGCATGCTTTATGGTTACATTTCATTACAATTTAACTTGTCATATCATCATCCTTGTTTGAGCATTGCATCGATGCCACGTATTGAATGTTTCCTTTCTTTCCAGTGTTTTGGTTCTTCTCGGTAGAATACAACATCAAGATCGAGATCGAAGTCAAAAATCAATATTGTTGAAGCTCGAAGACCAATACTTGACCAACTATAATCAAGTCAAGACCAAGGCTTCCGAAGCTCTGTTTATTGGTTATCAATAGTCAAAGGAAAGCATAGCCCCACCATGATATAATCATATGATTTCGAAAGCATTTCAATTTCTGCCATGATGCATAGGATTCTACTGTTGTCTTTTATCTATAGATAGAGTATCCTATCTGTTGCATTATTCCATTTTAGCTTATATTACCTGATCCACTACTCCTAGATTAACTAGGTTTGGCTTATGTGCACTGCTAGAGCTTATATGTGTCTTGCTTAGCCATGCATAGTTGTTAGTGCTAGTCCATCCAGCTGATGTATCAGATGCAGGGAATCTAGTAAGACAGGAGAACGTGATGAGATGAGATCAGTGGTAAAGTTTAAACATGCTAAGGCTTGTATGGGAGGCCACAGTGGGATGTGGTTTTTCTAGTCCCATGCTCGCCACCACTAGGACCCGAGTTCTTTCCTTTGGACCAAGACGAGCGTACAGCTACATGGGGTTTATGGGGACCCCTCGATTGACTAACTTGCCTAGTAGCTTCCATGAGTCACATAGTATGGCATTCCATTCAACATATGCATTGAAAACGTTTTCGAAAGAGGGGGTGAAGGAGGTGCATTCATAACAGGTAGGGAAGCGTGGACCGGGTTGCTTGGGGTTGATGGCACCCGTGGTAAACCAACCTCTCCTCACATCTTTAAGGACCGGCTTCGGGATTTGACCCATTACGGCAGAACCATCCTTATTGCGTGACTCATGGTCTCGGTGAAAGCAAGGTAAAGGTCGTGCCTAACCACCCTCTACTGGCCTTCCAAGGAAGAGGGCTTATCTAGTGGCATTAAGAGTCAGTTAGTACATGTGGGTAAAGTTGTACACCCCTACAGGGTTAAATATTTTCGAAAAGCCATTTTCACGGTTATGAACGCTTGGTGACCGAATTCTAAGATCATAGAGAACTATAACCTAATCGTAAAACTTGGTAGATCAATGTGTGCTAAAGGATGCTTCCTCATGGGTATGAGGGGGTGATCCTAGTTGGTAGATGATGATGACTTGGTGGATATCAAAAGATATTGATCAATACTTTGGAGGTGTTGCTCTCTTATCCCCTTTTAAAATACTCCGAATAGACGGGCTTCTTCTCTCCCTGATTTTATAAACAAAGATGGCTTTATGCAAAACAACTCCACCAGCCATAAGTCTTGCGGAGTACACCTTGTACTCACCCCTGCTTTATTGATACTTTTGGCAAAGTAAGTGTTCCCTAAAGATCAGTTTGGTACTACATCAACACCGACGAGTAGCTTGGCGTTCCCGGCCGGCAGCCTGGAATCTATGGAATGGGACGTCATCGTTATGCTTCAGGCCTCTTAGGACATTTTCTAAGTTTCTTATACTTAATAGCATAATTTGCCTTCTGTTGTTTGATGTATGTGGTCAGTGACCTCTGCTTGTAATAATTTGTCTCTTCGCTCAGTTATGAGCTTGCTATAATAATTTTTTTTGTCATAGGGTCACTGTTGTGTTATCGATTCTTCACTGGATATCCTCGATCTCAACGTTAAGCTTATGTCAGACAGAGGTCTGGGATTTGTTTAGCCCTGATCCTGGGGGTGTCACAGGTTTTGGTATCAGAGCAGTACCGACCGTAGGAAACCCTTGCTATCGGTCGATGTTGAGTTTAGTACTTGTGAAAACGATTTTAAAGATGAAAAGTATTTGCTAAAACTCTAGTATGCTCCTTTTTATCCTTATCTAGTTTCGCTCTAACTCTGGGTTATCTTATCTGGTGTTGATTTTTGGAAAAGTTTTCATATCTCTTCTGGTCTTTCAAATCTTATGTGCCTTCTGGGCATGTCGTTTCTCAACCAGTTACCTAGTGTTGAGTTCTCTAGAGTTGTGTGTGTTGTGAATTCCTTGTTCCCCTTTCTCTTGTTCACATGAGAGATTCCTTTCTATCATGATCTCTCTATCTTTTGTATCCTACAATATAATGATCCATAGTGTTTTGTTCTAGGCTTCGAGGTCTCCTTTCGCCTCGTGTGCCTCCTTTTTATTTGTTGGGTACTTCAGAAGTCATTTCTTCTCTTGGAAGTTACCTCGTGATTGCTATCTTGTAGTGTACGCTATGTCAATCAAGTAGTAGATACTCTTTTCTTTGGGTTTTAACCCTTGGGCTTGAACCGAAGATCCCTGATTGTGCTGGATTCCGGTTTTGTGAATCTTGTACATGAAGCTGATCTTTAACCCAAGATCCATTCCTTTGACCCCTACCGTTAATGTTCATACATTACCTCAGGATGGCTGGTTCTATAGCTCTAGCCTTTAAGTGTGTGGTTGTTGTCACGATTGAATTGTGACAAGTAAGGACTTCCCCTACCACTAGCTATGGTAGATGTTATTTAATGGAACCAAATAGATCACGACACGAGTACTACTTGAGAGTCTCGCATCTATAATCGTGACTCTGCCACACCTTTCCCTTCTTTGCATTGGTTTTCGGAAGATTGTTAATCTATGCATCCACATCTCGGGATTCCATCCTGAGCATGTTCTTTTCCCCTTGTTGTTTTCCGACCTTTGTCTACCAATTGGTAGCCAAGTAGTTATCTGCATTGGTGTCTTCCGATGCAAGATACTCTTGTGGTCCGTCATGACAAATCATTTCGAGATGTCAGGAGAAACAAACTCCACTACCTCATCATTTCTAGGACCAGGTCAAAGTGTTGTAATCTATAGATGAAAAGGCATTGATTGTCTTTCATCTATTCTACCTTAACGTATCACACTCTTTTATGCTAAGAGGTCGTGCTGATTTCCATGACCCCTTAATGAAGTGATACTATTACACATATTTACCCACCCTCCCTCGAGCTTTCGCGCTCGTGAGTGATGCATGTGCGTAATAATGTGGCTACCTGAGATTCCTAGCAATTTTTATTGCTTAGAACTCAAAGGACATTTGAGTCATCCTTAGCTTGACTGGTTAACCGCATCACTAAGCAAAGGATGATTGTGCTACCAATTCCGTTATTCTGGTACACTCTCTTTGGTCAAAGAGTTAGGCTTGTGTTGAAGCTCTAAGACTATGTCTTGTTGCCTTATAAAGCAAGATTCATTTCGAACTAAGTGACGTATCGGTGGTTCGTGATATTCTGGACGTCTGCTAGAAGTATCACCATGTTGCCACATGACCGTGTTGTCAAGTTCATGAGCAAGTAAGTTCTCTGAACTTCCCTTTTCTCCAAGGATCCATACTAGATACCCTGAACTATTTGGTTGAGCTTAAACAACAACTTGGAGAGTTGTAAGAAAAAAGTTCTAACTGACTCTATTACTTCTTAAAGGGATATCTAGTTTCGTTTGTGTTGAAGAAAGATAGTATTTCCTTTGCGGATATATTATTTTCCCCACCTTTGATGTTTCACTTGGGTACATCTTCATGTCTTTGGTCTAACCAATAGTTTTCCTTGTTCATACCACATATGAGTTCATCTTCTTGGAGTTTCTAGATAAGTTTATTGTTAAGCCCATAGATGACATCCTTAGATTCTCCATGTTAGATTGGATTCATATGGGACATTGGGCATTAATGTTGGAAACTTTCGAGAACTATCTTGAAGTCATCTCGAAGTATGTGTTCTGGATGTTAGAAGTAACCTTCTCTGGTTCACGTGCAACTGTTGAAAGATGTCACCGTGGATTCAAGAAGAGTTATCTTTCTTCCCTTGAGGACACATGTGTGTTTTATTGTAGTAATTTATGTATGTGTAGTTGTCTCTCGACAAGTTGTTAAATACATGGGCCTAGCAATCTAGAACCTCTTTTGGAGCTAGACTATGTAGTCCATATCTTGAGAATCTAGTGACTTCACCTCTGTAAGTGTTGCAAACTTTCTATTCGGACATGCTGAGCCTAAAGTATCAGTTCACTTAACCAAAGCTAAATCTCAAGCAGCAATGATGGTTGGTGTTCTTCAAGGTTTTGACATAGGTCTCTTTGAAAGTCTGGCAAGATTGATGTAACAGTTGACATACTTAGCCGGAAAGACCTCTTGTCATATTCTCTTGATTCAGAAATAACAACCTTTCCTCATAAGGCTTCTTCTATAATTCATTATAAGAGTTGTGCTTATGGTTTACCTTGTATCCAAAGTTCGACCTTTACTTCATGTCTGCTTTCTCGAACATCAAGGAGAACATTTAAAGTGGAGATGTTAAATGTCTCTCGGTCGATCCTCCAGACCCTTTATGTTGGCAAGCGTATGGTTGTGCCAAATAATAGAAGTTTGAGAATGAAGTTCTTTCTTCTCGTGTCATCAGGAATCCTCTTACTTTTTCTGGTGGTTTAAAGTGATATCACGATCTCTGGCAAAGATTTTGGTATACCTGGATGAATAAAGAGTTTCCTTCATTTCATCAACCATGTTTAAAGATCGGCTATGATTTTGTTAATCAGTAGCGTCTCTTGTTACATGTTCCTTGTGACTCTTATGAGTCCTCTCCACCAAAACACCTCTCTATATTGACCTTCTGTTGGATGAAAGAGTTACCCTTCTGTTTCAAAAGTAGTTCAACAGCTTGGTTTAGTTGATCCATATCTCTACAACCTGAAATCTCTACTTAAGCCGTTTAGTAGAGGTTACCTATCAAAGTATGTGGTCATGCTCTTTCTGTTGGAACCCTTCCTTCTAAGAAGTTTAACCTCTTCTGTAAGATCCATGGTCTCAATCCTTATGAAGACCATTTATCTAACACTTGAAACCATCTCCTCATGTTTCTTCCTATACTTTGATGTGTTTCATGTTTGTCATCTCAGAGTCGTTCCTGAACACTTCATTCATGAGTTGACCATGAGATACTCGGTGTGTTTTTTAGTGAGTTTCCCTCTTTCCCTTAGAGTGACCCTATTTCCTTCTTTTTCCATCTCTCTTCCTACCTTTTGAATCTCGGGACGAGATTCTCGTAAGGGGGATAGAGCTGTAACACCCCAGTTTTAGTTAATCATATTTAGGGCTTTGATTGTGCATCATGAGCATCATCTAAAAAAATTCATGCAATAAGAAATAAAGCCAAAACCCTAAAACCCTATTTCCCCTCCCTCTCTGAAAGAAATTCAAAATGTTTTGAATTTTAAAAATTACCAAAAATTATGGAGCCCAAATGGATTAAAAGGGTCCCACGCTATTTCATATATTTTATAAAGCTCTTTGGTATTTTTTGAAATGCCCAAAACAGATTTGAATTTGAAATATAAATAGAAAACAGAAAAAGAATTGGAATAACATTTTGGAAATAAAAAAGAGCAGCAGCAGCTAGGCCACAACCCACTCCCCCTCTTCTCCCTATCCGCCGCCTGCGCGCAGCACCCTGCAACCCCGCAGTGGCCCGCTCCAGCCCTGTACCCGTTTGCTCCTCTTCCCGTCGTCTTCCTCCTGCCTGGCACACTGCTTGGTGTCGCCGCCTCCGTCCATCAGCACCACTCGATCGCCGCTGTCCGCCAACCTGGAAGATGGGATAAGACCGCCACGATGCCCTGCCTCTCCCTTATCTTCTCCCTTACCCTCTGGAGCTCTCTATCTCTCGTTCCCCATTCGACCCGAATCCCTAGCCGCCGACCTCGTCGGCGCTCTGTCATCCCCGACCACCCCAGGACCAACTGAGGCCACCGTAGGAACCACCCCGGCGTGCTCGTTCTCCCTGCCAAGCGGAGAAAGCCGAAGCACCCCCAATCGACGTAATCATGACCTTCCTCCTCGACTCTAGCCGCCGTCTTCGCCATTGATTCCAGCCTCCTTGCTCCTCGCCGTCATCACCTATCGCTTCTAGGTGAGCTCGCGGTCCTCGTGGACCATCGCCCTGCCTCCCTTTCTTCTTGCTTTGGATATGCACCGTCGACCAGTGAGCTCTGCCACCAGACGCCGTCTGAGCGAGGCGGCGCCTCCAGGGTTAGGTCCGTCCCGGTTAGCTCGTTCTAGTGCGCTAGATATTGCAGCCACGCACGCTCTCCTTCGCCGTCCCCGTGCGTCACTTGGGAGCTCACCGTCGGGTGACGTCGTGCTGACGTCACTGTGACACCAGCACGCGCTCGGTCAGCGTCGGTCAAACATGGTCGGGCCCCACTTTGGCCACGTGGATGCTGATGTGGCTTTGGCCCCACACATTTGCCGCTATGGCTAGTCTCTTCCCCTGTGTAAAACAACCCCACCCCTATGCTGATGTAACAATGATGCACTAATTCATTTAAAAGGCTTTAATGATTCCAGAAAATGTAATAATCTTGTAAAATCAATAACTTTTGATTTATAAGTCAGAAAAATGTGAATAATATATCAAAATGTTCAGGAAAATGAGAACTACCTATCTAATCTATAATCATGCGTTGTTTAACAACTTTAATAGAAAGTTTAATTAGAATAACATAGTAACCCTCATAGGTGATTCCAGAGTTTCTCGGAATTAGAGTTTCTACCCCTCGAAACACTGATTAAACTGTCGAGCATGCTTTAGGGTTACATTTCAATAAAATTTAAATTGTCATATCATCATACTTGTTTGAGCATTGCATCGATTCCATGTATTGAATGTTTCCTTTCTTTCCGGTGTTTAGGTTCTTCCCGGTAGAATACAACATCGAGATTGAGTTTGAAGTCAGAAATCAACACCGTCGAAGCTCGAAGACCAATACTTGACCAACTATAATCAATTCAAGAACAAGGCTTCCGATGCTCTACTTATTGGATATCAACAGGCAAAGGAAAGCATTGTCCCACCATGATATAATCCTATGATTTTGAAAGCATTTCAATTTCTGCCATGATGCATACGATTCTACTGTGGTCTTTTATCGATAGACAGAGTATCCTATCTACTGCATTATTCCCTTTGAGCTTATATTACCTGGTCCACTACTCCTAGCTTAACTAGGTTTGGCTTGTGTGCACTACTAGAGCTTATATGTGTCTTGCTTAGACATGCATATAGCTGTCAGTGCTAATCCATCCAGCTGATGTATCAGATGCAGAGAATCTAGTATGGTAGGAGAACGTGATGAGATGAGATCAGTCATAAAGGTTAAACATGCTAAGGCTTGTATGGGAGGCCACGGTGGGATGTGGTTTTTCTTTTCCCATGCTCGCCACCACTAGGACTCGAGTTCTCGCCTTTGGACCAAGACGAGCATACAAACACATGGGGTTTATGGGGACCCCTAGATTGACTAACTTGCCTATTAGATTCCATGAGTCACATAGTTCGAGCGTTCCATTCGACATACGCATTGAAAACGTTTTCGAAAGAGGAGGTGAAGGAGGTGCATTCATAACAGATAGGGAAGCGTGGACCGGGTTGCTTGGGGTTGATGGCGCCCCTGGTAAACCAACCTCGCCTCACATCTTTAAGAAACAGCTTCAGGATTTCACCCGTTATGGCGGAACCATCCTTATTGCGTGACTCATGGTCTCGGCAAAAGCAAGGTAAAGGTCGTGTCTAACCACCCTATGTCGGCCTTCCAAGGAAGAGGGCTTATCTAGTGGCATTAAGAGTCAGTTAGTACGTGTGGGTAAAGTTGTACACCCCTACAGGATTAAATCTTTTCAAAAAGTCGTGTTCACAGTTATGAACGCTTGGTGAACGATTCTAAGATCATAAAGAACTATAACCTAATCGTAAAACTTGGTAGATCAATGTGTGCTTAAGGATGCTTCCTCATGGGTACGAGGGGTGATCCTAGTTGGTAGATGATGATGACTTGGTGGATATCAAAAGATAATGATCAATATTTGTAGTTGCTCTCTTATCCCCTTTTAAAATACTCTGAATAGACGAGCTTCTTCTCTCCTTGATTTTATAAACAAAGATGGCTTTATGCAGAACAACTCCACCAGCCATAAGTCTTGCGGAGTACACCCTGTACTCACCCTTGCTTTATTGATACTGTTGGAAGAGTAAGTGTTGCCCGAACATCAATTTGGTACTACATCGACACCGATGAGTAGCTTGGGGTTTCCGACCGGCATCCTGGAATCTATGGGTTGTGACGTCATTGTTATGCTTCAGGCCTCTTAGGCCATTTGTCAAGTTTGTTATACTTAATAGCATATTTTTCCTTCCGTTGTTTAATGTTTGTGGTTAGTGACCTCTGCTTGTAATAATTTGGCTCTTCTCTCAGTTATAAGCTTGCTGTAAAAGAAAATTGTGTCGTAGGGTCACTGCTGTGTTATCGATTCTTCACTGGATATCCTCGAGTTCAAGCACTACTAGGAAAACGGTCGTATGTGGCACACCTAAAAGGCCCATCTGTGGCGCACTAGTGGTGCGCCACAGGCCTTGCGCTACGGCTATCTCCTAGTCATGGCGCACTGCCTGGTGCGCCACGGTTATGTCCAGATAGGCGTAGCGCACCTGCTAGTGCGCCATGGATATGTTGGCAGGTGTGCTACGCCTTGGATCTTCTGTGGCGCACGTTGCAGTGCGCCATTAAGCTACGCAGGTGCGCTTTAGTTGTAGTGCGCCACATAAGCTGTGCCATGTGCGCCACGGGTGTCTTTTTTTTAATTTCAGGGCCAGATGATATACAATAAAGATTATATAGGCAGATATACACACAGATATAAGATATATAGTTATATATATAAATACACAATTCACAAAACAAGATTGAAACAAATACATATAGATAAGTCTCATACATGAATACATAAGTTATACATTGTTTCGATTAAGTTACAAAGTAGTTGGTGACATGCGAATACATGTGTCGATCGAACAAGTTAGAGCTCGGAAGCTCGCCTAGACATCTAAACTAGCTAGACACAAACGCAGGATAAACAACCAAAGAAGATAAGCATGATCACCACGACGAAGGTGTAGGTCTTCATCCGGTTCCTCGTCCTAACTCCCACTAGATAGCGCGTGTATCTAGCTTCCGCCTCCGCCATAGTGTTGTACCCTTTGTAGCTATTGCCGCTGAAATGGTGCACCTGTCTCCGGTAGTCTTCCCAACCATCGTAGACTCCGGGAACCCGTCCCTTATACACGACGTACCACGTCATCTACAAGTTGACAATAATAATTAACCGATGATTGAAAAAAAACATATATAATTAAAGTCGCATATGAAGATACACTTATAGAAAGTACTCCTAAATCAAAAAGACCAAACTCAAAAAGCATGCCTCATATATAACTAGGCTGTTCGACACAGGAATATGCTATGATGGAACTGTCCCCCAAGTAGGATGCACAACACCTGGACCTGTGCATAGCACAAGGCGGACAATCCCTTCGCAGCACATTCACATATAGTGTGCCACGATATTTCAATCATCAGCATTATTCTCGAAAAAGACCAAAATAACTCGAAAAGAATGCCTCATATATAACTAGCTAGGTCGTTGGACACATGAATATGCTATGATGGAACCGTAAGCCAAGTAGGATGCACAATATCTGGATTTGTGCATAACACAAGGCTTACAATCCCATCACAGCACATTCACATATATAGTGTGCCACGACATTTCAATCATCGGCATTATTCTCGAAAAAGACCAAAGTAAATCAAAAAGAATGCCTCATATATATATATACATAGGTCGTTGGACATAGGAATATGCTACGATGGAACTGTGAGACAAGTAGGATGCACAACACCTGGACTTGTGCATATCACAAGGCTCACAATCCCGTCGTAGCACATTCACAAATATATTGTTCCACGACATTTCAATCATCGGCATTATTCTCGAAAAAAGACTAATAAAGTAAGGAAAAAAAGAAGGACCAAAATGAGCAAAGGACCAAAGAGTAAGCAAAAAAACCAAGCATTGTTTGATATATAATAAAAATAAGCAACAGAAGTAAGCGATGATTCATAAACCTAATAAGATAAGTATAGTAGCATGTACACTTGTCCACATACACACAAAGGTCATCTATAGTTTGTAACTACAACTAGGCCAACATCAAGCCTTCTGGCTCGGCTTAGGGAACGGGAGGACGCCTTGTCTCGTCATGAACTTCCTATAGTCACCCTGCATCTCTAGGCGATCTTCTATGTCATGGTTATTCGGGATATTTCCTCCGTAGAAGATCCCCCCAGAAGTCATGACATCACGAAAGATGATTGCCCCAAACAGCTGCTGGATGCGATACATCTCTTGTCTAATATCTGAATCAGTGATCTTGGCCTTTGCTTTGGCCCACTGTTTGAGATGATCTGGCAGCGTAGAATTCTGCTGGTCAAGTAGGAACGCCCTCATGTGATGGAGTGCGTAGTAGGCTTCCTTCTTACTGTTTTCCGGCTGCTTCATGCAGGGGAACTCCGTTACGTGGTTGAAGACGTGCCTGTCGAACTTGACCTTCGTACACACGAAGGTGGTGCCTTCCGTCGAGGCATAGCCACTGAGAGCATCATCCAGAACTTCCTTGATCTTGTCGTAGTTTTTCTTCTTTTCTAGACTCCCCGAGTCGAAATACGTGGCATGGGAATGCTTCGGCAATAAGGAGATGAGCGTGCAGTGTTCATCTCTGCGCAAAAAATTCAAATGGAATATGTTGGAAAAAGAATGATGATAATCTAATAAAGTCAATCGACGGTGGCGAGTGAATAACGACTTACTCGGGAAAGTAAGGCACGAGAATGTATTCCTTTGTCTTGTTCGCCACGAGGATTCTTTTTAGGTACGAGGCCACGATACGTCGTTCAGCGGGGGAACCCAATAAGCCATCACGCATGTAGTAGGGGTCCACTATAGCGATGCCCGGTGTGTTCTCTCTAATGATCTGCATGGCCAGGCTGAGAGAAAACAAGTGGACCATGGTATAGTGCAGCGGGTATAGGTGGAACATATTGAAGATGTCGTCGAACCGCAGGAAGAACAGATCCGCAGGGGCATTGTCGACGAAGCCCAAGCCTAGTGGCACCTTAACGACGAATACCGGGTGCGAGGGATTTTTCTCCGATAGAAGGCGTCTCTCTATCGTTAGCTCGCCATCATGCACACTCTGCAGTTCCGAACTGGTGAGCCTCCGCAAATTCTTAGGTAGCATGGGCTCACCCGCCACATGAATCCTCCACATAATACCCTCGGGTCTTGGTGGCCCGTCCCGAAACCTGATCGGATTTGCAGTTGACGCCACCGGCTGGCTCGAGCTGCTAGATTATCTTTTCCTGCCCTTTTTTCCTTTTGGAGAGCGGGCAGGCACCACAATCTGAGCACCGGCCTCCCTATGTAGTGTGTCAGGGCTTAGAATAAAGGGTCGGTTGGTTGTATCAGCTGGCTCTGTAAAGGCGCAAGATGCACTACTAGGAAACAGGCTGTTAGTGGCGCACCCGAAATGCGCGCCTGCATCATCTACGTCATCGCTTATCCAACGAGTGTATCCATCCATGAAACCATGGCGGAGCAGGTGCGCCTGTAGATTCCCGGAATCTGGGTCGATCACCCAGTTGAGTTTGCATCTTCTGCACGGACATCTTATATCCGTCTTGTTATTTCGTATCATGTCGGTCGTCGCACATTTCAAAAATCTAGCCACAATGCCTTCGCTCATTATGCGGACCATTTTTGCCTGCACGGTGTACACGGTACAATTTTGAAGTATATTAGAACCACATAATGAATGCATGCATGCAATGGTCGATAGAAAATTTCGGCATGACCTATCCTAAAATTAGGACCTTTGCGAAATGCCAAAATCTTGCCAAAATGGAAATGAATCAACATTTTGGCAAAACAAATGGCAACTTGTTCACATACAAACACAAGAGAGAGAGAGAGACCGATCCATACACACATGAACATATCATTATCCTCTCCATACACACATGCATGAGCATCATCGATACTCTCCATATACACACACATATGACCATCGATCCTCTCCACATACACACATCATGAGCATCGATCATCTACATACATATGAGCACATCATCCATATACACATGAACACATCCTTACATGGACAACTTACCGAGATGAGAGACTGATCGCGAGAAAGATGGAAAGGAGAGGTGCGCGCGTCGACCGGAGAAGGATAGATGAGAGACCGGAGACCTCCTCTATTACTTATGTAACATCCAAAGCAAGTTTTACATGCTAAAAATGGTGAATGTGTGGAGAAATTGAGGTGGGAAGGAGAAGATCCCGACTAGATCTAAGGAGGAAGAAGAAGGGGAAAGTGAAGTGTGGGGTGGTGGATGTGGTCACACATGTGCACATAAAGTGCTGTCCTAAAGAAATTGACACATCCGTGGCGCACACGGCCCTAGTGCGCCACAGGGAGTACAAACATCTGTGGCGAACTAGGCCATGTGCGCCACGGATGCTCCTACTCCCTGTGGCGCACTAGGCCGAGTGCGCCACAAAAGTTTGTGGCCGTTTCAGAGCAGAGGGGGGCATGCGCTTAGGCGTAGCGCACCACCCCCATGTGCGCCACAGATGACACTAACAACCGTGGCGCACATGACTATAGTGCGCTACAGATGTTTGGCGTGCGGCCAACAGGGCCCTGTCCCACACACATCTGTGGCGCACTATAGTCATGTGTGCCACGGTTGTTCTAGTTATTAGTAGGGCACTGCCCACAGGTGAGCCACGCCTATTTTAGCCGTGGGGCACTTCAACCATGTGAGCCACGGATGTGCTGATTACCTATAGCCGTTCTCCTAGTAGTGATGGAGGCGTCTCCTGAGAACCAAACAGACGCTTGGTGATAGTGGATTTCTCTGTGGGGCCACCAGCTAGGTCTTCATTGCTAAACTGAGTGTTGAAGAAGTGATCATTCCAGTCTTCGTCGTCCTCGGCCGGATCCTGCGCCATGTGCATATCATCAACATGATCATCCGACCCACCGCGTGGAGGTGACGGCGAGGGCGGTAAGGGGGCCTTGCCACCGCTTGTCGCTGGCACGACAGGCGGTGCTATTGTCTGTGGTGTGATGGCCCCCGCCATCCCCAAACGGATCATGCTCTTTGGCCATTGCAAGAATAAGCCGAAGCAACTTCTGAGGATAGCCGGCTCTTCTTCATCCGCTCCTGGGGGTTGAATGGGAGGTTCCAGGTCGTCGCAGCTCCTTAGCACCCGACTAATTTTAACCCTGTGCACGCTATCTGGCATCGGCCTTGAGTGGAACATGCGCTGCAAGGGTTGAACGATGGTACCCTTGGCAACATCCCTCAGCTCGTTGTTCACGTAGCATAAGAGAGTGCAAGGAACATCCGTCTGCAGAAAACATGTACGGTGTCGTCAGAGATGCCATAAGAGTAATAGATGGCGTGAAAGGCGGTAAAGCAATTTGTTTACCGTGATGGCGTCGAGATCGTCTAATGTCGAGGCACCGCATACAGCGACGGGTGTGCAAGAGACGGAAGGGCTGCTTGATGGCGCGGTGCTGGCCGCCGGTGTATTCTCCCTACCACCGGGTGCTTGGAGCTCCGGTGCCGCCGCGACGATGGCAGGGGGCCACCAAAATGTACTCCGGCACCGCGGTGATGGAAGGGGGAGTCACCAACACTTGTGGCGCCGCGGTGCTAGCGGGCGGAGTCACAAACATGTAGTTCGCCTGATTCGTCGGCGCCGCGTTGTTCGAGTGGCTGCTGACCATGCTTGGTATCGGGCACGGCCCTACTCGACCACCCGCACTCCAGTTCGCTATTGACTCCACCAAGGTAGGCAAGAAGGACATGAGGGTGATTGCCAGGTTGTCTTGGACGATCTGCGGGATCCACGCCACTTGTTCCTTAAGTTCTTGAACCTCGAAGTTTTCCTCCTCGCTCCTTCCCGACGATGCCACATGCATCCTCGATGGTGGACCAAAATGATCCACCCAATTCTTACCCCCGAGGCCGGCCAGACGGCCAGCCAACGACGGCTTCTTCGTAACCGGCTCTATTTTCTTGGCCGGTTCATCGCCCTGTTAAAAGGGTTATCCCACCGCGTGGCCGCCGTCGACCCCTGGGATGAGCAACCCTGGGATCCATGACTAGCAACAATTTCCTCCTCCTGCAGAAGAAGTAATAGTGAATCATTTAGATCATCGATTAGAATGCAATCGAGTTGATCCGCGGTAATTATATTACTTACCACAATTCCTCGAATTCCTTCACCGCAGGATCCACGGTGAGTTGTTTGGTTTTTGGGTCCACATGGTAACGGGCCCTGATGAAGTTTCGAACCTGCCCGGGTTCAAATTTCGCAAAGGGGTTTTCTATCCCCTTGGATCTATACTCTTCGTCCTCCTTATTCCATTTGGCCTCAGCGGTTCTGTATCCACCAGATCTGAGATGGTGATGACCTATATTCATTGCCTGCAGCACCTTCCCCGATTACTATTGGCCAGGGCTCTTTCGGATTCACGCCTCTCCTTGAACTCCCGGAACTGATCTTCGGTGATCTGCGGGTCAATCTTCTGGATCTCCTCGAGACTTTTGCCTTCTTTATAGATCTTCTTATTTATCCGGGTTCTCCAACTGGCCAGGCTGGTGCTCATCTTTGTGAGGGCGGATTTGTTTACTTCGTTCCCATGATAATTTGTGTTCTGATACTTAGCGGGGAACTTGTATCTTGCGTGCAGCTTCTCGAAGAGGAGTGTGCGCAAGTGTCCATTATCTTTATGCCGAAGATTCTCGGTGTTGATCGAGATGGTTGTCCGGGTGATTGCCGCCACTTGTCCACCGTACCCTTTGACGACAAGGGCGGGCTCCAAAGGAACCCCTGATGGGCTCACTTCGGTAATTTCCTCCCTGACGGTGCCGACCATGTTCGGGCGCCGTTCCTTCGGCTTCTTTTTCTTCTTAGGATGATTGCTACCACTCCATGTGCCCTCGCCGCCATCAGTGGTTTCATCACCCGCCGTTCCTTCGGCTTCTTCCTCCGCGTCTTCCATCTCATCATCCTCGCTCTCCGAAGGATGGTATTCTTCATCGTCTGCTAGCCGCTGGGTCGCCTCCCAGAATGTCAATTGTTTATTCGGAGGTCTGAGTTCTCCTTCAGCGCTGATGCACTTAGAACATCCTGCCTCATCGTTGTCACACATCTTTGCACTAATAAAAAACAAATAATTGGTTAAATGCACGGAAAAATCTGGCATGACCTTTGCTAATTTTCTTAAACTAGGAGTGCCCGATTTCTGCCGAAACGGAAGTTAATGAATATTCCTGCAAAAATCGGGACTCATTTCATACAAGAACCTGCATACACGACATAATAAAGTGCTTCGTACAAGGACAAGCATAGCCAGCACAGCCAGTACATTACCAGCACATATAGTTTTCCATAGTACATTACCAGCACATATAGTACATTACCAGCATAGCCAGTACATTACCAGCACATATAAGAAGTCATATTCATACAAAAACAAATTACAAGAAGTCATATTCATACAAAAACAAATTACAGTTATAGCACAATCTGCCATCTAGACTAGGACAATTATAGCAGCTTCGCCTGGTCATCCATGTTAGATTGTTCAGATCCAGAATACCAGTTCAGACATGTTCTTTGCAAAAGCCAGTTTAGAATGATGTTGTGTGAGATGTAGTACCATTTCACTGGGACTTTTTTTTACAAGTCATACCACCCAAATGAAGAACAGAAGGGTACTCCTACACCCATCACAGTAGAAACCATCAATATTGATAGATAAAAGTACTGAAGCTAGCATACAATTCTCTAGACAATTCTATCAGTAAAATATGGTCACCTACATTGTAGCTGTTCAATAGGAGAGCATATCTGTTCTAGGATAAATCATCATATGGATAAGTTGGATCTACTACGAGGGCCAGTCTCTTTCTCAAATCACTTTACTTTTTTGCAGTGATTTATCTTTTGATATAGGTTAGCATATGTGAGACCACGGCATGTGTCACCCATACAGCTTGGATCCAGAATGGAACTATTCAAGAAAACATTTTATTTGGGCGGCTGATACATCTAGAGAATTTAAGTTGCCTTGTATCGGAAGTGATATGGTAGCCCACACACTAACTAACTCCGGGCATGGTCCTCCTTCACGCCCATAGCCCACAGGCGCTTTTGGCAAAGAACAACAAGGCTTGCGTAGTGTCACGCATAAAACAACATGTCGCATGCCCCAAAAGGGCGAGCGATTTGCTCCCAAGCAACATCAGGACCCAGAGGTTTATGGAGCCAGGCACTAATAACATATTAAGTACCTTTGAAATTTGGATAACATAATCTATCCTTAACAAGCTCGTAGTTCTTCGCTAGGGCTAGAAAAAGTACCGGCTAAGTGGTCACCTTTCCTTGCACGCCTAGAGGCTTTGTTATTTCAGATGGTCAGGCTCAGGTTCAAACCACTACTACAGATCCCCCAAATCAGGCCCCAGCACTACGTCAACAATGGACATGCTTCCCAGAATTCATGCTAAAACTCCAGGGAAATCATGTCTAAGTGTGCAGGCCTATGATTACCCCTTCTAAAACAAACCATTTATGTCGCCTTCTGCTTGCCACTTAATCAGTTTATACGGCTAGCAGCCTGGGTTTTCAAAATTACCAGCCAACATTATCCCCTACTCTTACCGTCTTGGTGGATTTGTTATTCCAGATGACGGGGTCCAGGTTCAAAAAAATTTGATGATGACATTACTGTTTGGCAATTCATATAATTTATTAAATTTAGAATATGGGCAACAGAAACAATTTTAAATGAGCAAGGAAGGCACTTGATGCCCAACTACAACACCCGGAACATGGACGCGCTCATCTCCCCCTTCAACAGCAAGGTGAAGGGCATGGTGAACACGCTGAACGTCAACCTCCCACAAGCCAGGTTCATCTACATTGACAACTTCGAGATGATCTATGAGATCCTCAAACCCTAGCTAACCCGTGGAGATAGGGAGAGAGGGAGAGAGGGAGAGAGGGGAGGGGCTAACCTCTAAGACGAGGATGACGCTGGCGGGCGAACGACGACGAGAGAACGACGGCCTTCTCCTCCTCTCGGACACGGGCGGACTCCTCCTCCTCCTCGGACACGCGCGTGGGACTCCTCCTCGGACGCTGGCGGGGATCCTCCTCCACGGCCTCCTCCTCGAGCGGTGGCTGCTGGGGGGATCGAGTGCGGCGACGGCTGGCAAATCGAGCACAGCGGCGGCGGGGGGGGATCGAGCGCGCTGGGAGAGATGGGGATCGATGAGTGTGTGAGATGGTGGAGAGTTGGGAATGATGACGTGGATACAACCCAATAGGCGTAGCGCACTATGCCAGAGTGCGCTACGGATATCTATAGCGCACTCGGGCTAGTGCGCTACGCCTTTCTGGGTTGTAACCACTCTATAACAACGCTGCAGCACTCCTTCTAGCAACTACACTTGCCTATCCCACTGGTTCTGCCCACTGCTCTATTCTAAACTGGTGAGCACCCAGGTTCGAATCTTGGTGCCCCTTTTTTTATTTTTATTTTAAAAATACTTTTAAATGTTCCAAAAAATGCCCAAAAGTGATAATATATGTCATAAAAGTGGTACAAATATGATTCAAAGTATAACTAAATTTCATAATAATTTGTCGATGAATATTACAATCTTTTTTCGACCACGCGTTTTACAATATTTTTTGAGCTAGCGTTTTACAATCTTTTTTCCCTTCTTTGTCACGGTTGAATAATTTAGCCCGGGCACTTTAATGTTTCTTCTTTCGAACGGGCTACCTTTTTTAGGTAGGGTTGTCCTTTTTCTTCTTGTGATGTATGTTGCTGCATCGTAGTCGTCGTCATCATCAATCTTTTGATCGCCGTACTGGTCGAAGTCTTGCTCGTTGGCAACTCCATCCATTCCGATGATGTTTCTTTTTTCTCTCCTCACGACAACACGGCTAGGCTTTGTTGGGTCGGTAATGAAAAAACATTGGTCCACTTTGGTAGCCAGTACCCACGGTTCATTTTTCGCGGCCACGTTCGCACCGGCGGCCTTGGATTTGGCTGCTTCGGGTATAACCATGGTTGTGAAATACCGGTCTTCTCTTTCGACGCTCTTTGCCCATCTGACACGGAACATCAGCACCTTTTCTCCACAGTAGTCGAGCTCCCAGATCTCCTCGATTCTTCCATAGAATCTTTCCTTCACGTTGTCATCGGTGTAGAATTCCGACGTTACGCCTGAGTTCTGATAATCACACTTGTTGTCCTTTTCCTCCGTGTAGAATGTGTAGCCGTTGATATCATATGCCTGATAGGTCACCAGGTTTTGCATCGGTCCCTGCGACAAGGTGAATATGATCTTTTCTGTGTGAGAAGAATGCGATCGCGGGGGATTATCAAGGAGCGTCTGCCTAAACCAACGCGTGAAATCTGAGTTGTGCTCTTTGATTATTTCTCCCTGTGTCCTCTGTACGCCCCAGTCATTGTACTTCTTCTCGATTAACCATTTGTGCTTCTGTACCCAAGGATCGACCAGTTCTAAATGCTGTAGCGCGACGAGGTTTGCTCGATCAAAGTCTACGCGTCGAAAATCGAAGTCTGCATGCAGTATGCGACGACCCTCTCGGTGACCAGATCTGTCGAGCTTGCCAAGGTGCCTGTTGACAGGAAGACCGGCAGGGTTCTCGATGTCTAGATAATACGTGCAGAAAGAGATGCACTCTTCGGCCAGAAAGCCCTTGGCTATGCTTCCATCTGGACGGGACCTGTTGTGAACGTATCCTTTGATGTGTCCGTTCATCCTTTCGAACGCCATCATGCTGCGGAGGAACATCGGCCCGAGTTGGACGATGTCCTCCACGACATGGACCAGCAGATGCACCATAATGTCGAAGAATGCGGGTGGGAAGTAGACCTCAAGCTTGCATAGTATCACCACGATATCCTCCTGTAGCCTCCCGAGCTGATTCACGCCAATCAACTTCCTAGAGATGACGGCGAAAAACTTGCAGAGGCCAAATAACGTTTCACGGACGTGCTCATCCATTATCCCTCTTAGTGCAATCGAAAGTACATGTGTCGTGGTTTTGTCGACACGTACGCCATAGGGGTATCCCAACGACGAGTTTAGAGACGTGGGGGTAGACGGAGAGCGTCCGGGTCGGCATGACACAGTTTACCCAGGTTCAGATCTCACGACGGTGGCGAGATCCTACTCCTGCTATAAATCACTATAATGGCAATACGCCGAGTTACAGGATTGGGGGTTTGAAAAGGATACAGATGCCGCCTAGAGGGGGGGTGAATAGGCGGTTTAAAACTTTTACGAGATGGGCTTAACAAAGGCGAAATAAAACTAGCGTTTACTTTGTCAAGCACAAAACCTATATAAACTACGGTTCACCTATGTGCACCAACAACTTATGCTAAGCAAAACAGGCAACTATGTGATAGCTAGATATAAGAAATCAAGCACGAAGGCTATCACAAAGTAAAGTGCATAAGTAAATAGCTCGGGTATAGATATAACCGAGGCACGCGGAGACGATGATTTATTACCGAGTTCCTCCCATAAAGAGAGTACGTCTCGTTGGAGAGGGGGTGGTATCAAACCACCTACGCCACAAAAGGCCTCCCTTATTCTCCGGTGAATCTCACCCTAACGGGATCGATCCACACTTCCACTATTGGTGCACTTGTCGGTGGAACCGGAACCTCTCACAAGGTTGGGGCACTTCTCCACAACTTAATCGGAGGCTCCCAACAAACACCACCAAGGCCACAACCTGCAACACCAACAAACCGTCTAGGGTTCTAAGAACCCAAGAGTAAAAAGCTTCTCAACTTTCACTCACCAAATCCTCCGAGGAGAACTCAAACCGATGCACCAAATGCAATGGCAAGAACATAGAAAGTGCTCATCTCCTTCTCTCCCAAATTCCACAAAAGCTACAAAAGCTAGTGGGAGAATAAGAGAGGAAAACACACGAGGAAATCCACAAAAGAAACCCCAAGATCTAGATCCCAATATGTTCCCCTCACATAGAGGAGAGATGGATTGGTGGAGTTGTAGATCTAGATCTCCCCTTTTAAATCCCCCAAAAAGATTCAAGAAATATGGGAGGAATTGGGAGTATTTACAAGCTCTTGAAGGTCAAAACAATGGAGGAGAGAGAGAATACAAGCCACGGGCCTAAGGAGGAAGAAGGGGTCTATTTATACCCCTCCCCAACGAAATATGACCGTTTGGGACCTTCCAGGACGGATAATCCGCCCCTCCCCCGGATATTCTGGGTTCCCCGGGCCAAAAAAATGGCTAAGGACATGGCGGCGCGAGCCTCAGTATAGGGGCGGATATTTGGGGCGGATAATCCGCCCCCGAAGGGCCAAAAAATCTGCCCCCGTTACTGGGAGCCACACCTCAAAGTCCTTAGCCGTTTTCCAAAAATTGGGCCGGATAATCCGCCCCCATGGCCGGATAATCCGCCCCCTTGAAAACTGGCAGGAACAGCAAAACTGAAACCATCATAACTTTTTCATACGGACTCCGATTTTGACGATCTTGGGCTCGTTTCGAAGATAGTAACGATCTCTACAAGATCATGCAGGGAACCATCATAGTACAGAAATGGAAGATAGAACCAAATGATGAAAGGTTTAACCTATCTATAAAAGACAAACCGGTAAAACCTCCAATATCGAAAACACAATAGAGAATGCATATGAAATCCGTTTTCGATGAACTTAAGATTGTCATAGAGATTGACACAATATCTAAATCCTCTCATGGATAAGAACCAAATAAGAACCAAGAAATATGATGCCAAGTATGCAAAGGTTTGAGCTCTCACCGAGGGATATGATCAAGTTACTCACTTGAGAGCCCCTCTTGATAGTACGGTTATCTATCATATAAACCGGTCTCTCCAACTAACACCACGAGACCAGTTAGAAAGAAACCCTATCAATATCAAACCTTTGCCTTGTATATTCCACACCTCAGGATGGAGCACCTTTCTTGATTGCACTAGCTTGGTGAAGATGCTCCCCCATACTCCACTATGGAAGAGCCTCTCTTTTAGGCATATCTTCACATATCCATGATCACCATAAGGATGGCACGATACACTTGAGATCATCTTATGAAACCTTGATCAACACTTGATCTTCTTCACTTTATTCTTATTCCAACCTTGAAGCCACCATATGGTTCAAGCATTGTCTATGGACAAATCCTACAAGTAAAACTCAACGCAAACATAAGTCCATAAAACATTGTCATTAATTACCAAAACCACACATGGGGGAACACATGTTCTTTCAATCTCCCCCATTTTGGTAATTGATGACAATCCTTTGAGAGGGTTTATATAATCAACTTAACGAATAAAAAATGGTTGCGCCAACATCAAATACTACACAAGTATGTGATGTTGGTACGCCCATAATATATAGAGCAAGCTCCACAATATATGCGTGTGTGATGAACCATTACCATTGGTGCAGTTTCCTCTATATATTCAACATGAAAAGCAACAACAAAGATTCAAGTTCATGAGAGGCAAATGCTTAAGGACAAACTTCCCTTAAACCCTCCAAAACATCTCCCCCATTGGCATCGATTGCCAAAATGGGTGAATAGTTCTAGACGACCAATATAGTAATAATTCCTCCAAAGGTGTGTCTTCGCACGTATACAATGATTAATACTTGGGAGGGAGTAGAACTATATCGAGGATCCGAAGATTGCCAAAGGAATAAAATAAAAGACGGAAGCAATCACAAGATCCGACAAACCAATTTGAAAACAACAAATGAGTCCAAATGGAAACTACAAGATATTATGATATGAGCAAAAGAGTGTTTTAAATAACAAATAGAGAAGCTCTCCAATATTTGTGCACAATTTTAAAACAAATGCATTGGAATACATAATGCACAAATATGGAATCCTTGTTCCCCCATAAGAATTTAAAACACAACACATAAAAGATCAAATAAATGCTTAAATAGAATTGAGAAGCTCCCCGAGATTTGTGCATACTTTAAAATCTGTGTATTTCAATACAAAAATGCACAAATATGGAATCCTCACTCCCCCATAAACATTTAAGGCACAATAAATGAGACAGAAGATAAATGAGCATTATTAAATGAATTAGATGAGCTCCCCAAAGATAATGCACCAATTATGATAATTGCATTTGGGAACAATGTGCATAATCATGGAATCCTCACTCATCCAAGTTCATTGAACAGTACAAGGCATGAGAGAACAAATATGAGTGCCCAAAGATGCAACCAATAGGAACAAGTACCCATAGGCAATTAAATTTGGAAGCCACCAAAGAATCAAAAGGAATAGAAAGGTGGTCTCCAAGGATTAAAAATCAACTAACATTATCTTCACATATGTGTGTATGTTTCTAAATGGATAACATCACAAAGACATATGCCCATAACGAAAAAAGCACACACAAGGAAGATATACAATAAATCACATAAAAGGACAAAACCAACTCCCAAAAAGAGTAAGGTTCCAACAAATAAACCAAACTCTCCAAACTTTTTATGATGGCACAAAATACCAAAATGAATAGATCAAACTTCCAAGCACATAAAACCCGATATGGATCAAACAAGGAAGCATAAAAAGATTGTTCTAGATAATATATGAGAGCTACATTATATAGAATTTTCTTTTGAATGCAAAATGCACACAAATGGGATCATCACTACTACCTACAATAAGTAAAACACAAGAGGACATCAATAAAATAAGAAGATCCAAAAGAAGCAAGGAATGCTTGGGAGACAACACAAAACATTTTCTTGGCCAAAGATAGGATAAAATTAAAAAAAGGCCAAAGTGAATATGATCAATAAATTCTACCATAAATTGAGTACTCATTGTCCAAGGACAAGAAATATTGGGAATAATTTTCCCAAGGTAGCTTGCATGGATATCCAAGATCATAGTCACAACAAGAAGCATATAACAAAATATAAGAATTAAGCATGATACTTCGAACAAGATTCTTGGTAGCTTCCAATAGTCACAAAATCACTAGTGATTGGATTAACTTGAAGCAAATGGTTTCCATGATGATATAGAGATCTAAATATGAGGAAACACATACCAAGAAACACTCTCATATACAAGATCCAAAATATGATCAATAAATGCATTCAAGCAAATTGGAACTTGTAAGAGCAAATGTGTCACATAGGCGCTAGATAATTATCCATATGAATTCTAAGTGACACAACCTCAAATATTAACATTTTTTAGGATTGTAATATGCACTAAGCATATGATTCCCCCATAATGTGATAATACCATAAAACCAACACGAGGCAACAGATCCAAATAGATATAATTAATGGACATTATAGAACTTAAATTTCTCATGTACACACATTTTTAGGATTGTGGAATGCCTGAGCATAACACTCCCCCAAAATGGGATAGTCCATTAATCTCTCACAAGAGCCAAATAAGATACCAAATATAACCAAGAAAGGCTCAATCATAAGAAACACACATACATCGTGTGCCACCTAATCATACACAAAAATATGCTTGATTCCTCAAGATAATTAAGTGGAAATCACAACATGTACAAGAGCATGGAAGATACAAAACCAACACATGCACAAGGGGGCGAGTAACTTTCAATGTAATGAGTTAAGCATATGTTACCGCAAGGAGGAACATTGGATATATAGTAGAGGCAATATAATACACATGACTTGACTTGACAATTACACTAGATGAAGATCCCTCAATTCTTCATAATGTAACCAAGTCTCCAATGCCCTCCAACCAACACCTATTGATCAAGTTTTAGCTAGATGGTCCCCAACCAAGTTGGGTCCTAAGAAGTTAGTAACAATAGGCTTGGCCACCCAAATGGTTCTTTTCTTGACACCACATTGGGCACAAACAAATTTGGCAAACACATTGCCAACCTCATCCTTACAAAGAGAATAAGAATCATCAATAATGATAGGATTGGATGAGGAGATACCAATAGTGCATGAGGAAGAAATGTGCCCCTTCTCACGGCATATGTAGCAAGTTCTTATCTTGCCATCTTTCTTCTTAGGTGAAGCCACAAATCGAGGAAGAGCTCGAGTAGTCCTCTTAGGAAGAGGCCCGTCAATGACTTGAGGTGGGGTTTGAGGTCGCTTCCCTTGTTGCTTCACACTAGGAGGCTGTTTCTTCAATGGGCAAGATCTAACATGGTGCCCTTCTTCCTTGCACTTGAAGCAAACAATGTTGGCCGGATTCTTGACTTGAACTTGGCCATTTTTCTTGTTTCCCTTATGCTTCTACTTGATAGTGGACTTGTTCTTGACATTGGAGTTGAATCCAAGCCCACTCTTGTCATTGGGGGATTTTTGCACACTCAAGATTTTGTCGAGTGCATCCTTCCCTTGATGACCCTTTTTCAAGTCATTCTTCAAAGAAGTGACTTGATCCTTGAGCTCTTTGATTTCTTCGACATGGTTAGTTTCAACAAAAGTACTAGAGGAAGTAGATGCTACATTGTTAGAGCAACAAGGCACAGAATGTAATTCATCACGAGATATAGCATGGTTGTGAGAGGATGAATTACAAGGACTAGCACATGGAAATATAACATTTGGAGTAGATATAGTGCTAATGTCCACATGAGGTCCACTAGATGTTACCTTTGACACGATGGCCTCATGATCTAACTTTAGCCTACCATGGGAGACTAGAAGATCCTCATGCGAGCTCGAGAGCTTAACATGACTTTCTTCTAATTTCCCATAGTTGCTAGTTAGCAACGCAAGTTGATCCTTTAGCTCAACATTCTCCTTCAAAATAGATGCTTCACAGGAAATAGAGTTAGTAGCACAAGCATCATCACTATTAGCAAGAGGTGACGGCAACTTGGCAAGCTCTTTTGAGTATGAAGCTTTAAGTTGCTCATGCGACTCGGTGAGTTTGATGAGCTCCCTCTTAACGACCCGAGAGCCATTTTCGAGGTGCTTAAAATCCTCAACAAGTTTAGCATAAGCAACGTCAAGTTCATCATTTTTAATCTTGAAGGAGTTTGCCACCACAAGTTCTCTATCATGGTATTCCTTTAGTGTAGATAATTCTAGAGTAAAAGTCTCCTCAAGATATTCTTTGGTGGTTTGTTCTTCTTCAAGGGATTCCTTTAGTTGAGAAATTTCATTAGCATACTCACGCTCAAGTGCAAACTTTTCATCAATTATGTTTTCTTGCTCCTCAATTTGTGCTTCTAACTTATCAATATGGTCTTTGCTCTTAATAGCAAAGTCCAAGATTTCAAAAAAGTTAGGGCAAGCAATATTATTCTTAACAAGGGCACGATAAACAATCTCACCATTTTCATATAAATCATCAATATCAAGCTCTTCTTCCACATTATCCACATCCTCCTCATCACAAGAGGTAGTGGGTTCCAAAGGAGGAGTTATCTTTGAATCCCTAGCCATAAGGCATAGGTGGGTACCGGAAGAAGGTGAAGATGAGATTGCATTTGTGGCTTCATTCAAAACCTTGTCTTGGCCCATAGAATCTTTAGTTTCCTCTACATGGTTAGCAACACAAGAACTAGAGGAAATAGAAGCATTTTTATCATGGCAACAAGAAAACACGAGCATATCATCATAAGATTTATTCAAGTCATTTCTACATGATATGCAAGGACTATTAACACAAGCATATAAGAAGTTTGTAGTGCTAGAAGTGTTAAAGTCCAAAGATAGATCATTGCAACTAGATAGAGATGATGGATTATAAATAGTAAGCACACTATCCAAATTGTAATTTCTATCACCACTCACCATATCATTACCTTGTGAAAATTCACATGTTGGTGAAGTGGTAGAAGATGAGAACTCATCTTGACCGGAAGTGGAAGCAACACAATCATCCTCAACAATATTGGACACAACATATTTATCTTGAAGTTTTGTCCATAACTCATGAGCGCTCCAAAAAGGAATGATTGAAGAGGTAACTACATAGCTCAAAGCATTAACAAGCACATTAGAAGCTTGAGCATCGAGATATAAGTTTTTCTCATCCTCACAAGATAGATTTTTGAAATACATAGGAGGAGAAAAAGCTATATCTACAATACGCTCCAAATTTGGGTCCATGTCCCGAAAATGAATAAGCATACGAGTTTTCCATATATCATAATTTGTGCCATCGAATAAGAACATGTCATTGTGCACTAATCCCCTAGCCGACATCTTTACTCTCAAGGCGGTGAAGCCTAAAATGAGTGACCGGGCTCTAATACCAATTGAAAAGGATACAGATGCCGCCTAGAGGGGGGTGAATAGGCGGTTTAAAACTTTTACGAGATGGGCTTAACAAAGGCGGAATAAAACTAGCGTTTACTTTGTCAAGCACAAAACCTATATAAACTACGGTTCACCTATGTGCACCAACAACTTATGCTAAGCAAAACAGGCAACTATGTGATAGCTAGATATAAGAAATCAAGCACGAAGGCTATCACAAAGTAAAGTGCATAAGTAAATAGCTCGGGTATAGATATAACCGAGGCACGCGGAGACGATGATTTATTACCGAGTTCCTCCCATAAAGAGAGTACGTCTCGTTGGAGAGGGGGTGGTATCAAACCACCTACGCCACAAAAGGCCTCCCTTATTCTCCGGTGAATCTCACCATAACGGGATCGATCCACACTTCCACTATTGGTGCACTTGTCGGTGGCAACCGGAACCTCTCACAAGGTTGGGGCACTTCTCCACAACTTAATCGGAGGCTCCCAACAAACGCCACCAAGGCCACAACCTGCAACACCAACAAACCGTCTAGGGTTCTAAGAACCCAAGAGTAAAAAGCTTCTCAACTTTCACTCACCAAATCCTTCGAGGAGAACTCAAACCGATGCACCAAATGCAATGGCAAGAACATAGAAGGTGCTCAAGTCCTTCTCTCCCAAATTCCACAAAAGCTACAAAAGCTAGTGGGAGAATAAGAGAGGAAAACACACGAGGAAATCCACAAAAGAAACCCCAAGATCTAGATCCCAATATGTTCCCCTCACATAGAGGAGAGATGGATTGGTGGAGTTGTAGATCTAGATCTCCCCTTTCAAATCCCCCAAAAAGATTCAAGAAATATGGGAGGAATTGAGAGTATTTGCAAGCTCTTGAAGGTCAAAACAATGGAGGAGAGAGAGAATACAAGCCACGGGCCTAAGGAGGAAGAAGGGGTCTATTTATACCCCTCCCCAACGAAATATGACCGTTTGGGACCTTCTAGGATGGATAATCCTCCCCTCCCCGGATATTCTAGGTTCCCCGGGCCAAAAAAATGGCTAAGGACTTGGCGGCGCGAGCCTCAATATAGGGTCGGATATTTGGGGCGGATAATCCGCCCCCGAAGGGCCAGAAAATCCGCCCCCATTACTGGGAGCCACCCCTCAAAGTCCTTAGCCGTTTTCCAAAAATTGGGCCGGATAATCCGCCCCCTTGAAAACTGGCAGGAACAGCAAAACTGAAACCATCATAACTTTTTCATACGGACTCCGATTTTGATGATATTGGGCTCGTTTCGAAGATAGTAACGATCTCTACAAGATCATGCAGGGAACCATCATAGTACAGTAATGGAAGATAGAACCAAATGATGAAAGGTTTAACCTATCTATAAAAGACAAACCGGTAAAACCTCCAATATCGAAAACACAATAGAGAATGCATATGAAATCCGTTTTCGATGAACTTAAGCTTGTCATAGAGATTGACACAATATCTAAATCCTCTCATGGATAAGAACCAAATAAGAACCAAGAAATATGATGCCAAGTATGCAAAGGTTTGAGCTCTCACCGAGGGATATGATCAAGTTACTCACTTGAGAGCCCCTCTTGATAGTACGGTTATCTATCATATAAACCGGTCTCTCCAACTAACACCACGAGACCAGTTAGAAAGAAACCCTATCAATATCAAACCTTTGCCTTGTATATTCCACACCTCAGGATGGAGCACCTTTCTTGATTGCACTAGCTTGGTGAAGATCCTCCCCCATACTCCACTATGGAAGAGCCTCTCTTTTAGGCATATCTTCACATATCCATGATCACCATAAGGATGGCACGATACACTTGAGATCATCTTATGAAACCTTGATCAACACTTGATCTTCTTCACTTTATTCTTATTCCAACCTTGAAGCCACCATATGGTTCAAGTATTGTCTATGGACAAATCCTACAAGTAAAACTCAATGCAAACATAAGTCCATAAAACATTGTCATTAATTACCAAAACCACACATGGGGGCACACATATTCTTTCAGGGTTCTCTGTGTGCGGGTAGTGCTATGCACTTGTTGTTATTGTGCCCTAAGGGCTCTCGTAGGCTGTCTTATAAGAGCTCCAGGACCTATGGTTACATGGAGAGTCCCAGCCGGATACGGTTACAGAGCCCTAGACTAACACTAACTAGTCTTTGTGTCCTCCAAGGCTCCGGCTTCCATCTATGGCGGTGGCACGTCGCCTTCCATCTCCTGGCTGGACCTCCGTCTTGTCTATCAGCAATTGGGCCACCCGGTTATGCCATAGGCCTAACCACGAACTGTGGGCCACCCGGGCTTGCCGGTATGAGACTATGTCGTAGGTATACCCATTTGGTATATCCACAACAGTATCCCCCGCAGTTCTTCAAGATCCTCGCGTTCCTCCGTCTAGCTTTGAGCGTAAGTATCACGTCGTCTTCAAATTGTAGGCGTGCTTCGTGAAGAATCTTGGAGAGCTCCCATATCATATTCTCATCCGACTAAGCCTAGCCAGAGAGTTGCTTGTATGCTTCTGCGAACGAGTCCAAGGCGGAGAATTCTCTAATGAATCGTTAGTGATTCTTCCAAGCTCTAGGAAAGTCTCTAGTATCATCATCCACGCGGGACGGTATAAAAGCCGGAAAAAATCACGGCTACCGGGCCACGGTCGTAAAGGCTGCCAAATTGCCGACTTAGAGCCAGCAAAGTCATAGACATAAGAGCTTGCCGAATAATGGTCTTAGAGCCTCTCAAGTCATGGACATTCAGACCATCGAGCCGTGTAACCCAGGAAACTTCCGTGAAGGCAATGTTGATGTCAAGCCCCCAAGTTTCGCTAGCCGGATTCTTCACCGTCTTGAAAGTTTTGTTGACATTACCATATGTAGCCCTCGAGCATTGAGTCGGCTTCGTCGAAGGCGGCTTGATGCTCAAAAGAACATGCATAATTGTACATCAAACTATTATAGCCCCCGAGCGCCAAGTTGGAATTACTTCGGCTTGGTGCTCTAGAGAGAACTTCACAAAAATTCAGCATCAATGTAGCCCCCGAGCGTCAAGGTGGAATTCACATAAATTTTCCGTCTTGATGCTCAAAGAGAACTAAACCATGTCTTGGATATCATCGTAGAGTAGCCCCCGAGATTGTTCCGGCTTGGACGCAAGGCGGGACAAAGCTCTTAAATTAGAGATGTCAAGCCCCCGAGCATCGATCCGATATCCTCAAAGGTGGCTCAAGTCTTGGTCAAAAAGTGCAATTGTAGCCCCCGAGGTATCAAGCCTAGTAAAATCTGGCTCAAAACACCTTAATCCGAGGAAGACGGCAATGTTTAAGCGTCATATACCTGAAACATAAACGTAAAAATACAAATGTATTAAATTGTTCCTTTAATCGTGTCCAACAAACAAATGTAAGGCGGAACAAACATGGCCTTTGAACAAATGCTTTAAAGGTGAAACAATGTAGCAGATGGACACATAAAACTGTTTAGGAGGAAAAAACTCAACTAATTTTAAACAGTTTATGTAAATTTTTGTTTAAGCAAGTGCTGGCCTATCCATTATTCTGGTTTTTATGCTTGACCTTTCGTGAGACGGAAGACTCACAGCACAGAACTATGTCCTTAGATGATGATGCCCAATGGCACCGTCCAGAACCCAAGGCCAAAACGTCGGCTTTGAGTGCCGAAAAGCCACTAGTTCGGAATCCACATAAAAACAACAGAAAACGTGTATCCAGAAAACTTAATCTAACGCCCTAAGACGGGTTTTTGTATGATACTAGGGCCTTAAACGGTCAAAACTAGTGAAAAGTTTATATTCACGAGCACAAGATAAATCGTGAAAAAGATATGATAAAAATGAAAGCGGTAAAAGACTCAGAATATGAGTGAAACAATCTTAATCTTATGATCATAAACAATTCAAATAATAAATATAAATATAGGCTTAGCTGTTTAAGCGGAGTCAGAGTTGTTCGCGACGAAAACGAATCTATCCATGATGAAGCCAAAGCAGCAAAGTAATCCGGGTTGCTAATGTAACCGATGAACGAGTTGGACTAGTACGCATCTGAACATAGCAATCTATGAATTCAATCGAGATAGCTTGCCGCGATGCGAAGCCGGAAAATCGGCGGAGCACAGCGACGCGGAGCCACGCAACAAAGCCGACTTCATACGGAATCGTCACATGCTCGCATTGCTGCGATCCCTGATCGATCAGAAAACATGATGTCCTTGGTGAGGAAACTCACGTACAGTCGTCCTTGATTAGCTTTGGCTAATTGAGTACTTCTTGAAACTTGGGTCACACAGGCAAGGAGGCAGAATCAATCACGTACTCTAATGTAGCAACTAGTGAGATTACTCTTTCCTTGCTGTTTTGAGCATCGCCAGTACTGATGGCATCGTGCACTACCATGGCCGAATTAATTTGCTACAGGAACGCATCAATGCATGACAACACGGAAGGCAACGAGAAACCGGCAACTGGCCGGTTTGCTGACCGAAGACGCGATTTTCTCTAAGGACAGCTGCAGGCGAAACGGAAAAATTTCGAGCCTACAGGTCCGATCAGCTGCACGCGAGCTGCACGCGAAGGCAGCGATTGACATTGACGAAGATTTTTGCGATGCCGTTGACTTGGTCATACGCTCGAGAGGAGAGACGATAGATCGTCCTCGTACTCTTAAGAACGATAACGAAGCCAACGCACCGACGGAGATGCGATTTGGCCGCCTTCGAAGTCGGCGAGGGATCCCGCCCGGATCCATGTTGTAAGCGCCTCTTGCCCCACGGTGGGCGCCAACTGTCGTGGTTTTGTCGACACGTACGCCATAGGGGTATCCCAACGGCGAGCTTAGAGACGTGGGGGCAGACGGAGAGCGTCCGGGTCGGCGTGACACAGTTTATCCAGGTTCAGATCTCACGACGGTGGCGAGATCCTACTCCTGCTATAAATCACTATAATGGCAATACGACGAGTTACAGGATTGGGGGTTCGCTCTGTGCGGGTAGTGCTATGCACTTGTTATTGTGCCCTAAGGGCTCCCGTAGGCCGGCTTATAAGAGCGCCAGGACCTAGGGTTACATGGAGAGTCCCAGCCGGATACGGTTACAGAGTCCTAGACTAACACTAACTAGTCTTCGTGTCCTCCAAGGCTCCGGCTTCCATCTATGGCGGTGGCACGTCGCATTCCATCTCCTGGCTGGACCTCCGTCTTGTCTATCAGCAACTGGGCCGCCCGGTTATGCCATAGGCCTAACCACCAACTGTGGACCACCCGGGCTTGCCGGTATGAGACTATGCTGTAGGTATACCCATTTGGTATATCCACAACAACCTTCGTCATTAGCACGGCACAGTCGTGAGACTTCATGCCACTGAACCTCTGCTTCGCCTCGTCTAGGTATCTGCTTATCTTGCCCGTGTAGCCGTAAGGAAATTTGACTCCTAGAAGGCAGTTGAAAAACTGTTGGATCTCATCGTGGCTTAGAGTGAAGCAAGAAGGAGGGCAGTAATATTCGTTTTTCTTGAACTTTTTACCCTTCCGACGACCTTGTGTCGTCTCCGACTCATGATCATTGTCATATTCTTGATCATCAGGAGTAGTGCGTCCTCCGTGAAGCTCCTTTCGGATACCCATGAATATCAGGTCGTGCCTTGCTTTCGGACCATCTTTCTTCCTATCTGGCATGTTGATTATGGTGGCGACCAGACTCTCACACACGTTTTTCGTGATATGCATGATGTCGAGGCTATGAGGCGTGCGGAGAAACTTCCAGTATGACAACTCCCAGAAAACAGACCTTGTTTTCCATACCTTTATCAGCGGCTTGTCTTGCTGCCTCTTTCGCTTTTTTCCAGGCTTAGGACAATCTTTCCAGTTTTTGAGCAACTCTTCCACTTCTTCGCTGCTCCTACGCTCTGGGATTCCTCGGGTCTCGGATTTGCCATCGAACAGGTCTCCACGTTTTATCCATGGATCATTCTTGCTAAGTGTAGCATCCCAATTGTCTAACAATTGCAATGCTATTAGCCTAGTCTATATATATGCTACTTCCTATATATAATTGTTGCATCATAATTATATCATGCTCATGTCATCATGCCACCTTGCATTTGAGCATCATATAAAACCCTTTTTGTTTTGGTTCTTCTCTCATATACATTGTAAATTGTATTTGCCTCTTGATATTGTATTTGGTTATTGATATATTCTTTAATGCCCAAGTTGAGTTGGGGGCATATCTTTTATTCCACTCCACCACCTTTCTTGTCATCACCTTATAATTCCACCATCAAAACTATATATGGGCAATTGCATTTATTTGGTCTTTATGTCTAGCCCATATGTAGCAAGATGGATCCATTTCTATTTATACATGCTTCCATATATGATATATATTGTTCTCACAATATGGATTATGTGGAGCCACATGGCCACCTTTGCAAGCTATGTGAGTATAATTCCTTGTCAAGCTTCCACAGGGGTATTGTTTGAATATATGCTCCTGTATGAATATATTGTGGCTATTTGTTATCTAGTGGGACACACGCACTAGCTTGACCACCTTGTATCCATGCATGGTCATGCAAAATCCTTTCCATCTCCATCTTTTGTCCTACCTTGTTTTAATTTGATTTTTGAGTGGATCATCTCTCATCTCTCTCTCCCTCCTTTTGGCTTGATCTTGTTTGATCTTGCTAGAACCCTACCACCACATCAACCTCTCTCTATTCCTCTCTCCAAAACCCTAAACGACCTCACCACCACTTCCCTAGGCCCTCTATCTTTAACCTCCTCTCTAAAACCAAACCCTAACCCGAGCCCTAACCTAGCTACCTACCCCCTCCCTCCAACCCTAGTTCTAAGCCAAACCCTAACCATCCTAGCTCTAACCCGAGCCTCCCTCTCTAGCTAACCCTAGCTACCCATCTACCTCACCCCACCCTTCTCCTAAACCCTAACCCGAGGCTACTCTAACCTAACCCGAGCTACCCCTCCCCTTTTTCTTCTTCTACCGCCATGCTGGCCCCAGCTGCTACTCCCCACCTTGCCCTCTCTCTGGCCCACTTGCCATGCTCCTGCCCTGCCCAAGTCGAGCTCCAGCCCGAGCACGTGAGAGGAGGAAAAGGTGGCACCGAAAACCACCTTTATCTACCCCCCCACCTGCCACAGCTGGCCTTCCCCCTCTCCCTCCCTTTTTCCCCCTCCCGCACGGCTTCTCTGCCTCCCCAGATCCACCCCAAGCCTTGCCGTACCTCCCCTCTCTCTCCACCATCGCCAGATCCCGCCGCCAGCCGCCGCCGTCTACCTCTGTCCCTCGCCGTTCCAGCCGGCGTGCTCGTCGTGGAGGTGGCCTGGTAGACCGAGGAGGCCGCCCTGCATCGCCCAGTAACCACCAGCGAGGAGGAGAAGGACCCCGTCGGCTGCAGCACCGCAACACCGCCGAAAACCCTAGCTCCGCCCGGCGTCTGCGTCCTCGCCTCTCCGTCGTCTCCCAGCCCGATCCGACCGCACCGACCTCTCCGCGGTGAGCCTCTCTCCCTCCCCGACATGGTCCGCCTCGCCGTACCGCCCTAGTACCGCTTTTCGTTTCGTCGAGCAGACTGCGCGCGCCGTCGGCCACCGCGCCTGCTCGCTCCCGCGCCGCGATACGACCTATCTAGCCGCTAGCCGCCCTCCTGTCACCTTCCGAACGCCTGCCGCCCTGGTTACCACGCTCAACACGGGCGCCCGCGACCCAGGATCGAACCCCGCGCGCCGCGCTCCGCGCGAGCAGGCACCGATCTGTCGCTCGATGCAGAGAAGAACAACAGTACAGGGCCGTTGCCACTTTACGCTTAGCCCCCCCCCCCCCCTTTTTAATTCCCTGAACCCGCGCTCCCTCTAGGCCCACTTGTCAGTCTCCCGTGGCGTTTTTGCAAAAAGGGACCCAGCCTTCCTTTTCATCAACCCGCAGTCCCCCGCTGTGCCGCGTGGCAGCCTCGCACTCGCCCACTGGCGTGTGGGTCAGCAGAGCCTCGGACCCCACCTGTCATTCACTGTGGCTAGGTAGAGTCGCGGTAGAAAAGAGTTTTTCGCACGCGTGTGCCCCGCCAGCCGCTGGCCCACCCGTCAGTGACTGTGGCTGGGTCTGTCTGAGTATAAAATGGTTTCTGTTTATCTGTTTTAATTTAACCTTTTCAAAATTGTTTTAAAGTCAAATTCAAATCTGTTTTAAATAACTTTTCAAATATTATTCCAAATAATACATGTAATATATGTTTTAAAATCAGAAAAATGTGAGGAATTCAAATATGCCCTTCAAAATATTATTTGAACACTTTAAATCTCGAGTTGATTAAAATTACAATAAAATGCCCTTTTTCCTTAATTAATTAATAACTTTTGTTTTATAACTCCAAATTTAACAAATAATATGTCTAAAATGATTAGCTCGACGAGACCTTTCTGTTTATGCATTCCACGTTCTGAATTGCAGCAGGCATCATATAAAAATAAAGTATATAGCAACTTATTTGAGTATAAAATATGATTAAAACTCCATAAAATGCTTATTTCTTGTATTCCACACCTCACCCATGCCATGCTACTTTATTGCCATGCAAATTGTGCATCATTCATCATGGCATGATTGTTTGCTTGTCGCATTTTATTCATATGCTTGTGCATTTTATTTATGTTGGCCCTTGTTTGTTTGGTTCTTCTTCGAATAGACGCTGAGCAGGGGATATATCCAGAAACCCAGGAGCACTACCCAGATCCTTCTCTCGCTTCAACTGAGCTGCCAGGCAAGCACTACCACATGCTTGCATACATATAGTACCTATTGCCTCTATCTTATTCTTGCATCATTGAGTCGCGATTGCATTAAAATGAAACCCAAGTATTGCATAGCCTTTACTTTTAAACCCCACCGAAGCTTGTTCCTCCATCCCATGAGCCATTACTACAGGAGTTGTTTGAGCCATGCGGGTCGTAGAACAGCATGTGTAGGGTATGTGCGTGTCTGATGGAGAACGAGGTACCTAAACAACTTAACCTGAGTAGTAATGGGATAACTAATGAAAGTGGCACCGGTGAGCAATATCTGCTATTTGGTTTTTCATGCTCACTTGTGTCCCGTAGGACCCCGAGTACTTGATTCCTGTTCCTTGAATATTCGCGCTATTCACATCCAGGAGGCTTATGAACCCCCCTGAGTCAGAGCTTGATTCATTCTTATTTCTTGGGGCCACAAAGCAGTTTGGGGCTTTATTACTATTCTGTACTTATGCCATGCTTTACTGTTTTATTTAAGATTGTGCGAGGATGCACCTGTACTGTTTAGGTAAGCGGGGTGTTTTCGCGGTATCGACAAGCCCAGTCACACTTTCGGGTTCCCAGTCGTTTACAGCCATTGACACAAACCTTGAGTCCGTCTCGGAGCCGGCCAACTTCGTTGCGGGTAGCTTAATTGGGTGGCCCCCTGAAATATTTCTGAATCCTGTGATCGCTTTGTCGTGAATGCCTCGTTGGGTTTTGATTTGGTTTTTCCGAGGTTGATCGAGTGTGTGTTGCTATTTGTGCACCCCTGCAGGGTAAAACTTTCTGAAAGCCGTGTCCGCGGTTATGGACTACTTGGAGCACAGTTTCTCGATCATAGACAAGTATAACTAAAGTACCGCTTTTAATTTGACTAAGTACCTGACTAGTAAATAGTGCAACACTCATGGAATGGATAATAAAACTTCCAACGGATGGGGGGTTGTTCGTCCGCTTCCTCGTTGGTAAGCGAGGAGGAGGATGGATCTGTGGATATTACTGTTATAACTGTTGTTAATAATTCACGGACATCCGTCTATCTCTGGTTAGGCGGATGGTTAGCGAGTATCTATAGAATTGTTAGGGTTTATCTTTTGCTGCAATTGCGTCACCCCAGGTTGTGTCCCCTTTAGAGGCATAAAGACTTGCTGAGTACTCCTAGGGTCTCACACGATAAATTGTTTGATTCAGATGAACAGGTAAGCTCGCAAGATGGATATTGGGTGGAGGAGACGGACGATGTTGGCAACGATCATTCGGTGTAGAGATTCCGGGAACGGGGATCCGTGAGATCTGTGGGCGGGATATGTTTATTTATGGGGCATCTTATGCCGATTTGCTTCTTATCCGTACTCGGATCTTGTTTTCCGCTTCCGCTTGATACTCTGATGTTTGATGTATGAGGAGATATCCTAAACTATTATATCTATCTAGGATATTTGGATCTTGCCGTATGGCGTTGCAATATTTCTATTTCTTTTAGATGGAATGGCTCTGAGGACTGTTGTATGGTGGCTTGCATACATACTCATTTGTGTATGTAGTTGATCCCTTCGCCTGCCGATTACGCCGCCCATTCTTGTCCCGATGTTTGGAAATGGTTAGGACGGCCGAAAGGTCTACCTGTGAGTGGCATTTGGGCCCCACCGTACTATTTTAACCATTTCCGCTCATCCAGACTTGTAACTAGGAGCGTAATTCACCGAGGTAGTTACAATTGGTATCAGAGCCATCCCGCCCTTCAGGGTCTCAGCCAAATGGTCGTTGTCAGTCTAGCAAATATTTTTGGTAGCTATGTATACTAATGAAAAACAAAACGTGAGAGTAGGACTGCTTCCACTTTTCTTCTTACCCAACCACCCACCCTTTTCTGGTAAGGAAGTGTAACGTTTTCAATCCTCTTCTTAAAATTCAAACTAGGATTCACGTGTTCGGGGTTTCCGTAGTACCATAGAAAGTGTGTGTGTGTAATTCTTTGTCTATCTGTTGCATCCAACTTGTTGTCACAATCTGCCTTTGGTTATCAACTGTTGGTACATTCCATACTGACAGGCTTTGGAAAACCGGCGCGATCTATCTGACTCCTTGTTAACTGGTGCCATCTTCTTAAGAGTGTCCTTCCTTCTAGCAACTCCACATTCTGTGCAAGCATCAGTTGCTAATCTCTACCTGATAAGTGTTTTTGCGCATCTATTGGTATTTTAATGCCGAAAAATGCGGAAAAATTTTCTTTGATACATCTATGCTTCCACACTCCTTTTCAGTCGTGTGTGAAACATTATCTATCTCCCTTTTATCAGCATGTCCATGCTAACTCATTCCTTTGTCACCGGCGCTTAATCCTGGAGTTTTATTTCATCTCCAATTCTCTTGGGCTAATTACATAACATGTGTCGATCCGATGCTGGTGATTGTAATTTGGTTCTCAGCATAGCTATAGGACACTTATCATGAGTGGAATATGGAAAATGCTATCAACACTATCCTCCAAATGATGACGGTTATCTCCTGTGATTTTGAGTACACCGTGATCATATCTATGCATATTCTAGCATCTTTGGCAATCCGGAGTTTCTCAAGGCACTACGGCGGTCTATCATCTGTCCATCATGCTGCACATGTTTTTGAACTCCATATCTGCAAAATTCTCTTTGAGACGAGGGAATTGCATCTTTTCGTCTCTGATAGCTTTGCTTAAGGTTTGATCTATCATCTTTTCTTTATCCAAGATCTCTTTATCTTTGTAACCGGTGATCCGATCGACAATGTGAACCAGGTGACATCTCTTTTTCTTCCGAAGGACCAGATAATCTATTCCTCTAGTGCATCTTCTTCAACACGAACCCGTGCTCTTAATATTGATCTTTCTAAGAGCGTTGAGCTCAGGAAGTGTTCGAGCATTTGTTCGTTTCTCTCGCCTCTTGAACTTGATATTCTGGGAATATCCTGTTCATCCATGGTGGTATATGTTGTTAATATGCTTGCCTATTCGATATCAATGGAAGGACATGGAAGATCATCTATGTCTCTTTCTCTCAAGCTTCGAGAACACTGCCTGTGTGCAAAGTTCTTAAAGCATGAATTCTGGCTTCTTGAAGTCACCTATCTCGACCACGTCCTTCTGCTAAATACATTACTTCAACCCTGGAATCAGCAAGTTCATTGTTAATTCCATCTTCCATCTTAAATCAAACCCGGAGTTTTCCTTGTTGGAGAGTTATCATCGTCGTTTCGCTAAAGATTCTCCTCAAGACTGCTAAATCTCTCTCAATCATTTCAAGAAGAACATGGAGTTCTTTCACCTCAGTCTCGTCAAGTGATCTTTTGAAACCCAATCGTTCTATCATCTATGCTCAATCCACCGGAGGCCATGAAGACCTTCCAGATCTGGTATTCCTTCTGTTCAAGTTGGTGCTATCTTTTCTATAGCTGTTGAAGCTTGCAGTTGTTCTCCATAATCTTCCTTCATATCTTTCCGGTGGCTTGGTACTTCAGGCATGACGACAACATCATCACCCTTATCTATCTTGGATCCGGTGAATCGTTTGCATCCAACCTTGTTTTCTAGCGGAGTTCCATGAGCTCTTCTTGTCAATACCTTCAGTCTGTTTCAGTAGTTGGGTTGCATGGTTTTCTTATTCATGTGCGGAGTAATGCTTAGAGTGCAGGATGGAGTAGCTACCATACCACTACTCTTATCATTCGCTCTTGTACATTGAATTGGTGAATTAATGTGATTCCACTCATTCCACGGAAGTTAGAAGTGGCCTTTATCCCTTGATACTTTTACTTCCGTCCTTGTTTTTCCGGAGTGCTCTCTCGAAGAAAGTAATCAATAATATCTTGTTGGTGGTCTGTCTATTCCAGATGGAGCAAATCTTCAATTATCTGGTGGAAACAAACGCAAACTCCTTTCGTTCCTAGTCTTTCTACCGATGCTCTACATCCACAAACAAGATGAAAGGAAACTATCTCTCTCTTTGTTTCATCAATTCTTTTTCTGTGGTAAAGCCAATTATGGTTGAGGCCATCAGCCGCAAATCTATTGCGTTAGCCTCAAGGCTAAAGAAAGCAATAAGTATCTCTACAATAAACTCCAGATCCTCCATATTCTTTTCTTCTCAGGATTCCACCTTGATCTGGCTTCACATCCTTCTCTGGAAGTTATATCCGCGCACCTCAATTGCGTGATCCTTTGGGTCTTACCGGCGCAAGAAGAATCTAATCCTACGGTGTCTAAGTAAATCATTCTATTGATATCAAGGGACTCTATTGTTTGAAGGCAATATTGTTTCTGTACTTCATTACTCAAATCCGAGAGAAGATACGATGCTATTGTCTTAGTGGTTCAAAACCTCTCCAATCTAGCTCTTTTTCTTCCGGCGAGACAAAGATTTCATCCTCTCTAGTATCGGTAAATCTTTAATCGTAACGGCGAGCCTTTCTATATCCATGATGCATCATCTTGTCCTTTCTTTCACCAGTGGATCTTTTTCTTTTATCATGTTTCTTGAGAAAACCGGAGCTATGTCCATCCTATCCTTCTTGTCTCACGACAATCCTACAATTCCTCTAATCTGTTGTTCTTGAAGCAAAACACAAGACTCGCAACAAGTCTAGCAAGTTTTGCAAGGTGTAGTGGTCGCACCATTCAGTTCTTCATCATCTTGGGAACGCAAGGATCACCTTCGTTCCGAACACTCGCCTCTCCTTGTGTTGTTTTCTTTTGATAGGAATCTCGGGGCGAGATTCTTGTTTAGTGGGGGAGAGTTGTAGCATCCCAATTGTCTAACAATTGCAATGCTACTAGCCTAGTCTATATATATGCTACTTCCTATATATAATTGTTGCATCATAATTATATCATGCTCATGTCATCATGCCACCTTGCATTTGAGCATCATATAAAATCCTTTTTGTTTTGGTTCTTCTCTCATATGCATTGTAAATTGTATTTGCCTCTTGATATTGTATTTGGTTATTGATATATTGTTTAATGCCCAAGTTGAGTTGGGGGCATATCTTTTATTCCACTCCACCACCTTTCTTGTCATCACCTTATAATTCCACCATCAAAACTATATATGGGCAATTGCATTTATTTGGTCTTTATGTCTAGCCCATATGTAGCAAGATGGATCCATTTCTATTTATACATGCTTCCATATATGATATATATTGTTCTCACAATATGGATTATGTGGAGCCACATGGCCACCTTTGCAAGCTATGTGAGTATAATTCCTTGTCAAGCTTCCACAGGGGTATTGTTTGAATATATGCTCATGTATGAATATATTGTGGCTATTTGTTATCTAGTGGGACACACACACTAGCTTGACCACCTTGTATCCATGCATGGTCATGCAAAATCCTTTCCATCTCCATCTTTTGTCCTACCTTGTTTTAATTTGATTTTTGAGTGGATCATCTCTCATCTCTCTCTCCCTCCTTTTGGCTTGATCTTGTTTGATCTTGCTAGAACCCTACCACCACATCAACCTCTCTCTATTCCTCTCTCCAAAACCCTAAACGACCTCACCACCACTTCCCTAGGCCCTCTATCTTTAACCTCCTCTCTAAAACCAAACCCTAACCCGAGCCCTAACCTAGCTACCTACCCCCTCCCTCCAACCCTAGTTCTAAGCCAAACCCTAACCATCCTAGCTCTAACCCGAGCCTCCCTCTCTAGCTAACCCTAGCTACCCATCTACCTCACCCCACCCTTCTCCTAAACCCTAACCCGAGGCTACTCTAACCTAACCCGAGCTACCCCTCCCCTTTTTCTTCTTCTACCGCCATGCTGGCCCCAGCTGCTACTCCCCACCTTGCCCTCTCTCTGGCCCACTTGCCATGCTCCTGCCCTGCCCAAGTCGAGCTCCAGCCCGAGCACGTGAGAGGAGGAAAAGGTGGCACCAAAAACCACCTTTATCTACCCCCCCCCCACCTGCCACAGCTGGCCTTCCCCCTCTCCCTCCTTTTCCCCCTCCCGCACGGCTTCTCTGCCTCCCTAGATCCACCCCAAGCCTTGCCGTACCTCCCCTCTCTCTCCACCATCGCCAGATCCCGACGCCAGCCGCCGCCGTCTACCTCTGTCCCTCGCCGTTCCAGTCGGCGTGCTCGTCGTGGAGGTGGCCTGGTAGACCGAGGAGGCCGCCCTGCATCGCCCAGTAACCACCAGCGAGGAGGAGAAGGACCCCGTCGGCTGCAGCACCGCAACGCCGCCGAAAACCCTAGCTCCGCCCGGCGTCTGCGTCCTCGCCTCTCCGTCGCCTCCCAGCCCAATCCGACCGCACCGACCTCTCCGCGGTGAGCCTCTCTCCCTCCCCGACATGGTCCGCCTCGCCGTACCGCCCTAGTACCGCTTTTCGTTTCGTCGAGCAGACTGCGCGCGCTGTCGGCCACCGCGCCTGCTCGCTCCCGCGCCGCGATACGACCTATCTAGCCGCCAGCCGCCCTCCTGTCACCTTCCGAACGCCTGCCGCCCTGGTTACCACGCTCAACGCGGGCGCCCGCAATCCAGGATCGAACCCCGCGCGCCGGGCTCCACGCGAGCAGGCACCGATCTGTCGCTCGATGCAGAGAAGAACAACAGTATAGGGCCGTTGCCACTTTACGCTTAGCCCCCCCCACCCTTTTTAATTCCCTGAACCCGCGCTCCCTCTAGGCCCACTTGTCAGTCTCCCGTGGCGTTTTTGCAAAAAGGGACCCAGCCTTCCTTTTCATCAACCCGCAGTCCCCCGCTGTGCCGCGTGGCAGCCTCGCACTCGCCCACTGGCGTGTGGGTCAGCAGAGCCTCGGACCCCACCTGTCATTCACTGTGGCTAGGTAGAGTCGCGGTAGAAAAGAGTTTTTTGCGCGCGTGTGCCCCGCCAGCCGCTGGCCCACCCGTCAGTGACTATGGCTGGGTCTGTCTGAGTATAAAATGGTTTCTGTTTATCTGTTTTAATTTAACCTTTTCAAAATTGTTTTAAAGTCAAATTCAAATCTGTTTTAAATAACTTTTCAAATATTATTCCAAATAATACATGTAATATATGTTTTGAAATCAGAAAAATGTGAGGAATTCAAATATGCCCTTCAAAATATTATTTGAACACTTTAAATCTCGATTTGATTAAAATTACAATAAAATGCCCTTTTTCCTTAATTAATTAATAACTTTTGTTTTATAACTCCAAATTTAACAAATAATATGTCTAAAATGATTAGCTCGACGAGACCTTTCTGTTTATGCATTCCACGTTCTGAATTGCAGCAGGCATCATATAAAAATAAAGTATACAACAACTTATTTGAGTATAAAATATGATTAAAACTCCATAAAATGCTTATTTCTTGTATTCCACACCTCACCCATGCCATGCTACTTTATTGCCATGCAAATTGTGCATCATTCATCATGGCATGATTGTTTGCTTGTCGCATTTTATTCATATGCTTGTGCATTTTATTTATGTTGGCCCTTGTTTGTTTGGTTCTTCTTCGAATAGACGCTGAGCAGGGGATATATCCAGAAACCCAGGAGCACTACCCAGATCCTTCTCTCGCTTCAACTGAGCTGCCAGGCAAGCACTACCACATGCTTGCATACATATAGTACCTATTGCCTCTATCTTATTCTTGCATCATTGAGTCGCGATTGCATTAAACTGAAACCCAAGTATTGCATAGCCTTTACTTTTAAACCCCACCGAAGCTTGTTCCTCCATCCCATGAGCCATTACTACAGGAGTTGTTTGAGCCATGCGGGTCGTAGAACAACATGTGTAGGGTATGTGCGTGTCTGATGGAGAACGAGGTACCTAAACAACTTAACCTGAGTAGTAATGGGATAACTAATGAAAGTGGCACCGGTGAGCAATATCTGCTATTTGGTTTTTCATGCTCACTTGTGTCCCGTAGGACCCCGAGTACTTGATTTTTGTTCCTTGAATATTCGCGCTATCCACATCCGGGAGGCTTATGAACCCCCCTGAGCCAGAGCTTGATTCATTCTTATTTCTTGGGGCCACAAAGTAGTTTGGGGCTTTATTACTATTCTGTACTTATGCCATGCTTTACTGTTTTATTTAAGATTGTGCGAGGCTGCACATGTACTGTTTAGGTAAGCGGAGTGTTTTCGCGGTATCGACAAGCCCAGTCACACTTTCGGGTTCCCAGTCGTTTACAGCCATTGACGCAAACCTTGAGTCCGTCTCGGAGCCGGCCAACTTCGTTGCGGGTAGCTTAATGGGGTGGCCCCCTGAAATATTTCTGAATCCTGTGATCGCTTTGTCGTGAATGCCTCGTTGGGTTTTGATTTGGTTTTTCCGAGGTTGATCGAGTGTGTGTTGCTATTTGTGCACCCCTGCAGGGTAAAACTTTCTGAAAGCCGTGTCCGCGGTTATGGACGACTTGGAGCACAGTTTCTCGATCATAGACAAGTATAACTAAAGTACCGCTTTTAATTTGACTAAGTACCTGACTTGTAAATAGTGCAACACTCATGGAATGGATAATAAAACTGCCAACGGATGGGGGGTTGTTCGTCCGCTTCCTCGTTGGTAAGCGAGGAGGAGGATGGATATGTGGATATTACTGTTATAACTGTTGTTAATAATTCACGGACATCCGTCTATCTCTGGTTAGGCGGATGGTTAGCGAGTATCTATAGAATTGTTAGGGTTTATCTTTTGCTGCAATTGCGTCACCCCAGGTTGTGTCCCCTTTAGAGGCATAAAGACTTGCTGAGTACCCCTAGGGTCTCACACGATAAATTGTTTGATTCAGATGAACAGGTAAGCTCGCAAGATAGATACTGGATGGAGGAGACGGACGATGTTGGCAACGATCATTCGGTGTAGAGATTCCGGGAACGGGGATCCGTGAGATCTGTGGGCGGGATATGTTTATTTATGGGGCATCTTATGCCGATTTGCTTCTTATCCGTACTCGGATCTTGTTTTCCACTTTCGCTTGATACTCTGATGTTTGATGTATGAGGAGATATCCTAAACTATTATATCTATCTAGGATATTTGGATCTTGCCGTATGGCGTTGCAATATTTCTATTTCTTTTAGATGGAATGGCTCTGAGGACTATTGTATGGTGGCTTGCATACATACTCATTTGTGTATGTAGTTGATCCCTTCGCCTGCCGATTACGCCGCCCGTTCTTGTCCCGATGTTTGGAAATGGTTAGGACGGCCGAAAGGTCTACCTGTGAGTGGCATTTGGGCCCGACCATACTATTTTAACCATTTCCGCTCATCCAGGCTTGTAACTAGGAGCATAATTCACCAAGGTAGTTACACTGAGCCACCTCTGGTGCGCCATGAACACGGTTTTCGAAGACCATGGATCTTTCTCTAGTTGGAGATAGCTTGTGTTACCCATGCACCTAACGCATGCGCAGAATCCTTGGATAACCTGCCCCGAGATATACCCTCAACCTGGATAGTCTTGCATCGTAGTGACCAACGCGGCTCTCATAGTGAAATAATCTTGTGCAACGGCGTCGTAAGTATTGGCTCCAGATTCCCATAACGTGGCTAGCTCCTCTTTCAACAGCCCGAGATACAGATTGATGTCGGTACCAGGTTGTTTCGGCCCTTGAATTAGCATACTCATTTGTATGTACTTCTTCTTCATGCACAACCATGGAGGGAGGTTGTACATCCATACAAACACGGGCCAAGTGTTGTGCGTGCTGCTTTGGCTACCGAACGGATTGAGTCCATCGGTGCTCGCACCAAGCCTGATGTTCCTCGAATCTCCACCGAATTCTAGGAATTCAAGGTCCAATGCTTTCCACTGGCTAGCATCTGAAGGGTGCGTCAGCAGCTCATCCTTTTCGGGGTCATCATCGTCATCTCCTGGCTTCTTCCTTTCCGCATGCCATCGCATGAGCTTCGCTTCCTGATGGTCCGCGAAATAGCGCTATAGACGAGGAGTGATAGGAAAGTACCATACCACTTTTCGAGGTGCTTTCTTCCCTCTCTTGTATCGACTCACGCCGCACACCGGACATGTGGTTTTCTCCGCGTCCTCGCTCCGATAAATGATGCAATCGTTGATGCATACGTGATATCTAACGTGCGGTAAATCTAGAGGACAAACGATTTTCTTGGCGTCCTCCATACTAGTTGGACATGAGTTCCCCTCCGGGAGACGATCATGCCAGAATGCCATCATATTGTCGAAGCTTGCGTCGCTCAATTTGTGTTTTGCCTTCATCTCCATAGCCTTGAGCGTTACATTCAACCGGGTATCATCGGTCCTGCATCCTTCATACAATGGAGTAACCGCGTCTTTCTCAAGTTGCGCAAGCTTGGCTTTCTCTCTAGCGGTATCCCTGGCGTTACTCGTCTGCTTGATAAGCAGCTCTTGCACATAAGGGTCCCGTACCCAGCCTGACGTTGTTCCATCATCGTCTGCTCCTCCGGCATCTAGATCATCATCATCCCGGTCTGCTTTCGCACCTTCACCATCTCCAGGAGACTCTTCATCATCTCGCCCGTTCTCTCCGTGATGATGATCATCATCATGTTGCCCACCTTCACCGTCTCCATCGTCTTCGTCATCGCTTATCCAACGAGTGTAACCATCCATGAAACCATGGCGGAGCAGGTGCGCCTGCAGATTCCCGGAATCTGGGTCGATCACCCAGTTGAGTTTGCATCTTCTGCACGGACATCTTATATCCGTCTTGTTATTTATGATGGGGATGCGCCTACCGGGGTATACCTAGCAGGGCGTTTCCGACTGGCCCAAAACCTGGCGAGTGGGCCTGTAGGACGGCGACTGGATCAAGGCCCGGGGTGGATCCAAGCGACTGGAAGCTGAAGGCCCAGGCGAGTAGATAGGCCCAGTCGGATTAGGTTAAACGAGTACCGAAGCTTTAACTGATTCGGTTGAGATATGTAAACCCTAGGGGAGGTGAGCCTATATAAACCTTCCTGCAGGGCGTGTAGAGATACGTTCCATCATACACCCAAGCGACTCGCCGCCTAGCCGCCAAGCTCGCCCATTGTACCACCTCCATAATACAATCTAGCAGGAGTAGGTCTTTACCCTCCGTGGGGCCGAACCTGGGTAAAACCCTGTATCTCCGCCCTCATCTCGCACCGCAGATGGCTGGCCGCCCTTGCCCCTCGTTCTACTACTCGCTGCCGATTGCAGAATCTGCCGTGACCATTCCCACGACAGTGGCGCCCACCGTGGGGCCTGGCCGGTTTGGCCGGTGTTCTGCGGCGAGATCCAATCTACCCATCAACGATACGGTCGCCACCGGCCGCATGATAGCGATCGGCGAGATGCTCCAAATCTTGCCGAGCAGCTACGTTCCGGCGGTGCGACCCGTCACGCACAGCATGATCCCGCCGGTCAGCACGATCAGCCTCTTCGTCGGCCTCACTGACGTCATCGTCCCGGAGGACTCGGCTCGCATCCGCGAGTCGCCGCCACGCGATCGGCTCTCCGAGAGCCAGATCCGCACGATCCATCGCCTCGCCTCCGAGTACGACTCGGCCCACAGCGACGTGGCCGAAAACTCAACGGCCGCAGAAGACGCGGCCCTCAACGACGACGCCGACTCGGTGACCCCGGCGTCACTCGCCGGATCCATCACCGCGGCTTCACCCGCGGGCTCCATCACCCAGGTCTCCAACATGGGAGACTTCGAGGACCCCTCCATCCTCGGGATCTTCGACTTCGACTCCGGGTCGGAAAACTCCGCCGACCTCCGCGACGGTACCGGTCGCCACGCCACGACCTACATGGCGACCGACACCGAGCCGCCGGAGGACCCCTTCTCCATCCTAATCCCTCCTAACGCCTTGGCGATGGAGGTCGAGGAACTCCGCCTGAAACTGGCGGAGGCGGTGCGCAAGGAACAAGCCGAGCGCGAAAAATTTCGCCTCGAGCAGGTGATGGCGCAGGAACTATCACGCTACCATCAGCAGTGGATCAGGTCGCGCCTGAACCCCACCGTTCAGGGGCGCGCCCTGAACTTCGACGACGAAAACGACCCGGCCCGCGTGGCCGAGCGCGCGATCTGCGAGAACGCGCCACCAGGAGGAAGCGCCCGACCCCCGCCAGGGTCGACGGTGATGGGCGCCCCACCTCCACCCAACCGCACACCTCCCAGGGACCAGCCGCGGATAGTAGTCTCCTCACGGGAGCGAGACGCAAACGCCCTCCCACTATTCTCCACCCCGATGGACAACCTCGTGGCAGGCCGAGCAGCAGCCGACAACATCACGGCCACGGGCGACAGCGCCCTACAGATCCAGTACGTCAGGGCCCTGCTCGCAAAGGCCGTCGAGCAGCAAAACGCGGGCGCCGACTCGCAGGGTCGAGTATACTCGCATTCTTCGGGAAGCAGAGCGGCCTCAAGCGGCCGCCCAATGGCGGCAAACACCCTCAACTGCCCGCCACCGGAGCCACTGCAGCTCCAACACCGCCCGCGAACATGGCACTCTCCACCAACGACCCCAGGCCAGCGACCAACTTTGTCGCCGCCAACGGTCAACCCATCGACGCCCGCACTCACATCATCAACAACCAAAGCTGGCGCGCACGCCAGCACGATGACCTGCGACACACCCTGACCAATCGCCGTGACGGCGAGCCCATGGGGTCGCTCAGTTGACTCGGCCCCAAGTGCTTCAGATCAATGATCCAAGGCGAGAAGTACCCGCCAAACTTCAAGGCGCCGAAGAAGATAGAAAAGTACGACCCCTCGTACGACCCCGCCGTTTGGCTCGATACATACCTCATGGCGATGGGGATCGCAGGCCACGGGCGACGGCGGCAACTACAAGGCCAAGCCAAGGTTCGACCCCGCGGCCCTCCTTAACCAACCGTGTGCGTTTCATAGCAGGGAAGGGAAGCCCGCAACGCACACAACCGCCGACTGCCACACCCTCAGGGAGATCGAGAAGGCACGGCGAGCACGGGAGGACCTCGAAAACGACCCGCCAAACGGCGGAAAATTTGGCAAAGTGGCCGGCTCGCTCCATACCTTCACATGCTTCAACACGAAGCGCGAGAAGAAGGTCATCGCCCGCGCCGTCGCTATCAACGCGGTGGCCCAGGTGGACGTTCCCCAGTTCCTCAACTGGTCAGAGCAGCCCATCACCTGGAGCCGCCAAGACCACTCGCCACGCATCGAGTACCTGGGTCGAGTCGCCCTGGTGGTCAATCCTAAGGTCGGCGACTACTGGCTCCCCAAGACATTGATGGACGGCGGCAGCTCCATCAACATCCTGTACCTGGACACCTTCAGGCGGCTGCGGCTCCCGCAGTCGATGATCGAGACGACCCACACCACGTTCCATGGCATTGTCCCCGGTCGGAAGGCGTACCCGATCGGCAAGGTCACGCTGCCAGTCACCTTCGGCACACCAGCAAACTTCCACACCGAGCGGATCGTCTTCGAGTTGGTGCCCTTCGATAGCCCCTACCACTGTGTCCTGGGGCGCCAGGCGTTCACTAAGTTCATGGCAGCGCCCCACTATGCGTACAACGCGATGAAGCTCCCCGGGCCATGCGGCGTCATCACCATCAACGGCGACCCTGACATGGCCGCCGAGTGCGAGGCCAAAGGAGCCGAACTCGCTGACGCCGTCATCGCGGCGGAGACCAACCACGCCGATGAGCTTGCCAAGTACGCGAGCGGGGTCAACAACGATGACCCCACCATACTCAAGAAGCCCAACTCGGAGGGCACAAACACCTCAACCTTTGAGGCGACAACGCACACCCGCACCGTCGAGATGGTCCCAAGCGACTCCAGCAAGACGGTGACAATCGGCACGGGCATGAGCCCAGCATAGGAAGGCGCGCTCATCGAGTTCCTCCGTGAGAACAGGGACATCTTCGCATGGAAGCCCTCTAACATGCCTGGCGTCCCTAGGGAGCTCGCTGAGCACAAGCTAAACGCCGACCCCAAAGTGCGACCTGTCAAATAGTCGCTGTGGCCCTTCAATGAAGAGCGCCGCCGGGCAATCGCCGAGGAGGTGCAGCGTTTAATCGCTGCAGGCTTCATCCGGCCAATCAAATACTCCAAGTGGCTGGCAAACCCAGTCCTGGTCGAGAAGAAGAACGGGACCTGGAGGATGTGTATCGACTACAGAAACCTAAACAGCGCCTGCCCAAAAGAGCAGTTCGTCCTCCCGCGGATCGACCAAATAATCGATTCCACCGCGGGTTCGGAGTCGCTATGTTTCCTCGACGCCTACTCTGGGTACAACCAGATCAAAATGGCCGTCGAAGACGAGGAGAAGACGGCGTTCATCACGCCATTCGGAGCCTTTTGCTACACCGCCATGACCTTCGGCCTCAAGAACGCCGGGGCGACCTATCAGCGGTGCATGCAAGAGTGCCTCGCGAGCCAAATTGGCCGCAACATCCACGTCTACATCGACGACGTGGTCGTAAAGTCCGCTCGCCAGGGTGACCTACTCGCCGACCTGGCGGAAACATTCGCCAACTTACGCAATTACAAGATAAAGCTTAACCCAGGTAAATGCACCTTCGGTGTACCAGCAGGACAACTACTGGGGTACGTCGTATCCAAGCGAGGAATCGAGGCGAACCCCATGAAGATCGACATGATCGCCCGGCTCGGCAAACCTGAGTGCCTGCGCGACGTCCAGAAACTGGCCGGGCGAGTAGCGGCTCTCAGTCGCTTCATCCCCCGCCTGGGCAAAAAGGCGATGCCCCTATACCGCCTGATGCGCAAGAACCCCACCTTCCAGTGGGACAAGGAGGCGGATGACGCGCTCCGCGACCTCAAGAAGGTGCTACTCGCCGCACCGCTACTCGCCGCCCCCGCCGACAAAGAACCCATGCTGTTTTACGTCGCGGCTTTCGAGCGCGTCGTCAGCGCCGTCATGGTCGTCGAGCGGCCAGAGGAAGGAAAGGAGCACCCAGTACAGCGACCGGTGTACTACATCAGCGAGGTCCTTACCGAGTCGCGCCAGCGGTACCCGCAGTACCAAAAGCTGGTATACGCGGTCTTCAGAGCTCAGCGGCGCCTGCCGCACTCCTTCCAGGAGCACCCGATCACGGTTGTCTCCTCAGCACCACTGCAAGACATCATCCGCAACCGCGAGGCGACCGGGCGGGTCGCCAAGTGGGCCGTCGAGATCGGCGTCCACAACATCAAATACGAGCCACGAAAAGCGATCAAGTCGCAGGCCCTAGCGGACTTCATCGCCGACTGGGAAGAGGCCCAGCAGCCAGAAAAGCTGCCATACCTCCATTATTGGAGCCTGCACTTCGACGGCTCCAAGAACACGGACGGTGCAGGCGCAGGGATCGTGCTAACTTCACCAAAGGGCGACAAGCTCCGCTACATCCTCTGCCTCGACTTCATACCCTGCACCAACAACATGGCCGAGTACGAGGCCTTGCTCCACGGCATGCGAGCTGCCAAGGAGATGAATGTCAACCGCCTACGCTGCTACGGAGACTCCGACCTCGTTGCGGGGCAAGTCGCTGGCACCTGCGACGCCGTCTCCCCCACCATGGCGGCGTACCGCCAAGCAGTGGACAAGTTGGGCGGACACTTCACAGGCTACTCCGTCGAGTGGATCGACAGGTGGAAGAACGAGGAGGCCGACGCCCTCTCTCGCACTGGGTTGGCTCGACTCGCACCACCCGCCGGCGTCTTCCTCGACACAATAACCAAAGCCATCAGTCTCTCCCTCGAGGGAGATCGACATCGGAGTCCCGTTGCAGCCGGAGGCAGCCCTCGTCGCACTCGTCACTGAGCCAGACGACTGGACCAAGCCCTACATCGCCTACCTGGGGCCCGGCACCTTGCCGGCAGACGAGACGAACGCTCGGATGATCGCCCGCTGATGAAAGTCCTAGACCATCATCGACGGCGAGCTCCACAAGCGCAGCGTCACCGGCGTGTTCCAACACTGCGTCCAACCCGCCGAAGGACGCAAGATCCTCCACGACATCCACTCCGGTGACTGCGGCCACCACGCTGGTGCCCGCTCTCTGGTCGCCAAGGCTATGCGGCATGGCTTTTACTGGCCTACCGCACACGCCGACGCTGTCGACATTGTCCAGCGGTGTGCCGGGTGCCAGAAGTACGCCAACCAGACGCGCGTGCCGAGCTCAGCGCTCAAAACAATCCCCATCACCTGGCCATTCGCTGTGTGGGGCATGGACATGGTAGGCCCCTTCAAGAAGGCTCCCTCCGGCTACACCCACCTCCTGGTCGCGGTCGACAAATTCACAAAGTGGGTGGAGGCCAAGCCAGTTCGGAAATGCGACGGGAAAACCGCCACTAAATTCCTACGCGAGCTCATATATCGCTACGGGTTCCCAAACAGCATCATCACGGACAACGGCACCAACTTCGCCAAAGGAGCCATGGCCAAATTCTACGAAGAGCACCACATCCGGCTCGACCTCGCGTCGGTCGCCCACCAGGAATCCAACGGCCAGGCGGAACGGGCCAACCAAAGCATCCTCCACGGCCTGAAGTCGCGACTCCAAGTACCACTCGAGCGCACCGCCGGTTGCTGGGTCGAGGAGCTGCCCTCTGTCATCTGGGGGATTCGCACCTCGGTCAACAGGTCGACAGGATTCACCCCCTTCTTCATGGTATACGGCGCCGAGGCAGTCATGCCCACCGACCTCGAACACGACTCGCCCCGGGTCGTCCACTACATGGAGGCTGCAAACGAACTCGCCCGCCAAGACGGAGTCGATCAACTCGACGAGGCACGCGACCTCGCTCGGTCACGCACCGCCATCTACCAGCAGGGACTCCGCCGCTACCACAGCCGGCGGGTGAAAACTCGCACCTTCCAAGAAGGCGACCTGGTGTTGCGCCTCATCCAGGACAAGAAGGGCATGCACAAGCTTTCCCCCCCGTGGGAAGGACCATTCGCCATCGGGCGAGTACTCGGCAACGACGCCTACTACCTCATCGACGTCCGCGGGGACGGCGAACTCGACGTCAAGCGACCATGGAATGTACAGAAGTTCTACTCCTAGAACCCCACATATGTACTCTCCAGTCGCTATGAAATAAAAAGAATCGGTTATCGCAAATTGCGCCTACTCTCCGTGTCTTGTGCCACTCGCACTCGTAATAACAGCGTCAAGCTAACCGCAGAAGTCAACCTTTGGTCAAGCGATCGGCACAGCTAAGTAGTGCGATGCACAAGCACTGGATCACCCCAGGTTGTACATCGTCCACGAAAAACGCCTACCCGGAGCCCCACTGGAGTCGCCTAGCCCGACTGGCTCTACGAGCCAAGACAACTGCCTTCGCTTCTCACAGCGACCAATGATCCTCCGCATCCTCGACATGGCGACTCGAACGGCCAAGTACCACGCTCGGGGACTGATGACCAGTTCAGCACGAGCGGCTCGAGAAAACACCAAGTATGAGAGCATGTCCAGGACTCGCCACGCGACTGACCCCACGGGCCAGGCAGGAGTGATGCGCTCAAACTAACGCGCCAAGTCCTCACCCACCCTCGAGTCGCGCCTGGAACAACCAAGTACCACGCTCGGGGACTCGGCCACCCGACCTCGTTCGCGCAAGGGAAAACGGCGAAGTACAGAGCGCTCAAGGGAGTCGCCTAGCGACTGGCTCTTCGAGTCTGGGAGAGTCGACCACAATAACAAAACATTCAAAAACAACAAACATATCACACACGAGGTAAACCCCGCAAAAGGGCGGACGCGCTCGGGGACTCGTTCAAACCTCAATCACAAAACACATGACAAATCCCAAAACAGACACGATGTCTCATTCAATAGCATGTCGCTTTGTCTCAAATTACAAAATATGCCCATACGGTAGAACTGCTACTAACGCCCCAGGGCAAACTACCCTATTCTGCAGGCTTCGACGACGACTCGCCAGCACCCCGGTGATTGCGGATGAATGGCGTGTATGGGTTCGACGGGTACGTCGTCAGCTCACCCGCCATCACCCCGCGGAAGGGCTGCTCGACCTTGAAATCCCGATGCGGTGGCTCGGGGTTGTTGGGAGCGACAACCGTCTCCTGGTACGGAAGGAGGTCGCCCATTGCCCAGACACGCTCGGAGTACATCGCAGCGCGGTCCGTCAATTTGAGCACCTCGGCAAGCTCCATCGCGCCAGTCGACGAAGGATAGCCACTCGTCACATCGTCGAGGTCGAAGTCCTCCAGGAAATGAGCAAGTCCAAGGCTAAGCGCCGTCGCTGCTCCGCGCCGAAACACCGATCGCGTCATGAACTCAACGACCGCGGGCGCCTTCTCCAAGTACTTCCACACCTCGACGAGGTCGCTGGGAATCACTTCCGTGGGCGATATCTCCTGGAGATAGGCTCGGATGCACGTCGCCGACAACATCGCCGAGTCGACGAGAGTGGCTACACACTACCGCGCGTCGAACGAGCTTGTTTCTTCCGCGCTATCAATGATGCGACCTGCGAGTAGAAGACAACAATGAATACGACGGACATCACAAAAAGGCACACACTACCGACAGAGGCAGATGCACGTACCAATCAACGGGCGGGCGAGATCCGTGATGAAGCACTGAAGCGAAGTGTGGTCGTCCTGAAGCCCAGCAACAAGGGCGTCCGACACTTTACGATCCTCTTCGGCGGCTGCAATGGCGGCCTTGGCTCGCACATCAGCCGAGCTCGCTTCCTCTTTCGCCTCCCGCAGCTCGCGCTCGAGATCGGCGATCCGCTTTTCAGCTGAACAAGTCCCTGGCGCGCTTCCTCTGCCTTCGCGGCAATCGCCTGAAGCCCTTTATTCGCCTCCTGGACGGTGGCCAGTTCCTTCTCCGCGTGGTGTTTCGCTGCCAATCGGTCAGCCAATTCACGTTGCAGACCCTGCACATCACCCAAAAAGTCAATCAAAGCAAAATCCTAAGTGCCCACCCGCTGAAATTCAGCGAGTGCGCACTCGGGGACTGGCAATCAACAAATCCTAAGTGCCCACCCGCTGAAATTCAGCGAGTGCGCACTCGGGGACTGGCAATCAAGAAATCCTAAGTGCCCACCCGCCAAAATTCAGCGAGTGCGCACTCGGAGACTGGCAATCAAGAAATCCTGAGTGCCCACCCGCTGAAATTCAGCGAGTGCGCACTCGGGGACTGGCAATCAAGAAATCCTAAGTGCCCACCCGCTGAAATTCAGCGAGTGCGCACTCGGGGACTGGATGCGGAAAATAAAAACAAGACACTAAAAGAATCAGACCGCTGCAAAACACCGACCTGATCCTCGGAGACTGGACATACCTGGATGGCTGTGCCAAGCATGCCATGAAGTTGTATCGCGTCCACGGACGCGAGGAGAGCTGGCGTGTACCCACGACGCTGGTCGACTTCCGCATCGGCGACCCCAGGTGCACGGCTCGAGGGCGAAGTTCCACTCGCCGCGGCCGCTTTGGCCATGAAGCGTGGGAATGTTGCGATGGAGGCACCCGCCCCAAAGGAGGCCGGCTCGGCCGCTCCAGGCGAGGGAATGCCCTCCTTCGTGGATGCGGCCGCCTCTGTTATGGGCCCAGTCGGCGCGACCGCCGTATCGTCAGAAATCGTGACGACGTCATCGCCCTTGGCCTTCTTGCCGCCATCCGTAGGGACGACGACCTCGTCCGCCTTCCTCTTACGGGAAGGATCCTCCTCGCTGATGACGGATGGCACCTTAGTCACGGTCGGGTGGCCCATCCTCTTCACTCCGGTCCTGTACATCAATCATATAAGCAAGTTTATTCAAGCTGCTATGGAAGACAAAGGAAGGTGAGTGTACTCACTTGGCGACTGGAATGAAGCGTAGCCCCGTGCGGAGGCCGGCCGGCTTCTCCAGTTCAGGGCCCAGTCGGCGGCTGAGCCCCATATCCAGGACGTCGCGTGCCCAAGACACGAACGGCTTCTTCGTTGTCGAGGCCGCAACCGGAGCCTCTGGGACGTCTTCGGTAGGAGCTTCCCTACGAGGCGAAGCCGCTGCAGCCGGAGCATCCCCCAACCTAGAGACTGGGGCGAATGGCGGAGGCATCGATGCCAATGGCACCTCGATGGTGGCCGTGTCCAGCGCGGCTGTCGTCGGCGGCGCCTCATCCTTGGCCGGGCTGGGGGCATCAGAGCTGCTCGCCGAGTGTGGTGGCGAGGCCGGCCTCGTCGGCTTCGTCTTCTTCTTCTTCGGAGGGGCCCTCGCCTCCTTCTCCTTCTTCTTCTTTTTCGATGGAGTAGCCTGGCGGCGCGAGGTGGTTTCGGAAGTTCTTCGTCGTCGTCATGGCGCTCGAGGCTTTTGCTTGCCTCAAGCTCACGTTGACATTGCCCACGGGTCTTGCAGACCAGTGGGGCGACCTCCTCCTCGGACTCGTCGTCGCTGTCACCCTCATCGCTCCCGGCATCGCCCTTGGCGGGAGGCGACTCGCCCATGTCCTGGACGGACGAGCTCGAGTTCTCGCCGTCTGAAGGCGGGAGCCATCATTCCACCACTTGGAATAGTTGCAATGAACGCAAGATGAAATTAGAATTACCGCGACTGCAAAAAACTGTGACTGCGAATGAAGCGAGGTGATTACCGTTGGGGCTGGACGCTTTGCGGTGTAGGGGGCGACCCCAGCCTGTGCGTCCAGGTACACCGCCTGGGTGATCTTCTTCAGTGCTGGGATGTAGTCCTCGAGCTTCCATTCGGCGAGGCAGGCCTTCGTCGAGTCCTCCCGGCCGGTGTACTGGTACATGTAGTGCTCGCGGCGAGCCAGCGGGACGAGCCGCCGCCCGAGCCAGCAGTTGTACAAGTTTATTGTCTGAAGGCCCCTCTTCTTCAGACCGAGGATGGTCTGGAGCATTTCGTCAACGACCATCCGCTGGTCGCTGGGGAGCTTGCCGACTTGAAGACGGCGTGGCTCGGACCGGTTGGCGGAGTACTGCGGGATCGCTGTCTCGCCCTCCGGGGTCGCCTCGGCAACATAGAACCACGACTTCTTCCAGTCGCTCGCTTCCTTGGCGGGCAGCATCAAGTCAAAAAATGAAGCCTTTGACTTCAGCTGGAAGGTTAGGCCGCCCACGGCCTTGGGCCGCCCGCCTCTTCGCGGCTGATCCGTCCGTGGAACAGATCTTGCCATAGAGGGAAGTAGGGCCGGCAGCCCAAGTAGCATTCACAGAACGCCACAAAGATGGCGAGCTGCTCGATGCTGTGGGGGACCCAGATCCGAAGCTCTGAGCTCCCTAATCCAACCATGTTTAGGTGGTATAAAAATATCAGAATCCTAGATCCCTCGGCAACTAGCTTTTTTGCTTTTCATAGTAGAACCTCAAAATCCAAGGTGGCTAAGGATAGATAATTCAAGTTGACATCATCCACCTTTAATAAAACCAATTTCCAAATAGTTCCATAATTAATTGGAACCCAAAACTACTTAAATTCCCTTCTTTGCAAAATCCTCAAAAACCTTCTTTATAAAGGCAAGTTTGATTTTTTTCAAACTACTTTGTCAACTCAAGGTACATTTTAGGAATAAATACCATATCTATCTTCCCATCTCAAAAATAAATATTTTTTAGATCCTATATTATCTCCTTTTTGCCCTTTTACTTGGAAGAAACAAGAAATAATAGCTTAAAAATACGTTTCCATCCAAATAAATTCCAACAAATTTCTTCAACATGTGATATGGTATTTAGGACCATCTCACATCAAAAACCAACCTCTTCCAATGTTAAAATATCAAATGATCTTCTACAAAACATGTCTGCACTTTTTGAATAAATGATTTTTAATGAACTAAAAATCATCAGAAAAATCCCAAATAGTTCTTGGAGGTACACCTTGATCATATCCATCTAGGAGTATCGTTTCCCTACATTTCCAAGACCAAACTAGTAGACTTTGCCTCATTATCCTAATTGTTTGCAACATGAAAATTCCACCAAACTATGAACTAATACTCCTTCAAAGCCCCACCAAAGCTTGCCAAGCAATCCTCCAGCACCCAGCCAACCTCCCTGGTCGAGCTACACTGTAGCCTAGCACTGTAGCAAACACCATCCTTGTCCACTTGTGCTTGTATGAAGGGGAGACACACACATGTTTTTTCTTATCTATTCAATGCCTTACAACAGCCACCCCTGCCCTCCTCTGTCCACCAGCATGACCAGAGACACCTGATCGCTCTCTCCATCGCCCAAGAGAGCCAATCCACTGCTGCCAACTCTCCCTCAAGCTCACCCATGGACATTGTCCACCATACACCCTCTCCCTTGGTTTATAAGTCAAGAGGCCAGTGCATCTCTCCCCAGGCCCCTCATTTCACTCCCTTACCCTCACCTACCACACCTCGAGCTCCAGATCTCGCCCCTCAGCTCTCACTCGCCATGGAGAATGAGGATATCTCCTCTCGGCCTCCTTCGAGAAGTGGAGCGCATGGTTGATCCTGACCTTCCGCATCACCTCAGCTACCCTCCACAGCCCTCCTCTAGCTCCCCTACACACCTCCCACCTATCCCCTGGCCCTGCATGTTGCTGGAAAGGAAGGTTTTGCCTTATTGGCCTTCCTCTAAAGGGTCAAGCTAACGGTCGTTCTAGGCCACCCCTCCTCCTTTTCTCTGTACACCTTGATCCCCATGATCTGATCTATCATCCCATGTTTTTCTTCTGTCACAGGGACGTCTGCTATTCCTGTACTATGGTGCTCCCGTGAGTGCCTCAAGGGCGAGATTTTCGCGATGCAGCTCTAGGCGCTGAACCCTATCATGCCGCCCCTCTCCATGGTCTCCGACGTGCATCGCGTCTCCCTAGGGCATCCCCTTCGCTAGATATGCCCCTAGGTGAGCTCCCCTGCCTTCCATTGAAACGTCTAGGGTCTCCCTCTATTTTCCCAGACCGGAGGAAGAAGATGAGGTGAGGCCCCTCGATGTCCTCCTAATCCAATGCCCCCCATCACTACTTACCATTTCTCCGCCCTCTGCTGCTGCCAGGCGGGCCCGGTTGATCCACTCAAGTGGGATCCCTCCTGCGCGTCGGGATGCCGAGGTGGGTTGGCCCATGGCTAGGTTATCACATCTAGTTGTTTCTAGCACACAGTCATTTGCGCCCCTTTTCTTTTAAAATCCTATAATAGCAGATCTGATAAATAATTGGCCAGATTTAATTGAAAACAAAAATGAAAACAGATAGCCGGTTACCAGGTATAAATTGTATCATCGTCTATGATGTTTTCTCAAACATGCAGAGCAATCCTTGTCCCAACTTAAGATTTCTCTATTTTCTAATAATTCATCTACCAACTTGTATCAATTACACAAGATAAATCCTTATGCGAGTTCTATAAATCCAATTAGGTTGAAACCTTTTTGTGCTGAAAGGTAACCTAGGTACCTTGCATCCCACATATGCCCCATCTGATTTTGCTTTCTATATTGCCTCTGGTAAAAATAACTAAAACAATCCTATTATGACTTTAGAAAATTCTCTAGGTAAACTCAAAGCAGGTACTGACCTAATTCCAACCCCCGTTAGACATTCATACCAATATCCTTCAAACCCCAGGGGCCCCATATTTATTGAGCTTTCTTTGATTTTTGGAGAATCAAACATTTCTGTGAATAGATAATTCACTAGAAAAATCACTACTATAGTTATGTAAACACAAAAAGGGTGATTCCAATTTCTATAGAAAGGTGTTCGAATTACCTAACATGTATCTTTGTAACGACATCAATAGTTTTTGCATAGTAAATCTGGGGAAAATGACAAATTTACTACATAACTGACTTTGGGAATTTCTTGAGGGCATTCTGTTAAATATTTTGGGATGATTCCAACTCAATCAGTCCATCAAACACTACTTAACCATCCAAGTAAATAATATTTGGACCTACATAACATTTCCGGTGGATTATTCCCTAAAACTAGAGTTTTAATCACTATAAAATTCATTATAAATTAATGGTAATTGATAAAATAGTGAAACCACTTTTTTTGGTTTCATTTTATAAATACGTATCTGCTGGTATAATTTTTATACAATGGTATCATATATAACTTGTCCTTGGTCCAAAACCCCTCTCCTAGGTAGTATCTAGACTATAAATCCTAAGGGATCATCTTCCAATGCCTCGAAGTCATTCATCAATCTCATCAAGCCTATCATCCAACACCCTACTGCTTTGCAAACTTACTTTCCTCATTTGCTTGTTGTATGTAGGCTGCTTGTATTCCTTGTATTGATTGGTATAATTCTTGTTTGCATGTATGCTCGTTAACGGCGATAGTTGCGACTGTGTGACATGGAGAAGGAGGAAGCCTTGGATAATTATTATTTATATTGGGTATCCTTGGTATTCTGGTATTCTAAAGACTTCCCCTATTAATGGTGTAATCGCCAGAATAGAAATAATATAAGTTTTGTACTCACTACTTATGGATGATGTGATGATACTAGTCGGTTATGCTCACGGCTCACTGATCATGGCAACGTGAATTGCAGGCATAGCAGGGATTATCGCACCGTAAATCAGGGGTCCCACAAACCTACTAACGACGTCAATCTCAAACCTGCTACAACAAAAGGGGCGCTAACAAAGGGCAAAGGAAAAAAAGAGCAGTCAATACTAAGACCAGTACACGGCGAGACTTAGAATTCGGCGCCTCTCGCCTACATAGGTATGGTAGCCTGAAGCAGCAGCGCAGCATGCACTAAACAACCTATAGAGACTCGATACAATTGTCAGCTGTTAGAGAGAGAGATGAGAAAGACCTATTCGTAACCAACCTGATACTAACACCAAACATACCCATCCTGGTATTTCTCCCCTCGAGACCAAACAAGGAAGTCCTGCCGAGGAAACTCACACGGTTGGCAGTTTTATTAATTTTTTCTATGGTGGTTATCCAACTTACTAGTCATATCATATACAAGTCAAATTATAGCAGTAAACTTTAGTTATTGTTGTCTATGATTGAAAATATGTGTTCCAAGTGGTCCATAACCACGGACACGGCTTTTCAAAAATATTTAACCCTGCAGGGTGCACCAAAGTTTCCACACGTACTTAGACCCTTGTTGCCGTATCAGTTAACATATACCCATCGGTATGTCGGCGGGGCCTAGGACACGACGCTTTCAAAGAAAGTACATGGGGCCACCCGAAAGAGATACTTGTACGAGGTATAGCTAATCCTCTCCGTGCGGACCCTAGGATTGTGTACACTTGTCACACGAGCAGAGGTCATGGAAAATATATTCCCGTGATAGAGTGTCACGCCTACGCAACAGTAATAAACGCTCATCGAGCAACAGGTAATAAACATGGAATAGCATTGCATACATGACATAACATGGCACGAAAACTTCAAACTAGTTTGAGGCCCCTAGAACAATACTTTGGAATCAGGTACTAAGCCAATAGGGGTGCTCATACACCCCACATGTGGTTAGCGCGCTCAGTCTTGGAACAGGTATCAAGAATTTGGGTTCTAGATGGACACAAGTGGGCAGTTAACAAACAAATCTCAACTATAACCTATCGGTGCCTCTTCATTAATTACATCCATTTTAATATTGAATTAACCAGTTGTAATTAAAACCACGATCGTCTCCACCTTTATGAATGTGCCAACCCCTAACATTGGTGGAACATCGACGACGCGAAGCAGCACCTAAGCAAGCAACTACGACTCGCAAGGCCGACTATCTACCAAACAACATGTTAGGAGGTGTCCAAGGCAAATATAGGCTGCAAGGGATATAACGGGTACGAAAATACTAAAGCATCGCAACATAGGTAGCAATAGATAAACATGAGAAAGTAAAGACTATAAATATAAAATAGGTAGAAAGGGGGAGAATGCTCCCCTGAAAACCATTGCCGAAGATACATATCCGAAGGACTTGTCGAATCTCACACATCTCATCGTCCTATCCGAGAAGAAGCAAAGCACTAAAAAACCAACGATGCAACAATTACAACTAATTCAGAAGAACTGGCATGATCATGATATGATGCATGGCATGGCAAGATAATGATGCAAACTATGTTGGATATGTGCCATGAGAATGGCATATCAACAATACAACATATGTAAGGTATTTCCAACATTAAACAAAGAGAACACAATTTTATTTGGCATATTTTACTCCCATATTTCTTGCTGGTTTTATCAAATCTACCCGATGCATGATGCAATTGATGACATGGATAGCATATTTGAATTCGTGTCATTTTTCTGATCAATGTAGTCATACCATTTGTCGAATTCCAAATTATAGAACTAACGTGATTAATATTTGAATATTTATATTAAAATAGAAAAATGTTTAATTGTTTGAATAATTTTAATAACCCAAACAGTAATCAAAAGTGATATATGAATTCTTTCAATAATTCGAAACACTTCATTTTAAAAGATTTTGAATTTGGATTTTATACATATAGAAAGTTGTAACAGGTTAAAATAGGGCAGGGAGTTTTAGAGAAGGTTCTTTCTTTAGGGACTAATTCATGCAATTACGAGTACAAGTGTGGAGAATATGGTGTAAAGTTGCCACCGGTTCACTTACAGGTTCAGCTTGCACAAAAGTTCAGAAAAACAAAGAATTAGAGAAAAAAGGGGGTTTTAAAGCGCCATGGGGAATTGATCTCGCGATTCATCAAACGGAGGCGAAGGATCTTTCTTTAGGGACCAATTCATGCAATTACGAGTACAAGTGTGGAGAATATAGTGTAAAGTTGCCACCGGTTCACTTACAGGTTCAGCTTGCACAAAAGTTCAGAAAAACAAAGAATTAGAGAAAAAAGGGGGTTTTAAAGCGCCATGGGGAATTGATCTAGCGATTCATCAAGTGGAGGTGACAGGGAGTTGCCACTATGGCATGCTCGACTTCGTGGTAGTTACCATGGCGTGACCATTTTGAACCATCTCGCGATCGTAGTTTGTACAGATGTAAAACAAGATAAAAAATGGTGGACTCATGTGGTGGCAAGAGGAGTTAAACTCAAGATCTTACCGACACGATCAAGGAACCGACCAGCTGATCTAAGAAGGGATTGTTGGTAGAGTACTGGCGCGACCATATTTGATATGGCTCCCTGATGAGGATCTTGTCTGTATTCTCGAACTGACAAAACTAAAGCTAGCGAATTTTCCATAGTTTCAGACTTCCGGAAACTGGACGGTACAGACCAAAACGAACTGGTGCAGCGAGTCAAGCAAGTCAGAGCTGTGGCGCATGTTTGTTCGGTGCAGCGAGTTTAGGTATTTGTACGCGAGGGATTAGCAGCAGAGGCATGCCTGCAGCTTGCAACGCTTGGCCATGATGGGCACATTACAGAACAAACAGGCTAGGCGGATAGGATGCAGGAAACGAAAGGATGGACAGGGGAACAGAACGGCAAGCTCACCGGGAGGGGTTTGTGCAGATGGTTGTGCTCGAGGGCGACCAACGGTGACGAATTTGAGCGGCTGCTGTGCTTGTTGATGAGGATGAAGGCCTCGATTTCTTCCTTATCCTAGCATCCCAGAAAGCATTGCTTGGCGATGATGGTGAGGGCGATGGTTCCCAACCCCAGGAGGTTTCATCTTGACATGAGGGGTCCATGTCGACGGTGCGGCGGCGATATGGCAGCAGCATCATTCAATTGTGGTTCGGCGGGTTGGAGAAACGGGGGATGTATAAGGGGATGCACAAGGAGTAGCTAGGGTTCCGTGGGGGTTTGGATCTGATCCAGATGTAGGAGAAGGAAAGGGATATGTGGAAGGAGGGAAAACATGTGGAGGAGGAAATTTCGTACAGCAGCATGCCAAGTTCGTGTCTGGCTTCCTCTTTATCTTTAAGAAGAAGATAATGAGGAGATGGTGTTGGGCCAGGAAGACTGTTGGGCTGCAAGATTCTTCTCTCTCTCACTTGTTTTTCTTTCTAAAACATTTTATTTTATTTTTTGTGTTTTTTCATTATAAACCTTTTAAATCGTTTAAATTTGTTTGAACATTTTGCAGAGATTTTAAAAAGGAGGTTTTTGGTAGCAATTAAATAGAGACAAGAGGAATAGAGTATAACTAGAAGGATGATGCCCACAAATAAAATCGAGTTAGGCATTTTACAAGTATTTGAGATTTAGTTTTTTAGAAAAATAACAAGCCATTATAAATAATAGATCCTAGACATGGATCGCATTTTTTTAGAAACAAACTAGAGGATGACAAAAGAGGGAAAGAGTAATGTGATAGCAAGATAACGCAGGAAAGATACAAATGCAATGCAACCTAACGAATGCACCAAATTAATATGATCCATGGAATGGGGCATGATGAACATGATGCATTAAAGTAAAAGAATAAGCAAATCTAATCGGGGAATTTGCGGGTGCTACATTTCGACACCACTAACAATGGATCTCGTCCCCGAGATCCGCTCCATGGTTCGGGGAAGGTGATGATCGGATTCTTCTCGCTTCATGTAGATCCTCGCGACACCACTAACAAGATTCTTGTTCCATCTAGAAATCGGTGGCACCACCAACAAGGGGTCGTTGCTCACATTTCGAGAGAACAATTCGGCGAAACATAGATGAAGGCAGAGGTCTCAAAAGATAAGGCTACCTCTAACTTCTATGAAAGGAGTAAGATTGCATTGATCATCAATTCAATGTACGAAACCTAATGACAAGAGTAGTGGTATGGTCGCAACTCTATCCCGCACTCAAAGCATTACTCTATACGTGAATAGTCGGATTATGCAACCAACTCTCTAAATTCTGAAAGAAGATCTTGGCAAATAGCGTTTGGAAAAAAAAGGAGTGATGTAGTCTCTTCATCAGATCCAACGTAGATGATGTCGTCACGTTGGAAACACCAGAAGATACAAAGAAAAAATTTAGTGAATTTTGGTTCACTAAAAGGTACAACATAGAAAAATTCCTCAAATAGCATGAAGACCGGATGTAGCAACACCATTACAAGAGGAAGTGAAACCCTGAAGTTACGATGGAAATCTAACCTCGAGAATCCCTGGACTCGAAGAAAGGTAAGAGGGCAGATTCAAAACACGCAGAGGTAAGAGGAGAATAGCACAGGGGTAAGGAGTAAAAGCAGACCTATTTAGATCTATCCAACCGATTTAGCAAAATAGTTTTAACACTCTACATCGGCCGTTAGCTAGGTTACCCTACATGATGGACCAGTGGAGTATCGCAACTGTTGAGCTCTGATACCACTATGCAAGTTTTAGCGATTCCTGCCAAACCCACATAGAAACGATTCAAAGGTATCCATCAGGCACTTGCGTGTAGGTGGAAAATGAAGTGATATCATTACACAATAGTCCACGATGGAATCAACATAACATATATATACAATGCGACTCCATGAGTCAAGAATACAGATATACACTACAAAGATCCAAATCACCTTGAAAACGATACAATATCTGAGTACGAATAAGAAGAACATGTTGCTAAGAGCCTTGAAGAATTTCCAATGGCGTCCATAACCCTCCCCAGGCCAAGCCGGAAGGGTAACCCTGCTAACGACTTCTATCTCAAACCTTATACAACAAAAGGGGCACTGACAAAGCGCGAAGGAAAAATAGAGCGATCAGTACTGAGGCCAGTACACGGCGAGACGTATAATTCGGCGGCTCTCGCCTACATAGGTATGGTGGACTAAAGCGGTAACGCATCATGCACTAAACAACCTATAGAGACTCGATACAACATTCAGCTATTAGAGAGAGATGAGAAAGACTTATTCGGAACCAGCCTAATACTAACACCAAACATACCCATCCTGGTATTTCCCCCCTCGAGACCAAACAAGGAAGTCCTGCCGAGGAAACTCACACGGTTGGCCATTTTACTTATTTTTTTGTATGGTCGTTATCCAACTTACTAGTCATGTCAGATACAAGTCAAATTATAGCAGTAAACTTTAGTTATAGTTGTATATGATCAAGAAATTGTGCTCCAAGTCGTCCATAACCGCGAACACGTCTTTTCGAAAAGATTTAACCCTGCAGGGGTGCACCAAAGTTTCCACACGTACTTCGAACCTTGTTGCCAGGTCAGTTAACATACACCCATTGGTATGTGTAACACCCCCAGATCAGCCCTATGCAAGTTTCAGCATAGAAACGATTCAAAGTGCCCATCAGGCACTTGCGTGTGGGTGGAAAACGAAGTAATATCATTACATAGTAGTCCACGATGGAACCCACATAACAGATTTATACAATAACGACTCGATGAGTCAAGAATACAGATATACAATACAAAGATCCAAATCATCTTGAAAACGATACAATGTTCGACTACAAACAAGATACAAATGGGGCTAAGAGCCCTGAAGAATAAGCAATGGCGTCCATAACCCTGCCCAGGCCAAGCCGGAAGGGTAGCCCTGCTAACAACATCGATCTCAAAACCTGTAAAACACAAAGAGGTGCCGGTAAAGGGAAAAGTAAAGAGAGGAGCGGTCAGTACTGAGGCCAGTACACAGCGAGTCTTAGAATTCGGCGATCCTCGCCTATGTAGGTATGGTGGGCTGAAGCGGCAGCGCGGCATGCACTAAACAACCTATAGAGACTCGATACAACTGGCGACTATCGGAGAGGGATAAGTAAGACCTATTCGAAACCAACCTGATACAAGCACCAATCATACCCATCCTGGCATTTACCCCTCGAGACCAAACGAGGAAGTTAGACCGATGAACTCACACAGTTGGCAGTTTTATTTATTCCGTTATAGTTTCATCACTTATTAGTCCGATATAGATATCCCGAGTCATCCTGATATAATAAGCAGTGGCCACTTTTAGTTAACCATTCCGTTGTAGTTGCGACACTTACTAGTCAGATACAAATAGCATGAGATATCCCAAACCCAACAGTTGTTGGTACTTTTATTTAGCCATTCCGTTATAGTAAAGTTGATTACTAGTCATTATAAAGTCAAATTTATAGCACTACTTTAGTTATAGTTGTCTATGATCGAAATAATGTGCTCCAAGTCGTCCATAACCGCAGACACGACTTTCAGAAAGTTTTACCCTATAGGGGGGCACAAATAGCAACACACGCACGATAAACCTCGGAAAAACCAAATGAAAACCCAACGAGGCATCACGACAAAGAAATCGCAAGATTCATATAATATTTCAGGGGGCCACTGAAAGAACATTTCTTAATCCCTAGTGTTTTGTATGTCAGATAACAATATCAAGGAGTATTTTAATGTGTGTTGAAGTGTTGCAGCTCTCTCTGGGAAAAGGGAAAAGTATCTGCCTTTGGGGGGAGGATAATCCGCCCCTCCCTCTTCCCTAGCAGGCGCAAGCCCCAGAAGGGGGGCGAAGTTTTGGCTAGATTTTCCGGCCCCGCCGGATAATCCGTCCCTCAGGGGGGCTGGATTGTCCGCGCCCTTGCTCACCGCCAAGGCGCAAGCCCCGGAGAGGGGGCGGAGTGTTGGACGGACTTTCCGGCTTGGCCGGATAATCCACCCCAGGAGGGGGCCAGATTATCCGCCCCCCCCCCCAAGATCTTCACCAAGTCACGCAGGCGCCAGCCCTAGAGAGGGGGCGGAGTTTCCCCCGGAAAATCCGCCCTTGGGGCGGAGTTTCCCCAAGGGGGCGGATAATCCGCCCCCAAAGTTTCTCAACGGCCAGATCTGGGGAGGGGGTATTGAAGCCAGCCTTCCCCCTCCTGCCAGATCTCTCGATTCATTCGAAAAAGACAAGACCAGATCTGCAATCTTCATCCAAGAGAGCTCCACCTAGATCCACCCAAAGGCCCCATCCCTTGGGGAATCGAAGGAGGAGAACTCGATCTTCATCATTAGCAATCAAGCGCTTCATCTTCCCTCCATTCATTTGGAGAACCACCGATCTAGTATTTCTTGCAAATACCTAGATCCTTTTTTTTGTTTATATTGATAAACCTTGTTCTTGTGGCAGCTTGTTGTCATCTCGGGAGCCCCCAATTCGGTTGTGGGTGTGTGCCCCGATAGTGTTGTAAAAGGCACCGGTTCCCGCCTCGAAGGGATCCAATAGTGGAGAAGGTGGATCAGGCCTCTCGTGGCGAGATCCATCGGAGAATAGGGTGAGGCCTATTGTGGCGTGGTGGTCTTAGAACTGCCCACCCCTCCAACGCATATGTACTTCCCTTAACAAGGAAAGAACTGCGGTAAAACAAATCCCTGTGTCTCCGCGTGCTCCACTACGGTTTCTTCGCTCCTCTCTTTATGTTCTTAGTAGTTAGGGTTGCATATAGGGAAATTCTCGTAGTTGCATATCTAGAGAATTTACTTTGTGTCAAGCCTAAAATTGAAAAAGTATTAAAAATTGGTTAGCACCTATTCACCCCATTCTAGGTGCCCATACGATCGATTTCAATTGGTGTCAGATCCCTGGCTCTTATTTCGGACTTAACCGCCTAGGAGAAGTATGGGTTCCAAGGTAGATGGGAGTGATGCTCCGAAGGTAGTCACCATGAACGATCTCAAGACGTTGGAAACAACCTTGGTGAGTTCAATGGAGTCTAAGATGGAAGAGATGCGTCAATTGATAATGCGTCTCTCCACATCCGTAGCATCACCTCCATATAACTCTAAGGATACCACTCCGCAATCCAAGGAAACGGGTAAAACTGCTTCTAAAGATAACGAAGTGGTTGGTGATGACATTAGCAAGAGCTCCTCCTCGAAAAAGGATAGCGGTAAGGATGGATACAATGAGGTTTCTCATGTGTATTCCCCTGATCCACCTATCCCTCACCCACATATACATAATAGGGGTGATCCACGCAAACTTTCTGCATCTACTTTTACTCAATGGCAATTTTTGATGAAATCTCATGTGTGCAGTTCCTCCATAGAGTTGTGGAAGATCATCGAAAATGCTCTTCATGTTGGAAACCCCAACAATCTTAAAAGAAGAGAAGTTGTCGATAGCCAACTCAACGCTACAGCTCTACACATGATACAGCTTGGTGTGGGTGACAAAGATATGGAACACACTCAGCATCTTAGTACAGCTAAGGAAGCTTGGGATGCTCTCACCGAGCTATTCATCGGACATGAAAGTATGAAAAGGAATAGATATGATGCATTGAGCAACGAAGCGGAAGGATTCTATATGTTTAATGGAGAAGACCATGAAGACATGTATAGGAGGCTTATGGCAATAGCCACAAATTTCAGAAACCATGGTGCCGCTCATGTTGATGATGCATGGATCAAGCGCAAGTATGTCAGTGCTCTTATGCCATTTGAGCCCACAGATTTGAAAAGTCTCCAAGGTAGGCATAACTATCACCTCATGACATCCAATGAGGTAATGCAAGAAATGGCCTCTTTCAAAGTGGCTGCCAAGAATGCCAAAGATGCTCGTGCTCGAGCTATGGGGATGCAAAAGGGGGTCAACGTGGCCTTGAAGACTAGTGTGATTGATCATGATGAATATGCCATAGAAGGTATGGACTGTCCCGAGGATATAAAAAGGATCCATGGACAATACTTGGATCTTTATGCTAGAAACTTTTGGAAAGATCCAGCCAAGGCTAAAGCTGAACTAGAACGCAAGAGCGGAGCCTATGGAAGAAAAGAAAATGGTCCCAAGCTAAGAACATGTTTCAACTATGGTGATCGGCTGCACTTTGTAGCTGAGTGCCCATATCAAAGTAGAGAAGATAATGGAGGAAGACTTATATTCAAGTACAAGTCAAAGGCTCCACGCAAGAAACAGTTTGTAAAGAAGAATGCTCCCTTCAAGAAGCAACCAAATATTGTTCTAGTGGCTCAAGAAGAATATTCATCGGGAAGTGAAGATGAGGAAGAAGACGATAGCTCTCAAGAGGTGGCTGCTATAGCCACCACGTCTCCTTCAACATCTCTCTTCGACTCTCCGAACGAAAACATCATCAACAAGAATGCTACTTGTCTCATGGCAAGAAGCTCCGAGGTAACTTCTTCTAACTCCTCTTTTCCTAAGGCTATGATTGACATGGATGATCCTACTAGTCTTAAGGTTAAAGAAGAGATTATTGCTTTGGATTATTTCTATACTAACTTGCAAGGTGAGCACAAAGTTTGTTTTGAAGCTCTTATGGATCAGTTGGCTCAAAATGAAGCTCTCCTCGAAGAAAAGGGTAGAATTGAAAGGGAGGGTGCAATGGAAATTGCATCCTTAAAAAATGCTCTTGAAGAAGAAGAAGAGGCTCGGGTCTCTCTTGAAGAGAGGCTTGAGTCTATTGAAGAGTCACATGAAGAAATTGTGACTAAACTTGTTAAGGAACGTGAAAATGCAGTCACCAAAGCAAAGAAGTTAAAGAAAGAAAAGATTGACTTTGGGGCTGCTCGTGATACACTCTCCGAGGAATTGGAGAAACTTGACAATGCTCACAAGGCATTGAAAAACGAGTTCTCCATTCTCAATGAGTCACATGATCAGCTTCAAAGTCGATTGGCCAAATATGATGCTCCTAGCTCATCCAACTCGACATATAGTCACAAGGAAAATGCTAGTGTGGAAAAACAAGTGATCAAGGACATAACTCCCAAGGATAAAGGTGTGCTTGATGAAGTCCTTGGCAAGCAAAGGTCAAATCATGGTAAAGAGGGACTTGGGTATGCCACCAAGTCCAATAAAAAGAAAACCAAGAAGAACAAGTCCAAAAATGTGCAATCAAAGACAAGCATCGTTGAGAAGAATGTTACAAAAGACAAGACTAACAATATTTTTTTTGCAGGGTCTCACAATCAAAATTATGAACTCTTTTGTGATGATTATGGCGACGTTTATGCTTATTATGTTGGTCCCTTTGATGAATATATTACTTGGTCTATTTGGGTCCCAAAGACCCTTGTTACTAACATGAAAGGACCCATTGAAAAATGGGTACCTAAAACCAAGAAGTAATTCTCTTGTAGGGCTATGCTTCCGGTGGATCGAAATGGGTGTTGGATAGTGGCTGCACTAGTCATATGACCGGAAGCAAGGAGATCATCAAGGAGATGCGTCCAAATCATGATAATATCACAGTCTCCTATGGTGATAAGTCTAAATCTCAGGTATTGGGTCTTGGTAAGGTTGTGGTTGCCCACGATATCTCTCTCGTGGACGTCATGCTTGTTGAGACCCTCGGTTACAACCTTCTTTCTGTTTGGGCCCTTGGCAAGATGGGTTTTGCTGTTTTTATCGATGATGATTTGGTGGTACTCTTGTGGAGCAAGTCTCTAAAGGTCGCTTTTGTTGGATACGTCGAAAATGACCTGTATGTGGTGGACTTCTCGGGGAAAACCACTTCGGGTCCGATGTGTCTATTCGGAAAGGCCGACGTGGGCTGGCTATGGCATCGCCGTTTAGCCCATGTCAACATGAGAACTTTGCAAAGTCTCCAGAAGGGTGGCCACATCCTTGGACTAAAATACAATGTCTCTTTTGCCAAAGATCGTGTTTGCAGGGCTTGTGTAGAAGGAAAAATGCATGACTCTCCCCACAAGAGGAAGACTATTATGTCATGAAAAAGGATCTTGGAATTACTTCATGTGGATTTATTTGGTCCTCCTTCTCATGCAAGTCTTGGTGGGAAGAAATATTGCTTGGTCATTGTCGATGATTACTCAAGATATACATGGGTCTATTTCTTCAAGTTGAAAAGTGAGACTCAACAAACTGTCATTGACTTTGCCAATGAAGTTCAACGTCAACACAATGTTCCTATCTTGGTAATAAGAAGTGACAACGGCTCCGAATTCAAGAACTACACTTTGAATGAGTTTCTAAGCAAAGAGGGGATTAGACATCAATATTCCGATGCGTACACCCCTCAACAAAATGGTGTAGCCGAGAGAAAGAACCGGACTTTGATGGATATGGAAAGATCAATGTTGGCTGAATTCAAGTCTCCTTATAATTTTTGGGCTAAAGCCATATCCACTGCTTGTCACTCATCGAACCGCCTCTACCTCCGAAAGATTTTGGACAAGACTCCATATGAAATACTTACCGGTAACAAGCCCAACATATCATATTTCAGGGTATTCGGGTGCAAGTGTTTCTTTCTTATTAAGGGTGTCCGTTTGTCAAAATTTTAGTCCAAGGCTTTAGAAGGTATTTTTGTTGGTTACGGTGCCGAATCCCACACTTATAGAGTCTACAACAAGCTCACTGGGTTTGTTGTAGAATCTTGTAGTGTGGAGTTTGATGAAAATAACGGCTCCTTTGTAGGGCAAGTTGATGTTTGTGATGCAGATGTTGAAATACCCCAAGATGCCATAAGAAGAATGGGCGTGGGATTTTTCCGCCCCATTGAGGAACCCCTTGTGGCGGATCGGGAAGGACAATGCTCCACTCATGTGGAGCCCTCATCTACACAAGATCAACAAGCTCCTACTGTTGGAGAAAACTCTGCAGCAACACCGCAACCTGTTGAAGATCATCTGTCTCCTGGACAAGTTGATTGTCCCAGGCCGGACTATCCACCCCCTCCCAGGGGCGGACAATCTGCCCCTGGCACTCCAACTCGTTCCAGGGGATCCGAAGGAGAAGACAACAGCTAAGAAACTCCTAGGCCGGATTCTCCGGCCCCCGAGGGCGGATTATCCGGCTCTGATTCTCCAAGTCCTATCAGGCATGCTCAGGAAGAAGCCACTGGTGTTTCATCTCCCAGGCCGGATAGTCCGGCCCCTCCAAGGGGCGAATTATCCGGCCCTGAAGAACAAGCTCTATAGCAAGCTTCTGGTGTTAACTCAGATCAAGATCAAGGGCAAGGCAGTGGTCAAGACTAGGATACAAATACTGAATCAACTCCTTCTAGAAATAATAAGGACATTGAGGCTCGTCGCAAGGCACGTGCTGATCGGAACCTTGAACTAAGGGGTCACACTCTTGACAAGGTTGTTGGTGATCTACGAAGAAGGGTGTCTACTAGAAGAGAACTTGAAAGCTTCTGTGATCATCAAGCTCACATTTCCATGGTTGAACCGAAGAAATTCTTTGATGCTCTTGAAGATCCCGATTGGGTGGTTGCTATGCATGAAGAATTAAATAACTTCGAACGCAACAAAGTTTGGAAGCTCGTAGAGAAACCCAAGGATTGCCGCAATGTTATCGGCACCAAGTGGATATTCAAGAACAAACAAGATGAAAATGACATTGTTGTGAGGAATAAAGCAAGACTCGTGGCTCAAGGATTATCTCAAGTGGAAGGAATTGATTTTGGTGAGACTTATGCTCCTGTGGCTCGTCTTGAGTCCATTCGTATCCTTCTTGCATATGCAGCTCATCATAATTTTAAATTACAACAAAGGGATGTTAAGAGTGCATTCCTTAATGGTCCTCTACATGAGTTAGTATACGTCAAGCAGCCCCCGGGTTTTGAGGACCCCAAATTTCCGAACCATGTCTACAAACTCGATAAGGCGCTCTATGGCCTTAAACAAGCCCCACGTGCGTGGTATGAGCACCTTATAGAGTTTTTGCTAGACCGTGGATTCGAAGTTGGGCAAATCGATCCCACTCTTTTTACTAAGAAGGTTAATGGGGAGCTTTTTGTATTCCAACTTTATGTAGATGACATTATTTTTGGCTCTACTAACCAAGCTTTTAACGATGAATTTTCAAAGCTTATGACTGACAGGTTTGAGATATCCATGATGGGTGAAGTGAGGATTTGAGATTAAACAACTTAGAGAGGGAACCTTTATTAATCAAGCTAAGTACATCCAAGACATGCTCAAAAGATTCAAGATGATGGATCTCAATGGCGTTGCTACTCCAATGCAAACAAAGTGTCATCTTGAGCTCAATCCCAAGGGTAAAGACGTGGATCAAAAGGTATACCGATCCATGATCGTCTCTCTCCTTTACCTTTGTGCATCTAGGCCCGATATCGTGTTAAGTGTAGGAGTGTGTGCAAGGTACCAAGACGCTCCTAAAGAAAGCCACTTAGTGGCGGTCAAACGAATCTTCAGATATTTGGTTCATTCCCCAAATTTTGGGTTTTGGTATCCCAAGGGTTCAAGTTTCTCTCTATGTGGTTACACTGATTCAGATTAGGATGGTGACAAAGATGGTAGGAAATCAACCTCTGGTGCATGTCAATTCTTGGGCAGGTCTCTAGTGTGTTGGTCTTCAAAGAAACAGAATTATATTTCACTCTCAACCGCCGAAGCTGAATATGTTGCTGTTGCAAGTGCTTGTACACAATTGTTATGGATGAGGTAAAAACTTTAAAGGAATATGGTGTCAATTGTGACAAAGTGCCTCTATTATGTGACAATGACAGTGCTATCAAAATTGCTTACAATCTCGTGCAGCATACAAGAACAAAACATATAGAGATTCGCAACCACTTCATTCGGGATCATGTTGCTTGTGGTGATATTGCCCTATCCTTTGTGAGCACGAAGAACCAACTTGCTGATATTTTCACGAAGCCCCTTGACGAAGCAAGATTTTGTTATTTGAGGAATGAGCTAAATATCATAGATTCAAGGAGCTTGACTTGACTGCCCTTGCACACTCACTTGCTTTTATTCATGTATTTGGTTTAGATGCAGGCATAGTCATAGGGGGAGTGTGGTCCTAATTGATTGGGCCAACCCTCCCACCATAATGCCAAAAGCAAGTAAAATCATTCCCCTTAATATCATTTTGTGATATGTGGGCCATCGATGAGCATTGGTTTTGAACTCAAGATACATCTTCGCGGTGTCATGACATGCGCTCCAATATGGTGGCTTCGGCCACCGCCCTCTTCCTAGAGAAGAGTTGGTTTATAATAGATATTTTTGGATTTTCTTGCATATCTTCTTTAGGGGAGTTAGCATCACTCTTCTTCCTTTTTGGCATTTCGATGCCAAAGGGGGAGAAGTAGTTCTATTAGGTCTCGTGGATTTGCAAGGGTCGGGCGCAAGCATCCATCTTTCAGTCTTTTATTTGCTTGCTTGTGCCTTTTTTTCAGCGTGAACTTAATTGCTATTTGTGTTTGATTATGTAAGACTATGTCGTGCTCCACTATGTTTGGTACTATGTGTGGTATTCATGGAATTCTGGATTTATCTATTGTGGATCTCATGGAATTCTGGATTTATCAATGGAGCATATTTGATGGCATATGGAATGATGGGCCTATCTAATGTATGCATCAATATTGTTGGTATTGTTGGGATGTGCTTGGAGGCTATCAAGCTAATTATATTCTTTGGCTATAATCATATCCCGGTGGTATGACCTTGTTTCCCAACCCACCTTCTTTCAATTATCTTTGCTATGGAAGTTGTGTTCTCTCTAGTGTGTGTATTTGTATTCAAATGCAAATTTTAAGTATGCACACATCTAGGAGGAGCGCCTTTCATTTTAAGGTGGCGTTAGCCGGTTTCATTGCAAATCCTAGTATTGTCATCGAACACCAAAAAGGGGGAGATTGAAAGAACATTTCTTAATCCCTAGTGTTTTGTGTGTTAGATAACAATATCAAGGAGTATTTTAATGTGTGTTGAAGTGTTGCAGCTCTCTCTGGGAAAAAGGGAAAAGTATCTGCCTTTGGGGGGCGGATAATCCGCCCCTCCCTCTTCCCTAGCAGGCGCAAGCCCTAGGGGCGGGGTTTTGGCCGGATAATCCGCCCCTTAGGGCCAAGACGCAAGCCTAGAGAGGGGGCGGAGTGTTGGTCGGACTTTCCGGCTTGGCCGGATAATCCGCCCCAGGAGGGGGCCGGATTATCCGCCCCCCCCCAAGATCTTCACCAACTCAAGCAGGCGCCAGCCCTATAGAGGGGGCAGAGTTTCCCCAAGGGGGCGGATAATCCGTCCCCAAAGTTTCTCAACGGCCAGATCTGGGGAGGGGGTATTTAAGCCAGCCTTCCCCCTCCTGCCAGATCTCTCGATTCATTCGAAAAAGACAAGATCAGATCTGCAATATTCATCCAAGAGAGCTCCACCTAGATCCACCCAAAGGCCCCGTCCCTTGGGGAATCGAAGGAGGAGAACTCGATCTTCATCATCAGTAATCAAGCGCTTCATCTCCTCTCCAGTCATTTGGAGAACCACCGATCTAGTATTTCTTGCAAATACCTAGATCCTTTTTTTTGTTTATATTGATAAACCTTGTTCTTGTGGCAGCTTGTTGTCATCTCGGGAGCCCCCAATTCGGTTGTGGGTGTGTGCCCCGATAGTGTTGTAAAATGCACCGGTTCCCACCTCAAAGGGATCCAATAGTGGAGAAGGTGGATTAGGCCTCTCGTGATGAGATCCATCGGAGAATAGGATGAGGCCTATTGTGGCGTGGTGGTCTTAGAACCGCCCACCCCTCCAACGCAGATGTACTTCCCTTAACAAGGAAGGAACTGCGGTAAAACAAATCCCTGTGTCTCCGCGTGCTCCACTACGGTTTCTTCGCTCCTCTCTTTATGTGCTTAGTAGTTAGGGTTGCATATAGGGAAATTATCGTAGTTGCATATCTAGAGAATTTACTTTGTGTCAAGCCTAAAATTGAAAAAGTATTAAAAATTGGTTAGCACCTATTCACCCCCCCCTCTAGGTGCCCATACGATCCATTTTAGCCACTCCACCAAGCTACCCGCTACGAAGTTGGCCGGCTCCGAGACGGACCCAGAGGTTTGTGATGACGGTTGGAAACGACTGGGAACCCGAAAGTGTGACTGGGCTTGTCGGTACCGCGAAAACATGGGATGGGGTTCCAAAACAGTTCAGGTGCTCTAATCATGGCATAATCATGGCATAAGTATAGGATAGTAATAAAGCCCCAAACTACTTTGTGACCCCAAGAAATATGATATGACTCAAGCTCATGCTAAGGGGATTCATGGTCCCACATGCGGATAGTGCGAATATTCAAGGAACAGATATCAAGTACTCGGGGTCCTACGGGACACAAGTGGACGGTTAAAAACTAAATAACATCTATGGCCCACCTGTGCCTCTGCATTATTTACCTACTTTCAATATTAGTTATTAAACGGTAATTAAAGCCATGATCATCTTCAATGTTAAGCATGAGGCATTTCTTCAACAATTGTGGAACATCGACGGTGCAAAGCAACACCTGCGCAAGCAACTACGACTCGCAAGGCCGACTATCTACCAAACAACAGTAATAGGCGATGTCCATGGAAATATAGGGGCTGCAGGGAAAATAAGAGGGGTACGGAATCTATAGCATCGCAACACAGATAGCAATAGATCAACAGGAGGAAATAAAGAGTACAAAAGTAAAATAGGTAGAAAGAGGGAGAATGCTCGCCTGAAAACATTGTCGAAGATTCATCCAAAGATCGGGTCGACACTCGCACCAACTCATTGGCCTAATCCATGAAGAAGCAAAGCACTAGAAGAAACACCGGTTGCACTGTTTAATACTACAGCAGAAGATCGGGCATGATGCATGCATGATGCATGACATGGAAAAGGTACGATGCAATTAGACCATATTAAGCGGAACCGGGGTCCTGACAATTAAATATATAGTTATAGTTGTTTAGATACCTGCAAATTTAAATGTTGTATTAATAGGGCAAAATACGACATCGGTTCTCTACGCAAATTTTAAATGGAGCCAATATTAGACTAGAAAAGCCCGCATATGGTCTCCATATTTAATTATTAGGTGCATCGACAACATACCCCCAACAAAAGAATATGTATGTGATCATGAACAATTTATTATGCAACAATGTATATATATCATTTATAAAAATAAAGGCTCGGCAAAAGGTTCACACATGGGGTTCGACGAGCTTGGGGTTCCGAGGCTGGTTCGGTCCCGCCGGGAGGGAGAGCTTGGTGGTCTTCGGGTTGAGGTTGATCTCGGTATCTATGGCATGACATAGATCAGCGAAGATCTTGTCGATGAATGGAGAGGGGTGAAGCATCGGCGAACTTGGCAAGCGGAAGATGATGCAATATGGACCTTCGAGTGGGGATGACAATTGAAGCGTTCTCGGGAACCACATGTTACACACATACAAGCAAACAAGTTCCACGCGGGAGAGACAAAGACGACATGGTGACCGAAACATGAATATGGGAGAAACATCAGCGGATTTAGACTCACATGAGGTTGAAGGGCACTAGTGCAAGGATGGTGTCACTATAGTGGAACAAAAACAAGTATAGGATTTGGGGTCAGTGTCATAGACGTTAAGGATGGACGGGCGGCTCTGTGCCGCGTATGAACGGGAAAGGAGGAGTGCGGCAGAGCATCTCGACGAGGCAGGAGGTCGTCGAGGCGAAGGGGCGACACTGGCAGCTGTGCTATGCTAGGGAGATGGCGACGTCCAGGCACAGAGGAGACGAGGCACCGGCGGGCGGAGCACACATCGGACGGCGGTGTTGGCAGAGAAGCTCAGCGGAACGGCTCAAGCAGCCACAAAGCTGTGGGGAGGAGGAGAGACGGGCTCGGCAGAGGAGCACCTGTCGGTGTCGGCGACTTGTAGAGGAAGGGCGGGCGGTCACGAGGAAGGTTGAGGACGACGGTGGAGCTTGCAGGGGCTTCTTCGGCGGATAATGAGAGGAGGCGAGACCAGGGACCGGGCGACGGAGGGGTGACCGAGGAGGACGCGCGAGCAGCGACGGGGAGGGCAGGGTTTCCTAGCGGCGATGGCTTGAGGATTGAGGGAGGAGAGCGACGTGGGGTGGGAAGCGGTTCACGCGAGAAGGAGCATCGCAAGGTGGGGCGAGGGAAGCATCGGGCAGGGCGGTGCATGTCTGGTGGTTGACCGCGTACGTGTGTGGGGGATCGATCGGGGCAGGGGAGCGGAGTGTGGGTCGTGTTGACACAGCGTGCGTTCTATGTTGTGTGTGTGCCGCTGCGCGTTGGGTGGGGTGGGTTTAATGGTGTGTGACGTTGTAGGCCAGGGTGTGGTAGGGTTCGGTGGTCTGATCGGTTGGAGTGTGACGACGGGATAGAGGGATGTGGGTGGAGGGTTAGGATTAGGGTTTTGGGAATGAGGGTTTGTTTTTCCTGGGGTTGTAGGTTGCTGCTAGCCGGGCTTTTTGGGCCTGGCCGATGGCGGCCTCCCCCGGTACAAAATATTTATATTTTATTATTTTCTTTTATTCAAAATAAAACATTTATAAATATGTCTTAGTCAAAATAAGGATCCGAGAGGAAGATGGTTTTAAATTTGAAATAGAGAAGGGTATTTGTAGAAAACTAAAATAGGGTTTTTAGCAAAATAGTTTTAGGCAAAAAGATGCATGCTGATGTCATGATGAAGCACAAAATAGGAATAATAGGCGATTTACTAGTATTGGTTTTACCCGGGGTGCTACAAATCGACACCACTAACAATGGATCTCGCCCTCGAGATCTGCATCATGATGCGGGGAAGAAGGCCGACAATTAGAGTCTTCTTGCTTCATGTTGATCTTCGAGACACCACTGAAAAGGATCCTTTCTTCATCTTGAAACCGGCGGCAGCACCAACAAGGAGTGCTTCTCATGTTCATTGCGAGAACACTCCGGATAAACAAAAGACGAAGGTAGAGACATCAAAAGATAAGGTCACCTCTAACTTCTATGGAAGGAGTAAAATTGCTTGATTCACGGATTCAATGTACAAAAGCGAATAGAATGAGTAGTCGGCATGGGGGCTAATCCATCATGCACCCAAACTATTACTCCGCACATGCAGTAGAAAATCGTGCAACCATTCTCAGAATGAGACTGAAGATCTTCACGAACGATGTTTGGACACAAAGGAATAATGCATATTCTTCATCGGATTTACCGTCGATGATATGAAACACCGGAGGATAGAAAGAAAGAAAATTAGAGAATTTTCGGTCCACTGAAAGGTACAATGGAGAAAAATTCCTCAGGTAGCATGAAAACCGGATGTAGAAGCATCGTTACAAAAGGAAGGAATCGAAACCCTGAAGGTACGACGGAAACTCAACCATGAGAATTCCTGGACTCGAAGAAAAGATAAGAGAGAAGATTCAAACACGTAGAGGTAAGAGGATAATAGCAGAGGGGTAAGGAGTAAAAGCAGACCTAATCAGATCTATCCAACCGATTATTGAAAATAGTTTTGACACTCTACAACGTCCGTTAGCTAGGTTATCCAACAGGCTGGACCAGTGGGATATCGTAACTATTGAGCCCTGATACCACTCTGTAACACCCTCAGATCGTCCCTATGCAAGTTTTAGCGCTTACCGCCAAACCAACATAGAAACGATTCAAAAGTGCCCACTAGGCAATTGTGTACGGGGTGGAAAACAAAGTAATATCATTACACAATTGTCCATGATGGAACCCACAGAACAAATTTATACAACAACGACTCCATGAGTCAAGAATACAAATATACAATACAAAGATCTAAATCATCTTGAAAACGATACACCGTCCGATACGGACAATATGCAAATGGGGATAAGAGCCCTTAAGAATAAACAATGGCATCCATAACCCTGCCCAGGCCAAGACGGAAGGGTAACCCTGCTAACGGTGTCGATCTCAAAACCTATAAAACACAAAGAGGTGCTGGCAAAGGGCAAAGGAAAAAAGAGGAGCGGTCAGTACTGATGCCAGTACACGGCGAGTCTTAGAATCCGGCGGTCCTTGCCTATATAGGTATGGTGGGCTAAAGCGGTAGCGCGGCATGCACTAAACAACCTATAGAGACTCGATACAACTGGCGACTATCAGAGAGGGATAAGTAAGACCTATTCAAAACCAACATGATACGAACACCAATCATACCCATCTTGGCATTTCCCCCTCGAGACCAAACGAGAAAGTCAGACCGAGGAACTCACAAAGTTGGCAGTTTTATTCATTCCGTTATAGTTGCAGCACTTACCAGTCAGATATAGGTATCCTGAGTCATCCTGATATAATAAGAAGTAGGCACTTTTAGTTAACCATTCTGTTGTAGTTGTGACACTTACTAGTCATATACAAATAGCACGAGATATCCCAAACCCAGCAGTTGTTGGTATATTTATTTAGCCATTCCGTTGTAGTAAAGCTAATTACTAGTCATTATAAAGTCAAATTTATAGCACTACTTTAGTTATAGTTATCTATGATCGAGATACTATGCTCCAAGTCGTCCATAACCGCGGATGCGGCTTTCATAAAGTTTTACCCTATAGGGGTGCACAAATAGCAATACACGCACGATCAACCTCGGAAAAACCAAATGAAAACCCAACGAGGCATCACGACAAAGAAATCGCAAGATTCATATAATATTTCAGGGGCCACCCCACCAAGCTACCCGCTATGAAGTTGGCCGTCTCCAAGACGGACCCAGAGGTTTGTGACGACAGCTATAAACGACTAGGAACCCGAAAGTATGATTGGGATTGTCGATACTGCGAAAACGTGGCATGGGGTTCTAAAACAGTCCAGGCACTCCACACGCAATAGTAAATAAAGCAGTAAAACATGGCCTAATCATGGCATAAGTACATGATAATAATAAAGCCCCAAACTACTTTGTGGCCCCAAGAAATAAGATATGACTCAAGTTCATGCTAAGGTGATTCATGGTCCCACATGCGGATAGTGCGAATATTCAAGGAACAGGTATCAAGTGCTCGACGTCCTACGGGACACAAGTGGATAGTTAAAAACGAAATAGCATCCACCTATGCCTCCGCATTATTTAGCTACTTCCAATATTAGTTATTAAAAGGTTATTAAATCCATGATCATCTTCAATGTTAAGCATGAGGCAATTCTACAACAATTGTGGAACATCGCGACGCAAAGCAACACCTGCGCAAGCAATTACGACTCGCAAGGCCGACTATCTACCAAACAACAGTAATAGGAGGTGTCCATGAAAATATAGGGGCTGCAGGGAAAATAAGAGGGGTACGGAATCTATAACATCGCAACACAGATAGCAATAGATCAACTAGAGGAAATAAAGACTACAAAAGTAAGATAGGTATAAAGAGGGAGAATGCTCACCTAAAAACATTGTCGAAGGTTTATCCAAAGATCGGGTCGACACTCGCACCAACTCATTGGCCTAATCCGTGAAAGAGAAAAGCACTAGAAGAAACACCAGATGCACTATTTAATACTACAGGAGAAGATCGGGCATGATGCATGTATGATGCATGACATGGAAAAGGTACGATGCAATTAGACCATATTAAGCGGAACCGGGGTCCTGACAATTAAATATATAGTTCTAGTTGTTTAGATACCCGCAAATTTAAATGTTGTGTTAACAGTGCAAAATACGACATCGGTTCTCTACGCAAATTTTAAATGGATTCAATATTAGACTAGAAAAGCCAGCATATGGTCTCCATATTTAATTATTAGGTGAATCGACAACGTACCCCCAACAAAAGAATATGTATGTGATCATGAACAATTTATTATGCAACAATGTATATATAGAATTTATAAAAATAAAGGCTCGGCAAAAGGGTCACACATGGGGTTGGACGAGCTTGGGGTTCCGAGGGTGGTTTGGTCCCATCGGGAGGGAGAGCTTGGTGGTCTTCGGGTTGAGGTTGATCTTGGTATTTATGGCACGACATAGATCAGTGAAGATCTTGTCGATGAATGGAGCAGGGTGAAGCATCGACGAACTTGGTTAGAAGAAGATGATGCACTATGGACCTTCGAGTGGTGATGACAATTGAAGCGTTCTCGGGAACCACATGTTAAACACATACAAGCACACAAGTTCCACCTGTGAGAGACAAAGACGACATGGTGACTGAAATATGAATACGGTAGAAACATCGGCGGATTTAGACTCACATGAGGTTGAAGGGAACTAGTGCAAGGATGGTGTCACTACAGTGGAAAAAAAACAAGCATAGGATTTGGGGTCGGTGTCATAGACGTTGAGGATGGATGGGCGGCTCTATGCCGCGTACGAACGAGAAAGGAGGAGCGCGACAGAGCATCTCGACGAGGCAGGAGGTCGCCGAGCCGAAGGGGCGGCACTAGCGGCTGTGCTATTCTAGGGAGAGGGCGATGACCAGGCACAGAGGCGACGAGGCATCGGCGGGCGGCGCGCACGCCGGACGGCAGCGTTGGCAGAGAAGCTCAGCGGAGCGGCTCGAGCAGCCACGGAGCTGCGGGGAGGGGGAGAGACGGGCTCGGCAGAGCAGCACCTGTCGGCGGCGGCGTTTTGCAGAGGAAGGGCGACTGGTCGCGAGGGAGGTCGAGGACAACGGCGGAGCCTAGAGAGGCTCCGGCGGTGAAGAAGGAGAGGTGGGAGAGGCCAGGGATCGGGCAACAGAGGGGTGGCCGAGGAGGACGCGCGAGCGGCAATGGGGAGGGCAGGGTTTCCTGGCGGCGGTGGCTTGAGGATCGAGGTAGGAGAGCGACGTGGGGTGGGGAGCGGTTCACGCGAGAAGGAGCGTCGCAAGGTGGGGCGAGGGAAGCATCGGGTAGGGAGGTGCGAGTCTAGTGGTTGACCGCGTACGTGTGTGGGGGATCGATCTGGGCAGGGGAGCGGCGTCTGGGTCGTGTTGGCACAGCGTGCGTGCTGTGTGCTGTGTGTGCCGCTGCGCGTTGGGTGGGGTGGGTGCAACGGTGTGTGACATGGTAGGACAGGGTGTGGTAGGGTTCGTTGGTCTGATCGGTTGGAGTGTGGCGGCGGGATAGAGGGATGTTGGTGGAGGGTTAGGATTAGGGTTTTGGGAATGTGGGTTTGTTTTTCCCGGGGTTGTAGGTTGCTGTTAGCCGGGCCTTTTGGGCCTGGCCGGTGGCGGCCTCCCCCGGTACAAAATATTTATATTTTATTATTTTCTTTTATTCAAAATAAAACATTTATAAATATGTCTTAGTCAAAATAAGGATCCGAGAGGAACATGGTTTTACATTTGAAATAGGGAAGGTATTTGTAGAAAACAAAAATAGGGATTTTAGCAAAATAGTTTTAGGCAAAAAGATGCATGGTGATATCATGATGATGCACAAAGTAGGAATAATAGGCGATTTACTAGTATTGGTTTTACCCGGGGTTCTATAGTATGTCGGTGAGGCCTAGGACACGATGCTTTCCTAGACAAGAAGCAAGTACATCAGGGCCACCCGAAAGAGCTACCCGTACGAGATATAGCTAATACTCCTCATACGGACCCTAGGGTTGCATACACTTGTCACGCGAGCAAACCTCATGGACAATATATTTCTGTGACAGAGGGTCGCGACTATGCAACAATAATAAACGCTCATCAAGAAACATGTAATAAACATGGAGTACATGGCATAACATGGTATGAAAACATCAAACTAGTTTGTCCCTCTAGAAGAGTACTTTGGAATCATGTACTAAGCCGATAGGGGGGGGGCTCGTACACTCCACATGTGGTTAGAGCACTCAGTCTCGGAACAGGTGTCAAGAACTCGGGTCCTAGATGGACACAAGTTGGTGGTTAACAACCAAATCTCAAATATTACTCACCGGTGCCTCTTTATTAATTATATCCATTTTAATATTTAGTTAACTAGCTATAACTAAAACCACGATCATCTTCACTTTTATGAATATGCCAACCCCCAACATCAGTGGAACATCGACGACACAAAGCAGCACCTGAGAAAGCAACTACAACTCGCAAGGCCGACTATCTACCAAACAACAGGTAATAAGAGGTGTCCAAGGAAAATCTGGGCTGCAAGGAATATATCAGGTATAAAAAGACTAAAGCATCGCAACATAGGTAGAAATAGATCAACATGAGAAAGTAAACACTATAAATATAAAATAGTTAAAAAGGGGGAGAATGATCCACCGAAAACCATTGCCAAAGATACATATGCGAAGGAGTTGTCGAATCTCACACATCTCATCTTTCTATCCGGAAAGAAGCAAAGCACTAAAAAAACCAACGATGCAACAATTACAACTAATGTGGAAGAACCGGCATGATCATTATATGATGCATGGTATGTCAAGGTAATGATGAAAAATATGTTTAAAGGTGTCATGAGCATGGCATATCGACGATACAACATAGTTAAGGTATTTCCAACATTAATTAAATAGAACATAATTTTATTTGGCATATTTTATTCCCATATTTCTTCCTGGTTTTATGAAATCTACCTGATGCATGATGCAATTGATGACATGGATAGCATATTTGGATTCGTGTCATTTTTCTGATCGATGTAGTCACACCATTTATCGAATTCCAAATTATAGAACTAACGTTATTAATATTTGAATATTTAAGGTTAAAATATACAAACGTTTAATTGTTTTAATAATTTTAATAACCCAAACAGTAATCAAAAGTGATATTTCAATTCTTTCAATAATTCGAAATACTTGGTTTTTAAAGTTGGATTTTATACATATAGAAAGTTGTAACAGGTTAAAATAGGGTAGAGAGTTTTAGAGAAGGATCTTGCTTCAGGGACCAATTCATGCAATTACGAGTAAAAGTGTGGAGAATATAGGGCGGGGGAGGGGGGGGGGGGTGTTAAAGGGCCATGGGGAATTGATCTCACGATTCATGAAACGGAGGCGCCTGGGAGTTGCCACTAGGGTATGCTCGACTTGGTGGTAGTAACCATGGCGTGACCATTTTGAACCATCTCCAGGTCGTAGTTCGTATAGATGAGAAACAAGATAAAAAATGGGAGGACTTTTACAGTACCCTTGAGTTAAAAGAGGCCGTCCATTTTCCTCAATCCAATGGGTGTGATTCAGTTGTACTCCAAGACAATATTTGGGAGTACCACCGACGAATATTGTGGAGTACCAAGTTTAAGGGGTAAAGTAGTAATCCTTGGCAATTATCATGGTATGCATTAATTACGATACTTGCCACCGTTTGTTTAAAACAAATGAATTCAGATCCGTGATTTTAGGACCTGAATAATTGCCTGCTATCTCCGTTTTCATGTTCTTCTATGCTGGATTTTTTTCATGAACAAACGTTTATATATTGCATGCGAGATCCTTCCTTGAATTAAGAACCGATACTAAGGAATTGAATGGTCAAGGCCAATTGTGGTGAGACGAAGATACAAGAGATTTTATGATTAGACCACGGTGGCCGGCCGGCGAGTTCGCCGGTTTCCTCTGCCGGCTCGCCCGATGATGCTGTAGCGTGGATGTCGCAGTTAGTGCGACGGCAAGAAGATCGGAGGACTCGGACAAGTAAGAGTTGCAAACATGGTATCGGACTGCCGGAGGTGTCAGCCGTGCGCCGAGCCGCCAAGTATGATCATACCAGATTAATTAGTTAAGTTAGATCTCCCCAGTTTTTTTCCCACCACAGGACTCCTAGTAAGTTGGGACTCGCTTGATCTACGGAAGAAGATAAGCTGGAAATCCCAAATCTATATATTTAGTAGGCAAACAAAATGACTAAATTACCCTTATAGATGGATGGCTAGATATTATTGGTACTCCCACGGCGTTTATGGAGTACCAGGGTACCGTAAAAATCCTCATACGGTGGAATCATGTGGTGGCAACAGGAGTTAAACTCAATATATTATTGACAGGATCAGGAACCGACCAGCTGATCTAAGAAGGGATTGTTGGTAGAGTACTGGCGCGACCATATTTGACATGGCTCCCTGACGAGGATCTAGTCCGGATTCTCGAGCTGACAAAACTGAAGCTTGCGAATTTTCCAGAGTTTCAGACTTCCAGAAACTGGATGGTACAGACCAAGACGAACTGGTGCAGTGGAGACACATCCATTTCAGACTTCAAAATCGTTTGTCCTCTCCCGACTCCCGGGTCGCCTCGCGCGGGGCGGCTCCGGAGGCGACAAACCCTAGAAAAGCTCCGTCCCGATCTCCTCTCCCTCGGCCGCTGCCGCCGCCGGCGCCGGCGGTGGCGGCCGCGCCTGGCCGTCGAAGGCGGTGGGCGAGGGAGGCGCTCCCCCGACGGATCCCCTTCGCGCGGAGGCGGATCGTCACAGGGGTGGTGAGGGTGGTGTGTGGGAGGCGGCGAACCTTGGCGGGAAGGCAGCGGCGACGCGGGGAAGGTGGCTCGGCGGCGCGAGGCAGCATGGAGGGCGGCGGGCCCGTCCGGAGTGCTGGCGCGCAGCGGCCGCTCGTCCCCCGTGCTGGCTGCTTGTCCGTTCTTCCATGGCGGCGGAGTGGGGCGATCTGGTGGTGGAGGTGCCGGAGATGGAATTCCGTTGGAAGACCTAGATCGGCTATCCAACCCTAGTTGCCTCCTCGATCCGTTCTCCTGGAACCGGCCGGCGGTGTGGGGATCGCTGTGTCGGATCTAATAATGGTGGTGGTCCTTTGGTTTCCTTCACACGATGACGAAGATCTGCTTGATGTCTGCCCTCGTTGATCTGGTCTGGAGAGGCGGGTTCCGGAAGGCTCCGCCGGCGAACTCCCATGGGCGTATCATGCCTGGAGATTGCTGGATCGGAAGGTATTCGGTCGTGCGCACCTTGTTTTTCTGGCCATTTGGTTTCAACGCGAGCGTTGCGAAGCTCTGCTGTTTGTTCCCACCAAGTGCCATTCTTAGTGCCATGGTGAAGTCAGATGCGGAGAATGTCAGTAAAGCGGAATATGAGGGTAGCAATGGTGATTTTTGTTATTGTGGCGACGGCGATCTGGCTGCGTGATCTGGGACTCGTTGCAGTGACTGTTGGTGCGGGAAGACAACACAGGGGGAGTTCCCAGTCTTATCTTGCAAGGTGAAAATCCAAGGTCTGGCCTTAACTGGTTGTGCCTGGCAATGACCTTGTTGAAGACATTGTTTTGTGAGCAAGGACTTTCTCCAGGGTGAAAACCTATGATCTTTGATCGGGCAACGACGGTGCTTGGGCACTGTTTCCTTCTTGAAGGCGTTGTTATTGGAGTGGGGACTACTGGTGTTGTTCTGATGGTGTCATTGTTGTTGCTTTGAGGATTAGTTCTCTGTAGCGGGACTTTTTTGGTAATTCTTCTTTCTTTTTTTGGGCTATGTGCATCCGTAGAGCCGCTAGGGCATGCGTTGTTGCAGAGGCCGGGTGTAATTGGTATCCTGTGATATTAATATATGCTCTTTTCCAAAAAAAAAAGGCAGAGCTACGGGGCATGTTTTTTCGGTGTAGCTAGTTTAGGTACTTGTGCGCGAGGGATTAGTAGAGTGGCAGCAGCGGCATGCCTGCAGCTTGCAACACTCGGCCATGACAAAAGGATGGACAGTGGGACGGAATGGCAAGCTCACCGGGAGGGGTTTGTGCAGATGGTTGTGCTCGAGGGCGACCAACAGTGACGAATTTGAGCGGCTGTTGTGCTTGTTGACAAGGACGAAGGCCTCGATTTCTTCCGTATCCTAGCATCCTAGCATCCCAGAAATCACTTCTTGGCGATGATGGTGAGGACTATGGTGCCCAACACCAGGAGGTTTCATCTTGACGTGAGGGGTCCATGTCGATGGAGGGGCGGTGATACGGCAACAACATCGTTCGATTGTGGTTCAGCGGGTTGGAGAAACACGAGAAGGAGAAGGGGATGCACAAGGAGTACCTAGGGTTGCGTGGGGCTTTGGATCTCATCCATATGTAGGAGAAGGAAAGGGATATGTGGAAGTAGCGGAAACATGTGGAGGAGGAAGTTTCGTACAGGATCATGCCAAGCTCGTGCTTGGCTTCCTCTCTGTCTTTAAGAAGACAAATAGGGAGATGGTGTTTGGGACAGGAAGACTGTTGGGCTACAGGATTCTTCTCTCTCACTTGTTTTTTTTCTAAAACATTTTATTTTATGTTTTGTCTTTGTTTCTTTATAAACCTTTTAAATCATTTAAATTTGTTTGAACATTTTGCAGAGATTTTAAACAGGAGGTTTTTGATAGCAATTAAATAGAGACAAGAGGAATAGAGTATAACTAGAAGGATGATGCCCACAAATAAAATCGATTTGGGCATCTTACTAGTATTTGAGATTTAGGTTTTTATAAAAAGAATAATACATTTAAAAATAGTAGATCCTAAACATGGATCGCATTTTTTAGAAACAAACTAGAGGAAGACAAAAGGGGGAGAGAGTAATGTGATAGCAATATAACACAAGCAAGATACAAATGCAATGCAACCTAACCAATGTACCAAATTAATATGATCCATGCAATGGGGCATGATGAACATGATGATGCTGAAAGAATAAGCAAGTCTAATTGGGGAATTTCCGGGGTGCTACATCGGGCTTGATGATCCGACTACACGTGCGAGCACGAGCGCCAATGCAATCACTAGGCCAATCTCCTGGAGGTTACCGATCTTGCAGAAGCACGATCAGCCTGACCACCAAGTAAGAACTAATATTGCAATCAAGATATTGCGGATTAAGATGAAAGCTTTATTGAAAAGGTGGGATCCTATACATGTGTGAAGTACAAGAGGCCTCTGCAACATTCGAGCCTTGGCATAGTTGCGACGATAGATAACTTTTAGTCTAAACAAAATCAGAGTCTAAAGTGATGGCTATGGGGGTATTTAAGGAGGAAAAGGTGGGGTTTCGGCCAGACATAGATGTGGTGTCCGAATCCAACCCTAGAAGTCCTTTTCCCCTCAAATACAGACTCTAAAATGTGGCTATTTAAATTCTTGTGAAAATTACATGGGCCTGGCCCAAAATAAAAGTTGTCGCAACACCATATTAAGCTAGGGACAAATTTATGAAGTATTAATCTTGAATATTTCGTCCAAGCCTTCAATCTTCATTGCCAGGTCTCGAGCCTTGTGAAGTAAATCTCACGGAACTATTTCAAACAGGCTCTGTTCCGGTTATTAAGGCTAATTTATCTAGGGTCATTTCGACTACAACCGCCACGTAATCGTCTCGTCCTTCCCAGAGGGCAATCCGCCTCCCCTCCAAGGCCTAGCAAAGGCAAACTTTGAAGTTAATCCCACCCATTTCACTCCTGCGGGGATGCAAGTTCTTCAGCCTTGGGGTTAAGATGAGAGGCCTACGAGGATGTATGTCATTGCTTCAGCTACACCTATGAAGCGTCATGAAAACTAGGCAATGCAGTGGTGCTTCCAAGGCTGGAGGGTGGATAGATTGATGAGATCCTTGAGCAAATTGCACATCACATCCAAGATGATCTCCAACTTGAGGTACTATCTTTTGCTGAAATTGTTGTTGGCATTGGGCTGTTTCATATGGTGGACTCTGTCAGGTGTGATCTTCTGGTTGCTCAGCGTGAGTTTCAGTTAGGTAATGGCCGTACCCTCACTTTTACTCATCATGATGCTGGGCCAAAATTTAGAGCCAATGTTTACACTACCACTGGTTGGATAATGTTGCTTAACCTGCCAATGGATTATCGTAATGAGGAGTTCTTAAGAGAAACTGCGGCTAAGTTTGGAAAGCTTGGGGGTGGTTTAGGGAGGATCCCTCTCCCACCTAAACTTTGGTTAAGTGTATCTATGGTGGTGCTAGGGACATCCCAAAGTCCATTGTTGTACGTGAACCACAATGTTATGTCGTCACTTTTGTATCTTGGACTGCCCCCTGTTATATTCTGCTAAGTGAACAAGAGGATGTTTTACCTGGAGATGAGTCACCTAAGACTGCAAATGGCATTCCACATCCCTTACCTGGTCCGAAGCATGGTTCTTAGGATAATGATGATGATGACCCCTGGGTGCCAGATAACATTCAGCCAGATGTTCCTGGTTGGGGCCCATGGGATCAAGAGCAGGCTGCATAGAATGTTGTTCAACTAGGGCGGGGAGATCCACTAATGCAAAATCAGTCCTCAATCACTTTTTCCATGTCAGGGGCTTCTGGGTCCTCTGTTCATGTTGTGCAAGGGGAGGGTGCTGCTCAGATAGTTCAAGCTCCTTTGGTTCAATAGGCTCCCCAAAATGATGATATGTCTATTGTCCCTGCATAAAATCAGGTACAGAATAATAATAATATTTAGATTCTTTCTGTATTCTTGCATGAGCTTGTCATGGGTTGGCATGGTGGTAGTAACGAAAAGTCTCCGTACCTAGATTTATCCTTTGTTACCAAGTTACCCCATGACTTCCAGTATGATGCTACAATGAGGTCTTTCTGGCTACACCCTTCACCTCTGCTTCTAACAAATGGAGAGGATGACACAGACATAGAGAAATTTGATGTTTGCAATCTGGCAGTGGAATCTGAACTACATGTGGGACTGTATTAGACGTGTCACTAGAAGCTCAACACTGATTGACACTCCAAAGAAAATGGGGAGAAAGCAAAAGGAACTTGTGCTGGTCAACACTACTGATAGACGTGTCACTAGAAGCTCAACCAAGAACAATGGTTATATGTAAGTACCTTGTTCTAGTCAGCCTCAACCTAGGAAGAAGGCAAAGTTTGCTAAACGGTACAACTGGAGGCAAATTATGAGCAAATTCACCTGGAAACCACAATTACAATTCTATAGCAGGTAGGCAAGGTACTAGAAATACCTGAAGAAAATATGACTGAGGAGATTCTTATGGCACCTGGTGCACACAAGTATGCTGAAGAGCCTTCAGATGATTAGTGCAAATCATAAATTTTGTGGGCTTGTTCTGGATCTACTATGTCATTATCACTTTTATATTATGGTTGAAACTTATTCTGCAGTGTGTGAACTCTGGTGTTTTAGTTCATTTTGGTTTGGTTGTGGAACTGATGTGCTTTATGATCCATTCTTATGCTACTTATATGAAATGAGCATTCAGATGTCTATGTTTGTTTCTATTCTTAATGGATTATTCAAACAATAATACCTGGGACTGGTTGGTGCTTGATTGGAATGTCAGGGGTCTTAATGATAAAAACAAACAAACTGCAGTTTATAATAAAATTGAAGAGAGCAGAGATGCTGTACTTTGTCTCTCGGAAACAAAATGCGAGGACTTTGATCACTCCTTCATAAGAGGATTTTACCCAAGAAGATTCGATAAATTTGTCTTTTCCCCATCAATTGGTGCATCAGGGGGCATCATAGTACTTTGGAATAGTTCTGTATTCTTTAGAAATGTGATTGAAATACATAGGTCAGGGATTATAATTCACTTCACATCCATGCATAATGGAGAGAATTTGAATCTAGTTAATGTCTATGGTCCTTGTCAAGGGATTGACAAAGATAACTTTTTTTCATGGTTATATAACTTGCAAATTCCAGCACATGAACTATGGATTTTATTAGGGGATTTCAACTTCATAAGTTCACTGGATAATAGAAACAAAGATGGTGCTAACATGAATGCTATTTTTCTCTTTAATGATGTGATTAGTCATCTAGGTCTAATTGAATTACCTCTTAAGGGGATAAATTATACTTGGTACAATATGCAAAATCAACCTCTACTAGTTTATCTAGACTTGTTTTTACTTCTTGTGAGTGGACATGAAAATACCCAAACACCTTGGTTCTACCACTAGAAAAGAAAACATCAGATCATGTCCGTTGTGTGGTGAAAATTTCTACAAACATACCAAAATATCATTTGTTTCGCTTTGAAAACTTCTGGGTGCATCAACCTGGATTCTATGAGTTGGTGGAAAGAGTTTGGAAACAACCAGTGAAGGTAAATTTGATTACCTCTAAACTGGCTGCCAAGTTTTAAAATCTGAGATATGAGTTGAAAAATGGGGAAAGAATCTTTATCATATTAAAAGTTTGATTGAGAAGTCCAATTATGTGGTGTTCTCGTTGGACCAGATAGAGAATCAGAGGACCCCATCTATGCTAGAATCTAACTTCAGAAAAATTGTTAAATGTCACCTAAAGAATTTAATTGGAAGGCAATCTGATTACTGGAGACAGAAATTGTAGGGGTTCGTAGCATGGAAAACAAAAATTTTCTATCGCATACAAACAAACAAGCCAAGATCTATCTACTAGATTGTAGCAACGAGTCGATGGAATAACTCACCCTCGAAGATTCCAAAGTGTTTAACGAGAGCAGATTCTCGTGGGTGATGTAGTCGTACTCTTTCCGATCTCAAGATCGCGTAGACGATCCTTCCGGCGCCGCGTTCCCGCAGCGCTCCCGCAGTCGGTCACACGTTCGGTACTCGACGAAGACCTTCCTCTCCCTTGTTCCAGCAGGCAGCGGAGGTTGTAGCACTCTCCTCGCGATTCCGGCAGCACAACGGCGTGGTACCGGAGGTAGAGGGGAAATCCCGCAGGGCTTCGCCTTAAGCCGGTGCAAGTATGGTGGAGCTTATGAGAGAGGCTATTAGTGGTCTAGTAATTAGACACACCAATTAGAGGGCTCTAAACCAATTAGAAGGCTCTAAACCGAATAGCTCTAAACCGGGGTCTAGATCTAGGGTTTAGTTTAGAGGATAGGAAACTTGTGTGTCTAGGAGGGGAGCCCTGCCCCTCCTTATATAGGTGGGAGGGTGTGGGCGCGCCAGGGGAGGGAGGGAGTCCCTCCCCAACTCGGCCTTGGGCTGGGCGCCGGCCTGGAGGAGTCCAACTCCTCCTCCAGGTTGGTTCCAACTCCTCTTGCTTGTTTCCCACAGTTTCTTGTTTTTGGCAGTTTGACTTTCAAACTGGACATTTGACTTTTCTGTTTTAGGATTCAATTTAATCCTATATTTGGGACAGCAAGAACACTTAGTACATGATGCAATCATTCCAATATGTAATGACACATTCATGTACCCCTTCCCCCCCGGAGTGCCGGACAATCCGGAACCTTCTAGAATATCCCCGATGAAAACACCGGAATCATTCCCGAACTCCGAAACGGGACTTTCCTTATATGAATCTTATTCTCCGGACCATTCCGGATCACCTCGTGATATCCCGGATCCCATCCGAGACTCCGAACAACATTCGGTCTCTTTCTCATAATACCATAACTACTCAAACAACGTCGAATCCTTAAGTGTGTCTCCCTACGGTTCGTGAATTATGCGGACATGATCGAGACACTTCTCCGAACAATAACCAATAGAGGAATCTGGAAATTCATATGGCTCCCACATATTTCTACGATTACTTTGCGATCGAATGAACCACTTACATACGATACCAATTTCCCTTTGTCTCACGATATGTTACTTATCCGAGGTTATGATCGTCGGTATCTCTGCATACCTAGTTCATCCTCGTTACTGATAAGTACTCTTTTCTCGTTCCCGTGATATGTGATCCCTTGTGACCAAGTCACATGCTTGCAAGCTAATTGGATGACATTTCACCGAGAGGGCCCAGAGTATATCTATCCGTCATGTGGATGGACAAATCCCACTCTTGATCCATGTGTTTCAACCAATACTTTCCGAACACTCAATGCCACCTTTATAGCCACCCTGTTACGGTGTGGTGTTTGATGACATCAAAGCATCCATCCAGTAAAGGTGATATGCATGATCTCATGGTCAAAGGAATTAGGTTACTATGTATCAGAAAGCATATAGCAATTGAACTATTGAAATGACTTGATCTTTATGCTACGCTTGTCTATAGGAGTATGTCCACCATATCATTCTCCTAACGATATGATCTTGTTGTTGATAACATCTCAATGTTCATGACAAAGAAACCACATCATCAATCAACCAACAAGCTAGTGAAGTATAGAGGCTATACTAGGGACTTCAAATTAAGTTTACAAATCACACAAGTATTAATGGTTTCCTTGTTAATACTATTATAGCATGAATGCAAACATTTATCATAAACACAAAGATATTTAATAATAACTATATTTATTATTGCCTCTAGGGCATATCTCCAACAGTCTCCCACTTGCACTAGAGTCATCTAATCTAGATTACATGGTAATATACCGAACACCCATGGCAGTTTGGTGTTGGTCATGTTTTGCCCTCGGGAGAGGTTTAGTCAACGGATCCGCCACATTCAGATCTGTGTGTACTTTGCAAATCTTTATATCCCCATCCTGGATATGTTCTCGAATAGCGTGAAAACGTAGCTTGATATGCTTCAGCTTCTTGTGTGACCTTGGTTCTTGCGCATTGGCTATGGCGCCCATGTTATCACAGTAGATAGACATTGGGTCCAGCGCACTAGGAACCACACCCAGCTCTGTAATGAACTCTTTCATCCATATCGCTTCTTGTGAAGCCTCCGAAGCAGCCATGTATTCCGATTCAGTTGAAGATCTCGCCACAACGCTTTGCTTTGCACTCCTCCAGCTAACTGCTGCACCATTCAAAATAAATACGTATCCAGATTGTGATTTAGAATCATCTGGATCGGTGTTCCAACTAGCATCGGTGTAACCATTAACAACGAGCTGTTCATCACCTCCATAAGAAAGAACCATATCCTTAGTTCTTCTCAAGTACTTAAGGATGTTTTTGACCGCTGTCCAATGATCCACTCCTGGATCACTTTGATATCTGCTAGTTAAACTAACAGCATATGCGATGTCGGGTCTAGTACATAGCATGGCATACATTAGAGATCCTATGGCTGAGGCATAGGGAGTCTTACTCATCCTTTCTCTATCTTCTGCCGATGTCGGACTTTGAGTTTTACTCAAGGTCGTATTGGGCAACATGGGCAAGAACCCTTTCTTGCTATCTTCCATTCCAAACCTCTTTAGAACTTTGTCCAAATATGTACTTTGTGACAATGATATTTGGCGTTTCGATCTATCTCTATAAATCTTTATGCCTAATATGTAAGCTGCTTCGCCAAGATCCTTCATTGAAAAACTATTATTCAAATATTCCTTGACACTATTAAGAAGGTCTACATCATTCCCAATCATCAATATGTCATCCACATACAGTATTAAGAATGCTACAGAGCTCCCACTCACTTTCTTGTAAATACAAGCTTCTCCATAAGTTTGTATAAAACCAAAACTTTTGATTACCTTATCAAAACGTTGATTCCAACTTCGGGATGCTTGCTTCAATCCATAGATGGACCGTTGAAGCTTGCATACCTTGTTAGCATCTTTAGGATCGACAAAACCTTTGGGTTGTATCATATACAACTCTTCATCAATGTCTCCATTGAGGAATGCTGTTTTGACATCCATCTGCCATATCTCATAATCATAATATGCAGCGATTGCTAACATAATCCTCACAGACTTTAGCTTCGCTACCGGTGAGAAAGTCTCATCGTAGTCAACTCCTTGAATTTGTCGAAACCCTTTTGCGACAAGTCGAGCTTTATAGACAGTAACATTACCATCAACATCTGTTTTCTTCTTGAAAATCCATTTGTTCTCGACAGCCTTCCGGCCATCCGGTAAGTCCACCAAAGTCCATACTTGGTTTTCGTACATGGATCCAATCTCGGATTTCATGGCTTCTTGCCATTTATTGGAATCTGGGCTCATCATCGCTTCCTCATATGTCTCGGGGTCATCGGTGTTGTCCACCAACATGACATTCATAACGGAATCATACCAATCTGGAGTGGTACGAGTTCTCGTTGACCTCCGAGGCTCTGTAGCAACCTCAACCGAAGTTTCATGATCACTATCATTAGCTTCCTCTCTTATTGGTGCAGGCACCACAGGAACTTCTTCCGGTGCTGCGCTACTCGCAATTTCGAGAGAAGGTTCGACAACCTCGTCGAGTTCTACTTTCCTTCCAGTCACTTCTTTCGAGAGAAATTCCTTCTCTAGAAAGGATCCATTCTTGGCAACAAAGATTTTGCCTTCGGATCTATGATAGAAGGTATACCCAATAGTTTCCTTCGGGTATCCTATGAAGACGCATTTTTCCGCTTTGGGTTCAAGCTTGTCCGGCTGTAACTTCTTTACATAGGCTTCGCATCCCCAAACTTTAAGGAACGACAATTTAGGTTTCTTACCAAACCATAATTCATACGGTGTCGTTTCAACGGATTTAGATGGTGCCCTATTTAAAGTGAATGCGGCTGTTTCTAATGCATAACCCCAAAATGATAGCGGTAAATCTGTAAGTGACATCATAGAACGAACCATATCTAAGAGAGTTCGATTACGACGTTCAGACACACCATTACGCTGTGGTGTTCCCGGCGGTGTCAATTGTGAAAGTATTCCGCACTTCTTTAAATGCTCGCCAAACTCGTAACTTAGATATTCACCTCCACGATCAGAACGTAGAAATTTAATCTTCTTGTTACGTTGATTCTCTACCTCACTTTGAAACTCCTTAAACTTCTCGAAAGTTTCGGACTTATGTTTCATGAAATAGATATACCCATATCTACTCAAGTCATCCGTGAAGGTAAGAACATAACGATAACCACTGCGCGATGCTACACTCATTGGACCACACACATCGGTATGTATGATTTCCAATAAGTCTGTAGCTCGCTCCATCATACCAGAAAATGGAGTCTTAGTCATTTTACCCATCAGACATGCTTCGCATCTTTCAAGTGATTCAAAATCAAGTGATTCAAGAAGTCCATCGGAATGGAGTTTCTTCATACGCTTCACTCCAATGTGACCAAGACGACAGTGCCACATATAGGTCAAATTATCGCTTGATTTCAAACGTTTAGCCTCAATGTTATTAATATGTGTATTTCTACTATCGAGATTCAATATGAATAGACCATCTATCAAAGGTGCATGTGCATAAAACACATTACTCATATAAATCGAACAACCATTATTCTCGGATTTAAACAAGTAACTGTCTCGCAATAAACAAGATCCTGATATAATGTTCATGCTTAATGCAGGCACCAAATAACAATTATTTAAGTATAAAACTAATCCCGATGGTAGATGAAGAGGTAGCGTGCCGACCGCGATCACATCAACCTTTGATCCGTTTCCTACGCGCATCGTCACCTCGTTCTTCACTAGCTTCCGTTTATTCTGCAGCTCCTGTTTCGAGTTACAAATATGAGCAACCGAACCAGTATCAAATACCCAGGCACTACTACGAGTACTAGTGAGATACACATCAATAACATGTATATCAGATATACCTTTCTTCTTGATGTTGCCGTTCTTCAAATCCGCCAAGTACCTTGGGCAATTCCGCTTCCAGTGACCTTCTCCCTTGCAGTAAAAGCACTCAGTTTCAGGTTTAGGTCCAGCCTTGGTCTTCTTCGTCGGCGTGGTAACTTTCTTACCACCCTTCTTGAAGTGTCCCTTTTGCTTAGACTTGCCTTTCTTGAATTTGGTGGTCTTATTGACCATCAACACTTGGTGCTCTTTCTTGATCTCCACTTCTGCAGATTTTAACATAGCAAATAGTTCTGGCAACTCTTTGTTCATGTTCTGCATGTTGTAGTTCATCACAAAGTTCTTGTAACTTGGTGGTAGTGATTGGAGGATGCGGTAAACTCCCAAAGTATTAGGAATCACTATACCCAAACTTTGAAGTTTATTTGCGTGCCCAGACATTTTAAGCACATGCTCACTGACGGAGCTACCCTCTTCCATCTTGCAGTTAAAGAACTTTTCAGAAGCTTCATAACTTTCAATTGCCGCATGAGTCTCAAAGATTAATTTGAGATCCTCGACAATATCATATGGATCTGACTCTTCAAACCTTTTCTGAAGCTCCGATTCTAAACCATACAAGATAGCACACTGAACTATGGAGTACTGATTCTTCCGAGCGAGGTAAACATTCTTTACTTCATCGGTAGCATCAGCTGCAGGTGGGTCACCTAGCGGTGCATCCAGCACATAGGTCAAATTACCAGCTGTGAGGACAATCCTCAAATTGCGGAACCAATCCGCGAAGTTGCTTCCATTGTTTTTCAACTTTTCTTTCTCTAGGAACGCATTAAAATTGATGGTAGGGGCTGCCATTGATCTACAACATATTTGCAATAGTTTAGACTAAGTTTATGACAAATTGAGTTCAAATTAATTAATGAAATTAAACTAGGTGAACTCCCACTCAAAACAACATCCCTCACATTGTTTTAGTGATCACACGAACCAAATCCACTACATCAACACCGATCATCACGAGAGCTGATATAGTTTTAATGGCGAACAATCATCATGTTCATCATATCTACTATATGATTCATGCTTTGCCTTTCGGCGATCCGTGTTCCTGAGGCCATGTCTGTACATGCTAGGCTCGTCAAGATCAAACCTTAGCTTCCGCATAAGCAAATCTGGCTTGCTTACGTTGTATTCACCCGCGGAATCAAAGACACCCGATCATCACGTGGTGCTTCGAAGCAGCAAGCTTTGGCAACGGTGCATACTAAGGGTGAACACTTTAGAACTTGAAATTTATGTGCATGAGGGATCATCTTATAATGCTACCGTCGTCTACTAAGCAATACAAGATGCATAAAGGATTAACATCACATGCAATTCATAATATGTGATATGATATGGCCTTTCTTCTTTGTGCTTCCGATCTCCATCTTCAAGCACGAATATGATCTCCATCATCACCGGCATAGCATCAAGGTCAATGACGCTTCTCCATGGTTGTCGTCCACCAGCTTCAACTATTACAACTATTTTGAATAGACACGCAGGTCTTAACAGAAATTAAAGACAACCATATGGCTCCTGCCGGTTGCCAACTTACAATAAGGAACATTGCATACATCAAATATAATCACAATCATGGCCATATCACATCACTGCACACCCCTGCAAAACAAAGTTAGACGCTTCTACTTTCTTTGCATATTTTACGTGGTTTGGGGCTTTCCATAAGTGTCGTTCTAACTTACGAACAAGAACCACAACATTGATACTAGCATTGTTGATTACCCGTTGTAAATTGGATCTTAACTATGCTAGGAGAAACAGGCACCCGCAAAGCCACTTATGCAATACAAGTTGCATGTCAAACGTGGAGCAAGTCTCATGAACGATGTCATGTAAGGTTAGCCCGGGCCGCTTCATCCCAACATACCGCAAGATGCAAAGTACACAAAAAGCAATCTACAATAAAAGCATCAACGCCCACAATGACCATTGTGTTCTACTCGTGCAACAGATCTACATATAGACACGGCTCTGATACCACTGTAGGGGTTCGTAGCATGGAAAACAAAAATTTTCTATCGCATACAAACAAACAAGCCAAGATCTATCTACTAGATTGTAGCAACGAGTCGATGGAATAACTCACCCTCGAAGATTCCAAAGTGTTTAACGAGAGCAGATTCTCGTGGGTGATGTAGTCGTACTCTTTCCGATCTCAAGATCGCGTAGACGATCCTTCCGGCGCCGCGTTCCCGCAGCGCTCCCGCAGTCGGTCACACGTTCGGTACTCGACGAAGACCTTCCTCTCCCTTGTTCCAGCAGGCAGCGGAGGTTGTAGCACTCTCCTCGCGATTCCGGCAGCACAACGGCGTGGTACCGGAGGTAGAGGGGAAATCCCGCAGGGCTTCGCCTTAAGCCGGTGCAAGTATGGTGGAGCTTATGAGAGAGGCTATTAGTGGTCTAGTAATTAGACACACCAATTAGAGGGCTCTAAACCAATTAGAAGGCTCTAAACCGAATAGCTCTAAACCGGGGTCTAGATCTAGGGTTTAGTTTAGAGGATAGGAAACTTGTGTGTCTAGGAGGGGAGCCCTGCCCCTCCTTATATAGGTGGGAGGGTGTGGGCGCGCCAGGGGAGGGAGGGAGTCCCTCCCCAACTCGGCCTTGGGCTGGGCGCCGGCCTGGAGGAGTCCAACTCCTCCTCCAGGTTGGTTCCAACTCCTCTTGCTTGTTTCCCACAGTTTCTTGTTTTTGGCAGTTTGACTTTCAAACTGGACATTTGACTTTTCTGTTTTAGGATTCAATTTAATCCTATATTTGGGACAGCAAGAACACTTAGTACATGATGCAATCATTCCAATATGTAATGACACATTCATGTACCCCTTCCCCCCCGGAGTGCCGGACAATCCGGAACCTTCTAGAATATCCCCGATGAAAACACCGGAATCATTCCCGAACTCCGAAACGGGACTTTCCTTATATGAATCTTATTCTCCGGACCATTCCGGATCACCTCGTGATATCCCGGATCCCATCCGAGACTCCGAACAACATTCGGTCTCTTTCTCATAATACCATAACTACTCAAACAACGTCGAATCCTTAAGTGTGTCTCCCTACGGTTCGTGAATTATGCGGACATGATCGAGACACTTCTCCGAACAATAACCAATAGAGGAATCTGGAAATTCATATGGCTCCCACATATTTCTACGATTACTTTGCGATCGAATGAACCACTTACATACGATACCAATTTCCCTTTGTCTCACGATATGTTACTTATCCGAGGTTATGATCGTCGGTATCTCTGCATACCTAGTTCATCCTCGTTACTGATAAGTACTCTTTTCTCGTTCCCGTGATATGTGATCCCTTGTGACCAAGTCACATGCTTGCAAGCTAATTGGATGACATTTCACCGAGAGGGCCCAGAGTATATCTATCCGTCATGTGGATGGACAAATCCCACTCTTGATCCATGTGTTTCAACCAATACTTTCCGAACACTCAATGCCACCTTTATAGCCACCCTGTTACGGTGTGGTGTTTGATGACATCAAAGCATCCATCCAGTAAAGGTGATATGCATGATCTCATGGTCAAAGGAATTAGGTTACTATGTATCAGAAAGCATATAGCAATTGAACTATTGAAATGACTTGATCTTTATGCTACGCTTGTCTATAGGAGTATGTCCACCATATCATTCTCCTAACGATATGATCTTGTTGTTGATAACATCTCAATGTTCATGACAAAGAAACCACATCATCAATCAACCAACAAGCTAGTGAAGTATAGAGGCTATACTAGGGACTTCAAATTAAGTTTACAAATCACACAAGTATTAATGGTTTCCTTGTTAATACTATTATAGCATGAATGCAAACATTTATCATAAACACAAAGATATTTAATAATAACTATATTTATTATTGCCTCTAGGGCATATCTCCAACAGAAATGTACTATAAGATGGGTACCTTTAAGTGGGGAAAATACCAAGTTTTTCCATGCTAAGGCTAATGAAAGGTATAGGCATAACATTATTACTGAAATTCAGGATGAGGACGGACATATCCTGAAAGAACATAATCAAAAAGCATCAGCATTCTAGAGATATTATAAAAGTAGAATGGGAATTACTATCCCTGCTACTAATGTTTTGGACACAGTGGCCTTTTACCTGAAGTGGATTCACTGTCTGGTTTGACAGGCCCATTTGGTATGGAGGAGATAGATAACATAGTGAAGGATCTGAAAACTGATAAAGCACCTGGACTTGATGGGTTTAATGGTTACTTTGTCAAAATATGCTAGCACATTATAAAGGAATATTTCATTAAGGTGTCCATGGAGTTTCATAGAGGGTGTGCTTCTTTGGAGAGCATAAATGGATCCTTTATCACTTTAGTGGCAAAGAAATGGACTCCAAAAACTATGAATGACTTTAGGCCAATCTCCCTAACAAATACATGCCTGAATTTTCTCACAAAATTGTATGCAAACAGGTTATAGATAGAAATAACCAGGTGCATTCATGATAACCAGTATGGTTTTATTAAAGCTAGAACAATCCAGGATTGTTTAGCTTCGTCTTTTGAATACTTGCATCAGTGTCAGAAGTCAAGGAAAAAAGTGGTGGTCATCAAAATTGGTTTTGAGAAACCCTTTGACACAATTGAACATCATGCCATCTTACAAATTCTAGAGAAAAAAGGATTCCCCATGCATTTTATTAATCTAGTAAAGGAGATCTTGACCTCTAGGACATCCTCTGTGTTATTAAACGGAGTCCCTGGAAACAGATTCGCTTGCAAAAGGGGGGTTAGACAGGGAGATCCTCTTTCACCTTTACTTTATGTGATAGGAGGAGACTTATAACAAAACATTGTAAATGTGGTGCTACAATAGAAGAGATTGAAGTTGCCTATTGCAAGAGAGGGGAAATACCCAATTGTACAATATGTAGATGATACCCTGATTGTCCTACTAGCATAAGATGATTACCTCCTTACTTTTAAGGAACTTCTGGATCAGTTTTCTAACTTCACTAGTTTAAAAGTAAGTAATCATAAGTCATCTTTAATTCCAATTAACCTCACTGGCGAGGAGGCAAACCATCTGGCTTATGTTTTTCAATGTCATCTTGTTCATATGCCTTTCGCTTACCTTGGCTTACCCATGGGCACCACAAGACCACAAATTAAGGATTTCGCACCTTTGACTGATAGAATTGAGAGGAGGTTATGAGCTACTACATCTTTTCTTTCCTATGGGGACAAGCTGGTTTTGGTGAACTATGTACTTTATTCTCTGCCAACTTTTTATATGTGCACACTTTCAATTCCCCTAGGGGTATTGGAAATAGTTGACAAAGGCAGAAGAAGGTGCGTATGGAGAAAATATAATCATGAAGAAAGGCCTAACTCACTTGCTTCCTAGGACATGGTCTATAAACCAAAGAAAAAATGAGGTCTTGGAGTGATTAATCTAAGGATACAGAACAAATCTCTTCTGCTAAAACATTTGGAAAAGTTCTATAACAATGCAACTCTACCATGGGTACAACTCATTAGGGATACTTAGTATCATGAATCTGTGCCGCATGTTGTTACTCTATGTGGCTCTTTTTGGTAGAAGAGTATTATTAATCTTGGAAATGAGTGGAGAGATATATCTAAGTGTGAAGTTGGTATGGGATTCACAGTTTAGTTTTGGAGTGATCTATGGTGTGACTCTTTGATGTCTGCAAAATTTCCTAGACTTTACTCATTTTCCAGGGACAAAATGGATTCAATTAATAATATATGCACTTTAGGACACTTACATGATGCTTTCATTCTACCTCTTTTGATTGAGGCATATCATGAGTACCAGCAACTGCAAAATATGCTAGAAGATGTAAATATATCAATAGAGGATGATCAATGGATTTGTCAGTTAAGTGTAGATACTTATAGAGCAAAGATCTTCTATGAAAGAAACTTTGAGGCCATTTCAAATGACATGGTTTCTGATCAGATTTGGAGGAGCAAATGCATGTCCAAGCACCGTTTTTCTGCTTGGTTATTGTTGCATGACAGGTGATGGATCAGATCACTATAGAGCTTCATTGGGATACCCCAAGAGGAAGGTGTGAAGAGCACAACAGTAAGTTTCCCCTCAGTTATGAAACCAAGGTTATCGAACCAGTAGGAGTAAGGAAACAACTCCAAGGTGCTTCTAACAACTTGGAACCTTCACAACACAAACTCAAAACTTTGCTCCAACTCAAAGTGAGGTTGTCAATCTCACCGATTTGCTGAAAACAAAGGATTAAACGTATAGTGTGGAAGATAATAGTTGCTTGTAGAAAGTAAATGGTAACAGTAGATGATATATCAATGATAAAGATTGGACCGGGGTCCACAGTTCACTAGAGGTGTTCTCCTTAAGATAGGTAACATGCTGGGTGAACAAATTACAGCGGGGAAATTGACAGATTGAGGAAGCATAACAATGCAAATACTAGACATCTTGACTCCTATGAGATTTGATTCGGCATTACAACAATATACATAGACCGTAATCCAACAAAACTATGACTAATAATCCACCTTCAGGTTATCATCCGAACCCCCTCCAGTACTAAGTTGCAAGCAATGGATAATTGCATTAAGCAATGTGTGTAAAGTAAAAAATACAATTGTTCCATGAAAAAAAATATTGTTGTTTTCTCCCTAGTAGAAACAACACATCCAAAACCTTAGAGATTTCTGTCACTTCCCTAGATTACTAGAGGCATGAACCCACTATCGAGCCTCTTGGAGTCACAAGCATCTACTTGGCCACGATAGCTACCAGCAATGGAGAGCATGCAAGATCACAAATAACACAGACATGATAGAATCAATAATCAATCTGACATAGTATCTCAATATCCATCGGATCCCTGCAAACTCAACATGTATGATTACAAATAGATGATCTTGATCATGAACAAAGATCACAAGATCTAAACATGATAGCACAAAGGAGGAGAAACAACCATCTAGCTAATGTATGGACCCATAGTCCAAGGGTGCACTACTCACGCATCGTACCGGAGTCTGACATGGTGATGAAAAAGGCCTCTGGGATGACCTCTCCCCTCCGGCAGGGTGCCGGGAAGAGTTTAAGATCTCCTCGATCTAGGGACGATGGTGGCGGCGGCTACAGACTGTTTCGTAGAGATTTCATTGGGTACTTAGGGTTTCTGCATCGGGGTGCTATTATAGGCAAGAGGGCAAGGTCGGTGGCCGACCGGGGGGACCACACCTGGTGGAGGCGCCCCCTGGGCCACGTGGCCCTAGGGTGTGGCCACCTGGTGGCCCCCCTTCGGCTGCCCTTTGGACTCCGTCTTCTCTCTGGTAAAATATTGACTTTGGCTTTTGTCCCGTCCAATTCTGAGAATATTTCCTTACTAGATTTTCTGAAACCAAAAATAGTGGAAAATAGGCAACTGGCACTACGACATCTTGTTAATACGTTAGTCCCAGAAAATGTATAAAATACCTCAAAGTGTAGACAAAACATAACAAATTTGATACTAAACAAGCATGTAGCATCAAAAATTATAGATATTTTTACGACGTATCAGGCATCCCCAAGCTTAACTCCTGCTCATCCTCGAGTAGGTAAGTGATAAAAAGAATAATTTTTGAGGTGACATGCACCATCACAATCTTGAACAAAATATTTGCAAAGCATTGATAACTGGGATCAAAGTACTCTAAACATGAGCATGAAAGATGTAGTTCTAACATTAGGACATAGTAACTATGTTGTAACATGCAAGGTACAAACAAAGGATCATGAATAACAATGCATTGAAAGACATTTGTTTGTTTCACATATAGAAAAAATATCATATGTGGTATTCAGCTTGTCCCTCATGGAGTAGAAAACATAAGTGCATCAGACACCTTCAAAGTTCATAAGGGTGAGTAGATACAAATAGTTCAAGAACAAGCAATATCAACATTCTGAATCAATCAATAAGTTTTGGGACAATGCACATAGAACAATGCTCTCTTAATTGGGCAATAAAGATAGAAGGTGGAGACTCCATATAAAAGTGGGAATAAAGGCCCTTCACAGAGGGAAGCAGGGATTTCAAGTTTCATAAAGATCTTCCAAAAATTATGGTACTTATTAGCTTTCAGCTCTCATTGCCCCTATCATAGGCATCTTGAAGTGATTAAGGTTAAAGTGAAACAAAAATGGAGTATATGATTGACAAATCATAAGTTGGCAATCTCATGTCTCTTGAGTACTAGGGCTGTTCCTCATGCTACTCAACTTTAGTCACCGGTAAGTTCTTGTCATTGTAAGTATATGTGTATCATAAAGAACAACCAACGGGGTACCTGTTGGGGATATACTTTCCGGGTATACCCACATGACTCGCTGACCAGGGTGGCCCACCAATGGGTTAGAGCTTTGCTTCACGGGCGGCCCAGTCAGACAAAGAGGAGGAGCCAGTTCCGGCTACGATAAGGCCCAGAAGAGTTACCGACTTAGGCCTGTAGTATTACTTGTAGTTCAAGTTGTATCTAGTTACCGACTCTGTAACATAGTCGGAAAGGTCTCTCCTATAACCCTAGGTCCTGGTATCTATATAAACCAGCCCTATGGGACCTTTTAGGACATAACAACACTAATTACCACAATCACAACTCGCACAGGCGAACCTCTCTTGTAATTGGCTGTAACATCCGGCTTACGCCAATATATTACTGGGTTACTAGCAGAAGTAGGATCCGATCACCGCAGTCGGATCTGAACCTGGTTAAACTTGTGCTCACCGCTCCTGGAACATCTGAAGTATCACACCCCATCTTTCCAATGGCACTAGGACCCCCTATGGCGTACTTGAAGACAATCCGACGATAGTTGGCACCCACCATATGGGGCAGGTGACCTTTGGACCTTCGTTCCTGGCGGAATCTGCGCGTGCAGGAATCGGTGAAACTATCGCCATGGGTCGTGTGGTCTACACCAGTGATGTCCCTCTCGTCCTTCTTGACAAGACCTGGATTCCGGCTAGCAAACCCATGACATCCTACACGATCATGTATATCAGTGAGATCGATATTTATCTCGGTTTCGCTGAACCCGCCCAACCCACCCTTGAGGTGATGACCATGGCGGAAGAAAAATCCGCATCTACTTTGTCCGCAGAGGAGGAAGAGTTCAAGATCCCGTAGAAAATCGAACCCACCCATCCCACTCCCGTAGTGGAAGAAGTGGTGGAAGAAAAAACCGGATCTGATCTCCTTGATGAGATCGGATACACTGACGAAGAATAGATCCGCTACAGATCCAACCCTGCCAATGTCATAGGAGAAAAAGAACTCTTGACGAGCAAGATAACGGAGATGACGAGACGCCCGTACATCGATTACGTAGCAATCACCGATATCAAGGAGAACTTTGAGATAGCAGAGGCGAAAACCAAGTTGTACCACTACCTCAAGAATATAAACAAGAAGATGCACTGTTTCATGTACCATATAAGCTCTGGATCCGACTCTGTCGATGCGGGAGCCGGCAGCGATTCAGTCCTCAACGCGATCGAAGAAAGCGCCGACTTACCTGGCTCCCCTCAGGATTCAATAATGTCGCAGGAACTTCGAGACTTCGACAAGGAGATGGAGGAGTACGAACAAGAACACGCCTCCAAACCAACACACGGTGCGCCGGAAAATTCTCCTACTCCATATGATAGCATGGATGAAAGATACACCTCGTAGGATGATATGGATACCGGAGATTCCTCCGAGGTCCACAAGCCAACCATTACGGAAAGTACCGACGGAAGTTTATCCCACGGTACTGGACCAAAATCCATCTTTGCCACTAGTACGCACATTAAGGCTACTGGGCAGTCAAAGAAGAAGTAGAAGAACAAGAATCCGACACCGGTAGAGCCGTACATCGAGGAAACCAACAAATAAAAAGTTGATGAAGAGATCGAGATGGAGAATCAAGATGGAGATCCGATTAATACCACCCCGATCGATCCTCCTGTATATGGACACGTCGTCACCAAGGGTGCACGAGAAATTTACGGAGATGCTCTCACAATTCCAATCCCAACGGCTTCGGATCTCACACCGGAGGCACCAGAGAAAAGGGCTGAGGACTTGGAAAAGCACCGTTTGTTTCTACTCGAAGAGGCCACGCGCATTGTCGATCTTAGGCAGCAGTTAGACATTGATCCTGCCAAATATCAGTCACATTTCAAGCGACACCCAAAAAAAACAAGGGGAGGTCCGTTTCTTGCCAACAAGAACCCGGATATCCACAAAGACCTTTTTGACAGAAAAACCAGAGAGAAGATCTGAGTCTATAGCACGCCATTGGAAAACACTACTGCAGCTCGAGCTATCCTCGCCAATAATCCGTCTCCACAGCAGGTCTAGCAGTGCATTGCGTTGCTGGAAAAAGGATTAAAGCAGCAGAAAACAACCGCGTCATTCAGTGGCAAGATGGCCTCTAAGTCAGAATTTTGCCACATTGGCGCCAACCAAAGCACTTATGGAAGACTACACAGGGATACAGATCAACACTATCATCCCCGTGGAGAAGAAGAGAATTCAAGAACCGGCTCAAACGGCCACTCTCGCAGGCCGGCACGTGACTGGGCAAGAGTTATTCCGGCCTCGTCCAAAGATGCCATCAGGGCAATGGTTCCTCATCAGGACCATCATCAACAAAACAACCGCTATAGAGAAGGCCCGGAAGAACGTCGCTAGCGAGAAGAGCAAGATCGGCTAAGGATTCCACCACCGAGCCGTCCGGCTAGCAATGCCGGATGACGAGACGATCCAGACCGTCCTGAATCAAGCAGGGATGGTGCCCGAAGAAACCAGCGTTAGAGTCAGCATAACGAGGCTCCACCGCCACCACCATGTAACCTAGCCGGAAATAATCCACCAGGGTCATCATCGCCTCCTGGCAGCGACCATAAAGGATCCCGATGTAGCCATGGAAGCTGCAGGGGTGGAGGCAACAACGGTGAGAGGAGAAGTAGAAATCCGACTCCGCCGCGCAGAAGCCGCGAGACTCAGAGGCGTCGATCTCTCTCGCCAAACGATGCTCGCCATCACATTGAGTCAAACATAGAGGCGCAATGGTACGAGGACGAAGATGTGTACGTGGGACCCAAGTGCTTTTGTAACATCCCAATTCCAAAAGGCAAAAATCAGGGGGAACAAAAACTTTTTCTTGTTATATGTTGCAGTGTGGGCATACTTGTTTGCTTGTTCTCATGCAACTGTTTGTGTATCAAGTGATGTACTCCCCATCTCAACACTTGTTTACAAAAAGCTATTTTACAAAAGAGATGTCTTGGCTCATCTTTCATATTCTCAAATGTTCTGGCATTTCAAAACCAGAGCCAAGATGACCTTGACACAACAAAATACTTTACTAGATTATATTAACAAAACTATGGATACCTATATGTTATCTCCTTATGTTTTCAAGACAGAACTCCTAACTACCCTTACCTCTAGGTTTTTCCAAAACCTTTATAAAAACCTTTTCATTCCAATCTTGGTAGGAATACCAAGATGATCCTTATCTCCCTTCAAAAGCACACCCAACTCAAAATACCCACCCTTACCTCAAGCTAGGCTTTATGGTAACCCTAGTGGTAGTGGGATAAGTGATAAGATGAATTTCCTTGATCTGCTGTTTGATGAATTGCCTTGATCTGCTGATTGCCTTGTTTTCTTAAGAACTAGAATGAGATAATCTAGTAGCTCACCCCTCAGGACCCAATCCTTGTTTGTTATCCTCTATCCCAAACTAAGCCTCCAAATCAGGATCAACCCAAGCCTCTTAAGTGACCATCTCATCTCCTAATCAGATCAGTCCAGGGATAATCCCTCTTGATGGTTCCCAACCCAGTGAAGAACCTATCCAAGTTTGGATTCCCTCTATTCAATCTATACCTCAGCGTCAACCACTTAATGGGAAGGATAAACCCTTGCCACCCTCTCAATGGTTTCCCCCTTGCATACTAGGCAAACTCTCCAAATCTGCCAAAATGGCTAAGTCTGGATTTCCTATCTAGATTCAATCTTTGGAGCTCTACCTTTCCCAACCTATGTGCATCCTTGAGAATGTACTTGAACCATCTTGTAGTACATCATTAGTACTACCAACGCCCACTCTCTCCCTTGGCTAAGCCATTCTAATTCCCACTCATCCATGATGGTTTTGTAGTCAAGATAATAATATTTTCTGCAAATCATATCATCTTGCCTATTTTGGCAGAAGCTCACATCTATATGCTACCTCCCCTTGACCAAATATTTTCATGGTTATGATCTACTAACCATGGAATATCAACCCCCACTTCACTTGCTTCCATTGGAGCCTTGTGCTTCTTAAACCCACATGGTTTAGGAGGCTACCTGGTGTATATGCTATGGCAGCGTTATTTTCAACAAAGTTTGTCATCTCTTCTAGACCACCTCAAATTCAACCAAGCCCAAATATTGATTTCATGATCATCTATATGACTTGGTATATCTATACATATACCCCTTGTACCAAGGTGAGCTCGGAGCTTCCTAATCCAACCCTGTTTAGGTGGCATAAAAATATCCAAACCCTAGATCCTCCCAAATCTAGTTTCCATCATTTTCACCACATTTCTTCAAAACTCAAGGTTGACTTTGTTGCATACATAAAGTGTAAATAACCTACCTTGAATATAAGCATACCGAAATAATTTACCATAATTATTTGGATTATTAAACTATTTTATTTCCTTTACTTACCAATTTCCCAAAATCATTGTCTATAAAGGCAAGTTTGTTTTTCTCCAACCACCTTGCCAACTCAAGGCACATTTGATGCCTATATATCATATCCCATCTTTACAACTAAAAAATATATATTTTGAGATTCTTTATTATTTCTTTTTTCCTTTTTTCTTAAATGGCAGAAACAAGAAATAATTCCTTAAAAATACTTTTCAACCTCAATAAATTCCAATAAATTTCTCCAATGTGTGTTATGGTATTTAGGACCATGTCACATCAAAAACCAAGCTTGTCCAATGTAAAATTATCATCTTAGTTTCCATAATGTACTTCTGCACTTTTTGAATAAGTGAATTTAAATAGGGTTATAATCTCTAGAAAAATCCCATTTAAATCATGAAGAGATTATTTGACCTCCTCTATCTACCAGTACCATTTCAACACTTTGCCCAATGCAAAATTTTCAAACTCATTCACAAGCATCCACTTGATCAATTTTGCTAAACCAAGCAAAATTTGATTCAACCCAAAGCCCACTATCTCCAAAGTATCAAGCCAAGCTTGCACAGCACTATACCACTCCCTCTTGGTAGAGCACTGTAGCCCTAGCTACTGTAGAACCTCCCCTCCCTTGCCCCATGTGCTTGTAAGAGGAGAGAAATTGTGTGGCCCGTATGTATCACCAAAATATCTCCACCCAGCAGCTACACCACCCCTCTCTCCACTCTCTGGTCGTGTGTAGGACCCACACCACCACTCAGCACCACCCCAACCAGCCAATGGGCAGCCAGCACCCTTGCCCTTGTCCAAATGGATTTTTGTCCATCAACCACCACCCCTCTCGGTTTATATGGCCATAGGCCACCCCCAGCTCCCCCTATGCCCTCAATTGCCCCCAACGGCCTCCACTCACCTCCCCGAGCACCCCTTCCCTCTCCCCCTGCTCTTCCTTGCTCGGGAGAAAAGAATCTAGGAGCTTCGGCCTCCTCTCTCTCCTTGAGCTAGGCTCCTCCCTCATCCCTCCTCTCCCTCTACATGTTACCTAGACGCACTCCCCTCTTCCTACTGAACCTAATGGGCCCCTGTTTGTTGACATGCAGCAGCACACCGGCGAGCTCCGGAGAATCCCTCCTCGGACACCCTCACGTGAGCCCCGTTCCGGAAGCAAACAGAGTTGTGCCTCCCATCCCCATAGTCGTCATCGTCCACCGCATCACCCCGTCACCTCCCCGACCATTCCATACCCTCTGGTAAGCCCCAGGAGCCCCGCCAGATCCCCACATAAGGTTTACTCCCCTGAGCGCCCTCACGAGGTGAGAGACGAGCGGGAGTCGTTGATCGGCTTCTAATCCAATGGCGGTCATCCCCTCGTACCCCTTCGTGGAAGGCCTGGCACTGACCGGCGGGCCTCGCCGTGCGGCCTTTGAACAAGCTCCCGCTCGCAGCACACTCCCGGGTGGGCCGGAAGCCCTCTGCGGCCCACTCCCCCGTCTGGATCTGGCCCAGTGCCTGCCTTTGCGGTTTCCATTCTCTGTAGATCTAAAATTTCGGCATTTAGGTTTAAATCCATTTGAAAATACAAAACCAAATGACCTGAAACCAATTTGTTTTGGAAGGTATCACCCATACCTTGCATGTCCAACTAGCCCCACCTTAGTTTGCTTCCTGGATTGCAGTTAGCAAAATTATCAAAATCAAACCTTTTCTGCCTTTAGAAATATCTCTAGGTCAAACCAAATTAGATTTTGACCTAATTCCAACTTTCAGTACTTCTATACCACCCTACATAGCAAACAATAGGAGAATACAATTTATTGAGCATCTACTGAATTTTAGTGAATTGAACTATTCTGTGCATGGTTTAGTCACTAATAAAATCACTACAGTAGCTCCGCAACTCCAAAATAGGTTGATTCCAGTTTCTACAAAAAGGTATTTTAACTACCTAGCCTATTTCCTTGGAATCACCTAAAAATCTTCTGTAAATTAAATATGATGAAAAAGACAAATCCCATCTAGTATTGCATTTGGGAATTTCTCAAGGGCACTCTGTTAATTATTTTGAGGTGAATCCAACTCCTCTTTAATCAGTCCACTAAATACTACCTAATCACCTAAGTAAATAATTTTTGGAGCTCATAAATTTTCTGGTGAATTATTTCCTAAAACTAGAGTTTTATCCACTATAAACATCATTATAAATCAAGGGAAATTGAGAAAATAGTGAAACCACTTTTGTTGACTTTATTTTGTCAATACCTACCTGATGGTATCATTTTTATACAATGGTATAATATAGATAAAGCCTTGGTCAAAAAACCCTCCCTTAGGTAGTTCCTAGACTCTAGTTCCAAGAGGACCCTTTCCCTTATGCCTCCAAATCTTCTCCCAATCCAATAAAATCAAACCTCCAACATCCTACTGATGTTTATCATGTGTTTATCCTTTGTTTGCTGTATGGTTTGATACTTGTATGCCTTGTTTTTATTGTGGGTTGTTTGTTTGCATGTATGCTCGATAACGGCGATAGTTGCGATTGTATGACGCCGAGAAGAAGGAAGTATCAATTGTGTTATATCTCGTTTATGAAATGCATGATTAAATTGCATGGTTTGTTTCAAATAAAAGGCGTGAGTAACTTGGATTCTCCAAGTTATGAATGAGTGAACATTAGGACACCTACAAGTTTGACACCCATCTCTATCCCTTTAGATCGAGGCTAAGATGCTTAGCATCTTCCCTCTTGGCAACTACGGGTTTTCAATGCTAAAAGTATTTTGGGTTTTACACTACCCCAAAGTTTTCAAAATAAAATCCTTGGAAAGAGGCATCGTTTCCAAGTGGAGGTTTTACTAAAGAGGATATGAGGAGGATGAAGAGAAATTCAAGCAAGAGAAAGATTTGTAAAGTTCCCAACCTTTAATAAGGTAGAGATCCCTGTGTTTACAATGCTAGTCCCTGGATAAATAGCTAGCATCCACAGTTAAGATGTAATATTAAGAAACAAAGGTCATAATACAACTTTATAACCAGGAATAAAATAATTCATTACATCTTACATAGCTCATTTGTCTATCACATTACATTGCAGCAGAATATCTATAAGCATGGGGTCCTTCATCTTCAAAGTGCCACAGGCAATCATGTTGGTTGTAGACTTGTAATCCTATTCAACAAACTTCACTAACATCAAACAAACCTGCAACATAATAAGTTGCAGCCACAAGGGTCAATACATTTGAATTGTATTGGCAAGTTTCACTACTATGTATAAATAAGTGGATCCTATCATTACATGCATATTTGGCTAAGTGGGGTTTAGGCTCTTTTGGAGAAAGCAATATAGTTTTGTCCTATCTTTTCAAAATAGTTTTGATCTTTTGTCAAATCTTTCTAAACTTCTTGGAAAACTCCAAGTGCTTCAAATCCCCTGTTGTTACCATCAAGTTTTACTTTGAGAAATTGGAATGTCGAGATCTTCTATAGCTTCAGGCCTTAGTTGCTCAGTGTTGTCTATAACCGGGGACACGACTAAGTACTTAGAATTTTGATCTTCTGCAGAAGTTGTACACTTTACCCACATGACACAATCTCATCTTGCTGCCACCAGTGGCCGCTGGATAAGTACTCACCAAGATGGAGTACTGGCAGATTGAGAATGTGACAAAGTCTTTCCATAGGAGTCCTCCCAATACACAATGCTAGCTTGTCTACCAGGCACCAATGTAGGGATATATTTCCCTTACACAATTCTAGTTAACCTGAAGATGCCAATGCATGGGTCTTCCACTATGTAGTTGACTAAGACAGAGCCCATTTAGCATGTGGCTGTACACGGAAGCCAATGCACGAGAAACATGTTCAATCTCTAAGTACCTGGGTGGTTTTCTTCTAGTGCACATACAAAAAGAGATAGCCATATAAACATGGTTCCTTTTGTTGCCACCATGTCCAATCTTGAGTATCCTTGTCCACCCAGGTGGTTCATTGAATACTTGTTTTATTATATAAAACATAAGTCTTTTCAACTCTTCATATAATCATATCATGTATCCCATCCCAATATATAACAGGGCTAAGTATACTACAACTACAATGTTTCCACTAAGGAATATATAAGGGTATCCTATTAGTATTTAGCATAGCATAAAATATAGTAGTCCTTATCATGCATGTTACAAAAATCCACTAAGTGTAATGAAAATAGTAGGACTTGGATGATAGTGTCACTTGCCTTAGTAATTGGTGGTGTTGATACACTCTTCGCAATAACACACTTGACAATCAACACAATCTAACAAGCAAAACAACCAAGACAAAACAATCATAAGATCAATACTAATGACAACACAAAAATCATGCAAAGTATGCAAACATGCAAGATGACAATTCTTATTTTACAAATTGCTATAACAATGTTCTGAACATTACTAAGTGATTTCTGAACATTTTATATTTTCAATATTACAAATGCAACCATTTGTGCAATTGTAGCAATTAGCAATATTTTCTAACACATGGAAAAGCCGTTCTCACTAATTAATTGCCACGATATTATTTATACTAGAATAAAATTATATTTTGGTCTTACTGTACAGAGGGTTCAATATACAACCATCTGCAAAAGGATTCACTTAAAAATAATTTACACAACAATTTTTATACTCAAAATACTCCACAAATGGTTCTGTATAAAACGTGATTTTAACAGACTAAAAAATACCGAAATATGGCTCCAGTGCATTCTACTCGTTTTTGTGAATCCATAGACATATTATTTTCTAAATTTGGATAAACAGAACTAAAGATATGATTTTTGCAAGTTCATATGTAAATCTGCCCAATATGAACGAAAATAGAAAAGGAATTGACAAGTGGCTGATTCTAATAGGCCGGTACCCCTTCATTTAAGTGATCTGATTTCAATCGTTAGATGAAGATCGGACGGACTAGAAGAGCTCACCGGAATAACTCACCGGAAAGTTCACCGGAATAGCGGACACGGGCTTGGCGTTGCCGTTCCCGTTGCTAGGAAAGTATCCGGAGTTGAATGAAATGTGGACGGTGTAGAGGACGTCGAGGCGATGCTACTGGACTTGATTTAGAGCTCGTTCGTCTCCAATGGTGACGACAATCCACGGCTGGAGCAACGTGCGACGTCGACGACGCAGAGAACTATAACCATAGAATGAACAATCATGTCCTGGAGGTAGGCAATATCAAGATTAGTCCTCTGGTAGAAGGAATCGACGAGGGACTTACCGTAGAAGACAATATCTGACGATGAACTCAAATTTTGGGGATGAAGTTGGCATCGACCGTGTGTGTTCTACAGAGCTCCTCTTGAGAAAGTTTGAGAACGAAAATGATGGAGGAGACGGAGGGGAATACAGTGCTCTCTTCTGTTTTTGCTAAGGTGGTCCGTGGAGGGAGATCGGGAGACGTATGCCGTCATATGATATTCGGTTCACGGTATTGATTTGAGAGATTAAGGAAATAAAGTGAGAAATTAATGGCCTGAATGGAACCTCCACTTAATTCCAAACGTTTTTCGTTTTGAAGTCGAGAAGAAACGATCACTACAATTGATAGGGGGAGGAGAAGAAGATCTGCAGCCATGAACGAGCTTCTGTAAGGTGTACGTGAAGGGTGACGAAGAAGATGATCGATCGTGGGAGGATGGCCAAAATTCAGCCCAACAAGAAAATAAACGAGAGGAAAAATATAGGGATGGAGGGCTGGCTGGGCCTGGACTGCTGCTCTCTGCCTTTTTTTCCTTCAACGTTTTCTTCTTTTCTTTTTCTGTTTTATTTTCTAGTTTCCAAATTGTCTCTTCAATTTGATTCATATTTGTATCAAACCTTTTTAGAAAATTTATATAAAATATAAGTTGATAGTTTACTCTATTTAAAATATTTTTTAATAAAGTATATTTTATTTTAAAAAAATTGAGCATGACACGTAGGCATATACAGTATATTTTCTCAATTCTTGTTTATTTCATATCTTTTGATTTAGAGTTCCAAAAAGGTTCAAACCAATTTCCTTAGCTTTATAATTTTATTCTTTATCATAATCACACATTTAGGAATACTTTTATTTCGTTTGTAGTCATTGCCTTAACTTGACTTTATTTTTCTTCCTATATTTTTATAAATTTCAAATCATTTTATCTAGAGCTTCAAATAGAGTCAAACTAATTTCTATGGTTTTATAATTTTGCCCTTTATATTTTTAGCTCACTTAGGTATTCTTTTGTATATTTTAAATATGGAATATATCCAAAGTTTCATATTATTAAGTGGTCATTTTAACTTTCAGAAGAAAGTTATTTCTCTTAGTTTTAAAATACAACCATGCATGCTTCATGATTTTGAGGTTTTGAAAACATGCATACAACTTCACAAACAAAATTGTTTTATTTAATTTTTGTTTTGAAGGAGTTATATTAAATAGTCAAAAGGTTTTTGTTTCCTCAAATTTCCAAGACTTAGTTTTTCATTTTGTTTAAGTTTTTTCACATTTCAAAATTTGCAAAATTTTGGGATGTGACAGACTACCACCCTTAAAAGAAATCTCGTCCCGAGATTTGGGAAGGCTAGGGTTACAAGTTGGCTTGAAGACAACTAGGGTACTACCACCCTTAAAATAAAGTCTCATAGGATTACATTGATGGTTCACTTGACTATGAGTTCAACACTTAATATCTAGACAAGGAATCCTTATTTGACTCTTCTGAGTTAACTAGTTTCTGACATCCACTTCTTCCATCTCTTCAAAGATTCCATCCATGTCAATGTGGTTCACATGTCCTTTCTGGGTCACATTGGAGTCATTTCCATTGGCTCTTCTGGCATCCTTTTTCTTCTCAGGACAGTCTGATGCATAGTGTCCAAGTTCCTTACAATTATAGCACTCCAACTGGTTAATGTCTTTCTTCCTGAAAGTGTCATGTTGGTTCTGACCAAGGTTATCTCCATTGTTAGTATCATTCCCATTATTATCACTTCCATTGTTGTTGTGGTGATACTGATGTGGTTCAGAATCTTCATTGTTCTTTTTGAATGAACGCTTCTTTTGTGATGATCCTGAGTGATACTTGAATTTATGCTTCCTCTTTCTGTTCTCAACTTGATTCATCTTGTTTTCCAAAATGGTGGCTTTGTCACAGAGTGATTGATAAGTTGGGACATAGGCAGCAGCTAGTTGCAGGTTCAACTCATCATTAAGTACTTCAAGAAATTTCTCCTTTCTCTTAGCATCTGTGTCAACTTCATCCGGTGCATAGCGTGCCAGATTGTTGAATTCTTCTATATACTCAGCCACACTGAGGTGGCGCTGTTTCAGATTGTGAAACTCCTTTTTCTTCAAGTACATCACTCCAGGTGAGATGTGAGCTGTACGGAAACCATCCTCAAAAATAGCCCAAGTTACATCTTCAAGGGGAGTGGTGATCTGAAAGTTGTCCCACCATGTTGCTGCTGGTCCTTCAAGTAGAAATGCTGCAAACCTAACTTTTTCTTCATCGGTGCAGCCAACAGTCACTAAGTCTTTGTTCACTGAACGTAACCAGTCATTGGCTTCCATTGGATCAGTTGTTCTAGAGAACATTGCAGGCCTAAGTTTCAGAAACTTGGTGAGCATGTCAAGTGCTGGAGGATTATTCTGATTGTTGTTGTTGTTGTTGTTGTTCTGGTTCTGTATGAACGTGGTTATCATCTGCATCATTTGCGTCTGAGTTGTCATCATCTGCTGCATCTCAGGAGTGATGTTGTTGTTGTTTTGGTTGGGGTTGGCACGACGAGGAGGCATCTGTTGGTTTGATAGGGATGAGTAATGATGGATAGGTTTTTAAGAAGTTCTAACACACAACTCAAAACATCCAAGTTCAATCAAACAATCAATCAAGCAACAAGCAACTATCCAATTAACAACTTATGAGCTTAACTCATGAGTTGAAGGAAACAACAAGTTTTTTTTGAAATAATCAACCTAGTATAGTCATACCTCATAGGTCAATATGATCCATACTCTAACTTGATATCAATGTCTTTGGTAGGCAGTCTAATGTCCCTTGGTTCTCACTTGTAGTCCTTAGTGATGTCTAGGTTGAAATCTTTTGGTGAGACTAAATTTGTAGTCAATGGTCATGGTGAAGGCTTTGTCCATCAAGTTGAAAAGGAAGAGATGTAGAATCAAAACCAAAAGATTGAGGAAAGAGTTTACAAGATTGTTTGTAAATAAGTTTTGGAACAAATACAACACCTATTTTTCTAAGGGGTTTTTTCCAATCCTAGGGTTACAATCCTACAGGCAACACAGTGCTCTGATACCATCTGTAAGTTTCCCAACCTTTAATAAGGTAGAGATCCCAGTGTTTACAATGCTAGTCCCTAGATCAATAGCTAGCATCCACAGTTAAGATGTAATATCAAGAAACAAAGGTCATAATACAACTTTATAACCAGGAATAAAATAATTCATTACATCTTACATAGCTCATTTGGCTATCACATTACATTGCAGCAGAATATCTATAAGCATGGGGTCCTTCATCTTCAAAGTGCCACAAGCAATCATGTTGGTTGTAGACTTGTAATCCTATTCAACAAACTTCACTAACATTAAACAAACCTGCAACATAATAAGTTGCAGCCACAAGGGTCAATACATTTGAATTGTATTGGAAAGTTTCACTACTATGTATAAATAAGTGGATCCTATCATTACATGCATATTTGGCTAAGTGGGGTTTAGGCTCTTTTGCAGAAAGCAATATAGTTTTGTCCTATCTTTTCAAAATAGTTTTGATCTTTTGTCAAATCTTTCTGAACTTCTTGGATAACTCTAAGTGCTTCAAATCCCTTGTTGTTACCATCAAGTTTTACTTTGAGAAATTGGAATGTCGAGATCTTCCATAGCTTCAGGCCTTAGTTGCTCAGTGTTGTCCATAACCGGGGACACGGCTAAGTACTTAGAATTTTGATCTTCTGCAGAAGTTGTACACTTTAACCACATGACACAATCTCATCTTGATGCCACCAGTGGCCGCTGGATAAGTACTCACCAAGATGGAGTACTGGCAGATTGAGAATGTGACAAAGTCTTTCCATAGGAGTTCTCCCAATACACAATGCTAGCTTGTCTACCAGGCACCAATGTAGGGATATATTTCCCTTACACAATTCTAGTTAACCTGAATATGCCAATGCATGGGTCATCCACTATGTAGTTGACTAAGACAGAGCCCATTTAGCATGTGGCTGTACACGGAAGCCACTGTACGAGTAACATGTTCAATCTCTAAGTCCCTAGGTGGTTTTCTTCTAGTGCACATACAAAAAGAGATAGCCATATAAACATGGTTCCTTTTGTTGCCACCTTGTCCAATCTTGAGTATCCTTGTCCACCCAGGTGGTTCATTGAATACTTGTTTTATTATATAAAACATAAGTCTTTTCAACTCTTCATATAATCATATCATGTATCCCATCCCAATATATAGCAGGGCTAAGCATACTACAACTACAATGTTTCCACTAAGGAATATATATGGGTATCCTATTAGGATTTAGCATATCATAAAATATAGTAGTCCTTATCATGCATGTTACAAAAATCCACTAAGTGTAATGAAAATAGTAGGACTTGGATGATAGTGTCACTTGCCTTAGTAGTTGGTGGTGTTGGTACACTCTTCGCAATAACACACTTGACAATCAACACAATCTAACAAGCAAAACAACCAAAGCAAAACAATCACAAGATCAATACTAATGACAACACAAAAATCATGCAAAGTATACAAACATGCAAGATGGCAATTCTTATTTTACAAATTGCTATAACAATGTTCTGAACATTACTAAGTGATTTCTGAACATTTTATATTTTCAATATTACAAATGCAACCATTTGTGCAATTGCAGCAATTAGCAATATTTTCTAACACTTGGAAAAGCCGTTCTCACTAATTAATTGCCATGATCTTATTTATACTAGAATAAAATTATATTTTGGTCTTACTGTACAGAGGGTTCAATATACAACCATCTGCAAAAGGATTCACTTAAAAATAATTTACACAACAATTTTTATACTCAAAATACTCCACAAATGGTTCTGTATAAAACGTGATTTTAACAGACTAAAAAATACCGAATTATGGCTCCAGTGTATTTTACTCGTTTTTGTCAATCCATAGACACATTATTTGCTAAATTTGGATAAACAGAACTAAAGATATGATTTTTGCAAGTTCATATGTAAATCTGCCCAATATGAACGAAAATAGAAAAGGAATTGACAAGTGGCTGATTCTAATAGGCCGGTACCCCTTCGTTTAAGTGATCTGATTTCAATCGTTAGATGAAGATCGGACGGACTAGAAGAGCTCACCGGAATAACTCACTGGAAAGTTCGCCGGAATAGCGGACACGGGCTTGGCGTTGCCGTTCCCGTTGCTAGGAAAGTATCCGGAGTTGAATAAAATGTGGACGGTGTAGAGGACGTCGAGGCGATGCTACTGGACTTGATTTAGAGCTCGTTCGTCTCCAATGGTGACGACAATCCACGGCTGGAGCAAAGTGCGACGTCGGCGACGCGGAGAACTGCAACCATAGGATGAACAATCATGTCTTGGAGGTAGGCAATATCAAGATTAGTCCTCTGGTTGAAGGAATCAACGAGGGACTCACCGTAGAAGACAAGATCTGACGATGAACTCAAATTTTGGGGATGAAGTTGGCATCGACCGTGTGTGTTCTACAGAGCTCCTCTTGAGAAAGTTTGAGAACGAAAATGATGGAGGAGACGGAGGGGAATACAATGCTCTCTTTTGTTTTTGCTAAGGTGGTCCGTGGAGGGAGATCGGGAGACGTATGCCGTCATATGGCATTTGGTTCACGGTATTGATTTGAGAGATTAAGGCAATAAAGTGAGAGATTAATGGCCTGAATGTAACCTCCACTTAATTCCAAACGTTTTTCGTTTTGAAGTCGAGAAGAAACGGTCACTACAATTTATAGGGGGAGGAGAAGAAGATCTGTAGCCAAGAACGAGCTTCTGACGTGTATGTGAAGGGTGAGGAAGAAGATGATCGATCGTGGGAGGATGGGCCAAAATTCAGCCCAACAAGAAAATAAACGAGAGGAAAAAAATAGGGATGGAGGGCTGGCTGGGTCTGGACTGCTGCTCTCTGTCTTTTTTTTCCTTCAACGTTTTCTTCTTTTCTTTTTCTGTTTTATTTTCTAGTTTCCAAATTGTCTCTTCAATTTAATTCAAATTTGTATCAAACCTTTTTAGAAAATTTATATAAAATATAAGTTGATAGTTTACTCTATTTAGAATATTTAAAATATTTTTTTAATAAAGTATAATTTATTTTAAAAAAATTGAGCATGGCACGTAGGCCTATACAGTATATTTTCTCAATTCTTGTTTATTTCATATCTTTTGATTTAGAGCTCCAAAAAGGTTCAAACCAATTTCCTTAGCTTTATAATTTTATTCTTTATCATAATCACACATTTAGGAATACTTTTATTTCATTTTTAGTCATTGCCTTAACTTGAGTTTATTTTTCTTCCTATATTTTTATAAATTTCAAATCATTTTATCTAGAGCTTCAAATAGAGTCAAACTAATTTCTATGGTTTTATAATTTTGCCCTTTATATTTTTAGCTCACTTAGGAATTCTGTTGTATATTTTAAATATGGAATATATCCAAAGTTTCATATTATTAAGTGGTCATTTTAACTTTCAGAATAAAGTTATTTCTCTTAGTTTTAAAATGCAACCATGCATGCTTCATGATTTTGAGGTTTTGAAAACATGCATACAACTTCACAAACAAAATTGTTTTACTTATTTTTTGTTTTGAAGGAGTTATATTAAATAGTCAAAAGGTTTTTGTTTCCTCAAATTTCCAAGACTTAGTTTTTCATTTTGTTTAAGTTTTTTCACATTTCAAAATTTGCAAAATTTTGGGATGTGACACAATTTCTCCGTGCAACCACACTACCCCAGTCGCTAAGGCTTAACTCGTAGTTTGTGATCTTTAGACGGGGCTGCTCATACTCGCTAAAGGGGATAAATCCCTTGAAATCCGGACTGTTTGGGACAAGGTACTCATACGCCCAAAACGTATCTACTTTCTTGAACACTTTGCTATTTTTTTCCCTCTAAACTTGTGTGATTTGGATACAACTAACACAGACTGACGCTATTTTCAGCAAAGTTACCTTGGTGTCTTATTTTTGTGCAGAAAATGAACTATCAGAAAAAATCCCGGAAAATATGCCAAAAATTATATTTCACCAGAAGATCCATGGAGCCATAAGGGGAGACAAAGGGGAGGCCTGGGGGCCCAGACCCACCCAGGCACGGTCTCACTGACCCCGCGCCTAGGGAGGTCTGGCCACCCCAGGCAGCTCCTCGGCCTCCCTCTGCGCCTATAAGTTGCCTTCTAACCTAAAAATAGGGGGGTTTGATAGTTTTCCAGAAAGAGTTCCGCTCCGCCGCCGCCATAAAAACCAAGATTCGGATCCAGAAACTCCGTTTTGGCACCCTGCCGGGACGGGAAATTTGGAGAGGATCATCGCCATCGTCATCACCAACGCATCTCCATCAACCACCGATGTTTCCCTCATCCATGAGTGAGTAATCCCCCACTGTAGGATTGGGGATGGTAGGAATTGGATGAGTTCTATCATGTAATCGAATAAGATCTGTTAGGGCATAGTGCCTAGTATCTCTATTAGTGCTATTTGACTTTATTGCAACTTGTTGTGCTTAATTCTTGTCACTAGGGCCTGAATGCCATGATCTTAGATCTGAACTTACTATTGAATCATTATGATAGTATTGTTTATGACCTTATCTGCAAGTTGTGTACACATATCATTGTCCGGATCCAAAGGCCCCAAAGTGACAATAATTGGGACAACCGGAGGGGATGGCTGTGGTGTGAGGATCACATGTGTTCATGGAGTGTTAATGCTTTGCTCCGGTGCTCTATTAAAAAGAGTACCTTAATTGCCTGTAGTTCCCTAGAGGCCCCGCTGCCACGGGCTGGCTGGAAAGAAGATGTTGTGCACGTTCTCATTGCGAGCACGTATGACTATATTTGGGGCACATGCCTAGAATTGTTTAGTACTTGGATGCTTGTTATTATTTATCTGCAATGCCCTAGTTCTTTGAAGTTACATGTTTAGACTCGTCCATGCAACGCCCGTCCATCAATACCTATGCATACCGTACTCGAATCCTACTGTTACCGTTACTATTACTACTACTGCTGTTTCACTGTTGCTGCTGCTGTTGCTACTACAAACTATTGCTACTGATAAACTTCTGTGAGCAAGAAATATTTCCAGGTGGAGCTGAACTGACAACTCAGTTGTTAAGGCTTGCAAGTATTCTTTGGCTCCCCTTGTGTCAAATCAATAAATTGGGTAATACTACCCGCGAAGACTGTTGCGATCCCCTATACTTGTGGGTCATCAAGACTATTTTCTGGCGCCGTTGCCGGGGAGCATAGCTTTATTTGTAAGTTCACTTGGATCTATTATTGTTCATTGCTACTCCTTTCATCATGGGGAAGTCTCGTGATGGAAAGTTCCCTATTTTACCATTCACTACAAAAAGAGGTATAGTCCTAAACACCTCTGTTGCTCTTGATTCAACGTATGTTATAAGTAAGCTTGTCACACCACCACATACTCATGCTACACACACTAGTACTACTACTGAATTTGAAACTGCTTTTGATAGTCATGATGTTACTTCTACTGTGCTTAATGCGAGTGCATCATTAGGTCCTTTTCTAGATGTGACTATGGCTAGTATAGGAAATACCGAAACTCCTAGTGAAGACACTGTGTAAGGTTGCCAACCTTTAATAAGGTAGAGTCCCCTGTGTTTACAATGCTAGTCCCTGGATCAATAGCTAGCATTCACAGTTAAGATGTAATATCAAGAAACAAAGGTCATAATACAACTTTATAACCAGGAATAACATAATTTTATTACATCTTACATAGCTCATTTGGCTATTACATATTGCAGCAGAATATCTAAAAGCATGGGGTCCTTCATCTTCAAAAGTGCCACAGGCAGACATGTTGGTTGTAGACTTTGTAATCCTAATCAACACACTTCACTAAATCAATCAAACCTGCAACATAGCAAGTTACAGCCACAAGGGACATTTGAATTGTATTGGCAAGTGATACTATGGTAGTATAGTGGAGTCTATCATCTATATGCATTTGGCTAAGTGGAGCTTAGGCTTGCTTTGCTCAAAATAGATTTTTCTTATCATTTGAAAACACTAAGTTTTTGCTTGACAAAATAATCTTTCCCAAAGCATCTCCCAATCAAAGATTGAAGATCCTTTAACCCTTGTTCAACCACAAGTTTTTACTTAGAAGTTGGAATGATGAGATTCTTGATTGCTTCCATGTCTTGATGCTCAAATTATCCTTTACCAGGGACATGGCTAAGTACTTAGATTTTACACTCTGCAGAGGTGGTGCACTTTCCCCACAAGACTTGGTTTCCCAAGACAGGACCTTTCAGAAGCCTTCCCTTAGACCAAATGGACACGCTCCAACCTATCATTCCCACTACCACCAACTGTCCAAATGGCTAAGTTCTAGCAACTTATGTGATCCAGGCAAAGCCCATATTGCCAAGTGGCTGCACTTGAAGCTTCTCAACATTTGACATCTCAAATCTCTTTGTTCCTGGGTGGCAATCCACAAGTGTGATACACAAGGTAAACCATAGCCATGGGCCTTGTGTAACCACTCAACCAAAAACCACCAAGCAATTACCATTCCACCCAGGTGATTTATTAACTTAGTTGTTTTATTAAACAAAAACACAAGTCCTCAGACTTAGAAATTTTTCCATAGAAAGAATGTATATTTCCACCCTTGTTTTCTATTAGCTAAGCTAAGCTTGATAGTAGTAGGAATCTTAACTTAGGAAAATTTCTACTATGGTTTCATCTACTAGGTTTTCCCATAGCATGGTTTATACTTAGCAAAAATTCCATGAAAGTTTTACTTAGAAAAATCGCCAATGCATAGTGAAAGTAATGGGACAAAAGTATGAAGCATCACTTGCCTTTTTGGTAGAGAGTATAAGTTCACTCCTTGTCCTTGCAACAATCACACTCTTCAAGTCGCTACAATTCAATCAAACATGGCACAATCTCAATCTACCAATCAAGCAAAACATCACATAAAATGATAAAGTCAAAGTAATGCATGCAAGCATGCCAAGCTTTTGTTTTATTTGAAAGAGTGGTTACTAATGGGTCATAAACATTTGAAAACACCTAATGGTCATTTCATAAAGTGGCAAAGTCATTTGCAAAAGATTTCACTTTATAAACCATTTTCTAAACAAGGTATCATTTTATATGCTGTAAAAATGTTTTCAATAAGGCATTAATCTATAGGGTTCACCAAATATGTTTTCAAACCATAAAACTTTGTGTTTGGGTTCAGAAAGTTTAAAACAAAACATTTCCCAAAGGTTTTCCTTCAAAATCATTTTTAATAAATAAACCATATTTTTATTTGACTAGAATTGGTTTTAAATCAAAGAATCATTCTTTTTCTTCACCAAATACATTTTTGAAACCACAAAGTGTTTACTATGGTTAGTAGGTTCAAATCACACCATTTGCCAAAGATTTTATCCCCAACATCATTTTTGAACAATTTTTATAATCTAAACAAGCATACAAATGTTTCTGCAAAAACAAACAATTTAATAGAAACATTTTACTAAACAAATGGCATGGTTGGGTAGGGCTTGTTCCACTTATTCCATTGATATAAAATTTGCAAAATTTGGACGTGTGGATCAAAAGTTATAAGGTTTTCAAATCTGCATCTAAATCAGATTACAAATTCTGTTTTAAATCGATCTATGCCACGCGGCGTGTTCTGATTCGTCCATACCGCTTCGGCCGGATCACGTGCTGTAGGCCGTTGGATCTAACTGATATCGCACGGCGCAGGCTCATCCTTACCCCTTCGCTCTCTTTCTATCCTAGCCGTTGGATCCTAATCGCACGGCACCTAGCACACTTGCCAGAGACGGGCGGCGCTGCGGTGGCTACTGGCGGCGCACGCTCGGGATGCGGTGGTGCTGGCGGTACAGGAAGCAAAGGAAGGTGAGGAGATGCTCACAGTGATCGCAGGGCGACGCCGAAGCTCAACGTGGAGTCGTCTTGGCAAGGGGCGCACGGGGACAGGAGGAATCGCTCACCAGAGTTGGTATGGGCTGCGGTGCTCTCGGGTAGTTGTCGCTGGCGTCGTTTGGAACCATGCTAAGCCAAAAGAGAGGCACGGTTAGATGCGCACAAGTATCGCGAGTAAGGGAGCATCATCGGGAGGTGCTGGGGCGGTCGAGGCTTACCAGGGGAGTTCGTCGGAGAAACGGCAGACGGCGGTGACGAGTTGAGGTTGACGAAGCCGACGTTACGGGGCACTCGCGGGCGAACCAGTGGTATGGGGAGATGCGCCAGGAGGTGAGAAGCGAGCTCGTGTTCAGTGGGAGGCGAGAGGCGGCGGGGTGTGGCCGGAATTGGAGCAAAGGCTCGTCGGAGACCACGGTGGTGCGAGCAACAATGGGAGCGGCCTGGGGGCAGAGAGTGGGTGGTTCCTGGGGGTAAACGGAGAGGAGGAGCAGGGGTTTAAGTGTGCGTTATCGGGGCGGGGTTTACTCCAGCATTTAGAGCGAATTTAACGGATTTATTTCCGACCAGAAACGGCAGCGAGGAGAGGGCGAGGTCATCGGCGGGTGAAGACGATGGATACGTGGTGGTGGGGTCTATCTGGCAGTGAGGGAGAGAGAAGGGAATGGGTCCACTTGTCATCGTCTGTATGGGTGCGTGTTCGAGTGAAAAACGTTTCGCTGAGGAGAAGAAAGGTGGGCTGCGAGTTGGGCCTTGCTGGGCTGCTGTTGTTTTTTTTTGTACAAAATCTTTTTCCTTTTGAATTTCTGTATTGGTTTTCAAACAATTAAATCAAACACAAAATGAATTCAAACCACAACCAAAATTGGTGTAGGTTTAAATTTTGTTTTGCAAAACATTCCGAAGTCAATTTTGAATAAAACCTTATTCATTTTGGGGGTCTTTTATTTATTCAAAAAGGCCCTAGTTTTAAATCAAAATAGGTTTTAATAATATTTTCAAACATCAATTTCAAATCAAATTCACCACCAAAACTTTGTAAATTTTTTAGTTCTGTTTAACAGCACAAATCATGGTCCAAAAATAAAATAATATTTTTATTCCTTTTTAGGATCTATTTAATAATTAAATAAAACAGACTTTATTTATTAATTCAAATAGGTTTTGATTTATTTAATAAAATCTCCATTTGAAATCTAAATAATAACAAAAACCATTCAGTAAGTTTTATTTGAAAATATAAAATACTTGGAAAACTTGTTTAAAATAATTTAATAAGTTTTTTGATGTTTAATTAAAATGGGAAAAGCCTTTACTTTAATAAATTTGGTTTATTAATAAACACTCATTGTTTTATTTAAATAAACCTTTACTCTTTTAATCAAAACAAAATATTTTATTTCAAAAGTTTGGCCAAGGTTTAATTTGGCTATATAAAATAATCCTTATTTATATTTCTACCTTTTCTTTTGAAATCCAAATCTTTTATTAAAAGATCCAAAAATAGTAATTTTAAATATTTTTAAGTCTATTATTTATTTATCTTTTTAAATCCCTTTAGGATTTTATTTGATCCAAATAGGTTTTGAAAGTTTCCAAATGGATTCAAAAAGTTTCTTCTCACCCTGAAAATCAACAAAGTTTTATTTTATTCATTTATTTTTCACATTACAAGATTTGGAAAATCTTGGGATGTGACAGGCTACCACCCTTAAAATAAATCTCGTCCCGAGATTTGGGAAGGCTAGGGTTACAACTTGGCTCAAAAGCATCTAGGGTACTACCACCCTTAAAAATTTTCCAACTAGTTTTACATCTTGGCTTGCTTGGGATCTTGATGTAACTTTCCTAGACAGAAATTTGCATAGTGTCCTTTGTTTTCACACTTGAAACATGTGACAAGGCTGAGATCCTTCATAGGCTGGTTTATATTGTGCTTCATCTTTTCTAGACAGAAGTTTGCATAGTGGCCTAGTTCCTTGCATTTGAAACACATCACTTGGCTGATATCTTTCTTTTCCTTTGGTATCATTGCCTCTTGTTTGTTTCTTTGGTTCTTCTTCTTTTCTGGGCATTCACTGGCATAGTGTCCCATCTCTTTGCAATTGTAACATTGCACTTGAGCAATATCCTTCTTGTTAGGGTTGGGGCATTTCTTCTTCTTCTTGGGTCTCTCCAAAGCTAGGAGTTCTTCTAGTTCATGCTCTTCATATCTCACCTCAAATGTGGGAAATCTTTCTCTCTTCTTGGGGCAGTACCAGAGATATGACTTTCTTCTTCACAATTAGGGCATGGATCTTCATGCTCCTTGGATGTATGATCCTTGCCTCCACAAATATTGCAAGCTTTGGTTCCTTCTAGAATAACATCTTTGTCATCCTTGTTGTCATTAGCTCTTTGGGAAAAGTTTTCTCTCATGTTGATCATTTGAGTAACCAATCCTTGCAACAATTGGATTGAAGTTTCAAAATCCTTTGTATGGCTGGGTCTAGTCCATTGTTGTTGGCTAAAAGCTGAGTTGTCTCTTGGCTCAACTGGTTTTGGGTTGCTATAAGTTCTCTCATGTTGTCCTCTTGGTTGTTGTTGGTGTCACCATCCTTGATGTTGGAGTCTCTTGGAGGAGTCATCTGTTTGGGTTGGGTAGGGATTAGAATAGGCAAAATATTTCTAAGGGAATAATTCTAATCACACACATCACAATTTACTCAAGCAATGTGCAAGCAATCACAAACAAACATTCCACTCAAACAACAAGTTTCAAGCATATTTTTAGGCAACCAAAAATATTTTTGTTACACCACATAAGTTGGTGGGTTTGACTTAAACTAAATATGGGGGTCCATCTATATGGTTCACTTGAGATCTTTCCTTCTTTCTTGGTTGATTCTTCTTGCATGAGATCATGGTTTCTTTGGAAAACTTTTGGTCACAAAACTTCAAAGGTGTTGATGTTTCCTTCTAAGTTGTGTTTTCTTAGTCTCCAAATCTTGAGTAAGATTTTTTGTCTCACTTATAGTCCTTAGTGATATCCAAGGTTGAGGTCCTTGGTGAATATGGTGAAGAAGTTGAAGTCATTAGAGTTGAAGATGTTGAAGTCATTTGAGTTGAAGAGGTTGAAGTCATTAGAGTTGAAGAAGTCCTTTGCACATGGTGAAGTCTTTGGTCATGGGGTAGGTTTATCCATCAAGTTGAAGTAGAAGAGATGTAGAGTTGAAACCAAAATGGTCGAGGAAAGAGTTTACAAGATTGTTTGTAAATAAGTTTTTGGAACAAAAACAACTCCTATTTTTTTCTAAGGGGTTTTGTCCAATCCTAGGTTTACAAATCCTACAGGCAACACAATGCTCTGATACCATCTGTAAGGTTGCCAACCTTTAATAAGGTAGAGTCCCCTGTGTTTACAATGCTAGTCCCTGGATCAATAGCTAGCATTCACAGTTAAGATGCAATATCAAGAAACAAAGGTAATAATACAACTTTATAACCAGGAATAATATAATTTTATTACATCTTACATAGCTCATTTGGCTATTACATATTGCAGCAGAATATCTAAAAGCATGGGGTCCTTCATCTTCAAAAGTGCCACAGGCAGACATGTTGGTTGTAGACTTTGTAATCCTAATCAACACACTTCACTAAATCAATCAAACCTGCAACATAACAAGTTACAGCCACAAGGGTCAATACATTTGAATTGTATTGGCAAGTGATACTATGGTAGTATAGTGGAGTCTATCATCTATATGCATTTGGCTAAGTGGAGCTTAGGCTTGCTTTGCTCAAAATAGATTTTTCTTATCATTTGAAAACACTAAGTTTTTGCTTGACAAAATAATCTTTCCCAAAGCATCTCCCAATCAAAGATTGAAGATCCTTTAACCCTTGTTCAACCACAAGTTTTTACTTAGAAGTTGGAATGATGAGATTCTTGATTGCTTCCATGTCTTGATGCTCAAATTGTCCTTTACCAGGGACATGGCTAAGTACTTAGATTTTACACTCTGCAGAGGTGGTGCACTTTCCCCACAAGACTTGGTTTCCCAAGACAGGACCTTTCAGAAGCCTTCCCTTAGACCAAATGGACGCGCTCCAACCTATCATTCCCACTACCACCAACTGTCCAAATGGCTAAGTTCTAGCAACTTATGTGATCCAGGCAGAGCCCATATTGCCAAGTGGCTGCACTTGAAGCTTCTCAACATTTGACATCTCAAATCTCTTTGTTCCTGGGTGGCAATCCACAAGTGTGATACACAAGGTAAACCATAGCCATGGGCCTTGTGTAACCACTCAACCAAAAACCACCAAGCAATTACCATTCCACCCAGGTGATTTATTAACTTAGTTGTTTTATTAAACAAAAACACAAGTCCTCAGACTTAGAAATTTTTCCATAGAAAGAATGTATATTTCCAGCCTTGTTTTCTATTAGCTAAGCTAAGCTTGATAGTAGTAGGAATCTTAACTTAGGAAAATTTCTACTATGGTTTCATCTACTAGGTTTTCCCATAGCATGGTTTATACTTAGCAAAAATTCCATGCAAGTTTTACTTAGAAAAATCACTAATGCATAGTGAAAGTAATGGGACAAAAGTATGAAGCATCACTTGACTTTTTGGTAGAGAGTATAAGTTCACTCCTTGTCCTTGCAACAATCACACTCTTCAAGTCACTACAATTCAATCAAACAAGGCACAATCTCAATCTACCAATCAAGCAAAACATCACATAAAATGATAAAGTCAAAGTAATGCATGCAAGCATGCCAATCTTTTGTTTTATTTGAAAGAGTGGTTACTAATGGGTCATAAACATTTGAAAACACATAATGGTCATTTCATAAAGTGGCAAAGTCATTTGCAAAAGATTTCACTTTATAAACCATGTTCTAAACAAGGTATCATTTTATGTGGTGTAAAAATGTTTTCAATAAGGCATTAATCTATAGGGTTCACCAAATATGTTTTCAAACCATAAAACTTTGTCTTTGGGGTCAGAAAGTTTAAAACAAAACATTTCCCAAAGGTTTTCCTTCAAAATCATTTTTAATAAATAAACCATATTTTTATTTGACTAGAATTGGTTTTAAATCAAAGAATCATTCTTTTTCTTCACCAAATACATTTTTGAAACCACAAAGTGTTTCCTATGGTTAGTAGGTTCAAATCACACCATTTTCCAAAGATTTTATCCCCAACATCATTTTTGAACAATTTTTATAATCTAAACAAGCATACAAATGTTTCTGCAAAAACAAACAATTTAACAGAAACTTTTTACTAAAAAAATGGCATGGTTGTCTAGGGCTTGTTCCACCGATTCCATTGATATAAAATTTGCAAAATTTGGACGTGTGGATCAAAAGTTATAAGGTTTTCAAATCTGCATCTAAATCAGATTACAAATTCTGTTTTAAATCGATCTGTGCCACGCGGCGTGTTCTGATTCGTCCATACCGCTTCGGCCGGATCATGTGCTGTAGGCCATTGGATCTAACTGATATCGCATGGCGCAGGCTCATCCTTACCCTTTCGCTCTCTTTCTATCCTAGTCGTTGGATCCTAATCGCACGGCACCTAGCACACTTGCCAGAGACGGGCGGCGCTGCAGTGGCTACTGGCGGCGCACGCTCGGTATGCGGTGGTGCTGGCAGTACAGGAAGCAAAGGAAGGTGAGGAGATGCTCACAGTGATCGCAGGGCGACGCTGAAGCTCAACGTGGAGTCGTCTTGGCAAGGGGCGCACAGGGACAGGAGGAATTGCTCACCAGAGTTGGTATGGGCGGCGATGCTCTCGGGTCGTTGTCGCTGGCGTCGTTTGGAACCACGCTAAGCCAAAATAGAGGCACGGTTAGATGCGCACAAGTGTCGCGAGTAAGGGAGCATCATCGGGAGGTGCTGGGGCGATCGAGGCTTACCAGGGGAGTTCGTCGGAGAAACGGCAGACGGCGGTGGCGAGTTGAGGTTAACGAAGCCGACGTTACGGGGCACTCGCGGGCGAACCAGTGGCACGGGGAGATGCGCCAGGAGGTGAGGAGCGAGCTCGTGTTCAGTGGGAGGTGAGAGGCGGCGGGGTGTGGCCGGAATTGGAGCAAAGGCTCGTCGGAGACCGCGGTGGTGCGAGCAACAATGGGAGCGGCCTGGGGGCAGAGAGTGGGTGGTTCCTGGGGGTAAACAGAGAGGAGGAGCAGGGGTTTAAGTGTGCGTGATCGGGGCGGGGTTTACTCCAGCATTTAGAGCGAATTTAACGGATTGATTTCTGGCCAGAAACGGCAGCGAGGAGAGGGCGAGGTCATCGGCGGGTGAAGACGATGGATACGTGGCAGTGGGGTCTATCTGGCAGTGAGGAAGAGAGAGAGGGGAATGGGTCCACTTGTCATCGTCTGTATGGGTGCGTGTTCGAGTGAAAAACGTTTCGCTGAGGGGAAGAAAGGTGGGCTGCGAGTTGGGCCTTCCTGGGCTGCTGTTGTTTTTTTTTTGTACAGAATCTTTTTCCTTTTGAATTTCTGTATTGGTTTTCAAACATTTAAATCAAACACCAAATGAATTCAAACCACAACCAAAATTGGTGTAGGTTTAAATTTTGTTTTGCAAAACATTCTGAAGTCAATTTTGAATAAAACCTTATTCATTTTGGGGGTCTTTTATTTATTCAAAAATGCCCTAGTTTTAAATCAAAATAGGTTTTAATAATATTTTCAAACATAAATTTCAAATCAAATTCACCACCAAAACTTTGTAAATTTTTTAGTTCTGTTTAACAACACAAATCATGGTCCAAAAATAAAATAATATTTTTATTCCTTTTTAGGATCTATTTAATAATTAAATAAAATAGACTTTATTTATTAATTCAAATAGGTTTTGATTTATTTAATAAAATCTCCATTTGAAATCTAAATTATAACAAAAACCATTCAGTAAGTTTTATTTGAAAATATAAAATACTTGGAAAACTTGTTTAAAATAATTTAATATGTTTTTTGATGTTTAATTAAAATGGGAAAAGCCTTTACTTTAATAAATTTGGTTTATCAATAAACACTCATTGTTTTATTTAAATAAACCTTTACTCTTTTAATCAAAACAAAATATTTTATTTCAAAAGTTTGGCCAAGGTTTAATTTGGCTATATAAAATAATCCTTCTTTATATTTCTACCTTTTCTTTTGAAATCCAAATCTTTTATTAAAAGATCCAAAAATAGTAATTTTAAATATTTTTAAGTTTATTGTTTATTTATCTTTTTAAATCCCTTTAGGATTTTATTTGATCCAAATAGGTTTTTAAAGTTTCCAAATGGATTCAAAAAGTTTCTTCTCACCCTGAAAATCAACAAAGTTTTATTTTATTCATTTATTTTTCACATTACAAGATTTGGAAAATCTTGGGATGTGACACACTGTTACACCTGTTAGCTCACCTGAGTCTAGTGAGAGTTTTGATATTAATAATGGTTATATTAAGGTCACTGATGAATTTGTTGAAGAGTGCCGAAACACACATGGTGATAGTGCTATTAAGAGTCTCCTTGCTAGACGTACTATTATTCCTAAGAAGTCCTATGATCCTAAGTTTGCCACCTCTCCCATAGATATTAAACATAAAGATTATGATTTCTCTCTTCATTTATCTTATTTATATATTGTTGAGAAATAACCTTTTTGTGGTACTGAAAATGGGAGTGTTGTGGATCATATGAATGAGCTTTCTACTATGAGTGCTTTGTTCACTGATGATTTTAAAATGCGCAAGTACTTTGTTGCTAAGATCTTCCCTTTTTGACTAAAAGGAGAAGCTAGGGCTTGGTTATATTACCTCCTGGTTCCATTGATAGCCCTGATTGCTTGATTTCTTTTTTCTTCCATAAATATTTTCCTCCCAGTGCTAGGCATGATGCTTTGTAGAGACTTTTTTATTTTAAACAGGAAGAAGAAGAGAAATGGCCGGAGTCATGGAAAAGATTCTGTTCCATGATTCATGCATATCCTGGATGTCCATTAGCTCAGAACGAGCTTCTTGATATTTATTATAATGGACTAACTGATGATTCTAGGACCTACCTAGATAGCTTTGCTGGTTGTGTTTTCAGGAAAAGGATTCCTACAGATGCTGAAGAATTAATGAACAAGATAAGCAAGAGTTATGATGATTGGACTTCAACTGAGCTGAATACACCTGAGCCTATTACTCCTGAACCAGTTGTTCCTGAACCAGTTCCAACACCAACAACAAAGAAGAGAGGAGTTATTGCATTAAATGATGAAGTGATGAAGGAAGCTAAAAAGTGTCTAAAGGAGAAAGGTATTAGTACTGAAGATGTGAAGAATCTACCTCCTATAGAAGAATTATGCAAGCCAATTCCCCACTCATATACTATTGAGGTACACTCTCTCCAATTTAATGAAGGTGATATTCCTTATGGCAAGCCTCCTGATCAATGCTTAGAGGAACTTGACACATTTATTGTTAAACAAGGTAATTTTAATAAACAAGTTCAGAATGATTTATTGGAAAACTCTAGAGCTATCCATGAGTTGAAAGATATTGTGGAAAGAACTTCTAATGATATTAAAATGCTTTGTAAACACTTTCAAATGGTTCAAACCCAACTTGATCAACTTGCTAAGGTGCAAATGGATATGTTAGTTAATGCTTTAGGAAATAAACATGCTTATGGAATTAGAACTAGGAGTGGTGCAGCTACTCAAGATCCTTTATATCCTGAAGGACACCCTAAAAGAATAGTGCAGGATTCCCAACAAGGTGAGGATAGTGGTAGTCCTCGTAAGAGGAAGAAAAAGAAACATAAGAAAGTTGAGGAACCACTTGAACCTGCTATAAATCCTAATAGTATATCTGTCTCTGATGCTGAAACTGAGAGTGGTAATATTGACGAGTCTCCTGATAAGGAGGAAGTTGAGGAAGAACCTGAAAATCACACTAAGAACACTAGGTACACCAAGGAAGATTTTATTGCTAATAAACATGGTAAAGAGAGAGAACCTTGGGTGTAGAAACATATGCCTTTTCCAGGTAAGAAACACAAGTCAAAGGAGGAAGAACACTACAACAAGTTTTGTGAGTGGATGAAGCCTTTATTTCTGCGAATTCCTTTGACTGATGCTATTAAATTGCCTCCTTATTCAAAGTATATGAGGGATATTGTCTCTAATAAAAGTAAGATTCCTAATGAGGAGATTTCTACTTTGCTTGCTAATTACTCCTTCAATGGTAAGGTTCCAAAGAAACTTGGTGATCCAGGTATACCAACAATTTCTTGCTCCGTTAAGAATAATTATGTTAGAACTGCTTTATGTGATTTGGGAGCTGGAGTTAGTGTTATGCCTTTTTCTCTCTATAAGAGACTCCAGCTAGAAAAGTTGATACCAACTGATATTTCTTTTAAAATGGATGATAAGTCAACTACTGTCCCTATTGGTATATGTGAGGATGTTCCTGTTCAAGTTGCTCATAATTGCATGGTTTTAACTGATTTTGGTGTGCTTGAAATGCCTGAAGATGATAATATGTCTTTTATTCTTGGGAGACCTTTTCTTAATACTACAGGTGTTGTCATCAATTGCAATCAAGGAAAAGTAACATTCAATATTAAAGACAAAGAGAACACTGTTTGTTTCCCCAGGAAGGTTGTTAAGAGCTATTGCCTGAATTCTATTGAAAATATTGAAGGCATAAAGGTTGGATAAATATATTGTCCCATTCCACAAGAAAATATTGAAACTATTATGATTGGGACCATTTCTATCAAGTATGAGGTAACATAATCACCTTGTGGAATGCAAAGTTTTGTTTCATATAAGATTGTTTTGGTAACAAGACTTGATCAACCTTGTTAACAAAAGGATTTTAATGAACAAAATAATGTTTCCACTATGGTTATATTTGCTTTCTTTTCCCATTCTTCTTCCTAGTCTTTCCTTTAGCTTTAGTTTTGCTAGTTGTTTGCTTGTTTGAGTTTCTTAGAGCTCCTGTAGTTTGGCTTTTGGTTTGCTTTTGCTTCTTCTAAAAAACTATTTACGCGAGAAAATTGATTTTCATACCCTGAAAATTGGCCAAAAATAAAGTTTCCCGAAAAATCCCAGAAAATTCAAAATAAATTTTCCTCGAAAAAGGGGCAGAGTGGCACCTGAGATGAACCAGGGGCAACCCCTAGGCCCCACACCCATGGTAGGCGCGGCCTACCTAGTGGTGGTGCCTAGGGGGGTCTCGCCCACCTGGGCCCCTCTAGGTTGCCTCCTCAAAGCCACCTTCTTTCTCTCTCCCAAAAAACACCGAAAAACTTTCTCAAGCTCGAGTTCTTGCTGTTATTGCTCGCGATTTTCGATCTCCTTGTTCAGCCCATCTCAAGTGCTGATTTTTTGAGGGATTGCTCCTTGGTACGTACCTCCTCCACTTGTCCAATTAGATTTGTTATTGGTAGATTGTATCTTGAGTATTTTTCTACTGTAGGTGATAGGTTGTTTGAGCTTGCATGCTTGTTCTATGCTTAGAAACTTTGTTTTGATGCATGTGTAGTCCTCTAGCAAGTTCCTATAGTAGTTGCTCATCATTTATCAACATAGAAATCACTTGGTTTGATGGTTGTCTAAAAATTTCAGCAAGGAAGATGAGTGCTTATCCACTGAATCAATATGACTTGATGGCGCATGAACCAATGAAGTTTCATCGTGAGGATACAATTTTTCCTTCCATATATCCATGCCATGAAGTTATGAGAGCTGCGGGGATTCTCCAAGATTTTCAAACTTTGGTTACAAATGTAGGGTTGGAGCACTTTCTTGAAGGTGAACCAATCCAATATGTTAAGCTAACCATGGATTTTGTGCAGGACTTCCGGTTCAATTGGTCTACTTCTAATCACATGCTCCATTACAAAATATATAATATGCCTGTCAACCTGCCTTTTGCTGATTTCTGTGTAGCAATTAGAGTACCTCAGTGGGGATCTTGTGAGAAGATCAAGGAGAGGCCAAAGTCACTCGTTGATTTGTATGCTGAGATTTGCCAAGGTTTCGACTTCTCAAAGGAAAGTAATAAAATTCGAAACATCCAGCTCCCAGCTATTAGATACTTTTCCTATTTCATTACCAAGTGTGTTCTTCCTAGAAAGACTGCTAGAAAGTTGTCTTCTTTTGATCTAGCTTTTATTGCACCTACTCTGAATAGGAATAGTTCTTATAGTTTGGGTGCTTTGATAGCTCACCGTATCACCACCAAACGTGAGAAGGGTGGAATTTGTGGAGGTATCATTGCTTCTAGGTATCTAGCTTTCCATGGTTTAGAGCCTCACTTTTCAGATTTTCAGTTCTACATAGAGAGGCTTGATATTGAATCTATGATTCAACATGGTTTTGTTTCTTTGGGAGCTAATGTGAGAAGTTTGTCATTTGAACTATCTTGTGCCCAGCAAGGTCGGAGAAAGGGTAGGAGTGAGAAAATAGTTACTTACGGAGGAGGTGGTTGACACTTATGTGGGGGAACTCTCCCAGCAAGACGAGAATGTTGAAGAGGATGCCGAAGACAATTCGGTTCAGCCCTCCAACTTGGGAGAGTCTTCATACCTGCAGCCCTCATTTGATTGGTGCGCGTGTTCTTCTTCATCGCAGGTGCATGACTATGATCATTAGTATGATGACCCACCAGCATGGGGTTACTATCCGCGGTATTGAGCCCCACTTAGGCCAAAAGCCTAAGCTTGAGGGGAGGTATACCGACATCACACTCATATATATATCATGTTCGGTCGGTTCTTTGTATATCCATTGTTTCGCTTTCTTTTTGGTTCTTGTTGCTTCTTTCTCAAAAACCCAAAAATATCAAAAATATTTTCGTTGTTTTTCTTGGTTTGTTTCTTTTTTTCTTTGCTTTGGTTTGCCTTAAAAGAAAAATCCAAAAAGATTTTTCTTTGTTTGATTTGCATTGTTTTTGTTTGGTTTTTCTTTGTTTGCTTGTTTCTAAAAAATCGAAAACACCAAAAATATTTCTTGTTCTTCTTTGGTTTTGTGACTTCTTCGCAGGGTTCAGCTGTCCTCAGTGGGTATTGGTTTTCATGTTAATTATTCAAGTCACACAAGTGAAGGGCAATAATGAAGATTAAAAAAACTCGAGGGTGTGGTAAGAGGCTGGTAACGAACTCTATTTGTTTCATTTTTATACATATACTCATCATTGTGAGCATGTTTAGCCTGTTTGTGTAAGGTGTATGTCATTATGGATACTTAGTAGTTCTTGCTTGTCTATGATTAGCTCTAGCTTGCTAATAGTTTGTAGCATGTCATATGAATGTTTGCTTGCATTGTTTTATTCATATTTTGGTATGACATTGTGGTATCCTCCTTTGACTGTTCATGTGAATTGACTTGACACATGCTCACACATGCATATGACTAATCAATAGTCAGTAAGCCTCGATGATTTATTTTGCCTCAGAGTTCTTGTATCATTTTCATGCCATAGTTAGTCCTGTTTTGTTGCAAGCATGATTATGATAGCTATTGCTCTCTCGTTTGTCGCTCCCTCTCTACTGCTAGCATTCACTTGCACTGAGTATGTGCTTTACCTATGCTTCCAACTCCCCAAAACCATTATTGCCAGCTGTGTCCACGATACCTACCTATTAGCATCATTTTCTATTTCAGTGCATATTCCATATGCCGTGTATTCATCCAAAAATAAAATGTTTGTATTTTTTGAGAAAGTTAGTTAGTAAAGCTCTCACGAATTTGATGGCACACTTTATTCTTTGCGCTTAATAATTCTGAACCATTGTGACTAGTCCATGAAAGTTATATGCTTGCTTATTATATATTGGGAGTCAGCAGAACCGTGCTGTCATGGAGAACGCTTTCAATAGTTTTTGGATAATTCTATCCAGTTGATACTATGCTCTTTTGTTTACGGATGTCGACGATGTGAAATAAAAGGTGAAGTTGTTAGTTCATGGAGTTTATACATTGTGTTAGAGAAACTCCTGGGCCGCTATCCTAAGCCATGCTTAATCATGGTGGAAACTTGCATCATCACTATAATGAGCATCTATGAAGCTTCCTCAATAACAAGCTATGCATATGGTAAATAAAAAGATTGCTGAGATGCTCATTGTCTGCTTGCCTTGTCATTTTGGTTATGGGAAGCTCCTGTACCATGTGCAAGGGGTACCCCGTTGGCGGTTCTCGATGATATGCATGTATTTACAATGAAAAGAACTTTCAAGTGACCAAAGTTGAGTAGCATGCGGAGCGACCCTCATACTCAATGGACTTGGGATTTCTAGCATATGATTCAGAGTGGACCTCACTTTCACCTTAACCACATGAAGATGCCTATGATAGGGGCAATGAGAGCTCAAAGCTAACGAGTACCTTCCTTTCAACATTAGGAAGCCTTTCAAACCTTCACAAAACCGTTTTCACAATTTTTTTGAGTCACCACTTATTCTATGAGCACTTCTTGAGAGCATAGTTGTCATTCTTGTGTTTGTTCCAAAACTTGGTTAACTATGTCATGACTTTGATGCTTGTATCTCTGATATCTTTATCTCTAGTCTTCATGTGAACTTCAGAGGTGCCTTGGCATTTATATTGTGCTGTTCAAACAAAGGCAAGCGAGATACCACTCTATCATACCTTATTATGAGCATTGCAATGTTGCTTATGTTTATGTTTCATGCTATTTATTATTATTGAGTTGGTTTCTCTTCATAGCTTGCAATGACTATTGAGTAGACTTAGTTGCATACTCTTTATTATGAATTGTCTAAGCATCTACTCATGTGCTGAGAATATTTACATCATATGAAGCAAAATGTTCGTGAAAGTTCTTTTATCGCACTCAATTTTCAACTGAATTGCTTGAGGACAAGCAATAAGCTAAGCTTGGGGGAGTTGATACGTCCAAAACGTATCTACTTTCTCGAACACTTTGCTATTGTTTTTCCTCTAAACTTGTGTGATTTGAATACAACTAACACAGAGTGACGCTGTTTTCAGCAGAGTTACCTTGGATGTCTTGTTATTGTGCAGAAAATGAACTATCAGGAAAAATCCCGGAAAATATTCCAAAAATTATATTTCACCAGAAGATCTACGAAGCCAGAAGGGGAGACAGCGGGGAGGCCTGGGGGGGCCAGACCCACACCAAGCGCGGGCCCACTGACCCCGTACCTGGGGGAGGTCTGGCCAGCCCAGGCAGCTCCTCGTCCTCCCTCCGCGCCTATAAGTTGCCTTCTGACCTAAAAACTGGGGGGGGTCGATAGTTTTCTAGAAAGAGTTCCGCTCCGCCTCCGCCACGAAAAACCAAGATTCGGATCAAGAAAATCCGTTCTGGCACCCTGTCGGACGGGGAATTTGGAGAGGATCATCGCCATCGTCATCACCAACGCATCTCCATCAACCACCGATGTTTCCCTCATCCATGAGTGAGTAATCCCCCGCTGTAGGCTTGGGGATGGTAGGGATTAGATGAGTTCTATCATGTAATCGAATAAGATTTGTTAGGGCATAGTGCCTAGTATCTCTATTAGTGCTATTTGACTTTCTTGCAACTTGTTTTGCTTAATGCTTGTCACTAGGGCCCGAGTGCCATGATCTCAGATCTGAACATATTATTGAACCATTATGATAGTATTGTTTATGATCTTATCTGCAACTTGTGTACACATATCATTGTCCGGATCCAAAGGCCCAAAAGTGACAATAATTGGGACAACCGGAGGGCATGGCTGTGGTGTGAGGATCACATGTGTTCACAGAGTGTTAATGCTTTGCTCTGGTGCTCTATTATAAGGAGTACCTTAATTGCCAGTAGTTCCCTAGAGGCCCCGCTGCCACAGGCTGGCTGGACAGAAGATGTTGTGCTAGTTCTCATTGCGAGCACGTATGACTATATTTGGAGCACATGCCTAGGATTTTTTAGTACTTGGATGCTTATTATTATTTATCTGCAATGCCCTAGTTTTTTGAAGTTACATGTTTAGACTCGTCCATGCAACGCTCGTCCATCCATCCCTATGCCTACCGCACTCGAATCCTACTTTACCGTTACTATTACTACTGCTGCTGTTTCACTGTTGTTGTTGCTGTTGCTGCTGTTGTTGCTCCTACAAACTGTTGCTACTGATAAACTTCTGTGAGCAAGAGCTATTTCCAGGTGCAGCTGAACTGACAACTCAGTTGTTAAGGCTTGCAAGTATTCTTTGGATCCCCTTGTGTCGAATCAATAAATTGGGTAATACTACCCATGAAGGCTGGTGCGATCCCCTATACTTGTGGGTCATCAGGTATCGGTGCAACAATTGGGTCTCTCGCGGACGGTATGACTTGGGGAAGTATGGATGGAAGTGGAGGCAAAATTTTGCTACCTGCCAAACTACGGTTTGGAGGTGGGGGCCAGTACGGATGGGAGGACTATGGTCGTCGTGCCACATACTCGTATCGGAGAGAACAACCCAAAAGGAAAAGCCTCCTTTGCTAGGGATGGACAAATGAAAATTTAGGCTTGATTATCCGAACCCCTGTCTATCGTGTGTAGCGGGCCGTGGTTGTATCCCGGCAGATGTATTGATTCTTGTGGGTAAAGTGCACAAACTTTGTAGAGTCTAATCTATTCGAATAGCTGTGTCCACGGTCAGGGAAGGTTGGAAAGGTGATTTCTAGGAGTACCCTTGGGACATGTTGAGATAAATAAAAAGGATGTGACTTGGTCACGAGGAAAGATAAGAATGAGTTTGGTTTTGACCAGAGATGGTCGAAGATGTTTTAAAAAAGGTTTTACTATAAAACTATTTTCAAAGTTTTTAACGAGGATATGGGGATATCCAGACTTTCAAAAAGGAGGAATATTTTCCAAAAACTCTTTTTCAACAAAGATATAGAGATGCCAATGTTAGGGTTAAAAAAACAACTATAGTGTAGAGCTATCTCTCCATAGCCAATATGCATTATCTTGTTACCTTGTCTTGGTGGTTTGTGAGTACATTCAAAGTACTCACCAGCATTGTCCCTGGCTATTTACTTGGCCATATTGCAGATGATAAGAAGTGACGAAGGAGCTGACGTCTATGCGAGCTAGGCCGTCTTCCCAGTCAGTTGCCTGTAGGTTAAGGCATGACATAGGCTCTGCGCTTGAGGACTTATGCTACTTGTGTTGTATTCGCCATAATGGCCACTCTGTAAGTTTTTTAATCATTACTTTATGGATGATGTAATGATACTAGTCGGTTATGCTCACGGCTACTGATCATGGGAACATGAATTGTATGCATAACGGGTATTCTCGGACCGTAAATCCGGGGTGCCACAGCTTTGGAAAACGCATACGTCGGACCAAATTTCCGGTTTATTTTGGTATTGCCAAACACATTCAGCCCTATGACGGCGCGGCTCAGCCAGATACCGGCTCCAAGATTTTTTCTAGGCCTGCTACATCGCTAAACGAGGAAATAACCTGGTTGCAGTCCGATATCTCCCGCTTATGCTGAAGAAGACGGCTCGATCATGGCTCAATGAGCTCCAAGAGAACTCGATTCACAACTGGTATGATATGCAAAGCGTTCTTTTCAAACTTCGAGGGAACATAGAAGAGGCCCTACACAGTTGGAGACTTGCAGTGTTGCACACAAAGACCCAGAGAAACCTGCCGGGATTACCTCAGACACTTGATTGACATGAAGAACTCCTGCGAAGGAGTAAACGAACAAACTGCGATAGAAGCCTTCATTGCAGGACTCCTAGTTGGAATTTTGAATCACAGACTAAAGCGTGACCATGTCACAGATTTGGGAGAGATGACAGAGACGGCAAGCAAATATGCTGACGCCGATGATGATTACGAAGGACTGCTCAATATTCTGGTCAATCCCAATGCGGTCAAATAGCCAAAACAACAAGCTCAGAAGAGCAAGAACACCTCAGAAGATAACCAGATCCAGACAACGCAGCTGTTAACGCAACATTCGGATCTGGAGGGCGAGGAGGCGGCCGGGGTAGAGGCCGTGGAACTTCCCGAATCCAGGGCAGAGGAGACCAGGAACCCGGAAAAACCTATACATGGGCCGACATTTCCAATAATCCTTGTGTCCACCACTTGGATAGTAACGGAGGATCTACCCACACAAATGCCGAGTGTCATTTCAATGACGACATCCATAAAGAGGAATCCACTGGCTATATAGCCAAGGGACAAAAATTCCGAGAAAGGAAAGGAGCCCAAGGAAGATTCTGACATGGAACAAGCGGATGCCGTACAACCCAAGTCGGATGGAAAGAAGGATTTTCTGACTAAGAAATATGCATACGTCTGCTTCCATGGATCCCAACCTACTAAAGGAAAGAATGCGGTGCTCCATGAGCACAATGCCACGGTTCTGGCTGTTCCACAGTTTCTGGATTGGTCGGACGTAACCATCACCTTTGACCGCTTAGATCACCCGAGGAAAACACATCATCGGGGAAAATACCCTCTGGTCGTCAATCCTCTTATTGATGGCTATGAGTTCTCTAAAACTCTCATGGGTGGTGGAATCAGCATTAACATCCTCTACATCGAGAGGCTCCACCGCATGAAGCTACACGAGAGCTAGTTGAGTTACAGCAACGTAACTTTCCATGGCATTGTACTAGGGAGACATGCGGATTATCTGGGTGAGATTACTCTGGACGTGACATTCGGAACCCGAGACAATTACCGGACCGAGCCACTCTCTTTTGAGGTGGTACCGTTCAAAAGTGCTTACCACGTCATCTTCGGGCGTCAGGCTTACTAGGCGCTCATGGCTCGTCCTATTACATCTATAACATGATTAAACTTCCAGGTCCAAAGGGCGTAATCACCATCCAGGGAAATCCGAGGAAGACATGAGAGTGAGACGAAGGATATGCTGCCTTTGACGAAGCCGTGCTGGACGCCCAGGAGTACTAGGAAATCTAGAATACCATCAACCCGTCCGAGATGCCCGCTACAAAGAACGAGGTGCTGAAGACAAGTTCGCAGTTCAAGGCGTTGGAAGAGACAAATATAACGTCGCTGAAGGTAGATGATCCCTCCAAGACGAAGAACATAGGGATAGGCATAGACCGCGCATAAGAAAGCGCGCTCGTCGAGTTCCTCAAAGCTAATAGTGATATGTTCTCATGGCAGCCTTCTGACATGACCGGAGTACCTAGGGAACTTGCCGAGCACACTCTTAATGTGTACCCTAATGCTAAACCCGTCAAACAGTGCTTACGACGGTTTGGTGATGAAAAGCGCAAAGCAATATCCAAGGAGTTAGCCCGACTAGAGTTAGTCGGATTCATAATAGAGGTCATCCACATAGACTGTGTGGCAAATCCTATACTCGTGCCTAAAAATGACACCATTGGTTTAAGGATGTGTGTTGATTATACCGCTTTGAACAAGGCATGCCCAAAAGACCCGTTCCCTTTGCCAAGAATCGATCAAGTTATCGAATCAACGGCAGGGTCGGAATTACTCTATTTTCTCGACGCATATTCCGGATGTCACCAAATACCGATGAAAGAGTCGAATCAAATTAAGACGTCTTTCGTCACTCCTTTCGGAACGTTCTGCTACAAAACTATGCCTTTTGGCTTAAAGAACACAAGAGCAACATATCAACATACTATGCAACGTTGTCTCAATGATCAAATCAGACGCAACCTCCATGTATACGTAGACGACATAGCAGTTATGTCCAAAAAGAAGGGAACTTTAATTTCCGACTTGGAGGAAACATTTAATAGTCTATGAAAATTCAACATGATGCTAAATCCGAAGAAGTGTTTCTTTGGAATTCCAGCCGGAAAATTGTTAGGTTTCATCGTCTCAGAGTGAGGCATAGAGGTGAACCAGGATAAAATCAAGGCTATACTCAACATTACCAGGCCGACTCGCCTGAAGGACGTGCAATGTCTCACTGGTTGCATTGCAGCAGTGATTTGGTTCGTCAGCCGGCTCGGCGAAAGAGCCCCACCTTTATACAAACTCTTGAACAAACCGACAAGTTTGTGTGGAACCAGGAAGCCAAAACTGCCCTGCAAAGTTTGAAAGACCTACTTTCAAACCCACAAGTTCTCGCAGCGCCAGAACCTCAGGAGCCTATGTTACTCAACATTGCAGTGACCATCAGGGTCATTAGCGTGGTACCAGTAGTGGAGCACGAGGAAGAAGGCCACGAGCATAAGGTCCATTGTCCAACTTATTACCTATGTGAGGTCCTGACAGAGTCGAAACAATGGTATCCACACCATCAAAAGCTAGCATATGAAGTGTTCTTTGCATCCAGAAAGCTACGCCACTATTTTCAAGAGCACAAGATCACAGTGGTGAGCACCGCTCCCCTGCGAGACATAATCAATAATCGCGACGCTATAGGACATGTCGCAAAGTGGGGAATAGAGCTTCAGCTTTCGACATTGAGTACAAGCCACGCACAGCAATCAAATCCCAAATACTTGCCGACTTGTTGTTGATTGGATAGATACGTGATACGTCGGAAACGTATCTATAATTTTTGATGCTCCATGCTTGTTTATATCTACTTTGCTTTGTTTTGTCTATGCTTTGAGGTCTTTTTATATGTTTTCCAGAACTAACCTATTAACAAGTTGTCACAGTGCTAGTTGCCTGTTTTCTTATGTTTTTGGTTCTAGAAAGGCAGAAAATCAATATTCTCGGAATTGGACGGGACAAAAGCCAAAGTCAATAATTTACCGTGGGCGACATGAAGTCCAGAGGGGAGACGGAGAGGCGAACCAGGGCCACCACACCCCCTAGGCGTGGGTGGGCCCACCCGTGCATGGGTAGGGTGTGGGCCCCCTGGCCGCCTCTCAGCCTCGCCTCTTCGCCTATAAGAAGCCCCGATGCAGAAACCCTAGGCACCCGATCAAAACTCCACGAAATCTTATGTAGCCGCCGCCACCGTTGCCCCTAGATCGAGGGGGATTTGGAGTTCTTCCCGGCACCCTGCCGGAGGGGAAATCATCCCGGAGGCCTTCTTCTCCGGTATGATGCGTGAGTAGTTCCACCTTGGACTATGGGTCCATGTAGTAGCTATATGGTTGTATCTCCTCCTTGTGCTTTCATGTATAGATCTTGTGAGCTCCGTTGATGATCAAGATCTAATCTATTTGGAATCATGCATGTTGTGTTTGCGGGATTCGATGGATATTGAGATTACTATGTCAGATTGATTAATAGTTGTGTCTTTATGATTCTATCATGTTTGTGTTTTTTGTGATCTTGCATGCTCTCCATTGTTAGTAGCTATCTTGGCCAAGTAGTTGTTAGTGACTCCAAGAGGGGGTATTTATGCTCGATAGTGGGTTCATGCCTCTAGTTTCCAAGCGAAGTGACAGAAATCTCTTCGGTTGTAGATGTGTTGTTGCCACTAGGGAGAAAACAACGGTCTCTTGTTCATGGAACAAGTGGATTGTTTACCTTACACACTTTGCTTAAAGCAGTTTTCTGTTGCTTGCAACTTAATACTGCAGGGGGTTCGGATGATAACCTGAAGGTGGACTACTAGTCATAGATGCAGTTGGATGGCGCTCTATGTATATTGTTGTATTGCCCAATCGAATCTCATAGGATATTTTTGTCTGGTATTGTATTGTTATGACTTGCTCAGTTCCTGTCAATTGCCATGTTGTAATTTGTTTACCCTTCATGCCATGTTGTTTATCTAAGGAGAGCACCTCTAGTGAACTATGGATCTCGGTCCAATCTTTACCATTGATACATCCTCCACTGTTACCTGTTTACTTGCTGAAAACCATTACCTTCCACACCATACGTTTAATCCTTTGTTACAGAAAACCGGTGAGCTTGACAACCTCATTGATTCGTTGGGGCAAAGTCTTGAGTTTGTGTTGTGTAGGTTTCCACGTTGCTTGCAACACCTTTGAGACGTTTTATTCCTCCTACTGGTTCGACAACCTCAGTTTCTTATTGAGGTAAAACTTGCTGATGTGCTCATCACACCTTCCTCTTAGGGTTTCCAACGAAGTGTCCCACGACAAGTGTTGGGCGTCATCAAGCTATTTTCTGGCGCTGTTGCTGGGGAGGCTATGGAAGTCTTCAAAAGGGGAGTCCTCCACTTCCTTTCTCTTTACTTTGTTTTTAGTTTGGTTAGTTTCTTTTGCTTGGTTTTTTTGCCTCTTTTCAAAAACTCCAAAAAATTAGTTTAGTTTGGTTTGCTTTCTTTATTCAAAAAGCCAAAAAAATTAGTTCCTACTCTAGTTGGTGGTCTGTTATTGCCTTGCTTGGTCATGCTTTCTATAAACGGATGGTTTCTTTGAAACTAGTTCTTATTGGCAAGGTGGGTTCACGGAAGAACAAAAGTATTATTATAGGGAATACCGTTTGTCACAAAAAGGGAAACAGTTATGGGAACAAATTGATAAGTTGAATACTATTGCTAGAGACGTGTGCTCTACTTATAATGTTACTTATTCCTTTGATAAGTCTTGTTGCTCTAGGAGGTATAAACACCTCCATTTTCAATGTGAGTATAATGATAATGTTACCATATCTTCTTATGTTAAAGGAAATTATGAGTTTTATGATGTGGAACAAATTGAAGAATTCATTGCCTTCAAGGGTGCATTTGAACTTGCTAGTTTGTTTGAAAATACTGATGATGCACCTTATGAATGTGAGGTTTGTGAGATACTTAAATTTTGCTTTGACAATTACAAGGAAGAAAATGGCAATATTTTTGAATATTTTAATAGATGTTTTCCACAAGTGGAAGAGACTAATGCCTTGCAGGAGCATTTGGAAGAAGAAATTGTTGAAACTGGAAGCTCATTAGATGAAAAAGAGGAGGAGAGTGATGAACAAAAGGAGGAAGAATGGATTATCTAACCTTGCCTACCTTCTAATGAGAGTAAATTATTATCCCTTACATTATTTGATTGTCCCCCATGCTTACCAAAGTAGAGTGAATGTTATGTTCCTGTGGATCCTTTTGAAATATCTACTTTGGGTAAAACCTGTGAAGGTTTTAATCCACCTATTTTTGAGCTTGATAGAAATTATGTGTTTGTAGCTCATGAAAAGCCTCCTTTATGTGATAGTATATTGTTGAGTTTATTCATGAGGCTACTGAAAATTATTATGAGAGAGGAAAATATGGTTATAGAAGTTTTCATGGTACTGAAACACCTCTCTATGTGTTGAAAGTTTTGAAGTTACTCTTGATTTACCTTCCTATGCATGTCACTTTGTTCTTTGTAAATTTATTTTCTTACAAGATTCCTATGCATAGGAAGTGGGTTAGACTTAAATGTGTTTTGAATTTGCTTCTCGATGCTCTCTTTTACTTCAATTCATATTTCTTATGTGATCATCTTCTCAAGCTATTAAGCCTAACTTAAAGGCGTTATAGAAAAGTACTTGTTGGGAGATAACCCAAGAATTTCCTTGAGTCTTGGAAGTTATTACTTCAGTAATGACATCTCCTTATCCTTTTTGTTTGCGTTTTGTGCCAAGAATAACCTCTAATGAGAGGGAAGTAAGATTTGGGGAGTTGCTGTCCCGAAACAGATTTTGTCCTCCACCATAAAAATTCGTGAGGAATCTCTGTAACTCGGGTTGAGCTGAAAATTTAGAAAAAATCCCCCAGTATGTTAGCCAACTTTCGTTAGTTCAACACTTTTTGATTTGATAAACATAAGATTTTCAAAAAAATGGGTTTCTACCTACTGGTTTGTTTTGACAGATTTCTGCCATTATTTGCATTTGCCTCTTATTAATTCCTTTTTGAGTTCTCTTTTGGGGAATTGAGCTTTTTGAATGAGTTGCTACAGTAGCTTGCATTTTTAATGAAATTTTTTGCTGTTACAAAGCTTTGCCCAAAGGTCTATTATCTTTTGAATACACTAATGTTGCTAATGAAGATTGTGTGAAGTTTTGTATGAAGGAAAAAAAATTCAGGTGTAGAGAGAGAATGATGTAATGAGATGAAGAATGGACAAAAGCTCAAGCTTGGGGATGCCACCCCAGTGTCACCCCAAGAAATATCCAAGAGGTACAAGCGTCAAAGCTTGGGGATGCCCAAGGCATCCCCTTCTTCATCAATAAAAAGCTCAGGTTTGTCTAGACACTTCGTTTTTACCGTTTCATGCACTGTTGTGTTGTTCTTGGAGTGTCTTAGTTTTCTTTTTGTTTGCTTAGTTGTTTAGTTTTCTTGAATAAAGTAGTTCAGACACCCATTCTCTCTGTGTTGTTTCAAATAAGTTGCTTGGTGTTGGAAAGGAGTAGGAAGTTCCTGCTTCAAAGTGCAAGAGGAGCTTGCATTGACTATGACTTAGACTTATGCATGACATGATAGGTGTTGTTTTAACCTTATGCTTAGTTATTATTGCTATAGCATGTCTTGTTCAAAACAATTGGGATTTCTTAGTGTGCCTTGAATAAATTATGCGTTGTTTTAGCAGGCAAAAGAATAGTATTGTGGTATTCTCCATTGATGCTTTGTTTGGGTTGACTTGGCACATGCTCACACCATGTTATGACTATGACAAGTCACCATAGCCTCTATGATCATTTAGTCCTTGACTTGTAGTACCACTCTATGCTTTGATTAGTAATGTTTTGTTGATATGAATGATTATGGCCATTATTGCTCTCTTAGTTGGTTGCTCCTAGTCTTTTGCTAGCCTCCACTTGTATAATTAAGCTCTACTCATGCTTCCAACTCCCAACAAACCAAGTTATTCCAAAGTTTCCACTATCAACTCCAATGCATGGTGGCTATCTTCCAATTAAAAAGTATTTTGTTATGTGAAAAATTATTGATTAAAGCTCCCATGAACTTGATGGAACACTTTATATTTTTTGCCCCTAAGAAACTTGAACCATTGTGTCATATATGTTGTATATGCTTGCACTTATATGTTGGACTTAGCAGAACCATGCTATCATGGGGAACGTTTTCAACATTGCACTTGTACTTTGTACACAGTTGATATGATGCTCTTTTGTCTATGCATGTCCCCGGTGTGAAATAAAGAGGGAACTTGTACGTCCATGGAGTATGTATTTTGTGTTAGAGAAACTCCTGGGCCGCTGGCCTAAACCATGCCTAATCATGGTGGAAACTTGAAGCATCACCATAATGAGCTATCTATGAAGCATCCTCAATAAAAAGCTATACACATACTAAATAAAAAGATCGCTGAGATGCTCATTGTCTGCTTGCCTTGTAATTTTGGTTATGGGATAGCTCCTGTACCATGTGCAAGGGGTACCCCGTTGGCGTTTCTCTATGATACGCATGTACTTACAATGACAAGAAATTACAGGTGACTGAAGTTGAGTAGCATGAGGTGTGGCCCTCGTATTCAAGGGACTTGAGATTGCCAACTTATACTTTGATAAGCATATACTCCATATTTGTTCACTTTAACCTTAATCACTTCAAGATTCTTATGATAGGGGTAATGAGAGCTGAAACGTAACAAGTACCATAATTTTTGAAACTTGAAATCCTTGCTTCCCTTTGTGAAAGGCCTTTCTTCCACTATTATTGAGTCTCCACCTTCTACCTTTAGGCACCATTAAGAGAGCATAGTTGCCATTCTGTGTGCAGTGTCCCAAAACTTATTCATTGATGCATATTGTGATATTACTTGTTCTCGTGCTACTTGTTGCTAGTCACCCTTATGAACTTTGAAGGTGTCCTATGCATCTATTTGTTACTCTTTGATGGACAAGCTGAATGCCACTATGCCATGGTTTCTGTATGTGAAACAAACAAATGTTTTTCAATGCATGTTATTCATGATCTTTGTTTGTAGCCTTTCATGTTGCATGCATAGTTACTTTGTCTTATTGTTAGAACTCCATCTTTCATGCACATGTTTAGAGTTCTTTGATCCCAGCTTTCAATGCTTGCAAATGGTTTGATCTTGGTTTTGATGGTGCATGTCACCTCAAAAATTATTCTTTTTATCACTTACCTACTCGAGGACGAGCAGGAGTTAAGCTTGCGGATGCTTGATACGTCGGAAACGTATCTATAATTTTTTATGCTCCATGCTTGTTTATTATCTACTTTGCTTTGCTTTGTCTGCACTTTGAGGTGTTTTTATATCTTTTCTGGACCTAACCTATTAACAAGTTGCCACAGTGCCAGTTGCCTATTTTCTTCAGTTTTTGTTCTAGAAAGGCCAAAAATCAATATTCTCAGAATTGGACGAGACAAAAGCCAAAGTCAATATTTTACCGTGGGCGACACGAAATCCAGAGCGGAGACGGAGAGGCGAACCAGGGCCACCACACCCCCTAGGCGCGGGTGGGCCCACCCCGCGCTTGGGTAGGGTGTGGGCCCCCTGGCCGCCTCCCAGCCTTGCCTCTTCGCCTATAAGAAGCCCCCGATGCAGAAACCCTAGGCACCCGATCAAAACTCCACGAAACCTTCTGTAGCCACCTCCACTGTCGCCCCTAGATCGAGGGGGGATATGAAAATCTTCCCGGCACCTTGCCGGAGTGGAAATCATCCCGGAGGCCTTCTTATCCGGTATGATGCATGAGTAGTTCCACCTTGGACTATGGGTCCATGTAGTAGCTAGATGGTTGTATCTCCTCCTTGTGCTTTCATGTATAGATCTTGTGAGCTCCGTTCATGATCAATATCTAATATATTTGTAATCATGAATGTTGTGTTCGCGGGGATCCGATGGATATTGAGATTACTATGTCAGATTGATTAATGGTTTTATCTTTATGATTCTATCATGTCTGTGTTGTTTGTGATCTTGCATGCTCTCTGTTGTTAGTAGCTATCTTGGCCAAGTAGTTGCTAGTCACTCCAAGCGGGGGTATTTATGCTCGATAGTGGATTCATGCCTGTAGTTTTGAAGGGAAGTGACAGAAATCTCTTTGGTTGTAGATGTGCTGTTACCACTAGGGAGAAAACAATGGTCTCTTGTTCATGGAACAAGTGGATTGTTTACCTTACACACTTTGATTAAAGCAGTTGTCTGTTGCTTCCAAGTTAATACTGGAGGGGGTTCAGATGATAACCTGAAGGTGGACTTCTAGTAATAGATGCAGTTGGATGGCGGTCTATGTATATTATTGTATTGCCCAATCGAATCTCATACGATCTTTTTTTTTGGTATTACATTGTTATGCCTTGCTCAGTTCCTGTCAATTGCCCTGCTGTAATTTGTTTACCCTTCATGTCATGTTATTTATCTAAGGAGAGCACCTCTAGTAAACTATGGATCCCGGTCCAATCTTTACCATTGATACATCCTCCACTGTTACCTGTTTACTTGCTGCAAACCATTACCTTCCACACCATACGTTTAATCCTTTGTTACAGCAAACCGGTGAGCTTGACAACCTCACTGATTTGTTGGGGCAAAGTCTTGAGTTTGTGTTGTGCAGGTTTCCATGTTGCTTGCAACACCTTTGAGACGTTTCCTTCCTCCTACTGGTTCGATATCCTCGGTTTCTTACTAAGGGAAAACTTGCCGTTGTGCTCATCACACCTTCCTCTTGGGGTTTCCAACGAAGCATCCCACAACAAGTGTTGGGCGTCATGAAGACGGCAGAAAACACAAGTCCTCTAGACTCGGAATTTTGGACCCTTCATTTTGATGGATCAAAAGCACGAGGAGGCTCGAGGGATGGCGTGGTGCTCATATCACCCCAAGGAGATAAGCTGTTCTATGTGTTACAAATACACTTCACGGCGACCAATAATATTGCTGAGTATGAAGCACTGTTACATGGAATACGCATGGCCAAAAACATTGGCGTTACATGACTCATGTGTTACGAAGACTCGGATTTAGTTGCTCAGCAAGTATTTGAAATCTGCAATGAAAATAAGCACATGGCGGCCTACAAAGCTGTCATGGATGTATTATCTAAATCGTTTGAGGGTTTTGAGGTTCAACACATCCCTCGAGCAGAAAATAAGGAAGAAGATGCTCTATCAAGAGTAGGCTCTACACGGAAACAAGTACCGGATGGCGCTTTTCTAGAGCATTTAAGGGTCCCCTCCATAATCGGAGTTGATGAGGACTAACTGACGAAATCCGCCTCACCTTTAATAGCAGTTCTGGCTGTAATTCCTAGCTGGACAAAACCCTATCTGGATTTCAGGATGGACAGAAAATTACCCGAAGACGAAGTCTTGAGCCGGCAGATCGTCCGACGAGCAAAAGATTACACTATAATAAAAGGTGAGCTCTATAAGCGGAGTGTTTCTGGCATTTTCCAGCGATGTATTTCTTCGGGAGAAGGAGTAGAAATATTACGAGAAATCCACGAAGGCGAGTATGGTCACCATGCTGCAGCCAGATCCTTAGTGGCAAAAGCTTTTAGACATGGATTCTTTTGGCTTACAGCTAAGGAGGATGCCGACAAACTGGTCAAAACGTGCAAAGGTTGCCAAAAGTACGCCCATCAGACACATGTTCCGGCTGAACAGCTGCGAACAATCCCTATTACATGGCCATTTGCGGTCTGGGGGCTTGATATGGTAGGGCCATTTCGTACGAAAAAATGTGGATTTACTCACCTACTAGTGATGGTGGATAAATTTATAAAGTGGATTTGTGCTAAACCCGTAACAAGTTGCGTTGGAGCCACATCCAGAAAGTTCCTTGAGGACGTGATCATCCAATTCGGATATCCGCGCAGTATAATTACTAACAACAGGAGCAATTTTTCCATGGGAGAACTTGCTGAATTCTGCGAAGAACAAGGGATCCAACTCGATATTGCATCAATCGCACATCCACAAGATAATGGACAAGTCGAAAGAACTAACAGTCTTATTTTACAAGGACTCCGACCTCGTCTCGAGGAACCACTTTGTCGTGCCGCGGGGGCTTGGGCGGAAGAATTACCGTCTGTAATATGGAGCTTGCATACAACTCCTAACATATCAACTGGATACACTCCTTTCTTCTTGGTCTATGGTCCAGAAGCAGTTCTTCCAAATGATCTAATTCATTAGTCTCCACGAGTCAAAGCATATATCAAAGAAGATGCAGAAGTTTCTCAACAGGATGATCTCGATATAATCGAAGAACTACGTGTCGTTGCTAAACAGAGACATACAGCCTATCAGCAGATGTTGCGCATGTATCATAGCCAAAGATTTCAAAACCGTTCTTTCAGGAAGGGAGATTTGGTTCTCTGACTTGTGCAAAAAATAAAGAAAAAACTTTCCCTGATTTGGGAAAGACCTTTTATGATTAGCAGAGTTCTGCATAATGGGTCGTATTATTTAACCGATATGAGACCAGTCAAGGACAGACCAGATACTCGGAAGAGAAAGAGAGCTGGTGTTAGTATAGACCCGGATGAAATAGACCATCCATGGAATATTGCACAAATACGTCCCTTCTATTCTTAGTTATATTTCCTTGTAATCATATATGTACATGCTCAAAGTGAAATAAAGTCTTGGTTTCCTCATATGTTATTTTTGAGAAGTTTTTTTCATCTTATTTCCAAAAGAGCATGTCATTTTTAAAAATCCCAGCATGCTTGAAAGTACTTTATGCTCATGTTCGTTCTGGTTACAATTTTTGAAAATCTTAAAATGTTACCTTAGGGTAAAAAATTCAATTTATTGTTTATACTTTGGTTTTTCATCTGATTGCTTAGACGCGGGTATCTTCCAAGTAATGAATTGTTGGTACTGGAAGTCGGCTTTGTTTTCGAGTATAAACTGGTTTAGCAATTGAGCTTCGTTGCTTGGCAAAGTTTCTGTTCTAAAGGTTAGCCGGCTCATGAAAGGGACGAGGCAGGGAGCTAGATAAAATGACAAGTATAAGCATAAAAACTAGTGCTTTAGAATTTTTTTCAAGCACACACATAAAATATATATAAACATAAGTGCTACGATAGTAAAAGCATCAGTTTTTACAAACCAGCATAGACAAAATAATTGTTTCCATCATTACATTGCCCAAAGTTCAGAATAATGCATAAAAACTATTTATGCTACAGCTTCAGATGGTGGTGGTGAAGAGCGTGGAGAGCTGGAGTCGACAATATTGTCGCCCTGGACCTCAGACTCGGAAGATGCTTCAGTGAGGCTGTCTTCTGGCTCTTGAGGCGAGGGAGGCACACTACTAGGAAAACGCCTGTTTCTGGCGCACATGAAAAGTCCATCTGTGGCGCACTACCAGTGCGCCACTAGCCTCGCGCTACGGCTATCTCCTAGTCGTGGCGCACTGCCTGGTGTGCCATGATTGTGTCGAGATAGGCGTAGCGCACCTGCTAGTGCGCCACGGCTAGGAGGGCAGGTGCGCTACGCGTAGGATCTTCTATGGCGCACGTTGTAGTGCGCCACTAAGCTGCGTGTCGTGGTATTGCCGACGAGTACGCCATGGAGGGGTCCTCACAGTGTGTGTTTAGAGACGTGGGGTAAGGCGGACGGTTGACGGGGTACGAGGTAACACAGCTTACCCAGGTTCAGATCCCACAACGGTGGCGGAATCCTACTCCTGCTATAAATCACTATAATGGCAATACGCCGAGTTACAGAGATAGGTTCGCTGTACGAGGTGTATCTAAAACGATACTAGGTTGTATGAGATTGTGCCCTAAAGGCTCCCATAAGGCCGACTTATATAGTCGCCAGGTCCTAGGGTTACAGGGAAAAGTCCTAGCCGGACAGGTTACAGAGTTCTACACCGTCTATTACTAGTCTTGTGTATCTTGCACTCCAAGGCTCCGGGTACGCTGGTGACTCCACCGTAGCCTTCCTTTATCTGTCATGGGCCTCCCTTCTGGATCCACCTAACTGGGCCACCCAGCAGGCCACAGGCCATGCTACCGACTATGGGCCACCCGGGTTAGTCGGATAAGAGACATGCTATGAGGATACCCATATAGCATATCCCCAACAGTAGCCCCTGGAGAACTCCGAGATCTTGCGCCATCTTGCCTCTTCCCATGGAATGCTCCATCTAGGTGTATGTCGGCAAATCGTCAAGCAATATCTTGTAGTCCTCCCAAAGAACCCTGCAAAGATTTCTCCGTCTTCTATGAGTAAGTCGGAGAAATGCTGAATCTTCCATCGTACGCTTCCGTTGTCGGATTAAATCCGTCCATGCCGGAATCTTCGATGGGACGACTCATCTACCATGTCAGTTATGACGACGTAGGCTGTAGGTCAGCGACGCCTCGTAACTCACACATGCAGAGAACGCAATCATATCCGATTTTACCGCACGAGCGATGCGAACCATTGGCGGCGGCTGTTGGAGACGTGGCGAAATTACCGCGCACGTTCATGAACACGTCGTCTACGCGGCAACCGCCCGATTAGCTGCACGAATCTTGACGAGAGTAAGATAAATAGTAACCGTGGGACACTTGCCACTTTTTAACCCCATTCTCTCGCGTCATCGTCTTCTTTCTCCAGCCGCACGCCTCCTCGAGCTCTCCGCGAAAAACCTCGAGAAACCCTAGCCTCTCTCCGCACCAGTCGCTTCCTTCCTTCCATGGCTAGCAGCAGCTCCTCCCCGTCGATGGCGGCATCGAGCGAAGCCACGGCGAAGCCGGCGAGCTCCGTCGTCGTGCCCCTAGAGGGCCTGGTCATCCCCGCGTCGGCGGTGATTGAAACCACCGGAGGCGACCACAATTTGGCGGCGCTGGAGCCCCTGGAAGAGGAGCCGGACTCGCACAAAGGCGACTGGCGCGGCTCGGACATCACCGGCCGCGACATCCAAGAGATGGTTGCCGAGGGCTACCTCCCCGTGACGGAGGGGCTCGCCTGGCGGGCGGCGCCGGCCGGCGAGGTGACACCTTCTCCCCAAGTCGGAGAAAAGGTGTACCTCAAGGCCCAGCTGGTACGCGACGTTTCTCTGCCCATCTCCCACTTCTTTCTATCCGTCTTGAACCACTTCAAAGTCCAATCCCACAACCTCTCCCCCAATAGCATCTTAGTGCATAGCAACTTCGCGGCACTTTGTGAGGGTTACCTAGGGATTAAGCCTAGGTTAGACTTGTTCGTGTACTTCTTCACCGTCAAACGTGAAGCCGGACATAGTAGGGAGGAGCTTAGGAACTGCGGCACCATAAGCTTCAAGATCCGACCCGGCCGGCGGTTCCCCGAAATCGTCGGCCACGAGTCGTGCAAAAACTGGAAGCGGACGTACTTCTACGGCCCCGACATTCCTTTGGCGGGCCGAGAAGTGACGTACCCAGACTTCGTGGATGGAGCCGCCGCCGAAGTTTCCACATGGAGATCCCATGCCTCCCTTCCCTCCGACCTCAACGCTTCTCGCGCAATAAGGAGGATCGAGTGGTTCATAGAGGAGGGTTTGACCGGCTTGGACCTAGCCATGTGCTGGTTTATGAGGCGAATCCAACCCCTGCAGCACCGCACGAAGTTCATGCACGAGTACACGGGTGATCGAAAGGATTCCCTTAGGATCGCCGTGGATAACTTCTCGAGCGACTTCGTCAGGCTCCGTCTGAAGGACATCGTCAAGGTGAAGGATAAGAAGCGTGGCTTCACCATCACCTGCGACATGTACGTAGACGGCAAGTGCCCAAAGGTAGGTATTTATTTTCCGTGTATGACATTGCTCCAGTTTCTCCGTCTTATCATCGCCATCTTATCTAACACGGTGATTTCTTACTTAACAGCTTAGCGATCTAGATGAGGACAACCTGGCTGCCCAAATCTACGATCCAAAGATGAAGGAAGTCACGGTCGTGTCCGACGACGATGCCCCATTGGCACGAAAGCGGAAGAGCTCCACCTCTGACGCTGCCGACGGAGGTAAGAAGAAGAAGACGGAGGGTGGAGCCTCCAAAAAGAGTACTGCCGCCCTGGAGGCGGAAAAGAAGAAAGCCACCAGGATGTTTGCCAAAGCTCCCCCCCTAGTGTAAGCCTCTCATTCTCCGACATTGTCTCATTTGTCTGTCTTATTCCTGTACTTATGCATTTTGCACGTTTCAGGAAGAAAGCCACAACCAGCCTCAAGAAGTCCTCCAAGACTCTTAGGGCTTCTAGAAATATCAAAGATATGCTGCATCGCGACTCCTCCCCCGCCATCGCCCCTGCTACTCCTGCCATCAAGCCCTCCTCTGCTCCGACAAGCTCCCAAGTCCAGGAGGCACCAGGCCCTTCCGCCATGGAAGTGGACTCTGGCGCCTCAACCGAGCTTGCTGTTGTCGGCGAGCAGGCAACGCATGAGAGTGCTGCTCTTCAAATGGCTGAAGCTCCGGCTAAGGATGCCATCGGTAGCGGCAAGGCAATGGTGGGAGCTGGTACTTCTGCCGAAGGCGGCGCCCCTACTCCCCAGTAACCCTTCGAGTTCCCCAAGATAGTTTACCCGACGCTCATGCCGAGTAACACAACCATGGTTCCTGGAGGAGTGTCGTCATCTCCGACGTGCGGTCTTGAGGAGCTACTCCGATAAGCAGACATCTTGCGCGGAAACAGCATTGCCTTTGGCAAGCTGCTGGACGAGAGCGCTACAAGCCTCAAGATCATTGCACTTGTAAGTTTTACTTTACCTTTTGCATTTCGTATGAGTATCCCACTATAGCCCCCGAGGATGTAGACGGAAAACCATAGATTTGCATCTATATGATCTAAGAGTGACTAAGTTATAAAGAACTCTAACTGTAGCCCCCAAGCATTTAGATGGAAGAAATTATTCCGACTAGATGCTTTAAGAGTAGCACAAGCAGTGTTCATGATTTTCAATGCTATAGCCCCCCAAGCCTCTAGTTGTAACTGAATTAGTTCCGACTAGATGCTAAAAGAAAAGCTAAGCATTTTCCGAGCCAAAAACTTTATACTGTAGCCCCCAAGCTTCTAATCGAGAACTGAATTAGCTCCGACTAGATGCTTTAAAGAAAAGCTAAGCATATTGATAAGTTTAAAAACTCTCGCTGTAGTCCCCGAGCATCTAGATGGAGAATCTCCGACTAGAAGCTCCAAGCAGACTAAACAATGACTTGACTTTGTATTTGTTACCACAGAACGAGAATGCTCGGAGGGGCATGGCCAACGACAAGTACCAGAAGATGCGCGCAGACCTTGAAGCTGAAAAGGGTAAAACCGCCATCTTGAAGGAACAGATCATCAAAAACAAGAGTCTGTTTCTTATTATGCATTTCCGTCTTATTTTTGTGCCCACAATCTCCGAGTACTCACTTTGCACTTTGCTTTATCCGACTTGCAGAACATGTCGCCAAGGCCAAGGACATTGTTGAGCAGTCCAAGCATATCCAACAGCTGGACAGCGAGAACAAGATCCTGAAGGAGGAGAGGAAGGAGATGCTGAAGATGCATGAGGATTCCATGAAAGCCTTGCAAGATTCCGCCTCTGCGGAGATCAATCGCTTGAAGGAGGAGCTTGCAATCCTAAAGGATCAGAAGCAAGCTGCCGATGAGCAAAACCTTCGCCATAGCGAGGCGTTTAAGCTCCTCCAACAAGAGAAGGAATCCTTGGCGGACATCGTCTGGCAGGCTAAGGCTAGCATCTTCAGTAAGTGTCCTCCGCCTTGTAGTTCTGTAGTCTAGATACTTAGAATTTATTGAACTCATGCAATCATTGTCGGAATTTTCAGCGCCTATGGGTTTAACCCGCTCGCCTCCTTTGGACAAGGAATGCATGATTCTTGCCGGCAACTTCATCAACACCGCCATCACCCAGGCCAAGGAGATTGCCAAGCCCCTCCAGATTTATATCAAGGCCTCGGACTCCATGGTGAAGTACTCGGAGATTCTGCGCCGAGCCCCCGAGTGTATCACAAGATGGAAAGCTTCATGCGCACGGGCTTGTGCAAGGATGGCGTTGTCTATGGTGAAGGCACACTATGAAGATGCCGACATCGACACGGTGACATCTGGTATCCCCGACGTGGATGATGACAGCAAGGAGATCGATCACGAAGCCATCCTGTCATCACTCGCGGGGTATGATACCAAGGTTGCCGAGTTGGTAGATGTTGACGTCTTCGTGCCCAGGAACTTTCTCGACAATGCCAACCCGGATTCCTCCAAGTCTCACCATAGCGCCGACGCTGAGGGTGATTCTCCGGCTGGTGATGATGCGGCCTCCAAGTCCCCTGCACCCAAAGAGTAAAAAAACACTTTGTAATTCTTGTTTCACCCTTGACGTGTGAATTGAAAAAACTTGGTGATTGAATCTTAAGGCGGAAAACAGTGGCTCCTGCTACTTAAGAATTAATTCCTAGTATGTATATATTTTTAAGCAAGTGCTGGCTTATCCATTACTTTGGTTTGTATGCTTGACTTTTCGTGAGTCAGAAGACTCGTTGTCGGAACCATGCGCTTAGGTGATGATGCCCAATGGCACCGTCAATAACCTGAGCACAAAATCGCCAACAATAAGTGCCGAAAGTCACTACTCTAGAATCCACATAAAAACAACAAAGAACGTGTAGACCAGAAAACTTAAGCTAACGCCCGTAGGCGGAATTTTCACAAGTGCAATCGCAAGACTTGTGCATAAAAGTTTTATATGATCCAAAAATGAACAGTAAAGGAGGTAGAAGACTCAGCAAAATGAGTGAACCAAAGAGCATTATTTCATTGATCATATAAGAGGTACACAATTAGATAAAAAATGCTAAGTGTAGAAGGGACGTAGCTATGCTATGTTCCATGGCCGATCAAGCTCCGGGTAGTCATCATCCGGGTCATGTCGCTTACGCTTATGATCCTTGTTGGGTCTATCCTTGAGTTCATGATTGTCGACAAGGTAGTAAGACCCATTGAGCAGAGCCTTGCTTATGATGAATGGTCCTTCCCATTGTGGAGATAACTTGTGTGACTTCTTCTGCTTAAGTCGGAGCACCAAATCCCCCTCTTTAAACGAGCGATGCCGAATGCGGGGACTATGGTAGCTGCGTAGCTTCTGCTGGTAGATGGCGGATCTTTGGCATGCCAAAACGCGCTCCTCCTCGAGAAGGTCCACATCTAGGCGTCTAGATTCTTCAGCGTCATCTTCGTCGTAGGAGGCAACTCTTGGTGCATCGTGGAGGATGTCAGAAGGTAGGATGGCTTCTGCTCCATATACCATGAAGTAAGGGGTGTAGCCGGTGGATCTGTTGGGTGTGGTTCGTAAACTCCATAGTACAGATGGCAATTCTTCTTCCCAGGCTCCAGCTGCTCTATGTAGCAGTGCCTCAAGGCGTGGCTTGATTCCTTGCAGAATTAATACATTGGCTCGCTCAACCTGACCATTGGACTGTGGGTGTGCCACAGATGCAAGGTCAAGTCGGATGCCCTTGTCCCAGCAATAGGCCTCCACTTCTCCGAGTGATAAGTTGCTTCCATTGTCGGTGATGATGCTATGTGGGAGACCAAATCTCACCACTAGATCCCAGACAAACCTGAGGGCAGTTGCCCCATCAAGCTTTCTAATGGGTTTAGCTTCTATCCATTTGGTGAATTTGTCAACTGCTACAAGCCCTGATCCAAGTTTAGACAGTAGATCAGCCGCCTCGTTTTGCTCCCTAGGCACATACTTGACTTCGTAGCCCAAGAAGCTCTTGGCTATCTCGTCCACTTCGTCGCAATATGCCGCCATCATAGGGTTCCGCGCATTCCAGGTGCCAGCCACCTGCTGGGCAACCAAGTCGGAATCTCCACAGCAAACTATGCGTTTGATGCCAATATCCTTGGCTACACGTAGTCCGTGAATGAGTGCTTCATACTCCGCCATGTTGTTTGTAGCCTTGAAGTGGATCTGCAGAACGTAGTGTAGCCTATCTCCTTTTGGTGACTGTAGCAATACACCAGCCCCCGAGCCGTTGAGCAGCTTTGATCCGTCAAAGTGCATCACATAGTACTCTGGTTCTGGCAACAGAGTGGCATCTAGCATCTCCGTCCAATCTGCAATAAAATCCGCCAAGGCTTGTGACTTGATAGCGTCGCGTCTCTTGTAGGTGATCTCGAAGGCGGCAAGTTCAATGCCCCACTTCGCGACCCTTACTGTAGCGTCGCTGTTGTTGATAATGTCGGACAGTGGAGTCTTGCTCACTACTGTGATTGGGTGCTCCTGAAAGTAATGCCTCAGCTTCCGCGAAGCGAGGAATACTCCATAAGCTATCTTTTGGTAGTGCGGGTAACGCTGCTTGGACTCCGTCAAGACTTCGCTTACATAGTAAACTGGTCGTTGAACTCCGTGCTCATAGCCTGGTTCCTTCCGCTCTACCACGACGACGATGCTGATAACCCGGTTGGTTGCCGCCATGTAAATTAACAGGGGCTCACCAGGCCCGGGTGCTGCAAGGATGGGCGCTGAGGAAAGAATCTCCTTGAGCTGCTTCAATGCTGCATCTGCCTCGTCTGTCCACGTGAATTTGTCCGCCTTCTTCAGCAACTTGTACAGCAACAGAGCCTTCTCTCCAAGTCGGCTGACGAACCGACGAGCTGCTGCAACACAACTTGTTAGTCCTTGGATGTCCTTTAGGCATTTCGGACGATTTATGTTTAAGATGGCCTTGATTTTCTCCGGGTTGACCTCGATTCCGCGCTGGGAACCCCGAAGACGCACTTCTTAGGGTTGAGCATCATGTTGTATTTCCGGAGATTATCAAAGGTTTCTTTTAAGTCAGAGATTAAGTCATTTGACTTTTTCGACATCACTACGATATCGGCCACATAGGCGTGAACGTTCCGACCAATTTGGTCATGGAGTCAACGTTGCATTGTCCGCTGGTAGGTAGCACCTGTGTTTTCCAGCCCAAAGGGCATCGTGACGTAGCAAAACGTGCTGTAAGGGGTAGTGAACGAAGTGGCCAATTGGTCCGACTTCCTCATCTTGATCTGGTGGTATCCTGAGTATGCATCGAGAAAACAGAAAAGTTCCGAGCCAGCCGTCGAGTCAATGATTTGGTCAATGCGAGGCAAAGCAAACGGATCTTTAGGACATGCTTTGTTCAAGCCGGTGTAATCAACGCACATTCTCAATTCATTGGTTCCCTTTTTGGGGAAAAGTACAGGATTGGCCACCCATCGGGTGTGAAGGACTTCTCGGATAAACCCAGCCTTAAGTAACCTAGCTATCTCTTTGCCAATGGCGCGTCTCTTCTCATCTCCGAAGCATCGTAGAGGTTGTTTCACTGGTTTACATTTTGGATCTATGTTTAAGCTGTGCTCGGCAAGTTCCCTAGGTACACCTTTCATGTCGGCAGGTTGCCAGGCAAAGATGTCCCTATTCTCACGGAGGAACTCGACGAGCACGCTTTCCTATTTGGGATCCAGGTTCGTGCCAATGGCGACGGTCTTGGAGGCATCGCCTACCACAAGTTCCACCGGCTTGGTCTCGATGGCGGCCTTGAATGCAGGAGCGGAGTCGGAGATTTGCTTCTTCGACGCGGGCATCTCTGAGTCATTGACCTTGCTCTGGATCTCTTGAATTCTTCGTTGTAGAGGACAGCTTCTGCAACGACTACTTCATTGATCTTGCAGTCCCTTGCCTTGGTAAAGCTTCCGGATACAGTGACGACACCGTTCGGTCCAGGTATCTTGATCTTGTTGTAGACGAAGCATGGCTTGGCCATGAACGTGTGGAATATGTCGCGGCCGAATATGACGTGGTACACGCTCTTGAAGCGGACCACCTCATAGGTCATGCGCTCTTGGCGGTAATTATTAACGTCGCCAAAGGCTACCTGAAGTGTGATGCACCCAAGGGACCGAGCCTCCCGACCAGGAACTACGTCATGGAACACGGTGTTGGTCCGCCTTAGGTTTGCCTCTGTCAAGTTCATCTTCTGCAGTGTATCTAGGTACATGATGTTGATGATGCTTCCACTATCCACCATGCACTTGGTGAACTCCAAGCCGTCAATCAATGGGTTGATGACCATGGCGTACTGGTTCTCCGTGGGCACAAGGTCTGGGTGGTCCGTCCTGTCCCAAGTTATTGGAACTTCCGATCAGCGCAGGTATTGGGGGACTAGGGGGAGAGTTGCCATCAGGATCCTTAGAGAGGTCTTCTGTTGTCGGATGGTGGGGGTGCCAAGGAAAGTGTGGTATACTGGGGCCTTCTTTGCGAAGGGGTTCTTGCCCTTGTCGTCGCTCTTGGCGGCGTGCTTGGGGTCAACGTCCTCGTCCATGTCACTTGAATCCTTGGACTCCTCTTCCTTCTTATTCCCCTTGCCCTTGCCTTGCGGTCTGTTCTTCCGACTTCGCTTATAGCCGGACTCCGGGTCTTCCTTGAGGTCGTTGACGAACTTGCAGTGTCGATTGGTATGGGTGGCCTTTCCATTGGCGTCGAGGTGTACGAGGCACGACATATCGCGGTACTCTTCGTAGGTTTGGGGAACACAGAGCGGCGCCGAGTTGGATTCACTTCCTCGTTGCTGCCCGCGGCCTGCTCCCCTTCCTCGGCCACGTTGTCCGCCTTCTCCTCGTCCTACAAAAGTCATTGCGACCATGTCGGTAGATTGATTTTCTTCTGGAGCGGTTTTCCACTTTGTACTGCTGTTCCTCCGAGCTTGAGTTGGAACGGCCGTTGCCGGCAAAGAGCCACGAGCATCATCGTCGGCAGCTGCGAACTCACTAGCTAACTGAATCATCTGATTCAAGTCAAGCTGATGATTGTCCTACAAGCGCTTCAGCTTATGTCGGAGCAATGTGCCCCTTTCCAACCCATCGATGAAGGCGGCCTGGCGGTCTGAGCGTGCACTCCTGCGCAGGAATTCTTCATATCCAGCCAGCGGGAGAGGTAGGCGCGAGATGTCGCGTCTTTCTCCTGCATGCACCGCTGTAGATCACCCACAGTGCAGGGACGCTTATATGTACCCTCAAAGTTCTTGGTGAATGCTTCTTGCATGTCCAGCCAGTTGTAGATAGATCTCTCCAGTAAGTCATCGATCCATTGACGGGCCGTGCCCGCCAACATTAACGGGAGGTACTTGACGACGACGTTGGGCTTGCCTCCGGCAATCTCCACCGCGTTGCCGTAGTCCTGCAACCATGTGGTAGGCTTGGCGGTGCCGTCATAGGGCTTGATGGTCTTGTCAATCCGTAAACCTTTGGGGTAAGTTGCAGACCGTATTGCAGTTCCAAAGCAACGTGGTCCCAGGTACGGTCCTTCCCGGGCCTCGTGGATCTTATCGATCCGCGAACGTGCATCGTACGGCTCCGGGTTCTTCTTTTTGTTGTCAACAGGGGACAGGCTGCATGAACGACGCGGGCCTACTCCGCCATGGTGACTGCTTGGCGGCGACGGAGGCGGAGGTGGCGGTGGGTTAGCCTTCTTGCTGTGACCCTCCTACGACGCCCCGCGCCTGTCGCGGTTGCTTGTCGGACGCGGAGGATCGTAGTGTGAACTGCTCTTGTGTCCTTGGTGGCACTCTTCATCATGACGGGTCTGTGCCGCGTTGTCACGGATGACGATGCCGCTCTGCTTTGGTGGGGGCATATCCGTCCGATGGTGAGCCTTGTAATATTTGTGACGTCGGGGGGATCAGGGCGGTGGCGATGGGCGACGAGGTCGGGCTGTTTCTCCGTGGTCGGAGGATATGGGGATATCATACTTCCTATTACGCGCATCCCTCCGTCTTCGTTCTGATGAACCCGTCTATGATCCGACATCCTGAGGAGATCTGTCCCTTGGCGGTTTGTACTGGCTAGATCGGCAGAGTGCTGGGTCAAACTCAAGCCTCTGAGAGGTGGCTTTTCCTGCTGCTTTACCGCCTTGGCCACTAGGTCATAGACCTGTTCTACTGCCTCAGGCGATCTATCCTGCTCCAGAAGGGTCTTGGCGACGGCGAGGTTAAGGAGTGGGGTGGGCATCACCTGCTTGCCTTCACTATCAATGTATGGTTTGGCCTGTGCCGGCTTCGAGGGAGCCCATCCTAGGTTGCGCCGTACACCAGGATCGTTGATGACGCGAGATGGATCCTTCTTAGCCTTCTGCTGCTGCAGTAGAGTCTTGTACTCGGCTTCCATTGCTCTAGCTTTCTCTATGGACTTCTGCGCATTGACCAGGTCCCGATCTAGTTTAGCGCCTTGCTCCGCGATGGCTTGCGCCTCCTCCAGCAGTTGCTGGCGTTTCTCGTCAAGCTGAGTCACGTTCCGGATATGAGCAACGGTTAGTGGCTCAATGAGGAGATTGCCGTACATCACTCTATCAGCTGGAGTAACATGGGCTACCGCCGACGTAGATGCTGGAGGCGGCAAGTTTGCGGTGTTGTTGTTACTCGGGCCGGTGCCGAGTTCCTGCGGCTACTGCACTGGGTTAGGCGGAGGAGGCATGACCTTTGCGTGATCATCGTTGGCAGCAATAAGTGGCCCCTTCCCCTTTTCCAGTGAAGTAGGTGGAGCTTGCCCGGGTTGGTCTTCATCCATCGCCGTCCCAATGGTGACGAACACCCCTCGGGACATGACGGAATTATTAGCTTGCTCGTCGCGCGAGTACTCCTCCTCCATCTCCTGCCTAGCGGAGTCTAGATCTTCTGGACTGAAGTCTATCTCCTCTGAATCTGCACTGAAATCAGCATAAAGTGCGTCAATGACAGATTCGGAGGGTGCCAGGACTTCCTCAATGACGGGCGGTGGAGGTGCAACAACCTCGACGATGACTGGAGGTGGTGCTGCTGCGACGATGGCGGCCGGAGGCGGTGGTGGTGGCTGAATCGGAGGGGCTCTGTCAATGAGCGCAAGCGCTGTCTGAGCTGCCGCTTCGGCCTCCGCGTAGTTGTTGACGGTGTTCACCATGCCTTCGAAGGTAAGTCGGCCTGACGCCTGTTGCCTCCTTAGAGAATGTCGGAGTAGTGTGCCATGGTCCAGTCCTTCCACAAAGTGATAGATGGCATCATCATTGGGGTAATTAGCCAGGTCAGCCCGTATACGAAGCCATCTGGCGAGGTAGTCACGGGGGTTTTCGCCCTCTCTCTGAACGCAGTGCGCCAGATCGAAGATGGTAACCACGCCGACAAACTTGGATCTCTGCTGTCCAGACGCGCGAACAAAGTCGGCGGATTTGCAGTGATCTTCCACCTTTATATCCTGCATAGGTGCGGTTTGGGTGGGCCTTGAACTTTTCTGATCTTTTTCGGAAAACTCTGAAGAGAGATCCGACATCGACCCTTCCGCGAACGTATCCTGCCCATAGGCGGTCCGTGTGGGCCTTGATGCTTTCCGATCTTTGCCAGCAAACTCCGAAGAGAGATCCGGCATTGACCCTTCCGCGAACGTGTCCTACCCGTAGGCGGTCCGTGCGGGTCTTGATGCTCCTCTGACTCCCAGGGAACTAGTGCCCGAGTCGGTTTCTCCGATGAAGAGGTGGATGTCTCCGATAGAAACGATCGAACACAGCGTAGGGTTCGTCTTCGCCGGGATCCAGAACTCGTCGGGAGGGACGATCGGTATGTTGTCGGAGAAGAGAACGCGACTGTAACATCCCTAAAATCATGTTTCAAACTCATGCATATCATCCATGCATCCATGATCATATAGGATTCATTTCAAACAAAACAATTCAAAAACAGGAGCATATGAGCTCATTATTTTATGTGATCATCATTTGAAAACAAATGCTACTCTTTCCATGAGAGGTTGTTGTTCTTGAGACCAAACCTTGTGCCTTGTTGTTTCTGAATGAGTTTCTTGATTGCTAAGGTTTAAACCAAAATTTCAAAGAAAATACAATTTGAAAACCAATTTCAAAACCAATATAAAACAAAGTGCTATGGCACTGTTTATTTTATTTTTCCAAATGACCAAGCCAATTCAAAGTGACCACATGGTTTTATGCCAAGATTTGTGATTGTTGCACACTACAAAAATCTTGAAAAGATTTGAATTCAAATAGAGTTTGAATTCATTTGAAAATCATTCCAGAAAATCAAATTAGAAATAGAAAAGGAATAAAGAAAAAGAAAAGGGCCGGCGCCAGACTTTGGGCCCAACAACGAAACCAGCCCAACTAGCCCACCTGGGTCCCCTCTCTCTCTCTCCCGCGCAGAAGCACCCGCGGAGTCACTGACGCCAGGACCCCACTCCCCCTCTGTTCTATTCGCTGACAAGTGGGCCCCGTCCACGTCGTCATCGTCTTCCCCAGATTCCGCGCACGAACACCGCCGCTGGCCGTTGCTGCGTTGATTCCGTGGCGTAATTGGCATTGAATCACTGAGCGTTTCTTGTCGAGCCTCTGCCTACTTAATCCCCTCCCTCTCGCGGCCATTTCCCCTCACCCAATTTCCTCTCCACGCCACCAGGCTGCTCGCAACTCGCTCAACGCTGCCGCTGTTCCGACGACCTCGCCGACGAATTCCGGTGAGCACCGTGCCCTCCTCTGTCCATGGTTCATACTGGCATGCTCTGCAGCTTCGTGCGCATCTACTGATGTCTTTCATTTGCTCGCCTCGGCAACGACAACGACTCAGCGCCACCGCTCTCTGCTCGAACTCTGGCGACCTCTCCCCGTAAATACCAGCCGCCTCTTGCCCTTTGTTTGTTACGCCTAGGATCCTTAGCACCTTGCGCATCTAACGGTGCCTTCCTCTTGTCTGAGCGCGACGCAGAACCTCGCCAACATCGACCAGCAGCCGTACTCGACGCGTTCGCGAACTCCGGCGTGGAATCCCCGACGACTCCGAGCGCCCCTTGCCAAGCCACCGCCACGTTGAGCTTCACCTCGTCCCTGCGGTTCTGGTGAGCACCCTCTCCCCTCCCCGGACAACCTAGAACGCCGACATCGCCACTGGCAGAGCGCTCCGCCGCTCGCCGTCGCCGCGCGCCGCCAGACCTTGGTCGTTTGATCAAGAGCCGTTGGATATAGATCCAACGCGTGCGATAGAATCACTTAACGAAACGGTACGTTAGATCTGAGCCGTTCACGATCACTTAAATCCAACGATCTGCGTCGACCGATCCGTGCAAATCGGTACGCGCCAATAGGATAAAGCCGCGTGGCAGTGAGTTAGATTTAAAACAGATTTTGAATCAGATTTTAGTTCAAATTTGTTTTGTTTGTAACTTTTGATTCCCACGTTAGATTTTGGCAAATTTTATACCGTTGGAATCAGGAAGACAAGACCTTTCTAAATATGCAATGTGTTTAATGTTTAGCTTATGTTAAAATTGTTTCTTTTGCAAAAACATGTGTAGGGCTTATTTAGTTATATGAATTGTTTAGGAATTGTTTTAGTGTTAAATAAAATTTCGTTTGGAAAAGTTTTGACTTGTTTAGAATTCAGTACTATGCACTTGCTTGGTTGAGTTTTAAAAATCATCCCTTAGCATCTTGCATGCATGCATATATATTTTTGATTGTACATGTTTTGTATGTGATTGTGGTTATATTCTATGTGTAGATTTTGGTGCTAGTGATTGTGATTGTGAAGAGTGCTACTCTCCCAACTACCAAGGCAAGTGGTACTTCATGAATATTTCTATCCCTATATTTTTGTACAAGCATTAGAAATATTTTGCTAAGTCTTGCATGTTGCTATTTTTTTTGCCAAATGCCATGTTGGGAAATCCTAAGTAGTTGTAGAATTGCTAGGAAATTTCTAAGTTAAGTTACTATCTATGCCATGCTTAGCCTAGCTAGTAGCAAACAAGGGTTGGTGAAATATACATGCTATGATGAAAATATTTCTAAGTCTTTGGACTTATGTTTTTCTTAATAAAACAACTAAGTCAATGAATCACCTGGGTGGAATGGGACTTGATTGGTGGTTTTGGTTGAGTGGTTACACAAGGCCCATGGCTATGGTTTACCTTGTGTATCTCACTTGTGGAAAGCCACCCAGGAACAAAGGGATTTTAGAGGCCAAGTGTTGAGAAGCTTCTAGTGCAGCCACTTGGCAATATGGGCTCTGCCTGGATCACATAGGTTGCTAGAACTTAGCCATTTGGACAGTTGGTGGTAGTGGGATTGATAGGTTGGAGCGCGTCCATTTGGTCTAAGGGAAGGCTTCTGAAAGGTCATGTCTTGGTGAAACCAAGTCTGGTGGGGAAAGTGCACAACCTCTGTAGATGGAAAAATCTAAGTACTTAGCCAAGTCCATGTCAATGGACAACTTGAGCATCAAGACATGGAAGCTATCAAGAATCTCATCCCTCCAACTTCTAAGTAAAAACTTGTGGGTGAACAAGGGTGAAGGACCTCAATGTCTATTGGTGGTTCCTTGGGAAAAGTTTTGACAAAGAAAAACTTAGTGATTTCAACTAATAGGAAAAACCTATTTTGAGAAAAGCAAGCCAAGCTACACTTAACCAAATTTGCATATAGTAATTTAGTCCACCTAAATTTTACTAAGGTATCACTTGCCAATACTATTCCAAAGTATTGACCCACTGTGGCTGTAACTTGTGATGTTGCAGGTTACTCTGATGAGGATTAGGTGTCATGAGTCTACACTCAACATGTTTGCCTGTGGCACATGAAGATGAAGACTTAAATTTATTTACTTATTCAAACTCTTGTATTAGGCTTGTGGCCTTTGAGTTGTAAAAACTATGTTTATCTCTGGAATGGATGTAATAAATGACCTTTGTATTTGTGTACTTCATCTTCAATTGTGGATGCTAGCAATGATCCAGGGACTAGCATTGCAATCACAGGGATCCTTTTCCTTTACAAAGGAGGGATCTTACAGATGGTATCAGAGCACTGTGTTGCCTGTAGGATTATGACCCTAGGATTGCAAACCACTAAGGAAAAAATTTCAACTTCTACACTTGTCTATTCTTCTCGTAAACTTTTCTAATCTTCTCTCTCATCTCTAATTGTAGATGAACTCCATCAACGAAGCCGTGAGGAAAGGACCACTCATGACAATGACTTTGGAGTGTGAGACAAAATTCCCCAAGGCTCTCAAGGACCTCATGGTTGCATTAGAGATACAAGGTGCAGTTGTGTACAAAGGTTTTCCAGTGATGGATGAAGGAGTGGAATACTGGTGGGTGCAACTTCACTTGTACAAAAACAAGGAAGACAACCATCAGGAAAAAGGATTCTGCATGTTCACCAATTCAGTGGTGCACCCTACATTCTTTGAATCAGCAAGGGATGCAGCTTGGAAGACTATCAAAGAACTTGGTGATAGAGTCAAGTGCAGAATGCTCAACCTCCAAAATGATCTAAGGAAAGAGAAGGAACATACCCAGGAGTTGGAAGCTACCAACCAAACCTTAAGAGGAGATATTATAGACTTAGTGATGGAATCATGTGAGCAAGATAGGCTGATTGCTTCTAGAAACATTGTGTTAGCCAACAGATCCAGTGAGATAGGATTGTAAACGTACTTCGTTAGTTGGACCACCACCTATCACCCTATTTTCCAAAATGTTGCTTTAAAATAAGAATGAACCTTGGTTGTTGTAATGGTTTCATGTGTGGCGCCCCGCAAAACCACTACTAGAAAATCGCGTTGTTTTTGTGCATTGCATCATCATGACTGCATGCTCATGTCATCATGCCACCTTGCATTTGAGCATCGTCATCATCATGCATGGTTTTTGTCTAAACTATTTTCGAAACGCCTAGTTTTGTTTTCTAAATACTCCCGTCTTTATTCAAATTAAAACCCGGGTCTCCGGAATATTTCGTTTTGTCTACCCATGGTTTGCAAAAGCCCCGTTTTAAATAAATAAAATGTTTAATTATTTTTAGGGGGCAGCCGTACCGGGCCGATCCGACCCAGTCGGCCATCCCCAGTACAAAAACCCTACCTACCCCAGAACACCCAAAACCTATGCTACCAAATAACCTACCCAGCCTAATATCTAAACCTAACCCGAGATCTCTCCAAACCCTAGATCAAACCCTAGCTCTATCTGGCCTAGCACCCTGCCGCCGCCACCCATCCACCCGTGGTACACGCACACGCCAGCCCGACCAACCCTCTTTGGTTCCATCGCCACCAACCACCTTTTTCCTCACACCATGCTGCCGCTGGGCCCCACCCTGTAGCGCCATCCCCGGACCTGCCCTGTGCCCACGATCCCACCTTCCTCCCACCTCGCTTTCCCCCACGCGTGGCCCACCGCCCCCAGGCACGCCTCCCCCACATCGAACCTTCCCCACCTGCCGCTTCCATCCTCCTCTGCGCGCTCCCTCGCAGAGCCATCTCCGGTGCCGTCGTGGCCTGCCGCCCTGCCCCCTCCCCGGGCCGCGCGCCGCCAAGGCCCCGCCGACGCAGACGGCACCCTCCTCGCCTCGAGCTCCAGCCCGCCGCCAGGCTCCATCATCTCCCCCCCGGCTGCGTCCTCCGCCGCCATGGCGCTGCCATGCGGGCCGCCACCGTCCGCCTCGCCGGGATTCCGTCTCCCCGGAGCTCCTCTGCACCGACTCCTCCCACCTCCGCGCTCCCTCCCGCGTCACGCCGCTCCGGCCGCTGCCTATCGTCGCTCCCCGCACCTCCCCTCTGCCCGATCCCCGCCGCCGAGCCTCGCCGCTTGCCGCTCAGGGCCGCTCTCAAGAGCTGCCGGCCGCCTGCCGCCTCCTCCCTGCAGGACCACCACAGCAGCGGGCCACCGTCACCGCCCATCGACCCGTCCTCGCGCCATCGCTGACGGCAGCAAGCCCGTCGCCCGAGACCGCCCTCCTCTGGCCCGACCTCCTCCTGAGCCTCGCGTCGCCTCCTCGCCTGGTCAGCGGCCGCCGGGCGGGAGCTCATCCCCGGTGTTCTCGCGAGTTCCCCGCAGAGCAGCCCCTAGGCCGCGTCTGACGCCCCTCCCGCCGTCGTCTTCACCAACACCCCATGGGCGCTTTCGCCTGTGGCCGACCCATGCGAGCGTAGGGCCTCTGCCAAGCTAGCCGCCAGCGTTGCAGGGCTCGCCTTGCCTCTGTTTGTTTGGTGTTATGAGTTTGACCACAAGCTTTGTTGGGCGTCTGCAGATGATGTTGTCCAAGGACCATATCCTGTGCGAGATTAAGGTGCCAAGATAGTCTCCGCGACAAGACCCCACCGATTTGATGCCGTGCCTTTGACACCAAGATCTACCGACGCCGAGACCCCTAAACCCGTTGGTCATCTACATGGAACGCCGAGGCCTCCTTCGTGAACACCAAGTTCTCCGACCCCAGGTCCATAACCGAAGCCCGAACCCTGTCGAACCTCGGAACCAAGATCTTCGACACCTATATGTGTGACCCTTTCTCTAGAACCCTATTTTATAAATTGATACCTATATGAATTGTTGCATATCACCTTGTTGCATTAAATCTTTCATGTCGCATACATGTGTGTGGTTTGGGGGCCTTATGCCGATTCATCTCATAATTAAATATGGAGTCGATATGTGGTCTATTCTAGTCCTATTCTGGACTCCATTTAAATTGGCGTAGCAAACCGATGCCATGTTTTGCCCTGTTAATACAATATTTAATTTGTGGGGTATCTAAATAACTTGAACCATCTAAATAAATTATCGGGACCCCGGTTCCGCTTAATATGACCTAATTGCATCGCACATTTTCCATGTCATACATCATACATGCACCATGCCCGATTTTCTACCGTAGTATTAAATAGTCCATTCGGTGTTTCTTCTAGTGCTTTGCTTCTTCACGGATTAGGCCGATGAGTTGATGCGAGTGTCGACCCGATCTTCGGATGAACCTTCGGCAATGTTTTCAGGCGAGCACCTCCCCCTTTCTACCTATCTTACTTTATAGTATTTATTCCCTCCTGTTGTTCTATTGCTATCTGTGTTGCGATGCTCTAGTTTTCGTACCCGTGATATCCCTTGCAGCCTTATATTGCCTTGGACACATCCTATTACCTGTTGTTTGGTAGGTAGTTGGACTTGCGTGTCGTAGTCGCTTGCTCAAGTGCTGTTGCGTGTCGTCAAGTACCACAGTTGTTGGAGTATTGCCGTATGTTTAATGTTGGAGATGATCAAGACTTTAATTATCGTTTAATAACTAAAATTGAAGTAGGTAAATGCAGAGGCACCGGTGGGTAATAGACAATATTTGGATTTTAACCGCTCACTGGTGTCCCGTAGGACCCCGAGTTCTTGACACCTCTTCCGAGATCGAGCGCGCTAACCACAGGTGGGGTGTGTGGGCACCCCCATCGATTAGTACCTGATTTCAAAGTATTGTACCGGGGGCCACAAAATAGTTTGGGGCTTTATTACTATTCTGTACTTATGCCATGCTTTACTGCTTTATTTAAAATTGTGCGAGGTACTGCACCTGTACTGTTTAGGGAAGCGGAGTGTTTTCGCGGTATCGACAAGCCCAGTCACATTTTCGGGTTCCCAGTCGTTTACAGCCACTGACGCAAACCCTGAGTCCGTCTCGGAGACCGGCCGACTTCGTTGCGGGTAGCTTAGTGGGGTGGCCCCCATGTACTTGCTTTGGGTCTGGGAAACGTCATGACTTAGGCCCCGCCGACATACCGATGGGTGTATGTTAACTGATCTGGCAAAAAGGGTCGAAGTGCGTGTGGATACTTTGGTGCACCCCTGTGGGGTTAAATCTTTTCGAAAAGCCGTGTCCGCGGTTATGGACGACTTGGAGCACAGTTCTCGATCATAGACAACTATAACTAAAGTTTACTATTATAATTTGACTTGTATCCGATATGACTAGTAAACAGCTCCACTGAAACGGAATGGCTAAACAAAAGTACCAACAACTGCTGGGTTTTGGGATATCTCGTGTTAATTGTATCCGACTAGTAAGTGTTGCAACTACAACGGAATGGTTAACTAAATCTGCCCACTGCTTATTATATCAGGATGACTACCTATATTTGACTAGTAATTGCCGCAACTATAACGGAATGAATAAAACTGCCAACTGTGTGAGTTCCTCGGTTGACTTCCTCGTTTGGTCTCGAGGGGGAAATACCAGGATGGGTATGTTTGGTGGTAGAATCAGGTTGGTTCCGAATAGGTCTTTCTTATCCCTCTCTGATAGCCGACAGTTATATCGAGTCTCTATAGGTTGTTTAGTGCATGTTGCGCTGCCGCTTCAGTCCACCATACCTATGTAGGCGAGGACCGCCGAATTCTAGTCTCGCCGTGTACTGGCCTCAGTACTGACCGCTCTCTCTTTTTCCTTTGCCGTTTGTCGGCACCCCTTTGTTTAAGCAGGTTTGAGATCGACGTCGTTAGCAGGGTTACCCTTCCGGCTTGGCCTGGGCAGGGTTATGGACGCCATTGGTTATTCTTCAGGGCTCTTAGCTCAATTTGCATCTTGTCCGTACTCGGACGCTGTATCGTTTTCAAGGTGATTTGGATCTTTCTATTGTATATCTGTATTCTTGACTCTTTGAGTCATTGCTGTATATATCTGTTCTATGGGTTCCATCGTGGACTATTGTGTAATGGTATTACTTCATTTTCCACCCGCACGAAAGTGCCTGGTGGGCACCTTTGAATCGTTTCTATGTGGGTTTGGCGGGAATCGCTGAAACTTGCATAGGGCCGATTCTGAGGGTGTTACATCATGTATGCATGACTTGTGTGTTTTGCTTCCCAAGGATATGTATGTGATGTTTTGTCTTTTGTTTTATCTTAAATTTTGTTGTTCTAACTTTTCTATCTTATAAATAGATGCCTATTACCATCAGCACTGTTGAGGAGTTCCAGTTTACCCGCTTTGGTCCTCGTATCGTTGAGCTTACCACTTTGCTCAATCTCCCTCTTCTCACCATCATGGTGCATCCCCTCACCAAGTTTGAGGAAGGACCTCTAGGGCTTCAAGGTGAACTAGCCCGGACGCTAGACAGAGCCTACTACGGAGGCCATCGTCTTCAAGCTCATGCACGATGACAGGGAGAGAGGCATTGAGGTAGTTATGCAGGATCTAATAGGACGTCTGCTAGGGCGACACTCCCGACAGGTTAGAGGTACCCACTTCCACGTCTTCGGAAGACGTGATGAGGATGGAGAGTCCATGGACTTCGAGGACAATTCGAGGGACGCAGCAGAGCCGATACGCCTGTACCTCCAGGACTTAGAGTCGCTCATTAGGCACGTGGACACGGACAGGACCAATGTCATGCTCAGCAATGACGAGCTCCAGGTGCAGCTTCGCGAGAAGGACAAGCTCTTCGCGCAGCAAGATGAGATAGTCAAGGAAATGGAGGCGAAGTTCGACACCCAGGACATGAAGTTCAAGAGTCAGGAGAAGCGTGTCCAGGATAGGAACAAGAAGATCTGGGACATGACTGAAGAACTGCGGTCCAAGGACTTCGAGCTAGAGCAGCAGCAGGCAGTGATAGAGAGGCTTCGTTCCTAGAAGAGGGTTCTCAAGGCCAAGATAGAGACCTTGACCACTAGCATCGAGGAAAACAAGACCGCGATGGAGAACGCAGGTCTTACCTTTGTCGAGGAGGAGATTGATGCCGAGGAGTAGATTTGACTACTCGCTTATCTTTTATTATCGTACTTGTTATTTGAGAACTTGTTATTGGACCATCCGACATGTGGATGGCTTGCTACTTGTGTGTTTTACTTTCTGAACTTGTTATCTTGTTGTTGAACTTTTATCTTGTGTTGCATTCTTGTGTTTGTTTATGTGATGTAATGTGCATGAAAGCATCTATGGGTATCTCATTCTTATCTCTATTTGAACAAACCACAGATGCCTCCCCGTCGTGCAAACCCCAACCCCAACAACAACAACAACATCACTCAAGAAATGCAGCAAATGATGACTGCTCAAACACAACTGATGCAGATGAGGACAACGTTCATCCAGAACCAAAACAATAACAACAACAACAACAACAATAACAACAACAACAACCCTCCGGGCTTTGATATGCTTACTAGATTCTTGAGATTGAGGCCAGCAAAGTTCTCGGGGACGACTGATCCCATGGTGGCCAATGATTGGCTATGTTCTGTGAACAAGGACTTGGTAACCGTGGGCTGTACGGATGCTGAAAAGGTCAGATTTGCAGCACATCTGCTGGAAGGGCCAGCCGCTACTTGGTGGGACAACTTCCAGATCACCACTCCCATAGATGAAGTGACCTTGGCTATCTTTGAGGATGGCTTTCGCACTGCTCATATCTCATCAGGAGTGATGAGTCTGAAAAAGAAAGAGTTCCACAATCTGAAGAAGCGCCACCGCAGCATGGCTGAATATATTGAGGAGTTCAACAATCTGGCGCGTTATGCACCGGATGAAGTTGACACTGATGCCAAGAGAAAGGAAAATTTTCTTGAAGGCTTAAATGATGAACTGAATCTGCAATTGGCTGTGGCATATGTTCCCACATATTAGTCGCTCTGTGACAAGGCTGCTATTTTGGAGAACAAAATAAAGCAAGTTGAGAGTAGAAAGAGAAAGCACTCCGACAAGCACAGCTCGGGATCGTCTCACAAACGATCTCATTATGATGACAGCGGAAGCTCAGGATCCCACAAGCATGGGAAATTCAAAAAGCACCACAACCACAACCGTCATGACAACAAGCATCACCGTAGTCATGACAATGACAAGTACAAGAACCACAAGAGTGGACATAAGATCCACCACAGTGGTAATGGAAGTGGAAGTGGAAGCCAGCCTGTTAAGAGAGACATAAGTCAGGTTGAATGCTTCAAATGCAAGAAGATGGGGCATTATGCAAATGACTACCCTGAGAAGAAAGTTGAAGGACCCAACAAGCCCAATCCTTTCCAGAAAGTACAGGTGAACCACATCAGTGTGGAGGAGGTCTATGAGGAGCCTGATGCTGTTGCTGGTAAGTTCAGACTCAATTCTATTCCAGCATTTGTTCTTTTTGATACTGGAGCATCGCATTCATTCATATCAAAAGCATTTGTTGATAGAAATGGGTTTCCAACTGAAAACATTGGGTGTCAAATAAAAGTTAGTTCTCCGGGTGGAGATATGATAGTAAGTCTTGGATGCCGGGATCTAGTAATAGAGTTTGGAAAGCATAAATTTCCAGTGAGTCTGATAATCCTAGATTCCCAAGGACTGGACGTAATATTGGGAATGGATTGGATGGCTAAGTATGAAGGAGTACTAGATTGTGCTAATCATACTGTTGCACTCATAACCCCGGAAAGAAAAAGAATTAAATTCAAGTCCAACTTTGAATCCAAAGGAAGTAAGCTAAATTCTCTAAAGGGGGTTAGCATGGACAGTGTGCCAATTGTGAGTGAGTATCCGGATGTGTTTCTAGAAGAATTGCCGGGAATGCCACCAGATAGAGATGTGGAGTTTCTTATTGATTTGGTACCAGGGTCTGGACCAATAGCAAAGAGACCTTATAAAATGTCAGTTGATGAACTGAAAGAACTCAAGAAGCAACTTGGAGAACATTTGCAGAAAGGATTTATTCAACCAAGTTCTTCATCTTGGGGAGCCCCCAGTTTTGTTCGTGGAAAAGAAAGATAGAAGTCAAAGGTTATGCATAGATTACCGTTCACTCAACGAGGTGACTATCAAGAACAAATACCCTTTGCCTAGAATCAATGACTTGTTTGATCAGCTAGAAGGAGCTTGTGTGTTCTCAAAGATTGATCTCCGGTCAGGCTATTTTCAACTCAAGATAAGAGAACAAGACATACCTAAGACAACATTCACTACAAGGTATGGATTATATGAGTATACTGTAATGCCTTTTGGCTTGACAAATGCTCCAGCATACTTCATGAATATGATGAACAAGGTGTTCATGGAATTCCTTGACAAGTTTGTTGTCGTTTTCATCGATGACATCTTAGTCTACTCCAAGAGCAAAGAAGAGCATGAAGGACATTTGCGTTTGATACTTGAGAAGTTGAGAGAGAATAAACTTTATGCCAAATTCAGCAAGTGTGAGTTTTGGTTGGATGAAGTTGGTTTTCTTGGTCATGTTATGACAAAGGATGGAGTAGCAGTTGATCCTGCTAAGGTTTCAGCGATAACCGAATGGGAATCTCCCAAGTCAGTGAAAGAAGTTCGTAGTTTCCTTGGCTTAGCAGGATACTACAGAAGGTTCATTGAGAATTTCTCTAAGGTAGCTAAGCCTATGACAGAATTGTTAAAGAAAGACAAGAAGTTTGCTTGGTCTGAAGGTTGTGAACTCAGCTTTCAGGAATTGAAGAAGAGACTTGTGACAGCACCAGTCTTGTGTCTACCAGATTTGGAAAAAGATTTCCATGTATATTGTGATGCATCTCATCAAGGTTTGGGTGCAGTACTTATGCAAGACGGTAAAGTTGTGGCTTATGCCTTGAGACAACTCAAAACTCATGAGGTGAACTATCATACTCATGATTTAGAGTTAGCCTCTATTGTCCATGCACTCAAAACATGGAGACACTATCTTTTGGGAAAGTGTTGTGAAGTGTTCACAGATCACAAAAGTTTGAAGTATATCTTCACCCAGAAGGAAATTAATATGAGACAAAGAAGATGGCTAGAACTTATCAAGGACTATGAGTTAAGTTTGCAATACCACCCCGGTAAAGCAAATGTTGTAGTAGATGCTCTAAGTCATAAGGTTTTTTTGAATGGCCTTACCAAAGGAGAATTGCCAGATGATTTATGTGCCCAAATCAGAAAACTCAGGTTGGAGATTGTGCCTGAAGGACATATCATGTCTTTGGATGTTCAACCCACTTTGTTGGACAAGATCAGAGAAGCTCAGAAAGTAGATAAAGAAATCGAAGAGATTAAAGAAAAGATTGGCAAAGGAAAAGCCAAAGAGTTCCATGAAGACGAACATGGTACTTTATGGCATGGGAAACGTATCTGTGTTCCACAAGATCCGGAGCTGTGGAAACTGATTTTACAAGAAGCACACAACTCACCATATTCCATTCATCCGGGTAACACCAAAATGTACATGGACATGAAAGAAAGATTTTGGTGGAATAATGTCAAGAAGGACATCGTCGAACATATTGCTTTGTGTGATGTGTGTAGTAGAGTAAAAGCGGAACATCAGAAACCAGCCGGTTTGCTTCAACCACTACCTATTCCTAATTGGAAGTGGGACAAGATTGGTATGGATTTCATTACCGGATTACCAAGGATCCGGTCAGGATACGATTCTATTTGGGTAGTAGTGGATCGCCTAACTAAAGTGGCTCATTTCATACCCATGAAGACAACCTATACAAGTGCTAAGTTAGCCAGAATCTACATGAGTAGAATTGTATGTCTACATGGAGTGCCCAAGAGTATTGTGTCTGATAGGGGAACTCAATTCACCTCCCATTTTTGGAGACAGTTGCATGAGTCATTGGGAACGAGGTTGGAATTCAGTACTGCTTTTCATCCTCAAACTAATGGACAAACAGAAAGAACTAATCAGATTCTTGAAGACATGTGGAGGGCATGTGCCTTAGACTATGGAGCCAGTTGGGATGAAAGTCTACCTTACGCAGAATTTTCTTATAACAACAGCTATCAAGCCAGCATAGAGATGGCACCATTTGAGTTTCTCTATGGAAGAAAATGTACCACCCCATTATTATGGAATGGTGTGGGAGAAAGAAGTTTATTTGGGCCAGATCTTATGAAAGAAGCCGAAGAGAAGGTCAAGTTGGTAAAGGACAGGTTGAAGATAGCACAGTCCCGACAGAAAAGCTACGCAGATCCTAAGCGTAGAGAAGTCACCTACAAAGTTGGTGATAGAGCCTATCTTAGAGTGTCACCACTTCGTGGAGTGAAAAGATTCGGAGTCAAAGGAAAATTGGCACCAAGGTATGTTGGGCCATTCAAGATTCTGAGTCGCAAAGGAGAAGTTGCCTATGAAATTGAACTACCAGAATCCTTGTCAGCAGTTCATAATGTGTTTCATGTGAGTCAACTTAAGAAATGTCATCCAGAAATGGAAGAAACTTCTTTGAAGGATACTATACCTTTGGAGGAGGTTCAATTGGAAAGTGATCTCACCTATGAGGAGAAACCTATCAAGATTCTTGAGACTGCAGAAAGAGTCACAAGGACTAAGACTATCAAGTTTTGCAAAGTGCAGTGGAATCATCATTCCGAAGAGGAAGCAACATGGGAAAGAGAAGATGATCTTCGGAAAGACCACCCTGACCTATTTGCTAGCCAAACCAAATCTCGAGGGCGAGATTCACCTTAAGGGGGTTAGATTTGTAACATCCCTAAAATCATGTTTCAAACTCATGCATATCATCCATGCATCCATGATCATATAGGATTCATTTCAAACAAAACAATTCAAAAACAGGAGCATATGAGCTCATTATTTTATGTGATCATCATTTGAAAACAAATGCTACTCTTTCCATGAGAGGTTGTTGTTCTTGAGACCAAACCTTGTGCCTTGTTGTTTCTGAATGAGTTACTTGATTGCTAAGGTTTAAACCAAAATTTCAATGCAAATACAATTTGAAAACCAATTTCAAAACCAATATAAAACAAAGTGCTATGGCACTGTTTATTTTATTTTTCCAAATGACCAAGCCAATTCAAAGTGACCACATGGTTTTATGCCAAGATTTGTGCCTGTTGCACACTGCAAAAATCCTGAAAAGATTTGAATTCAAATAGAGTTTGAATTCATTTGAAAATCATTCCAGAAAATCAAATCAGAAATAGAAAAGGAATAAAGAAAAAGAAAAGGGTCGGCGCCAGACTTTGGGCCCAACAACGAAACCAGCCCAACTAGCCCACCCGGGTCCCCTCTCTCTCACGCGCAGAAGCACCCGCGGAGTCACTGACGCCAGGACCCCACTCCCCCTCTGTTCTATTCGCTGACAAGCGGGCCCCGTCCACGTCGTCATCGTCTTCCCCAGATTCCGCGCACGAACACCGCCGCTGGGCGTTGCTGCGTTGATTCCGCGGCGTAATTGGCATTGAATCACTGAGCATTTATTGTCGAGCCTCTGCCTACTTAAGCCCCTCCCTCTCGCGGCCATTTCCCCTCACCCAATTTCCTCTCCACGCCACCAGGCTGCTCGCAACTCGCTCGACGCTGCCGCTGTTCCGACGACCTCGCTGACGAATTCCGGTGAGCACCGTGCCCCCCTCTGTCCATGGTTCATACTGGCATGCTCTGCAGCTCCGTGCGCATCTACTGACGTCTTTCATTTGCTCGTGCATGGTCTGTAGCCTCAGCAACGACAACGACTGAGCGCCGCCGCTCTCTGCTCGAACTCCGGCGACCTCTCCCCGTAAATACCAGCCGCCCCTTGCCCTTTGTTTGGTACGCCTAGGATCCTTAGCACCTTGCGCATCTAACGGTGCCTTCCTTTTGTCTTAGCGCGACGCAGAACCTCGCCAACGTCGACCAGCAGCCGTACCCGACGCGTTCGCGAACTCCGGCGAGGAATCCCCGACGACTCCGAGCGCCCCTTGCCAAGCCACCGCCACGTTGAGCTTCACCTCGTCCCTGCGGTTCTGGTGAGCACCCTCTCCCCTCCCCGGATGACCTAGAACGCCGGCATCGCCACTGGCAGAGTGCTCCGCCGCTCGCCGTCGCCGCGCGCCGCCAGACCTTGGTCGTTTGATCAAGAGCCGTTGGATCTAGATCCAACACGTGCGATAGAATCACTTAACGAAACGGTACGTTAGATCTGAGCCGTACGCGATCACTTAAATCCAACGATCTGCGTCGACCGATCCGTGCGAATCGGTACGCGCCAATAGGATAGCGCCGCATGGCAGTGAGTTAGATTTAAAACAGATTTTGAATCAGATTTTAGTTCAAATTTGTTTTGTTTGTAACTTTTGATTCCCACGTTAGATTTTGGCAAATTTTATACCGTTGGAATCAGGAAGACAAGCCCTTTCTAAATATGCAATGTGTTTAATGTTTAGCTTCTGTTAAAATGGTTTCTTTTGGAAAAACAAGTGTAGGGCATATTTAGTTATATGAATTGTTTAGGAATTGTTTTAGTGTTAAATAAAATTTGGTTTGGCAAAGTTTTGACTTGTTTAGAATTCAGTACTATGCACTTGCTTGGTTGAGTTTTAAAAATCATCCCTTAGCATCTTGCATGCATGCATACATATTTTTGATTGTATATGTTTTGTATGTGATTGTGGCTATATTCTATGTGTAGATTTTGATGCTAGTGATTGTGATTGTGAAGAGTGCTACTCTCCCAACTACCAAGGCAAGTGGTACTTCATGAATATTTCTATCCCTATATTTTTATACAAGCATTAGAAATATTTTGCTAAGTCTTGCATGTTGCTATTTTTTTTGCCAAATGCCATGTTGGGAAATCCTAAGTAGTTGTAGAATTGCTAGGAAATTTCTAAGTTAAGTTAGTATCTATGCCATGCTTAGCCTAGCTAGTAGCAAACAAGGGTTGGTGAAATATACATGCTATGATGAAAATATTTCTAAGTCTTTGGACTTATGTTTTTCTTAATAAAACAACTAAGTCAATGAATCACCTGGGTGGAATGGGACTTGATTGGTGGTTTTGGTTGAGTGGTTACACAAGGCCCATGGCTATGGTTTACCTTGTGTATCTCACTTGTGGAAAGCCACCCAGGAACAAAGGGATTTTAGAGGCCAAGTGTTGAGAAGCTTCTAGTGCAGCCACTTGGCAATATGGGCTCTGCTTGGATCACATAGGTTGCTAGAACTTAGCCATTTGGACAGTTGGTGGTAGTGGGATTGATAGGTTGGAGCGCGTCCATTTGGTCTAAGGGAAGGCTTCTGAAAGGTCCTGTCTTGGTGAAACCAAGTCTGGTAGGGAAAGTGCACAACCTCTGCAGATGGAAAAATCTAAGTACTTAGCCAAGTCCATGGCAATGGACAACTGGAGCATCAAGACATGGAAGCTATCAAGAATCTCATCACTCCAACTTCTAAGTAAAAACTTGTGGGTGAACAAGGGTGAAGGACCTCAATGTCTATTGGTGGTTCCTTGGGAAAAGTTTTGACAAAGAAAAACTTAGTGATTTCAACTAATAGGAAAAACCTATTTTGAGCAAAGCAATCCAAGCTACACTTAGCCAAATTTGCATATAGTAATTTAGTCCACCTAAATTTTACTAAGGTATCACTTGCCAATACTATTCCAAAGTATTGACCCACCGTGGCTGTAACTTGTGATGTTGCAGGTTACTCTGATGAGGATTAGGTGTCATAAGTCTACACTCAACATGTTTGCCTATGTCACATGAAGATGAAGACTTAAATTTATTTACTTATTCAAACTCTTGTATTAGGCCTGTGGCCTTTGAGTTGTAAAAACTATGTTTATCTCTGGAATGGATGTAATAAATGACCTTTGTATCTGTGTACTTCATCTTAAACTGTGGATGCTAGCAATGATCCAGGGACTAGCATTGCAATCACAGGGATCCTTTTCCTTTACAAAGGAGGGATCTTACAGCGACCGATGGCTACGGTTTCGCCGATTCCCACGAAGATCTTGGTCCTCGCCCGCTGAAGAGCCTGAAGCGCCTCTTGCCCCACGGTGGGCGCCAACTGTCGTGGTATTGCCGACGAGTACGCCATGGAGGGGTCCTCATAGTAAGTGTTTAGAGACGTGGGGTAAGGCGGACGGTTGACGGGTACGAGGTAACACAACTTACCCAGGTTCAGATCGCACAACGGTGGCGGAATCCTACTCCTGCTATAAATCACTATAATGGCAATACGCCGAGTTACAGAGATAGGTTCGCTGTGCGAGGTGTATCTAAAACGATACTAGGTTGTATGAGATTGTTCCCTAAAGGCTCCCATAAGCCCGACTTATATAGTCGCCAGGTCCTAGGGTTACAGGGAAAAGTCCTAGCCGGACAGGTTACATAGTTCTATACCGTCTATTACTAGTCTTGTGTATCTTGCACTCCAAGGCTTCGGGTACGCTGGTGACTCCACCGTAGCCTTCCTTTATCCGGCATGGGCCTCCCTTCTGGATCCACCTAACTGGGCCGCCCAGCAGGCCACAGGCCATGCTACCGACTATGGGCCACCGGGGTTAGTCGGATAAGTGACATGCTATGAGGATATCCATATAGCATATCCCCAACACTGCGCAGGTGCGCTTTAGCTGTAGTGCGCCACAAAAGCTATGTCATGTGCGCCACGGGTGTTTTTATGTTTTTTTTAATTTCAGAGCCAGATGATATACAATACAGATTATATACAATATTATAGGTAGGTATACACACATATACAAGATATACAATTATTTATATAAATACACAATTTGCAAAACAAGATTAAAACAAATACATATAGATAAGTCTCATACATGAATACATAGTATAAGTTACATTGTTTCGATCAAGTTACAAAGTAGTTGGTGACATGTGAATACATGTGTCTTGAACAAGTTAGAGCTCGGAAGCTCGCCTAGACATCAAAACTAGCTAGACACAAACGCGGGATAAATAACCAAAGACGATAAGCATCACCGCGACGAAGGTGTAGGTCTTCATCCGGTTCCTCGTCCTAACTCCCGCTAGATAGTGCGTGTATCTAGCTTCCGCCTCCGCCATAGTGTTGTACCCTTTTTAGCTATTGCCGCTAAAACGGTGCACCTGTCTCCGGTAGTCTTCCCAATCATCATAGACTCCGAAAACCTGTCCCTTGTACACGACGTATCACGTCATCTACAAGTTGAGAATAATAATTAACCGGTGATTGAAAAAAAACATGTATAATTAAAGTCACATATGAAGATACACTTATAGAAAGTACTCCCAACTCAAAAAGACCAAAGTAACTCAAAAATCATGCCTCATCTATAACTAGGTTGTTGGACACAGGAATATGCTACGATGGAACTGTACGCCAAGTAGGATACACAACACCTGGACTTGTGCATAGCACAAGGCGTACAATCCCGTCATAGCACATTCACATATATAGTGTGCCACGACATTTCAATCATCGGCATTCTCGAAAAAGACCAAAGTAACTCAAAAAGCATGCCTCATATATAACTAGCTAGGTCGTTGGAGACAGGAATATGCTATGATGGAACTGTAAGCCAAGTAGGATGCACAACATCTGGACCTGTGCATAACACAAGGCTTATAATTCCATCACAGCACATTCACATATATATTGTGACACGACATTTCAATCATTGGCATTTTTCTCGAAAAAGACCAAAGTAACTCGAAAAGAATGCCTCATATATATACATAGGTCGTTGGACACAGGAATAGGCTACGACGGAACAGTTAGCCAAGTAGGATGCACAAGCCCTAGACTTGTGCATATCACAAGGCTAACTATCCCGTCGTAGCACATTCACATATATAGTGTTCCACGACATTTCAATCATCGGCATTACTCTCGAAAAAGACCAAAGTAACTTAAAAATAATGCCTCATATATATATACATAGGTCGTTGGACACAGGAATATCCTACGACGGAACCGTGAGCCAAGTAGGATGCACAAGACCTGGACTTGTGCATATCACAAGGCTCACAATCCCGTCGTAGCATATTCAGATATATAGTGTGCCACGACATTTCAATCATCGGAATTATCGAAAAAAGACTAATAAAGTAAGGAAAAAAGAAGGACCAAAGTGAGCAAAGGACCAAAGAGTAAGCAAAAAAACCAAGCATTGATTTATACATAATAATAATAAGCAAAAGAAGTAAGCGATGATTCATAAACCTAATAAGATAAGTAGTAGCATGTACACTTGTCCACACACACACAAATGTCATCTATAGTTTGGAACTACAACTAGGCCAACATCAAGCCTTCTGGCTCGGCTTAGGGAATGGGAGGACGCCTTGTCTCGTCATGAACTTCCTATAGTCACCCTATATCTCTAGGCGATCTTCTATGTCATGGTTATTCGGGATATTTCCTCCATAGAAGATCCCCCCCCCCCGAAGTCATGATATCACAAAAGATGATTGCCCCAAACTACTGCTGGATGTGATACATCTCTTGTCTAATATCTGAATCAGTGATCTTGGCCTTGGCTTCGGCCCACTGTTTGAGATGATCTGGCAGCGTAGAATTTTGCTGGTCTAGTGGAACTCCCTCATGTGATGGAGTGTGTACTAGGCTTCCTTCTTACTGCTTTTCGGCTGCTTCACACAGGGGAACTCCGTTACGTGGTTGAAGACGTGTCTGCCGAACTTGACCTTCGTACGCACGAAGGTGGTGCCTTCCATCGAGGCATAGCCAGTGAGAGCATCATCCAGAACTTCCTTGACTTGTTGTAGTTTTTCTTCTTTCCTAGACTCCCCGATTTGAAATATGTGGCGTGCGAATGCTTCGGAGATAAGGATATGAGCGTGCAGTGTTCATATCTACGCAAAAAATTCAAATGGAATGTGTTGGAAAAAGAATGATGATAATCTAATAAAGACAATCGATGGTGGCGAGTGAATAACGACTTACTCGGGAAAGTAAGGCACGAGAATGTATTCCTTTGTTTTGTTCGGCACGAAGATTCTTTTTAGGTATGAGGACACGATACGTCGTTCAGCGGGGGAACCCAAGCAACCGTCACGCATGTAGTAGGGGTCCACTATAGCGATGCCCGGTGTGTTCTCTCTAATGATCTGCATGGACATGCTTAGAGAAAACAGGCGGACCATGGTATAGTGCAGCGGGTATAGGTGGAACATATTGAAGATGTCATCAAACCGTAGGAAGAACAGATCCGCAGGGGAATTGTCGACGAAGCCCAAGCCTGGTGGCACCTTAACCATGAATACCGGGTGCGAGGAATCTTTCTCCGCTAGAAGGCGTCTCTCTATTGTCAGCACACCGTCATGCACACTCTGCAGTTCCGAACTGGCGAGCCTCCGCAAATTCTTAGGTAGCATGGGCTCACCCGCCGCATGAATCCTCCACATAATACCCTCGGGTCTTGGTGGCCCGTCCCGAAACCTGATCGGATTCGCAGTTGACGCCACTGGCTGGCTCGAGCTGCTAGATTTTATTTTCCTGCCCTTTTTTCCTTTTGGAGAGCGGGCAGACAACGTAATCTGAGCACTGGCCGCCCTATGTAGTATGTCAGGGCTTAGAATAAAGGGCCGGTTGGTTGTATCAGCTGGATCTATAAAGGCGCAAGATGGAGGCGTCTCCTAAGAACCAAACAGACACTTGGTGATAGTGGGTTTCTCTGTGGGGCGACCACCTAGGTCTTCTTTGCTAAACTGAGTGTTGAAGAAGTGATCATTCTAGTGTTCGTCATCCTCGACCGGATCCTGCGCCATGTGCATATCATCAACATGATCATCCAACCCACCGCGTGGAGGTGACGGCGAGGGCGGTAAGGGGGCCTTGCCACCGCTTGTCGCTGGCACGACAGGCGGTGTTGTTTTCTGTGGCGTGAGGGCCCCCGCCGTCCCTAAACGGATCATGCTCTTTGGCCATTACAAGAATAAGCCGAAGCAACTTCTGAGGACAGCCGACTCTTCTTCATCGCGAGAAGATGGAAAGGAGTGGTGTGCGCGAGATCGTAGAAGGAGATGAGAGACCGGAGAGCTTCCTCTATTACGTATGTAACATCCAAGGCAAGTTGTACATGCTAAAAATGGTGAATGAGTGGAGAAATTGAGGTGGGAAGGAGAAGGATCCCAACTAGATATAAGGAGGAAGAAGAAGGGGAAAGTGAAGTGTGGGTGGTGGATGATCACACATGTGCACAAAGTGGAGCTGCCAAAAAAAATGGTCGACACATCTGTGGCACACATTGCCCTAGTGTGCCACAGGAACTAAACACAACCGTGGCGCACATGGCCCTAGTGCGCCACGGATGTGTCTGCCCATTTATAGAACAAAGGGGCCTTCACTTAGGCGTAGCGCACCCCCTCCATATGCTACATGGTTAACCCTAACAACCGTAACACAACTACCCCATGTGCGCTACGGGTATGCGGCATGCGGCCAGCAGGGCTCTGGCCCACACATATCTGTGGCGCACCATGTGCGCCACAGTTATTGTAGTTACTATTAGGGCACTGCCCATAGGTGAGCCACGCATGTTTTATCCGTGGGGCACTTCAACCACATGAGCCACAGAAGTTTGGATTACCTATAGCACTTTTCCTAGTAGTGGCACAACAACAGATTCAAAGAACGGCGTCGTGTAGTTGGTCATCTCTACCACACGACAATCATAACCTGCACAAGAATCTTGGATAGCCTTGATGTCCTGTGGGTTACCCTCAACGTCCTCCTCGGCAATACCTTTGTTGACATGCCAGATTTCCATCTTGTTGTGGTGGCTCATCACCATGGTAAGAGCAGTCTGGGCAGCAGTCCGAGCGTAGGAGATGTTCTAGTCCTCGATAAGCTTTGGAATCTCCTTGGCCTTGTCCCTCACCTCTTGCACTGACATTGTGCACAAGTCGGAAAGTTTGACCGACTCGCTAGCCTCTTCAAGAGTCTGGCGGAAGTCAAACAAAATATCTCCGACGAGCTTGATGCGCTCGAGGCCAGGTTCGGGGTAGGAGAGTCGGAAAGGTTTAGGGGGGCTAGGAAAGAACCAAAATTCAAAATTTGACTCCAAATTGAGTCGAAAAATAAATCGAATAATAAAGGTCGGAAATCTTACCTAGCACAGAATGATTCCACTGGGCATGCTCCTCGCAGAGTCTTCTTAGCTCGCTCTCTGTGGCCTGGTCCAGATCCCTCTGACTATCAAAGTCCTTCCGAAGATCATCCAATTGTTTGTCTTGGAGGGCTAGCATCTTCTCGAGTCTCACGGTCTCATGGTTGCTTGACTCCAAGACACCAGCTACGGAATTCTCCGATTCAATAGTAATCTTTTCAAGCATGTCCCGGAATTCAGCATTCTCCAATTTCAAGAAATCGAAGTTCTCGTATTGCTCCACCATCTTGCTAGACTCGCACAACAATTCTGCAAAGGAAACATATCAGTTGGACAAAACAAGTTTGACTATGAAAAAAGCTAACCGATAAAGAGGAAGCCAGAAAAGTTTACCTTCTGCTTCATCTTTTTCAACTTGCAACTTGGAATTCTCAAGACGCAGGGATTTGATTTCCTTGTGCTTGTTACATATGTTCTTGAGCAATTCCTGGTTGGAAGATGCAATTTTTTGTAAGTTTAGAAGACGGAATACCATCATACGGCTACTAAGACTCGGGCTGCAAATTTAACTAAGTAAAAATACAGCACGAGCCTTGGGGGCTACACTACATCGTTCTTTGGCATCCTATAAGCATCAACTTGGATTCAACGATGTTTATCCGGCTTTATGCTTGGGGGCTAGAGGATATGATAATAAAATAAATGCAAATATGAATCAGAAACTTACAATGTTTTCCAAGTGCAACTTCTCAGATCTGAGTTTAGTATTATGAAACACTTTCTCGGCAAGGGAGAGGGAGGGAACATACGTCGCTGGGAGTTCACCAGACTCTATCTTAGCATCCCAGACCAAATTTTGGTCCAGGAGGCTAACCAGTTTGACGTCCTCCTGCTCCTGGCTTGCTGCCTCTGCTGTAAGGGTTTGCTTCTCAAGGCTGGACTGATCCAGCTTGAGGATATCTTCCTTCTTCTTCCTTTTCAGGCCAGAGACAATAGAGCCGGCCACTTTATCCAAAGTTCATGTATACATAACCATGGGATCATTACCCTTAATGGGTTCACCCTTGTTAGTTGCTTGGCCACCAACAGTGACCAAGGCTTTCGAGACATTGCCAGCATCAAGAGAGGCGGAAGCCTCTTGTGCTGATGGAGTACTGGATGGAGTTGGCGGCGGCATGGCAGGGTAGATGACAACTTTCTGCTGATGCATTTGCTTGCCCGACTTGCTGTCCGGCTTGGTCTTACTCTTCAAAACTGATTTAGCTCTAGAACATGAAAATCCAAATGTTAGGTGTGCTCTGGAGAGAAAGAAAGGTACAAGGTACTTAAAACAAAAGACACTGTGCTTACTTTTTAACTACTGGTAGCACTTGGCTACCAGCAGTGATAACAACTTCCTTCACCTTGCGCTTCTGGGAGGCGGAGGCAGGAACTTCTTGCACCTCATCATCCTCTGTCATCTCCGAATCAACTGAAAGATAGCCCTCTAGTGGACCTAACTCAGTCTCAGGGAGTTTCTCAAGCTGACAAAGTCAAAAAGCATTAGTGAAAATAGAGTCGGAGAAAGAACAGAAAAGAACGATGAAACGCAAAATCAGAGGCAAAATATTTACCGGAGTCAGAGGACGGTTGGACGTGAACGTCTTCATGGGGGCATCTGGAACTTTTCGTTCCACTCTTTCCTTGATCAAATACTGCATAAGGGTCTTGTAATCCTTCCCCGGAATCCGGTTCGGGCTGACCCGCATCTTATCCTTCTTGTCGCCGGTGATCTGATAAATGAGGTTGTCTCCATGTAGCTGCAGAGGCTGAATCCGGCGCTACAGCCATCATTGGATCAAGTCGGATCCATGGAGCCCCATGTGCTTCATCAGGAACTCAATCTGCCTCTTGGCCCTTCCATGTCCCTTGACTTCTGGTGGGGGGGCACCATCGACGAAGGCCGGAAGACTTTCCGCCGTTCCAGGAGCCGGAATATCCTTATGATAAAAGAAGGTTTCTGCCAAGCATTTGACGAATTCACTAGCGTTAATCCTAGGATAAACTCGGTTTCTCCTAAAGACTAAGCTAAGGGTGCCGGTGGTGTAAGGCACACCAATGCTAATGGAGTTCTTCCGGGTACCGTAGTAGCACCGTAAAAGGGTGAGACTTGGCCTAATGCCAAGAAACCCCTCGCACAGAGCTGCGTGAGTGCTGAGCGCGAGCAGGGAGTTGGGAGGGAGGTTATGCAGTTGCACACCGTAGTATTTGACGACCTCGATGATGAAGTCTGACGGTGGCAGGCTGAGGCCACGGTCGATGTGCGTGCCGAACAGCACCCTCTCGCCGTCACCCGGGGCGGGAACGGCGTGTCTAGAGGCGCTCCGCCACGCTCCAGCGATGATGAATCCTTTGTCCCCCATGACCTGGAGTTCGATGTCGTGCATGGCGCTGGGGAGCCAGAGGCCCCGCATCTTCTTCTCCTCCGCCGCCTCTCCTGAACTAGATGCAGATGCCATTGCTTTGGAAAGATTTGGGATTGGTGGGAGAAAGAGATTTTCTCACGGCGTGTAGATGGGAATGGCTGCGGAGTGCTCGAGGAGTACGAGGAGAGAATGAATGAAGCGGTGGAGAGATAAACCTAAGATAAGGGTTTTCTCCTCTCTTTTATTTACCTCTACGCCAGGATTCGTGCGTTGATTTGCGCGATTAGCGCCACGCGTATAGGAGAGAGGGAGGTAGCTTCCTCGCCACTCTTCCGCCAGGTCGATTTTCGCGTTAGCATTGAAACGGCGTTCTGTTCCATAAGGAACAGACCCACCAACATTCGTGTTGATGGGACTCATGTCAGTGACATGACCTGGTCTGAAAGGTTGTCAGCACCCACGCCGCTGTAAAATCCGGCTCATGTTTCAAACTGAGCAAGGAAAAGACTAAAGTCAGAATATAACATATCCGACTCAACTGACTTGGAATCCAACACTGTTAAATAAAGTTTTCGGGAACCCTTTAAGATTCTCAAGACGAAGAAACCATCAAGCTAGACGATTTATCCGACTTTGGATCTTGGAGACTTCCGGGGGCTACTGTTGGGGATATACTTTCCGGGTATACCCACAGGACTCGCTGACCAGGGTGGCCCACAAACGAGTTAGAGCTTTGCTTCACGGGCGACCTAGTTAGAGAAAGAGGAGGAGCCAGTTCCGGCTATGACAAGGCCTAGAAGAGTTACCGACTTAGGCATGTAGTATTACTTGTAGTCCAAGTTGTATCTAGTTACCGAGTCTGTAAAGTAGCCGGATAGGTCTCTCCTGTAACCCTAGGTCCTGGTATTTATATAAACCAGCCCTATGGGAGCCTTTAGGACACAACAACAACACCAATAACCACAATCACAACTCGCACATGCGAACCTCTCTTGTAATCTGCGGTAACATCCGGCTTACGCCGATATATTACTAGGTTGCTAGAAGGAGTAGGATCCGATCACCGCAGTCGGATTTGAACCTGGGTAAACTTGTGCTCACCGCTCCTGGAACATCCGACATCTCACACCCCATCTTTCCAACGCCACTAGGACCACCTATGGCGTACTTGTCGATAATCCGACAACAGTACCCCTTGCCCCCTGACATAGGAGCTATCCCATATCAAAATAACAAGGAAACAACAATGAGCATCTCAGCGATCTTTTTATTTGCTATTTGCATAGGTTTTTATTGAGGATGCTTCACATATTGCTCACTATGGTTATGCTGCAAGTTTCCACCATGATTAGGCATGGCTTAGGCTAGCCGCTTAGACATTTCTCTAACACATATACATAACTCCATGGACTTACAAGCTCCCCTTTTATTTCACATCGCCGACATCCGCAAACAAAAGATCATGATATCAACTGGGTAATATGTACAAGTGTTGAAAGCGTTCCCCATGATAGCATGGTTCTGCTAATTCCCAACTTATAAGTGCAAGCATATACAAATAGATGACACAATGGTTCAAGCTTATTAGGTGCAAGAAAGTAAAGTGTGTCATCAAGTTTGTGAGAGCTTTAATCACTAATTTTCTCATAACAAGTTTAATTTGGAAGATAGATAAAAACATGAATATACTTGGAATGGTGTAACACGCCATGCATAGGAATTTATAGTGGACTCTTTGGATTAACTTGGTTTCTTGGGAGTTGGATGCATGAGTAGAGCTTACTCAGTACAAGTGGAGGCTAGCAAAAGACTAGGAGCAACAAACTAAGAGAGCAATAATGGCCATAATCATGGAGAGCGACAAAACATTATCAACTAAAGCATAAAGTGGTATCACAAGTCAACAAATAAATGATCATAGACTCTAAGGTGACTGGTTCATAGTCATAACATGGTGTGAGCATGTGCCAATTCAACCCAAACCAAGCATCAAAGGAGAATACCACAATATTATGCTTTTGTATGCTAAAACAACGCATGATTCTTTCAAGGCACATTAAGCAATCTCAATTGTTTGGAACAATTCATGCTACAGAAATAATCACTAAGTATAAGGTCAAATCAACATCTAGCATGTCATGATAAAGTCTAAGACATAGTCAAAACAAGCTCCCTTTTGTACCACTATAAGCATAAAACTTTCTACTCTTTTCCAACACAAATCAACTTATTTGCAACAAAAGTGCGAAAGCGGGGGTCCAACTACTTTATTCAAGCAAACCAAACAAAAAAAAACCAAAAAATAAAACTAGGACGCTCGAAGAACAACAGAACAGTGCATGAAGCAATAAAAACGAAGTGTCTAGAAAGAGACCTGATATTTTTATTGATAAAGCATGGGATGCCTTGGGCATCCCCAAGCTTTGACACTTGTACCTCTTGAATATTTCTTGGGGTGGCACGGGGTGGCGTCCCCAAGCTTGAGCTTTTGTCCATTCTTCATCTTATTACATCATTCTTCCCCTACACTTGAAAATTTCCTTCGTACAAAACTTCACACAATCTTCATCAGCAACATTAGTGTATTCAAGATAATAGGCCTTTGGTTTTAGTTTAAAAACAAAAAAAAAATTCATTAGAACACAAGCTACTATAGAAATTCCTTTTAAAATCTCAAGTGACCAGGGAGAACTTAAAAATAAACCGATTAAGAGGCAAATACAAATAATGGTAGAAATCTATCAAAACAGACCTGCAGGTAACAACTGATTTTTTTGAAGACCTTCTGTTGCTCAAATAAAAAAGTGTTAAACGAACGAAAGTTGGATAACAACCTGGGGAATAAGCTGAAAAAATTACAGCTCAATCCGACATACATATATTTTTCACGAAGTTTTATAGTGAAGCATAAAAATCTGTTTCAGGACAGCAACTTCCCCAAATCTTACTTCTATCTCATTAGAGGTTATTCTTGGCATAAAACCACACAAAAAGGATAAAGAGAGGTTATTACAGAACTAATAACTTCCAAGACTCAATAAAAGAAAAACCAAATGAAATTTGGGCTATCTCCCAATAAGTTATTTCTTTAACGCCTTTAAGTTAGGCCCAGGAAGCAAGAATCAAGTATTTTCAAATGAAGAAGCATTAACATCAAATTTCTTGCCCCTACCTTTATTACCTTTACTCTTATCTTTAGGGAACGTATGATTACTTTGTGGAGAAGAAAAATGCATGATGCCCTTTCCCACATCTATTACTGCTCTAAAGAGTTTTAGTAGGTACCTTCCAAGTGTAATTTGTCCTTTTCCTACACATTCAATAACAAGATAATCAGTAGACACCACTTTTCCTAAGATCTTTGTAAACACTCCTTCATCTATTCCAATGGGTAATATAGTGGCATTATTGGTAAGAGATATTTTTCTCCTACTTCAGAAAGTCCCCAAAGATTCAAAGATTCATAGATAACTTTAGGCATAAGACAAAACTCAGACATGATATCACAACGAGCATAATTTTTTTCATTATTTATAACAACTTTTACTATAGGAAACCATTTTGAAGGCTCAAAATTTATTAGAACATAATCATGATGCTCTCTAAGGATGCTATAGCAATCTTTTAAACTACCAGTATTGGTCTCAAGAGTGTTCAACCTAGCATAGATGTTTATAAAGGAAGAATTAGATTTGCTAGGAAAATTATAAATTGTAATAAACTTCTTTATGGCATTCAAAGCTTCATCCTCATTACACTGGACAAAATATCCTCCTACTACAGCATCCAAAGCATATCTATAACAAAGAGAAAGACCATAGTAGAAACTGCTAAGAACAAAGCCTAGAGTCATTTTAGGCTTAGTTTTTTCATGTGAATCAGACATTCTAGACCAAGCTTCTTTGAAACTCTCTTCACTTTCTTGTTTGAAAGTAAAGATCGTTTCCACAGGCAACACAGTGATGGGAGCAAAACTAGACATGGAAGCAACTTGAAGTAGGAAATATTTTTTTGTGTTTTTGATAATAAAAAACAAACCAAACGAAACTATTTTTTAAAATTTTTGTAAGAAAGAAACAAGAAAAAAAAACAAAAGAAACTAAGCAAAACAAAAACAAAGTAAAGAGAATGCTCGTGAGAGACTCCCCTTGCGAGAATCTTCTTTCCCCCTGAAAGGTGAATGACGAGGAGGAAGAGATTGAAGCATTCCTTGACTCCCCGGCAACAACACCAGAAAACGTCTTGATGGCTCAAATCACTATAGAGCTTCGTTGGGATACCCCAAGAGGAAGGTGTGAATAGGATGGGGGAATACCAATCAGGGTATACCCATGAAGCGGAGTTGCCAGCTGGATCGCCAATCCTAGACCGGGTCGACTCGCCGGATATGGCGACTGGTGCATACTGGACCCAAGAGACTGGCGCTGACTGAAGGCCCAAGATAGCGACTCCAATAGAAAGCCCATCAACACTACTAGGAAAACGATTATAGGTAGATTTTAATCCTGTGGCGCATATAGGGAAAATGCTCCACTAAAATTAATTCTGTGGCGCATATAAGAAATGCTCCACAGAATTCATGCAATTCTGTGGCACATATGTCTATATGCGCCACACAAAGTGAGCATTCTGTGGTGCATATAGGCATATGCACCACATAATTTCTGTGGGCTCCATGTGGGCCTGACCCAGCAGATGGGCATGCCAGAATTCCGTGGCGCATATGCTGTATGTGCCACAGAAAGTGAGAGTTTTGTGGCGCATATAGCCATATGCGCCATACAATTGCATGAATTTTGTGGCGCATATATATGCGCCACAGAACTCTCACTTTCTGTGGTGCATACAGCATATGCGCCACAAAATTCTCACTTTCTGTGGCGCATATAGCCCTATGTGCAACAGAATGTGCGAAACAGATCTAAAAAAGGTGGCATCCCCTCTTACCTACCACCACCATTTCCCTTCTTCCCTCCTACAACTAGCTCGTCACTCTCCTCCCTCCCACTCCATTTTGCTCATACTCTCCTCCATTGTTGATAGCTAGACCTACTTTGATTTATGTACTTGTGAGGGAAGCTACTCCTACTTTGTAAAGGTACTACACCTACCCATACTTTGCTCCTCCACCACTATGCCTATGGTTGTGGATTTGTGAGGTGTGCATGGGTACTTGTGTGTGATGCGTGTTCTGTGTGGTCGGCGGGTCTTGGAGCATGCATGCATATATGGATGTTTTTGTAGGTGAAGATTGGTCCCGTGGGTGGTGTGCGATGGCGAGACGATGTTCGTTTGCTTTGTGTTGTGTTTGTTGAATGCATGCATGCTTGCTTCTCAAGGACATTTGTGTTGTGCTTGAATGCATGTTGCTGGCGCCGGGTGCATGGAGTTTTGCCGAAATGTTGATACACGTCCATTTCGGCAAATTTATGCACTAGCCATATGTCCTACTTTTAGGATTGGTCATGCCGAAATTTTTCGGCGATCATGCATATATGTGTGCGCTTCATGTGTGTGTGTGCATGGTTCTAACACTCTCTCTTTAATTTGGTCTATGTTCACGCGCAAGCGACCATGGTCATCCATATGAGTGAATGCTGGGTGGTTAGATACAAGGTTGACACGGTGGCCGATATGGTTCAGAACAACATGACGAAGATAAGATGTCCGTGCCGAACGTGCAAACACTGGAAGTGGATCAACCCTGATTCCGGACAACTGGAGTCTCACCTTTTCACGCGTGGTTTCATGCCCGCCTTCTTAGTGAATGAGCCGCCGGCAGATGGCGGTGGCCATGATGAAGAAGAGGCCGGGGCGGGGGAGAAGACGAAGGGTCTCCCGGACATGGTCATCATGACAAAGGAGAACATGATGCTCATCATGAAGAAGGAGATGCCGACGGACACGATCATCATGAAGGAGATGATGCCAGAGCAGATGGTGGTGGTGGCGGAGAAGAAGGGAGCACGGACACGGCGCTAACTTTGGCCTTGCGGGACCCTCATCTTCAAGAAATTATCCTCAAGCAGACAACCAACGCGAAAGCTGCAGCCAAAGAGAAAGCCAAGCTGGCACAGATGGAGGTAGACCAGAGGACTCCATTGTATCTTGGGTGCCGGCCCGAGGATACACGCTTGAGTGTAACGCTGAAGGCTTTGGAAATGAAGGCGGAGCACAAATGGACCGACACTAGATTCAACGCTCACATGAAATTCTGGCACGCTCGTCTTCCCAAGGACAACACACTGCCAACAAGTATCGAGAAGGCGAGGAAAGTAGTTTGCCCACTAGACATGCCATACGTGAAGTACCACACATGCATCAACGACTGCGCACTTTATCGGAACGAGTACAAGGATAGAACCTCATGCCCAGTGTGCGGCCAGGAACAGTACAAGATAGGGAACAAGAAAGTTCCCTGAAAAGTGGTGTTGTACTTTCCTATCACTTCTCGTCTGCAGCGGTATTTCATAGACCCTAAGTAAGCAGAGCTCATGCAATGGCACGCGAAGAGGGAGAAGCCGGAAGATGATCCGGAGAAGGGCAAGATCCTAACACACCTCGCGGACACTAGCCAGTGGAATGCGCTAGACATCGAATTCCAAGATGAGTTCGGGCTCGATCCAAGGAACGTCAGGCTGGGCATGAGCACCGACGGACTCAATCCCTTTGGCAACTAGAGTAGCACGCACAACACCTGGCCCGTGTTTGTATGGCCGTACAACCTCCCCCTGGCTGTGTACGAAGCAGCGGTACGTACACATGAGTATCCTTATCCAGGGGACGAAACAACTAGGTGTCGACATGCATCTGTATCTCGGGCTCCTGAAAGAGGAGTTAGCGACGTTGTGGGAGACGCCGACACGTACGTGGGACACCTACACTGGAGATTATTTCGACCTGAGAGCCGCGTTGCTCACGACGGTGCATGACTATCCTGGTTAAGAATATGTAGCATGTCAGGTGAACCATGGATTCTGTGCATCTGTTAGGTGCATGGACAAGACCCCGCATCTACAGCTGCCGAGGGATCCCGGGTCTTCGAAAACCGTGTTCCAGAGGACTCGAATGTGGCTCCGCAAGGATCACCCGTGGAGAAAACATGGAGACCTGTTCAATGGCAAAGACGAGCTTGATAATGCCCCACGACCTTTGAGCGGCGAAGAAATCAAGGAGCTTCTAGACAATTGGGAAGAGTGCCCTGCGCTAGGAAAGAAGCGGCCGAGGGAACAGCCGCCACCGTTGCATGGAGTATGTAAGGCGAGGTCTGTTTTCTGGCACCTGTCTTACTGGAAGGTCCTCCACACGCCCCATAGCCTCGATATGATGCACATCACGAAGAACGTTACCGAGAGCCTGCTCAGCACTCTGATGAACATGCCGGATAGGACAAAGGATGGGCCGAAGCAAGAAGCGATCTCAAATTGCTTGGCATTAAGAAGGAACTTCAGACCCCGATAGTGACGATGCCGGCATTGACGATGAACAAAGGGAAGGGACCCACGGTCGCCGCAAAAGGGCTAAGAAGAATGGGGTGGTGCTTAAAGCTGCATGCTTTACTCTGAGCGAGGAGGAGCTCCATAGGTTTTTTAGTTTCCTCATAGGAGTCAAGGTCCCGCACGGGTACTCTGGGAAGATAAGCAGATATCTGGAAGTAGCGAAGAAGAGGTTTAGCGGGATGAAGTCTCACGAATGTCACGTGCTGATGACGCAAATACTCCCTGTTGCGATCCGAGGGATAATGGATGAGCACGTCCGTGAGACGGTGTTTGGCCTCTGCAACTTCTTCGAGGTCATCTCTAGGAAGTGTATCGGCGTGAAGCAGCTCGGCAAGCTACATGAAGAGATCGTCGAGATACTATGTGATCTCGGGATTTACTTCCCTCCCGCGTTCTTCGACATCATGGTGCATCTGCTTGTCCATGTCGTGGATGACATCATCCATCTCGGGTCGGCGTTCCTGCACAACATGATGCCGTTCGAAAGGCTCAACGGTGTCATCAAAGGATTCGTTCGCAATAGGTCCCGTACAGATGGAAGCATAGCCATGGGCTTTCTGACCTACGAGTGTATATCCTTCTGCCATAACTACCTAAGCATCGAGAACCAGGATGTCGGTCTGCCCACCAGGAAGCACCTAGGGAGGCTCACTGGATTTGGTCACCGCGAGGGCTAACGCGCACTCCACGTCGGCATCGAACTCGAACATGCTGACTTTGACAGGGAAAACCGAGTCGCGCTGCAACGCATAGAGTTGGTCGGCCCCTGGGTGGATGAGCACAAAACCTTAATCGAGCAGAAGCTCGCTGATACCCTAGGCAAGATAAGGAATAAGGGAGACGTAACTAGAGAGCACAACGCCATCTTCACGGGGTGGTTCAAGAAAAGGCTACTGGAAACTCCCATGCCGACGCCTTATACTAAAGATCAGAAACTCATATCCTCACTCTCACAGGGCCCCGAGCGCAAAGTTAGGACCTATCAGACATACGACATCAATGGCTACAGATTCTACACCGAGGAGAAGGACAAGAATAGGGAATACCAAAACTCAGGAGTAACAATGTTATCATACGCCGATGACGAGACTGATGTCAAGGAAAGATTCTACGGAAGGATCGGGGAGATATGGGAACTCGACTACTGCGGGGTGACGGTGCCGATGTTTCGTGTCAGATGGGCCAAGAGTGTCGAAAAAGATGGCTGGTTTTTCACCACCATGGTTATACCCGATGCAAAATCGAAGAACGCCTCCACAAAAAATGAGTCATGGGTGCTCGCTAGCCAAGTTGATCAATGCTTCTTCATTACTGACCCGGCAAAGCCAAGCCGTGTTGTCGTGAGGAGGGGCAAGAGGAGCATCATCGGAATCGAAGGAGCTGCCAGCAAGCAAGACATCGACAAGAACGGCGATCCCAAGATCGAAGAGGAATTCGACAAGCCTACTACTTATGCTAAAGTAAGAAGGAAGACCACCCTACCGGCTAAAGGTTGCCCGTACATGAGAAGAAATCTCAAGGTGGACAGCCTAAAGTATTCTATCACAAAGAAGAAGGGCAAGAAAGTTGTTGCGAAGAAACACTAGCGCTACCTCGGAGCCGACTTAGCGGTTTTTGACGCCTTTTTTTGTACTAATTAATGCATGCGGATATATTGGTGTGGGTGTGTGTGTGACAAGCATATATAATATATTATTACCATCCTTAATAGGAAAATATATTAATTCTTGTTTTTAATAGTAAAATATATTATTTCTTGCCTTAAATATATATTTACAATCCTTAAAATATTTTTTAAAAAATTAAAAAAAAATTGGGGCTGCCAGGAATCGAACCTGGGGCCTCAGTGTGGTGGAGCAAGCGCTAAACCAATGCAGTCAGTTGTGTTTGATGTCACATATGTGCAACGAGCATTGTTGTACCATCAATAAAAATTCTGTGGCGCATATCTAACAGATGCGCCACATAATTCTATGACTTGGCCGTTTTGGTAAAAATTCTGTGGCGCATATCTAACAGATGCGCCACAGAATTCTGTGACTTGGCCGTTTTGAGCCGCGCGGCGCTTCTTCCCTCTTCACTTCCCCCTCCCAAACCCTAGCTACTAGTCGTGCCGCCGCGCTCGATCTCGCCATCGCGCCGCCGATCTTGCCGCCGCGCCGCGCTTGCCCCGCTTGTGCCGCCATGCCGCGCCCGCCGTCCACCATCACCACCACCACTCCGCAGGTGACCCCCGGCCCTCTCCTCCTTATTCCCTGCCCTCTGTCCACGCTGACCTCGCCGTGACCCCGCGCAGGTGACCTCGATGTGACCCCACGCAGAGCACCAGGAGGAGGAGGCTCCGCCGGCGTCCAGGACCACCACTACGGCCACCACACCTCACGCGCAGGTGACCCCCTCCCCTCCTTCTTCCCTGCCCCTTCTCCTCTGTCCACGCTGACCTCGCCGTGACCCCGCGCAGGTGACCTCGCCGTGACCCCACGCAGAGCACCAGGAAGAGGAGGAGGCTCCGCCGGCGTCCAGGACCACCACCACGACCGCCACACCCCGCGCGCAGGTGACCCCCTCCCCTCCTTCTTCCCTGCCCCCTTCCTCCTTCTTCCCTGTATGAAATTGAGCAAGTGAAATTGATGCATTTTACGCTTTACCATAATAGCAAGCAAAATAAGTGTATTAGAAAGCAAATATTTAGTCCTAGTGAAGCCAGTCAAGCAAATATTAGGATTTAATAGTTCAATATTCCCTAAAAATATGCATCATAGTTCAGTTCCCTCTTTCAGTCCTGAAAATATGCATCAAGATATCAGTTCCCTTGTTCTGCAAATATATCTTTGTTTTTGAATCTTATGTGAAAGAATGGCATGCATCCTGATTCATATAGCATTTGAAATATTTAAGTTTTGCAGGCCATGTTTATTTGATATTGGAACAACCTTGATATCTTGATTTAGTTGAAATATTTAAGGGAGCAGCCTTTACATGTGCTGTCTCCTATTACTGTTTTTGTATCCTTCTTTGATAGCCTAGGGGTGGAGTAGTAGGATATACACTCCATGAATAATGGTTCTTATTCTATCTTATTATGGGAAGATACATAAAACCATCAAATCTGGAGCACCATATGATAATGTGCAATGTGCAATGATCAAGTTCTTGAAACAAGATATCATATGTTCTTTAAATCTGGAGCACCATATTTGCAGGGAAATCACCCGAGCTGCCCATTTCTCCTGAAATGTTGATTTCGATCCATTTCGGTCGAGAAATGGGGCTCATATGTCAAAAAAATAGCAAAGGTCATGCCGAATTTTGTAATTTTTTGACATATGAGCCCCATTTCTCGACCGAAGTGGAACTAAATCGACACTTCGCAAGAAATGGGCAGCTCATTTTAAATATTGTCGACACTAATTAATACTAACTTAGTTTAATTTGTTTAGAAGTGTCCAAACATGTCGGTCGCCGATGGGGCCGGCAATTCTAAGGCCGCCATGAGCGTCGAAGACCAAGCTAGAGCGGCGAACCTAACTTTCTAGGAGGTGGCATCGCAGTACGAGGCGGCGAAGTCTCTGCATGAGGACGTGGCAGCTTCTGCGGGCCACGATGGGGATGATGAGCAAGAAGGGGACTAGGACTACCGGATATATGGAGCCGAGGAGGAGGGTGCGACCACCTCCGATGGTGGAGGCCGCACGGCCGATGGCGAGACCGCATGACCGATGGCGGGGACCGCACGACGGATGGCGGTAGCAGCAACCCTTCTCTTAAGAAGAAGAAGCCGAGGAAGGATCGGAAGCCACAAAAGCTCGCCGACACCACCGATGAGATCACCCTGGTCTTGGAAAGTGGCCAACCGTTGGAGCCTCTGGATGTTGCCGCTGGGTTCGGCATGCAACTCGGGTGCATCGTCCGGGAAAGCATGTCGATCAACACGATGCACCTGAGAAGTGAAGCAAATGAGCGGTTGGTGGCAAACTGCATTAAGAAGCTTCATCGACGGTACAAGTTCCCGGCCCCGCACATCGACAAACTGGACCCGTCCAATAAGGTGAACAGGTCAGCCATCACGAAGATGGCCAATGCCTTGAGCAGCTGGAGAACCTGAGTGAGGAACAAGATCGCGAAAAAGGAAAGTTGGGAGAAGATCAAGAAGGGTGAGCCCATGATCGACGAAGACGAGTTCAAGATATTTAAGGCGGAGACGGAAACTGATGATTCGAAGGAATGGACGGAGTGGGGTCGGCAAATGCAGGAACAGAACATAGGTAACCACCGATGTGTAAGCGGCGGTTATACGGGAAAGAAGGCCATATGGGCATGGGAGGACGCTGAGGTTGAGCGTCTCGGGAAATAAAACCCATTTTTAAAAATCACGGACGAGCAGACCCGGAACTTTGTCCGGGCCCGCTACTATCTGGACAAGGATACCATGGAATTCGTCACCGACGATGGCGATGTGAGGAAGTTTGAGGAGAAGCTGGTAAGTAATTTACCCGCGGTCCATTTGCTTTCATTTTGAATAATGAAGGCCAGTTCCTAAATGTGGGTTCACCTTTCCTTGTCTACAGGACGCTGAAATAAAGGCTGTGCATGAGGTGCTGGACCCGTCGTCCCAGGGCTTGACGGAGCCATGGGACACGGTTTTCAACAGGGCGACCAACGCCTACAAGGGGAGGCAGAAGTCTAAACCGCCCACGTCAGCTAGCCGTATCTCTGGCTTTGGTATGAGCACAAAGTTCTGCGAGTACTACAACAAGGAAGCCAAGAAGAGAAAGGAGAGGCGGACCCAGTCGGCGGCTCAGGATCAAGCCGAGAAGGAAGATCTAAAACGGAAGATCACGTATCTGGAGGCCAGTAAGGTGGGCCAGGACGAGGTGAACGCTATAGTGCAACAGAAGATCCTCTAGATGCTACCCCCTCGGCTGATGGAGAGGATAGTAAAATGGAATGCTGACGGTCAGGTGGGGCCGATACAAGTGCCCAACGTCGGCGGCAGCACCTCGAGCCACCAAGTGTCGCTGGACATGGTTACCCCACCGCCCTCCATCCCCGCGGCGCAGCCGATGGAGTTGGATGCGCCGGAGCCGCCCCTTACTACCGAGACTACCAAGGCGTAGCAGCTGGCGGTGCTTCCTAATGCACCCGAGCCGTAGAAGAACAAGGATCATTCGTCGGCCGCCCGTGTCTCAACATTAGCCGAGCTCGGCGCCCTTACCAAGGTAAAATAAGTAGTTAGTCAGCATGCTCTACTTAATGTCGTTGATTGGCTGCCATCTCGTGATGCATATCTAAATTACTACATAAGGTGCCCGGCGGCGAGTTGAAGGATGTTGCCACGGGTAAGCTAATACAACCGGCGAACCACACGATGCACTGCAAGCCCATGGATGATGCCGTGATGCGCGTCGAGTTGGGTCGGGTGTTGGGGGGTGCGAAGACATGGAACCTCCCATGCAACCTCCGGGAGTCGACGAGCACCTAACCCTGGAAGGTTGCCATGGCTATCCCATGATTTGGCCAAAGACCTAGATTCGTATTGGGTCTCGCTCCACCGGCGCCACCTCGATCATTCGGCCGCCAAGGACGAAGCCTCCTGCTACACCGGTCGTTGTCGCCGCCACCACAAGACGTCACCAGAGACTCTTATTGGGAGCGTCTGCACCGGCGCCACAAGAATCCAAGGGCGTGGTTGCTCCTCGACCGCCATCGCCCCCGCCTAAAGGCAAGTCCGTGGCACCGCAACCGCCATTGCCACCACCCCAGGACGACATGGACATGGTGGCCTTCGACGCCAACATCGAGGTGGAAGATGATGATGAACCGATTGACGTCAATGCATTCGTTAACACCGGAGCCGGCAAAGGACCGTTCATGCCTCCTCTCGATGAAGAACCATCATTCCGCGATCAACCTACCCATCCCAAGAAGTGCCTGGTCTTCCGTGGGTTTTCTCATGAGACGCCTCTGGCCGCCGAGACACAACCTCCATCGGCCGGAATCATTTTAAGCCCTGACACACTCCACATGATGGCAGGTCAGGGGATAGCATCGCCAGTGGAGGACACTCTGATGACAAGAGGAAGAGGGTGAGGAAGAGGCCGAACAGGAACAAGGACAAGGCTGCGAGCCAGCCCGCTCCGATCCGTTACCGGGACGATGTTGTACCACCACCCCAAGATGGCTTGACCAGAGTGCACGAAGCTAGTCAGCCCATACTGCCTCCGGAACTACGCCACCTGGCTTCGGGAGCTATGATGAGTTTGCATGAAGGTATCCGGACACTGGAGGGACTCCTTCTCAAGGACAATAACCCGAATTACCCGGTGTTCACCATCAAGGTGCCGGAGGACATGGGCTTCGTCAGCGATGCCCCCGCGGATGTGTTCTTCATAGCCTACGAGGACATCTTCAAGCTATTCCACTCGAGACAGATGGAATATAACTTGGTTCGCCTATTCGTGCTCAATATGGCGATGAAGGTCAAGAGAGAGCAAACCCCGTTCGTCGCGATAGCGGATCCCTACTACATGCGGGACAGCCAGCTGGAAGAAGGAACAAGGACCCGGGCCCGGGCAAAGTCCTACCTTCAGAAGCTATTGATGGAAAGCAAGAGGAAGGACAACATCCTTGTGCCTTTCTTTTCCGAGTAAGTGTACACATCCTCCTACCGCCGTCATAACACATAATTATTTCTTTCCATTTCTCTTTTCCAACATCCTGTTCCACATTGTGTGTTGCCCACAGAGACAAGTACTGCACGCTCATCGTCCTCTCCACGAGGTATTTGCTTGCCACCTACTTCGACTCGGGGAGTGCATGGAGGAAGAACTACGCCAGAGTAAAGAGAATTTTGGATGATGCTATCAAGGGCTATGCCAAACAGGGAGGCCCCTTCGACTATAAGGGGGAGGCTTACAAGGACAATGGCTTACACAAGTTCAAGCACGTGTGCGAGTTCCCCTGCGTCAAGCTAATGTCTAGCAGCGTGAAGGAGGCCTTCTATGTTTGCCATCACCTCAAACGGTTTGTCCGGGATGGTGAGATGCTAACGCTGCCATCTTCTCTCCGAGGATGGGCACAAAAGTTGCATGGGATCAATGACTCCGATCTCATGGAAGACTTCCATGATACGCAGGTGAAGCTATCACATATCATCGTGGAACAAGTCAACACAACTGGTGGGCTCTTTCACCATCCTAGGCAGTTCACCAAGAGGGAGATCGAAGCTCGCCTCAAGGCGCAGGGTGACTTCAGGACGTGGACGACGAAAGACATGTACAAGCCGTTCCCGACGCCCTCTAAGGAGAAGGATACTTGACCGAGAGAGCGTGTGTATCGGTGGACACATGTAGTGTGTGTGTCGAAAAACGTAACTTATCTTGCCTAGCTTGAAACTGTCGTTGTTATTGTGTCGTGTAATAACCATGGTCGTTGTTATTGTTTCGGACATGTTGTCGTGTTTATTTCATTGTCATCGATGCATTATTTTAAGTTTATGAATGTGTTGCTCTAATATTTGTCAACATATATATTTGCATGATGTACTAATATGCCTTGTCAATAGAGATGTCGACGTATGTTGTTTACAAGGGTCGGGTTCCAGCTGTGTACGAGGAGTGGATGGACTGCCACCAACGAGTGGACAAGTTCAGCGGCAATAGCTACAAGGGATACGCGACTAGAGAGGAGGCGGTGGCCAAGTAGAGGAGACACGTATGGAAGATGAACCGGACAAAGATCTTGATGTCGATCCTCCTCACCGGCATCGCGGTTACGATGTACTATATATTCTGTTTTAAGGTAGTAGGTGGTGACAACATCACGCGGTTGTAATTAAGTTATGTGAGTGAGATGAACACTTGTGAAATGTACACTTGTACACACTTATTTGGTTCTAATATGTGTCTAATATGTGATTGATGAACACTTGTGAACATTTGTGTTTGTTGATAAATTATATGTGAACTGGAACATTTGTACTGCTGTGTGGAGCTTTTCTATGTATTTCTGTCAAATTTAGGTGTATTTCTTGTAATATACCTGTATTTGTATTGAATTGTGAAAATTTCGAAATTCTGAAAAAAGGATTCTGTGAAGCATATGGCATATGCGCCACAGAATCTGGGACATAATCCTGTGGCGCATATGGCATATGCGCCACAGAATGTTGAGAATTCTGTGGCGCATATGCCATATGCGCCACAGAATGTTGAGAATTCTATGGTGCATATGGCATATGCGCCACAGAATTTAAATTTTAGTGGCGAGGATTTAGTGGCAACACCCATATGCGCTACAGAATTCTAATTTGGTGCGCCACTGGTAGTGTTTTTCCTAGTAGTGCAAAGTACTTGTAAACCCTAACTGGTTGTATATATAAAGCCACCAATGGCACCCCAAGGGATACGTGATATTAGATCTAGTCTCCCTCCGTCTACGGCGGTTCACTTGTAAACCAATCTATGATCATATACTGGATTGACATCAGGACGTAGAGATCCTCCATCAAGGAGACGTGAACCTAGGTACATCGTATGCCAATCTCGTTCTCGGATTCTCCTACGTCTCCTTGCTCCCTCTATATAAGCTACCCTCAGTAGCATCTGTCATGAAATATCATAACAATTGGCGCCCATCGTGGGGTAAGCTGTGCTTGGAGACGATAATCTGGGCGGGATCACTCGCTATCAACGCCGACCAGATCACCTCGAGCTGGGTCCAGCGCTGGCCAACGCGACGTCGGCTTTACCTCGCGCAGCAGCTGAGTTTTAATCCCATCTTATTTCACATTTACTACTTTTCTATTTGATTATTTAATTTGCACCTGATGCCCTGCATATGAGCTGTTGCCACGTACGATTGTTTGGAGAATCTAATCCATCCTTAATGCGAAACCGGATTGGAACACGCCTCCGTATACGAACTTCTCAGCTACAATCGTACAAGTGATTTCCAAGTATGCCAGTAACGTCCGCCGTTGTACGATCCGATCGCGGATCACCAAAACATACTGAAGTGGCGACGATTACAAACGTCTTCATCATGTCAGCAAGCAACGATGTGAAGCCATCAAAAAACAAAACGCACGTGACCCGTGACTCATGGATACTCTATTTTTCCCATTCAATCTCGTACATCTCGTTCATGGATTATTATCTAAATCAATTATTTTATTTGAGTCTAGCCCATTGCACCTTGTTTTGGCATACATGCATCACACAGTGTAAATCGGATCATGGATATGAGATGGAAGGTTATCCCGGAGGAAGGAATCAGCTCCCGGATCACTATGCACACGCATACATGCTCGATGGTAGCCAATGCATGGTTCGACTCGTCACGCCCGTCGACGAGAAACTTCCAAGGTCGTTGACTCGCAATGTTCGAGAATTCGTCTGCCGCGAACTCGTCCAGCGCGTACTCATCATGCTCCGAAATTCGCCTAAACACGAACACGCTTAAACGCGGACTCGCTAGGCTCGGGGACTCGCCTGCCGCGGGTTGGCCACAATCGTAGACTCGCCGTCATCGACTCGCCATGCTCGAGGACTCGACGCCGTGAGCTCGACACGGTCGCGAATTCATCACTTTGCGTGACTCGTCCACCATGAACTCGCCATGCTAACAACTAAGTTTCTTTACACTCGTATATGCTTTGAGTCCAAAACTTATCATCTTCATTCATTCTTCAAAGCCGACCATGCAGTCGCATATGACCCTTTTCAGGGACTAAAATCATACTTGGGATCGGTTTCAGTTTGTCTGCTGTTTATTCGCGTCCGTCGAAGTAGTGAGGTTGGGTACCAAGAGGCCGACCGTGTCTCCGGGTTCAATAGTCTCGCATCGCGTCCCTTTTACCCAGCAAGCGTTTGACGCTGGAGGTCTGCCTACTCATGAAAAGACATGCATAAACCTTACATACTGCCCATCGAGTCACATAACAAAAGTGCATTTTCTTCAACATCTACAATTTGCACGTCTTACAAATGTTCAATATATTTCATAAATACACCTTATTGCAGTCGTACTTTTTCCTTCTTCTCAGCAAAACGGTGTCTTTATCGCCACTCGTCGCGCTCGGGGACTCGGCGCTCGCCGGTCGCTCGACCTCGCCGCTCACTGTGCTCAGGGACTCTGCATTCACCGGTCGCCCGACGTCGCCACCTCGCTGCACTCGGGAACTTGGCGCTCGTCGGTCGCTCGACCTCGCCGCTCACTGCGCTCGGGGACTCGGCGCTCGCCTGTCGCTCGACCTCGCCACGCTCCATGCTCGGCAGCAACCACTACTATTTTTAGAATATGCATCTCTAAAGAGGCTCAAGTCGCCTTTACAAACCAACTCCTGCCTCGGGGACTACTCCTGGGCATACTGTGTGTGCGCGTGGTTCCACGACCATGGTTCCACATACTCGGGGACTCGCCCTCGTGTACTCAACATGCTCGGGGACTCGCCGTCGCGGACTCTCCCTCGTCAACATGCTCGGGGACTCGCTGTCGTGGACACGCCCTCGTCAACATGCTTGGGGACTTGCCGCCGTGGACTCACCCTCACGTACTCAACACGCTCAGGGACTCGCCACCGCAGACTTGCCCTCGCGTATTCAACTCGCTCAGGGACTCGCCACCGCAGACTCGCCCTCGCGTACTCAACGCGCTCGGGGACTCGCCACCATGGACTCGCCCTCGCATACTCAACGCGCTCGGGGAGTCGGCACGCTACAGATAGCGCCACTCGCCGGTCGCCCAACCTCGCAACTTGATGTGCTTGCGGAATCGGCGCTCGCCGGTCGCTCGACCTCGCCACTCACCACGCTCGTGGACTTGGCACACTCCACGTTCGGGAACTCGCCCCAACTGGCGGCTTCACCGACACCCTGCATCTTTCGCCAACTTGCCATCACCGACTGGCTCACATCAACCGTCTCCCGCTTTACGGTTCTTTTCTCGTTTCAGGAGCTCTTCGCCGATTTGCCATGACCCATCGTCAAGACTCTTCACGCCCGGCCTCTAGCGCGCGTCGAATCGACAACGCGCTCGGGGACTACTGATGGAGGAATACCAATCGCGTCCCGCCTCTTCTTTCTCCCTGAAAGGTGAATGACGAGGAGGAAGAGATTGAAGATTTCCTTGACTCCCCGACAACGACACCAGAAAACATCTTGATGGCTCAAATCACCATAGAGCTTCGTTGGGATACCCCAAGAGGAAGGTGTGAAGAGTGATGGGGGAATACCAATCGGGGTATACCCATGAAGCGGAGTCGCCATCTGGATCGCCAATCCTAGACCGGATCGACTCGCTGGATATGGCGACTGGTGCATACTGGACCCAAGAGACTGACGTCGACTGAAGGCCCAATATAGCGACTCCAATAGAAAGCCCACCAAAGTACTTGTAAACCCTAAATGGTTGTATATATAAAGCCACCAAGGGAACCCCCAAGGGGTACGTGATATTAGATCTAGTCTCCCTTCGCCTACGGCGGCTCACTTATAAACCAATCTATGATCATATACTGGATTGTCAGCAGAACGTAGCGATCATCCATCGAAGGGACGTGAAGCTGGGTACATCATGTGCCAATCTCGCTCCCGGATTATCCTACGTCGCCTTGCTCCCTCTACGTAAGCTACCCCAAGTAGCATCTATCGTGCAATACCACGACAAAGAGCACAACAGTAAGTTTCCCCTCAGTTATGAAACCAAGGTTATCAAATCGGTAGGAGTAAGAAAACAACTCCAAGGTGTTGCTAACAATTTGGAACCTGCACAACACAAACTCAAATTTTTGCCCCAACTTACAGTGAGGTTGTCAATCTCACCGGTTTGCTGAAAACAAAGGATTCAACGTATAGGGTGGAAGATAATAGTTGCTTGTAGAAAGTAAACTGTATCTATGGATGACGTATCAATGATAAAGATTTGACTGGGGTCCATACTTCATTAGAGGTGTTCTCCTTAAGATAGGTAACATACTGGGTGAACAAATTACAGCGAGGCAATTGACAGATTGAGGAAGCATAACAATGCAAATACGAGACATCTTGACTCCTATGATATTTGATTGGGCATTACACCAATATACATAAAATGTAATCCAACTACATCTATGACTAATAATCCACCTTCATGTTATTATCCGAACCCCCTCCAGTATTAAGTTGAAAGCAACGGATAATTGCATTAAACAATGTGTGTAAAGTAAACAATACAATTGTTCTAGAACAAAAGATTGATGTTTTCTCCCTAGTAGCAACAACACATCTACACCTTAGAGATTTCTATCACTTCCCCAGATTACTAGAGGCATGAATCCACTATCGAGCATAAATACTCCCTCTTGGAGTCACAAGCATCTACTTGGCCAAGATAGCTACTAGCAATAGAGAGCATGCAAGATCGCAAATAACACAGGCATGATAGAATCAATAATAAATCTGACATAGTATCTCAATATCCATCGGATCCCCGCAAACACAACATGTATGATTACAAATAGATAATCTTGATCATGAACGGAGCTCACAATATCTAAACATGATAGCACATCGGAGGAGAAACAACCATCTAGCTACTGTATGGACCCATAGTCCAAGGGTAAACTAATCACGCATCATACCGGTGGCTAGCATAGTGATGAAGAAGGCCTCTGGGATGACCTCTCCCCTCCGACAGGGTGCGAGGAAGAGCTTCAGATCATCCCCGATCTAGGAACGATGGTGGCGGTGGCTACGAACTGTTTCGTGGAGATTTGATCGGGTACTTAGGGTTTCTACATCGAGGTGCTTTTATAGGCGAGAGGGCAAGGTCGATGGCCGGCCAGGAGGCCCACACCTGGTGGCGGCGCGCCCTCCCATGGTTCACACGGCCCTAGAGTGTGGCCACCTAGTGGCCCCCCTTTGTCTGCCCTTTGGACTCCGTCTTCTCTCCGGTAAAATATTGACTTTGGCTTTTGTCCCGTCCAATTTTAAGAATATTTCCTTACTAGATTTGCTAAAACCAAAAACATCAGAAAACAGACAACTGGCATTGCGACATCTTGTTAATTGGTTAGTCCCAGAAAATGTATAAAAATACCTCAAAGTATAGACAAAACATAGCAAAGTTGATACTAAACAAGCATGGAGCATCAAAAATTATAATTTTTTTTACGACATATCAACAAGCTAAACACAAAAGATATGCTTTTATGCAGAAATTTGAAATTAATGGATGATCATGATTGTTTCATTTTTTTTGGCACATGCAAGAGAGGATGGGAAACATCTTTTTTTCCAATGCTTGTTCAACACCAGGATCCGGAACTATTTGCAAGTGGATTGGAGTGATGTTAGTATTCTAGAGGCATTTAAACATGCTGGCATGAGGTTTACTGGTCCATGTTTTACATAAATAATTACTTTAGCCTGTTGGAACATTTGGAAATAGAGAAATGGACTAGTTTTCAAAAATGAAATACCCACATTCAGGGGTTGGAAGATTAGTTCCGTATATGATTTAACCCTGCTTAAGCATAGGTTAAATAAGAAGGTTAGGTTCTGGCCTAGGGCCATGTACATATTTCCCCCTTTTTTGGCCCCGTAATTATATGTAAATACTTGCTCTGTTTGGTTTCTATTTTAATAAAGGGATGTGGTGGACTCACCTACAGTAGAATTTTTTTAAAAAAGTTCAATCATAACATAAAGGAACACAATTTTTAACATCAAATAAAAAGGAAGATGTCATGTTATTTCCTCTCATGTAAAACAAGTGTTGTAAAATATTTAGGAAGATACCACAAATTCAAGAAAGAACTTTAAAGTCAAAAGGGAACATGTTAAAATAACAATCCACCATAATTTGGGAAAGTCCTTTTATTCCCTCTCTTAAATAAGTCAAGCATGGTTGGATGAACATTTTTAAATGCCACTATATAATTCCAATGGTTGAAAGAAAATGATATCAAGTTGGATAGCCATTTTAATCCACTCATATATTAATGTCTTTAAATCATGGTTGAGAAGGTTCAAACAAGTTCTGAAAAGTTTATTTTCACTCAAAATTTCAACAAAGTCAAACAATCAACAAAGCATATTTTATTTATTTCACATTCCAAAATTTTCTAAATTTTGGGATGTGACAGTACCTTGGGAGCTTCCTATTTTTATTTATAGCACCACTTTGTGCTTATCATATTTTTCTTCTTGGTATTTTGTTTGGTGTAAATAATATCGAAGGAGTGAGGATGGCATTGTTTGTGCATATTGTGTTCTAATAAAATGACAGCGTAATGAGATCAGGGGTTCCTCGCATTGCACTGTGGCGTGTGGGCCAGGACCCATCGGTCAGAGGCTCAGCAGACGTGTGGCCTGGCCGAAAAAGACGTCGACAAGATACGAGCACAGTGTGCTCGGCAAAGGTATGGTTTTGATGTGATGAAGTCTATGGAGACTAAGTGACAGCTGTGGTGTAGGTACCTATGGGAAAGACAAGCACTACGACATGAGCTTCTATCTGCCAGCCAGGCGCAGACAAGGAGGAAAAGACGACGGTTTAGGCGAGGCGGTCTGGCCTCTTCTTTTGGGGGCTGCCCCGGAAGGAGGGTAAGGGCCCGATCAAGGGCAACGAGGCTAGGGAGTGGCCTCAACTACACCATGGAAGGACCATGGGAACACCTCTCTTGGGCCAGGCGCAGCCTGGGAACCAGAGTCAACTGAGCCTGACAGGCACGTCAGGCCCAGCCTTCGGAACTGGTGATGCACTAGTGCTGCTAGACATCATCATGGCGTTGCGGCCCAGTGCAACACGCCACCGACAAGAGTGACATCTCGGAGCCTAAGATGTCACTCGACCATCAAACACACCTGTGCACCTCCCTTGCCCATCTATTGGCCATAGGCATTTCCCGCCTGCCTAAACACCGCGTGGCACGCCGTGATTGCGCCCGGGAACGCCCTTGGGGGTGTCCCGCACTAGCCTTTCTAGTTACCCCTTGGAGTATAAAAGGAGGCACTGGGCCGTTGAGTGAGGAGGAGGGGAGATTGTCTCGGAAGCTCAAAGGGTCGAGAGAAGAGGGAGGTTTGAGAGGCTGGAAAGGAGAGATACGGTTTGCTAGAGAGATGGAGAACCTTTCTCCATGCCAGAGAAGAGAAACAAAGAGGAAGCACGGGGAGTGTAGAAGCTAAGCTAGAAAGAGGATCCCTGGAATGAGAGAGATCACCATCCTGTACTTTGATCTATCCCAGATAATCCACCAAAGCCGGACGTAGGGTTGTTAGTCAAAGGGAGGCCCGAACCTAGGTAAAAAAATGACCGTGTGTGTGCTCGAATCAGCGGGTTAATTCATCGCCGTTGAGGTCGAAACGCCTTCGTGCCCACTATCGAACAAATAGGGGGTGTCGAGCATCCCCGGTGTCCGTGTTGGCGAGACGCGACATAAAAATTATGATTTGTGCATAAAGCTTGGGGAGCCTCCTCATATTATTTATAACTCTCTTTTCTATCTTATCATAATATATTTATTTCATTTGGTATCATTCTTGTGTGAAGTGGTCCTTTGGGGTTTTTATTGCTTGATTCATTCGTTGATGCTTATTCACCTTATTATATTTTGCAATCTTTTGATCCTCAATATAGTTTGATTCCCTCCAAGTATTCATCATTGGATACATGCATTTTATTCCACTCATACTATGATAAATGTACAAATGTTGGAGGAATTCTCACTCTATTGGCCGTCTAGAGCTTTTCACCCATTTTGGCAATCGATGCCGATGGGGGAGAAGTTTTGGAGGATTTTAGGGAAGTTGGTTTTATGCTTTTAGTTTGTTCTTAAGCATTTGCCTCTCATTCTGTTGCATCTTTGTTGTTGCTTTGCATGTTCAATATATAGAGGCAACTCCACCAATGGTAATGGTTGGCAATATATGCAATGAAATTTAAGTTCTTCACACGTGCATATATTGAGGGGGAGCATTCTCTATATATTATGGGCATACCAACATCACATACTTGTGTAGTATTTGAAGTTGTCACAACCATTTTTGTTTGTTAAATTAATTATATAAACCCTCTCAAAGGGATTGCCATCAATTACCAAAATGGGAATGCTTGAAATAACATGTGTGCCCCCATGTGTGGTTTTGCTAATTAATGACAATCTTTATGGACTTATGTGTGCATTGAGTTTTACTTGTAGGATTTGTCCATAGGAAATTCTTCAACCATATGTTGGATTCAAAATTTAAAGAAGAAGAAAATGAATAAGATAAAGTGGAAACCATGATATTCATGGAGTGATCCAAAGATTGGTCGTGACAGAGTTGAGCCTATGGAAAGTGTGTCTTGAATAACAAGATGTTGTGATATCTCATGTATACCTTCAAGACAGCAACATAATAAAGAAAGAAGAAACAAAGTGTAGGTTTAAGATGTTCCATATTGAAGAGATCATATGCTTGAAGATTTACATCCTTATGGTGATCATGGATATGTGAGGATATTCCTAAAAGATAGGCTCTTCCATAGTGGATTATGGGGGTGAAAATTCCAAATCTTCAGCAAGCTAGCGCAATTGAGAAAGGTGCTCCATCTTGAGGTGTATCGTCATCATCAAGATCAAGTGGATTATGCACAAGGAAAATGTATGATCTTGATAGGGTTTTCTTTCTTACCAGTATCGTGGTGTTAGTTGGGGAGACTGGTTTATAGGATAGATAACCGTACTATCAAGAGGGGCTCTAGAGTGAGGAACTTGATTATATCCCTCGGTGAGAGCTTAAACCTTTGCATACTTTGCATCATATTTGGTTATTATACATGAGAGGATTTAGATCTTGTGTCAATATCCATGACAAGCTTAAGTTCATCGAAAACAGAATTCATATGCATTCTCTATTGTGTTTTCGATATTGGAGGTTTAACGATTTGTATTTTATAGGTAGGTTAAACATTTCATCATTTGGTTCTATATTCCTTTGCTGGACTATGATGCTTCTCTACATCATCTTGTAGATCTCGTTACTATCTTCAAAACTAGCCCAAGATCATCAAAATCGGAGTCTGGATGCAAAAATTATGTTCGTTTCAGTTTTGTTGTTTCTATCAGTTGTGCCTGGGGCGGAATGTGTGTAACATCCCAATTTCAGCAACCCTGATGTTTTGTCAAAAAGGCAAAAATCAGGGGGAACAAAAAAAATCTTATTAAGAGTTGCAATGTTTGCTTACTTGTTTGCTTGTGTTCATGCAATTATTTGTGTATTAAACAATATACTCCTTACCTCAAGCTAGGCTTAATGGTAACCTTAGAGGTAGTTGGCTAAGTATGACAAGATGAATTGCTTTGATCTGTTGTCTGATGAATTGCCTTGATCTGCTGATTGTCTTATGTGCTTAGAAACTAGAGTGAGCTAATATTTTAGCTCATCCATTAGGAATAGATCAATGTTGAGATCCCCAAATCTTGAACCAAACATCCTAATCTAGATCTATCCTAAGTCACTCAAGTGAGCCTCTAATCTACTTACCCAGATCAATCCTAAGCTAATCCTTTATATTAGCATCCAACTCATTAAATACCTAATATAATCATGAATCCACTCCACACAATCTACCCTTCAATATCATCCCCTTGATGATAAGAATGAACCCTTGTATCCTTCCCTCTTTCATGATAGTCCAAATCCACAAATCTGCCAAATTTAGCCAAGTCTCTAATCTTTAACTAGATTCAATCTTTGGATCTCCACCCACTCCAATTGGTGTGCATTCTTGCGAATGTACTTGAACCATCTTGTAGTTCACCAGTAGTACTACCCAATACCACTCTTTCTCTTGGCTAAACCATTCTGGTATCCACTCATCCACGATGGTTTTGTAGTCAAGATAATAATCTTTTCTGCAAATATTATCATCTTGCATACTATGGCATAAGATCACACCTATATGCCATCTTGATTGGTCGTTCTCCTCTCCAGCGACCATGACACCTCTGGTCGTGCTCCATTGTAGCAAACCACTGTAGCCTCCTTGACCCCTTGTCTCATGTGCTTGGAAGTGAGAGAGAGGACACTTTCTTGTAACAACACTTGACCAAGTCCACACCAGCAGCTACCACTCCTCCTCCCTGGAATAAACCAGACCAAAACCACCTCGCACCCCTCTCCACACGCCCGCAGCAAATACCAGCCCTTATTTTACCCTCTACCTTGCTCTCCATAGGCCATGTCCACCATACACCACTCCCTCTTTGTTTACAAGGCAAGAAGCTACCCCATCTCTCTCCCTTTGGCTCATTTGCCCCCTTCCCTCTCCCCTGTACTCCTCCAATCCCTCTCCCTTGCGCTGCCAAGCCCGAGAGAGGAAGAACTCAAGCCTTCGGCCATGGCAAAGATCTGATCATAGCTCACTCTCCCCTCCACTTCTCCTTCTACATGCGACCCACCCGTGCTCCCCTACCCCTAATCTACCATCCCCGAGTTCCTCATCCCCTCCCTTTCTCTGCATCACTTAGGAAAGGGAGGAATCGGCGCTTCGACCATTCTTAAGGAAACTAGCTTGGAATCTCCTCTCTGGCTCCTTTCACTCTACATGTCCCCTTGCGGAAACCACCTCGACCACCCCTGACTAAGCCCGCCCTCTTCCCTGTTTTTGCATGCCCCAGGTGCAGGCTCCGGCGAGCTCCCGAGCGCTGTTCTTGGTCTTCTTCGCGCGAAGCCGTCCTAATGCGGAAACTATCAATGCAACCCCTCGCCATGGTGATCTTCGTGGACCGCATCGCCCTGCAGCCTCGGGTCCACCTCCCTGTGCCCCCAAGTGAGATACCGAGACCTCCTGTTGTCGCCTAGGGTTCCAACAAGGTGGCTCCACGCTGAAGGTTGACGAAGCACCGCTGACGTCGGATCCCCTTTGTCCCAACGACCCAGATCTATGGATACCGATTCGTGCCCCCTCACCCACTGATGGCTGGGCCCTACTGCGCGGCTGTTTGAGAGAATCTCTCGCCCGCGGAGATGCCTTGCTGGGCTGGCCCAGCCACTCTGCCGAGAGGATCACTCAGATCCAGCCCAGAAACCCCCCTTCCTTTTATCTATTTTATAGATCTGTAATTAAGCATGATAGTTTAAATGCAAATAAAAATGGGAAATGCCTTATTTGTTCTAGATCTAAATTCATATAGGTTCACACATGTTTTTCACAACATGCAAAACTTGGTTCAAGCCAAAAGAGTAAACACATTTTTACTAGTATTTTAAATACTAAGAAGTGTCTATTTCACTAATAAATTCATAAAAAATATCTATAAACCCAAATTACTTGAACCAAAGCTATACTGAAAGGTATCCTAGATACCTTACTATTTACCTTGGCCCTACCTTATTTTGCTTCCTAATCTGCCAGTAGCAAAAACAACTAAAAGAGGACATTTATGAATTTAGGAACTTCTCTAGGTCAAACCAAAATGGGTATTGACCTAATTCCAACTCTCAGTACACTTGAATACCAATATCTATCAAACCTCGCGAGATCATAATTTATTGAAAGCTGGTTGATTTATTCGTAATTAATCTTTTATGTGCATGGTTGATTCACTAATAAATTAACCATAGTAGTTCTATAGATCCAAAAATTGTGATTCCAATTTCTACAGAAAGATGTTCAAAATACCTAAGATGTGTCTTTGTAATCACATTGAAATCTCTTGTAGATTTTATCTAGTTAAAAGGATAAAAACCCTCTAGTACTGACTTTGGGATTTTCCCAAGGGAATTCTGGTAAATTTTTTGTTATGATTACAACTCTCAGTAATTTATTCCATCAAAAACTACTTAAACATCCAAGGAAATAATTTTTGGAACTCTAGAAATTTTCTGGTGATTTATTTCCTAAAACTAGAGTTTCCTTCACTAGAAAATTCTTTATAAATAAATTGTAATTGATAAAATAGTGAAACCACTTTTGTTGGTTTCATTTTATCAATACCTCTCTGGTGATATCATTTTTGTATGTTTGTATCATCTAGAAAGTGACCTTGGTCTAAAAACACTCTCCTACCTAATTTATAGACTATAAAACACCTAAGGATTTCCTTCAAATGTGACAAGCCATTTACCAGTCTTATCAAACCAATCATCCAGCACCATTTTGTTTTCTATATGTATTAGTGCTTGTTTGTCTTGTATTGATTGGTGTTCAGTTTTCATGCATGTTTGCTCGATAACGGAGGTAGTTGCAATTGTGTGACGTCGAGAAGAAGGAAGCAGCGGATTATTATCTTATTTATCTATATTGGGTATTATGGTATTCTAAGAGGAAATCCAAGAACATATTGCCATATTGCTGATCATCAGGCTAGCCACCTCTTGCTCATCAGCCTTGGTCCTACTATTTTCCTTATGCATGTTTTAATTACCTGTTTTTGTCAATTGCATGGTTTTACTGGCTAGGTTTTATATATTGGAAGTTTGGCTCCTCCAAACCCCTGCCACTTTGGTACCACTAGGTACACACCTTGATGACACCTACTTGTCCTTTGTATTGTATGTTGTGTATAATACCACGGCCCCTTTGAGACCCCATTATAGCCTAAACAAAAGTATAAGATGGGAAGACCCCGGAGAAAGAGTTTTATAAAAATATTTTATGAGAAAACCTTGGCAAGGTTTGACCTTACAAGAGATTTTGAGAATGAAGAAGGTTTTTTTTTACAAAAAGGTGGGACAAAGTACAAAGGAAAAAGATTTACAAAAAGGAACCTGGTTCTTTGCAATTTTGCCAGAACAGTTAATCTGTGCAACCACATTACCCTGAAGTGGGATGGGGCTTAACCCAAAAGTTGGTTCACTTCGGTATGGGTATCCGCACAAATACTTATAAGGGATCATCTCCCTCTAATTCCGTGCTTCCTTTATGAAAAGGGTCAACTGCGAGGCGGTCACCTAGAGGAAGCAGCCTCATCCATGTGAGTGACCGAGCGATACTATGAGCCTCTCATTGAAAGTGCCGGCTCTGAAGGAGCTGGGTTGCTCTCCAGTTGGTCCGTGGATCCCGACGTCTCGGTGTTGAGGGGAACAACTCATAGGGTAGGGCCCGAGTCGGAGTGGACTTTCCAAAGGTTTTGTTTGATTATTCGAGACCCACATACCTTCGTTTGACAACCCGGGGGTGATCTTGAGGAAGTGTAAATCTATTCGAATATCCGAGTCCTCGGTCATGGACGGTTGGGAAGGTTGCTGTAGAGCAGTTCTAGATTTGTTTTCAAAATGAATTTTGAAAAACTAAGTGTTTTCTAAAACCTAGTGGTCCGAGGGACACTAGAGAAGGAAAAGAATAACCCGGCCAGTTGTGGACCTTGGAGATCAAATAAGGTGACCCAATCCTAGTGTTTCCTAAAACTTTTCAAAAAGGTTTCCAAAATGTTTTATAAAAGTTTCCAACAATCTTGTCGATGTTACATCTACAAGATAAACTATCTTAGAAAAGAACCACTTTTGGAGCCATCCTACTATCATAGCCATACTGCATATCTTCTTGTTATTAATATTATCTTAGGGTGGTTTCCGAGTATATTCGAAGTACTCACCGGTATTTTCCCAGGCTATTTACATGGCTAGATTCCCTGGAGATTCCCTGGCTACTCCTTGTTATTAATATTATCTTAGGGTGGATTCCTTATTATTAATATTATCTTAGGAGATGCTGACGTCTATCCGAGTTAGGACGTCTCCCAGTCAGTTGCCTGTATGTTAAGGCATGACATGGGCTCTGTGCTTGAAGACTTACGCTATTAATGTTGTAATCGCCATAATGGAAATAATGTAATTTTTGTAATTGCTACTTATGGATGATGTAATGGACTAGTCGGTTATGCTCACGACTCACTGATCATGGGAATGTGAAATGCAAGAATAACGGGGATTCTCGGACCATAAATCAAGGGTCCCACAATGTCCGGAGTGAGAATGTCGGACACTTCGTTGTCGCATATAAATCTTAGATTTCATTCATGTGGTTGCCATTCTGTGGTCCATATCGGAAACCACCCAGAATTTGGCCAGAATGTCCGGCCCGTGCGCTTTAGAGCTGTAAGAGTTGGATTTTGGAGGAGCTATATAAGGGTCCCTCCTTCCCCAATGGTTACCTACCTATTTTTGCAAGTTATCCTGTAACATCCCAAAAATATTAATCAAGATTATCAAATTGCAATCATCCAAATTTAGGGTTAACAAAAACTTTTGTTAATTAAAATCAATATGAATGCATGTGTGTATGTCATAAATGCATGAATGCTTGTATGGACTTGTTTGATTGTTATGAATGGCAAGAATTGGTTTAAATATGAAAACAACATCATTTAAATCATTTTTCAAGCAGAATAAAATAAAGAGAAATTCAAAAATAAGATATATAAGCAAATGGTCACTTTTGCCAATCTTGCTAACTAGACCACTTTGACTATTTCTAGTCCAAGATTTCTAACAGAAACAAATCCAATTCTTTTTACCCCTTGCTAGACCAAGTAAAGGTGAACCCAATCCCACCTTGCAAACCCACAAAAATATTTTACAAATATATGCCAAGGACAATTAAAAATTTAATCTAATTTATATGGCAAGATCACCATTTCTCAAAACCCAACCAAATCAGTTCAGCTTGACAAATCCAAGCAGCCATATACTCTGAAGTATGTGCCCAATACACTCACCAAGTTTCATCCAAAAATTCAAATATGAATTTCTTTCGGCCATTTTGTCAAACACCTTGCAAACACAAATAAACCCTGGCCTAACTACGCTGTTGTGAGCAGTGATCTTCGACCATTTGGTCCCCTCTTAACTCTCTTGTCTCTCCTGAGCCCAACCAATCCCCTAGACCAAACCCTTCTTAGCCATGGGAACAGTGGAGCGCCGCCCATTTTTGGTCATCACTGGCCGACAGTGGACAGCACGCCAGGAGCATCGCCGTCCTCGCCCACAACACGCACCAGACACGCCACACTTCATCGCCACCCCCTATCCCAGCCTCGACCGCAGAAGAGCCCTAGACCACCCTAGCACCGCCGCTCCCTATACCTCTGTGCCATGTCCAGAGCGTACCAGCTCGCCGTAGCCGACCGCTTCGCACAGACGATGCCTCGCCCTCGCCGCGCACACGCACACGCACCATGACTACAGCAACCCCGCAGACACCCCTGTTCGAGACGCGTGACCCGCAGCTATCGCACGCCGTAGCAAACATCTCTGCATCCGCGTAGAGCGTCGGATGCTCTCGACCAAACCCACCGCCCCACACCTCGTCTTTAAGCTAGAAATGACTGCCAGGAGACCGTGCACCGTCCCCTAGCCTCAGCCACGCCGATAGCCGCCTGTACCGTCGCCTCTGACAACCACTGCCCATGTCGTGTTGCCCCTCTCACTCGCCTACAGAAGGAGGCCTCCCCAGCTCGATTCCTCCACACCATCTCACTCCCCACCTCTCACTGATCCTTCCGACTTGTTCCCGGAGCAAGGCGAGCTCTCTCTCGCCGGAATTTGGCCGGAGCCCGCCGCTGCTAGAGGAGAAGGGCGCCGCCGATTGGAGCCACCCCAGGAGAAGTCGCCAGTACCAGGTGAACCGCCGTTGTCGACAACCTCATCCGCCCCCCTCGCCGACCATCGCTTGAGCCTCGGTGAGCCTCCCCAGACCCGTACTGGCAGCGTTAGGATTAGTTCCTCGCCGGAGTAGCTTGTCGTCGACGATGACCCACATCCAGGAACCCACCATATCCCAAAATATCGCCCTAACCCGTCTACAGGATTTTCCCCAAGAAACAATAGACCCCTGATGACCCGTCCGAACTATCCCAAACGCTGAGGAGGAAACCACAACAACAACCCTGGCAACTCCAACAACTTCAATCGTGCACCGCACAATGTCAACAACCCCACCAACACCAATACTGCACCGAGGACTGGAAGCAATGTCGTGCCTGTTGCAGTAAAAGACAAGTCTCAGGTGACTTGTTATGAATGCGGAACCAAGGGTCACAACTCCAATGAGTGCCCCAAGAATCTTGCAGCAGCCCGCAATGTGAATGCCCTAGCTCAGCAGCAGCGTCGTGTTCAGCCTGAAAGGAGATGAATGCTGAAGAAGCCCAGGAAGCGCCAGATGTCGTGTTGGGTATGTTTTCTGTTAACTCAGTACTTGCAAGAGTGTTGTTTGATTCTGGAGCATCGCACTCGTTTATTACAAAAGAATTTGCATGCACTAGTAAGATTCAACCAACAAAGTTGAAGCATGTTATGATAGTTCAAATACCTGGTTCAACCACCAAAGCTAGACAAGTTTGCAAGGCCGTACCTATCAGAATCCATGGCATAGATTTTTATGCTAATCTAATAGTACTTGGAACCAAAGGTTTGGAAGTAGTACTAGAAATGTATTGGATGTCGAAACATAAAGGATTAATCGACTGTGCCAAGAAAGCCATAACCATGAACAGTATCACTGGAGTATCAGTAGAGCATGTATCTGAGACCTTGCCCCGTTAATTCAAGTGCAACAAGAGTCTAGACCAACCAACCATTGACCAAGTCAGAGTAGTCTGTGAATACCCCGACGTATTCCCAGATGTATTGCCCGGTATGCCCCCAGATCGGGATATCGATTTTATCATTGAACTAATCCCTGGAACCAGACCCATAGCTCAGAGACCTTATAGTATGAACCCCTCTGAACTAGTGGAGCTGAAGAAGCAACTAGATGCTATGCTGGAGATAGGCCTGATTCAACCAAGTGCGTCGCCATGGAGATCACCTGTCTTGTTCGTGGATAATAAATATGGAGGTAACCGTTTGTGCACGGATTATCGGAAGCTAAATGATGTCAACATTAAGAATAAGTATCCCATGTCGAAGATAGAAGATCTGTTTGACCAGTTGACCGGTGCCAAAGTGTTTTCTAAGATTGATCTTAGAACTGGTTATCATCAACTCAAGATGCGTGCAGAGGATATTCCGAAGACTGCCTTTACCACCAGATATGGATTGTATGAGTACACTGTCATGTCTTTTGGATTAACTAATGCCCCCGCTTATTGCATGAACCTCATGAATAAGATTTTTATGAACTTCCTGGATAAGTTTATCGTTGTTTTCATCGAAGACATTTTGATCTATTCCAAATTAAAAGAAGAACATGAGCTACACCTAAGAACCATCCTTGGAACCCTTAGGGAGCATTAGTTGTATGCCAAGTCTAGCAAATGTGAATTCTGGTTACAGGAAGTAGGATTCCTCGGACATATTGTGTCGGCCATAGGAATTGTTGTTCACCCTGCCAAGGTTAAGGATGTTGAAGAATGGCAAGCCCCAGCCACTCAAACCCAAGTTCATGCATTTGTCGGATTAGCGGGATATTACCACACGTTCGTAGAAGGATTTTTGAGCATCACAAGACCCATGAGCCATTTGTTGAAGAAAGTTAAGAAGTTTGAATGGACGGACAAATGTGAAGCAAGTTTTCAAGAGCTTAAGAAGAGATTGATCTCAGCCCCAATCTTGATCATGTCGGATATCATGAAGCCTTTTGATGTGTTTTGTGACGCATCCAAGATCGGTCTCGGATGTGTGCTAATGCAAGAAGGCAAAGTCATATCTTATTTATCCCGACAACTGAAGCAACATGAACAGAATTACCCTACCCATGACCTTGAACCAGCATCCGTAGTTTTAGCCTTGAAGACATGGCGGCATTACCTCTTGGGTAACCGTTGTGAGATTTATTCGGATCACAAGAGTCTGGAGTATATTTTCACCCAGAAGGAGCTGAATATGAGGCAAAGGAGATGGATAGATCTAATCAAGGACTATGATCTGGACATTCACTATCACCCCTGTAAAGCCAATGTGGTAGCATATGCCCTTAGCAGATTGCCATGTCGCTTGAATTCCATGATTATGAAGGAGCAACCAAGTTTGAACAAGGAGTTGGAAGATTTCAGAATGGAGCTAGTAAGTGATGGATTTTTGGCTAGCATATAACTTCAACCCACTTTGATCAGTCATATCAAGGAGGCACAGAAAGGAAATGCTAGTATCGACGGAATAAAACATCGTATCGGTACAGGGAAGGTACCCGGATTCACCGAAGATGGAGAAGGAGTTTTGTGGTACAAAGGACGTATCTGTGTACGAGCAGATTCTGAGTTGAAGCAAGCTATTTGAAAGAAGCCCATGATACTCTTTATTCTATCCACCCTGGAGGAACGAAGATGTATCAGGATTTGAAGGAGCAATTTGGTGGCATAAGATGAAGAGAGAAATCGAAAGCTACATAGCCAAGTTTGATATCTGTCAGAGAGTCAATGCGGGACATCAGAGACCCGCAGGACTGTTGCAACCATTGCAGATTCCGGAATGGAAATGGGATTCAGTTGGAATGGATTTTGTCACCGGTTTGCCTACATCTAGTAGGGGAAATGACTCTATTTGGGTCATAGTGGATAACCTGTCCAAAGTAGCACATTTCTTACTAGTCAAGACCATTTATCAATGTTCAAAGCTAGCAGAGTTGTACATTGCTAGAATAGTCAATTTACATGGAGTCCCCAAGAACACCATGTCAGATCGAGGAACATAGTTTACCTCGAGATTTTGGAAGAAAGTCCAAGAAGGATTAGGAACAAGACTAGATTTCAGCACAACTTATCATCCTTAGACTGATGGACAAACGGAGCGAGTAAATCAGATACTCGAAGATATGCTAAGAGACTGTGTGTTGGAATATGGATCTAAATGGGAAGACTTTGTGCCTTTCACAGAATTTTCATACAATAACAGTTACCAAGCCAGTTTGCAAATGTCCCCATTTGAATTCATGTATGGAAGGAAGTGTCATACCCCGTTGAATTGGTCGGAAGTAGGAGAGAGTCAGATTTTCGGACCCGACATCCTACCAGAAGTCGAAGAGAAAGTTCAAAAGATCTGTGAGCACCTCAAGACCCCCCAATCCATACAGAAGAGTTATGCTGACAAGAGACATCGAGACCTAGCCTTCAATATCAGAGATTTTGTGTATCTTAAAGTATCATCCTTGAAGGGAATGCAACGTTTCCAACTCAAAGGAAAGATAGCCCCTAGATATATCGGACTCTTCAAAATTTTGAATCGCCGAGGAGAAGTATCGTATCAACTGGAACTACTAGAGGAGATGTCAGCCGTTCATAATGTGTTTCATATCTTGCTACTTCGCAAATTTCTAGAAGTCCCGGAGAAGACCGAAGTTTTCAAGAATATTGATCACCGAACCATAGAGACCAACGATGACCTGACATATCAAGAAGTACCCATCCATATTTTGGAGGAAGCCTTCAGAACCACCTGGACCCGGAGTATCAAGTTTCTCAAGATCCAGTGGAGTAACCACACTGAAGAAAAAGCTACCTGGGAGCGAGAAGACTACATTAGGACGGAGTTTCCAGATCTCTTTAAATCCTAGTTTTATCTTTTTCTCAAATCTCGAGATAAGATTTTGTTTAAGGAAGGAAGGTTTGTAACATCCCAAAAATATTAATCAAGGTTATCAAATTCCAATCATCCAAATTTAGGGTTAACAAAAACTTTTGTTAATTAAAATCAATATGAATGCATGTGTGTGTGTGATGAATGCATGAATGCTTGTATGGACTTGTTTGATTGTTATGAATGGAAAGGATTGGTTTAAAGATGAAAACAACATCATCTAAATCATTTTTCAAGCAGAATCAAATAAAGAGAAATTCAAAAATAAGATATATAAGCAAATGGTCACTTTTGCCAATCTTGCTCACTAGACCACTTTGAGTGTTTCTAGTCCAAGATTTCTAATAGAAACAAATCCAATTCTTTTCACCCCTTGCTAGACCAAGTAAAGGTGAACCCAATCCCACCTTGCAAACCCATTGAAATATTTTGCAAATCTATGCCAAGGACAATTCAAATCTAAATCTAGTTCATATGGTAAGATCACCATTTCTCAAAACCCAACCAAATCAGTTCACCTTGACAAATCCAAGCAACCATATACTCTCAAGTATGTGCCCAGTACACTCACCAAGTTTCATCTAAAAATTCAAATATGAATTTCTTTCGGCCATTTTGTCAAACACCTTGCAGACACAAATAAACCCTGGCCTAACTACACTGTTGTGAGTAGTGATCTTCGACCATTTGGTCCCCTCTTAACTCTCTTGTCTCTCCTGAGCCTAGACAATCCCCCATACAAAACCCTTATTAGCCGTGAGCACAGTGGAGCGCCGCCCATTTTTGGTCGTCGGTGACCAATAGTGGACAGCACGCCAGGAGCATTGCCGCCCTCGCCCACGACACGCACCAAGCACGTCGCACTCCACCGCCACCCCCTGTCCCAGCCTCGACCGAAGAAGAGCCCTGGACCACCCTAGCACCGCCGCGCCCTATACCTCTGTGCCATGTCTAGAGCGCGCTAGCTCGCCATAGACGACCACTTCGCATAGACTGCGCCTCGCTCTCGCCGTGCACGCGCACACGCACCATGACCACAACAACCCCGCAAACACCCCCGTTCGCCGCCGCGCGACCCGCAGCTGTCGCACGTCGTCGCAAACACCTCTGCGTCACAGAGCATTGCACGCTCCCGACCAAACCCCACGACCCACACCTCGCCTTTAAGCTAGCAACGACCGCAAGGAGACCACGCACCGTCCCCTAGCCTCAGCCATGTCGATATCTGCCTGTACAATCGCCTCCGACGACCTCTACCCACACTGTGCTGCCTCTCTCGCTCGCCTAAAAAAAGAGGCCTCCCCAGCTCAATTCCTCCACACCATCTCACTGATCCTTCCCACTTCTTCCTGGAGCAAGGCGAGCTCTCGCTCACCAGAATTTGGCCGAATCCCACCGCTGCTGGAGGAGAACAGCGCCGTCGATTGTGGCCACCCACGAGAAGCCGACAGTACCAGGAGAACCGTCGTCGTCGACAACCTAATCCACCCCCATCGCCGACCATCGCCTAAGACCAGGTGAGCCGCCCTAGACCCCCACTGGCCGCATTATGGTTAGTTCCTTACTGGAGTAGCTCGTCGTCGATGACAACCCTCAGCCGTTGGATTAGAATTATATCGTAAGGCTCAGATTCATAGATACTGTTTTGTTTTGTTAGTTCCACTGACTAGTGGACCCCATCTGTCAGCAGCCCGTGCATGCGCTATGTGTAGTGGGCCGGCCCAACTAGCTCTCCCGCACAACCCAGTCATTTGAATTTAGATTTTTCTATTTAGTTTCAAACCTAGTTTAGACAGTAACTTTAAAAATCAATTCAGAGAGATTCACTGAACCAAATTGAATGAAACCAATTTTGTTGGAAAGGTATTAAAATTGTTAATCCAAGACCGTTAGATTCAAACCATTTGGAGTTATAGATCACCTATGGTAAAAATAACAAGGCAGAGACTTTTTTGCATTCGACCATTTTTTAAAATTTAACCATAAACGCTTTTGAGTTGATTCCAACTCTCAAAAATCACATTGATAAGACCTTTCTGAATATATAAATATCTAGGTTTAATGGCAGTAATAATGGACAAGTAATAAAAGAATGCCCCATAGGCATTTCTAGTCACTTTAATTAATTAAAATAATAAGGTTAAACATTATTAAATTGTGACACCACTTCAAAATCACATTCCCCAAGTATTAAAATATGTGGTGGTGACATGTGTCAACATGATCCCATATTTTAATTGGAGAATATTTAATCTTAAGTAGTTTTTCAATCAGTAGAAATTACTTTTCTAAAATAAAATAAATAAGACTAAGTCTTTAATTCATGTGATGATTGTGATGATGCTAGATCATCTAGTGTAAACCCTTATGTGCCAAATAGAAGTAGATAAGTATTGTTTGGTGATTATGTACTTCGTATTTATTTATAGACGCTAGTACTGACCAAGGATATGAAGAGGAAGGAGTCTACTACGAAGAGGAAGTAGAGGAGAACTTCAACCACTACACTGCTCAAGGCAAGCCATCCTAGCAAGCTAATACTTGCAACTGTGCAAGCTAGATAATTTATGCAATGCATTAGGCATGCTTTGATTAGACAACCTTGAGTATACTAAATCCCAGTTTTACTTGCAAGCTTTATTCTTTTATTTATTTATCAAAGATTTTTATTTATGTTTACTTAGTGACTTGTGAATTTTGGAAAGTGGTTAGAGGTATCATAAAGAGCATAAAACTTGGCCTAAGTTAGGTAGAACTAGATGTCATCCTGATGCATGATATTAGACTTAGATAAGTCACATTAATTACCACCCTCATTAGTTCTTACCCCCAACTTTAGTGGCTAGTGCTAAGCATAGAACTTGATCACCTTAGATGGGAATACTTGGTGAAAATGGTTATGAAAACCATAGAATGATGAGTCATTCTAATGAAATTTTTTGACATCTGTTATGAACACCAGATGATTTTGATGATGAAAATGTTGAGGCATGAGCCTTAGACCTTTTATAAAACTGATGGTTGTGTTTGGATGCGATACCAATACATTTTTTCCGTACAACCACAATACCCGAAAATTGGGTAGGGCTTGACTAGAAGTTTATATATATTAGTATGGGTTCCCTTGCGGCCGAGGTTTGTGCTGACGCTACCTCATGATGATTGACCACCTGTGAAGTTCCCAAGATGATAGATGGTCATGGTTGGGAGGCCAAACTCATATGAGAGGTGCCTATACTAGGGTGTGTAATTGAAAGGTTAGGATTGATCATCCGCAAAATGAGTATGGTGATTCAGGATTATTCCTGACGGATGTATCTAATATTGTGGTGAAAGTGTACCCCCTCTGCAGAGCGTCAAACTATTTGAATAGCCGCGTCCGCGGTTATAGATAGTTGGAGTGGTCGTACTGTTCCTTCGTCAGATGTTTTCAAAATGACTTGTGAAATGAATTATGACTTTGACTTGACCACAACAGGGCTGTGAAAGTGAAAACTAAGTTCCCGCTTAGGTGTTATAAAACATTAAACTAGTTTTCTTTACTTCTGAACTCAGCTAGAGATAAACCTGGTTTTTGCAAAACAACCTAGAGCTTAGGATTCCTACTTGAAACCACTTTACTTGTTATTGATAGTTTTCTTAAAGAGTACTCATAGCTTTTTCCCTGGCTATTCCCGTGGCCAGATGTGACACCCTGGGATTAGGGCTAAACAAATCTCAGACCTCTGTCTGACATAAGCTTAACCTTGAGCTCGAGAATATCCAGTGAAGAATCGGTAACACAACAATGACGCTATGATACAAAATTTATTACAGCAAGCTCATAACTGAGCAAAGAACCAAATTATTACAAGTAGAGGTCACTGACCACAAACATCAAACAACGGAAGGCAAATTATGCTATTAAGTATAGAAAACTTAACAGATGGCCTAAGAGGCCTGAAGCATAACGATGACGTCCCAGCCCATAGATTCCGGCCGGGAACCCCAAGCTACTCATCGATGTCGATGTAGTACAAACTGATCTTTAGGGAACACTTAATCTATCAAAAGTATAAAAAAAGGGTGAGTAGAGGGTGTACTCCGCAAGACTTATGGCTGGTGGAGTTATTTTGCATAAAGCCACTTTTTTTAGCAAAGCAAGAGAGAGAAGTAGCTCGTCTAGTTAGAGTATTTTAAAAGGGATAATAGAGCGACATCTCCAAAGTATTGATCATCATATTTTGATATCCACCAAGTCATCATCACCTGAACTAGGATCACCCCCTCGTAGCCATGAGGAAGCATTCTTAAGAACATGTTGATCAACAAGTTTTATAGTGGTTAAGGTTATCTATGATCTTGAGTCCGGTCGCCAAGTCGTCCATCACCATGAACACGACATTTCGAAAAGATTTAACCCTGCTGGGGTGTACAACTTTACCCACACGTACTAACCTTCTCTTAATGCCACATGATTAGACTTATTCCTTGGAAGGCCGGCAGAGGGTGGTTAGACACGACCTTTACCTTGCTTTCGCCGAGACCAAGAGTCACGCAATAAGTGGTTCCGCCGTAATGGGTCAAATCCCGAAGATGGTACTTAAATATGTGAGGCGTGGTTGGTTTACCAAAGGCTCTATCAACCCCAAGCAACCCAGTCCACGCTTCCCTACCTGTTATGATTGCATCTTCACCCGACAAATCTTTCAAAAGGTTTTCTATGCATATGTCGAATAGAATGCCCGAACTATGTGACTCATGGAATCTACTAGGAAAGTTAGTTGGTCATGAGGTTGTCCAGTCCCCGTGTGGTTGTACACTCGTCTTGGTTCCAAAGGCAAGAACTCAGGTCCTAGTGGTGGCGAGCATGGGACTATAAAAACCACATCCCACTATGGCCTCCCATACAAGCCTTAGCATGTTTAAATCATAACACTGATCTCATATCATCACGTTCTCCTTTCATACTAGATTATGTGCATCTGATACATCATCTGGATGAACTAGCACTGATAGCTATGCATGGCTAAGCAAGGCACATATATAAGCTCTAGCAGTGCACACAAGCCAAACCTAGTTATGCTAGGAGTAGTGGATCAGGTAATATAAGCTCAAAGGGAGTAATGCAACAGATAGGATACACTATCTATCGATAAAAGACCATGGTAGAATCATATGCAATATGGCAAGAATTTAAATGCTTTCGAAATCATAGGATTATATCATGGTGGGGCTATGCTTGACTTTGCCTCTTGATAACCAAAAAGCAGAGCTTCGGACATCTTGTACTTTACTTGGTTACAGTTGGTTAAGTATTGTTCGTCGATCTTCGGTGGTGTTGTCCTCGGGCTTCGATCTCGATCTTGATATCGTATTCTACTGGAGAGAAGAAAACACCAGAAAGAAAGGGAATACAATCAACACATGGCATCGATGCAATGCTCAAGCAAGGATGATGATATGACAAGTTAAATTGTATCGTAATGTAACCCTAAGGCATGCTTGACAATTTAATTGGGGTTCAAAGGGGTACAAACCCTAACTCAGGGAAACTCCAAAATCACTTGTGAGGGGTTACTATGTTGTTCTAATTAAACTTGTCATGTAAGTTTCTTAACAATGCATGATTATATCTTAATTATGTAGATCTCATGTTCTGAACATTTTGATAAATTATACATATTTTTCTGAGTTAATATGAATTAGTTATTCAATTTCAATATTTAAATCATCTTCTAGAATTAATAAATCAATTAAAAAAGGTTTATTGCGTCAGGTTGACATCAGCAGAGGGGTAGGAGACATTTTTCACTAGGCTCTACCTAGCCTCTATGACTGAATGCTAGGCCCTATGCCACTTCATCAGCCACGCTGGCGGTCAGTGGTCAAATGGTCCACGGACACGTCACCCTGGCATCGTGGTGACGTCACAACGACGGCCACCCTCGGGTGGTCACCAGCAGCGGCGTTGTGAGGCACGCATGGCGATGGGGCTAGGCACGTTCGACGCAGCAGAGCAAGGCAAGCGAAATAGAGGTGGCGCCACCTCAAGATGGTAACTAGAGACACGACTACGGTGGTGGCTGTCGGCGGCGCACGGTGGAGGTCGACGGGAGGGCGGACCAGAGAGAGGGGTCCAACGGGGTGGTCTAGGAGGACCACAAGCTTACGCTTGACGTGTGAGAGGGCTTAGTGAAGGCGAAGAAGGCCAGGGTCGATGGTAATGGCGACGGCGAGTGGCGTCTGGCTCGGGGAAGAAGGGGTCGCTGTCGATGATTCTAAGCTTCATCGGTCGATTCCTTGGGCCAGTCGAAGTAGGGGAACATGGCGGTGCTGGTGGCATGCTCGGACGAGAACGGGGGTGGCCGAAACGGCGACGATCCGGAGATAGGGTTTCAGGGAGCTCGCGGGAAGAAAGGGGAGAGAGCGCTGGGAATAAGTGATAGGATAGAGATGAGAGGGAAATGTTCACGGCTGGTCCTTATCCTTCTCCGGAGCGGCAGCGAGGATATCCATGCGCGGCGGCCGACGACGTGCCGACAGCGAGATGCTTCAGCAGATCGAGAGGTCGACGACGGACAGGTAAGTCTGCTTGGGCCATGATGGGCTGGCTGTGGGCTGCACGCGAGCGGCAGGTAGAGGGAAGAGGGGAGAGGTGAGCTAGCTAAACTATGGCCTGGATAGATAGGGTTTGTTTTTATTTTGCAAACTCCTTTTCTTTTTCTGTTTTGCATTCCTCTTTGTATAATTCAATTTGTAAACAGTTTTGAATACTTTTAAAATACTAGAGGCTTTTGTAAATATGAAAATACAGCAGGGACCCCTTTATACTGTTTGGGATCCAAACATTTTGAGTCTTTTGAAAATATTCAAAACCTGTTGAATTGCTTGTAGAGAGAGAGGTAAAATATCTAGGGTTTAGGGTTTTATATTTGATCTTGATTGAGTTTAGTCTTAGAAAGATAGATGATGCTTATGCAATGCACAATCAAACCCTAATATAAGGATAACTAGAATTGGGGTGTTACAGCTCTATCCCCCTTACGAGAATCTCGACCCGAGATTCCTAAGGTAGGAAAAGAGACAGAGAGATAAAGGAACATGGTCACTCTAAAGATAAGAGGGAACACATTAAACAACAAACCGAGCATCTCATGTTCAACTCATGGATGGAGTGTTCAGAAACAACTCTGAGATGACGACATGAAACACATCAAGGTAACGAAGGGAACAAGAGGAGAAGGTTTAAAGTTATTAGATATATGGTTTTCATAAGGATTGAGACCGTGGAACTTACAGGAGATTTTGAAGCATCTGAAGAAGATAGCTTCCAATAGAAAGAACATGACCACAGACTTCAAGAAATGAACCTCTACTAAAGAGCTTAAGTAGAGATTTCAGGTCACAAAGATATGGATTAAAAAACCAAGCTTTTGAACTACTTTTTACACAGAAGGGTCACTATTTCATCCAATAGAAGGCCAAGACAGAAAGGTTTTTTGTGGAGAGGACTCATAAGAGTCATGAGAAACATGTAACAAGAGAAACTTATGATTACGAAAATCATAGTCTCTCCTAGAACATGGCAGAGAAAACGAAGGAAACTCTTTATTCATCTAGGTATATCGAAATCCTTGCCAAAAATCATGATATCACTTTACACCACTAGATAAATAGATAAGAAGATTCCTGATTACACGAGAAAAAGAAACTTCATTTCTCAGACTTTAATTTCTTGGAACAACAATATGCTTGCCAACATGAAATGGTCTGGAGGATTGACCGAGAGACATTTAGCAACACTACTTTAAATGTTCTCCTTGATGTTCGAGAAATCAAACATCAAGTAATGGTCGAACTTCGGACACAAAGGAAACCATAAGAACAACTCCTACAATAAATCATAGAAGAAGCCTCATGAAGAGTGGTTGTTACTACTGATTCAGGAGAATATGACAGAGGGTCTTTCCGGCTAAGTGTGTCAACCATTACATCAATCTTGCTAGATTTACAAAGAGACCTATGTAGAAACCTTGAGGAACACCGACCATCATTACTGCTTGAGATTTAGCTTTGGTTAAGTGATATGATACTTTAGACTCAGCATGTCCGAATAGAAAAGGTGCAACATTTAACACAAAGGTAAAGTTACTAGATTCTCAAGATAGGGACTATAGTGTCAAGCTCCAAAAGATGAGATAGATTGTTAGACCCATGTATTAGCAACTTGTCGAATGACGGTTGCACACACATGAAGTACCAACAATAAAACACACATGTGCCCTTAAGGAACAGAGATAACTCTTCTGAAATCCACGGTGACATCTTTCAACAATTGCACATGAACCGGAGAAGGTTACTTCTAACATCTAGAACACATACTTCGAGATGACTCCAAGACGGTTCTCGAAAGTTTCCAACATTAATGCCAATTGTTCCATATAAATATAATCTAGCATGGAGGAGATAAGGGTGTCATCGATGGGATCAGCAACAAACTTACCAAAACACTCCAAGAAGATGGACTCATATGTTGCTTGAACGAGAAAAACATATTGGTCAGACCATAGGACATGAAGATGTACCCAAGTGAAAAATCACAAGAAGAAACATTATCAAGATAGTCCTTGGAACTGAGTTTGATTTGACGATAACCAAAATCATATCAAAGGTGGGGGAAAATAATATATCCACAAAGTAAATACTATCTTTCTTCAGCACAAATGAAACTAGACATCCCTTTAAGAAGGAACAAAATTGGATGAAACTTTTGTCTTACAACTCTCCAAGTTTTTGTCTAAGCTCAACCAACTAGTTCAGGGGTATCTAGTACGGATCCTTGGAGAAAAGAGCAGTTCAGAGAACTTGCTTTCTCAAGAACTTGACAACACTGTCATGTGGCAACATGGCGATTTTTCTAGTAGACATCTAGAATATCACGAACCACCGATATGTCACTTAGTTCAAGAGGGAACTTTCTTTGTAAGGCAAGAATATATAATCTCAGAGTTTTGGCACAAGCCTAACTCTTTGACCGAAAAGAGTGTACCAGAATAACGGACTTGGTAGCACAATCAAACTTCGCTTAGTGATTGGATTAACCAATCACGCTAAGAATGATACAAATGTCCTTAGAGTTCAAAACAATAATAACTGCTAAGAATCTCAAATAGCCACATCATTACGCACACGCATCACTTAAAAGCGCAAAAGCTCGAGGAGGGGTGGGTAAATATGTGTAAAAGCATCACTTCATTAAGAGGGTCATGAATCTCAGCACAACCTCTTAGTATAAAAGGGTGTGATACTTTAAGGTAGGAAAGATACAAGCCATTTAATGCCTTTTGATCTGCGAATTACAACACTTTGACCTGGTCCTATATATGACGAGGAACTGGAGTTTGTTTCTCCTAGACATTCTGAAATGGTTTGTCAAAATGGACCACAAGAGTATCTTGCATCGGAAGACACCAATGCACATTTACTACTTGGCTACCAATTGGTAGACAATGGTCGGAAACAAGGGAAAAAGAACATGCTCAGGATAAAATCCTGACATGTGGATGCATAAGTCAACAATCTTCCGAAGACCAAATGTAGGGAAGGGGTAAGGTGTGGCAGAGTCACGAATATAGATGCGAGACTCACGAGAGTAATCTTGTCGTGATCTATTTGGTTCCAATTAAGAACATCTGCCATAGCTAGTGGTAGGGGAAGTCCTTAGTTGTCACATCTCAATCGCGACAAAGACCACAAGCTTGAATACTAGAATGGTAATACCAGCCATCCTGAAGTAATGTGTGGAACTTAGCAACAAGGGTCAAAGGAATGAATCTTGGGTTAAAGGTCGGCTTCATGTACACGATTCACAACACCAAAATCCAGTACAATCAGGGATCTTAGGTTCAAGTCCAAGGGTTAAAACCCGAGAAAAGAAGTAACTACTACTTGAGTGACATTACGTACACTACAAGATAGTGATCATGAGGTAACTTCCAAGAGAAGAAATCACTTCTAAAGTACCCAAACAAATCAAAAGGAGGCACACGAGGCGAAAGGAAACCTCAAAGCCTATAACAGAACACTAAGGAACCATCAACATGATGTTGTGGACCCATCAAATAGAGAGATTATGATAGAAAGGAATCTCTCGAGTGAAACAGAACAAGGGAAACAAGGAACACACAAACTAGACTCTGGAGAACTTTACACTAACTCAACTGGCTGGAAAACGACATGCTTGAAGAGGCACCTAAGCTTTCAAAGGCTAGAGGAGAGTTATCAAAACTTTTCCAAAATCAACACTAGATAAGATAACCCAGAGTTAGAGCGAAACTGGATAAGGAGAAAAACAAGCATACTAGACTTTTCGCAAATACTTTTCAGCTTTAAAATAGTTTTCACAAACACTAGACTCAACATCGACCAATAGCAAGGTTTTCCTACGGTTGGTACTGCTCTGATACCAAAACCTGAGACACCCTCGGGATCAGGGCTAAACAAATCTCAGACCTCTGTCTGACATAATCTTAACCTTGAGCTCGAGAATATCCAGTGAAGAATCTGTAACACAACAGTGACCCTCCGACACAAAATTTATTATAGCAAGCTCATAACTGAGCAAACAACCAAATTATTACAAGCAGAGGTCACAAACCACAAACATCAAACAACGGAAGTAAAATTATGCTATTAAGTATAACAAACTTAACAAATGGCCTAAGAGGCCTAAAGCATAAAGATGATGTCCCAGCCCATAGATTCTAGGCTACCGGCCGGGAACCCCAAGCTACTTGTCGGTGTCGATGTAGTACAAGATGATCTTCAGGGAACACTTACTCTGCCAAAAGTATCAACAAAGCAAGGGTGAGTACAGGGTATACTCCGCAAGACTTATGGCTGGTGGAGTTGTTTTGCATAAAGCCACTTTTGTTAGCAAAACAAGAGAGAGAAGAAGCTCGTCTAGTCAGAGTATTTTAAAAGAGATAAGAGAGTGACGTCTCAAAAGTATTGATCATCATCTTTTGATATCCACCATGTCATCATCACCTGAAATAGGATCACCCCCTCATACCCATGAGGAAGCATCCTTAAGCACATGTTGATCAAAAAGTTTTATAGTGGTTAAGGTTATCTATGATCTTGAGTCCGGTCGCCAAGTCGTTCATAACCGTGAACACGACTTTTCGAAAAGATTTAACCCTGCCGGGGTGTAAAACTTTACCCACACATACTAACCTTCTCTTAACACCACATGATTAGAATTCTTCCTTGGAAGGCCGACAGAGGGTGGTTAGACACGACCTTTACCTTGCTTTCGTCGAGACCAAGAGTCACGCAATAAGTATGGTTCCGCCGTAACGGGTCAAATCCCGAAGCCGGTACTTAAATATGTGAGGAGAGGTTGGTTTACCAGGGGCGCTATCAACCCCAAGCAACCCGGTCCATGCTTCCCTAACTGTTATGACTGCACCTTCACCCGACAAATCTTTCAAAAGGTTTTCTATGCATATGTTGAATGGAACGCCCAAACTATGTGACTCATGGAATATACTAGGCAAGTTAGTTGCTCATGATGTTGTCCAGGCCCCGTGTGTTTGTATGCTCGTCTCGGTTCCAAAGGAAAGAACTCAGGTCCTAGTGGTGGCGATCATGGGACTATAAAAACCACATCCCACTGTGGCCTCCCATACAAGCCTTAGCATGTGTAACTCATAACACTAATCTCATATCATCACGTTCTCCTGTCATACTAGATTATCTGCATCTGATACATCATCTGGATGAACCAGCACTAATAGTTATGCATGGCTAAGCAAGACACAAATATAAGCTCTAGCAGTGCACACAAGCCAAACCTAGTTATGCTAGGAGCCGTGGATCAGGTAATATAAGCTCAAAGGGAGTAATGCAACAGATGGGATACACTGTCTATCGATAAAAGACCACTGTAGAATCGTATGCATCATGGCAAGAATTGAAATGCTTTCGAAATCATAGGATTAAATCATGGTGGGGCTATGCTTGACTTTGCCTGTTGATAACCAAAAATCAGAGCTTCGGACATCGTGTACTTGACTTGGTTACAGTTGGTCAAGTATTATTCGTCGATCTTCGATGGTGTTTTCCTCGGGCTTCGATCTCGATCTTGATATCGAATTCTACCGGAGAAAAGCAAACACCGGAAAGAAAGGGAAAATAATCAACACATGGCATCGATGCAATGCTCAAGAAAGGATGATGATATGACAAGTTAAATTGTATCGAAATGTAACCCTAAGGCATGCTCGATAATTTAATTGGGGTTCCGAGGGGTACAAACTCTAACTCGGGAAACTCCGGAATCACCTGTGAGGGGTTAGTATGTTGTTCTAATTAAACTTGTCATGTAAGTTGCTTAACAATGCATGATTATATCTTAATTAAGTAGATCTCATTTTTATGAACATGTTTATATATTATACATATTTTTCTGAGTTAATATGAATTATTTATGCAATTTACAATATTTAAATCATTTTCTGGAATTAATAAATCCATTTTAAAAGGTTTATTGCATCAGGTTGACATCAGCAGAGGGGGTGTCTACACCCGGATTTTTAATCCCAGATGCCTGTTATGCCATACATCACAATCCCAGGATTACCATTTTTGCGAGACATAACAGAATTGGATACCACAGTACCTCATCCATTACAAACCATACATAAGGTCTTACACAGATAAGGATCTCATGATCCAGTTCATAATACAACTCAAGCAGCGGAAATACGTAATAATAACGGTAGCATAGGCGAAGATCCATCTTTGGGGTCACAGGCAATGCTGCCGATGGGGGATGATCCTAGTTGTCGTAACCTTCCTAGGGACCATCCTCCAGGTACTCCTCTTCATAGTCTGGCCACGGGAATAGCCAGGGACAAAGCCATGAGTACTCTTTAAGTAATCACAAACTAATACTAACAAGTGAAGGGGGGGTTTTTGTAGTAGGACACTAAGCTCTATGGTTGTTTTGCAAAAAGCCAGATTTATCTCTACTAAGTTCAGAAGCAAGAGAAAGCTAGTCAAATTTTATAACACCTAAGTGGGAACTTGTATTTCATATCACAACTCTGTTGTGGTCAAGTCAAAGTCTCAGTTCATTTCATAAGTCATTTTGAAAACATCTAACTAGGGAACAGTATGGCCACTCCAACTTTCCATAACCGCAGACGCGGCTATTCGAATAGTTTGACACTCTGCAGAGATTGTACACTTTCACCACAACATTCGATACATCCGTTAGGAACAAATCCTGAATTCACCATACTCAGTATGCGGATAATCAATCCTAACCTTTCAATTACACGCCCTAGTATAAGCACCTCTCCTGTGAGTTTGGCCTCCCAAACATGACCAACTGTCATCTTGGGTACTACATAGGTGGAAAATCTTCACAAGGTAGCCTCAGCTCAAACCTTGGTCGTGAGGGAACTAATACTAAGGTATATAAGTTTCCAGTCAAGCCCTACCCAATTCTCGGGTATTGTGGTTGTACGGTAAAATTGGAATGGTATCGCATCTAGACAACCATCAGTTTTATAAAGGGCTAAGGCTCCTGCCTCAACATTTTCATCACCTTAAATCATCTGGTGTTCGGAAACACATGTCCAAAACATCTCAATAGAATGATCCATTCCAAGGTTTTCATAACCATTTTCACCAAGTATTCCCATCTAAAGTTGATCAAGTTTTATGCTTAGCACTAGCATCTACAAGTGTGGGGGGGTAAGTACTAATGAGGGGTGGTAAACTAGTGGAGTTTAACTAAGTTCAATCTCATGCCTTAGGATGACATAAAGATTATCTAGCTTAGGCCAAATTTTATGCTCTTTATGCAACCTTCAATTATCTTTCTAGTATCTACAATTCACTTAAGTAAACTCTAAGTAATAGCTTTAATAAATAAATAAAGTATAAAGCTTGCAAGTAAAACTAGGATTGGTTTATCAAGTGGTTATGATCATATATGCTTAAGGCATATAGTTGGCATGGTAACAAGCAAGTGGTTGAAGTTGTCCTCGGCATCTTCTTCGTAGTATCCTCCTTCTTCCTCGTATCCTTGGTTGGTACTAGCGTCTATAAATAAATACGAGGTACACAATCACCAAACAATACTTAACTAATTTCAATCATCACACAAAAGGGTCCTATAGATGATCTAGCATCATCACAAACATTACAAGATTAAAGCTTGGTTTAATTCCTTTTATTTTTAGAAAAGTAATTTCTACTCATTGAAAAACTACTTAAGATTTAATATTCTCCAAACCAAACATGGGATCATGTTGACACATGTCATCACCACATATTTTAGTCCATGGGAGTGTGATTTAAAGTGGTGTCACAATTTAATAAGGTTTAACCTTTTTATTTTAAATAAAATAAGTGACCAGAAATGCCTATGTGGCATTCTTTTATTACTTGAACAATATTTCTGTAAGTAAACCCAATTTTTTTTAAATATTCTGAAAGGTATGATCAAATGTGATTTTTGAGAGTTGGAATCAACCCAAAAGCTTTTATGGTTTAAATTTGAAAAATGTTTGAATGCAGAAAAGGTTCTGCCTTGTTATTTTTACCAAGGGTGATCTACAGATCCAAATGATTTAAATCCAACGAGCTTGGATTCAGAATTTCAAGTCCTTTCTAACAAAATTGTTTTCATTCAGTTTGGTTCACTGAATCGAGCAGGGTTGAGTTTTGAAACTAGGTACATAACTTTGTTTGAATTAAAATGGAAAAATTTAAATTCAAACGACTGGGCTGCACGGGAAACGATACTGGGCCGGCCTGCTAAGCACAGTGCTTATGCGGGCTGGTTAAGTTGCTGTCCCCACGCGTCAGTGAGACATGGGGTGCAAAGCGGTATGGGGCAATGTGGTGCGTTGGATTAGAAGTAAGATCAACGGCTGAGGGTCGTCGTCGACGATGAACTAGTCACCGGCGAGCTCGAACCCTAGAGGCTCAGTGGGGGTCGTCGGGGGCTCACTGGGGCTCAGGAGAGGGTCGGTGAGGCGGGCGAACGATGAAGTCGACGACGGCGAACCTCCTGCTACAGGCATCTTCTCCTGGGTGGACGAAATCGACGGCGCCCTTCTTCTCTAGAGGTGGCCTGCTTCGGCCAAATTCCGGCGATGCGCTGCTCACCTTGCTCCGGGAACGGGGTGGAACGATCAGTGGGGAGAGGGGAGTGAGATGGTGTGAAGAGTTTGAGCGGGGGAGGCCTCTATTTATAGTCTCGATGACGAGACCGAACGGGATGGGCAGGCGACGGTGACGACATGGCTACGGGCTGCTAGAGGCATGGCCGGCGGTGGCGATCGATCGGTGGTCTCCTGACGATGCTCTACGGCTTTAATGCGTGTGTAGGGGCGGTGGCAAATGGTCTGGAACATGTGATACTCTGCACGGCAGAGGCGGCGTCTTCGACGGCGAGCGGTGGCTACGGGGCATGGGCGGCGAACGGGGATGTCTGGCGGTATCCTGGGACGATGGTGATCACGTATGCACACGGCAAGGGCAGCGCGCGGTCTGTGGGCGTGTGTCGAGGGTGGCGCTCTGGCGCATGCTCGGCATGGTTGCTGGCGAGCTTGGCATGGTCTGTGCGTGTGGTCCAGGGGCTGGCAAGGTTCGAGCGCTGGACCGGGGGTGGCGGTGGACGGTGGGCTGTGTCCTAGACACGCTGGCTAGGCTTGGTGCATCTCCTAGCTTGTTGTCGACATGTGGGTGGCAAGGGTGCACTCGGCCTGCTCACCATTGATGACAATGGCTAGCTTACAGTAGTGCTAGAGATTAGTTTAGGTTGTTAGATGATCTACTAAGGCTAGTGGTGTCAAGAGAGGGAACAAGTTAGGCTCAAATCACTGCTCCAAATAGTGTTCGGATTTTATTTAATTTGCATCTACAAGGTATTTGATGAAATGGCCGCATGAATTAAAGTTTTGAATTTGGAAAAGGTTTTTGGTGGGTGTGCTAGATAGGTTCTGGTGAGTCTATAGATGCTTGGGTTTTGAAAGTTGAGCTTGTTTGAGTGGTTTTTAAAAAAGTGGGATCTTCCCATATGATATAGATTCAATTTTAAACTGTCCTTTAAACTATGCATTTGAATGTTTCTGAATGATCACAAAGTGGGCCTTGATACTTGGTTATGAGTACTATCAAGGGGTGCAAAGATCCAAACAAGTTTATGTTAAGTTCTGAAAGTTAGAGACAACCAAAGTAGGCATGGGAGTTAATTTGGCCAAAGTGACCATTCACTCGTTTTGTTTGTTTTGATTTATTTGTCTTTGAGAAAAGTGTGGGGATTGTTTAGATGATGTTTATTTCACCTAATAATCCTTTTACAAGCAAAGAAACACATAAACAAGGCAATTCAAAAGAATTCAAAAAGGGATGCATACACACATGAATGCTTTCTCATTTTATTTTAGAAAAGTTTTTGTTAACCCTAATTTTGATGATTAGAGTTTGATGATTCTAGTTTAATATTTTTGGGATGTTACAACCTTCCCCCCTTAAACAAAATCTCGTCCCGAGATTTGAAAAAGGACGAAAAGATTACCTAGGATTTGAAGAGATCGGGAAACTCCGTCCTAATGTGATCTTCGCGCTCCCAGGTAGCTTCCTTTTCTGTGTGGTTGCTCCACTGAATCTTGAGAAACTTGATGCTTTGGGTTCTGGTGGTTCGGAAAGCTTCTTCCAAAATACGGATGGGTACTTCGGGATATGTCAGGTCATCGTTGATCTCTATGGTCTGGTGATCGATATTCTTGAACACTTCCGTCTTCTCTGGAACTTCAAGGCATTTGCGAAGTAATGAGATATGGAACACATTATGCACGACTGACATCTCTTCGGGTAGTTCCAATTGATAAGACACTTCTCCTCGACAGTTTAGAATTTTGAAAGGTCCGATATATCTGGGGGCTAACTTTCCTTTGAGTTGGAAACGTTGCATTCCCTTCAATGGCGACACTTTCAGATATACTAAATCTCCTACGTTGAAGGCGAGGTCCCGATGTCTCTTGTCGGCATAACTCTTCTATCTGGATTGGGCTGTCTTGAGGTGCTCATGAATCTTGTGAACCTTCTCTTCTGCTTCTCGTAGGATATCGGGTCCAAAAATCTGACTCTCTCCTACTTCCGACCAGTTCAAAGGGGTGCGACACTTCCTTCCGTACATGAATTCAAATGGGGCCATTTACAAACTAGCCTGATAACTATTGTTGTACGAAAATTCTGCAAACGGCAGACAGTCTTCCCACTTAGATCCATATTCTAACACACAGGCTCTTAGCATGTCTTCGAGTATTTGATTTACTCGCTCCGTTTGTCCGTCGGTCTGAGGGTGATACGCGGTGCTGAAATCTAGGCGGGTTCCTAAACCTTCTTGAAATTTCTTCCACAATCTCGAGGTAAACTGAGTTCCTCGATCCGATACGATGTTCTTGGGGACTCCATGCAAACTAACTATTCTAGCGATGTATAACTCCGCTAGCTTCGAACTCTGATATGTGGTCTTGACGGGTAAGAAATGGGCGACTTTGGACAATCTGTCCACTATGACCCAGATAGAGTCATTTCCCCTACTAGAAGTAGGCAATCCGGTGATAAAATCCATTCCAACGGAATCCCATTTCCATTCCGGAATCTGTAATGGTTGCAACAATCCAGCGGGTCTTTGATGTCCGGCCTTGACTCGCTGACATATATCACACTTGGCGATATAGCTTCCGATTTCTCTCTTCATCTTATGCCACCAAAATTTCTCTTTCAAATCTTGATACATCTTAGTTCCTCCGGGGTGGATAGAATAAAGAGTATCATGAGCTTCCTTGAGAATAACTTCTTTCAATTCAGAATCTGCTGGTACATAAAGGCGTCCTTTGTACCATAGAACTCCTTCGTCTTCGGTGAATCCGGGTACTTTGCCTGTACCGATACGACGCCTGATTCCATCAATACTAGCATTTCCTTTCTGCGCCTCTTTGATCTGGCTGATCAAAGTGGGTTGAAGTTCTATGCTAGCCAAAAATCCTTCACTTACTAATTCCATTCAAAAATCTTCCATCTCTTTGGGCAAACTTGGTTGCTCCTTCAAAATCATGGAGTTCAAGCGGCACGACAATCTTCTAAGGGCATCTGCTACCACATTGGCTTTACTGGGGTGATAGTGAATTTCTAGATCGTAATCCTTGATTAGCTAAATCCATCTTCTCTGCCTCATATTTAGCTCCTTTTGAGTGAATATATACTTCAGGCTCTTGTGATCCGAATAAATCTCACAACGGTTTCCCATCAGGTAATGCCTCCATGTCTTCAGGGCTAGAACTACGGCTGCAAGTTCGAGGTCACACTACTAGAAAAACGTCTGTTCGTGGCGCACCTGAAAAGGCCTTCTGTGGCGCACTAGCAGTGCGCCACGGGCCTCACGCTACGGCTATCTCGTAGCCGTGGCGCACTGCATGGTGCACCACGGTTGTGTCAAGATAGGCGTGCCGCACCTGGTAGTGCGCCACAGAAGGCCTTTTCATGTGCGCCACGGATGTGTTTTTCAAAAAACAAAAAAAATGCAAAAAACACCCTCGTTTTGAATTGCAAAAGCAATCGGGTCCGTGCATCGCCGCCGTAGTCGTGTCACCTCGCCGGAGCATGGCCGTGGCAGGAAGGTGCGGGAGGGGTCATGGCCGCTCTAGTCCTCGCCGGCGTCGAGGTGGTAGAAAGGGTGTGGTTGGAGAAAGGAAGGTAGGAAGAGAGGGAGGAAGGAAGAGATGGAGGAAGAGAGGGAGGAAGGAAGAGATGGAGGAAGAGAGGAAGGTAGGAAGAGATGGAGGAAGGGAGGTCGGTGAGGAGAAGGATGCCGCCGTCGCCCGTTGTCACTGCGAGGAGGAGGAGAAGGAGGCCACCGTTGCACCACCGTCACCCGTTGTCACTGCGAGGAGGAGGAGAAGGAGGTCGACGTCGCGCCGTCACTGCAAGGAGAGGAGAAGGGGAAGGAGGAGAAGGAAGAAGGGAGAAGGAAGAAGGAAGAAGGAGAAGGGAAAGGGAGAGGAAGAGGGAAAAGGAAAAGGGAGGAGGGCGGGGTGGGGATTCAAATTTGAATCCCGCCCAAGCTTATCCGTGGCGCACTAGGTGGTGGTGCGCTACGGGTAAGTCGCCCTCTATTTTTTTTTCTACAGGAAAAAACGGTCTTTTGACCGTAACTTTTTACTCTTTTCGAATTTTGAAAATCTAAAAAATCGCTAAATATTATACGATTTTTTTCGACATCGTATGCAAAAGTTATGGCCTTTTTACCGTGGCATGACTTTTTTTTGCAGAAAAAGTCAAAACTCATGTTTGTTAATTTTAATAGAAACTATACCACATTATCTTCCTAAATATTTAAGGATTTAATTTTTTGAGGTGTTTATCATTTTCTTTTATTTTTTGCAAAGCCTAAAAAGGCGATCCACGGGGGGGGGGGGGGGGGGTGGAGTTGGTGCAGGATAGTTAGGCGTAGGGCACTTGGGCAAGGTGTCCTACTACTATGTTTATACATCCGTGGCGCACATGGCATAGTGCGCCACAGAACTTGGCACAACCGTGGCGCACATGGCATAGTGCGCCAGAGAACTTGCCACAACCGTAGCGCACCTACCCCATGTGTGCTACGGGTACATGGCACGCGGCTGGCAGGCCCCTGGCCAATACATATCTGTGGCGCACATACCCCATGTGCGCCACGGTTGTTCTAGTTACTAGTAGGGCACTACCCACAGGTGAGCCACGCCTATTTTACCCGTGGGGCACTTCAACCATGTGAGCCACGGATGTGCGGATTACCTATAGCCCTTTTCCTAGTAGTGTCATGGGTGGGGTAATTTTGCTCATGTTGTTTCAGTTGTCGAGATAGATAAGATATAACTTTGCCTTCTTGCATTAGCACACATCCGAGACCGATCTTGGATGCGTCACAATACACGTCGAAGGGCTTCGTGATATCCAGCATGATCAAGATTGGGAATAAAATCAATCTCCTCTTGAGTTCTTGAAAACTCGCTTCACATTTGTCGGTCCATTCAAACTTCTTGTCCTTCTTTAGCAATTGGGTCATGGGTCTGGCTATACTCGAGAATCCTTCTACGAACTTACGGTAATATCCCGCCAATCCGATAAATGCACGAACTTGGGTTTGAGTGGTTGGGGCTTGCCAATCTTTGACATCTTTCACTTTTGCAGGGTCAACGGCAATTCCTCCGGTTGATACAATGTGACCGAGGAATCCTACCTCCTGTAACCAGAATTGACATTTGCTAAACTTGGCATACAGCTGATGCTCTCTAAGGGTTCCAAGAATGGTCCTTAGGTGTTGCTCATGTTCTTCTTCCGATTTGGAATAAATCAGAATGTCATCGATGAAAACAACAACAAACTTATCCAGGAAGTCCATAAAAATCTTATTCATGAGATTCATGAAATAAGCGGGGACATTGGTTAATCCAAAAGACATAACGGTATACTCGTATAATCCATATCTGGTGGTAAAGGCAGTCTTTGGAATATCCTCTGCACGAATTTTGAGTTGATGATAACCAGTTCTAAGATATATCTTAGAAAACACTTTGGCACCGGTCAACGGATCAAATAAATCTTCTATATTGGGCAAGGGGTACTTATTCTTGATGGTGACATCATTCAACTTCCGATAATCCGTACACAAACGGTTACCTCCATCCTTCTTGTCCATAAATAAGACAGGTGATCTCCATGGTGACACACTTGGTTGAATCAATCCAATTTCCAACAAGGAAACCAGACGCTTCTTCAGTTCTGCTAGTTCCGACGGTTTCATACTATAGGGTCTCTAGGCTATGGGTCCTGTTCCGGGGATTAGTTCAATGATAAACTCGATATCCCGATCTGGGGGCATACCGGGCAAAACATCTGGAAATACATCGGGGTATTCATAGACTATCCGGACTTGGTCAATGGTAGGTTGGGCTATACTCTTGTTGCACTTGAATTGATGAGGTAAGGTTTCAGAGATATGCTCGACTGATATTCCAGCTGTACTGGTCATGGTGATGGCTTTCTTGGCACAGTAAATCAATCCTTTATGTTTGGACATTCAATCCATTCCTAGTACTACTTCCAACCCTTTAGTTCCAAGTACTATCAGGTTAGCATAAAAATCTATGACATGGATTCGGATAGGGACGGCTTTGCAAATTTGCCTAGCTTTGGTGGTTGAACCGGGAATTTGGACGATCATAACATGCTTCAGTTTTGTTGGTTGAATCTTACTAGTGCAGGCAAATTCTTCGGTGACAAATGAATGCGATGCACCAGAATCAAGCAACACTCTTGCAAGTACTGAATTAACAGAAAACATACCCAGCACGATGTCTGGCGCTTCCTGAGCTTCTTCAGCATGCATGAGAAAAAGACGGCCGTTGCGGTTGAGTGAATTCCCTGGGGCAAACCTTCTTCCTGGCTGAACACGACGCTACTGCTGAGCTGGGGCATTTGCATTGGGGGCTGCGGCATTCTTCTTGTTGGGGAACTCGTTGGAGTAGTGACCCTTATTTCCATAGTCATAACAAGTCAGTTGCGAGTTGTCCTTTGCTTCAACAGGCATATCATTGCTTCCAGTCCTCGGGGCAGTGTTGGTGTTGGCGGTAGAATTGTTGTTCTTGAACTTAGGTGGGGCACGGTTGAAATTTCTAGAGTTGCCAGGGTTGTTGTGATTTCCTCCGGGCCTTGGGTTTCCACATTTGGGATAGGTCGGACGGTTCATCGGGGGTCTGTTGGTTCTCAGGCCAAATCCTGGAGATGGGTTAGGGCGATACTTTGGGGTCTGATGGGTTCCTGGTTGATGCATCATGCGACGCTTGCGGTTCTCATTGGCTTGGTTGATCTTTCCTTCCATCTGGATGTCAGAGTCGACAAGGGCTTCATTATCATCAAAGGGGATATTGACTAACACCGTCTGCATCTCATCGTGCAGACCATTCAAGAATCTTTCTTTCTTCTTGGTTTCGGTGTCGATCTCATCCGGGGCATACCTAGCTAACGAGAAGAATTTGTCACGGTAATCCACTACGGTCATCCTTCCTTGCTTCAGTTCTCTGAACTCATCTCTCATCCTCTTGATCAAACCTTGTGGCACATGGGTTCTGCTTAACTTGACCTTGAATTCCTCCCAGGTCATCATCTTTCCTCCGGTCATGGCATAAACACTGTTCCACCATGCTCTGGCATCTTCGGCTAGATAATGGGTGGCGAATAGAAATTTCTCGTTGGCTTCCACTCCGGTGACTTCTAGGTTATTTTCCATGGTTTGCAGCCAATCATCAGTGTCTAAGGGCTCTTCTGACTTAGTGAAAACATGTGGGTTGGTGTTCTGGAAATTTTTGAGCTTAGATCCATGGTTGTCCTGATTTCCGTGGCCTTGGTTGTTGTGGGCTAGCCGAGCTATCTGCTGAAGGGTGGCTAGGGTGTCTTGATGTTCGGCTCTTTTAGCTTCGTGGTTAGAAAACAACATTTGCAGGAACCGCAACATCGGGTCCGGGGATGAACCACTTCCTCCGCGTGGCATCTAAAGATTGAGATAGATCATGAGAAAAGAGGGAAATTTCTAAGGTTTTGGGATTTTGAAAAGTTTTTAAAGTTTGACTCAGATTTTCTAGCAACTTATTTTTCATTCATTCATTCACATGATACAACACACACCATAACAAAGGTAAACAGATGGTTTTAGGAACCATTCTGGAAACTACGATACAGTGGGACCGAATACTACTCACTACGTTTGGGCACTAGCGTAGTTGTGAGTTTTACTAAAAGTGATCTAGGGTGCAAAATTTGATGTACGCTTTGAAATAATTTTGGAGTAGCGTGAGTTTTTATGAAAGAGTCCAAGAGGTAAGAATGAGAATAAGTTTTTGTAAATATTTGCTAGCATGAATTTTTATGAAAGAGTCCAAGAGGTAAGAATGAGAATAAGTTTTTGTAAATATTTGCTTCCTTTGGTTTTGAAACTAAGTTTTTGATTCCAAACATCCAGTCTAACTAGGGTCTCCTATGGTCAGGATGGCTCTGATACCAACTTGTCAACACCCGGATTTTTAATCCAGATGCTTGTTATGCCATACATCGCAATCCCAGGATTACCATTTTTGCGAGACATAAAAGAATTGGATACCACAGTACCTCATCCATTACAAACCATACATAAGGTCTTACACAAATAAGGATCTCATGATCCAGTTCTTAATACAACTCAAGTAGCGGAAATACGTAATAATAACGGTAGCGTAGGCGAAGCTCCATCTTCGGGGTCACAGGCAATGCTGACGGTGGGAGATGATCCTAGTTGTCGTAACCTTCCTGGGGTCCATCCTCCAGGTACTCCTCTTCGTAGTCTGGCCACGGGAATAGCTAGGGACAAAGCCATGAGTACTCTTTAAGTACTCGCAAACTAATACTAACAAGTGAAGGGGGGGGGGTTGTAGTAGGACACTAAGCTCTATGGTTATTTTGCAAAAAGCCAGATTTACCTCTACTAAGTTCAGAAGCAAGAGAAAGCTAGTCAAATTTTATAAGACCTAAGTGGGAACTTGTATTTCATATCACAACTCTGTTGTGGTTAAGTCAAAGTCTCAGTTCATTTCATAAGTCATTTTGAAAACATCTGACGCGGGAACAGTATGGCCACGCCAACTATCCATAACCACGGACGCGGCTATTCGAATAGTTTGACACTCTGCAGAGATTGTACACTTTCACAACAACATTCGATACATCCGTCAGGAACAAATCCTGAATTCACCATACTCAGTATGCGGATAATCAATCCTAACCTTTCAATTACACGCCCTAGTATAAGCACCTCTCCTATGAGTTTGGCCTCCCAACCATGACCAACTGTCATCTTGGGTACTACACAGGTGGAAAATCTTCACAAGGTAGCCTCAACTCAAACCTTGGTCGTGAGGGAACTAATACTAAGGTATATAAGTTTCCAATCAAGCCCTACCCAATTCTCGGGTATTGTGATTGTACGGTAAAATTGGAATGGTATCGCATCCACACAACCATCAGTTTTATAAAGAGCTAAGGCTCATGCCTCAACATTTTCATCACCATAAATCATCGGGTGTTCCGAAACACATGTCCAAAACATCTCAATAGAATGATCCATCATTCCAAGGTTTTCATAACCATTTTCACCAAGTATTCCCATCTAAAGTTGATCAAGTTTTATGCTTAGCGCTAGCATCTACATGTGGGGGCGGGGGGTAAGTACTAATGAGGGGTGGTAAACTAGTGGAGTTTAACTGAGTTCAATCTCATGCCTTAGGATGACATAAAGATTATCTAGCTTAGGCCAAATTTTATGCTCCTTTTGCAACCTTCAATTATCTTTCTAGTATCTACAATTCACTTAAGTAAACTCTAAGTAATAGCTTTGATAAAGAAATAAAGTATAAAGCTTGCAAGTAAAACTAGGATTGGTTTATCAAGTGGTTATGATCATATATTCTTAAGTCATATAGTTGGCATGGTAACAAGCAAGTATTTGCTTGCACATTCAACTAGTAGTATTAGGCTTGCCTTGTGCAGAGCAGTGGTTGAAGTTCTCCTCGGCTTCTTCTTCGTAGTATCCTCCTTCTTCCTCGTATCCTTGGTCGGTACTAGCGTCTATAAATAAATACGAGGTACACAATCACCAAACAATACCTAACTAATTTCAATCATCACACAAAAGGGTCCTATAGATGATCTAGCATCATCACAAACATTAAAAGATTAAAGCTTGGTTTAATTCCTTTTATTTTTAGAAAAGTAATTTCTACTCATTGAAAAACTACTTAAGATTTAATATTCTCCAAAACAAACATGGGATCATGTTGACACATGTCATCACCACATATTTTAGTCCATGGGAGTGTGATTTAAAGTGGTGTAACAATTTAATAAGGTTTAACCTTTTTATTTTAAATAAAATAAGTGACTAGAAATGCCTATGTGGCATTCTTTTATTACTTGAACAATATTTCTGTAAGTAAACCCAAATGTTTTTTTATATATTCTGAAAGGTATCATCAAATGTGATTTTTGAGAGTTGGAATAAACCCAAAAGCTTTTATGGTTTAAATTTGAAAATGTTTGAATGTAGAAAATGTTCTGCCTTGTTATTTTTACCAAGTGTGATCTACATATCCAAATGATTTAAATCCAACGGGCTTGGATTTAGCATTTCAAGACCTTTCTAACAAAATTGGTTTCATTCAATTTCGTTCACTGAATCGAGCGGGGTTGATTTTTGAAACTAGGTACAGAACTGTGTTTAAATTAAAATGGAAAAGTTAAATTCAGACGAATGGGCTGCGGGAAACGATACTGCGCCGGCATGCTAAGCACAGCGCTTACGTGGGCTGGTTAAGTTGTTGTCCCCACGCGTCAGTGAGACAGGGGGTGCGAAGCGGTACGGGACAACGTGGTGCGTTGGATTAGAAGTAAGATCAACGACTGAGGGTCGTCGTCGACGATGAACTAGTCACCGGCGAGCTCGAACCCTAGCGGCTCAGTGGGGGTCGTCGGGGGCTCACCGGGCCTCAGGCGAGGGTCGGCGAGGCGGGTGAACGACGAAGTCGACAACCGCGAATCTCCTGTTACCGGCAACTTCTCCTGGGGTGGACGAAATCGACGACGCCCTTCTTCTCCAGAGGCGGCCTGCTCCAACCAAATTCCGGCGATGCGCTGCTCGCCTTGCTCCGGGAACAGGGTGGAACGATCAGTGGGGAGAGGGGAGTGAGATGGTGTGAAGAGTTTGAGCGGGGGAGGCCTCTATTTATAGTCTCGACGACGAGACCAAACGGGATGGGCAAGCGACGGTGGCGACATGGCTACGGGCTGCTAGAGGCATGGCCGACGGTGGGGATCGATCGGTGGTCTCCTGGCGATGCTCTACGGCTTTAATGCGCGTGTAGGGGCGGTAGCAAACGGTCTAGAACATGTGATGCTCTACGCGGAAGAGGAGGCGTCTTCGACGGCGAGCGGTGGCTACGGGGCATGGGGCGGCGAACGGGGATGTCTGGCGGTCTCCTGGGACGGTGGTGATCACGTATGCACGCGGCGAGGGCGGCACGCGGTCTGTGGGCGTGTGTCGAGGGTGGCGCTCTGGCGCACGCTCGGCATGGTTGTGGGCGAGCTTGGCATGGTCTGTGCGTGTGGTCCAGGGGTTGGCAAGGTTCGAGCGCTGAACATGGGGTGGCGGTGGACGGTGGGCTGTGTCCTAGACATGCTGGCTAGGCTTGGTGCTTCTCCTAGCTTTTTGTCGACATGTGGGTGGCAAGGGTGCACTCGGCCTGCTCACCATTGATGAGAATGGCTAGCTTACAGTAGTTCTATAGATTAGTTTAGGTTGTTACATGATCTACTAAGGCTAGAGGTGTCCAAAGAGGGAACAAGTTAGGTTCAAATCACTGCTCCAAATAGTGTTTGGATTTTATTTGATTTGCATCTGCAAGGTGTTTGATGAAATGGCCGCATGAATTCAAGTGTTGAATTTGGAAAAGATTTTTGGTGGGTGTGCTAGATAGGTGCTGGTGAGTCTGTAGATGCTTGAGTTTTGAAAGTTGAGCTTGTTTGAGTGGCTTTTGAAAAACTGAGATCTTCCCATATGATATAAATTCAATTTTGTCCTTTAAACTATGCATTTGAATGTTTCTGGATGATCACAAAGTGGGCCTTTATACTTTGTTATGAGTACTATCAATGGGTGCAAAGATCCAAACAAGTTTATATTATGTTCTGAAAGTTAGAGACAGCCAAAATAGGCATGGGAGTTAATTTGGCCAAAGTGACCATTCACTCATTTTGTTTGTTTTGATTTATTTGTCTTTGGGAAAAATGTGGGGATTATTTAGATGATGTTTATTTCACCTAAGAATCCTTTTACAAGTAAAGAAACACATAAACAAGGCAATTCAAAAGAATTCAAAAAGGGATGCATACACACATGAATGCTTTCTCATTTTATTTTAGAAAAGTTTTGTTAACCCTAATTTTGATGATTACACTACAAGAAGCACCCATTTATAGGAATACATACTTGGCAACGACATAAGCATTCGTTGCAAGAATTTATGGTGGATATAGTTATATGCGTTGCAAGTCACATATGTTGTCCATTTACATATTGCAATGCCCATGTACAAAAATAAAACGAGCCCAGCCCACAAAGCACGATTCTTTAACCCCACCAGCCTGGAACGCACGGCCGCACACGCACATCCTGCAGTTCCTCGCCTCCCTAGACCTAGCCGCCTCCATCCATTTCCGCGGGGTACCTCACGACTGTCTACGATCGATGTCTCCCTCGCTGGTGACCAGGTGGAAACCGATGAATGGGCTTACCAAGGAATAACCGGTCAGGTTGTCTTCATGCAGGCTCGCCGCCGTCTCCATCTATGCTGAGTCCTCCCTCGACTCTTCTCTCGGCCATACAATAGGCCGATGCAGAGCAATAGAAGGTGTGGGCGGATGTGCTATGAAATTCGATAGTACTTCTTTCTGCGGTCTTCCAATTTCGAATTATTTTGCTTGGTCACAGGTAGGATTCCAGGACGTGCTGTCTATGAATGAATATCTGCAAGCTCTCCCGAACGTGCGTGACCGAGGAACCGATGGGTACACACCACAACTGCTCTTGATGTGTCATGTTCCCCCTTGACTTGCGCTGCTCACTCTACCCAAACTTATCCACACGGATCCCACTCCTCAAAGGTCCTGCTCTGCCCCCTAAACCTATTTCTTTGCTTCTTGTGATTAAGACTTTGTAGGCGCAAGTGTGAGATCTAGATTTGTTGTGAAAATGCTTAGAATCTCTTAATCTATCTCACCTATTAAATAGTGAATCCCTGAATCGATATATGCATTGTCTACTGCATATTTTATCAGTCTAGGAGATCTCCAACTAAAACATTTTTACCTTGCCATGTCGTACCAACTAAGTTGAAGTTTGAATTGTCAACCTATGTCACATATTACTCTTCAATTTTACACTTGACAACATCTATTTTTTTAAACAGATAGAACATGTTAGATCGGAGCAGAGAGCAGCATTGTTTGGTCTAGTGTTGTCCTGGTAATCTATAAATTTAGCACCAATCTATTATGCATGGACAGAGCGTTAGAATCAAACTAACATAATTCTTCTTGCTTGTAACCTGATAGTTCACGGAATTAAAATGTGGTATAGTTGCTTCAACCAGAATTATGTACGCACGAAGTTATCCTCTTCTTTCAATAGTCATGGCCAGTGAACCTAAAAATATAAATTGCTACTTGTCTACAAGTTCTAATAATTTAGAGTGACTACCTGACTTTATTGTATGCACGCTTGTTAGGTTACAAGACAAGGGTTAATATATTCGAAGAGAACAGGAACTTTCAGATTGATCTATTCTGCAAAACTGAGGCTGACATCTTGACGTGTTTGGCTCATGAGTTAACGTTATTTTTGTCCCATCTTACTTGTTTCTGTTCTTCGGATGTGCTTCCTCAGCTCCTTCTTTTCTTGTTTTGCTTGCTCTGCTCCTTCTCTTTGAGTTGGTAGCATACTAGCAATTATTTTTTCTTTACTGTATTTGGTAACTGTTATTTGTTATACATATATATGCATGTATTTCAAGCCAATTTCTCATCTGGTTCTGCAGAACAAAACAACCCCGCTGCTAGAGGGGAACTAGTCCTTGGAGAATGCTCTCTAAAGAATATTTTTTGCAAGGTGATGTGCATGTTTTTATCTTCCTGGGATGTGCAGGGAATTGACGCACTTCTTATTTTCTGATCATGCTCCTATAAACTCATATTGGTTGCTGATATGTTTGACGTTTATAATCTGTAGTCATCTTCTGTTCAATCTGGTAAGTTTGCATCTGTTATATCCAACTCCTTGTGCAACAAAAATTTAGCCTTGTGTGTTGTTTATTCTATAAGTTGCCATGGTACATCTGAATTTTCCTCTAACATAATCGTAGGCTACAACTGCTACAATAGCTTATGGAAAAAGTAAGTTAGCTATGTTCCAAAGATAAAAGATTCGTAGTTGGCTACCTATGGTTTTTGAAAATGTGCAATTTTTGTAATAAATTGTGATGGCATCAGGCTACAGGTGGTCTATAATGCTCCCAGTTGTGTTCCAATATATAATCGCATTTATGCTCACTAAGCTAGCAAGGAACCTGGGTTTTTTTCACATCAATTCTAAAAATTGTAACTTTCTCATTGCAGGTGGAACTTTCTCTTTGAAGGTCCAAATGATCAGCAAGGACTACTATATTCGGATGTCCGCTGGAATTTATATAGGATTAGTTATAATATCATATTTTGAAGGAAGATTGTAAGCTGTGTACATCTGAGAGAACCTCCATGTACTCAGATTGTGATTCAAATAATAAATATTGAATGGTTTCTCCATGCAATGTGCTCATAATATGTGATTTGTGTGTATTGTCGTATAAGTATATATTCTCCATACTAGAAAAAATTACTACCATACGCTGAGGCCATCAAGGAATTCGCTTATTATGGTTTGCAATGGCTATAGGGGCGTCGTTGGTGACAACAAACTGGGAATGCTTTTGTATAAAAGGGCAGAGCATCCAATCCAGAAATTAATAGTTATGTTGAAATAAAATCATTTAGTCTGTATACATTATGTACCAACGGATACAATTGTTGCTTTACATACGATGCTACTTTGCAACACTAAATCGATTGGTTACCAACGGACATATATGTGTTGCTTTATACCCTTACAACGTCCAAAAACGCAACGCATAATTATTCGTTGGTAAGGGTGCTAGCAACGCCTATATGGGTATTTAGATACAGATTGATGCATTGCTGTAGGAGGGGTCCTCTTATAGTGTTAGAGTTTGATGATTCTAGTTTAATATTTTTGGGATGTTACAGGGGGAGGGGAAATTTCTCACTAGGCTCTACCTAGCCTCTATGACTGACTACTGGGCCCTATGCCACTTCATCAGCCACGCTGGCGGTCAGCGGTCAAAGGGTCCATGGCCACGTCACCCTGACATCGTGGTGACGTGGCAACGACGGCCACCCTCGGGTGATCACCGGCGGCGGCGTTGTGAGGCGTGCAGGGCGATGGGGCTAGGCGCGTTTGTAACGTCCCATCATTTAGGAACTAACGAAGGGTAGATTTAGGAATATGGAATGTTGTATGCATTTATTTGTGAAAATATGGGTAAAATTTTCGCCAAATAAAAATCTTAAGTGATCAATGTTTCTTTCATACTTTGAGATTAGGTTTAGTCTTAAAGGATGATTGTTATAAACTTTGAGATGATCTTTAAGGAGTTATGTGTTTAAAATGAATTTGAATTTTAAACTTGAGTGTTTGAATTATAATTCAAAGGATTTAGATATAAGTTTTGAATCTTAAATTAATTAAGAGATAAGTATTATAACTTAAATTCTACCCAAAAACAATAATGAATATGAAACTTATTCCAAATTATAAATATATAAACAAGTTACAAAGAATGTAACTTCTTAAGCCATCTTCAAACTTCACAAGTTGCAAAAGAATAAAGAATAAGAATATTCTTTACTAATAATAATATAATCTTTATTACAATTGAATAAAATGAAAATTAAAAAATAATAAAATGAAAAATTACAGAAGAATAAGAAAATTATATTGGAACATTTTATAACTATTCTATAACTAAACCTAGACTAAATCTTCATCCATATATCTGTACCTACAAAACAAAGATTAAATAAAAACAAAAGAGGGTTAGTGTTAGTATTAATTCTCTCAGACATGTCAGTGAAATACACTTGACAAATTCATCATTGAGAAATTTAGGGGAAAGTTTCACCAATATGAAAGAATTCATCTTTCATAAATTTAAAGCCAGAAGTCAAATGACAGCCAAGAGAGACAAATCCACCAGCCATATGAAAGTAACCTGGTAAGAGTAAGTTCAAACTTCTGAACATATCCACAAGTGCAGAGCAATCACACAGGCATGACACACACCAGCATGCATGTGGTGTGTTGTCGATCTCACAGAACAGCCCAATCTCACAAAAACCACAAGCACATCCGTGGAGTGGCACCAGTGCATTACTCCACTGCACAACACACAAGAACAGCCAACCTAGACAGCAGCTTACCAAGCACATCAGCCAAACCAAACCACCAAGGATCAACCAAACATCACCAGGATGGTGACATAAGGAGGAGGATGGATCAGGTGGACAACAAGATCAAGCCCATGAGCTAGGAGGAGCAGGTTAGCTCAAGATCAAGCACATGAGTCCAGCAAAACCAGATCAAGATCATCATCACCAACTTACTCCACAAACATCAGAGTCTGTGCTGAGTTTCATAAAACCTTCACATGATCTAATCATCTTATTCAGAGGGAAGCATGTGTTGTTTTATAAAACCTAGGGAATATAGATTATCCAGTGTTAGTTTATCTTGCCCACGAGAGAACCTGCGTATCCTGTTGACAACTCAAGAAATGAAGCTTAGGAGATGCAGGCTGGAGATAATGTTGAATATGTTTCTGAAGACTTTTCAGCTGAGCTGGAGGGAGTCAATGCGCTCAGGTTGAGTAATGACTCAAGTCCTGACACTTCAGATATAGAGTATATTCCTTCTGGAAGGCCATATGTTCCACAAACTGTGCGACGAACCACACGTCATCACGGTTGGACATCAGGAATGTACGATGAGCGTAGTTACTACTAGAAGAAGACAATTAGTTAGTAGTATCAAGTATCGTGTATTGTACCCCAAGTGATAAGGTAGTTTTGTAATGATACCTATATGGTATATGTTGGAATGACTTTGTATCATTATGATATTATGTAAAATATGTGATATGCATATTTGGATTTTCTTTGGATCTTAATTGTGTGACTAGTTCTGTGCGTAAAGTCGAGCTCAGAACACATGTGCATGGTGTAATTATGAGTATTCGCTTTATGTTGCAGGACTAGAGGGTCATGGATACGGGTGTAGGAATGGAAACTGAACAGCAGCGGATGGAGCGAGAGGCCAAGGAAAAGGCCGATGCAGATGCAACAAACTAAGAAGCATTACAACCACCACCACCAATGAGGCCGTTAATGGAGCAGAACTTTATGAAATGCATGCAAATGATGCAAGAAACCTAGAACAAGTTCATGGAAGAGTTGCTGGGGAGAGCAAATCAGAGGACACCTGAAGGTGGAGGAGTGAGTCTATCTGATTTCCAGAATGCAAGGCCGTTACCTTTTGCATCATCTCCTGCACCAATGGATGCAGAAGACTGTCTAGCAGATACTGAAAGGAAGCTGAAAACTGTAGGTTGCAATGATGAGGAGAAATTGAGGTATGCAACTCATCTTCTGACTGGACCTGCAGCATCATGGTGGGAAAATCAGTTAGCCATGCAACAACCAGGAAGAGAGTTTACCTGGGAAGAATTCAAGCAGAGATTCCATGAATATCATGTTCCGGAAAGTGTCATGGAGTTGAAGGGAGAGAATTTGAGGAGCTTCAGCAAGGATGTACGAGTGTCATGAAGTACATCCGGGAGTTTAGCGAACTGTCTCGCTATGCTGAGGAGGATGTCAACACTGAAGAGAAGCGGAAGAAGCGTTTCCTGCATGGATTAAATACATTTGTGAGGATGCAGCTAAGGTTAGCCAATAAGCAAACTTATCAGCAGTTGTTGGATGCAGCCATTACTTTTGAAGATGACTACAATAATGTCCAAGAGGACCGGAGGAAGAGATCCAAGAGGAACCGACCTACCGGGAAACTGATGTGTGCAACCCTCGAGGAGGTGGATAATTCGGAGCATGTAGTGATAGGTATGCTAATTATCCTTACCAATCCCGGCAAAGTTCTATTTGATACTGGTGCAACTACTTCATTCATTTCTGAAGAATTTTGTGATAAGTTTGGGATTAGAAGGGCAACGTTAGAAAGACCTATGACCATAGTTACGGCAGGAGGGAATGTGATTGTACGCCACATAAAACAAGATCAGGTTATCTCGATCTATGGTTGTACATATTTCGCAGACCTTTATGTGATTCCTTTGAAGGGAATTGCAGTAGTGTTGGGGATGGATTGGATGATGGAACACGGAGCCCAAATAAATTGTGAGGAGAAAACTGACTCAATAAAAACTCCAAGTGGAGCAAGGATCATTTATCAAGCAGATAAGCATAGTCATATAATGGTGGATATGCAGTTGAATTCAATGAAAGAAGTCAAATTGGAAGAGATTCCTGTAGTTAATGAATTCCAAGATGTTTTTCCAACAGAGCTACCGGGAATGCCACCAGACCGGGAGATAGAGTTCACCATTGACCTAATTCCTGGTACAACACCAATATCTCAAGCACCATATAAAATGGGACCCAAAGAATTGAAAGAACTCAAAGAGAAAATTGATGAGTTAGCTAGAAAAGGATTTATACAGGAAAGTTTATCTCCATGGGGAATACCAATAATCTTTGTGGATAAGAGAGATGGTGGAAAACGGATGTGTGGTGATTATAGAAATCTGAACAACGTGACTATCAAGAACAAGTATCCTTTACCAGGAATTCAAGATTTGTTTGATCAGGTGAAAGGGGCTGGAGTATTTTCAAAGATTGATTTAAGATCTGGATACCATCAAATAAAAATCAAGCCGAAAGATGTTCCAAAAACAGTTTGTCTCAAGATATGGACACCATGAGTATCTGGTAGTACCATTTGGTTTGACCAATGCACCGGAAATATTCATGAATGTGATGAACAAGATCTTCATGCCATATTTGGACAAGTTTGTCATAGTCTTTATTGATGATATTCTGATATATTCCAAGGATAAGGAAGAGCATGCTAATCATTTGTGAATGTTGGCTTGATGAGGTAGAATTCCTCGGTCATGTGATCAGTAAGGATGGAATTGCGGTGAATCCATCTAAAGTTCAGTCGGTACTAGAGTGGACTGCACCAACCAATGTGAAGCGAATTCGAGGTTTCTTAGGAATGGCTGGTTATTATCGGAGATTCATTGAAGGTTTCTCCAAAATAGCCAGACATATGACCAAATTATTAAGGAAGAATACACCATTCAAGTGGGATGAGAAATGTGAAGCAAGTTTTCAAGAGTTGAAGACTAGATTAACCACAGCTCCAATCTTAGTAGTTCCTGAAACAGGGAAGGACTTCACAGTATACTGTGATGCGTCTAAAGAAGGTTTGAGTTGTGTATTAATGCAAGATCGGAAAGTGACTGCTTATGGTTCAAGAAAACTGAAACCACATGAAGTCAACTATCCAACTCATGATTTAGAATTAGCAGTAGTAGTTTTTGCACTAAAAGGATGGAGGCATTTTCTTTATGGAGCCAGATGTGAGTTATACACTGACCATAAAAGTCTCAAATATTTCTTCACTCAAAAGGAATTGAATATGAGACAGAAGCGTTGGTTGGAACTAATCAAGGATTATGATTTAACAATGAATTACACCCCATGGAAAGCAAATGTTGTAGCAGATATTCAGCCAAGCAATCGGGAGTTACCAAAAGAGTTAGAAATGGACTTGGAAAGATTAGAGCTTCAATTTATCAGAATAGAGGTTCTTGGAGGATTAGCTACTATGCAGGTAGTTGCAGAGCAGGATAGTGATCTTAAGCAAGAAATTTTTAGACATCAAGAAGAAGATCCTTTTATTGCTGAGGAAATTCGGAGGATATCTCAAGGGCAAAAATCAGTTTTTCGCCTTGGAGATTATGGGTCTTTATGGTTTCAAGACCGTATATGTTCCAGATGTGACGGAGATTAGAAATGTCATACTCAAAGAAGCACATGATACACCATATTCTATACATCCAGGGAGTACTAAGATGTATATGGATTTGAAAGAACTATTCTGGTGGAATAACATGAAAAGAGATATTGCCAAATATGTATCTGAATGCCATGCTTGTCAAAGGGTGAAAGCTGAACATCAAAGTCCAGCAGGACCATTACAACCCTTAGAAATTCCTGAATGGAAATGGGAAGAAATAGGTATGGACTTCATCACAGGATTGCCCATGACACTAAAAAGAAAAGATATGATATGGGTAATTGTGGACAGACTCACTAAGAGCACACATTTTATTCCGATGAATTAAAAGGATAATGCCGAGAAGTTAGTTGAAGTATATTTGAAAGAGATAGTAAGTAAACATGGAGTACCCAAAAAGATCATAACTAATAGGGGATCAGTGTTTACTTCAGCATTTTGGAAGCAATTGCATGAAGCACTTGGTTGAAAGTTAGATTTCAGCACGGCATATCATCCTGAGACAGGAGCTCAAACTGAAAGAACAAATCAAATACTAGAAGACATGTTAAGGGCTTGTGCATTAGATTTTGGAGGAACATGGGAAGATCATCTACCATTGGCAGAGTTTTCTTATAATAATAGCTATCAGAGTAGTCTGAAGGCAGCTCCATATCAGGTTCTATATGGAAGAAAGTGTAGATCACCAATATGTTGGTATGAGCCTAGAAGTAGCATAGAATTTGCACCAGATTATATCAAGGAAAGACAAGATATCATTGATAAGATCAGAGACAGACTGAAAATAGCCCAGAGCAGGCAGAAAAGTTATGCGGATCAAATTCGAAGATCATGGCATCCAGAAGTGGGAGGTATGGTCTATTTGTAAGTAAGTCCAATGAAGGGGGTAAAAAGATTCGGAGTTAAAGGGAAATTAAGTCCAAGATATATCGGACCATTCAAGATACTGAGTCAAAACAGAACTATAGCTTATGCTTTAGAGTTACCATCAAGATTGGCTCAAGTGCATAATGTTTTCCATGTGTCACAACTTCGCAAATGTTTGAAAGTTCCAGACGATGCAATCACACATCAAGAGATAGAACTACAAGGAGACTTGACCTATATTGAAAAGCCTTGTAATATTCTGGAAGAAAACTGTAAAAGATTAAGGAACAGAGCAATCAAATATTGCAAGGTATAGTGGGAACATCACCCTGGAGGGGAAGCCACATGGGAGAAAGAAGAGGATTTAAGAAAAGCCTATCTAGAGCTATTCATGTACATCTCCATAAACTTCGGGACGAAGTTTAATTTAAGGGGGGAAGTCTGTAACATCCCAGCATTTAGGAACTAACGAAGTGTAGATTTAGGAATATGGAATGTTGCATGCATTTATTTGTGAAAATGTGGGTACAAGTTTCGCCAAATAAAAATCTTAAGTGATCAATGTTTCTTTAATACTTTGAGATTAGGATTAGTCTTAAAGGATGATTGTTATAAACTTTGAGATGATCTTTAAGGAGTTATGTGTTTAAAATGAATTTGAATTTTAAACTTGAGAGTTTGAATTATAATTCAAATGATTTAGATATAAGTTTTGAATCTTAAATTAATTAAGAGATAAGTATTATAACTTAAATTCTATCCAAAAACAATAATCAATATGAAACTTATTCCAAATTATCAACATATAAAAACAAGTTACAAAGAATGTAACTTACTGAAGCCATTTTAAAACTTCACAAGTTACAAAAGAATAAAGAATAAGAATATTCTTTATTAATAATAATATAATGTTTATTACAATTGAATAAAATGAAAATTACAAAATAATAAAATGAAAAATTACAAAAGACTAAGAAAGTTACATTGGAACATTCTATAACTATTCTATAACTAAACCTAGACTAAATCTTCATCCATATATCTGTACCTGCAAAAACAAATATTAAATAAAAACAAAAGAGGGTTAGTGTTAGTATTAATTCTCTCAGACAAATGCACTTGACAAATTCATCATTGAGAAATTTAGGGGCAAGTTTCACCAATATGAAAGAATTCATCTTTCATAAATTTAAAGCCAGAAGTCAAATGACAGCCAAGAGGGACAAATCCACCAGCCAGATGAAAGTAACTTGGTAAGAGTAAGTTCAAAATTCCAAACATATCCACAAGTGCATAGCAAGCACACAGGCAGGGCACACACCAGCATGCATGTGGTGTGTTGTCGATCTCACAGAACAGCCCCAATCTCACAAAAACCACAAGCACAGCCGTGGAGAGGAACCAGTGCATTACTCCACTTCACAACACACAAGAACATCCAGCCTAGACAGCAGCTTACCAAGCACATCAGCCAAACCAAACCACCAAGGATCAACCAAACATCACCAGGATGGTGACATAAGGAGGGGGATGGATCAGGTGGACAGCAAGATCAAGCCTAGGAGCTAGGAGGAGCAGGTTAGCTCAAGATCAAGCACAGGAGTCCAGCAAAACCAGATCAAGATCATCATCACCAACTTACTCCACAAACATCAGAGTCTGTGGTGAGTTTCATAAAACCTTCACATGATCTAATCATCTTAGCTGGTACCACTACCAGGACTATTTAGATGAACCAATTAGATAAGATTTGAATCTCTAAGCCTTAGACCAACATCATTGGTCTTAGGGAATTCAGAGGAGAGCATCTCTATTTATCTTATAAAGCCAAGTTTGTCTTAAGCCTAAAACAACCCAATCAATGGATTAGAGTTATTCTTGTGTGCCATACCATGATGGTGTCACAAGAACAATCCATGATGAATTAGGAAAGATAGTAAATCATCATAGATTCAGAAAATCAACTAACTAATCATTTTTCTATTAACACGGGAATCATAACTAGGATATTCCTATGTTACACTTCACTGTTTGAGATCATGATGATCTCAAACCACATGTTAATTTCCAAGCTAATAGCACTACGACAGTAGCTGTATCTTATCATAATCATGACCATGAATCAAATAAATAGTGGAAAGCTATTAAATCATTGGCTTTACCAAGCATGTTTCCCAAACAACTACATCATCTGAATCAGATGCAATCCAAGCATCAAATCATCTAGTAAGCCACCAAAAACATCATAGATCATTTTAAGCAACAGGCCTCAGGCCAATAATCATTTAGCATGTTTACAAACCATCCAAACATGATTCAATTCATCCAGCACATGATCAGTCGCATCACAGGAACCCTAAAGGGATAATCATCCTAATCTGAATCAGACAGTAGCTAGAGAGGACACTGCCAACAAATGGCACCGAATCATCAAGCACAGAGAGCACCAGGGGAGGGGAATCAAACTCACCGTAGGTCCTCGCAGAAGGATAGAAGAGGAAGCAGAGGGGCCGACGACCATGGCGGCAAGGGGAGCACCCCAGAGGGGGCGCTGCAACCCGCACGGTGCCATGGCAGAACTTGAATCCATGCTAATCCCCAAACCCTAGAGATCGGGACGGCATCGATCCATCGCAGGAGAGCCCTAGGCTCAAATCCAATTGGATAGAACGAACGAGCATCATCGACAACCCCCTTTTGCACCATGGCGGCAACCAGAACGACCGACAGCGGCGGGAATCGCCGGTGGCGGCATCGCCGGGCACGGGGTCAGGGTCAGAGGAGGAGAGGATGAACTCGAGGGAGAAGGAGAGGCAGTGAGGTGTGGGCCGAGCTGGGCCAAAACCCTTTGGGGTGGTCCTTTTGTCCAGGACAAATGGGCTACCAGGGCCCAATAAGTACAACTAGCCCATAAACATTTTCAGGCATATTTTAATCAATTGGAAAAGACCAAAATGCCCCTGACCTCAATAAAATTCAAGAAAATAAAATAAAAGTCCAAAAATGATAAATAAAATATTTTTGGATTCACAATAATCCATACTATTCAAATAAAATAAAATATAAAATTTTATAAGAATTTTGTAATTCATATATTCCTTATGGAATTTTAAAATATTATTGAAAGATGATAAAAATAAATAAAAATCACTTTCATTATATATTAATATTATAGTATTTTTGAAAAATACTAAATAAATACTTAATAACAATTTTAATATATAACTGATAATTCCTAAAAGAATTATTAAATCAATAAAAGTCAAATAAAAAGGAAATAAAATAAAATAATTCAATATATGTTATAAATACTAAAAAGTAATATTTATAAATCCTTTATTATTAAAAAGGACTTTTTATAATAATGGGATGAATGCATATCAAGTTAAATGATGCATGACATTATTGCATAATCATTTTTGCTTCTTTAAATATTGTCCTTACTAGGCAATAATGATGTTTTTGTAGACATAGAATCTCAAGGTCCAGTGCAAGCATCAGACTTCACTACCTTGCCATCACAAGGCAAGTTCATCACTTGCTCATGTCCTTTGAAGAGTCTTTATCAAAGTATTTGCAAATTGTGTGTTATCATATATGCTATAAAAGAAAGAAAATATTATTTTCACAAATAAAGAAACCATAGATATCATCCTAAGTGATGATATAATGGAGCAATAGAACTTAGAGTTCTAATTGCAACAATGATGATCAAGTAGGGACTTAATAACCCCTGACATCAGTGATTCTAGCGCCGTATATTACGCGTTAGCAATGAGATTTGGAATGGGGCAGAGAAGTCAGTTGTATCTTCTTCCTCTCACATGAAGCCGGATTTGTAGGCCGTGGCTGTTATCCTCGTAGCATGCATATTAATTGGTAATTCGTAGAGGATATGCTGCATATGGGTGGGAACCCTCATCATCCCACGATAGTTCTGGCATCTAACGGTTTGTACAAACCATTGCCGTAATTCATTATGTGGGCATGGTGTACACCAAGGAGGCATGCGAGGTCGTGAAGGGGGAAGTGATTGGCTTGGACTAACTACTGGGCCCCACATCATGGTATTGTGGACAGGAAAGTACGCCCGGTTGTGCAACAAGGAGTTAATCTCTCATGGGTAAAGTAACGCACCTCTGCAGAGTGTAAGAACTGTAACTTGTTACTCCCTGTTCTGGGAAGGACCTACGAACGCGACAGGAAAGGAACTCCATGAAAGTTCTGGTCAACATGTGAAGGATGATTGTCATAGTTTTTCAGAATAAAATCAATCTTTGAAGAAAGATTTACAAAAATTGCATAGTGCCAAGGATTTATAATCCGAGGTGGTAGTTAGAGCATCAAACTTCCCACCTTGCATATAATTAACTTGTTGGGTAACGCTGTTACTCATTCTTTCCTTTGATCCCTTGCTTAGACTCTGAGGATTCCGAAGACGTGCCAATGTATGCAATCGAATGTCAAGAAGATGTGTTCTACGAGGAACCTGATCTGTCCGGAGGAGTTGAAGGAGTGGATTATGAAATCTGCTATGGTGTTGATGATAACGAGTCCAACTAAGTACTCCTAGTTAGTAGTGACCAATGGAGCCGAGCAGCATGAACTCTATAGAATAAGCTGCTGAGCTCAACTCCTAGTCAGAGTTGCTACTTTTAAATTCTGTTGAACACTTTATATTTTGGTTTGTAAGTTGGATCTTTTGGAACTCTTGAACTTACGGTATTGTAATAATAATTATGTGTGTACTTTTGTAATATAGACCCGCAATGTTTCTGTTATACCACTCCGAGGGATGTGATATTTACGGAACGGTGTTCTATGGATGTCAACGACTATAGTGTACTACACATGCAGTGGTATGCTGGGTCACCACAGCGTTTGACGCAGCAGAGCAAGGCAAGTGAAATAGAGGCGGCGCCACCTCAAGATGGTCACTGGAGACACGGCTACGGTGGTGGCTATCGGTGGCGCATGGCGGCGGTCAACGGGAGGGCGGACTAGAGAGAGGGGGGCCAATGGGGTGGTCCAGGAGGACCATAATCTTACCCTTGATGCGTGAAAGGTCTCAGCGAAGGTGGAGGAGGCCAGGGTCGACGGTAATGGCGACAGCGAGTGGCGTCGGGCTCAGGGAAGAAGGGGTCGCTGCCAATGATTCGAAGCTTCATCAGTCGATTCCTTGGGCCAATCGAATCAGGGGAACATGGAGGTGCTGGTGGCATGCTCGGACGAGCACGGGGGTGGCCGAAACGGCGACGAGATGGAGCTAGGGTTTCAAGGAGATCGCGGGAAGAAAGGGGAGAGAGCGCTGGGAAGAAGTGAGAGGATAGAGATGAGAGGGAGACGTTCGCGGCTGGTCCTTATCCTTCTCTGGAGTGGTGGCAAGGATCTCCACGTGGGGCGGTCGGCGACGTGCCGACAGCGAGCTGCTTCGGCAGATCGAGATGTCGACGACGACTCCAGGGAGACGACAAATAGGTAAGTGGGCTTGCGCCATGATGGGCTGGCTGTGGGCTGCACACGAGCGGCAGGCAGAGGGAAGATGGGAGAGGTGGGCTAGCTAGGCTGCGGCTTGGATAGATAATGTTCTGTTTTTATTTTGAAAAATCATTTTGTTTTTCTGTTTTGCATTCCTTTTTGTATAATTCAATTTGTAAACAGTTTTGAATACTTTTAAAATACTAGAGGCTTTTGTAAATATGAAAATACAGCAGGGACCCCTTTATACTATTTGGGATCCAATCATTTTGAGTCTTTTGAAAATATTCAAAACCTGTTGAATTGCTGGTAGAGAGAGAGGTAAAATAGCTAGGGTTTAGGGTTTTATATTTGATCTTGATTGAGTTTAGTCTTAGCAAGATAGATGATGCTTATGCAATGCACAATCAAACCCTAATATAAGGATAACTAGAATTGGGGTGTTACACCTGACTATTAGGAGGACTATCAGGATGATGGACAACAGGAAGTCTACGACAACTAGGATCATCTCCCATCGTCAGCATTGCCTGTGACCCTGAAGATGGAGCTTCTCCCACACTACCGTTATTATATTATTCCGCTGCGTTGATTGTATTAAGAATGGATCATGAGATCCTTTATTTGTAATACCTTTATTATGGTTTGTAATGGATGATGAATTATGGTACCAATATGTTATGTCTCGCAAAAATGGTAATCCTGGGATTGCGCTGTATGGCATAACAGGCATCTGGGATTAAAAATCCGGGTGTTGACATCTCTCCTCCATTATTGACCTTCTTGATCTTACTCTCCCTCAATCCCTCCTATGATTCCTGCATATTCTTGAGCGATTTGAAAGAGGAGATCTAGATCTACAACCCCATCAATCAATCTCTCCTCTAAGTGAGGGGAACATCTTGGGATCTAGATCTTGGAGTCTTTTATGGATTTCCTCCATTGTTCTTCCTCTCTTATTCCCCCATAAGCTTTTATTTTATTTGGTGTAATTTGAAAGAGAAGGACTTGAGCACTTCTTGTGTTCTTTCCATCGCATTAGGTGCATCGGTTTGAGTTCTCTACGGAGGATTTGGTTGGTGAAAGTGAGAAGCTTTTACCTCTTGGGTTCTTGGAACCCTATACAGCTTGTTGTGGTGTTGTGAATTTCTTGGGGCCTCCAATTGAGTTATGGATCTCTACCCAAGCTTGTTTGTTGGGAGCCTCCAATTGAGTTGTGGACAAGTGCCCAAATCTTGTGAGAGGTTATGGATTGCCACCGACAAGTGCACTGATAGTGGAAGTGTGTATCAATCCCATTGAGGTGAGATCCTTTTGTGGAGTCGGTTGTTTGAAACTACCCCCTCTCCAAACGAGACGTACTCCATTGTTGGGAGGAACTCGGTAAAACATCGTCGTCTCCACGTGCCTTAGTTATATCTATACGTGATCTCTTACTTATGCACCTTACTTTTTGATAGCCTTCATTCTTGAAGTCTATATCTTGCTATCACATAGTTGCTTGTCTTGATTAGCATAAGTTGTTAGTGCACATAGGTGAACCCTAGTTGTTCTAGGTTTTGTGCTTGACAAAATAAACACTAGTTTAATTCCACCTTTGTTGATCCCCTCTCATTGAAGTTTTAAACCACCTATTCACCCCCCTCTAGGCGATATCCGTGATCTTGCACCAAGTTTTAGGGCATATATAGAAGACCAACATGTTGTACTTATGATTTCCCATGTATCAAATCACCGAGAGTTTTGACGACAGGTTCAACTTCTTGCCAAGATTTTGCACCTTGACAATTTAACGAAATTAGGTCAAAGTTGAGCTAGGATTAAGCACGGTAGATTGATTTTTAATTAAATGTCTTTTAAGAGGTAGATGGGTGCATCTTCTTGTAGTAAAAAATGTTGTCAGTGTGAGTTTCCACCTATCAGGAAAGAACATTCTAAATTTTTCCAGTGATGATGAGATTGTTCTTTCCCGTAAAGAAAGTCCTAAGAATATGGATCTGAATACCACAAGCCAAGTTTTCAGACATTTTCCATAATGTAGTTCCCACATATATTGTCATATTTCTCCATGCAAGAGAGAGGAGATAGGGGAAATGATTATTCTATTCTGTATGGGCAACCCACAAGCATGAGGCAACTTTATTTTCTCCACAATGTATAAGGTAAACCTTAGCAGATGCCATATAGTCCTTAAGGTGTTTTTTAACACACTGAGGATGCCCTCAGGAAAAATCAAATAATGGGCCCACTTGGCAGTGTATCACCAAGCCATAAAACTCCTATGCAAAAGTTAGCATATTCAGTTTAGTAGGTCCCACGAATCATCTTATATAGACACTGTATAAACTGTGGAGCTTACTCGTACTAATAATGTATTGTATTTCTTTTCTTAGACATACATATGCTCACCTCTGTCCGCGCATTGTACATGCAGAGAGAATAAAATGTAGGCAGGGAAGAGGGAAGAAGCAAAGAGAGAAGATGAGTTGAAGACGGTTCTATGTGAGAGCAAATTTTTTTTGCGAGGGAGATGTCAGAGAAAAGTTACGATGGGTTCCTGACATGAGGTACTCCTAACGCTAATAGTAGTAGTAAATTTCAGGACCTATGCATGCAATGGAAGTGTGTTTTCTCTCTCCTTCGCTGCCTCTCATCTCTCCACCCCTCTCCACTTGCGCACCGGCCCGGTTGATCTCTCCCTCGTCCACGGCGTGGAGCTGCGCACGTGTGCCTTGGTACGGTGTCTCTGGTTCTTTCTTTCTTTTTGAGAGGGCATGTTCGGCAGCCACATTGGTGTGGACTAGGAGGAGTACTTAGGAATGATCTTTCACGCAAATTTCCACGTATTTAACCATTTCTTGATTTGCTCATTTACCTACTAGCACATTCTTCCTCAATGATGTTTTTAGGTCGGGCGGTCTTCGAATTCCCTCAGCACTACTGCCTATAGAAACATCTTCATCGTTACCGATGGAGGGCAATACCTTTAGGTAAATCTCTGTTCTTGGGAAACTTTCCATGTCTTTGATGGTTTCTTGATTCTCTCATTTCCCTAATACTAGTACATATCTTTCTCAATGTTGTTTTAGGTCAGTCAGTATTTGCATTCCCGAGACACTCCTGCCTATAGAATCCTCTTCGTTATTGCTGATGGAGGCTGATCATACAGCTGTGAGGTAAAAAATAATTAGAATTGTGATTCCGTGTCCCTCTTCCTTGGTAGTTCTCTAGGTACACTTCTGAATTTTTGCTGCTTGTTCATCAAACAAAATATTGGCTTCGATATCGAGTTTATGGTGAAAAAGGTGATGGGCGATTTCTGCGCCATGATAACGGACATAACCGCCCTCATCAAGGAGTGCACTAGACTTTATGCCAAACTCGCCGCTGACATGGTCAGGCTTAGCCTTCTCAGGAATCTCGCCATGGAATACTTGATTGAGAGTGACGATCTGAAGCGGCAGAACATGGGCATGGTGGAAATGATTCACATAAGCTTTGAACAGATCCAGGACCTCGAGGACTAGAAAGACAAATTCATGGTTAAGCTGGCAAAGCTGAAGCGTGAAACCGTCGTTGATCTCCAACAATTAGCCAGCACATGGACGACCTTAAGTTAGTACTCCATGTGTTTTCACAATATAAGCCTATTTATAGTGATAAAATATCTTACTAAACATACAAATATTATGGAACAAAGGGAGTAGTTCATGATCTGATATATAGATTGCAAAATGGCCCTAGTAAATTGAAAAACTTTTATTTAGTAGAATGAATGTATGATCGTGTACTTGTTGGTAAAGTATTTGGTTGTTTGGTGAATGTCACATGCATCACCAGCCACAATGTTGCCAGAGCCAAATTTGGTGTGATCAAATTTCCTACTGTACTATAGTTAGTTATTACTATTACTTTCATCTCGAGCAGTATAGTTAACCAAATTTATGGTCAAATTATTTTCATGGACTATGTATTTGCCTAAATAAACCGGAATGGATGTAGTATACTAGTACTCCTAGTTTTTTCGAAAAGGAGAGTATAACTAGAGTACGAGTGCTTGAAGTAGAGGTTGTGCGTGCTCGGTACTATGCATAGCTTTTTTTAGTACGGACTACAGAGTCTACACCTGGTTAAGGCTGTTGGTGCATTCATACCTCCCATCGTATTCGATGCAATTCTTCTAGTTCGGCTCATATATAGTGTACCAACAGAGTAGAGATCACCAATTTTTTGGCAGGCTAAAGATCACCAAATTTTGCATTACATTTGGCGGGCTTTTCTTTGAACTTCCCGGTTCCACGCAATTCAAAAGTTTATAACATACAAACAACGCCATTGATCGTATAAAAGGCGCCTTATCCCGCATCTCCCACGAATATGGTGTCGTGGTGGTGTCATGGCAGATGTCATGGGTAGGCTTAAGTTGGGGACCGAATGGGTGCTTGTGGTAACCGGGGAGGTAGTGCACGGTCTAGCCGCACATGAAGAACAAGATGAACTGTCTACACTTGGTGATTTTATTGATCCTAGAAGTTTACAAGGGATCCTTGAGCTGTATGAAAAAAGCCTCAGGTCACTATCTTCCTCCTTGGTCCAATCCCCAAAACCCTAGCTAAGCTCCTCCTTATATAGGCGAAGTCCAGCTAGGTTACACCCCTTTAGGTTCTAGGATTACTGTTTGGATCTTGGTCTTCACTGTACGGGCCGGGTCATGGGCTAGCCCTAAGCCCAGTGTCCCAGTCCATAAAGCTAGACTGCTAACGGTCTTCTCGTACGTAGCCCCCAGTTCTTTTGGCGTCACGCAGTAACTTTCTACGTCAGTCGTTGCTTTAGGCGTCACCCGGCTCCTTTCGTGTCACCCGGCGTCGCCCTTCTCTTTTGACTGTGCTTTACCATGGTCCCTCCTGAACCTCACTCGGAAAGGTGCCACACGTCCTATCAGACTCGACCTTCCCTCGTGAGACTTAGCTCATTGGTTCCTGCAAGATTAACAAATTTGTCTTATATGGGCTGACATAGTTCCTATGTCGGCCACATACGACCATCTTACTCGGCCGTTGTTACCCGACCAGGTTCACTATTTACTCGTCACAAGCCAAGCTGGGGTTTTACCCCTTATGACCCTACCGGGGGTTATTCCCCCGACATTAGTTCCCGAAGCTAGTGAGGCCTAGCAGTTCTAGCTGTTAGGCGTCTCCAGGTTCCTTTAATGTGATTGGAACTTCTCTTTCTGCCATCATTTACTGCTTAGGACACACTATTTGGCATAACGTCGATCTTAGAAGAGTCTACTTTGCTCTTTCCGAGTCTCATCTTTGACTTTTTGGCCCATTTTTGCCTCGTGTCGAGTCATTTTGGCCAATTCCGAGTCATTTTCGGCGTGTCTTAGTCACTGACAGCTTGTAATCATGGAAGTCTCATCACTCAGTGCCTCGTGTCTTGCGCAGCGTGACCTAGAAGTGGATTTATCGTGTATCACTTACACGTGGTGCTCGCTGATTGGCTCACTCGGCCGAATACACAGCCACACGTTGGCCGCACAGCGTAGGAGGATCCCACGATTGGGGTGTTTACTCCCCTTAAGTAGGGGTGAGGGGAACTTAACTTACCTCGCCCGTTCAGTTTCCCCATTGCCTCTTTCTTATTCCTTGCGCCTCCAAAATCCCAACTTCCCCCTTTGCAGTTCTTCTTCTCCATAGCTTCTCTTCTGTGATTGCTCTTTTCCCCTTTCCATTCCACTACCGGTCCTTGCTCCTCCAAGCCTCTTCCAACGGCAGAAGAAACTGAATCCAGGGAGACCATGGATGCTCGCGATGCCGCGGAAGGAGCGGAGGAACAGGAGGTGGCCGCCGGTGAGCGTGGTGGCTGGGAGGGCTGGGAGGGTTCGGAGGTCTGCGCGGAGGAGGTTGAGTGGCTGCGCTCCACCAGGCACATCCCACTCGAAGTCGATTGCCGCCTCCCTCTTGGTGATATTCCCCCAAGCCTGAGGCCAATGAGAGGGTGGTTTTCCTCTCCCATTTTGAGCGAGGTTTTTCCTTGCCAGCGAGCAAGTTCTTCGTTTCTTTTCTTTCTACTTTCCATCTTCAAACCCACCACTTGCCTGCCAATGCAATCGGTTCCCTGTCTTGTTTTATTTCTGCTTGCAAGGGATACCTCGGCCTTTGGCCCACCGTTCTCCCCTGGGCCAAGTACTTTAGTTTTAGGATCTAGGTAGTTCCTGACCCCAGCATCCCTCGTGCCGAGAAAAGTCCTACTAGGTGCGGTGCCGCTAGAGTCACTCCTAGGAAGGAATCCATTTTCCTCGGTCACTAGCCTTGACTCTTGTAGGAAATGGCATAGGACTTTCTTCTATGTCAAAAACAGTGGGTCCAATGACTACATCCGGCTCCCCCTTTCTCGGACGAAGTCCCTAGCAAGGAGTTCTAGAAGCTTGACCCACGCGACAAGAATGCGGCAGTGAACGAGGTCAATGGGATCCTAGAGAGGTTTCTGTCGCCGGATGAGAACTTCCACTTGACTGAGGAGGATCTCATGTGCGTGTTTATCGCATGCCGGGTCAGCCCCATCCAATCCAGAAGCCACAAGATGTGCTTCATGAGCGGCCCGCGAGATCCTACTCGGCATTCCACACTGGAGCTTACTCACGACTACGTGACCTGCCGAGTCAGCTCGATCTTCAAGCTGACTTTGGCAGAGGATTGGGCTTGGAGCTGCCCTCCCTTTAGCCGGGATAGGCCTGTCCCCTGGGTAAGTTTCCGAATCACTTTGTATCCGAAATAGCTTTTCTTATGTTCATCTGTCGTTTCATTCGTTCTTTGTTCTTATTCTGTTTATCTTTCGCAGAATCTTGTTCACCAGGTTGATGATAGTACTGTCCCTCCTAGTGCTTATTAAAAGGACCGCTCTGACTCCGATGAAGTCGAGTTCGATCTGGAGTGCTTCATGCCCATTCCGCATGCAGCTGCCACTTAAACTCTGGGTAAGACCCACACTCGAAATCCCTTACGAGATTGTTCTGACGACGATAGTGATGATGATTGTGAAATTCTGGAGGTACCTGCTGTTTGACCTTAGCCCTCTAACTTATTTGAGTGAGCCCGTAATTTACTTATGCAGCTGGAGAGGTACATGACACTCCCCCTCTCGCTGTGGGCGGAGTCGGCAAGATCCCTATTGCCAAGCCAAGTAAATGGCACATGGCCTCCTCCAATATTCAGCCTGCCAAGAAACACAAAGATACTCCAGCTGCTCCTCCTGCTGCCTCGCTGACCGAGACTCGCAAAGCTGCTGGGCGACGGGTCACTCGTCGCATTCCATGTGAACCGACCGTTTTCGCGTAAGCTTTTGTTGTTTGCTTACTTTCCATTTTTCCTTCCCTGTTTTGTAATTGCTTTCTTATAAGCAATCTTTGTTATTTTTAGTGCGGCGCCTTTGTCATCTAGCCAAGCTGCTCCTAGCATGGCCTCTTTGCCGCTAAGGCCAGCCTCTCCTCCTCGCGCCGACACCGCCGTGCCAAGCCCCGTCCGGGTCACTGCCCCCACCACTGAGACTCACAAGTCTCATAGTGAGGCCAACTCGGAGGCGCAACCGTCAGAGGAGACTCGGCCTAGCTCCCCTGCTGCTTTTCCAGAACATGTTCTTGACCCCGGCGCTAGCAATATCAGCGCCAAGAAGACCCCTGATACCAGTTCTCCTACTCCCAGTGCATCATTTGACCTAGTCGTTGCTTCCCAGACCGTTGTTGAGCCTGTTCATTCAGCTCCTGTTTTTTCCCCATCCAGACCTGCTCACTCTCTTTCTCTGTCAAAAGACCACACCCGCACTGCTGCCCAAAGCCATGCTCGCCCCACAACCAGCAAACCCTTATTTACCAAACATCTGACCTTAGTCCACAGCCCAGGCATCGCACCTCAGATTCAGCCCACACTAACAACAAAGACACCCGCTTCGGCGGGTCAGCTGAAGTTGGGCCCCAAGGAAGTTTCCGATATGACCCAACAGGCCATCGCCTTAATGGCGCAAGCAGATGAAGTGAACGAGGTATATAATCTTCTTACTCTTTTGCATATTGAGTATTTTTTGTTATACACACTCCCTAGTCCCCGAGGTTACTGCCGAATGAGGAATTTACTCGGTTGTAAGCTCTAAGTTAGAACTTATCCTTTTATTTCCTTATGCCAAGTTCGCATGTTAGATTTTCGACCCCTAGTCCCCGAGGTTACTAACGAATAAGGAACTTACTCGGTTGTAATCTCTAAGTTAAGAATCAACCCTTATCCAGCTGTAAGCTTGATTGTATGTCTGCTGACTATCCTTTTCTTGCATAGCTTACACACAATGAGCGCACCAAGGTGCATCAGGCTCTGCTCTTGGAGTATCGTAGGCTGGATCTCGCTCACCAAAATATGCAAGCTAAGGCTAAAGGCCAAGGTAATTTTCTGATTGGTCCCTCTCTTATTCGGCGCACTTTCCTTGTTTCACCTTGCTTATTTTTTCCATTGTCCTTCCACTGCTTCTGCCCAATCCACTATTGACGCCCTGCACCTATAGATTAGCGACGCTGAAAGTAAGCTCTTGGAGATCCAGTTTATGCTATATATTTATCCTTATCATTTTCCTATTTTTATCTCGATGGTTCCGAGATAGCTTTGCTGTTGCTGACAAGTCATATGCTCCGAATAAGCAGAGAAGAAGTGGATTCAGCTCCAAAAGGAGCAAGACGAGGTGACTCGGCTGAAGAAGCAAATGGAAGATATGGAGCAGAAGAACCAGGCCGAGGTGAAGTGGCTGTGGGAGGATCTTGCTTAGAAAGATGGCCAACATTCTGCCAGTGCCAAGAAGACCAAGGAGTTGCTGAAGGAGGCCGAGTCGGTGGTTGAGTCGGCTCATCTGGATCTGGATGCTCTTCAGGCCAAGGCTAGGATTTGGCAGAGTAAACTTGGCGCCGTCAACTCTTTCCTCGGTAGTGAGTCCTTACCCTTTTCACTGTACTCATTCCTTTGTATTCTTTTTCCTTGTTTTGCTAATGTTATTTTGCCTTTGCAGAGAATTTCCCCGAGGCTGAAATGTTTGCTATACGGGCCATGAAAAGAGTGAGAACCGAATCTGGCGCTCCATCTGATGGCTAGGTCACTATCGACGAGCATATCGTAGTGCTGTCAGAACGTCCAAAGACCCTCAAATCATGTGGCATTGACTTGCTCAAATCAGTGATCCACGCGTTCAGGATGCTCTGGCCGGATGAAGACGCGCCCACACTCATCAAGCCTGTGGCTGCCAGGCTACTTCTGACTGAAGAGAGGTTGGATCAATGGCGCAAGTCAGCCGGCCGACCTGCAGTGGACAAGGCTCTTGCCTTCGTGCTTTCCTGGTACGAGGATATCAATCTTGACGTTCTCGAGCGCATGAGGTCTGAAGGTAAGTGGCTCCATGATCCTGAGCTTATCAAGAAATGCCAGGAGCGAGCTTACGCCATGGTCGAATATGCCTTTCTGCATGCTTGGTGTGATGGGCCCAGCTTCCTCGATCTTGGTGAGCCTCTTGCTGAGATCACTGATGACGAAGGTGCGGATAGCGAAACCACCGAGTCAGATGGACCTGCAGACTCGGCCGCTGACGCACCTGACTCGATAGACGCTCCAGAAGATGCTCCTAGCTCCAGCCCCAAAGATACACCTCCTAGCCAAGCTGCTCTTAGGCTGGTTACAAAAAACACTTAAATTTCATGAGATCCCCGGTATGCCAGGTGCAGATGTATGATATAATGCATTTATTTTGGGTGTGCGCCTTGTGATAAGGCTTAAACTTTTATTTAACTTTTAATGTGAACTATCCACGGGCAAGTCCCTGAGTTTCATTTTGCCGTTTCCCTTCTCCTTGAATTTGGCTCTTGTCTACCTTTTTTGGCATCCGTCATTAGAGTCTCAAAGTTCTAAGGATTGAGTTAGCGGGTATGAAACTAAATTACTTGACCTAGAATTATTCGACATATAAAGCAACATAACCTGCAATGAGTTAGTTAAAACACACATAGGGTCAACTCGCGTTTCTCCCTTTACTTATCTAGTGTTCATGTTTACTCGTCATTGATCCTTTCCTCTTACTTGCCATGAAGCTGTGTTTTGGGCAACAACATAGTCGAAGAGTTTATTCTTTCCGAGTAAACATTACTTGTTCTGAGATAAGTTTTAAGTGTCAACGCCTGATTATTACCAGCTTATGACCAGCACAAGAGTAAACATAAGGGGAAGTCCCCGAGTTAGTTTTTCGAGTCATACCATTTTATTACCAGCACATAGCCGGCATAAGCGTCCGACATATGAGAGTTTGAAATATATATACACTGCTTCTCCTAAGTGTAGAAAGGACATAGCAATACAACATTCCATGGTCTTTTGGTCTCATCACCTGATTTGTCCGCCTTGATCTTTTGTGCTTCATGAGCATCTATTAGATAATATGAGTCATTGTGCAATGCTTTTCTTACAATGAATGGTCCTTCCCATGGGGGTGACAGTTTATGCATTCCAGCTATGCGTCGCACTAGCCTGAGCACCATGTCCCCTTCTCGGAAAACACGAGGTTGAACTTTCCGTCTATGGTAGTGTCAGAGACTTTGTTGGTATATGGTGGATCTGGACAATCCCAATTCCCTTGCTTCTTCGACTAAGTCAACTCCATATTCTCAGGCCTCTTTTACCTTGGCTTCCGAGTATTGTCTTACTCTTGGCGAGTCATATTCTATGTCGGCAGGAAGAACTGCTTCTGCCCCATACACAAGGAAGAACGGCGTATAGCCTGCTGATCGATTCGGAGTTGTCCTTAGACTCCACAGCACTGAGGCTAATTCCTATATCCAACAACCATGTGATCTCTGGAGTGGTTCCATTAGGCGGGGTTTTATCCCGGATAGAACTAAGCCATTGGCTCGTTCAACTTGTCCATTTGATTCTGGATGAGCAACTGATGCTGCGTCAAGTCTTATTCGGTTTTTCCCACAAAAATGAGTGCAAGCTCCTTCATCAAAGCTTGTGCCCTTATCCGTGATTACACTGTGCGGGTAACCATATCTCAGGATTATATCTTTTAGGAATATGACAGCTATTTTTCCATCCAATTTCTTGATGGGCTTCACTTCTATCCATCTGGTAAACTTGTCAACCATTATGAGTATGTGGGTCATGCCACCCCTCACTGGCTTGAATGGTCCTACCATATCCAGGCACCATACTGCAAATGGCCAAGTGATCGGTATAGTTTTCAATTTTGATGCTGGTAAGTGTGACTTTGACGCATAATGGTGGCAACCACTGCATTTTCTCACAAGTTCCTATGCCTCTTCCAATAAAATCCATGCCGGAATTCCTTGGCTACTAATTCTCTTGATGATGCATGGTTCCCACATTCTCCTTGGTGAATGTCGAACAGTATTTCTTGACCTTTCTCTAGGCTTATATAACGCTACAATACATTTGTCACGCTCCTTTTGTACAATTCCTTGTTGATTATTGTGTATGCTTTTGCTCTTCTTTCTGTTTGCCTTGCCAACATCCCATCATCTAGAAAAGTTCCATCTCTCAAGTAGTTTAATATTGGTTGCACCGATGTTGGTATCTGTGGTGCCGGATCTGTTTCTTCATCAATTTCCATTGGCTCAGCCGAGATATGTTCTGCCGACATAACATGAGGAGTCCCCGAGTATGACTCGACAACCCCTAAGGTGAGCGGAACAGTCCCCGAGTGACTCTAACCTGCCCCTGAGTCAATATCCATTGGCACAGCGCTGGATTCTTGATTTGCTGGGATGAGCCTAATTGACTCGGATTCTGGTGACGTCTTGATCGATGGTTTCCTGAGATGTTCCAATGCTATTCCTGGTGTTATTGATTTCCGATATGAGCCTAACTTGGATAATACATCCGCTGCCTCATTCTCTGCCCTGGGTATATGATGAAGTTCACACCCATCAAAATATCCCGAAATTTGTTGCACATGAAAACGATATAGTGCCATGTTTGCATCCAATGCATCCCAATGCCCGGATACTTGCTAAATCGCCAAATCAAAGTCACCAAAACACATGATCCTTTTGATGCCAATCTCTTTGGCCACTTTTATGCCGTGGACATGTGCTTCATACTCGGCGACGTTATTGGATGCAGCAAAGTGGATCTACAACACATATTTGAGTTGATCCCTCTTTGGTGATGTGAGCACTATCCCGGTGCCCAGACCCATTTTCGTCTTGGATCCGTCAAAATGCATCTTCCAGTAATTCGGATCTGGCAGTGGTGGTTCGTATTGCATTTCCATCCAATCCACGAAGAAATCAGCTACGGCTTGAGATTTGATTGCATCTCGCCTATCATATTGTGGAGTGTATGGTGCTAGCTCTATGGCCCATTTTGTGACTCGGCCACTGGCATCTTTGCTGCCCAATATATCTGAGATAGGTGCCTCACATATTACCTGGATTGGGTGTTCTTGGAAATAGTGCTTCAGCTTCTTTGCTTCCATATACACCCCATATGTAATTTTTGGTAATGGGGGTAATTTTTCTTTGATATAGAGAGCACTTCGCTCAAGTAATAACCTGGCCTTTGGACTGATTTGCCCTCTTCTTCACGTTCTACCACTATTACTGCACTTACAACTCTATTGGTTGCAGCGACATAAATCAACATTAGCTCTTTGGATAGTGGTGACGTTAATATTGGTGTTGTTGTCAATATCTTCTTGAGTTCATGGAAATCGCTATCAGCTTGCTGTGTCCATGTGAATTTGTCTGATATTTTCATCAGCTGATATAGTGGTAAGGCTTTCTCACCTAGCCGACTGATAAATTTACTCAACGACGCCAGGCATCCTGTGAACTTCTGGATTTCGTTGAGTGTTTTTGGCAATTCCATTCTTTCGATGGCCCTGATCTTTTTCGGGTTAGCCTCAATTCCTCGGCTGTATACAACGAATCCGAGTAACTTTCTAGCTGGGACGCCAAATGTGCATTTATCCAGGTTAAGTTTCATCTGGAATCTTCATAAGTTTGAGAATGTTTGAGACAAGTCCTCAATTAGAGTATGACTTTGCTTGGTTTTTATTACCACGTAATAAACGTATACTTGAACATTTTTGTCCGATTGATCTTGCATGCATTTCTGCATGCATCTTTGGTATGGTGCACCTGCATTTCTCAATCCTAACGGCATAGTGCGATAGCAATAAGCCCCATACGGGGTGATAAAAGCTGTCTTTATTTGATCATTCGGATTCAGTGGTATCTGGTGGAAACCAGAATACGCGTCCACAAATGACAACAACTCACACCCGGCAGTAGAGTCTATGACTTGATCGATCCGTGGCAGGGGAAATGGATCTTTTGGACATGCATTATTGAGGTTCATGTAATCAATACACATGTACCAAACCACTTCCACGTTCGGGTAATCTTTTTTCTTCTCGACCAATACTGGATTTGACAACTAATCTGAGTGCAATACTTCCATGATAAACCCGGCAGCCAAGAGCCTGGCTATCTCGGCAGCTATCACTTTCCTCCTATCTTCGGCGGAGTGGTGGAGGGGTTGCTTCACCGGCTTGGCATCTGGCCTTACATGAAAAGAATGCTCAGCTAGCTTCCTTGGAACTCCTTGTAGATCCTGTGTTGACCATGCAAAGATATCCCGATTCTCACGGAGGAAGCTGGTGAGCTCGCTTTCCTATTTGTCAGTCAGCCCAGCACCAATGGTAACTATGCACCCTGGGAAAGTCTCATCCACCTGTACCTTCTTGGTTTCCTTGGTAGCTTGGAATGATACACTGCCATGTGGGTTAGTAAGTGACGGCATGGACATTTGTGCTACCTTGGCCAATGCTGCCACTTCCATCATTTGATGCTTTTCTTGTGCTGAATATTTTTGGCTCCGAGTCTGGCTCCCATTGCTTGGTACACGTGATCCGGCAATTCGTACTTGTCATTTACCATCGCTGAGTAACCATCATTGTACCTGTTTGCATTCGGGTCTGCAGGTTGGTGCACTTCTTTTCCCACGCTTTGCTGTCTCTTTTCATGTTGAGCTGGCACAGTATTCGGAGCTTGATTTGCTCCTCCTGCCGAGTGAGTTCCACGTCTAGGTTGAGGTGCAAAATTTTGCCCTCCATTATCATTTCTTTGTCCTGCTTGCCTTTCTCATCCTGTGTTTTCCTGATTTTCATTTCCCTGAACAATAGTTCTTCTCGTTCCCTGTGCACGTGCTGGTTTTCCCTGAGCCTTCGCCGGGTCATAGGTAACCATTTGCTTGTTCCTTCCCGAATCCACACTCTTTTCCTTTCTCTTCCTCGGTGCCACTCCTGGCGAGGAAGCTGTATGACCTGCTGATCTTGCCGGGATTGGAGTTGCCGAGTGAACCAGCTGTGACCTCCCAGCTATACCCGGATTCAACCTGTAGTACGCTTCACTCAGCATCCCTACTGCTCTCACCAATTCATTGACTCGCTCTTGTTGCTTTCTCTTTGCTTCACCCGTCAGATGGGGGAGCTCAGCCATTGCTGCCTCTAATGCTCTCAGGTTCGCTGCTGCAGTATTGTATGTCGGTCGCATGGCTGTTTCATTGCTATTTTCTGGTGTTATCTTTGACGTTGCATCCACGGATTCCTCATTGAGGTTTTTCCCTCTTAACCTTGTTGCATCAAGACGGGTCTTCGCGCCCTTGACTCGATTTGCCGAGTTGAGATCTCGGATTGTGATATCAACATCTTGTTGTAACTGCGCTAACTCCTTTGCCTTCTCCAGGACTTTTATCCTGGCCTCCTCTAACTCGGCCTGCACACGCGGTGGGTCAGCTGCTTGTGTTACTAGCTCTGCCAACTTGTCTATTGCCTCTTGCAATTCTTTGGATGTCTTACTCCTAGCTATGTTCTCTGGATTTTCTAGTGGTGCCTTTGATGTTCTTGTCGCCCTTGGTGTTTCCTCTTGATTTCCTCCCTCAGCATCCTCATTCACTATGGGAACTACCGGAGGTGCTGCTGTGTTAGGGGTTGTCATCATTACCTCAACGGAGACGAGCTGGTGAAGTTTTCCTGCGGCAGGAACCGCAGGCGGATCTGGCGCCAGGGTGACGCGCTCCGGGTATGCGCGCTCCACGATCACTGCGATGTAGACCTGATACTCGCCGAACTTGATGAAACGACCTCCCCTAGGGAACGGTTTTGTCCCAAAGCAGCCCGCGTTGTCGCTGACGAAGTTGAGTGCTCCAAACCTCTGGATGAGGCCGGAGTAGAGGCGCTCACCGGTCTTGGCAATGTTGTTGCCCGTCTGGATGAAAACTCCATCAAGTACTTGCTTCTGACCCACAGTGGGCACCAACTGTCGTGGTGGTGTCACGACAGAAGCCATGGGTAGGCTTAAGTTGGGGGCGAATGGGTTCTTGTGGTAACCTGGGAGGGAGTGCATGGTCTAGCCGCGCATGAAGAACAAGATGAACTCTCCACACTTGGTGATTTTATTGATCCTAGAAGTTTAGAAGTGCTCCTTGAGCTATATGAACAAAGCCTCAGGGAACTAGCTTCCTCCTTGGTCCAACCGCCCAAACCCTAGCTAAGCCCCTCCTTATATAGGCGAAGTCCAGCTAGGTTACACCCCTTTGGGTTCTAGGGTTACTGTTTGGATCTTGGTCTTCACTGTACGGGCCGGGTCATGGGCTAGCCCTACGCCCAGTGGCCTAGTCCATAAAGCTAGACAGCTAACAGTCTTCTTGTATGTAGCCTCTAGTTCTTTTGGCGTCATGCAGTAACTTTCTATGTCAGCCGTTTCTTTAGGCGTCACCCGGCTCCTTTCGTGTCACCTGGTGTCGCCCTTCTCTTTTGACCGTGCTTTACCATGGTCCCTCCTGAACCTCACTCGGAAAGGTTCCATGCGTCCTATCAGACTCGGCCTTCCCTCGTGAGACTCGGCTCGTTGGTTCCTGCAAGATTAACAAATTTTTCTTATATGGGCCAACATAGTTCCTATGTCGGCCGCATACGACCATCTTACCCGGTCATTGTTACCTGGACATGTTCATTCTTTACTCGGCACAAGCCAAGCTGGGTAATGTATTGCCCCTTATGACCCTATCGGGGGTTATTCCCCCGACATATGGCCTTGCACTGCCGTCCCTCCTCTCCACCACACATCCTCCTCACCAGGTACCATTGTGACCGAATAAACCACTTCCTTGTTTAGCAAGACGAATCAATTTCCCCAAGATGATGACCACCGCATCTGAGCATGTATAGAATCGCAGACAAACACAATACATTCGCTACAAAGTCCCATCTGCTTCACGGACTCTCTGGTCTCCGGCACCAGAGATATGTGAAATTCATGCCCTCCCGTTTGATCGCACCAACGCGAAGCATAAACCCATCTCCTCCGTAGAATAAGGTTGTTGAACACTTTATGCTCTCTTTCGTTATGCATTTGATTACTATCAAAAGTACTTCGTCGCTTGTTGTAATGCATTCTTGCTCATATACTCAATCATTAATAAAGTTTGGTAGAGCATTACTTACCATCATTATGAAGCTACTCTGACATCTGTGGAATTTGTCCTAAGATGACTCTTGTTGGGTCGTAAAGGTTATATATAGAACAATCGGTATTCGTCAACTCTAACTGACGTTCTGAGACAAATTAGTATGTCATGGTTCCTTGTTTAGAGTATTATCAGGCGGTCATCGAGTGCCCTTCATCTAAGAAAATTAGTTTGATTCGATATATTTAGTTTTTATAAAACTTTACACCATGTAAGTTATGTTTTCAGTATTATAGTCAAGCCTGCATATTGTTCGATAGTATTGAAACTTCATGTGGATTCTTCTCACTCGGGGTTCCAGATGGTTAGACTACATATAACGAAAGTAATTTAATATACTATAGTTGTGATGGGAATCATTGCTTTTTGATCTATCATCTGCTCCAAGTACTCCTAAATAATTTGCTCTTTTGCACATGATTCCATGATAAATCTCACAAGCTATTTGCTTCCAATGAAGGAAACAGAGTCAGAACAAGGACTTAGACTCTACTTAATCTAGTTAAAAGTGACAACCAGGCCAAAAAAGACAATAATGCAAATCACCGGCATAAAAATTTTCGTCCTAATCCTGCACGAATGGGTCCAGTTGTACAGGCGGCTGTGAATAAAAAACACATCCCACAGTCGCTAGTAGCCAATCCGGTTACCCAACAACAACTGGGAGCAAAAGTAGTGTCAATAGTAGGTTGTTAGCAACGAATTGGTAATGATCTTCCAAACGACCTTTAGTATTGACAGAGACATGTACTCCGTTGCAAATGTTCGTGATGACAAATTTGTTATGTGTTCAGAGACTAGTAGTATCATGTCGTTTATATGTAATATATATACATTGATTTTGATGTAACTTATTTTTAGTTGCACCACGACGAAGATTAACAAGGGGGACGACTATGGGAATAAAATCTTGAATAGATGGTTGAAATAACTAAATCAAGACTTCCGATCACATCTTTAGCAGGATTCAAATGGCCACTGGATCCACATGAATCTTCCTATGTATCATCGATCAGAGAAGTTCTCATGTGAGGAATGATATTCCCATATTGCCTTCATGGAAACACCACCGAAATATCCCTAAGCATTTCATGGGGTGATCTTCTCCACTACTGGCTTGATCAAAATAATGAGGTATGCTTTCATAAGACTGTGACACTATACTGCATTGTCAATTTATAATTATGCATGTGTCTTACAAGTCTACTTTTTGTAGGCCATCGCTCAAAGGAACTGTTCTAGCCAAAATAAAGTATGAGTACTAAGTCATACAGGATCCCGCAACATAATTAGGCACCTCTAGCAATTGGTAAGGACATGTTATTTTATACTGGTATTAGTATGTAATTGATGTTCTACAATATGTATGCATCTTATCTTTTCATTCTCCGTTTCTACCACGCGATGCAATTTATTTTTGCTTGTTCAAATGCAGAAGAAGTCTAACGGGGATCCAAAAAACAATTGACTCTACTAGAGAAATTTGAGGGATGCCACACGAATAGATACAATGTCATTGTAAAGAAAGTTGTTGTAACTCTTCTCCTTATTTTGTGATGTTGCACTTGCAGTGATTTGCACGTATATGTTTGAGATGCAACCTTGCTTGGACTGCTGCTCATTTTTGTTTTCACTTACCTTCATGATTTGCAACTAAAGTCAATTTCAGTTTTGAATTGTACAAACTTGTCATATCTGCACCTCACAGTGTGTACACAAGAAGCCACATTTTTAGTCATGTTAGTAACATAAAAAACATAAATGAAAAAAATGATCTTTTTACTAAAGTGAACAAGATGTGTTATCAGCATTGCCAATTATAGCAGTTCATGCACATGTTAAACCCCGTTATGTTTCTCTCTAGTAACTTCACTTCTCTTACACATTTCTTGTGGGACCCCGGATTTACGGTCCGAGAATCCCCGTTATGCCTGCAATTTACGGTCCCAAGATCAGTGAGCCGTGAACATAACCGACAAGTATTATTACAACATCCAGAATGTAACAGGTACAAAACATACATTTTTGCCTTTATGGCGATTGCAAACATCAATAGCGGAAGTCTTCAAGCATAGATCCCATGTCATGCCTTAACCTACAGGCAACTGACCGGGAAGACAGCCTAGCTTGCATAGACGTCAGCATCTCCTCATTATCCTTACTTCTGAAAGTCTGGCCAAGTAAATAGCCAGGGACAAAGTCATGAGTACTTTTGAATGTACTCACAAGACCACCGAGATAAGGTAAAAAAAGATAATGCGTATTGGGCTATGGAGAGATATCTCTACACTACAGTTGTTTTTGAAAAGCCTAAATTGGTATCTCTATATCTTTGTTGAAAAAGAGTTTTTGAAAACATGCCTCCTTTTTAGAAATCTGGATATAGCCATATCCTTTTTAAAAACCATTGTAAAACATTTTTATAGTAAAACCATTTTTAAAGCCACTTGGACCATTCAAGGTCAAAATCAAACATATTACTCATGTTACCTTGTGACCAAGTCACATCCTTTTTATCTTCCCAAGACCATCCCAAGGGTACTCCTAGCAATCACCTTTATAACCATACTTGACCGTGGACACGGCTATTCGAATAGATTATACTCCATAGAGTTTGTGCACTTTACCCACAAGAATCAATACATCTGCCAGATTACAACCATGACCCGCTACACACGATAGACGGGAGTTCGGATGATAAAACCTAACTTTTAATTTGTCATCCCTAGCAATGACGGCTTTTCGTTTTGGGTTTGTTCTCCTAGGCAATGAGTATCTGGCATGACGGCCATAGTCCTCCCTTCTTCACTTCTATATACCCAAACCATAGCTTGTCCTATACAATAACCTCGGTGACTCCACTTCCTTCTCCAGTCCTAAAGCATACCATCCACGGGAGAACCAATTTTTGTACCGGCACTCCTACCGAGACAGGCTCACCCTTGCCAAAGAAAGCTGCAGGCCCCAAATCCGAAGATCTATTGTAGAGCCTACTCGGGTTTGTAGGGATTTCTCCCCTTAAGCAGGTAAAAGTAGCCCCGGCTAAAGATAACAAACTACGAGATAAGCCCTAGCTCCTGGGTAGTGTGGTTGCACGGGTAAATTGTTCCGGTAAAGGCATAGAACATCCCTTCTCTTTCCTTTGCTCAAATATTATTATTTATCTACTTCGTCTTTTCTTTAGTAAAACACCCACTCGGAAATGATGCCTCTTTTCAAGGGTTTTACTTTGAGAACTTTGTTGTGGGGTAAAACCCAAAGTAGTTTTTATCATAAAAAACCGTAGTTTTCAAGGAGGGAAGATGCTAATCATCTTAGTCTCGATCTAAAGGGGTAAATATGGGGTGTCACAAGGGTAAGTGTCCTAATGGACACTCCATCATAAATTGGAGGAGCCAAGCTACTCACGTATCTTACTTGAAACAAAACTATGCGGTTAACCATGAATTTCATGAACGAGATACAAAAAATAATAATAAAAGGAATAGGTAAATAAAGGATTTTGGGAATGGTGGCTTTCCTATGACCAGCAAGATGTCCCTAGGCTTCTTCAATAGAACACCAGAATACCAAATAAAATATTAATAATAATAAGATCCGGGGCTTCCTTCTTCTCGGCGTCACACAATCGCAACTATCGCCATTATCGAGCATACATGCAAACAAACAACACTACATTCAATACAAGGAAATACAAGTACCAAAACAGACAACAAGTAAGTACAAATTAGTATGGTTTGGGAGAATGGATTTAGAAAGATTGGAATGGTCTTGGAAGATTGGAAGAACATCCCTTAGGGTTTATATGCTAGAAACTACCTAAGATAGGGGTTGTGGACCAAGGACATATTATGTATGATACCATTGTATAAAAATGATACCACCAGATAGTTATTGATAAAATGAAACCAATAATAGTGGTTTCTCTATTTTATCAATTACCATTGATTTATAATGGATTTTCTAGTGAATAAAACTCTAGTTTTAGGAAATAATTCACCAGAAAAGTTTTGGAACTCCAAAAATTACTTCCTTGGATGGTTCAGTAGAGTTTTATGGACTGATTCACTGGGAGTTTGCATCATCTCAAAGTATTTAACAGAATGCCCATAGGAAATTCCCAAATGCAGTTCTGGAAGTTTTTTTTGTCTTTTTAACAAGAATTAATCTACACAGGATTTTGATTTTATTCCAAATAAACATGTTAGGTATTTGAAATACCTTTTTGAAGAAATTTGAATCACCCTTTTTATATTCACGTAACTACTGGAGTGATTTTATTAGTGAAATAACCATGCGCATATAAGGTTAATACATAATAAATCAAGGATGGCTCAATAAATACTGGGCTACTGGGCTTTGATATATGTGATGGTTTATAAATTATGAGAGTTGGAATTGGTTCATTATCTGTTTTGATTTGACCTAGAGAAATTCCCAAAGTCTAAAAAGGGATATTTTTGTTATTTTTACCAAGGGTAATCTAGGAAGAAAATTAAGATGGGGCCAAGGTTAAATGCAAGGTGCATTACCCGAAGGTTTAAACTTATTTGGGGTTACAAAACTCATAGAAGTATTTTTATAGTAAAAAGGATACATTTGAGTAGTATATTTATTATAATTAAGATGGACCATATTTGAGGCAACCAATAGTACTGCATGTTATATAAATGGGTGGTTCATGTGCCAGAATTTATATCTATTCATTTCCATGTAACATCCCAGCATTAGAGCTTAGAAATAAGCTGAACCCAGATGTGTGCATTGCATTCATGCATAGAAAATCCGAATAATTTTCGCGCTTTTAAACAAAACTTGTCAAAGTGATTGAAGCTTCTCCCAACTTGATGTAATTGAAGTAGATCATCAAGTTGACTGTGATAAGTTTCAATATAACCTTTGCTAAAAACTTATTTGGGTGAACATGATTTGATCTAAGGGTAGATCAGATATAATAAAATGTTACTCATAATACATTGCTTAAATAATTAATATCTGATCCTTAAGGGATCATACCATAATATTCAGCACAACAACTCATAAATACCAAGTTAAGATTACAATTTAAGTAATAAGAATGTAATGACCAATCCTGACTTACCTTATTCTTATCTATTTTTACTATGGGTATCATGGTAATACCCAACCTTAACTCTTTAGTGAGATTGGGAAGGGTAGAAACTAAGTCTAGATCATTCACCATATATCTTTCTTTCTATATAAATCCTTATCATCTCTATTGAGTTATATTCCATTATCTATTGTTCATCAATGTTGAGAAATCAGTTATTGATTCATCGGATGTCAATCTATCAACTCTTGACCATATCATAGTTTACACTTAAGTGCATATAAAGAAACAACTAAGTAGAGGTAAATAGTAATGCTAGCTTTAGAAATCATCTATAGGATGGGAATGATTGAAAATAATCCAATCAATAGGATAATTGATGGAGTTAAATCCCTCTTAGATAAATAGAAGAATTATTTATATTATCTAATCATATGGTAGTAAAGAAGATTACAAGGATGAATTCTGAAGATAGTTACCGGTAGTAATTCTATTGGATCAAGTGGGCATAGTCCATGAATAACAGCCTTAATCCAATTAAAGATACTAAGAAGATAATTACAATACAATTTGTGAGGATGTATTGATAAAGCCTTGCTTAGCCAACTACAAATCTAAGATATAAATGATTAAAGGATTAAAATGATCATACCTTGCTCACCAAGATTCAATACTTATAGCAAGTATAAGTGACATTGGTGGGTAGAACATGATTAAAACCCTAGTATAGGTAAGTTATCCTAGAGTAGTCATTACAAGCCACATTAATATAATGAGAGGTTGGAGTGTGAGTCAATAGAGTAAAGTAAATGTAAGACATTATGATTCAATTAAAGCTAGTATAACACGGAGTTATGGAAGTAGTGTTATTCATCTTAAAGGATACTAAGCTTTAGAGAAAGGTATTTGGATGCATACATCTATTAGAGATATATTAGTCATGGATGATTAAGGAAAATTATGAGTGGAGTTTGAAGGAACTACTTGTTGGATGGAAGGTTATCAATAGTAGAGTAGTGGATGTAACCAAGTATGGATATGAGGAAACTATAAAAGCTTCACTGTCAAGCTCACTAGATTTATTAATGAGTTTAGAAGAATGATAGGTGAATAAGAATATTTTCGTGAAGTAAATCTCATCATGTTAACCATGATGATAGATAGGAAGAAGTAGTATATCTAGGAAACGAACTCCTTAATTAGAAGTCTAGAATTATGAATTATGGAAGGTAGTAATTCATGGTAATCAATCAACTTTAAATCATAAACCAAGTATAATATCCATTTCATATTATGAATTCCTCATCTTATATCTATATCACTTAATAGGAATATTTTCCTATAGCAAATTAGATAAGCACATCTCTAACAATTCCAATTATCATAATTATATGTGCTTAGGAGTATCTTTATCAATTCTTCTCCATAAAACATTTTACGTGTAACTTTCGGTTTTAAAAAGTGTTATCATTAAAGATCACAAATAGAAGACAATATGCTTAGCTATTAAACCTTTACTCACATCAATAAGGGAATATAAGTAAACTAAGAATCCTAAACTCTAGGGTAAGCACTTCCAATTCAAACCCTAACTTCTATGTTAGTTATAATAAAATATATCCATTGTTATTTCCTAAATTCATGGGAACAATATTAACCATATTAATTCCCTAGAAACTCTATTTATCAAATAAAAATAAAGGATCACCATATAAAAATTTCCTAAATGTTATGAGTTAATGAGAATCAAATCTCATGAGTTAATAATAATGCACCCTATAAGAAGTTTATGGATATTAGCTCAATTAAATGCATATTAAAAGCCTTACAAATAATAATAGGAAAAGTATATACATAAAGAAAATAAAGAAACATAACATTATACAATAAAAGTTCACAAATGATACTAAATACATTTTAGTATTACTACAATTATCCAGCAAATTAATTCTACAAAGAAACTTCCAAATTAAAGAATATATACAAATCTGAAAAGGAAAACAGAAAATATAAAAAAGGAAAATGAATAAAAACAAAACCTGGCCGTGGCCCAACTCCTCTTTTCTTACCTGTCGCCATGTGCAGGCCACAAAAGCCCAACAGCCAGCCTAGATCACTCTCTTCTATGACTGACATGTGGGACCAGGGACGGACTGTGGGTTGATCTTAAGAAAGTTCCAGGGGGTTATCCGCAAAACAACACGTCGTCGTCTTCCTCCAGCTGGAAGCAGCTCGGTGGCGATGCCGAGGCCGTCCGCCGTCGTCCTTGCGCCAAGATACACGCCGACGACACCAGGAGAGGATAAGGAGGCCACCGCGACACCTCTGCTCATCCTCATCCCCATTCCCCCCTCTGAAACCCTCTCTGCCTCGTTCCCCAACCATGCTAAAACCCTAGCTCGTTAGTGTTCAACACTCCGACCATGTCTGACCACCCCCCACCTCGCTAGGGCCACCGATAGATGCTCCATCGTGGACTCGTTCGATTAGGACCAAGAACGGGGGTGGCACATCAGGAATCAAGCAGAATCGAGCGTTCCCTTTTAGCAGTCATTGTGGCCATCATCGACGATGCGTCGTCTACACGTCTCCTCTCACTTCTCCAAGCACTCCATCGCAACCAGGGTAAGCTCCTCTATCTTCTAGGAGACTTCGTTGATTCAATTGCGTCCTGTATCGAGGTCTTGGCGTGCGCTGTCGCGAACCGCCGTTGGTCACCGATGTGGATCGTTCTCCAGTGACCATTTAGGGGCGGCGCGACAATAGTTCAACTCGATAGCGCATGCTCGTTCCAACGCACCTAGCCACAACCTCGAGCGCGCACTAGATCGATCAATCGATCCTCAACCAGTGAGGATCAACTCGTGTGATGTCATGCCTAGGTCAGGTTCGAACCACGTCAGCTAGTTTGACCAGTCCTTGCTAGCGTGGCGTGTGACGTGGCCCAGGGCCCATATGTCATTGTCTGGGGTAGCAATCTAGTCAGTAACAAATGTATTTATTAACTTGAGAGATGAGGTGGCCACTGGCCCACTGGTCAGTGATTGGGGCTAGGTGTGGGTGTGGTGTAAAAAGTTAATTCATGTTTAAGAAATAAATAAAATGTTATAAACTCAATGATTAATATTCCAGAAATCAAATAAATGATTAAATATTGTTTAATTAATAACTTTTGATTTATAATTCACAAAAATGTGTAGAATATATGAAAATTTGTAGAAAAATAAAATCTACAACTTAAAATTATTATCAAATATTATTATGATGATTATTTAAATAAATATTATTTAATAAAGGTTTTAAAAGTAATAAAACTTTGATAATTCTATTTTAATAAATGGTAAATATTAAGAATATAATTAAATACCCAAAATTTAGAAAATAAAAAATATTTTAAAAACTATAATCATGTATTATTATTTAACTTAATTAAATATTTATTATTTATTAAGTAATGACAAAGTAATAACAGTTGTCAAAATCATATCTTATTATTTATAAATCACAAAAAAATAATATCTACATGTTAAAAATATAATATTCCACTTTGGAGTTAAATAAAAATTCAAATACTTTAATAACTCAAATTTAAACTTATTTATTTAATTGATAATTCATATAAAGGTAAATAAAAATTGCTAATATGTATAAATTAACCAAATTAGTATAAAAAATAGTATTAGTCTACAACATTAATAATATGAAGTCCAAATAGTTTAACACATTTTAATTAAAATTTTATTGAATTCTCCTCAACCATAGGTGTGCAATATTTTCTAAAGAGAATCCTTATCAAATATAAAATCATCAATAATAATTTGTAATAAAATAAAAACTTATTTCCTTTACTTTAATCACAAGCTTATCAACATACTAAAATACTATAGTGAACTCATAAGAAATTAAGTAATATTACTCCATGATTTACAAGCTATAACCACTCATCCATAAAAGGGTAAGTGATACTATTCCATTATAAAATCAAGAAAACCACCATATCAAAGAAAAATATAACCATTCTTAAGTAACCTTAAGGCAACATTACCAAGTACACAATGTACAAATGTCATAAGCATTATACTTTCAAAATATTTATGTTTTAAAGTTAACTTTAGTCTACAAGACTCTAAATATAATATTATAAACATTGTTAGACATTTTATAGTTAACTTTGGTATGATATAGTTAAGACATAAATCATCTCAAACCCAAACTATTCAAGCAAACACAAAAAACATCAAATAGACTCAACTAATCACAAAGGTTGTTTAGACCTTAGAAAATAAATCTTTTCTTCAAATGTAAATATTATCTTGGACTTAACAACCAATGTCGTCAGTGATTCTTGCGCCGTATATTATGCGTTAACCATGAGATTTGGAATGGGACGGAGAAGTCAGCTGTATCTTCTTCCTCTCGCATGAAGCCGGATGTGCAGGTCATGGCTGTTATCCTCGTAGCATGCATATTAATTGGTATTTCGTAGAGGATATGCAACATATGGGTGGGACCCTCAACGTCCCATGATAGTTCTAGCATCTAATGATTTGTACAAACCATTGTCGTAATCCAATATGTGGGCATGGTATACACCAAGGAGGCATGCGAGGTCGCGAAGGGGGCAGTGACTGGCTTGGATCATCTTCTGGGCCCCACATCATGGAATTGTGGACGGGAATAAGCTGCCCGGTTGTGCAACAAAGAGTTGATCTCTCATGGGTAAAGTAACGCACCTCTGCAGAGTGTAAGAACTGTAACTTGTTACTCCCTGTTCAGAGAAGGAGCTCCGAACGCGGCGGGAAAGGAACTCCATGAAAGTTCTGGTAAACCCGTGAAGGCTGACGGACATAGTCTTTCAGAATAAAAGCAACCTTTGAAGAAATGTTTATTAAAACTTTCATTGCCTAGGACCTATGGTCTGTGGCTGTAGTTATAGGGCATCAAACACTCCTTTTCTAGTGATCTTGCAGATTACGCTCATACTCAAAGTATCTTCTTAACCCTTGCTAGATTCTGAAGCCATTAAGACGATGTCTACACCAAGTTAGGCTCCAGGAAACATCATCCAAAGATAAAGCTCTTCAACAAAGACAAGGAAGTCAACAAATACCTCAAATCAAGTGAAGACGAAATTACTGATTAAATAGGAATATACTCTCTAACCAAAGAACCTATTTATGTAGTGCATTGCAGTAACAACAATGTCAGCCCTTTAGTTAAGATACCATTCTTAGTAGCATATTAGTTCTTGTGTTGTTCATCTTTGATTCTTCTTTGTAAGAAGTTCTTTCTCTCTCTTTAACCTAGAGTGTTCTCTGGATCTCGTGTAAAGAGTGAGTTGTAACCTTTAGCCATGTATTGGACCCGCTGTGTTTCTGTTGTGCCATTCTAATGGATGTAATACTAGTGAACAGTGTTTCATTGGTGTTATGTCAACGACTATAGTATACTACATCATGCAGTGGTATGCTGGGTCACCGCAGTTGGTATCAGAGAATATGCTTTGACCTTAGGTTGGAAACCTAGAAAATGGGTAGAACCTTTAGGACTTTTACTTGCAAGAATAAAGAGTTCTCTAGTGATATGAGGGATATTCACTTGAGAATAATCCTGTCATGTTGCTAGTGCGATAATTCTTTAGTATGATTGCAAATCTGATCATTACCCAAGAGTTTTAACTCTATGTGACTGATGATAATTTATTATCCACAGTTCCACATGGCACCTCGATATCCACCCCGGAATGTTCAAGTGATGAAAAGACACTGAATGACTATGGAGGGGATTGGACATATAATCTCCGACAACTTCTATGAAGTTTGGAATGTGAATCGAGACTTTTGGTCAAGATTTATAGTTACTATGATGGGGAGGTATTAGCTAAATACCGCGTCATGATCATGTTACCCAAGAAGTTAGGACTTAAGGGAGAAATTCCATCAGGAGAGGCAAGGTGCATGGCATCTGCATATCAGATTGCCGTAGCAGCAGCCATAACCATGATCCGAGAACAAAAATCCCAAGCTCTAGAAGGTAGTACTCATACCATTATACCACATGAAACCTCAAACCCAGAGCATGAGTTAGATCACTCTACTCTAGTTCAAGGAGAAGCTACTCTAGTTGTAGAGTATATGGATCGTTATCGGTCTTTGCTAAACACTTATCATAACACTCACCAAGTCTTAGTTCAGGAACTGGATACGGTCATTGAGGATTTTACTGATCCTGATAAAGCAATGGCATGTATGAATAAGTTAGATAAAGAAGCTAGGCATCCCAAATACATACCTTCATGTCAACACCCGGATTTTTTAATCCCATATACCTGTTATGCCATACATCGCAATCCCAGGATTACCATTATTGCGAGACATAACATATTTGGATATCACAGTACATCATCCATTACAAACCATACATAAGGTCTTACACAAATAAGGATCTCATGATCCAGTTCTTAATACAATTCAAGCAGCGGAATAACGTAAAGATAACAATAGCATGGGCGAAGCTCCATCTTCAGGGTCACAGGCAATGCTAACGATGAGAGATGATCCTAGTTGTCGTAACCTTCCTACAGTCCATCATCATGGTACTCCTCTTCATAGTCTGGCCACGGGAATAGCCAGGGACAAAGCCATGAGTACTCTTTAAGTACTCGCAAACTAATACTAACAAGTGAAGTGGTTTTGAGAAGGATATACTAAGCTCTAGGGTTGTTTTGCAAAAATCCATATTTACCTCTACTAAGTTCAGAAGCAAGAAATTTAGTTGAAAATTTTATAACACCTAAGTGCGAACTTGAATTCCATATCACAACTCTGTTGTGGTCAAGTAAAAGTCACAATTCATTTCACAAGTCATTTTGAAAACATCTGACGGGGGAACAGTATGGCCGCTCCAATTGTCCATAACCGCGGATGCGTCTATTCGAATAGTTTGACACTCTATAGAGATTGTACACTTTCACCACGACATTCGATACATCCGTCAGGAACAAATCCTGAATTCACCATACTCAGTATACGGATAATCAATCCTAACCTTTCAGTTACACGCCCTAGTATAGGCACCTCTCCTGTGAGCTTGGCCTCCCAACCATGACGAACTGTCATCTTGGGTACTGCATAGGTGGACAATCTTCACAAGGTAGTCTCATATCAGACCTTAGCCGCGAGGGAACCCATACTAAGGTATGTAAATTTCCAGTCAAGACCTACCCAAATTTCGGGTATTGTGGTTGTATGATAAAATTGGAATGGTATCGCAACCAGACAACCATCAGTTTTATAAAGGGCTAAGGCTCATGCCTCAACATTTTCATCATCAAAATCATCTAGTGTTCGGAAACACATGTCAAAACATTTCAGCAGAATGACTCATCATTCTAAGCTTTTCATAACCATTTTCACCAAGTATTCCCATCTAAAGTTGGTCAAGTTTTATACTTAGCACTAGCATCTACAAGTGGTGGTAAATACTAATGAGGGGTGGTAAACAAGTGGAGATTTGTTAAGTTCAATCTCATGCCTTAGGATGACATCAAGATTATCTAACTTAGGCCAAATTTTATGCTCTTTATGCTACCTTCCAATATTCTTCTAGTATCTACAATTCACTATGTAAACTCTAAGAGAAAGCTTTGATAAGGAAATAAAGTATAAAGCTTGCAAGTCAAAATAGTATTGGGTTATCAAGTGGGTATGATCACATATGCTTAAGGCATATAGTTGTCATGGTAACAAGCAAGTATTAGCTTGCATACGTTGCAAGGGTTATCTTGCAAGGTTTCAAGTATTGGCTTGCATAAATATCAGTATAAGCTTGCCTTGAGCAGAGTAGTGGTTGAAGCTCTCCTCAGCTTCTTCCTCGTAGTATCCTCCTTCCTCCTCGTATCCTTGGTCGGTACGAGGGTCTATAAATAAATATGAGGTACACAATCACCAAACAATACTTAACTATTTCCAATCATCACACAATGGTTCACACTAGATGATCTAGCATCATCACTAATATTACAAGATTTAAGCACTTGCCTTATTTGTTTTACTTTTAGAAAAGTAATTTCTACTCATTGAAAAACTACTTAAGATTTAATATTCTCCAACTCAAACATGGGATCATGTTGACACATGTCATCACCACATATTTCAGTACATAGGAATGTGATTTAAAGTGGTGTTATAATTTAATAAGGTTTAACCTTTTTATTTTAATTAAATAATGTGACTAGAAATGCCTATGGGGCATTCTTTTATTAATGGAACATTATATCTGTAAGTAAACCCATATTTTTTATATATTTTTAAAGGTATGATCAAATGTGATTTTTGAGAGTTGGAATCAACTCAAAAGCTTTTATAGTTGAATTTTGAAAAATGTTTGAATGCAGAAAAGCTTATGCCTTGTTATTTTTACCATGGTTGATCCACAAATCTAAATCGTTTGAATCCAACGGGCTTGGATTAAGCATTTCAGTACCTTTATAACAAAATTAGTTTCATGCATTTTGGTTTAGTGAATCGAGCTGGGTTGATTTTTGAATCTGGGTACAGAACTGTGTTTGAAATTAAATGAATAAAGCTTAATTTGAATTGTTGGGTCGCGCGGGATGTTTTACTGGGCCGACCCACTAAACTCAGTGTGTCCACGGGCAGGTTAAGTGACTGTCCCCACGCGGTAGTGAGATGGGGAGGGGCGAAGCGATACAGGGCATTGTGAACCGCACGATCTAACTCTAATCGAACGGCTATGGTTCATCATCCACGTCGGGCAGCCCCGGCGAGACAGAACCCTAACGCGATAGGTGGGGTTCGTAGGAGGCTCACCGGGGCTCAGGCGAGTGTCAGTGATGGTGGTGAATGACGAAGTCGACGAGGGCGGTTCTCCTGGTACCGGCAGCTCCTCCTGGGGCGGCTCCAATCGACGGCTCCCTTCTTCTCCAGCAGCGGCGGGCTCTGGCCAAATTCTAGCGGTGCGCTGCTCGCCTTGCTCCGGGAGTGAGGTGGGGTGATTCTGGGTGAGAAGGGAGTGAATTGGTGTGGCGAAAACGAGCGGTGGAGGCCTCTATTTATAGTGGCGGAAGGGGACTGACGGGCGCGGGCTGAGCTTGTTGTGGTTGACGGCACAGGCAGCTTCTAGCATGGGCGACGGTAGGGGACGGTGTTGTGCTCCCTGGCTAAGCTCAACGGCGTGGTCTTGCGGCATGGGGCGGTGCTGATCGGTCAGAACATCGCGGTGCTCTGAGTAGGTCCGATGGTGATTTTAATGTCGCACAACGCGTGTGGGCCACTCGGCGGTGAACGGGCATGTTTGCGGGGTTGCTGGGGTGCTGGTGATCATCCCTGCAAGCGGCGCGCGGTTTGTGGGTGCTGGTCGAGCATGGCGCACTGGCACTCTCTTGGCTCGCGTGCAGAGAGGTTTGGCATGGTCGTGCCGTGTGGTCCAGGGGCTAGCATTGCTCAGGGCTAGGATAGAGAATGGCGATGGACGGTGGGTTGCTTGCTAGACATGCTGGCTAGGATTAGTATTGCTCGTAGCTTGCTGTCGACCATGGGTTGGCAATGGTGCTCTCGGCATGCTTGACATCAATGGCTAGGCTTGCTCACAGTGGTGCTAAATATTGTTAAAGAGGCTAGATGATCTACTAAGGGCTAGTTGCAACCGGAGATGGAACAAGTTAGGCCAATTTTACTGCACACTATAGTGTTTGATGTTTGTTTGATTTGAATCTGCAAGGTGTTTGATGAAATGGCCTCAAGAACTTTAAATTTGAATTTTGGATTCAAACTTTGTGGGTTTGTTAGGCACATGCTAGGGGTTATCTAGTTAGTTGGATTAGTCAAGGGGCATCGGTTTGGTTGGGTTTTGAAAATGGATGATCTTCACATATGAATAACATTCAATTTTGAATTGTGATTTGAATGGGGTTGCCAAATGTTTCTGCAAGTTTGAAAGGTGGGCCTTGATTCACTTTTACTAGTTCTATCAAGGGTGAAAAGAATCGGGAAAGTTTCTGTTTGAAATCTTGGACTAGAAGCACTCAAAGTGACCTAGTGAGCAAGATTGGCAAAAATGACCATTTGCTTTATTTGCTTTGTTTTTTATTTTCTTTTGATTTGTTTCTGCATGGAAATGTCTTATATGATTTTATTTTCATCTTTAAACTATTTCTTGCTATTTAGGTTAATCACACAAGTCCATTGATGCATTTGTCAAATCATTTCATTCACACATGCATTCATATGATTTTAATTAATGAAAGTTTTTGTTAACCCTAATTTTAGTGATTAGAGTTTGATGATCCTTGTGTTATATTTTTGGGATGTTACAAACCTTCCCCCCTTAAAAAAAATCTCCTTCCGATATTTGAGAAAGGAAGAAAAAGATTACCTAGGATTTAAAGAGATTGGGAACTCCGTCCTGATGTGATCTTCGCGCTCCCAGGTAGCTTCTTCTTCAGTGTGGTTCCTCCACTGAATCTTGAGAAACTTGATGCTTCAGGTCCTAGTGGTTCTGAAAGCTTCTTCCAAAATACGGATGGGTACTTCGCGGTAATAAGGTCATCATTGATCTCTATGGTCCGGTGATCAATGTTCTTGAACACTTCAGTCTTCTCCGGAACTTCTAGGCATTTGCGAAGTAACGATATATGGAACACATTGTGCACTGCTGACATCTCCTCTGGAAGTTCCAATTGATATGATACTTCTCCTCGATGATTCAGAATCTTGAAGGGTCCGATATATCTGGGGGCTAACTTTCCTTTAAGATGGGAACAGTGCATTCCTTTCAAAGGCGACACTTTAAGATACACGAAATCTCTGATATTGAAAGCGAGGTCTCGACGTCTCTTGTCGGTGTAACTCTTTTGTCTTGACTAGGCGGTCTTGAGGTGCTCACGAATCTTGTGAACTTTCTCTTTTGCTTCTCGTAGGATGTCGGGTCCAAAAATCTGACTCTCTCCTACTTCCGACCAGTTCAAAGGGGTGCGACACTTCCTTCCATACATAAACTCAAATGGGGCCATTTGCAGACTAGCTTGATAACTGTTGTTGTAAGAAAATTCTGCGAAAGGCAGATAGTCTTCCCATTTAGATCCATACTCTAGCACACATGCTCTCAACATATCTTCAAGTATTTGATTTACTCGTTCCGTTTGTCCATCAGTCTGAGGGTGATAAGATGTGCTGAAATCTAGTCGGGTTCCTAAACCTTCTTGGACATTCTTCCAGAATCTCGAGGTAAACTGAGTTCCTCGATCTGATATGATGTTCTTGGGGACTCCGTGCAAAAACGATTCTAGCGATGTATAACTCCGCTAGCTTCGAACTCTGGTATGTGGTCTTGACTGGTAGGAAATGGGCTACTTTGGACAATCTGTCAACTATGACCCAGATAGAGTCATTTCCCCTACTAGAAGTAGGCAATCCGGTTATAAAGTCCATTCCAAATGAATCCCATTTCCATTCCGGAATCGGTAAAGGTTGCAACAGTCCAGCAGGTCTTTGATGTCCCGCCTTGACTCTCTGACATATATCACACTTGGCGATATAGATTCCGATTTCTCTCTTCATCTTATGCCACCAAAATTGTTCCTTCAAATCCTGATACATCTTTGTTCCTCCAGGGTGGATAGAATAAAGGGTATCATGGGCCTCTTTCAAAATCACTTATTTCAATTCCAAATCTGCTGGTACACAAAGGCATCCTTTGTACCACAGAACTCCTTCTTCATCTTCCGTGAATCCGGGTACTTTGCATGTACCGATACGACGCTTGATTCCGTCGATACTAGCATTTCCTTTCCGCGCCTCCTTGATCTGGATGATCAAAGTGTTTTGAAGTTCTATGCTAGACAAAAATCCTTCAGTCACTAATTCCATTCGGAAATCTTCCATCTCTTTGTGCAAACTTGGTTGCTCCTTCAAAATCATGGAGTTCAAGCGGCATGGCAATCTGCTAAGGGCATCTGCTACCACATTGGCTTTACCGGGGTGATAGTGAATGTCCAGATCATAATCCTTGATTAGCTCAATCCATCTTCTCTGCCTCATATTCAGCTCCTTCCGTGTGAATATATACTTCAAGCTCTTGTGATCCAAATAAATCTCGCAACGGTTTCCCATCAGGTAATGCCTCCATGTCTTTAGGGCTAGAACTACGGCTGCGAGTTCGAGGTCATGGGTTGGGTAATTCTGTTCATGCTGCTTCAGTTGTTGGGATAGATAAGATATAACTTTGCCTTCTTGCATTAACACATATCCTAGGACGATCATGGATGCGTCACAATACACGTCAAAGGGCTTCATGATATCCGGCATGATCAAGATTGGGCCTGAAATCAATCTCCTCTTGAGTTCTTGAAAACTCACTTCACATTTGTCTGTCCATTCAAATTTCTTGTCCTTCTTCAGCAATTGGGTCATGGGTCTGGCGATACTCGAGAATCCTTCTACGAACTTGTGGTAGTATCCCTCTAATCCGAGAAATGCACGAACTTGGGTTAGAGTGGTTGGGTCTTGCCAATCTTCGACATCTTTCACCTTCGCAGGGTCAACGGCAATTCCTCCGGCTGATACGATATGCCCGACGAATCCTACCTCCTGTAACCAGAATTCACATTTGCTAAACTTGGCATACAACTGATGCTCTTTAAGGGTTCCAAGAATGGTCCTTAGGTGTAGCTCATGTTCTTCTTCTGATTTGGATTAAATTAGAATGTCATCGATGAAAACAACGACAAACTTATCTAGGAAGTCCATAAAAATCTTATTCATGAGGTTCATGAAATAAGCGGGGTCATTGGTTAATCCAAAATACATGACAGTATACTCGTATAATACATATATGGTGGTAAAGGCAGTCTTTATAATATCCTCTGCGCGAATCTTGAGTTGATGATAGCCAGTTCTAAGATCAATCTTAGAGAACACTTTGGCACCAGTCAACTAGTCAAACAAATCTTCGATCTTCGGCAATGGGTACTTGTTTTTGATAGTGACATCATTCAACTTCCGATAATCCGTACACAGACGGTTACCTCCATCCTTCTTGTCCACGGACAAAATAGGTGATCTCCATGGTGACGCACTTGGTTGAATCAATCCAATTTCCAGTATTTCATCCAGTTGCTTCTTCAGTTCTGCTAGTTTAGACGGGTTCATACTATATGGTCTCTGGGCTATGGGTCCGGTTCCAGGTATCAGTTCAATGATGAACTCGATATCCCGATCTGGGGGCATACTGGGCAAAACATCTGGAAATACATCGGGGTATTCATAGACTATCCGTACTTGGTCAATGGTAGTTTGGGCTATACTCTTGTTGCACTTGAATTGACGAGGCAAGGATTCAGATGCATGCTCGACTGATATTCCGGCTGTACTGGTCATGGTTATGGCTTTCTTGGCATAGTCAATTAATCCTTTGTGTTTGGACATCCAATCCATTCCTAGTACTACTTCCAAACCTTTAGTTCCGACTACTATTAGATTAGCATAAAAGTCTATGCCATGGATTCGGATAGGGACGACTTTGCAAATTTGCCTAGCTTTGGTGGTTGAACCGGGGATTTGAACAATCATAACATCCTTCAATTTGGTTGGTTGAATCTTACTAGTGAATGCAAATTCTTCAGTAACAAATGAGTGCGATGCTCCAGAATCAAACAACACTCTTGCAAGTACTGAGTTAACGTAAAACATACCCGGCACGATGTCTGGCGCTTCCTGGGCTTCTTCAGCATGCATCAGAAAGAGACGGCCATTGCGGCTGAGCGAATTACCTGGGGAAAACCTCCTTCCAGGCTAAACACGACGCTGTTGCTGAGCTGGGGCATTTGCATTGGGGGCTGCGTCAATCTTCTTGGGGAACTCATTGGAATAATGAGCCTTGGTTCCACATTCATAACAAATCACTTGCGACTTATCCTTTGCTGCAACAGGCACAACATTGCTTCCGGTCCTTGGGGCAGTGTTGGTGTTGGTGGCGACATTGTTGTTGCTGAACTTGGGTGGGGCACGGTTGAAATTGCTAGAGTTGCTAGGGTTGTTGTGTTTTCCTATGGGCCTTGGGTTTCCACGGTTGGGATAGGTCGGACGGTTCATAGGGGGTCAGTTGGTTCTCGGGGAAAATCCTGGAGATGGGTTGGGGCGATACTTTGGTGTCTGGTGGGTTCCTAGTTGATGCATCATGCGGCGCTTGCGGTTCTCATTGGCTTGGTTGATCTTTCCTTCCATCTGAATGGCAGAGTCGACTAGGGCTTCAATATCAGCAAAGCGGATATTGACCAACACCGTCTGCATCTCATCGTGCAGACCATTCAAGAATCTCTCTTTCTTTTTGGCTTCAGTGTCGATCTTATCCGGGGCATACCTAGCTAATGACAAGAATTTTTCACGGTATTCCACTACGGTCATCCTTCCTTGCTTCAGTTCTCTGAATTCATCCTTCATCCTCTTTATTAAACCCGATGGCACATGGGTTCTGCTGAACTTGACATTGAATTCATCCCAAGTCATCATCTGACCTCCGGTCATTGCACGAATGCTGTTCCACCATGCTCTTGCATCTCTGGCTAGATAGTGGGTGGCGAACAGAACTTTCTTGTTAGCTTCTACTCCTGCAACCTCTAGCTTATTCTCCATGGTTTGCAGCCAATCATCTGCATCTAGGGGTTCTTCGGACTTAGTGAAAACAGGTGGATTGATGTTCTGGAAATTCTTGAGCTTAGATCCATGGTTGTCCTGATTTCCATGGCCTTGATTGTTGTTGGCAATCTGAGCTATCTATTGAAGGGTGGCCAGGTTGGCTTGACGTTCGACTCTTTCGGCTTCGTGGTCGGAAACCATCATTTGCAAGAGTTGCAATATCGGGCCTGGGGCTGAGTTGCTTCCTCCGCGAGGCATCTGAAGATTTAGACAGATCATGAGAAAACAGGGAAATTTCTAAGGTTCAGGAATTTTGAAAAGTTTTTAAAGTTCTCAAGTGTTGATTCGAATTTTTCTAGCAACCTGTTTTTCATTCATTCATAGCACACGATACAACACACACCACAACAAAGAAAAACAGATGGTTTTAAGAAACATTCTGGAATCTACGATACAGTGGAACCAAATACAATTCACTAACGCTAGTGATCAAGTGCTACTACTCCTCGGAGTCAGTGTACTCATCATCCTCATCATCATCATCGTCATCGATGAAGGCGAAATCATCCTCATTGGTGAAGAAGTCCATGGCCTGATCCTCCAGAAAGTCATCATCATTGCTGAGATAAGAGTAGGGGTCTCCACAAAGGTCTTCTCCGGCATTCTCCCTTTCCTCCAACTGCATGTCTCTCTCGTGAATGGTCTCCTCCAAATTCGTGATCCGGTGGCGAAGACGAGCAATGATACGCTCCTTCTTGTTGAGCTAACGGCAATGAGACTTGTGATCCTTTACTAGCATGGCAAGGTCGGATCCTTCTTCTTGGCGATCACATGCTTGTGGTTGGCGTAGGCACGAGCATTATCCAACTCCTTCTAACGGTCGTACATCATGAATCTGAGGTGGTCCAACTGACTCTTCATCTCGGGGTGGTATGGGGCCTCTAGTGGCTATCCCATAACATCATGCCTTGTGCAGAACTCAAAACGGGTACCCTTGATCTGATTGATACTCTGCCCACATAGACGGGCAAGAGCTTCCTGCATTGCCCTGGCCAGTCCATCGAGCCAGTTGTTCTCTCTTAAGGTGAACTGAATTCCTTCTGCAGTGGGAGGTTCAATCTTTCCTCAGAGACTTGCAACAACTAGCCACTGCAGGTCTTCTCCTTCCTGATCATTGAGCTGAGCTCCAAAGAACTCAGGGTGCGAATGCTCCAGCAACTCCGACAACTGGTCCAAGTCACGCTCAAAGATGAGGTCTCCTCCATTCCCCAAATGATAAAACTTGTTGTACTTCACGTCCATCTATAAGAATATAGGATGAGTAAGTTAGTAGAGTGATCAAGTGCGTCAAATTTTATGTGAGTTTGCAAGAATTTTTGAGGAACATGAAAATTTTCATGAAAGAATCCAAGTGTTAAGAATAAGAATAAGTTTTTGGTAAATACTCACTTCCTTTGGTTTTGAAACTAGGTTTTTGATTCAAACGTCCATTCTAACTAGGGTCTCCTATGGTCAGGATGGCTCTGATACCAACTTGTCTACACCCGGATTTTTTAATCCCAGATGCCTGTTATGCCATACATCACAATCCCAGGATTACCATTTTTGCGAGACATAACAGATTTGGATATCACAGTACATCATCCATTACAAACCATACATAAGGTCTTACAAAAATAAGGATCTCATGATCCAGTTCTTAATACAATTAAAGCAACAGAATAACGTAAAGATAACGATAGCATGGGCGAAGCTCCATCTTCAGGGTCACAGGCAATGCTGACGATGGGAGATGATCCTAGTTGTCGTAACCTTCCTGCGGTCCATCATCCTGGTACTGCTCTTCATAGTATGGCCATGGGAATAGCCAGGGACAAAGCCATGAGTACTCTTTAAGTACTCGCAAACTAATACTAACAAGTCAAGTGGTTTTGAGAAGGATATACTAAGCTCTAGGGTTGTTTTGCAAAAAGCCAGATTTACCTCTACTATGTTCAGAAGGAAGAAAATTAGTTGAAAATTTTATAACACCTAAGTGGGAACTTGAATTTCATATCACAACTCTGTTGTGGTCAAGTCAAAGTCACATTTCATTTCACAAGTCATTTTGAAAACATCTGACGGGGGATCAGTACGGCCACTCTAACTGTCCATAACCGCGGACGCGGCTATTTAAATAGTTTGACACTCTGCATAGATTGTACACTTTCACCACAACATTCGATACATCCGTCACGAACAAATCCTGCATTCACCATACTCAGTATGCGGATAATCAATCCTAACCTTTCAGTTACACTCCCTAGTATAGGCACCTCTCCTGTGAGTTTGGCCTCCCAACCATGACCAACTGTCACCTTGGGTACTGCATAGGTGGACAATCTTCACAAGGTAGCTTTATCTCAGACCTTGGCCGCGAGGGAACCCATACTAAGGTATATAAATTTCCAGCCAAACCCTACCCAAATTTCGGGTATTGTGGTTGTACGATAAAATTGGAATGGTATCGCATCTAGACAACCATCAGTTTTATAAAGGGCTAAGGCTCATGCCTCAACATTTTCATCATCAAAATCATCCAGTGTTCGGAAACACATGTCAAAACATTTCAGTAGAATGACTCATCATTCTAAGGTTTTCATAACCATTTTCACCAAGTATTCCCATCTAAAGTTGATCAAGTTTTATACTTAGCACTAGCATCTACAAGTGGTGGTAAATACTAATGAGGGGTGGTAAACAAGTGGAGATTTGCTAAGTTCAATCTCATGCCTTAGGATGACATCAAGATTATCTAACTTACGCCAAATTTTATGCTCTTTATGCTACCTTCCAATATTCTTCTAGTATCTACAATTCACTATGTAAACTCTAAGAGAGAGCTTTGATAAGGAAATAAAGTATAAAGCTTGCAAGTCAAACTAGGATTGGGTTATCAAGTGGGTATGATCACATATGCTTAAGGCATATAGTTGTCATGGTAACAAGCAAGTATTAGCTTGCATAAGTTGCAAGGGTTAGCTTGCAAGGTTTCAAGTATTGGCTTGCATAAATATCAGTATAAGCTTGCCTTGAGCAGAGCAATGGTTGAAGTTCTCCTCGGCTTCTTCCTCGTAGTATCCTCCTTCCTCCTCGTATCCTTGGTCAGTACTAGCGTCTATAAATAAATACGAGGTACACAATCACCAAACAATACTTAACTATTTCCAATCATCACACAATGGTTCACACTAGATGATCTAGCATCATCACTAATATTACAAGATTTAAGGACTACTTTTAGAAAAGTAATTTCTACTCATTGAAAAATTAATTAAGATTTAATATTCTCCAACTCAAACATGGGATCATGTTGACACATGTCATAACCACATATTTTAGTACATGGGAATGTGATTTAAAGTGGTGTCACAATTTAATAAGGTTTAACCTTTTTATTTTAATTAAATAAAGTTACTATAAATGCCTATGGGGCATTCTTTTATTACTTGAACATTATATCTGTAAGTAAACCCATAAGTTTTTACATATTTTGAAAGTTATGATCAAATGTGATTTTTGAGAGTTGGAATCAACTCAAAAGCTTTTATGGTTGAATTTTGAAAAATGTTTGAATGCAGAAAAGCTTCCGCCTTGTTATTTTTACCATGGTTGATCCACAAATCTAAATGGTTTTAATCCAACGGGCTTGGATTAAGCATTTCAGTACCTTTCTAAAAAAAATTGGCTTCATGCATTTTGGTTTAGTGAATCGAGTTGGGTTGATTTTCGAATCTGAGTACAAAACTGTGTTTTAAATTAAATGAATAAATCTTAATTTGAATTGTTGGGTCGCGAGGGATGTTTTACTGGGCCGGCCCACTACACTCAGCGCGTACGCGGGCTGGTTAAGTGACAGTCCCCATGCACGAGTGAGACGGGGAGGGGCGAAGCGGTACGGGGCAGTGTGAACCGCACGATCTAACTCTAATCGAACGGCTACGGTTCATCGTCCACGTCGGGCAGCGCCGGCGAAACAGAACCCTAACTCGGCAGGTGGGGGTCATGGGAGGCTCACTAGGGCTCAAGCGAGGGTCGGCGACGGGGGAGAATGACGAAGTCGACGATGGCGGTTCTCCTGGTACCGGCAGCTCCTCCTGGGGCGGCTCCAATCGATGGCCCCCTTCTTCTCCAGCAGCGGTGGGCTCCAGCCAAATTCCAGCGGTGCACTGCTCGACTTGCTCCGGGAGTGATGTGGAGTGATTCTGGGTGAGAGGGGAGTGAACTGGTGTGGCAAAAACGAGCGGTGGAGGCCTATATTTATAGTGGCGGAACGGGACCGGTGGGCACGGGCTGAGCTCGTCGTGGTTGACGGCATAGGCAGCTACTGGCATGGGTGACGGTAGGGCACTACTAGAGAAAACCTTATGCGAGGCGCACCTAAAAGCATATGCGAGGCGCATATCGTAAGTGCCTCTAACTTTGAGCCTCGCCTATTTTTTATGCGAGGCGCATATGATATGCGCCTGCTATACTTCACATATGCGAGGCGCATATCGATATGCGCCTCCTATATTCTGCATATGCGAGGCGCATATTGATATGCGCCTCCTATACTTTGCATATGCGCCTCCTATATTGTGCATATGCGAGGCACATATTGATTCGAATGCGCCTCGTATATTATTTTTGAATTTCAAAAAAAGGCGGCCAGATCTAGATCTAGATCTAGATCTGGCTAGAATTCCTTCGGAGCTCGTGGGAGACCATGCACCGTGGCCACAACCTACCACCGCAAGCATGTGCAGGAGGCCATGTTCATGGGGATCACCGGAGATGGTGGAGGAGGATGAGGGCACCGGAGGTGGAGGAGGAGATGGTTGGTGTGGTTGTGGAGGCCATGGCCGGAGTGGTTGCCGAAGGAGGAGAAGTTCACCAAAGGAAGAGGAGGAGAGTGGAGGAGGAGAGTGGAGAAGGAGGAGGAGAAGGGGAGAAGAAGGAGAGATGGAGGAGAAGGAGAGATTGAGGATGAGAAGGAGGAGAGGTGGAGGAGAAGGATAAGTAGAAGAGGGAGAGGTGATAGGTGCTATATAGGTGTGGTAGGTGGTTGTTTCGAATTTGAATCTGGCCAGGTTATAGGAGGCGCATATTGCTCCATATGTGCCTCCTATACTTCAAACTGTAGGAGGCACATATTGCTCCATATGTGCCTCCTATACTTCGAACTATAGGAGGCGCATATGACCATATGCACCTCGCCTATGCGGCCACCTACCTCCACCCGGGCTTGCATGAGTTACTTGAGGCGCACTCTAGAGGAGCAAGAGACTTCACTTACATATGATTGTCAACCAATGGAGGTTGAGCGAGCTACTATCGTGAATCAATGGGGGAAATGAGGTGGGGAGGAGGAGGGGGGCGACCAGATTTGTCTTGGTGGAGGAGGAAGAAGTGAGACAAGTGAGTGGGGTGGTAGTTGGCTCCATGTGCAAAAAGTTGGAAAAAGGTGGTGCAAGGTTATAGGAGGCGCATATTTCACAATATGTGCCTCCTATAATTCAAACTATAGGAGGCACATATAGCAATATGCACCTCGCCTATGCGGCCACCTACCTCCACCGGGCCCACAGGAGTTACTTGAGGCACATATGACCATATGCGCCTCACATATTATCAAATATAGGAGGCGCATATGACCATATGTGCCTCGCATATTCGAGAACCTACCAACACGCAGGCCCACACAGATTATGTGAGGCGCATTCTGCCCATATGCGCCTCGCCTATCTGATATATAGGAGGCGCATATGCTAGAATGCGCCTCGCATAATCTGGGGCTGCTTGATTTTGCCCGTACAGGGATTATAGGAGGCACATTTTTATCATATGCGCCTCGCCTATTTTTATACTAGATGCGCATGGAGAAGGAGTGTGCCTCGCCTATTTTATAGGAGGCACATATGGTCTAAATGTGCCTCCTATAAACATGTCTCCTATAGCCTTTTCTCTAGTAGTGGGGGACAGTGTTGTGCTCCATGGAGAATCTCAACGGCGTGGTCTTGCAGCGTGGGGCGATGCTGATCGGTTGGAACGTCGCGGTGCTCTAAGCGGGTCCGACGGCGATTTTAATGTTTCACAGCACGTTTGGTCCGCGTGGCGGTGAGCGGGCATGTCTGTGGGGTTGCTGGGATGCTGGTGATCATCCCTTCAAGCGGCAAGGGCGGCGCGTGGTCTGTGGGTGATGGTCGAGCATGGCACACTGGCGCGCTCTCGGCTTGCGCGCAGAGAGGTTTGGCATGGTCGTGCCGTGTGGTCCAGGGGCTGGCATTGCTCGGGGATGGGACAGAGAGTGGCGGTGGACGGTGGGTTGCTTGCTAGACATGGTAGCTTGGTGTCGACCATGGGGTGGCAATGGTGCTCTCGGCATGCTTGACATTAATGGCTAGGCTTGCTCATAGTGGTGCTAAATATTGTTAAAGAGGCTAGATGATCTACTAAGGGCTAGTTGCAACGAGAGAGGGAACAAGTTAGGCCAATTTTACTGCACACTATAGTGTTTGATGTTTGTTTGATTTGAATCTGCAAGGTTTTTGATGAAATGGCCGCAAGGACTTTAAATTTGAATTTTGGATTCAAACTTTGTGGGTTTGCTAGGCACATGCTAGGGGGTATCTGGTTAGTTGGATTAGTCAAGGGGCATTGGTTTGGTTGGGTTTTGAAAATGGGGTTGCCAAATGTTTCTGCAAGTTTGAAAGGTGGGCCTTGATTCACTTTTACTAGTTCTATCAAGGGGTGAAAAGAATTGGGAAAGTTTATATTTGAAATCTTGGACTAGAAGCACTCAGAGTGACCTAGTGATCAAGATTGGCAAAATGACCATTTGCTTTATTTGCTTTGTTTTTTATTTTCTTTTGATTTGTTTCTGCATGGAAATGTTTTATATGATGTTATTTTCAGCTTTAAACTATTCCTTGCTATTTAGATTATTCACACAAGTCCATTCATGCATTTGTAAAATCATTTCATTCACACATGCATTCATATGATTTTAATTAATCAAAGTTTTTGTTAACCCTAATTTTAGTGATTAGAGTTTGATGATCCTTGTGTTATATTTTTGGGATGTTACACTTCAGGAGAAGTGTATGAGGAAACTGAGTTTCATGACCCAAACTCGGCAAATTATGCCTACTACCAAAATGAATTCATGCCACCTGAAGACCTATGGACCAAGTACAACTCCGAACAACAGGAATGGAATAGAGTTATTCCAAATAACCCTGAGCCAAACAAGTATGGATGGGGAGTAGAATCTCAAGGTAGAATCATAGGAAATCCTATACCTTGTGATACAACTATTGAAGAAGAGACCAACTATAACCATAGAGAGCCTAATGGACCATATGGGGGTGATACCAATCCAATCGACTTAAAAGAGTATTCTGATAGCTACTATACCAATATGTACGACTGGATCCAAGAAAAAGCTAAGGAGCCAACTTACTATGAGGAAGCGTTGCCGGAAAACAAGGAATATTCTATAGAGGATTACGCCAACTCTAGTCAATTTTTAATGACTAATCTCAGTCTCAGTACTTCTAATCAAGAATACGCACCTCATGGATGCTCTTACGCTCCAGAAGGCAGTCGTAGGACTTCACGTCATCATGGACAGAACTCCAGGAAGCACTAGAGGAAGATGACAGTAAGAAAGGAACGAAATCCCAAGGGATGAGTGCTTGAATAATGTACATAAAGGGTAATGCGTATTGTAGTTTGAAAGCTTTGCCGAAATAAGTGAGGATATACTCACAAGAACAAGTTCATGTAAGATAATTGTGTAAATAGTCTGGAGCAAACCGTTGGAACATCTAGTACATTTGTAAATTAATTAAAACCTATGTATAATACATGGTATATGTTTTGTTGTTTATCGACTTTTGGATCTTCTTGAATCTTCTTGATTGACTAGATCTATACATGAAGTTAATTACGTGTGCAAATGCATGATGTAACACCCAGTTATGACTTGATGTTATTGATCTAGATAGGAACGGGAATTCGTGTAAGGGAGTGACGAGTTTCAAAGATCAAAAGGAAGACTTAAAAGATGAAGCAAGATATAAGGAGTATTAACACCATTTGGAGGATAGATCAAGCATAGACTATTCTTAGCCAGATTCAAGAAAGAAGTTTAGTGAAAAGATGTATGGAGAAACAAGAAGTAATAAACTTAAAGCTCATTCAAAGTAGGTAAGATGCTAAAAAGTTAATAAAGTAGTTATACCAAGTTCATGGGAGTATCATGAATAAGTACAAAGAAGACGTCTTGGAATTAAAATGGTATTTAAGCTTGTAATTTGATCCATAGTCGGCATTCCGATCCACAGTTGGTATCTTGTTTGCAGCTGGTGTGGTTGATATAGTTAACCAGATCATATTAATGGTTTCATAAAGAGCATAAAATTTGTCCTAAAGTTAAACAAGACCTAAGGAAGTATAAACATTTAAAGCGATCATGTTTCAAGATGCTTCGCAAAATCAGACTTATCCCAGCGAAAATGTCCAATAGTAAGTACGTCAGGTAATGCTGAAAGATCTTCTTCGGAGATCCACCACTATGTGGATACACCGTACAATATTTCATCAGACCCTAATTAGGTATAGTATAAAATGAACAGAGACCAACATTCTAGTTATAAAGCCAATAAATGCTATATATACAATTTAAAGAATATTAGTAAACCCTAAGGGGGAGAGTAGATATTATGAATGAAAGTTGAAGAAGTACTATAGGTAATAATGAAAGATTATCTAAAAAAACTTAATAAAGTAAAATCTTGAAGGTGATAAAGTTTAATCCTAACCGATTAATTCTAGAAGAAACAACTCTTAAGTAACCCTTAAGAAGTAATAGAGAACACCCAATTGGACAAGTATTGAGAATAAGAAATTCCAATCGGTATGGACGAATTGAGTTCAAATCCAATCTGGGAAGGAGTACCAGTATCAACTATACTATGACAAGAATAGAAATATAGTCTTTTGACCACAAACACGGGCATATAGAAATTTAAAACTTGTTTTAGTGAGACTCTCTAGACTGTATTTAACATAATAATAAAGTTTGATGATAAATAAAAAGAATTGGACTAGGATATCTAATCAAGTCATAGAATACTACAAATAATTACATTTAAGGTCATCATGGAGTGGAGAAATGTAGCAACCACTACAAGTCGATTCCTTACTCCGAAATGTGAGAGTTTGCGAACTTCGAGGACAAAGTTTATTTTAAGGGGTAGAGTCTGTAACATCCCAACATTAGAGCTTAGAAATAAGCTGAACCCAGATGTGTGCATTGCATTCATGCATAGAAAATCCGAATAATTTTCGCGCTTTTAAACAAAACTTGTCAAAGTGATTGAAGCTTCTCTCAACTTGATGGAATTGAAGTAGATCATCAAGTTGAATGTGATAAGTTTCAATATAACCTTTGCTAAAACCTTATTTGGGTAAACATGATTTGATCGAAGGGTAGATCAGATATAATAAAATGTTACTCATAATACATTGCTTAAATAATTAATATTTGATCCTTAAGGGGTCATACCATAATATCCATCACAACAACTCATAAATACCAAGTTAAGATTGCAACTTAAGTAATAAGAATGTAATGACCAATCCTGACTTACCTTATTCTTATCTATTCTTACTATGGGTATCATGGTAATACCCAACCTTAACTCTTTAGTGAGATTGGGAAGGGTAGAAACTAAGTCTAGATCATTCACCATATATCTTTCTTTCTATATAAATCCTTATCGTCTCTATTGAGTTATATTCCATTATCTGTTGTTCTTCAATGTTGAGAAATCAATTATTGATTCACCGTATCTCAATCTATCAACTCTTGACCATATCATAGTTTACACTTAAGTGCCTATAAAGAAACAACTAAGTAGAGGTAAATAGTAATGCTAGCTTTAGAAATCATCTATAGGATGGGAATGATTGAAAATAATCCAATCAATAGGATAATTGATGGAGTTAAATCCCTCCTAGATAAATAGAAGAATTATTTATATTATCTAATCATATGGTAGTAAAGAAGATTACAAGGATGAATTCTGAAGATAGTTACCAGTAGTAATTCTATTGGATCAAGTGGGCATATGTCACATCCCAAGATTTTCCAAATCTTGTAATGTGAAAAATAAAATAAACAAAATAATTTTTTGTTGAAAATCAGGGTGAAAAGAAACTTTTGTTTCTAAATGGAAACTTAAAATCCCATATGGAACAAACTTTGGTAAAAGTTTGAATCCAACAAAAATACAAATCAAGGGAAATGCATTCCTCAATGAATGTATCTGGAAATTTAAACACTTGGAAAATAAATCCAAAACCCTAAACCCTAATGGACTAAAATCATTTCCAAGTTACCTCCAAATCCATGGATTTGATCCATGTAAAAATTGATCAACAAACATTCACAAAGTATCAAGAAAGACAAACAAAAATATTATAAGACCATAGAAATTGGTTTCACTTAATTTGGAACCATGGATAAAATCTTATGAATTTAATAAGATAAGAAATTGAATTCCCAAGGTTAATAAAGCATCTATCAAGAAACCCATACCAATTGGTCAGCAAATAATCTAAAAGAGATTTAAAAGGATAAACAAATAATAAACAAGATTTCACAAATTGGAATCACCAAGTTTGGATTTCTAAATAAAAAGATATGGATTTTATAAGATAAAGAAAGAAATTTTAAATAAAGAATATTTTAAAGACCAAACCAAATCTTGGCCAAATCCATAAACAAGTGGAATGAAATTAATCCAAATCCAAATAAAATATTGGATAAAGAAATTTCCAAAATAAAATAAATGGCATAAACCAAATCCTATTGGAATTAAAATAAATACCCAATTTTAAATGATTAATGAATCATATTAAAAAACCTTTCCAAATAATTCAAGATGAATTATTTGACACCCAAATAATCAAATAAAAACCTACTGAAAAGATTTGGGTGGTTTTGGAAAAATCAAATGGTGTTTAGAAATATTAATAAATCTTATATGATTTAAAACTAAGCCTATTTTGAATAAATAAAATACCCAAAAAGAATAAAGTTTTTATTCAAAATTTGACATTTGGTTGTGATACTAACCAGTATTTAAACCTACCCAAAAGTTGACAAAGGTTTGAATTCAAATGAATGTTTGAATTGGCCAAACAAAACCAAATCAGAATAAAAGAAAAGGAAAAAGAGAAAAACAAACAGAACAAAAAAAAAGAGAGCAACCCAGCCAGCAAAGCCCATCTGGCCCAGCAAGAGCGCACCCCGGAAACCCTCTCACCGAAAAGTTTTCTCACCACGGACCTGACCCACTCAATCGCCGACAAGCAGGCCCCACCTCACCCCTCTCTATCTCACTATCAACCCGACCTCACCGTCCAGTCTTCTTCCTCCCCACGAAGACCACGCCCTCGTCGCCGTTTCTGCGTTGATTTCGCGAGCTTAATTCTCGATTAATGGCGCAATAACCCCACCCCACGACCACGCCTACTTAACCGCCTCTCCCTCCTCTCCGTTTCCCCTTCAATCCCCCACCCTAGAGCGCCCCTAGGCTGCTTAATTTCACGACGCACCGCCACTGTCTCCGGCGAGTACTTCCATCGATTCCGGCCAGTATCGTCCGCCCCTCGCCCCGTCGACCACACGAGTGTGATCCCTAGCCTCTGGCGCACCTCCCTGTCCTTCCCATTCATTCGCGCGAATACCAGAACGTTGGCAACGACAACAACCCGCAGCGCCACCGTCTGCTCTGACTCCGACGAGCTCTACTAGTAACGTCCGACCACGCCGCTCCCTCTCTTTGATGCACCCGTATTCTCTACCCTTATACGCGTCTAATAGCACCCTCTGTACCCTCTCCCGTGCGCTGTAGCAACGTCCTCGACGACGCCAGTGCAAGCCCGACGCCAGGCAGAACTACGTCGAGGAATCCCGGTCGACTTCGTGCGCCCCTTCAGCAACGACAACCGCCCTGAGCTTCCCCACGATGTTGCGAACACGGTGAGCATATCCCCTCCCTCCCTCGCTTCCTGTAGCGTTGACTCCGCCGCTGTCTAACCGCTCCGACGCCAGCGCCGCTAGCTTTTGGTCACGTGCTAGGGACCGTAGGATCTTGATCTGACGAACACGATAGAAGCTAGACGAAGGGGTAAGTAGCATCTATGCACCGTGCGATATGACTTAAATCTAACGGCTGCCATCGCTTGATCCGGCCGAAGCGGTACCGACGAATAGGAAAGCGCCACGTGGCACTAGTTTGAGTTTAAAACAGAATTTGGAATCTGATTTGTATGCAAACTTGTAAAATCTATAACTTTTGATCTACACGTCCAAATTTTGCAAACTTTATATCAATGGATTCAGAAAATCAAGCCCTAGACAATCATGCCATTTGTTTAGTAAAAAGCGTCTGTTAAATTGTTTGTTTTTGCAGAAACTTATGTGTGCTTGTTTAGATTATAAAAATTGTTCTAAAATGTTTCTGAGGATAAAATCTTTGGCAAATGGTGTATTTTGAACCTACTGACCATAGGAATCACTTTGTGGATTCAAAAATTTATTTGGTGAAACAAAAGAATGAATCTTGGATTTAAACCAATTCTAGTTAAATAAAAATATAGTTTAATTATTAAAAGTGGTTTTGGAAGAAAACCTTTGAGAAATGTTTTGGAAATAAACTCTCTGACCCTAAACACAAGATTTTATGGTTTGAAAACATATTTTGTGAACCGTATAGATTAATGCCTTATTGAAAACATTTTTACACCACATAAAATGATACCTTGTTTTAAAAAGGGTTTGTAAAGTGAAACCTTTTGCAAATGACTTTGCCACTTTATAAAATTACCAACAGGTGTTTCCAAATGTTTATGAACCATTAGAAACCACTTCTCCAAATAAAACAATCTTTTGCATGCTTGCATGCATTACTTTGATTTTATCATTTTATGTGATGAATTGCTTGAATAGTAGATTGAAATATTATTTGCTTGATTGAATTGTAGTGACTTGAAGTGTGTGAACATTGCAAAGATCAAGAAGTGAACCTATACTCTACCAAGAAGGAAAGTGATTCTTCATACTTTTGTCCCATTATTTTCACTATGCATTAGTGATATTTCTAAGTAAGACTTGCATGGAATTTTGCTAAGTATAAACCATGCTATGGGAAAACCTAGTAGATGAAACCTTAGTAGAATTTTCCTAAGTTAAGATTCCTACTACTATCATGCTTAGCTTAGCTAATAGAAAACAAGGGTGGAATATATATTCATGCTATGGAAAATTTCTAATTCTGAGGACTTGTGTTTTGTTTAATAAAACAACTAAGTGAATGAAACACCTGGGTGGAATGGAAGGAATGGTTTGTGTTGAGTGGTTACACAAGGCCAGGGGACTGGTGAACCTTGTGTATCTCACTTGTGGATGGCCACCCAGGAACAAAGAGATTTGAGATGTCAAATGTTGAGAAGCTTCAAGTGCAGCCACTTGGCATTATGGGCTCTGCCTAGATCATATAGGTTGCAATAACTTAGCCAAAAGGACAATTGGTGGTAGGGGTTTGAAAGGTTGGAGCGCGTCCATTTTGGTCTAAGGGAAGGCTTCTGAAAGATCTTGTCTTGGTGAAACCAAGTCTTGTGGGGAAAGTGCACCACCTCTGCAGAGTGTAAAATCTAAGTACTTAGCCATGTCCCTGGTAAAGGACAATTTGAGCATCAAGACATGGAAGCTATCAAGAATCTCATCATCCAAATTTCTAAGTTAAAAACTTGTGGTTGAACAAGGGTTAAAGGATCTTCAATCTTTGATTGGTAGATGCCTTGGGTGATTTTGTCAAGCAAAAACTTAGTGTTTTCAAATGATAAAGAAAATCTATTTTGAGCAAAGCAAGCCTAAGCTCCACTTAGCCAAATGCATATAGATGATAGACTCCACTATACTACCATAGTATCACTTGCCAATACAATTCAAATGTATTGACCCTTTGTGGCTGTAACTTGTTATGTTGCAGGTTTGATTGATATTAGTGAAGTGTATGATTAGGATTACAAAGTCTACAACCAACATGTCTGCCTGTGGCACTTTGAAGATGAAGGACCCCATGTTTATAGATATTCTGTTGCAATGTAATGTAATAGCCAAATGAGCTATGTAAGATGTAATAACTTATTTTATTCCTGGTTATAAGGTTGTATTATGACCTTTGTTTCTTGATATTACATCTTAACTGTGGATGCTAGCTATTGATCCAGGGACTAGCATTGTAAACACAGGGATCTCTACCTTATTAAATGTTGGGAACCTTACAGCATAGTCCATGAATAACAGCCTTAATCCAATTAAAGATACTAAGAAAATAATTTCAATACAATTGTAAGGATGTATTGATAAATCCTTGCATAGCCAACTACAAATCTAAGATATAAATGATTAAAGGATTAAAATGATCATACCTTGCTCACCAAGATTGAATACTTATAGCAAGTATAAGTGACATTGGTGGGTAGAACATGATTGAAACCCTAGTATAGGTAAGTTATCCTAGAGTAGTCATTACAATCCACATTAATATAATGAGAGGTTGGAGTGTGAGTCAATAGAGTAAAGTAAATGTAAGACAGTATGATTCAATTAAAGCTAGTATAGCATGGAGTTATGGAAGTAGTGTTATTCATCTTAAAGGATACTAAGCTTTAGAGAAAGGTAGTTGGATGCATACATCTATTAGAGATATATTAGTGATGGATGATTAAGGAAGATTATGAGTGGAGTTTGAAGGAACTACTTGTTGGATGGAAGGTTATCAACAGTAGAGTAGTGGATATAACCAAGTACAGATATGAGGAAACTATAAAAGCTTCAGTGTCAAGCTCATTGGATTTATCAATGAGTTTAGAAGAATAATAGGTGAATAAGAATATTTCTGTGAAGTAAATCTCATCATGTTAACCATGATGATAGATAGGAAGAAGTAGTATATCTAGGAAACGAATTCCTTAATTAGAAGTCTAGAATTATGAATATGGAAGGTAGTAATTCTTGGTAAACAATCAACTTTAAATCTTAAACCAAGTATAATATTCATTTCATATTATGAATTCCTCATCTTATATCTATATCACTTAATAGGAATATTTTCCTATAGAAAATTACATAAGCACATCTCTGACAATTCCAATTATCATAATTACATGTGCTTAGGAGTATCTTTATCAATTCTTCTCCATGAAACATTTTAGATGTAACTTTCTGTTTTAAAAAGTGTTATCATTAAAGATCACAAATAGAAGACAATATGCTTAGCTATTAAACCTTTACTCACATCAATAAGGGAATATAAGTAAATTAAGAATCCTAAACTCTAGGGTAAGCACTTCCAATTCAAACCCTAACTTCTATGTTAGTTATAATAAAATATATCCATTGTTATTTCCTAAATTCATGGGAATAATATTAATCATATTAATTCCCTAGAAACTCTATTTATCAAATAAAAATAAAGGATCACCATATAAAAATCTCCTATATGTTATGAGTTAGTGAGAATCAAATATCATGAGTTAATAATAATGCATCCTATAATAAGTTTATGGATATTAGCTCAATTAAATGCATATTAAAAGCCTTACAAATAATAATAGGAAAATTATATATATAAAGAAAATAAAGAAACATAACATTATACATAAAAGTTCACAAATGATACTAAATACATTTTAGTATTACTACAGTTATCCAACAAATTAATTCTACAAAGAAAATTTCAAATTAAAGAATATATACAAATCTGAAAAGGAAAACAGAAAATAGAAAAAGGGAAAACAAATAAAAACATAACCTCGGCGTGGCCCAACTCCTCTTTTCTTACCTATCGCCATGTGCAGCCCACAAAAGCCCAACAGCCAGCCCAGATCACTCTCTTCTATGACTGACAGGTGGGACTAGGGAGGGACTGCGGGTTGAGCTTAAGAAAGTGCCAGGGGGTTATCCGCAAAACAACTTGTCGTCGTCTTCCTCCAGCTAGAAGCAGCTCGGTGGCGATGCCGAGGCCGTCCGCCGTCGTCCTTGCGCCAAGATCCACGCCGCCGTTACTAGGAGAGGATAAGGAAGCCACCGCGACGCCTCTGCTCATCCTCATCCCCATTCCCCCTCTGAGACCCTCTCTGCCTCGTTCCCCAACCATGCTGAAACCCTACCTCGTCAGTGTTCAACACTCCGTCCATGTCCGACCACCCCATGCCTCACTAAGGCCACCGTTAGAATATCCATCGTGGACTCGTTCTATTAGGACCAAGAAAAGGGGTTGGCACCTCGGGAATCAAGCAGAATCGAGCGTTCCCTTTTAGTAGTCACCGTGGCCATCATAGACGATTCGTCGTCTACATGTATCCTCTCACTTCTCCAAGCACTCCATCGCAACCAGGGTAAGCTCCTCTATCTTCGAGGAGACTTCGTTGATTCAATTGCGTCATGTATCGAGGGGTCGCCGTGCGCCGTCGTGCACCGCCGTCGGTCACCGCCGTGGATCGTTCTTCGGTGACCATTTAGGGGCGGCGCGACCATAGTTCAACTCGCCAGCGCATGCCCGTTCCAACGCACCTAGCCACAGCTTCGCACGCGCACTAGATCTACCGATCGATCCTCAACCAGTGAGGATCAACTCGTGTGATGTCATGCCTACGTCAGGTTCGAACCACGTCACCTAGTTTGACCAGTCCTTGCTAGCTTGGTGTGTGACGTGGCCCAGGGCCCATATGTCATTGTCTGGGGGTAGCAATCGAGTCGGTAACAAATGTATTTATTAACTTGAGAGCTAAGGTGGCCACTGGCCCACTGGTCAGTAACCTTAAGGCGATGTTATAAGCATTATACTTTCAAACTATCTATGTTTTAAAGTTAACTTTAGTGTACAAGACTCTAAATATAATACTATAAACATTGTTAGGCGTTTCATATTTAACTTTGGTCTAATATAGTTAAGACATAAAGCATCTCAAACCCAAACTATTCAAGCAAACAGTAATAACATCAACCAGACTCAACTAATCACAAATGTTGTTTAGACCTTAGAAAAGAAATATTTTATTCAAATGTTATTCTTTTTGCCACTTCAAACAAGAACTCTTATATAAGAAATCTTGAGTAGCATCTCACATTTGTGTGTATCCTATTGTTTTATGATATTGTAATTATATGATTGTTTCACACACCCTCACAAGCCTTAATAAGAAGCACGAGTATACAACTCATCGAAAAGTACAACACATTTCAAATACATCATTCTAGTACCCAAACACTAAAACAACGTTATCCCTGGGATTCGCGTTTATAAAGTGCATCACATTACTTATGCATAAGAGCATATTGCTTCTTTAAACATTAGTCCTTACCGGACCAATGATGATGATTTCAGATTTTGGATCTTATACTTACTCAAAGACCGTGAGTGCATAATCTTGCAATCACAAAAGGCAAGTTCACACTTGCTCATGTCCTTTGGTTATTTTCTGTAAAGTATTTTACAAATCCAATGTAGACATCACCTGCATTTGAAAAAGGTCTGAAAACACTATTTTCATAATAATGTGATTATAGGTTATTACCATGAGGTAATAACTTACTATAAAAGTTCCGGTGGTAAAGGAACATATTATCTAGGACTTAACAACCAATATCGTCAGTGATTCTTGCACCGTATATTATGCGATAACCATGAGATTTGGAATGGGACGGAGAAGTCAGCTGTATCTTCTTCCTCTCTCATGAAGACGGATGTGCAGGTCGTGGCTGTTATCCTCGTAGCGTGCATATTAATTGGTAATTCGTAGAGGATATGCAGCATATGGGTGGGAACCCTCAACGTCCCACGATAGTTCTGGCATCTAACGGTTTGTACAAACCATTGTCGTAATCCAATATGTGGGCATGGTGTACACTCCCTGTACGGACCATCTTCTAGGTCGCGAAGGGGGCAGTGATTGGCTTGGATCATCTTCTAGGCCCCACATCATGGAATTATGGACGGGAATAAGCTGCCCAGTTATGCAACAAAGAGTTGATATCTCATGGGTAAAGTAACGCACCTATGCAGAGTGTAAGAACTGTAACTTGTTACTCCCTGTTCCGTGAAGGAGCTGCGAATGCGGCGGGAAAGGAACTCCATGAAAGTTCTGGTAAACCCGTGAAGGCTGACGGACATAGTCTTTCAGAATAAAAGCAACCTTTGAAGAAATGTTTATTAAAACTTGCATTGCCTACGACCTATGGTCTGTGGCTGTAGTTATAGTTCATCAAACACTCCTTTTCTAGTGAACTTGCTGAGTACGCTCGTACTCAAAGTATCTTCTTAACCCTTGCTAGATTCTGAACCATTAAGACGATGTCTACACCAAGTTAGGCTCCAGGAATCATCATCCAAAGCTAAAGCTCTTCAACAAAGACAAGGAAGTCAACAAATACCTCTAATCAAGTGAAGACAAAATTACTGATTAAATAGGAATATACTCTCTAACCAAGGAACCTATTTCTGTAGTTTATTGCAGTAACAACAATGTCAGCCCTTTAGTTAAGATACCATTCTTAGTAGCATATTAGTTCTTGTGTTGTTCATCTTTGATTCTTCTTTGTCAGAAGTTATTTCTCTCTCTTTAACCTAGAGTGTTCTCTGGATCTCGTGTAAAGAGTGAGTTGTAACCTTTAGCCATGTATTGGACCCGCTGTGTTTCTGTTGTGCCATTCTGAGGGATGTAATATTAGTGAACAGTATTTCATTGGTGTTATGTCAACGACTATAGTATACTACATCATGCAGTGGTATGTTGGGTCACCGCATTCCAGTAGGTTTCCATTTTATTTGTGAATTAAACAAAGTGGCTAAAAATCAGATCTGGAATTTTTCATATAAAAGAAAAAGGACAGGAGCTCGCGCGGGCCAGTTCTGAAGCGGGATGGGTCGGGGAAAGGGAATCCGGCCTAAGCTGCATGACTCTGCATGCGGGAGTCTTGGTTCAAACCGTTGGCAAGCGGAACCCCCTTGTCAGCAAGAAATAGAAATGAAGGGGTATCCGGTCTCCTCCACCATTGGATCTACACGGAACCGACGATGGAGCGTCGTCTTCCTCCTTTGTCTACATGGTGACGAAACCCTAAGACAACCCTGAGAATAGAGGAAACCACCTAGGGGCATGCAGGGGAAGCGACGACTGTACGGGGCAATGCAGAGCTTCAGGGCGATCTCAACAACAGGCGGAAGAGGTAGTGTTGGTGCAGGGGAAGATAATGTGTGTCTGCTTCAACGAGGTTCGTTTGGATGCTCTTCATGCGCTCACGGGAGGTAATGCATGACGATGAGGGGGAGAGTAGGGTGCTTCGTACGTCTGCCGCAGTCGTGGTGACGTGCATGCCAGGCCATTGGGGATTGAAGAGGACCACGCGTGCGAGGTCGCCAGTGTCAACACATCAGACGCGACCTCGTGGAGCTGATAGGGGGCTTCCCTGGAGAAAAGGATGGAAGGTTCAAGAAGATCTCGTATAGTCAAGTAAGTTAGTACAGGAAAGGGGAGCATAGATGGACCTGGTCACGGCAAACTTGACCTTTCGAGGGAGGCCGAGAGGAAAATCTCTCCTTCTCCATGGCAAAGGAAGGCGAGGGAGCGAGATCTGGAGCTCGGGTTACATAGGCTAGGGTGGCCTCTTTCCTTTTTAACTCGGGGAGGGAGGGCCATGGTGTGCAAAGTCGATTTTTGCCATGGAGGAGGTGGGGAGTGCTGGTTGTCTATGGTGGGCGATGCTGGGTGGGGTGTGGGGCCCTATAGTCTAGTAGAGAGGGACAGGGGAGATGATGGCTTCCTATTGCCTTAGCTTGCAAGGTGTTGCAAGTTTTATGTCTCTCCCTCTCTCTAATCTTCCAAGGGGTAAAGGACAGGAGGGGAGAGGTGTTGGTACCTGTAGAGCTATAGGAGTGCACAACCATAGGATGTAGTGATGTTTTTGGGGTGTGTTGTGGTCATAAGAGGTGATGGATTGATGGTTTGGGCAAGTATTAAAGAGTATGGAGATTATGGCCTTTATTTGATTTATTGAGTCATCATTTGATCAATGTTTGAGGTTGGGGTTAAGGAGGTTTGAGCAACATCAGAGGATAGTGGGTGATGGGTGGTGTTCTTTTATCATGGTTTGGTTAGGCTTGAGCGAGGTTTGTTCGGAGTTTTGCTATATTCAGATTTGATATATAATGCAGATCATATATTAATTCCAAATGTTGATCATGGCAAGATGATGGCATTGGAGGGTGGACATGCTCTGGAGGGAAGTATATGGATCATTGGATTTGAATTTGAAAGGAAATAAAAGGAGGTAGTTGGGTTTTCGATGGTTCTTAGTGATCTAGGGTTTTGCCGGCATGATACCAAGTTAACCATGCTTTAGTAGGTGACTTGAGAGTCTTATTGGATAAGGGGGAACATGGATAGTAGTCCAAGTGGTGTGGATTAGGAATGTAATAGAATTTGGTCATGATCTAGATTGATTTTTCCTAGAGAATAAGAAAAACTTGGTTGAAAACTAGGATTTGATGAACTAGGGCATCAATATTTTTATACCACCTAAACCTAGTTGGATTAAGGATATCAAAGCTCACCTTGATATAACGGATAGATGGATGAATAGGCCAAGTGATATAGATGATCATTGTACCAAGAGTTGGTCTTGGTTGAATTTGAGGTGGTTTAGGAGTGATGGCAAACTTTGTTGAAAAATAAGGTTGCCATAGCAGATGCATCATGAAACCTCAGAAACCATGTGGGTTTAAGAGGCACAAGGCTCCAATGAAAACAAGTGAAGGGTGGATTTATAGTTCATGATTAGTATATCATAATCATTCAAAGAGTTGGTCAAGGGGAGGTATCATATCGATGCGATATTTTGACAAAGTAGGAAAGATGATAACATTTGCAGAAAATATTATTTTCTTGACTATAAAACCATCATGGAGGAGTGGGTCCAAGAAGAGTTTATTCAAGGGCAAGAGTGGGCTTTGGTAGTAGTAATTATATATTACAAGATGGTTCAAGTACATTCTCAAGAATACAGATAGGATAGAAAAGGTGGAGTCTCAAGGATTGAATCTACTTAAGGATTTCATACTTAGCCCAATTTGGAAGATTTGTGGATTTGGACTATTATGAAAGAGGGAAGGAGTTGGAGAATTTGCAAGGGTTAATTCTCATCATCATGTGGGTGAGGCTGAAGGATAGATTGTGTAGATAGGATTTGATGCATTTATCTAGCCTTGGATGAGTTGAATGCTAATGCAAACAATTAGCTCAGTATGGATCTTGGTAAGTGGATTAGGGAGCACTTGATTGACTTAAGATAGATTCCATCTTAGGAGGATTGGTTCAAGATTTGGTGATCTTAACCATTGGTTGGGTCCTAAGGGATGACCTACTAGATTAGCGCACTCTAGATCCTAAACAAGCAATACAAACAGCAGATCAAGGCAATTCATCTTGCTATACAATCAAATACTACTAGGTTACCATCAAGCCTAGCTTGAGGTAAGCATGGGTCTTTTGAAGAAGTTGTGATTTGAAGTAAGGTAAGGTCATCTTGGTGTTTCTACCAAGATTGGAATTAAAAGGTTTTAGGAAAGGTTTTGAAAACCTAGAGATAAGAGTAGTTGAAGGTTCTGTCTTGAAAACATAAGGAGATTATTATATAGGTCTCGATAGTTTTGTTAATAGAAACTAGTAAACCATTTTGTTGTGTCAAAGTCATCTTGACTCAAGTTTGAAATGCTGGAACATTTGAGAATATAAAATATGAGCCAAGACATCTCTTCTGTAAAATAGTTTTTGTCAACTAGTGTTGAGGTAAGGAGTATATCTTATAATATCCAGTCAGTTGCATAAGCACAAGAAAACAATAAACAAACATTTAAACACTTAGCGAGAATTTTTTTTGTTCCCCCTGATTTTTGTATTTTTGTCAACAAATTAGGGTTGCTAAAATTGGAATGTTACAGACCTTTCCCTCTTAAAATAATCTAGTCCCGATATTAGGGAGGAGGAGGGTTAGGTAAGAACATTGTCTTCATAACTTTAAGTAGTGGAATTATTAGATGATAAAAGTTTTTACAACAAACAAGATTGTTCACTACAGGGCATAGATGAGTGGCTTTGGGTTGGGCGGGTTATATTAAACAAGTGGAAAAGATGCAGTGTTTTCCCCATAGGACGATACTAGGTAGGTTTAGCGTCCACAGGGTCCTTTATTCTTGGGGAGGCGACGATTTGAGCCTTCTTTGACCCTTTACGGCTGGAGTCCACTCTTCTGCCTTCTTGGTCCTGAAATGCCCGGAGTGCTGGATGGATAGGCGACTTTCCTCTAGGAACTTTCTTGGGGTATCTTATGATTCTGGAGAAGTGTCGCATTGTTTTCCTTCTTCGGGGTCCATGATTCTACTAGTGCGGATTGTCATCACCTGGCGATTACTATGGTCCGACTCTCTTGGGGTTATTCTAGTTTTGCGGGAAAAGACGAAGTCTTTTACCCTTAAAATGACACTAAGGGTGCTTGGTGAAGTCGTGGACCTTATTTCTTGGAGTTGAATGATGGTGTTGGAAGGATGTTGCTCCTGTTGTCCAGAAGTTGTATCTTAAGTTGACCTTGTAGAGGTTGCTTCTTGAGAGGCATCTGAGCTGGCTAGCACTGTATCTAGATGGGAGGATGCCGGTTTTTGGGTGGTGGTCTCGGAACGCTGTCCTATGGTATGAGGTCGTTCCGGGTTCAGTATGATGCAACATCTTGGGTAAAACACGAAAAGGGAACCTTAGACTAGTATATCGGTGAACTAAGTTCATGCATAAATTAAACGGTCCGTGCTTGCAAGTGGCGAGGGTACTTAAGGCATTACAAAATAGGTATGAGATATCGGGCGTCGAGGAACTTTAGGGTTTTACAAAACGGGTTCTGGGGGTGATAGATAGCTCTACCCTAGTCTGGATGGGGAGCCTTTAATAGCGTCAACTAATCGGAGGGTCCTTCTTTGTCTTCATCATGGTTTTCTTGGGTTTGAGTTGCAGGGTTTTTGGGCGCCATTTGGATTTCTTCCTGGATGCGAAGATCTTGGCGGATATGGGTTTTTATTGCCTCGAGGAAAGTAAACAGTCGAGCAGCTCTCTGGATCCTAGTGGAAAGACTCCATCTTTAAACCTTAGGACTTTTCTAAGGTTGTCAAGGATTGTGTATATATTCCGTCTAGGAGTATTGGCGTGATGCTATATGGAAGACATATTTCCCTGGTTGATGCGTTGAGGTATTCGGGTGATGCCTTCTTGGAAAGAAATATTATCGAGGATGGTTTCGTAACGAAGCCTTACGGATCTAGCTAGAGGAGGTTAGCGGTTAGCGACACTTCGTGCTATTCTTCCATCTGAGTAGGGATATCTAGTTTCTGGAGGGGGTAGACTTGATGTCTAGTTGCATCCATGTTTTCAGGATTTGCCGAGGAATTGGAGCTTTCTTGCAAGTATTTTCCCATTGGTCTTGGGTAGAGGGGTCGCCTAACATAGTTAGTCCTTTAGGGAGGGTTGTATTAAGACCTTTATGTTACCATCCTGTCGAGGAGAGGTCTCAGTTTAAGGGAGTAGGGGTGTGGGTGTCGGAATTCACAAACTAGGGGTCTAAGAAATAGGTTCGAATGATCCTAGGCAGACAAGCAACACATTCCATGCATCATATAAGCATAGGACAAACAAACAAGGTGTACCATAGATACCAAAGGAAGAACTACGTGCCGTATATGGGGAATCCTATATTCAGGGTATTTATCCTAAGTACAGACTTTATAGAAGATCTTGACTTCGATCTTGCCACTCGGGGTTGTCCGTGTCGTACTTGATCCCTTTTGGGCAAGGAAGGACTCCGTTGGTGGGTCAATGTTGTAGTGTCTTTTGTTGATGGTAGTTTCTTTGGCTTGCTTATCTCTGGTGCTCTTCATCTCAGTACCTATGTCTTCATGATTTCCAGGTCATACTTGTCTTTGAAAATGGAGCATTTGAAGGTATACGGGATATAGAGTAAGCCATTTGTAAAAAAATTAATTCATAGAAGATAAGGTATGGAATTATTCGAAAAGCTTTTGAGAAAATAGTTTCCGAAGGTCGGTGTTTTCGGAAATAGGGGTTGTCGTGGCTAATGTCCATGCTAACTAAGGTCTCCAACAATCAGGATGGCTCTGATACCATGTCCGTGGGACCCCGGATTTATGGTCCGAGAATCCCCATTATGCCTGCAATTCATGGTCCCATGATCAGTGAGCCGTGAACATAACCGACAAGTATTATTACAACATCCAGAAAGTAACAGGTACAAAACTTACATTTTTTCCTTTATGGCAATTGCAAACATCAATAGCGGAAGTCTTCAAGCGTAGATCCCATGTCATGCCATAACCTACAGGCAACTGACCGGGAAGACAGCCTAGCTTGCATAGATGTCAGCATCACCTCATTATCCTTACTTCTGAAAGTCTGGCCAAGTATATAGCCAGGGACAAAGCCGTGAGTACTTTTGAATGTACTCACAAGACCACCGAGATAAGGGTAAAAAAAAGATAATGCGTATTGGGCTATGGAGAGATATCTCTACACTACAGTTATTTTTGAAAAGCCTAAATTGGCATCTCTATATCTTTGTTGAAAAAGAGTTTTTGAAAACATGCCTCCTTTTTAGAAATCTGGATATAGCCATATCCTTTTTAAAAACCATTGTAAAACATTTTTATAGTAAAACCCTTTTTAAAGCCACTTGGACCATTCAAGGTCAAAATCAAACATTTTACTCATGTTAGGTTGTGACCAAGTCACATCCTTTTTATCTTCCCAAGACCATCCCAAGGGTACTCCTAGCAATCACCTTTATAACCATACTTGACCGTGGACACGGCTATTCGAATAGATTATACTCCACAGAGTTCGTGCACATTACCCACAAGAATCAATACATCCGTTGGGTTACAACCATGGCCCACTACACACAGTAGACGGGGGTTCGGATAATCAAAACTAACTTTTCATTTGTCATCCCTAGCAACGACGGCTTTTCCTTTTGGGTTTGTTCTCCCCGACAATGAGTATGTGGTACAACGGCCATAGTCCTCCCTTCTTCACTTTTGTATACCCAAACCGTAGCTTGGCCTATATAATAACCTCGGTGACTCCACTTCCATCTCCAATCCTAAAGCATACCGTCCGCGGGAGACCTAATTGTTGCACCGGCACTCCTACCGAGATAGGCTCACTCTTGACAAAGCAAGCTGCAGGCCCCAGATCCGAAGATCTGTTGTAGAGCCTACTCGGGTTTCTAGGGATTTCTCCCCTTAAGCAAGTACAAGCAGCCACGGCTAAAGACAACAAACTACGAGCTAAGCCCCATCTCTTGGGGTAGTGTGGTTACACGGGTAAATTGTTCCGGTAATGGCTTAGAACATCCCTTCTCTTTCCTTTTCTTAAATCTTCCTCTTTCTCCTCTTCATCTTTTCTTTAGCAAAACATCCACTCGGAAATGATGCCTCTTTCCAAGGGTTTTAGTATGAGAACTTTGTAGTGGGGTAAAACACAAAGTAGTTTTTATCATCAAATATCGTAGTTTTCAAGGAGGGAAGATGCCAATCATCTTAGCCTCGATCTAAAGGGGTAAAGGTGGTTGTCACAAGGGTAAGTGTCCTAATAGACACTCCATCATAACTTGGAGGAACCAAGCTACTCATGTATCTTACTTGAAACAAAACCATGCGGTTATCTATGAAGTTCAAGAACGAGATACAAAACAATTGATAAAAGGAATAGGTAAATAAAGGATTTCGGGAATGGTGGCTTGCCTATGACCAGCGAGATGTCCCTGGGTTTCTTCAATAGAACACCAGAATACAAAATATAATTATAATAATAAGATTCCGAGCTTCCTTCTTCTCGGCGTCACACAATCGCAACTATCGCCGTTATCGAGCATACATGCAAGCAAACAAACAACACCGCATTTAATAAAAGGAAATACAATCATCAGAACATACAGAAAGTAATTACAAATTAGTATGGTTTGGGTAGAATGGATTTACAAAGATTGGAATGGTCTTGGAAGCCTGGAAGAACATCCCTTAGTGTTTATAGGCTAGAATACACCTAAGATAGGGGTTGTGGACCAAGGACAAATTCTGTATGTTACCATTGTATAAAAATGATACCATCAGATAGGTATTGCTAAAAAGAAACCAACAAAAGTGGTTTCCATATTTTATCAATTACCATTTATTTATAATGGATTTTCTAGTGAAGAAAACTCTAGTTTTAGGGAATAATTCACCAAAAACGTTCTGGAACTCCAAAAATTATTTACTTGGATTGTTCAGTAGGGTTTGATGGACTGATTCACCGAGAGTGGAAATCATCTCAAAGTATTTAACAGAATGTCCTCTGGAAATTCCCAAAGGGATTTCTGGAAGGTTTTTGTCTTTTTAACAAGAATTAATCTATAGAGGTTTTTGATTTGATTCCAAATACACAGGTTATGTATTAGAAATACCTTTCTGAAGAAATTTGAGTCACTCATTTTGGATTCACAGAACTACTGGAGTGATTTTATTTTTGAAATATCCATGCAGAAATAAGGTTAATACATAATAAATCAAGGATGGGTCAATAAATATTAGGCTCCTAGGATTTGATACATGTTAGAGTTCGAATTTGGTCATTATCTGTTTTGATTTGACCTAGAGAAATTCCCAAAGACTGAAAAGGGTTGTTTTTGTTATTTTTACCAAGGGCAATCTAGGAAGCAAATTAAGATGGGTCCAAGGTGAAATGCAAGGTACTTTAGGTACCTTCCAGTACCTGAAGGTTTGAAATTATTTGGGGTTACAAAACTCACATAATTATTTTTATAGTAAAAAGGGTACATCTGGGTAGTATATTTATTATAATTGAGATGGACAAAATTTGAGGCGACCAATAGTACTGCATGTGAGAGAAATGGGTGGTTCATGTGCCAAAATTTATATCTAGTCATTTCCAGTAGGTTTCCATTTTATTTGTGAAATAAACAAAGTGGCTAAAAAGCGGATCTAGATTTTTCATATAAAAGAAAAATAACAGGAGCTTGCGAGGGCCAGTGTTGAAGCGGGATGGGCCGAGGAAAGGGAATTCGGCCTAAGATGCACGTCTCCACATGCGGGAGCCTCGGTTCATGCCGCTGGCGAGCAAGACCCCATTGTCGTCGAGAAAAATAAATGAAGGGGTATCCAGTGTCCTCCACCGTTGGATCTACACGGAACTGACGACGGGGCGTCATCTTCCTCCTATGTTTACATGGTGACGAGACAAAACCCTAGGACAGCCCTGAGAACATATGAAACTCACCTAGGGGCATGCAGGGGCGGAGATGAGGGTACGGGGCGATGCGGAGCTCCAGAGTAATCTAAACGACGGGCGGAAGAGGTAGTGTTGGTGCAGGGGCAGATCCTGCGTGTCCGCATCAACGAGGTTCGTTCGGATGCTCTTCATGCACTCACGTGAGGTACTGCAAGATGATCAGGGGGAGAGTAGGGTGCTTTGGAGGTCTGCCGCAGTCATGTTTATGTGCATGCCAGGCTGTTGGGGCTTGAGGAGGACCACACGTGCAAGGTCACCGGTGTCAATCCGTCAGACGTAACTTGGTGGAGCTAATAGGGGGCTTCCCTGGAGATAAGGAGGGAAGGGTCAAGAAGATCTCGTCTAGGTGAGTAAGATTTTACAGGAAGGTGGAACAGAGATGGACTTGGTCACGGGAAAACTTGACCTTTCTGGGGAGGCCGAGAGGAAAATCTCTTCTTCTCCATGGCAAAGGAAGGGGAGGGAGCAAGATCTGGAGCTCGGGTTAGGTAGGTGGGGGTGTGAGGAAGAAAATGAGGATGCGAGAACAGGCTGGGGTGGCCTCTTTCCTTTTTAACTCGAGGAGGGAGGGCCATGGTGTGCAAAGTCAATTTTGGCCATGGAGGATGTGGGGAGTGCTGGTTATCTATGGTGGGCGATGCTGGGTGGGGTGTGGAGCCCTGTATTCAAGCAGAGAGGGACAGGGGAGTTGATGGCTTGCTGCTGCCTTAGCTTGCAAGGTGTTGCAAGTTTTAGGTCTCTCCCTCTCTCTAAACATCCAAGTGTAGGGTTCGTAGCATAGAAAACAAAAAAATTCCTACGATGGGAACTATGTACGAAGATCTATCTACTAGATACAAACAACGGGCGGATGTATATCCGTAGAGAACATACCCTTGAAGACCAACAAAGCTTAACGAGTTGAACTCATGGTTGATGTAGACGATCTCTTGTCAATCTCAAGATCGAGAGGAAGTCCTAGCGCCGCAAAGCAGCAGCGTATCCGTGCTCGCACACACGTACAAGACACCGAGCAACATCAGCCTCCTCTCTCCAACGATGCAGCGGAAGCACAACCCTTTCTTGCCGAATAGCCACTGGGAACATGTATCTCGCTAGTCCGAGACCATGGGGGATAAATTCTAGAGGGGGAGAGAGATCCTTCATGAGGAGGTGCAAGTGAGAGAGAGGGAGAGGGGTGCCTTTTATAGGAGGAGGGGGGCACCCAAGGGGGTGGCCGCCGGCCATGGGGGATGCCCCCTCCCCTCCTTCATCAATGCAAACTCTCATTAAATAAAACTATTTTATTTATTCAGAATTTTGTCAATTACTTTAATGACAAAAATTCACATATAACCCCTTGCTAGAATTCTATTTCACATGCAAAACCACTTTATGCAATTTCACCTAAAAACCTGTTTTGGTATCTAGTGAAATAAATTCCTGCGCTTGTTATTCTTTCCGGCATGAAACATTTGCTCCAACTGGATGTCAGTGTCCCTTAAGTGTGTCACCCTACGGTTCGCGGATAATGCAGACATGATCGAGACCCTTCTCCGATCAATAATCAGTAGCGGGACCTGGAGATCCATACTGACTCCCACACATTCAACGATGACTTTCCTGTGATTGTCGGAACCTTTTATGCTTGTATCTTAATCCCTTTTTTTAACAATATATTACATGTCCGAGATTCGATCATCGGTATCTCCATACCTAGTTTGATCTCGTTACTGACATGAATTATTTTCTCGTTCTCGTGATATAACATTCTAGTGATCAAACCAGTTGCTTGCAAGCTAATCAATGTGATATCACCTAGAGGGCCCAGAGTATATCTAGCCGTCATCGGGATGAACAAATTCCACTCTTGATCCATGATTATCAACATAACACTTTAGTAGCTTTGAAGCCATCTTTATAATCACCTAGTTACGGTGTTAGTGATTGGCATGATCTCATGGTCTAAGGATTAGGATCACTTTGTAAGTTGTTCATAGCAATATAAACTCAATGAGATAGTAATGATATACTTCAGATGAATGTTCATCACATCATTACACTAATGTTGTGATCTCGTTATTAACAACATCCAATGTCTATGATCAGGAAAGTGTGATCATCTTGTTAATCAACGAACTAGTTTATGAGAGAGGGATAACTAGGAACTTTATGTTTGTTTATTAAACACACATGTATTAACGTTTCCTTATTAATATAATTATAGCATGAAAAATAAACATCTATCATATACATGGAATACACATAATAAACACTTTATTATTGCCTCTCAGGGCATATTCCCTTCACCGAGGGGTAAAGGACAAGAGGGAGAGGTGTTGGTTACTGTAGAGCCATAGTATTGCACGACCAGAGGATGTAGTGATGGTTTCTGGGGTGTGTTGTGGTCATAAGAGGTGATGGATTGTCGGTTTGGGCAAGTATTAAAGAGTACGGATATTATGGCCTTTATTTGATTTATTGAGTCATCATTTGATCAATATTTGAGGATGGGGTTAAGGAGGTTTGAGCAATATCAGAGGATAGTGGGTGATGGGTGGTGTTCTTTTATCATGGTTTGGTAAGGCTTGGGAGAGATTTGTTAGGGGTTTTTCTATTATATTCAGATTTGATATATAATTGAGATCATGTATTAATTCCAAATGTTCATCACGGCGAGATGATCCAATGGAATTGGAAGGTGTCCATGGTTGGGAGGGAAGTATGTGGATCACAGGATTTGAATTTGAAAGGAAACAAATGGAGGGAATTTGGGATTCGAGGGTTCTTAGTGATCTAGGGTTTTGCCGTCATGATACCAAGTTAACCATGCTTTAGTAGGTGGCTCGAGAGTCTTATTGGATAAGGGGAACATGGATAGTTGTCCAAGTGGTGTGGATTAGTCATGTACTAGAAGTTAGTCATGATCAAGATTGATTTTTCCTAGAGAATAAGACAAACTTGGTTGAAAAGTAGGATTTCATGAACTAGGGCATCAGTATTTTTATACCACCTAACCTAGTTGGATTAAGGAGATCAAAGCTCACCTTGATGCAAGGGATAGATGGATGGATATACCAAGTTATATTGATGATCATTGCACCAAGAGTTGGGGTTGGTTGAATTTGAGGTGATTTAGGAGTGATGGCAAACTTTGTTGAAAAATAAGGCTGCCATAGCAAATGCATCATGAAGCCTCATAAACCATGTGGGTTTAAGAGGCACAAGGCTGCAATGGAAACAAGTGAAGGGTGGATTGATAGATCATGATTAGTAGATCATAATCATGCAAAGAGTTGGTCAAGGCGAGGTAGCATATGGATGTGAGCTTTTGACAAAGGAGGCAATATGATAAGATTTGTAGAAAAGATTATTTTCTTGACTATAAAACAATTATGGAGGAGTGGGTCCAAGAAGATTTTAGTCAAGGGAAAAATTGGGATTTGGTAGTACTAATTATGTACTACTAGATGGTTCAATAACATTCTCAAGAATAAAGATAGTCTAGAAAAGTTGGAGTCTCAAGGATTGAATCTAGTTAAGGATTTCAGACTAAGGAAAATTTGGCAGATTTTTGGATTTGGAATATTATGAAAGAGGGAAGAAGTTGGATAATATGCAAGGGTTAAATCTCATCATCAAGTAACTGAGGCTGAAGGATAGATTGTGTAGATAGGATTTCATGCTTGTATCTGACCTTTGACGAGTTGAATGGTAATGCAAACGATTAGCTCAATATGGATCTTGGTAAGTGGATTAGGGGAGCACTTGATTGACTTAAGATAGATTCCATCTTAGGAGGCTTGGTTCAAGATTTGGCGATCTTAACCATTGCTTGGGTCCTAAGGGATGAGCTACTAGATTAGCGCACTCTAGATCCTAAACAAGCAATACCAACAGCATATCAAGGCAATTCATCTTGCTATACAATCAAATACAACTCCGGTTACCATCAATCCTAGCTTGAGGTAACCATGGGTGTTTTGAAGAGGTTGTTATTTTAAGTAAGGTAAGGTCCTTTTGGTGTTTCTACCAAGATTGGAATGGAAAGGTTTTAAAAACCTAGAGATAAGAGTAGTTGAAGGTTTTGTCTTGAAAGCATAAGGATATTATTATATAGGTCTCCATAGTTTTGTTAATAGAAACTAGTAAACCATTTTGTTGTGTCAAAGTCATCTTGCCTCAAGTTTCAAATGCAAGAACATTTGAGAATATAAAAGATGAGCCAATACATCTCTTTTGTAAAATAGTTTTTGTCAACTAGTGTTGAGGTAAGGAGTATATCTTTAAATATACAATTAGTTCCATAAGCACAAGCAAACAATAAACAAACAATGCAACAGTTAGCGAGAAAAAGTTTTTGTTCCCCCTAATTTTTGCCTTTTTGACAACAAATCAGGGTTGCTGAAATTGGTATGTTACATTTCTATCAATTGAAAAATTTCCAGGCTGAATTGAAAGAGGAGCTGGAAAATCCTGAGAAAGCTTGTTCAGTAAAAACTCCAAAAGAATGTGTGGATTTCTTTTCCAAGGTACTACAAGGCGGTGCTATAGCCAAGAATGTGTTGCTGTGTAATGCTGGGTTCGGAGCGAGCTCGTCAAAGTCCAAGTTCAAGTCCAACGTCAATGCCATTTCTTTGCATATTCAAGTTCTACAGGAAAAACTCCAAGTTGAACAATCTTTATCATCTTCCCTAAGTGTATATAATGACCGTTTGAAGGCCAAATTAGAATAAAATATAACCCACGTGGAGCACAACATGTAAATTAATAAGAAAGTCATGAAGATGCTCAATATTCAGGGTTGAACACTAATGATTCAGGTTAGTCCCTTTGTCGTGACATGGAACCTGATGTTGAAAATACTTTGTTGGTGCATTAGTCTACACTTGTTATGATACTGGGTCGTGTAGCATCCCAATTTTCTAACAACTGTAATGCTACTTGCCTATTATAAAATGCTACTTCCTTCATGTCATTCGTTGCATCATCAATATATCATGCTCATGTCACCATGTCACCTTGCATTTGAGCATCATATAAAACCACCTCTATTTGGTTCTTATCCCTTATGCATTTATATTGTATTACTTGTATTTGCCTCTTGATATATTGTATTTTCTTCTTGATAAAGTGCTTGATGCCCAAGTTGACTTGTGGGCATATCTCTTTCAACTCCACCACCTATCTTTGCCACCTTCCTTTTGTTTCTATCCACAAATTCTACCATCCCTTTGAATTATGAGCAAATGTTTTTTTCCTTTGGTATTTTCTCTCTAGCTCATAAATATTTGGGTATGGATCCATTCTTTTGTCTCATGCTTCCATACATGATCTAATATTTTTTTCACAGTATTCAATGTAGGAGCTCCTTTGCCACATTTGCATTCTACGTAGTGTAGAATTCCTTTCTATCTTCTTTTCAAGATTTTATTCAAGATTATGAGTATATTTTTTAATAAGGCCATATAATCACACACTATATTTGGTCTTATCACTTCAAATACACATCTTTTATAAATGGAAACATGTGAGAAAGATTGATTGGATTTCCAACATGGTAGTTTGCAAATGCTAGTCACCACCACATCAAACATGCATGCATGGCCCATGAAACCATCCTTCCCATCTTGTTTCTTTGGTTTTGAATGATCTTGGTGTCCAATGGAACCCTTTTGCTCACTCACATCCTAGATAGATCATCTACCTTTTCCTCCTAGTTGGTTGTTCTGGAATTATTTCTTTGCTAAATGTTTGATTCTGCAACTGTTGCATTTTTAAAAACAAACCAAAGAAAACAAACCCCAAAATTCAAATTAGAAAATAATAAGAGGAATAAATAAAGAGGAGTAAGAGAGTCAAGCCTAACTAACCTTGCATCCCACCAGCAGCACCTCCACCCACAGCAGCCCACCCGACCCTTTTCCTTTCCTGCGAACCGGCCCACTTGGCCCATACCCCTTCACTCCGTCCGTCCACTGTGCTTCGTCCCTGTCATGTCTCCCTTCTCTCTGCCGACAAACAAAAGGGAGTACGTGTCCGCTTCCACACTGACACCTCCCGCATGCCCCCTGGTCCCCACGTGCTTTCCCCATCCTTATCTTCCCCTCCCCTCATGAACCCTAGCCCAGCCACCTCTCTTCTTCCTCTCTTGTCCCTGCGATGCAGCACTTCTCTGCTCGTAGCACCGTCATGTGGCAACCGCATCGCACAGCCCCAGGCTGAGCTGAGACCACCGGTGGTAGAGACTCGGTCCCTGGGAGCTCCTACACCACTAGTATCTCTCCGCACGCCTCCAATCGACCACACGAACATCTGTGAGACCCCGAATTTATGGTCCGAGAATCACCGTTATGCTTGCAATTCACGTTCCCATGATCAGTGAGTCATGAGCATAACCATCAAGTATCATTACAACATCCATGAACAAGAAGTACAAGTACTTACATTAGTGCCATTATGGCGATACAACATTAATAGCTGAAGTCTTCAATCGCCAAGCCCATGTCATGCCTTAACCTATAGGCGACTGACTGGGAAGACGGCCTAGCTCGCATAGACGTCAGTAACTCCACCATTCCTTGATCATTTGAATGTATGGACAAGTAAATAGCTAGGGACAATGCCGGTGAGTATTTTGAATGTACTCTCAAACCACCTTAAGAGAAACAATTATAAAGGATATGCGATATGGTTGTGGTAGTAGGAGGGCTCCATGAGAGGTTCTTTTATAAAATAGTTTCTCTTGTATATATAGCATATCTCTACATCTTTGTTCAAAAACTTTTGTAAAAATTTTTGGAAACCTTTTTGAAAAGTTTTGGAAAACACTAGGATTGGGTCACCCATTTGTTTTTGCTTCCGGACATCCCATGACGAAACTCCATTCCTCCTTTTTCTAACCATATCATGGTCAAAACATTTCCAAACCATTGCTTTTCTGAAATCATTTTTGATATCAAAACCAACACCGCTCTATAGCAACCTTCCCAACCGTCCATGACCGAGAACTCGGCTATTCAAATAGATTTACACTCTGTAGAGATTGTACACTTTACCCACATCATCTGATTACACTGCCCTGATCTACATTGATCGTGGGTCGAGTAACCGGTCAAGACTCTCCGGATGCCACTCTAGTATAGGCCCTACCCTATGAGTTGTTCCCCTCAACACCGGGACGTCTGCATCCACGGACCAACCGGAGTGCGTTCCGACTCCACGAGAAGGGGCACTTTCAATGAGGGGCTCAAGGTGACTATCTCATAGTTGACCCTTTTCGTAAAGGAACCCCGACATTCAATGGAGATGATCCCTTATAAGTAGTCATGAGAATTCCCATACCATATTAGCAAACTTCAAATCCAGCCTTGTCCCATTCGAGAGTAATGTTGTTGCACGGGTTAATTGTTCAAGCAAATCTGCAAAGAACCTGGTGTGTTTATGTAAACCTTTTTCCTCCATCTTTGTCCAACCTTTTTATAAAACAAAACCTTTTTTATTTCTTAGACTTCTCTTGGTAGGTCAAACCCCACCAAGGTTTTCTCATAAAACATTTTATAAGCAATTTTTTGTGGTCTTCCCATCCTATACTTTTGCTTAGGCTAAAACGGGGTTTCCAAGGGGTTATGGTGTTAAAACACCATCTACCATACTAGGGGAAATTAGGTGTCGGCAAGGGGGGTTTACTTAGTAGTAGAAAGGGGTAATGGTTTGGAGGGGCAAACATTCCCACATATAAAACATACTAGTAAAACCATGAAATTTATATAAACAAGTACATAAAACATGCTTGAGTATAAAAGTAGGACAAGGCCTTATTATCAAGAAGGTGGCTTGCCTGTGACTAGAGAGATGTCCCTTGACTTCTTTAGAATACAAGAATAACAATACCAATAATAACAGTAATAAAACTCGATGTTTCCTTCTTCTCGGTGTCACATAATCGCAAGTATCATCGTTATCGAGCAAACATGCAAAAAAGTAAGGACATAATCAACAAATGGCATACAAGCATCATAACATATAGAAAACAAACAAGGTATACATGTTAACTTTTTCAGTAGGGTTCGGGAAGTAAGGATTTAGATTGATTGGAAAAATCATGGAGACATGGAGGAATATCCCTTAGGGTTTCTGGTCTAGAAATTCCCCAAGAGAGGGGTTTTGGGACTAGGGCATGTTCTTATGATATAATTGTGTAAAAATGATATCATCAGATAGATATTGATAAAATGAAACCAACAAAAGTGGTTTCACTATTTTATCAATTTCCATTGATTTATAACGATTGTTATAGTGAATAAAACTCTAGTTTGAGGAAATAATTCACCAGAAAAGTTTTGGAGCTCCAAAAATTATTTCCTTGGATGGTTAAGTAGGTTTTGATGGAGTGATTCATTCAGAGTTGGAATTACTTCAAAATATTTACCATAATGCCGTCAGGAAAGTCCCAAAGGAAGTTCTAGATGATATTTGTCTTTTTCACCAGATTTAAATAACATAAGCTTCTGATGTCATTCCAAAGACTCATGAATAGTTTAATTCACCAAAATGCAACCTTGCTGGATTTACAGAACTACTGTAGTGATTTTATTGGTGAATAAACCATGCATAGAATAGTTTAATTCACAAAAATTCAACCAATAAATAATAAATTATGGGCTTCTGTTGTTTGATAGACATTGTAACTAGTAAGCTTTTAGACTTGGAATTATGTCAATACCGCATTTTGTTTGACCTCAAGAATTTCATAAATTCAAAAGGGGACTATTTTGTTATTTTTACCAGGGGCCATCTAGGAAGCAATTTAGGTTGGGCCAGGGTATCGTGCAAGGTACTAACCATACCTTTCAGCAGCACCAAGATTTACATCATTTGAATTTACCAAACTTCCATAGGGAATTTATTTATGAAAAAGACACAATTTGGTGCCCGATTTACTATAATTAATATATACATTATTTGGATCCACTTATTGTACTGCATGTTGAAGAAAATATGTAGAGGTCTATTAAAATTTGTATCTAGGCATTTGGTGTTGTTTTACATTTTCATTTCGATTTAAACCAAAGGATGAAATTCTAGATCTAAGCAAAATAATAATGGAGCATTGGGCATGGGCCTGATCTGAAAGGCAAATGGGCCGCCCAGGGGAAATTGGCCCACCCTGGATGAGCTGCGTGCAGGAGCCTGGCTTTGAATTACTGACGGTCAGGGCCCGTTAGTCAGTGAGGGCGACCCGCAAAGGGGTATCGACGCGTTGGGGCCGTTGGATCTGTCAGCAGGGGAGGGTTCAGGGTGGTTGGATACGAGCACTAGCTCAAGAGTTAGAAAATGGCTAAGGAAGGGTTGGTTCTTCTCTCCATGGCAAGGGAGAGCAAGGGGGTGAGATCTGGAGCATGGGGTGAGGTAGGTGAGGGTGAGTGAGTGAAATGGGATGGTAGGAGAGGCTTGTACTAAGCACTGGCCTTTTAAACTGAAGGACTCTGGTACATGGTGATCTTGGTGTAGGGAGAGTTTGGGAAGAGGGGTTAGCCAGGGATTGGTCGACTTGGGTGGTGGAGAGGGGTGTGAGGTAGCTCCTGGTCGTGTTTATGGGGCAGGGATGGAGGGGTACTAGCTTCAAGAGTTTTAAAGAATCTAGACATGACAACCACTTGTCTCCCCTTCCTACAAGTGCAAAAAAGACAAGGGAGAGTGAAGGTACAGTGCAATTGCTACAGTGTTGCGACCAGAGGTTGTTGTCGTTGGTGTGGAAATGGCAGTGCCTATGCAGGCTAGATAGAGGTGTGGGAGCAAGCAGGGAAGCGAGAGACAGTGTCCGTAGGCAGGATTGGGCACAAGCATGCGTCGGGGACACAAGAAGTACATAGTTTCGGAGCCCTCGAGGTGAGGTAACACCCCTACTCCTGTCGATCTGACTATCTTGATGAACACTGAGAGGTACAAGTGCTCCTCGAGCTGTATCTGTGGTCTAACCAGAGAATGATAAGCCAACCCTTTCTACGGTGCCCCTGCCGCCCCTTATATAGGACAAGGCGGCATGGGCAAAGACACTGCCGACTGGCGGGACCCATAGGCGGGACCGGCCGACTATTCTGGTAGATTATATCGCATCCCTGATGTCTCGCATAGTATCTCCCCCCCGGCCGGCACGGAAACAGTGTAGGCCGCCCTGGCCGACACGGGCGGCGGCTCTTGTTCAGGCCCGACATGGGTACGGGCCATCTTCTCGGACATTCGTGCCACTGAATCTGTCCTCCTGTCTGGTCGTTGTTTCCTGTGGCTGCGGGCAACTGTGCCTCACATCATTTGACTGTCCTGATCGTCGGGCTAGGCTGCCCTAGCCAGATGACCATCTTGTCTTTCCTGCTATTATCCGGCTAGCATGATCCAGCCAGCTAGGTGCCTGCGAAGATGTTTCTTATCCTGTTGACTGGTTTGCTGGCTTGCTCTATGTCTCGCCTCCTTCCTGACCTAATCTTGAGTCTTTGCATCCGGCTGGGGTCAGCCGGCTGCCCCTGAATTTGGTCCGGTTAGCCTACCCGGGGGTGATGCTCCCGACACTAGCCCCCGAGCACGCGTAGATTCCACCCTTAGGTAAAATGTGAGCGGGCTCCAAAGCTAGTTTGAACTTCTGCCCGGCTGAACTCTGGTGGTTGGGTTTCTCGGCTACGTCATCACGAACATCATCCACGCGCGTGGTGATGACTTTACTACAACGTGCGGCGATGCGTCGTGTCAAGCGGTGCCTCGGGAACCGACGCTGACGCCTCGCCTGCCGCACCGAGGATCTTCTGTGCATTCTGTGCCTGCGCAAATGATCTGGGAATCGCTGGGGCTGTGCGGTGCCACCACGTGGCTAGCCAGCGGTTGCTCTGCCCGTGCCTTAAATAGCATGCATGCCGCACCGCTGTCGCCCACTTTGCCATTTTCCCTCTTCTTGTCGCCAGAGCCGCTGCGCCGCCCCTATGCGCTTTGCTCCTCTTCTGCGCCCGCGCCTCCTCCGCCGCCGATGAGCCCGCACGCTTGCCGCTGCTGCCTCCTTTACCAGCGCCGCCCGTTCCTTGTTCACCGGAGTGACGGGCCACCGCCTTTCCTCCGCCACTCCCTTTTCTCCTCCGCCGCTCACCGCCGTCATCGAAATGGCGGAAAGCCGTGGTGCTTGGTGCGGCTCCTCCGTGAAGGAGGAGAAAATCGAGAAGTACCGCTGCGCTCGTGTGCTGTCGATCACCGGCGAGGTCGGGGGCTCCTCGCACCAGACGGCGAGATCATGCCGAACCAGCAAGTCGGCGCGCACATGGTCTTCCTCGTGCATCTTGCGCGGGGCCTGGCCTTCCCGGCCAGGGCCTTTTTCCTCTACATCCTTACTTACTTCAACCTCCACCTCCACCATATCGGCTCCAACGCAATCGGCATTCTTGCGCACTTCATAGCCTTCTGCGAGTGCTACCTCGGGATCCAGCCGGATCTCGGGCTCTTCTGTCGGCTCTTCCTCATCCGGCCTCAGGTCCAGTACGCCAAGGGACCGCTTGTGCCTTGCGGCGGCACCTCCATCTACTGGCTATCCGAAGTTTCGGCTGCATGACATGGTCAATCTGTGGCAGCAAACGTACTTCTACGTACTTAACCTGTCCACAGACGACCCGCTCAACCTGCCGACCTTCCAAGATGTCGAGTCCACCCGAGCGAACTGGAGTAGAAGCTCTTCGGCTCCAAGCCCGAGGCAGAGGAGCTACTTCGTCGGATGAGGTCGCTGGTCACAGCCGGCCTGACCAGTGTCGATGTGATGCTCAGCTGGATCTCCTGGCTGATGATGCCCCTGCTGCAGCGAGCACACAAGATGTGCTACTACTCTGGCTGCCTGGACCCGACCCGGCTCTCCCTCCATGATCCCCATTCGCCAACCTCTACGAGTGGGTCTAGATGATCACGAAGGAGAAGATCAAGGCCGACTAGTCCTTCGGTCTTGCCCCCTACAACCGCGAGAACTGCTCTCCCCGCTTAAGTTTGCCTTGTTGCTTTTTCTTGCCTTTTTTCTCATCCGGAATCACTTCTTAAGTCAGCGCGTCTTTCCTTCTTTATTTCTTTCTTTGCAGACCTTCCCGTGCATCATCCGAGAGTAGCGCGAGGCGCCCCACCAAAACTTCACTACCGACCTCTCCGAACTGTGCACACGTTGATCCAGCGAGGGATCAGACGGTGAGGAGTCGTTCTTCCCTAGTCGTACCTATGAGGCGGTGGAGGACCCGCATGGCCCCACGCTAGAGGAGAGCGATGGCACCACACCTCCCGAGCCGGCTAGGAAGTGAGCCGGCCAGGGGAGCTCGAGCCAGGCCGCCACCCCCGAGGATCTGGCTGCCAAGCGCAGCCGGGTAGGCATCCCTCCATGACCCGGCCGGGCCGGGGGTGCCCGGAATAGGACCGGCGCACCGGTGGTGCAGGGGTAAGTCCTTTTTTCCGCCATCTTGCTCTTATTTACCTCTTGCGACTTTGCCTTTTCTCTTTTCTTTGTCCTTGTTCTTGACTTTGCTCTTTCCTTCACAGTTCCCTCCTCTCCTTTGGCACTGCAAGCCCGGCTCACAACATCTCCGCCTCGACACCTCGTGACCCCCATCTAGCCGAACGACCCCTCGTTGACTGCCCCCCTCACCGCCTATGCCTGAAGTCACACCTCCGCCGGAGCCGGAGACTATGGTCCAGCCGGCTCCCGCCGCGCACGTGGGCGTGTCGGGTCAGCTGGATGCGGCCTCCTGCCCGGGCGGAGCTTCTTCAGCCCGCGCGGGGGGATCTCAAGCCGGAAAGGAGACGGTGGTGGTGGCGGAGGTCGACTCCGACGAGGAGGCAACGGTGCAGTTGGTGACCGCGGCCCGCGACGCCCCGGCTGCCCTATCCGGCCCTCTCGCGCCACCGCCCTTGGAGGCAGGCCCTTCGCTGCAGATCCTCAAGGGAAACCTCAAATCTGCATTCAAGGAGTGTCGGCAGCTGCAGGTGACGTTGCTGAGCGCCAACCAGGTTGCAGCGGAGTAGCTGGCTACAACACGGGGGACTACACGGAGTAAGTCTTCCATCTTGCTCTCTTTATCCTTTTTTTATCTGACTGCCTCCTCATTCCATTTTCTTTCTCTTTGTCTTGCTGCAGCCATCCTCTTCTGCCCGCAGTGTGAAATTGACCGACTAACGTATTCCAACGCGCGCCTCAGCTGGGCAATTTGGCTCTTCGTGTGAAGAACAAGGAATGGCACGCCAAGGTCGACGGGCAATAAGCCACAGAGAAGGAGTGTGAGGAATCCCTTGCCATCCAGGCCACCGCCTGTTGGGAATATGCCCTAGAGGCAATCATGTATGATCATATTTCCCATTGTATTCATAAAGATATTAAGTTGTCCTTGTTTGAGCATCTGATGTATATCATTGAATATGTGATTCAGTTGTGGAACTATACATTCATCTTGTTTGTTCTAAATGTCCTTGGTCATTGAGGTTGTGCTGGACACACAACTTAGACCAATGTGAAAGTCGGCTTGATGACTCGGTTCCACTTGTCATGGGCATGTTGATGCTATTCCGACTTACATAGATTTGGCTAAAGAGTTTAGCAAGTCGGATTGACCCATATTGAGGTACAATGAACAAGTTGTCATTTGTATATCTCAATCAATGTAATCCTTGGAACTAAGGTTGTTGCACAGTCCGAGTTGAGGATCACTTACTTAGGTTCTGTCAAACACTGATCCGTAACTGGGCAGTTATAAAGGCAGAGTTCAGTTCGACTGAGAATCAAGTTGCGTGATGTGAATAACCAAGATGGGATTTTGCCCCTCCACTTGGAAAGATATTCTCTAGGCCCCCTCAGATGATATGATTTAGAAAGCATGGCCATGAACGACTTGGTTAAGTGTTAACCGAGGAGATCGACTAAGAGTTAGTCGAATGAATCACTTATCTCGGATCGAGAAGGGAGTCGGACTATTTAAGGGATGAAAATTATTCGCCTATAGTCTGACAAGGTATATCCTGAGGAAAAAGGGACTCGGACATAAGTCACATTGTAACGGCAAGTCGTCATGATTCTTTGGTACTTGGGAGTCGGCACGTTCTACTAGGACCCGCTACCGACTGATCGATTGAGAGTCGGACTCCAATCGTGTCCAAGTAGCCATGAGCCTGCGAGGTCACATGCTTAAGAGCGGGAGCAAGTTCGGATTGGATCAGAACCGGAAATCTGGTTGGGTTGGACCCAAGCCGAATTTGGACTAAGTCAGTGAGTCGGATTCACGGTGACTAATATTATATGGGCTTTAGTGAATGGGCCATGAGTGAGTGGAAATGTTCACTCCCTATATATAGTGGGGTGCAGAAACCTAGGAGGGTTGATCGGTTATGTCATTCCTTGCATTGGAAACCCTAGCTACACTACAGTCCTGCCGTCATAACAAACCTAGCAGTTCACCGCTGATGCTCCTCCTCGTACGTGTGTACACCAGTAGATGCATTGTATCATCAGCGCTTGGACGATCATTTATTGGATTGAGATTGCAAGGACTGCACTACTTCAACTGACGCGCTTCATCAGTAATCCACAACTACGCGTTGGTAATCCTCGTGGCCTTCTACCTCAGCTAGATCTTGGGATCACCGTGTTAGAGGGAAAAAGTTTTGTTTTATCTTTGCGTGGCCCAATAGTGGTATCAGAGCGATAGCTTCTGGTTTTAGGCTCGAGATCTCGCATATGTGATATGCGGTTGGTTGTATATTGGATCTATATGCTATTTTGGTGGTCGATCTATGAGATAGATCGGTTTTGTACGATGTTGATTGGATCAACTGTACTCGGGAAATGGTAGATCTGATTTCCGTTATCATACTACTGAGGTCGTGGAACAACATAACCCTACCGGTCGGTTTCCGCCATCAGGGTAGACTATGACACGTAAATCCAGAAGCGGTGATCGAAGATCAAAGAGTTTGATCGAATCAAACTAATGGTCAGAATCCATGTCCGGATCATAGATGAGATCTATGTTTTCGAAAAAATCGTCGGGCGCTGCCCGGACCCGCGAGACCGCTAGCTTCGCCCTGTCGTAGCGCCTTAGATGTCGTTACGAGTTTCACAATGCCAGTAGATATCGTATCTATGCATAACTTGTTTTTGCAAGAAGTTGTGAATGGTATGGTTCCTGTGCATGTGATGTATGTGTGTAATCCATAAGTAATCTGTGAATCACGGTTTTGTCAGTCGGCTGGAGCCTAGGCGCTATCATTTTATCGTATAAAGACCTGCGTGTCGGATTCTCCATGTAATTTATTTTACTAAGCTAGTGTAACTGTTTGTAGAACCTGGATGGCATGCAAGGCGATGTACATGTCGGCGACATGGAGTAAGACGACAAGTGAAAAGAGTTGGCACGAGTCGGATTACAGGCTTTGTGGAGATGGAGATCACCATGAAGAGAGCCATACCATTTCACATTATAATTGCTTTATTATGTGTTATTGATATGTATCTGTTTTACCTCTATTAGATAGTCGGTAAAATTTAATCCCTCAAAGAAGGTCTAGTCGGTTTTCCTGCCAGTGTTTGCACCAGCACAAGTCGGACATTTTTGGTAGTGGGCTCATAAAATTGAAGTGCTGCCAATTCTTTCCGACTTGGTGGGTTCAAGTCGGACTCTTACTGCGGAAACACTCGGTAAGCTAGACGGGACTCGGGGAAAAGTCGGACAGGAGACGGGGCATGTGATGCCACCCGACCAACAGGAGTCATATGAGATATGATTGACAAGAAGTTGTCTACCAAGATCACTTGGCGGCTAGCGGTGATGCTAAAGCTCACTAGATGTCTTGCTTATCTAGGATCCTGAATCACTAAGTAACCATCGGAGGGGTGTTGGTTCTAGTGGGGGCATAAATATTAAAGTGTTTAATATGCTTGCTCTTTTATGAATACATGTCTGAAGTGTTTTGCATATTCTGTTGTAGATCATGGCACCAAGTAGCAGTCACTCTCAGATATCCTGTTTTTCTTTGAGAACCATTCTTGAGAAAGATAAACTAGATGACACTAATTTTAACAACGGGTATCATAATCTGAGAATTGTTCTCAAAAAAGAAAAGGAGGACCATGTCCTAGACAACCCACTTCTAGATGAGTCAAATTAGAATGCGACTGTCGCTGCCACCAATGCCTACCGCCGGGCTAAGGATGAGTCCACGGATATTAGCTATCTTATGCTTGCTCACATGGAACCGGACTTGCAAAAGAAGTTCGAGAATGTTGAGGCCTATGATATGATCAAAAGCCTCAAAAGTATGTTCTAGGCTCAGGCAAAGACTGAGAGGTATCAAGTCTCTCAGGCTTTGCTAAGATGCAAGATTAAGGATGGTGATCCACTGAGTCCGCATGTGATCAAAATGGTTGGTTATGTGCAGTCTCTGGAGAACCTTGGCTACCCCATTAGTGAACAGTTCGCTATGGATATAATTATGAACTCTCTTCCTAGTGCGTATGGTCAGTTCATTTTGAACAACCACATGCATGGTATGGATAAGAAGCTCACTGAATTACATGGGATGCTCAAGCAGGCAGAGGCGGATCTCAAGAAGGGCGCCAGTCAAGTGTTAATGGTGCAGAATAAGGCTAAGTTCAAGAAGAGTTCATGGACTAGGAAGAAGGCTAAGTCGGGAGGAAAGCAGGCTCAGGACCTGGTACCAAGCGCTTCCTCAGGTAATAAACCATCTCCTTCAGCCGGATCCACTTGCTTCTACTACAAGGCGGATGGCCACTGGAAGAGGAACTGCAGCAAGTATTTGGCCGACAAAGCCAAGAGTGGAGGTAAGACTTCTGACTCAAGTACACTTGTTTGCAATCTTATAGACCTTTTTATTGCTGATGCACCTAATAGTTTTGGGTATTTGATACCGGATTAGTTATTCACATCTGCAACTCATTGCAGGGACTGGTAAGAACTAGGAGCGTAGCAAGAGGCGAGGTTGATATCCGAGTTGGAAACAAAGCGAGAGTCGGTGCGTTGGAAGTCGGCACGATGCAACTTCATTTACCTTCCGGATTCATTATGGAACTGGATAATTGTTATTCCAGTCACTAGTGGAAACGAGGCCTTTTGTTGATCCTGGAAAAGGGCTTTAACACCGGTTCTTCTACGAACCGGTGTTAAAGGGGGGGCAGTACCAGCGTGGCCCGTGCGGCAAAAAGGAGCCCCCCTTTATCACCGGTTCGTGGCACGAACCGGTGTTAAAGGACCCTGCACCAGTGGCCCGCGCAGCCCCCCCCCTTTAACACCGGTTCATGGCTTGAACCGGTGTTAAAGGGGGGGCTATATAAGACACCACAGCCCACACCCCACTCTTCCATTTTTTTCACTATCTCATTTTGGAGCCTAGCAAGAGGGTGTGAAGAGTGCTAGTTTGTGTTTTTTTCATATGCACAAGAGGTGTTCGGTGAAATGCCCGAGAGCTCAAAATAAGTTTTCTCGTTGCTCTTTCCTTATCGGTCGAGGTCGGCAACTATCCTTTCATGTGTCATTGATGTACTATATATATAAATGGTCATCTCCCTATTAATTTTTGATATATACTATATACTAATGCAAATGAACCGGCAATGGATGTACGGTGACCGCCGCACTTCCGAGTACATTACGGGCCTCCAAAATTTCATCGTTGTGGCTAATGCAAACCATGGTCACAATGGTTTTATGTGCTGTTCGTGTGTTCACTGTCAGAACAAGAAAGACTACTCAAATACCAGAACCATTCACGCCCACCTGCTTCGATCCAGTTTCATGCCCAGCTATAATTGTTGGACCAAGCACAGAGAAAAAGGGGTTGTGATGGAAGACAACGAAGAAGAGGATGATGACAACTATCATAACATGTATCCTGAATATGATGATACTGCAACGGGGGTAGATAATGAAGATCAAGAGGCAGTAGATGGGCTCGCTGATGACGATCTTGGTCGGGCCATTACTGATGCAAAGGAAGAATGTGAAACTGAAAAGGAGAAGGAGAAGCTGGAGCAGATGTTAAAGGATCACAAAACATTGTTGTATCCAACTTGCGAAGATGTCCACAAAAAGCTAGGTACCACACTGGATTTGCTGCAATGGAAGGCAGAGAACGGTGTGACTGACAGCGCATTTTCAAAGTTGTTGGTAAAAATGAAGAATCTTCTTCCAAGAAATAATGAGTTGCCCGATAGTACATACCAAGCAAAGAAGGTTGTCTGCCCTCTAGGATTAGACGTGCAGAAGATACATGCCTGCATTAATGACTACATCCTCTACCGCGGTGAGAAGTATGAGAATTTGGATGCATGCCCGGTATGCACTGCACTGCGGTATAAGATCAGACGAGACGATCCTGGCGATGTTGAGGGCGAGGCCCCTAGGAAGAAGGTTCCTGCCAAGGTTATGTGGTATGCTCCTATAATACCACGGTTAAAACGTCTCTTCAGAAATAAAGAGCATGCCAAGTTGTTGCGATGGCACATGGAAGACCGTAAGAAAGACGCGATGTTGAGACACCCCGCTGATGGGTCACAGTGGAGAAAAGTCGAGCGAGAGTACCCGGACTTCGCACGTGACACAAGGAACTTAAGGTTTGGTCTAAGTACAGACGGCATGAATCCTTTTGGTGAGCAGAGCTGTAGTCACAGCACCTGGCCTGTGACTCTATGTATATATAACCTTCCTCCTTGGTTGTGTATGAAGAGGAAGTTCATTATGATGCCAGTGCTCATCCAAGGCCCGAGGCAACCCGACAACGACATTGATGTGTACCTAAGGCCATTAGTTGAAGAACTTTTACAGCTGTGGGCCAAACCAGGTGTACGTATGTGGGATGAGCACAAAGGGGAGCCATTTGACCTACGAGCATTGCTTTTCGTAACCATCAATGATTGGCCTGCTCTTAGTAACATTTCAGGGCAGACAAACAAGGGATACAATGCATGCACAGACTGTTTAGATGAGACTGAAAGTGTATATTTGGATAAATGTAAGAAGGTTGTGTACCTAGGGTATCGCCGATTTCTTCCGAACCTGCATCCAGTAAGAAAGAAAGGCAAGCATTTCAAACGTCTGGCAGAACCCCGGAGGAAGCCTGTCTTCCGTACCGGTGAGGAGGTATTTGGTATGGTCAAGGACCTAGAAGTAATCTTTGGAAAAGGTCCTGGCAGTCTATCTGTTCCGAATGACGATGCCGGACACGCGCCCATGTGGAAGAAGCAATCTATATTTTGGGACCTACCCTATTGGAAAGTCTTAGAGGTCCGCTCTTCAATCGACGTGATGCACGTGACAAAGAATGTTTGCATGAACCTTCTAGGCTTCCTAGGAGTGTATGGGAAGACAAAAGATACACCGGAAGCACGGCAGGACCAGCAACGTCTGAAAGACCCTGAAGAGCCTATGCATCCTCAGAACGCGAAGGGTAAACGATGCCACTTAACTCCTGCCAGCTACGCTCTTACCGAAGCAGAGAAGGAAATCTTTTCTGAATGTCTGAGCAGTATCAAGGTCCTGTCTGGCTTCTCGTCGAATATAAAGGGAATAATAAATATGGCAGAGAAAAAATTCCAAAACCTGAAGTCTCATGACTGCCACGTGATTATGACACAATTGCTTTCGATAGCATTGAGGGGGCTTCTACCTAAAAATATTCGAGTACCCATTGTGAAGCTATGTGCATTCCTCAATGCAATATCTCAGAAGGTAATCGATCCAGAAAGCCTACCAGGGTTACAGACAGATGTGGCCCAATGTCTTGTCAGCTTTGAGTTGGTGTTCCCACCATCCTTCTTCAATATTATGACGCATCTCCTGGTTCACCTAGTAGAAGAGATTGCCATTCTCGGTCCTATATTCTACACAATATGTTCCCCTTTGAGAGGTACATGGGAGTCTTAAAGAAATATGTTCATAACCGTGCTAGGCCAGAAGGAAGCATCTCCAAGGGCTATGTAACAGAGGAGGTCAATGAGTTCTGTGTTGATTTTATTCCTGACCTTAAGGCGATTGGTGTTCCAGAATCACAACATGAGGGGAGACTGCGTGGAAAAGGCACCCTAGGATGTAAAGCAATGATATGTAGGGACGGGCATTCTCTCAATCAAGCACACTACACGGTTTTACAAAGATTTATCTTGGTTGCCCCATATATCAATGAACACAAGAATTTAATACGCCTCAAACACCCGGGGCAGTCTGATGAATGGATTATAAGTGAACACATGGTAAGTTTTAGCGGCTGGCTGCAAAGACTTCTCACGAATAACACCACTGTTGGGGATCAGCTGTACTTGTTGGCCAGGACACCATCTTCGACTGTATGTACTTTCCAAGGGTACGAGATAAATGGGAATACATTTTACACGATAGGCCAAGATAAAAAGAGCACCAACCAAAATAGTGGTGTCCGCTTCGATGCAGCAGAAGACAATGGGCAAAAGACCACGTATTATGGGTTCATAGAGGAGATATGGGAACTTGACTATGGACCTAATTTTAAGGTCCCCTTGTTTCGATGCAAATGGGTCAAGCTAACAGGAGGAGGGGTTGAGGTAGACAAGAAGTACGGAATGACAACGGTGGATCTCAACAATCTTATGAAGGTAGACAAGAACTTAGACGAACCATTCGTCCTAGCCATGATGTGGCTCAGGTTTTCTATGTGAAGGACATGTCCTCCAGACCAAAAAAAAGAAAAAATATGCAAACGAATACATCATATGATGAGCCAAAGCGTCACATAGTTCTTTCAGGGAAAAGAAACATCGTGGGAATCGAGGACAAGACAGACATGTCAGAAGATTATAATAAGCTTGATGAAATTCCGCCCTTCACAGTGAAAACTGACCCAAGCATTCTGTTAAGTAAAGAAGATGCTCCATGGTTACATCTGAAGCGATCATAAGGAAGGACATTTGCCAAGAAGTTCATGCTCATATTATGTAACTCTAGTTCATGTCTTTCGCGGTTTGTGGCTTGACCGAAGGATATCTTTCGCGGTTTGTGGATTGACCAGGACTATATATAGGCGGCACCGGTTTCGTAGTCTCAGTTTTTAATATTAATAAATGTCTTGAGTGTTAGTCTTGTTTTGTGGCTGGATCGGGACTATGAGAAGAAGTTGTACCGATTCGTACTTACCATTAAGATCTGATCTCCAAACGCGTGCGGTCACATATTAGGGAGTGCCTCTATGACCAGTTTCTCGGAGATGCCAGAGGACTGGGCTCCGTCGGCATCTCCTGAAACTGGCCGTAGTGGTGTCCCTTCTCTTGAAAACCATCTTGCAGCTTGTAACTTCTCTAACTAGATAAATACACCTGGGAGCTAACTAATTTCACATATTAGGGAGTGCCTCTATGACCAGTTTCTTGGAGATGCCGGAGGACTGGGCTCCGTCGGCATCTCCCTGAAACTGGCCGTAGTGGTGTCCCTGCTCTCGAAAATCATCTTGCAGCTTGTAACTTCTCTAACTAGATCAATACACCTAGGAGGTAACTAATTTCACATATTAGGGAGTGCCTCTATGACCAGTTTCTCGGAGATGCCGGAGGACTGGGCTCCGTCGGCATCTCCCTGAAACTGGCCGTAGTGGTGTCCCTGCTCTCGAAAACCATCTTGGAGATGCCTCAAACTGGTTGGAGGACTGGACTCACAAGGATGCCTATTTATAGTACAAGCAGCTCGGCATAGTGTCGACACTTACGAAATAATGTCGACACTCACCCCTATTATTAGTGCTGACTCGTGTTTTGTCCCGGTTGGTGTCTCCAACCGGGACTAAAGGTTCATCTTTAGTCCCGGTTGGTGACACCATCCGGGACAAGGTACACGTCGCACGACATAATGTCGACACTCACCCCTATCATTAGTGCTGCCTGGCCCAGCTTGAAATCCATTTTTCTTCCCTCCATTTTTCTTCCTTCTATTTCTTCCCTCCATTTTTCTTCCCGCCATTTTTTCCCGCCATTTTTCTTCCCGCCATTTTTTTCCGCCATTTTTCCCGCCATTTTTCTTCCCGCCATTTTTTCCCGCCAGTTCTTCACTATATATATATGTAGGTTTGTCCTCCATTTTCATTGCACATCTCTAGACTCATATCTACAACCTCATCACTCTTTCCCATGGCTTCCACCGTAGCACTAACCCCCAGGGAGGCGGAGGCGCTTTGCGCCTCGAACTACCCCTGCCCACCGGGATACTGTGTCCCCGTCGACTCGATGCTAAGCGCCGGAGGCGTGCCGGTTCCTCTTGTCCCTCTAGGTGTGGCGCGCCGGATGGCCATCACGAACCACTACTACTTCGAGCTCATGCCGGAGCAGCGGAGGAATCCCAGATGGCATCCCGACTATTTCCCTACTTGGGAAGCCTTCTTCGTGGATCGGCGTGAGAGGGTGCTCACCAGGCACGAGGAGGACGGCCTACCTCCTCCGACTTCAACGAGGTCGGCCGTCGGCTATGGTGGCGCGGTCGGACTCTCCAGAGCGTCATGGCCTATGACACTGCCGCCGACTCTAACCCCCGTCTGCACTACCCTCAAGTCCATCCCACGCGTACTTAGCCTTCAAGGTTCAATTACGGCGACCCAGACGACGACATCGATGACGGCGGCGGCGAGTACGACGACTACAGTGGCGAGTATTACAGGTGTAGGCAGGAGCATGACTGAATCACTCCAACATTCCGAAAAGTTCGGTCAATTGTTACTTAATCTGGCCATGTATCTTAATTTTCAGTTCTTTTATGTATCTTAATTTTCAGTCGTGCTTTATGTAGCTTACTATTAGTTGCATTCTGTATTTTAATTCCAGTTCTATCTCCTTCACAAAATGACCTATCTCATTCGAGGTTTCTTGGCTTTCGCGTCAAATGATCAATGTTATGGCTAGAATCAAGGCATAGTTTGTGATAATATGGCCATATTGTGCATACATGTGCATCATGGCATGGCAAACAATGTTGCAAGAGGAAGTTTTCCTTTTTATCGCACCAAAAAGGCATTTTCCATTTTCCGAGCATAAGATGCGGCATTTAAATATCCAATCAATTCAAAAATGTTAATACAAAATAAAATATGATTTGCTCTAATAAAATAGGGTTAGATTCCTTTTTAGATGCTTAATATTTCTTATGTTCAAAGTTTTAGGATTTGACAATTTATTTTTGTTTGAATTGAATAATCAAAATTTATATGTAAGTGTTTTAATCATTTTGAAAATTTTCATCTAAAGTAAATATAAAATGTTTTTACATGAATGGATAGATATTATGTTTCTGAAAATTATTATATATTATTCATATTTTTCTGAATTGAAATGAATAAGATATGAATTTTCTAAATTCATATCCTATTTTTTGAATTATAAATGCCCCCACCCCTTTAATGCATGAAATAAATGCCCCCCCTTTAACACCGGTTCCAGCCACGAACCGGTGTTAAAGGGGGGCGCATTTATTTTGTTTCACGCGCGCACAACCCCCCCTTTAACACTGGTTCGTGGCTGGAACCGGTGTTAAAGGGGGGGTGCGCGCGCGAAACGAATTCCCCCCCCTTTAACACCGGTTCCAGCCCCGAACCGGTGTTAAAGGGGGGGTATTAAATGCACGCCTTCCCTTCCTTCTTCCCCCCAGAGCCAGATCGAAAGCCGCGCAGAGAAAAACAGAGAGGGAGAGCCGCCGGCGCCGTCCAGCCCTCGCCGTTGCCGCCCTCGCCCTCGCCGTGGCCGCCCTCGCTATGGCCGCCCCCAGTCGACGCAATCAACCGCCCCTTCCCGAGCTCCGGCCGTCGCTGTCGCCTTTGATTCCGGCTACCGTTCGCTTCACCGACCCCCTCAATCGCCTCCTGGTGAGCAAATGGTGCTCAGCCGTCATCCCTCTCTCCCTCTCTCGCTCTAGTCCGCTTCCCCCATGTCCATCTATGAGCGCCGCCGCCGCCGCTCGCCGGAGTCACTGTTCCGATGACCTTAAGCCAGCAGCGCCGCCAATTTTAGGATCCCCACATCGCGCCCGTTCAAACGAGCTTAGTTCTGCATGCTGGCGTGGCCTCTGCCGTCGCCGGCGACCCCCGCCTGAGGTGGCAGTGACATGGCCAGCAGGGCCCGCTTAGGTGGCAGTGACATTGCCCCTGGCCCACAGTCAGCCACAATGGCTAGGACCAGTAGCGGTGTAAATAGGTTAAACCGCCCAGCTGACATCACAGTGATGTAATAATTCAATTTAAATTGATTAAACAATTTCAGAAAATGAATAAAACTTGTAAATTTAATATCTAATGATTTATAAGTCATAAAAATATGTATAATATATCAAAATGTTCAGAAAAATGATATCTAACTATTTAAGCTATAATCATGCATTGTTGAACAACTTTCAAGACAAGTTTAATTAGAGAACATAGTAACCCCTCTCATATACATCCGGAGTTTCCCCGAATTAGGGTTTTCACCCCTCGGAACCCCGATTAAGTTGTCGAGCATGCTTTAGGGTTTTCATGTATATATTTTTTGTATGTGTATGTGTATGTGTATGCTTTAGGTTTTTTTGCTCAAGCATTTCAATAGATGTATTACTGATATTTGTGTGATAATATTATTGTTTTAGAAACTATGGATCCACTCAGTAGAAACCTTGAAGAGGAAGAAATAATGGAGAACATTATCCACGAGGACACCTCACAATATATGAACTTGGAGGGACATGATGACAGCTCAAGTAGTCATGGATAATATGACGACTCCGGTGAACACACTTTAGTGATTGCAAAGTCCGTTGAGGTATATGCATGGATTAAGCCTCTGCTGACTTGCACCGATTGATTTGTATATATATGTATATGTATTAATTAACGCTTCTTTCTTCTTTTATCCCTCTGGATCGACCAGCCAACAACAATCTTCTTCTACGAAAAAGAGCAAGCGAGGCGCGAGCCATCGGTTGAAAGATCGTGCAAAGTTCACGATCGAAGCAGTCCGTGTTGATGGCAGGCCGATGGAGCCCAAGAAGGCCGCAGACAAATTTGTACGTCAGGCTGGAGTTCTTGTTAGGGACCAAATCCCAATCATAATTGAATGTTGGAATAAGCCAAAGAAGGGCGACGGTACCTTTGTCGATGAAAGATCCAAAGAAACGCTTTGGAATTCGTTGTTGGTAAATTTCACCCTTCCAGCAGAGGAGGATGCAAACAAACCGGTTATAAAGGAAAAGGTCAAAGATGGACTCTAAAGAAGATGGTTGACGCTTTCCGCAACTGGAAGACAAAATTGAACAAATTTGTCAAAGCTCGCGAGACTCCAGATTTCGAAGACGCATATTATGCGAAGATAAGACCTCACTGGCTCGAATTTGTGGCATATAAGGAAGGTGCTATAGCTAAAAAGAGGTCAGAAACCAATACGCTAAATGCCCAAAAGAAGGAATATCACCAGAGGACGGGGTCAGGTGGCTACATATCTCAGAGGCCTAAGTGGGAGGAAGCTGAGAAGGCCCTGCGCACTAGAGGGATCACACCCCAGACAGATGGGTGGGACCTACGTGCAAAGACTTGGTTCTACGGAATCGGGGCAAGGTTGGACCCAGAAACAGGATTGTGTATCTTCCCAACACTCCTTGCCAAACCCGTCACTGAACTCATCACGGCATACGAGGAAACAGCCGCCAGGACCTTCCATCCCGACAGAGAGAATGACCAGCTCACATGCGCCATCGGTAAAAAAGAACACCCTGGACATGCACGAGGCACAGGGGGTATGACGTGGAAGGATGGGTCTGCCGAGTGGAGCGACTCTTACAGATGGCGCGGGAGAAAAGAAAAAGAGCGTACAGAGCGGATGACACAGATAGAACATGCAATTGTGGCGCTGCAGGCGCAAGTGAATGCACAACAGAGCCATCAAGCTACCGGCCCATCTCAGCGGCATGAAGAGCCTGCATTGGAAGCTGCCGGCGGCCCAGACTCAGCGCGGAAAAGCAGCGTGGCTTCCACGGAGAACGTGTAGCCCACGCTTGAAATGGCGGGTCCTCGATACCCCGTGGATGAGATCACGGAGAGCGAACACGCTGAGCTGCATGTGAGATTAATGGGCTTATCCATTAAGGTGGCTGTCGCCTATGCCTTACCTCCTGTAGCTGGTGGAACTTACCACTGCCGACCGATTCCAGATGGCTATGCTATTGTCGGGGTGGATGAGGTTGTGAAGGAATATGAGGAAGCACAGCTGACCATGCTACAGGTGAAGGGGAAACTCAACTCAAATTTGAAGTGAAAACAACCATTCTTTGGAAGAAGGAACACATCGTGCTTCCAAATTGGAGGCCACTGGCACCCCCGCCGTCTCCGCAGCGTCAGCAGTCTTATCCGCTTCAGCCATCTCCTGCGCGGCAGCCATCTCCGGCGCTTCAGCCATCTCCTGCGCAGCAGCCATCTCCGGCGCGCCAGCCATCTCCTGCCTGTCAGCCATCTCTAGCACTTCAGCCATCTCCTCAGCGTAAGCGGAAGAGCACTGCCATGAAGAGCATCACTAGCACTGCCACAAAGAAATCCGCAGGAAACTGTACGCCAAAGATTTCAAAAAACTATGTCCCGCAGCCTTCCACCAAGCCATTGGCGGTTTTACCGTGGAATCGCAGCGACGAGGAGACCAATAGGATCTCGGAAGAAGAGGTCAAGAAATTCTTTGCACCTAGATGGGCCGAGCCAAAGGAGAAAATAGATCCGGCGGTGGTGGAGAAGTTTTACAATAATCTTTTGAAACCTGAAACCCCACTTGTGCCGGACTACGAGCGCTATATTTTGAAGGGGGATGCAAGGCGTCGTAGGGATACTGAAAGTAGCAGTCCTGCGGCACCCCAGAAAATAGTTCCCATGCTCAGAGAGCAGGAAAACCAATCATGCGCCCCGCTCCAAGTGTTCGACACACGAGACGCTCCTCCCGTAAATGATTACGAGGCAGAGCTACAAACAAAGGCCAATGAGATGGGGATGACTTACATTGCATACTTGAACATCATGGGAGACAACTTTCCCAAATGCGATGCCAACCCCATACAGCCATGGAAGTATGGGAAGAATCTCGTCAAGAAAGAGGAGCTCAAGAATCTACCAACAAAGATGCGAAGATTGCACAAGTGGTACCTTGATTCTGCAAGACGAGAAAGGAAGAATGGATCATGGCGCATATAAGAGATGAGATTTTCTTGTGCGGAGACGACGAGATCGACTTCAACATTCAAGACTTGCATTTTCTATTCAATCAGAAGGAACTCGACAAAGCTGCCATCAGCCTTTATTGTGTGTAAGTACTATTTCTGTAATTTCTATCTCATCCCATTCACTTCATTAATTGCATGTATATATATATGCTCACCATATATGTATATACTATTATGCAGGAAAAAGGTTATGGAATGCATGAAAGGAGGCCCTTTTGACATTGGGTTCGTTGACCCAAATAGAGTTCACGAAGAAGTGGTAAGAACCAAACCCGGGCAAACAGAAGATTACTTGCTAAGGTATTTACTTAGACAACAAACCAAAAGGGAAATACTATTGCCTTACAACTTCTCGTGAGTACTGTTACCCTCTCTTTTACACATTCTGTTTCGGCTTACTCGATGTTAAGTGTAACTGATGATGAGTTATGCATGCGTAGGTTCCACTTTATTCTGCTAGTCATTCAACCCGACTCCGGAAAAGTACTTGTCATGGACTCATTACGAAAAGAAAAAGAGATATGGGTAGACTTTAGAGAGATGCTCCAGAGGTAATTTCAATCATATTATCGCACTAGATCGGCAACTTTCGTGACAACAAGTAATTAATTACTCCTTTATCCATTTTCTTTGCTGGACATGGTTTGGAAAAGGTTCACGGGTAGGGTCGTGGGTGAATGGTCAGAAGAACTAAAATTTGTAGACCAAAATGTAAGTAATACTAGCTAGCTAGGTCCGCGTATCTGTTTGATTCTACTTCCAATTCCATTATATCATGCTTTATTGATTATTATTTTGATTGAACTCTCTATTCTTGTAAAGTGCACGCATTAGGGACACGGCAATAACTTATGTGGGTACTATGTTTGCGAGTTCATTCGCAACACGATATGTGCGACGGGACAAGCCGCACTAGAACAACTTAGAGTAAGTAAACAAAGTACACAACATTATTTTATTACCATCAATTGTGTTGAGTTTTATTCTTATATATATTGACCCCATTCTTCATATATATTCAGATCGAACGGATGCGGGACCAACTCCTACCATTTGAACGCATACGAGCCATTCAAGAGGAATTGGCGGGGTTCATACTTGATGAGGTCGTCACGCCTGGCGGAGAACTCTTTAGATATCCACCAAAATAAACGTTGTATATATGCTTGAACGTGTTTGTCTTGTACTTGATGCTTCAACGTTTACGGAGAATACCACACAATGCCGATGTTGTGTATAATAATAGTTGCTTAGTTATTCATGTACTCGTATGTACCGATGACGATGTATGTGTATACCGCTCCCGGTCGATTCCCCCTCCCCCCTCCCCGTCCTCGCCGCGCCGCAGAAATACGCCGAGAATGGGGCAGGGGAAGAACTCTGCCACGACAGAGATTTAGGACGTTTTCCTGTCGCGGTAGAAAACCTTTAACACCGGTGCGTGTTACGAACCGGTGTTAAAGGGGGTTGGGTCCCTGAGCGCTGCGCCAGCCCCACGTGCACCACCCTTTAACACCGGTTCGTATAAGAACCGGTGTTAAAGGGGGGCCCTCTAACACCGAACCCTCAACAGCGGTTCTACAACCGCTATTAGAGGGCCCTCCAAACCGGTGTTAGAGGGGGGGTGTGCACTAGTGAGTGCTCAGTCGAAACATTATTTCTGCTTCATGTTTGATGAGGCAAGGCTATGAGTCGAATATCAAGAATAATGGTTGTTCTTTATATTTGTATAAATGTTTCATGGCTTTGCACCTGTCTAGGACGGGTTATTTATTTTGAATCTTGATGGTGAGTCGGTTTATAACATAAATGTTAAAAGGTTGAAACCAAATGATCTGAATATGACTTACTTTTGGCACTGTCGGCTTGGTCATATAAGATGGAAACGCATGAAGAAGCTCCATGATGATGGACTCCTAACTTCGTTCGACTTGGAGTCATTCGAGACATGCGAATCTTGCCTACTCGGCAAAATGACCAAGACACCATTTGCAAAGAGTTGCGAGAGGGCGTCCGACTTGTTGGGACTAGTACATAGTGATGTATGTGGACCAATGAGAACGACAGCCAGGGGTGGTTATGAGTACTTCATTACCTTCACTAATGATTCCAGTCGGTATGGATATATCTACTTGATGGAACATAAGTCGGAAGCCTTTGAAAAGTTCAGAGAATTCTAGAATGAAGTACAGAATCAACTCGGCAAGAAAATAAAGTTTCTTCGATCGGACCAAGGAGGCGAGTACATGAGACACGAGTTTGATGGCCATCTGAAGAGTTGTGGAATAGTTCCTCAACTTACTCCACCGGGAACGCCACAGAGGAACGGTGTCTCGGAAAGGCGGAATCGGACCTTGTTAGACATGGTACGATCAATGATGAGTCAGACAGATCTGACTTTGTCATTTTGGTGTTATTGTCTAGAAATAGCAGCGTTCACACTAAACAAAGTACCATCAAAGTCGGTAGAGAAGACACCGCATGAGATGTGGACAGGCAAAAAGCCAAGTTTGTCTTTTCTTAAGATTTGGGGTTGTGAAGAATTTATCAAGCAACTTTAGTCGAACAAGCTTACGACCAAGTCTGATAAGTGTATTTTCGTGGGGTATCCGAGGGAAACCTTGGGTTACTACTTCTACATCCAAAAATAGGGCAAAGTTTTTGTCGCTCGGAACAGTGTCTTCCTTGAGAAAGAGTTTCTCAGTCGGGGAGTCAATGGGAGCACAATGCAGCTCGAAGAAATTCGAGAGGAACAGGCTAGTGGCGAGTCAGCAAAAACCTTGGAGGTTGAGCCGGTCGTGGTAGCTGAGCCGGCAAAAGCACCTGTACTATGAAGATCAGCAAGATTGCGAAGTGTTCGTGATGTGTTACTGTTAGACAGTGATGAGCCGGCAAATTATTCGGAAGCGATGGTGGGATCTGATTATGAGTCATGGCTTGGAGCCATGAGATCCGAGTTAAGGTCCATGGATGAAAATCAAGTGTGCAACTTGGTTTATCTGCCAGACGGTGCAAGACCTGTCGAGTGCAAATGGGTCTTTAAGAAGAAACCTGGTATGGATGGAAATGTTTCCGTCTATAAAGCACGTCTTGTTGCGAAGGGGTTCTGACAAGTTCAAGGAGTTGATTACGACGAGACTTTCTCGCCTGTAGCGATGCTTAAATCAGTTTGCATCATGTTAGCTATAGCAGCCTATTTCGACTATGAGATATGGCAGATGGATGTCAAAACGGCTTTCCTTAATGGAAATTTAACCGAGGACGTGTATATGATACAGCCCGAGGGTTTTGTCGGTCCGTCTAATGCTGACAAAGTGTGCAAACTTCATAAATCCATTTATGGGTTGAAGCAAGCATCTCGGAGTTGGAATATTCGTTTTGATGAGGTAGTCAAATCGTTTGGATTCATCAAGAGTGATCATGATTCTTGTTTATACAAGAAGTTTAGTGGGAGCAAAGTAAACTTTCTAATCTTATATGTGGATGACATATTACTGATTGGAAATGATGTCCAGATGTTGCAAGAAACCAAGGAATCATTGGAAAGGAGTTTGTCAATGAAAGACTTGGGTGAGGCAACATACATCCTCGAAATCCAGATCTATAGAGATAGATGAAGGAGGCTCATTGGATTGAGTCAGAGTACTTATTTGGACAAAGTGTTGAAGAAGTTCAACATGGAATCATCTAAGAAGGGGTTCTTACTGATGTCCCATTGTGTAAAACTTAGCAAGACTCAGTGTCCTTCGACAACTCATGAGCGAAGTCGGATGAGTGCGATTTTGTATGCTTCTGCAGTCGGATCCATCATGTATGCCATGATTTGTACTAGGCCGGATGTTTCCTATGCTCTAAGTGTTGTGAGCAAATACCAGGCTGATCCTGGAGAAATCCACTGGACAACGGCTAAAAATATACTAAAGTACTTGAGAAGGACTAAGGATATGTTTTTGGTTTATGGTGGTGAAGATGAACTCAGTGTAAAGGGTTACACGGATGCGAGTTATCTTACCGACTCTGATGATTCTCATTCGCAATCCAGATACGTGTTTATTATAAACGGAGGTGCTGTGAGCTAGAAGAGTTCCAAGCAAGAGACTGTGTCTGCATCTACAACAGTGGCTGAGTATATTGCCGCCTCGGAGGCAGCAAAGGAAGCTGTTTGGATGAGGAATTTCCTCATGGATCTTGGTGTGGTTCAGCGCTCGTCCAATCCGTTAGACGTGTATTGTGACAACAATGGTGCTATTGCACAAGCCAAGGAACCTTTACAACACTAGAAGAACAAGCACATACACATGCGGTACCCCCTGATTCGCCAGTTCATGGATCAAGGTGATATCAAGGTATGCAAGGTACACACGGATGCAAATGTTGCGGATCCGTTGACAAAGGCGCTACCACAGCCGAAGCATGAGGCGCACCTAAGAGCTATGGGCATTAGATGCCTAGACATGTGATGTCGAAATATTGACTCTAGTGCAAGTGGGAGACTGTTGGGAATATGCCCTAGAGGCAATCATGTATGATGATATTTCTGAAGGGATTCGGGTAGGCTACACTAGCGCAAATCAAAATTTCTACCGCGTAAACCAGGATTACTATTGTCATAGATCACGGGATTACCACTAGCCGCGCAGTTGCGGAACTTGATGAAGCGCGTCGAGGCAATGCAGACGTTCTATGTCTCCTCCTTGTCCTCGTCCCACGAGCAGCTCCCCTTGCGCGGCTCGTCCAAGTACTACATATGTAGCACCTCCGAGGTATCCACACGTGCGGGGTGGAAGCGTCAGACGCCGGACTGCTAGGTCCGCGCGTGCAACATAGGCGTGAGGAGTGGCGGCTGGGTGGAATGGTCTAATCCTGGTCAGCATGCCCCACTCTCTCTTATATAGGCGTCCCTATTGGGATTCTACATTAGCAGCCCATTAGTAGCCTAAGCCTGGTCTAATTTGGATCTAATCCTCATTAGGCTTCCATCCCGTTAAGTGTGTGACCCTATAGGTTCATATACGTATAGACATGACACGAATACACTTATTCTGTCAATAGTTGGTAGCGGCCTCTAGCAAGACGTGCCAACTCCTAAACGCATACAAAGATCATATCGGACGAACCATCACAAGGTTTAGTACATGTCTTTCCCTTTGCCTCACGATATTTGGTCTAGCTCCAAGCTGACCTCCCTTTCTCGATACTGCGATACAGAATACCTTTACTAGGTTAACTCTTAACCATATGTAGCACGGCCATGCATTTCTAGATCCGATCACTCGAGGGGCCTAGATATATCTCTCTCATGTAGAGAGGGGCAAATCCCATCTTGATTGACCATGCCTTGCAGCATGCTTTAGGACAAACCCGAAAGCTACCTTTATAACTACCTAGTTACGGAGCAGCGTCCGATAGCCCCAAATTAGGTCGATCCACATCTCAAGTGCATGTTACAATCTCAGGTCTAAGGACAAAACGTACACGATGTGTAGATAGAGCTGCAAGTCTAATTTCCATTCTCAAGTTGGTTCAGTCCAACCCCATGTTCATAACATGTGTCCACATCATTGGTTTGACATCTCCATATCTATGACTTGCGAAACATAGTCATCAACCAATCGATGTGCTAGTCTAATATGGACGTGTGTCCTCACATGAACTCCGACTAGGGACAACTATTAAATAACCATACAAGTAAAGAGTTTCACAAACAATTCACATAATTGCCAATCAATAAAAGTTGCCTGATATGGATATTCAAGGAACATTACAATAACTCATGGATACATAAGAAATATAATCATCTCTATGATTGCCTCTAGGGCATATTTCCTTCAGTCTCCCACTTGCACTAGAGTCAATCTAGATTGTATCTAATACCTATTGCTCTTGCGTGCGCCTCATGCGCAGGCTGCGGGAGTGGTTTTGTAAAAGGATCAGCAAAATTTGAGTCCGTATGTATTTTGCATATCATGACACTACCATCCTCAACGAACTCTCGAATCTGATGGTAACGCATGTGAATATGTTTGTTCTTCTGGTGCTGTCTAGGATCCTTGGCTTGTGCAATAGCACCATTGTTGTCACAATAAACGTCCATGGGATTGGACGTGCCCTTAACCACACCAAGAGCGATTAGGAAATTCCTAATCCAAACAGCTTCCTTTGCAGCCTCCGAGGCAGCAATATATTCATCTTCTATTGAAGAGGAGGTCACCGTATCCTGATTGGAACTTTTCCAACTCACAGCACCACCATTCATGACAAACACATAACCAGATTGCGATCTGGAGTCATCTGAGTCGTTAAGGTAACTCACATCTGTGTAACCCCTTACACTGAGTTCATCCTCACCTCCATAAACTAGGAACACATCCTTAGTCATTCTCAAGTACTTAAGGATATTCTTTACCGCTGTCCAGTGACCTTCACCTGGATCAACCTGGTATCTGCTCGTAACACATACATGTTGGATCCAATAGCTGAAGCATATGGAAGCCTGTTCATGCGCTTACGCTCATCAGTAGTCGAAGGACACTGAGTCTTGCTGAGTTTTATGCTGTGAGACATGGGCAAGAACCCCTTCTTAGCCTCTTCCATGCTGAACCGTTTCAACACTTTGTCAATGTATGTACTCTGGCTTAATCCAATTAGCCTCCTTGATCTATCTCTATAGATCTTGATGCCCAGAATATATGCCGCTTCTCCTAAGTCCTTCATCGAAAAAGTATTTTGCAACGAGGTCTTAACAGTCTCGAGCATAGGAATGTCATTTCCAATCAGCAATATGTCATCTACATATAAGATTAGAAATACAAGAGCTCTCCTACTTTCCTTCTTGTAAACACAAGGTTCTTGTTTGTTTTTGATGAAGCCAAACTCCTTTACAACTTCATCTAATCAAATGTTCCAACTCCGAGATGCTTGCTTCAGCCCATAAATAGACTTTAGAAGTTTGTACCTTTCCAGCATTATTTGGATCGACAAAACCTTCGGGTTGCATCATATACACGTCCTCAGTTAGGATTCCATTTAGGAAAGTCTTCTTGACATCCATGTTCCATATTTCATAGTCGAAATGTGCAGCAATGGCTAGAATGATCCGTATAGATTTAAGCATCGCTACGGGCGAGAAAGTCTCGTCGTAGTAAACTCCTTGAACTTGTCGAAAACCTTTTGCAACAAGTCGAGCTTTATGGATGTGAACATTTCCATCCATATCAATCTTATTCTTATAGATCCATTTGCACTCGATGGATTTAAAACCATCAGGCAGGTCGACCAAGTTCCAAACTTGATTGTCTCCCATGGACTCTATCTCGGATCTCATGGCGATCAGCCATTTCTCAGAGTCTAGGTCCACCATCGCTTCTGCATAGGTCATAGGCTCATCATTGTCTAACAATAATAATTCGTGCGCTTCGCGGAGCCTCGCCGACCTTCGTGGTTGTGGTGCTTCTATTTCCACGGGTTCCTCAATTTGTTCTGCTACAATAGCATCACTCGTAGAAGCATCCCCGACTGGCTCATCTTGAACTTCTTCAAGTCGCAACGACCTTACACTCGTCCCCTTTGTGAGAAACTCTTTCTCTAGGAAAACACCACTAATAGCTACAAATATTTTGCCCTCTTCTCGGTTGTAGAAGTAATACCCTAAGGTTTCCCTCGGATATCCCACGAAAATGCACTTATCCGATTTGGGCATTAGCTTGTCCGACTGAAGTCGCTTGAGAAATGCATCACAACCCCAAATCTTTAGAAAATACAAACTGGGATTCTTTCCTGTCCACATCTCATATGGTGTCTTAAATACGGATTTAGATGGTACCCTATTAAGTGTGAAAGCTGTCGTTTCTAGAGCGTAACCCCAAAATGACAATGGCAAATCTGACTGGCTCATCATCGATCGAACCATGTCCAACAAAAAGTTCGATTGCACTGTTCAGAGACCCCATTTCTTTGAAGCGTTCCGGGCGACGTGAGTTGTGGAACAATTCTGCAACCCTTAAGATGATTGCTAAATTCGTGACTCAAATATTCACCTCCACGATCATATAACAAGGCCTTTATTTTCTTGCCATGTTGATTCTCTACCTCACTCTGAAACTCCTTGAACTTTTCAAAAGTTTCAGACTTATGCTTCATCAAGTAAACATAACCATATCTACTAAAATCATCAGTGAAAGTAATGAAGTAGTGATATCCTCCTCTGGCTGTCGTGCTCATTGGTCCACATACATCAGTATGTATGAGTTCCAACAAGTCTGTCGCTCTCTCGGGTAAACCCGAAAAAGGCGACTTGGTCATCTTTCCAAGTAAACAAGCCTGACATGTCTCGTATGATTAGCATTCTTAGATATTACACATAGCATTCACAATGGGAGCATCAGCCATAAACATAGCATTCTTAGATATTACACAACCATTGTTTGCACTCGCGAATGAATATCCATCCCTCATCAAACATGAAGGTGATAAAATGTTTCGACCCATACTAGGAATGTAATAACTATTATTCAACTCCATAATAAATCTTGACAGAAGGTGAAGTTGCATGACGCCGACGAATAATGCAGTAACCCTTGCTTTATTTCCGACACGAAAATCCACTTCGCCTTTCTGCACTTCTCTAATCCTTATTAGCCCCTGCATCAAATTGCAAATATGAGCAACCGATCCAGTATCAAATACCCAAGAGTTAACATAGGAATCATCAAGAAGAATGTCCACAACATTTACAACAAGCGTACCTGAGTGGGAAGTACTCTTACTTCCACTCTTCTTCAAAGAAGCCTAGTACTTGCTGCAGTTTCTCTTCCAGTGGCCATGTTCATGACAAAAGAAGCACTCAGTGTCATCTGCAGGTCCATCATTTTTCTTGGGTGCAGACTTAGGATCGTATCCTTAGCCTTGCCCTTGTTCTTCCAATAAGTGCCCTTTTTCTTAAAGCTAGTCTTGTTCTGCACAGCCATCACATGGCTATGCCCTTTACACTTCTTCATGTCACTTTCTGCTGTTTTTAGCATCCCACATAACTCATTAAGGCCCTTCTCCACCCCATGCATATGGTAGTTGGAAATGAACTGCCCATATCTAGATGGAAGAGACGCCAAAATGAAATTAGTAGCCAACTCTTGGCCTAGTGGAAAATCAAGTTTTTCCAAAGTTTGACTGTAACCAACCATTTTGATCACATGGGGGCCTACAGCTGCTCCGTCTGCTAGCTTGCATTCCACAAAGGACTTGGCGACATTGTACCTCTCAGTCCTTGCCTGAGTCCGGAACATGTCCCTAAGCGCTACGATCATATCATACGCTTCCTGATCATCAAACTTATTTTGGAGTTCAGGTTCCATGCATGCAAGCATAACACAGTTGACCTCAAGAGAATCATCACATGCTCTCTTGTAGGCATTCTTAAGGGCAGCAGATGCATTATCAGCATGTTCATTGGGGATTGGGGTATCCAGAACCATTTCCTTTTTATCAAACCTGAGAACAATTCTCAGGTTATGGACCCATTCCAAATAGTTTGTTCCATTTAGTTTATCTTTGTCAAGAATCGAACGCAAAGAAAAAGGTGATGCAGTGTTCGATGCCATTGATCTACAACAGAAAACATGCAAAATACTAAGCCATGTAACCATGAAAGAGTAAAAAATATTAAACAATTTAATAGCATATACTCCCACTTAAATCAATATCCCTCTATTGATACTAAGTGATTCAAGATCCACAATTAATAAGTCGTTTAGTGAGCTTTAGCATCATTGCTAGAAGACAAGGTAAATCGGTAAGCAACACTTGCTAATCATATCAGATATGACTCTTTTTGTTGGGTGACATCTCTATGTCAAAACTAGGAGCCCAAACTTTATGCCCCAAGGTCCTTAACTGTTAAGATGACCTTGTCAAGCTCACCAACCCTTATGCGTGTAGGTATCCGATCCCATCTAGCCAAGAAAAACGCGGCACCCTAATTTCATAGGCCCACCAACGTTTGTACATGGCATAGTATGGAGCAAGGTTTGGTTGGGAGGGCATGGTTTAACTTAAACTTGTGAGGGATCGTTCTACTTCTATCATCTAAGAATGCATAGAGTAAAATGCATAAGAACAGCATTCACATAGTTGTGACACAGTATGGCCCATTTTCTCATGGTGATCTCTATCGCCATAGAACCTGTCCACCATGATGATCTCCATCTTCATGTTACATGCGAGCCATCCTCCAAGTGATGAGTCCTCCAAGAACTAATACAAGCTATTACTCCTAATAGCTAGTAATCAAAATTACATAGTATTGGGATCATCACAAGTTGGCACGCAGGCCATTACAATAATTGACAACACATATGGCTCCAGCCGTGTTGCCCTTCTCACGACACGTAGGTCATGATAAATTTTATACATGCATCACATACATATATGGGCCATACTGATCACATACATCCTGCGAAACCAAGCTATGCATAGAATCACATTCTACCGGATCATGTGACATTGCATCACCTAGTTACCTTAACGAGATACAAAAGGGGATACGATTAAGGGGAGGTCTAGGGGGTCCCCCCCTGTGGGGTTCGAAGAGGCAGCGCCCCAAAATAGTGAAAAATGAGAGATCGAATCTACACAATTTTCTTTAAGGATTTTGATCGGCAAATCAAATTTACCATAAACCGACTATTGTTCTGATTCGACCAAACTCCTTTGATCACGGTACATCGATTTAGATCTAGGTTCCGATTCGATCAATCATATTGATCTTCGCGTGATTCAACAGGATTTATGTGTCACTGTCTACCCCGATGGCGGAAACCGACCAGTAGGGGTAAGTCATTCGACAACCTCAGAATCACGATCACTGAAAGCAAGATCATAGATCAATCCTGAACCACCGCCATATAAATGATCACATCATTCATATCAATCTACATATCACCATATGCAAACATCCCGAACCTATAACTGAACATCATCGGCTCTGATACCACTGAAGGGATACGGATAGGCTACACTAGCGCAAATCAAAATTTCTACCGCGTAAAAAAGGATTACTGTTGTCATAGATCACGGGATTACCATTAGACGCGCAGTTGCGAAATTTGATGAAACGCGTCGAGGAAGTGTAGACGTTCTATGTCTCCTCCTTGTCCTTGTCCCACGAGCAGCTCCCCTTGTGTGGATCGTCCAAGTACTACAGATGCAGCACCTCCGAGGTATCCACACGTGCAGGGTGGAAGCGTCAGACGCCGGACTGCTAGGTCCACGCGTGAAACACGGGCGTGAGGAGTGGCGGCTGGGTGGAGTGGTCTAACCCTGGTCAGCACGCCCCACCCTCTCTTACATAGGCGTCCCTAGTGGGCTTCTACATTAGCATCCCATTAGTATCCTAAGCCTGGTCTAATTCGGATCTAATCTTCATTAGGCTTCCAGCCCCTTAAGTGTGTGACCCTATAGGTTCGTATATGTATAGACATGACACGAATACACTTATTCTTTCAATAGTTGGTAGCGGCCTCTAGCAAGACGTGCCAACTCCTAAATTCATACAAAGATCATATCGGACGAACCATCACAAGGTTTAGTACATGTCTTTACTTTGCCTCACGATATTTGGTCTAGCTCCAAGCTGATCTCCCTTTCTTGATACTGTGATACGAAATCTCTTTACTAGGTTAACTCTTAACCATATATAGCACGACCATGCATTTCTGGATCTGATCACTCGAGGGGCCCAGATATATCTCTCTCATGTAGAGAGGGGCAAATCCCATCTTGATTGATCATGCCTTGCAACATGCTTCAGGACAAACCTGAAAGCTACTTTTATAACTACCCAGTTATGGAGCAGGGTCTGATAGCCCCAAAGTAGGTCGATCCACATCTCAAGTACATGCGACAATCTCAGGTCTAAGGACAAAACGTACATGATGTGTAGAGAGAGCTGCAAGTCTAATTACCAATCTCAAGTTGGGTCAGTCCAATCCCATGTTCATAACATGTGTCCACATCATTGGTTTTACATCTCCATGTCTATGACTTGCGAAACATAGGTATCAACCAATCGATGTGCTAGTCTAATATTCACGTGTGTCCTCACATGAACTCCAACTAGGGACAATTATTAAATAACCATACAAGTAAAGAGTTTCATAAAAAATTCACATAATTGCCAATCAATACAAGTTTCCTGATATGGATATTCAAGGAACATTACAATAACTCATGGATACATAAGAAACATAATCATCTCTATGATTGCCTCTAGGGCATATTTCCTTCAATTTCCCACTATATTCATAAAGATATTAAGTTGTCCTTGCATGAGCATCTGATGTATATCATTGAATATGTGATTCGGTTGTGGAACTATACAATCATGTTGTTTATAATAAATGTCCTTGGTAATTGAGGTTGTGTTGGACACACAAATTAGACCAATGTGAAAGTCAGCTTGATGACTCGGTTCCACTTGTCATGGGCATGGTGATGCTATTCCGACTTACACAGATTCGGCTAAAGAGTTTACCCTTATTGAGGTACAACGAACAAGTTGTCATTTGTATATCTCAATCAATGTAATCCTTAGACCTAAGGTTGTTGCACAGTCCGAGTTGAGGATTGTAGCACCCCCCGGGATTAGGGTTAAACTAACCTCAGATCACCATCTAAGATAAGTTCAACTCCAAAAACGGAAGATCACAGTATGATTCGGTAACATTACAGAACACGTGGATTCAAAAGCATAAGTTTAAACTCTTAATAGAGTAAGATATTAGAGTTATTACAAACCAGAGGTCATAGATGCAACATTACATCACACAGCGAAAGCAAATTATGTTGTTCTACACAACAACTTAGCAAAGGGCCTAAGAGGCCATAAGCAAAAGCGACGTCCATCCCATAGTCCTCAGGCTGCTACTTGGGACCCCCAACTACTCGTCGATGTCAACGTGGAAGCCACCTTCAGTTGCAACCTGATCCTCTGTCGAAAAACAACAATGGCGCAAGGATGAGTACGAGATTGTACTCCGCAAGACTTAGATAACCTAGTATCTACATGCTCTGGCTAGAAAGGCTTTCTCTGGATTTACTTTTGCAGAAATGAATCTTTATTTGTAAACAAGAGAGAGAAGAGGCTCGTCTACTCAGAATCTTTTAAAAGAGATAAGATAGCAACTTCTTCATCTTGTTCATCATATCTTGATAACCACCAGCTTCATCAGAACCTCCTATCTAGGACCACCCCCTCGACCCAAAAGAAGCATCCTTAAGCACACGTGGATCAACAAGTTTTATAATGGTTAGAGTTATCTATGATCTTAGAATCTGGTCATCAAGCGTTCATAACCGTGAACACGGCTTTTCGAAAAGATTAATACCCTCCAGGGGTGTATAACTTTACCCACACATACCAACCGACTCTTAATGCCAAATATTATTAGCCATCTTCCTTGGAAGCCCGATAGAGGGTGGTTGACCATGACCTTTACCTTGCTTTCGCCGAGACCATGAGTCACACAATAAGTATGGTTCCGCCGTAACGGGTCAAATCCCGAAGCCGGTACTTAAAGATGTGAGGTGAGGTTGGTTCACTAGGGGCTCCATCGACCCCAAGCAACCCGGTCCACGCTTCCCTACCTGTTATGATGCACCTCCATCACCTCCTCTTTCAAAAACGTTTTCAATGTGTATGCCAAATAGAAATCCCGAAATATGTGACTCATGGAATCTACTAGGCAAGTTAGTTCGTCGAGGGGTTCCCAAGCCCCGTGTGGTTGCACGCTCATCTCGGTTCCAAAGGCAAGAACTCAGTTCCTAGTGGTGGCGAGCATGGGACTACAAAAACCACACCCAACGTGGCCTCCCATACAAGCCTTAGCATATTTAGGTAACTCCTTCAGTGATGTCACCATCCCCTACATCATTACCTTCCTTGGAACCTCTGATTCATCATTTGGATAGATCAGATGTTGTTACTATGCATAGCTAAGCTGTCGGTAACAAAAGCGCTAGCAACGCTCAACGGCCAAACCTAGGTATGCTAGGAGCAGTGGATCAGGAGTATAAGGCTACAAGAGGGAAACTATGCAGCAGATAGGTAACACTAACCACTGACAAAAGACCACATTGGAATCTTGTGCATCATAGCGATAAAGTAATATACTTTGTAAAAGTAGGTTCAGAATGAGAGGCTACACTTGCCTTGTCCATCAGTAGACAGGTATGGATCTTCGGTGTTGTTGACTTCAGCCTCGGGCTCGGATCCTATCGCGAAGAACCAATACCGGAAAGGAAAGCGACAATCAAGACATGGAATAATCCAATGCGCAATCAATATGGATGATATGACAAGTTAATAGTGTTGAAATGAAACCCTAAGGCATGGTTGGTCACTTTAATCGGGGTCCGAGAGGTCCAAACCCCAGAACAGGGGGATCCTCAGAATCACCTGTGAGGTTCAATTAGTTCTTCTAGTTAAACTTGTCATGAAAGTTGGTTAACAATGTATGATTATAGCATAATTATATAGTTCTCATTTTTCTAAACATTTTGATATATTATTTGTATTTTTATGACTTATAGATAATTAGTTATTGAATTTACAATATTTAAACCTTTTATGAAATTACTAAAACAATTTAAATTGATTTATTACATCAGGCTTACATCAGCACCGGAATCAGATACTTTTTACACTCGGGCTGACCCTAGCTAGAGAGACTGACAGAGGGGCCCGAGGCCACCTCAGCAGCCACGTTGGCTAGGCGGGGTTAGAGACGAAATTCACCAGGGTTGGCTCTAGCCAGAGAGGCTGACGGGTGGGTTCGGTCCATGCAGGCAAGCCACATGAGCGCCACGCTAGAGCCATGTTCGCTCGCCGGCCATCGGGCCAGACGACGGTGGCAGACGGTGGAGGAGGGCGAACTACGGCTTGCGGCTAGGGCTGCTCGAACCAGCGCTGCGAGACGAACCTAATAGTGGTGGCACCTCCGATTCTTGGTAACCGGAGCTTTGTCAACATCGACGAATGGCGGCGGTGCTCTCTGATCTATGGCGCGGGCGTGACACAGATCACATGAGAGGAAAAGGAGGGTGCCTTGAGCACCGTATGCTCACCCTGGTGCGATTGATGGTGACAGCGAGGCGAGGCGGTGACCGGAGCGACGGCAAGGCGAGCGGCAGAACACGTCGGGTCAGGGAAGAAGCGGTCGATGGCGAGGATTCACGGCGCCCCTTGTTGATTCCTTCTGCAGGAAGACAGAGTGGAGCGAGGCAGAGCTCGTGGCGGTGTCAGATGTGGCCGGGGAGGTCAGGGACGGCGGCTAGCCGGCGGCCATGGCGGCTAGGGTTTGGCTTGCGCGGTGCAGAGAGAAAGAGAGAGCGTGCGAGGGGGAAAAGGATAGGGACGAGGGGGAAACGTGCAGCAGCGGGTCTTATCCTCCCCAGAGGGCGGCGGGGCGCTGCGATTAGGGGCGAAGATCGGGCGACGGCGGCGCGGACACACGAGAGCTTCGGCTCCGGCGTCGGAAGCGAAGACGATGAAGGACAGGTCCGAAGGGGTACGGGCCTTCTCCTGGGCCCTGGGTGGGCTGACCTAGGCTGTTGGCTGCCGCTCACGGCGCGCGAGAGAGAGAAAAGGGAGATGGGCCATGGCCCATCTGCGGCTGCTGCACTGTTTTATTTCCAGGAACTCTTTTCTTTTTCTGATTTCAGTTTTGTCTTTTGTAAATCTCATTTGAGTTCTGTTTTGAGTAATTCAAAAATACAAAACTTTGTTAGAAAAATTTGAAATATTGTAGGGGCCCTATTAATCCTTTTTGGCTCCAAACATTTTGTCATTTCAAAATTCAAAACTATTTGAATGGGATTTCAAAGGAAGGGGAGATATTAGGGTTTTAGGATTTTGTAATTATATACCTGAACCTCACACTTGAACACATGCAGACATTTTATTGATTTAAACAGATGCATGCCACGCTTAAGTACTAATTACATATGTTACGAGCTTGGGCTGTTATAGCTCTACCCCCCTTACAAGAATCTTGACCCGAGATTCCTAAGTTTTAGAAAAGAAGGCAGGCTACTCACCTCGAAGACGATCTTCTCGTTCCTAGGTTTCTTCATCCTCAGAGTGATGAGACCACTGAACTTTCAGGAACTTGATGTTTTGGCGATGAGTCTTACGCTCGGTTCCATCAAGGATAGGAACAAGATACTCACGATAAGTCAGATCCTTCTGGAGATCAAGAGTTTGGTGATCAACACCACAGACAGGATCTTTGAAGCAACGCTTGAGTTAAGACACATGAAAGACGTCATGCACCTCAGGGAAGTTGGCAGGCAGCTCCAGTTTGTATGCAAGGTTACGTTGCCTGGACAGAACGCGAAAAGGACCAACATAGAGAGGATCTAGTTTGCCTTTGATGCCGAAACGATGGACACCCTTCAAAGGAGTGACCCGGAGATAAGCTTGATCACCAACTTCATATTCAACATGTTGATGGTGACAATCATGGTAGCTTTTCTAGCGAGACTGAGAAGTTTTCAAACGATCTCGAATGATTCGAACTTGATCTTCTGCTTCCTGGATCATATCCGGACCAAAGAACTTTCTTTCGCCGGTTTCTGACCAGTTCAAAGGAGTATGACACGTTCTTCCATATAAAAACTAGAAAGGTGACATTTCTATATTGGACTGATAACTATTGTTGTAGGAGAATTCAGTAAAAGGAAGGCATTTCTCCTAGTCCTTGCCAAAAGATATGACACACGCTCTTAGCATGTCTTCAAGAATTTGGTTCACTCTTTCAATTTGGCCACTGGTGCTAGGATGATAAGTTGTACTGAAGGACAGACGAGTTCCCATAGCTTGCTAGAAACTTGTCCAGAACCTTGAGGTGAACAAACTTCCGCGGTTAGAGACGATTTTCTTTGGTACCCCATGAAGGACAACTATTTGAGAGATGTATAGATCTGCTAACAGACTAGCATTGATACTCTCGCGAACAGATAGGAAGTAAGGAACCTTGGACAAATAGTCAACGATTACCCAGATGGCATCATTTCCTTTCTGAGTCTTAGGAAGACCAGTAATGAAATCCATACCAACTTCATCCCATTTCCACTCAGGTATTTTATGTGGTTGTAGGATACCAGTGGGTCTTTGGTGCTCAGCCTTGACGCGACGACAAACGTCACATTCAGCAACAAAATGAGCGATATCCTTCTTCATACCAGACCACCAGAATCCTTGATGAAGATCCTGATACATCTTGGTACCTCCAGGGTGGATAGAAAGAAGTGATTCATGAGCTTCGGTAAGAATTATCTGCTTCAAGTCCTTTCCATTTGGTACTACCAAACGTGTACCGAAATATAGTACACCTTCCTCGTTAACAGAGAAACATTTAGTAACTCTGCTAGCACTGTTCTCTTTAATTGAGTCCATCTCAGGATCTTGCCTTTCAGCAGCTTTGATCTGATCCTCTAGAGAATACTTCATGTCAAGAGTAGAAAGTAATCCATGAGGAACTACTTCAAGATTCAATCGAGCAAATTCCTCATGAAGAGAAGGTTGAGCTTGTTTGATCATCAGGGTGTTGCAATAGGATTTACGGCTCAGCGCATCAGCAACAACATTGGCTTTGCCAGGTTGATAGTTGAGACCCAAATCATAGTCCTTAATGAGTTCCAACCATCTTATTTGCCTGAGATTCAGATCAGGTTGTGTGAAGAGATACTTCAGACTCTGATGATCCGAGTATAACTCGCAACGACTACCGAGAAGGTAATGTCACCATTGCTTAAGAGTATGAACAACGGCTGCAAGCTCAAGATCATGAGTTGGGTAGTTGTTCTCATGTGGTTTTAGCTGACGGGAGGCATAAGCCACCACATGCCCATCTTGCATTAACACACATCCGAGACCTTGGTGAGAAGCATCGCAGAAGACTACAAAATTCTTTGCTAGTGTCTGGAAGAACCAGCACCGGAGCTATTGTTAGCTTGGTTTTCAACATCTGGAAGCTTTCTTCAGCCTTATCAGACCATTCAAACTTCTTATCCTTCTTAAGATGATCAGTAATCGGCTTTGCAATCCTGGAGAAGTTCTTGATGAATCGATGGTAATAACCAGCCATCCCTAGAAAACTTCGGACATCCTTGACAGATTTGGGAGACTCCCAGTCGAGGAGAGTTTGGACCTTATATGGAATAATAGCAACCCCTTTGGCGGTAACAACATGACCAAGGAATACGAGCTCTTGTAACCAAAACTCACATTTGGAAAACTTGGCATAGAGACGATGTTCTCGAAGTTTTGTCAACACCAAACGGATATGTTTAGCGTGCGCTTCTTCAGTCCTGGAATAGACCAGAATATCATCAATGTAAACTACAATGAACTTGTCAAGATACTCCATGAAGACAGAGTTCATAAGCTGCATAAAAGTGGTTGGAGCATTGGTAAGACCAAAGGACATGACTGTATACTCGTAAAGACCATAACGAGTGGTGAAAGTAGTCTTTGGAATGTCTCCCTTACGGATCTTTATCTGGTGATACCCTGACCTTAAATCCATTTTGGAAAAGACAGTGGCACCACTTAACTGATCAAATAGATCGTTGATCCTAGGGAGAGGATACTTGTTCTTGATAGTCACAGCATTGATGGGCGATAATCCACAAGACGCAGTATATTAGTATCCCGCTTCTTGACAAAGATGGTAGGACATCCCAATAAGATGTGCTGGGCTGAATGTATTCTTTTCCTTCTAACTCCTCTAATTGCTTCTTCAACTCCACAAGCTCATTAGGAGGCATACGATAGGGTCTTTTAGAAATAGGAGCAGTTCCAGGAACTAACTCTATGACAAAATTCACACTTCGATCAGTGGCATGCCAGGCAACTCCTTAGAAAAGACATCCAGAAATTCACAGACCACAGAAACATCTTGGATCTCTAACGGAGGTAGAACTTCAAGAGCATACAACTCTGCTTTAGGAATAGGAACAGCTGAAGGAGATAGTGACCCTACGGTCCAATACTTGACTGTTATGCCAGCAGGACTAGTCAGAGTAACAGACTTGGTTGTACAATCGAGAATGGCTTGATAACGAGTCAACCAGTCCATGCCCAAAATGATGTCAATGTCAGTTGGCTTGAGGGCAATAAGGGAGGTGGGGAAAGTTGAAATGCAACTTCGATTAGATTCCCATGACTAACCATGGTGTAACACCACCTAGAACCAGGAGACTGAACTAGCAGAGGAACAGATAACCCCTCAAAACTTATCCCATGCATTTGAGCAAAACCTTGTGACAGGAATGAATGTGATGCTACACAATCAAACAAAACTTTAGCTAGAATTTGATTGATACGAAGCGTACCCATGATGACGCTTGGATCTTCCTGAGCCTCCTCGGCAGAGATATGGTTCAGGTGACCTCTTCTAGCACCTTGGTACTTATCATTCTTCTTTGGCGGTGCTGCCTTCTCAGCAGCACTCTTCTGAGGACACTCCTTTGCATAGTGGCCAGGCTGGCGACAATTGAAGCATATAAAACCCGATTCATTGCTAGTAGAAGGATAGTTTGATCCACCAGCATTGTTTGAGGTAGCATTCGGACGAGGAGCATATCCAGAAGTCCTTGGGGTGTAAGGAGCATGTGGCACAGCACTGTAAGGAACGAAGACACGGCGCTTCTTATTGCTAGACCCGGCCTTATTGTACCCCTCCTGAGGACGCTTAGGGGTTTCTTCATACTCCACTTTTCCACTCTCGGCCTTAATAGCCTTGTTGACAAGACCTTGGAAGTTACCAAAGTACATGAGGTGGATATCACGGCGAACCTCAGGATCCAGTCCTTTGCGGAATAGATCTTGCTTCTTAGCATCAGTGGAGACCTCTTCAGTAGCATAGCAGGCAAGACGATTGAAGTTGTGCTGGTAATCACACACGAAACCAGTGCCCTGCTTCAGCTTGAGGAACTCCTCCCTCTTTATGATCCATCAAACCCTCCAGAATATGATAAGCTCGGAAGGCTTCAGTGAACTCTTTCCATGTAACAACATGTTGAGCTTCTTTCATAGCCAAGAAATTATCCCACCAGGAGTTAGCTGCTCCCTCCAGATGATAGGCAGCAAAAGTCACCCAATTAGCTTGAGCAACATGACTAACCTAAAGTTTGCGCTCCATGGTGCGAAGCCAGTAGTACGCATCAAGTGGCTTAGTGGAATAGCTGAAAACTGGCAGAGTGAGACGTGTGAAGTCCTTGATACCAACTTGATTGTTCTGGCGCTGAGCAGTGTTGCGCTCAATCCTTTTAAGGAGCCTCATATTGTCATCACGGTTGGTTTCGTACATGTCCATGAGTTGAACCATGGACGGCGGTGGAGGAAGGTTGGAAGATTCACCCTCATTTACGGAACCACGAGCATGAGCACGGGTACGGGCATGAGAGGTATCACCCATCCTGAAAGAACAAAGAAAAGGTTAGACAAGGGATTCAAAGGAACAGGCGGAAAGATGAATAAAGAGTACTTGATATAAACGTATCATCTTATCAAGCATGGTAGTATCAAAGCATACTAATGTATACACTAACCAGCTGACTTACAAACCATGGGAATGGAATGCTAAGATGATACATACCAAGCAAAACTAAGATATCTTGGAACTCTGAGAATAGCAACCAAGTACAGAGTACTTTAGAAAAACAATCCCAAAACCACGATCCTAAAAGTTTTGAGATATGAGGTAAGGAATGAAAACCTTTTCAAACCAAATAAGGTAAGGAAAACTCCAGCATCAGAAACACACCAGAGAAGGAGTAAAAAGAATCCTAGTCAGAGTTTTTGCAAATAGTTTTTAACTTTCAAATAGTTTTGTCAACTTCTAGACTCAACATCAACCAATAAAAGGGTTTCCTACAGGGAGTCCTGCTCTGATACCAAAACCTGTAGCACCCCCAAGATTAGGGTTAAACTAACCTCAGATCACCATCTAAGATAAGTTCAACTCCAAACACGAAAGATCACAGTATGATTCGGTAACATTACAGAACACAGGGATTCAACAGCATAAGTTTAAACTCTTAACAGAGTAAGATATTAGAGTTATTACAAACCAGAGGTCATAGACCCAACATTACATCACACAACGAAAGCAAATTATGTTGTTCTACACAACAACTTAGCAAAGGGCCTAAGAGGCCATAAGCAAAAGCGACGTCCATCCCATAGTCCTCGGGCTGCTACCTAGGACCCCCAACTACTCGTCGATGTCAACGTAGAAGCCACCTTCGGTTGCACCCAGATCCTCTATAGAAAAACAACAATGGTACAAGGCTGAGTACGAGATTGTACTCCGCAAGACTTAGATAACCTAGTATCTACATGCTCTGGCTAGAAAGGCTTTCTCTGGATTTACTTTTGCGGAAAGCAGTCTTTATTTGTAAACAAGAGAGAAAAGAGGCTCGTCTACTCAGAATCTTTTAAAAGAGATAAGATAGCGACTTCTTCATCTTGTTCATCATATCTTGATAACCACCAGCTTCATTAGAACCTCCTATCTAGGATCACCCCCTCGACCCAGAGGAAGCATCCTTAAGCACACGTGGATCAACAAGTTTTATAATCGTTAGAGTTATCTATGATCTTAGAATCTGGTCACCAAGCATTCATAACCGTGAACAGGTCTTTTTGAAAAGATTAATACCCTGCAGGGGTGTACAACTTTACCCACACATACCAACCGACTCTTAATGCCAATTATTATTATCCCTCTTCCTTGGAAGGCCGGCAGAGGGTGGTTGACCACGACCTTTACCTTGCTTTCTCCGAGACCATGAGGCACGCAATAAGTATGGTTTCGCCGTAACGGGTCAAATTCCAAAGTCGGTACTTAAAGATGTGAGGCGAGGTTGGTTCACCAGGGGCTCCATCGACCCCATGCAACCCGGTCCATGCTTCCCTACTGATGGGGATATGCCTACCGAGGTATACCCAGCAGGACGTTTCGTATTGGCCCAAGCCGCCAGCGAGTGGGCCTACAGGACGGCGACTGGATCGAGACTTGGCGAGGACTCAGGCGACTGGAAGCTGGAGGCCCAGAAGCATAGCTAGGCCCAGTCGGACTAGGTCAAAGACCCTCTGAATCCTTAACTAATTCGGTTATAGAGCTGTAAACCCTAGCGAGGTGAGGCTATATAAACCTCCCTAGGGTACGCATAGAGGACACGTTCCATCATACACCCAAGTGACTCGCCGCCTAGTCGTCGATCTCGCCCCTTGTTCTCTCTCCATAATACAATCTAGCAGGAGTAGGTATTTACCCTCCGGGGGGGCGAACCTGGGTAAAACCTTGTGTCTTCGCCCTCATGTCGCACCACGGATGGCTGGCCGACCTTGCCCCATGTTCTACTACTCGCTGCCGATTGCAGCATCTGCCGTGGTCATTCCCATGACAGTGGCGCCCACCGTGGGGCCTGGCCGGCCAGGTCGTTGTTCTGCGGCGAGATCCAATCTGCCCATCAACAAGTCAATCACCACCGGACGCATGATCGCGATTGGCGAGATGCTCTAGATCTTGCGGAGCAGCTACGTCCCGATGACAGGCCTCATCACGCACAGCGTGATTTTGCCGGTCCGCACGATCAGCCTCTTCGTCGGCCTCACCGACATCATCATTTCGGAGGACTAGGCTCGCATCCACGAGTCACCGCCACGCGACCGGCTCTCTGAGAGCCCGGTCCGCACGACCCACCACCTCGCCTCCGAGTACGACTCGGCCCACAGCAACGTGGCCGAAACCACCGTGGCCGCGGACGATGCGACCCTCAACAACGACGCCGATTCAGCGACCCCGGCGTCGGCTGCCGGATCCATCGTCGCCGCAACGCCCGTGGGCTCCATCACCCAGGTCTCCAACGTCGGAGACTTCGAGGACCCCTCCATCCTTGGGATCTTCGACTTCGAATCCGGGTCGGAGAACTCCGTCGACCTCCACGACGGAACCGGTCGCCATGTCTACCTACATGGCGACTGGCGCCGCCCCCCGCAAGACCCCTTCTCCACGCCGATCCCACCAAACGCAGCAGCAACGGAGGTCGAGGAACTCCACCTACGGCTGGAGGAGGCGGTCCACAAAGGACAAGCTAAGCGCGAATTTTTTGCCTCGAGCAGGTGACAGCGCAGGAGCTTTCGCGCTATCACCAACTCCGAATCAGGTCACGCCTGAACCCTACCATTCAGGGGCGTGCCCTGAACTTCGATGATGAGAATGCCCCGGCTCGCGCGGCCGTGCGCGTGATCTACGAGAACACGCCGCCAGGAAGGAGCTCCCAAACCCCACCAGGCGCGATGGCCAATGGCGCCCCACCACCACCCAACCGCGCGCCCCCCGGGGACCAACCAAGGATCATGGTCTCCTCACGGGAGCGAGATGCGAACGGCTCCCGTTGTTCTCCACTCCAATGGACAACATCGTCGCGAGCCGAGCAGCAGTCGACAACATAAACGTCACCGGGGAAGGCGCCCTGCAGATCCAGTACGCCAAGGCCCTGCTCGCCAAAGCAGTCGAGCAACAAAACGCGGGTGTCGACTCACAGGGTCGGATATACTCGCGTTCATCAGGCAGTAGGGCGGCCTCGATCGGCTGCCCAATGGTGGCGAATACCCTCAACTGCCCACCACCAGAGCCCCTGCAGCTCCAACACCGACCCGCAAACGCGACACTCTCCACCAACAACCCACGGCCGGCGAACAACTTCGTCGCCGCCAACGGGTAGCCCATCGACGCGCGCACCCACATCATCAACAACCATAGCTGGCGCGCACGCCAGCCCGACGACTTGAGGCATACCCTCACCAATCCCCGTGATGGCGAACCAAGGGGATCGCTGAGTCGAGTTGGACCCCAATGCTTCGGACCGAGGCGAAAGATACCCGGTGAACTTCAAAGCGCCGAAGGAGATTGAGAAGTACGACCCCTCGTACGATCCGTCCGTGTGGCTGGACACTTACCTCATGGCGATGGGAATTGCCGGCCACACCGATCTACTCACCGCCCGCTACCTTCCCCTGATGATGGAGGGAGCGTGCAGGCCACACCGATCTACTCGCCGCCCGCTACCTTCCCCGCGGATAGCATCGACTCCTGGGAGGAAATGCGCGACGCCTTTGTCAGGCACTTCGAGGGTTCCTACACCTGCGCCACCAGCATCGAGGACCTGGAGCGATGCGTCCAGGGACCCCGCAAGTCGACCCGCAGTTGGGTCCAACGGTGGCAAGACCTGTGGTATAACGCGGCCGGAATCCACCCGGACACCATGATCCACTGCTTCAAGACCTCGTCCCGCTACGAGCCCCTGGTCGCCAAGCTCAAGCGAGTGCACAGACCACTCAACAACATACCGGACCTCCTGGAGATCGCCAAGCGGTACGCGGAGGAAAACCCAAACCAAGAAACTGACGACGAGTCGGGAGGAAATCGCCGCACGAGCGGCCACGACAACGGGAGGCGACCCAAGCTATGCTAAAGCAACACTCGCCTCACCGGCAAGTGCTACGGTGATGGGCGAGTCGACTTCGTCGCCAACGCCGGATACGCGCCGCGCGAAAAAAAGAACTTCCGCCGCAAAGGATGCTAGCGCTGCGACGGTGGCAACTTGAAGGCAAAGCCGAGGTTCAATCCCACGGCTCTCCTCAACCAACCCTGTGTGTTTCATAGCAGGGAAGGGATGCCCGCCACGCACACCACCGCCGACTGCCACTCTCTCAAGGAGATCGAGAAGGCATGACGCGCGCGGGAAGACCACGATAACAACCCGCCGAATGGCGGAAAATTCGGCAGCGTCGGCGGCTCGCTCCACACCTTCACAGGCTTCAACACGAAGCGCGAGAAGAAGGTCATCGCCTGCGCTGTCACCGTCAACACGGTGTCCAATATAGACATCCCCCAGTTCCTCAACTGGTCCGAGCAACCAATCACCTGGAGCCGCGAGGACCACTCGCCAGGGATCGAATATCCGGGCCGAGTCGCCTTGGTGGTCAAGCCAAAGGTCGCAGACTACTGGATCCCCAAAACGCTGATGGACGGCGGCAGCTCCATCAACATCCTATACCTGGACACATTCAGGCGACTGCGGCTCTCGCAGTCAATGATCGAGATGACCTACACCACCTTCCACGGCATCGTCCCCGGTCGGAAGGCGTACCCAATCGGCAAGGTGACGCTTCCAGTCACCTTCAGCACACCAGCAAACTTCCGCACCGAGTGGATCGTCTTCGAGCTGGTGCCGTTCAACTGCCCCTACCACCGCGTCCTGGGGCACCAGGCGTTCGCCAAATTCATGGCAGCGCCCCACTACGCGTACAACGCGATGAAGCTACCTGGTCCATGTGGCATCATCACTTTCCATGGAGACCCCGACATGGCCGCAGAATGCGAGGCCAAAGGCGCCGAACTCGCTGACGCCGTCATCGCGGCGGAAGCCAACCACGCCGAGGAGCTCGCCAAGTACGCGAGCGGGGTCAACAATGATGACCCCACCATACTCAAGAAGCCCAATTCGGAGGGTGTAAACTCCACCGCCTTCGAGGCAACGACACACACCCGCACCATCGAGCTGGTCCCAGGCGACTCCAGCCAGACGGTGACGATCGGGACAGGCATGACCCCAGCATAGGAAGGCGCGCTCATCGAGTTCCTATGTGAGAATCGGGACATCTTCGCATAGAAGCCATCCGACATGTCTGGTGTCCCGAGGGAACTCACTGAGCACAAACTCAACGCCGACCCCAAAGTGCGACCTGTCAAGCAGTCGCTGCGGCCCTTCAATGAAGAGCGCCGCCGAGCAATCGTCGAGGAGGTGCAGCGTCTACTCGCTGCAGGCTTCATCTGGCCAATCAAATACTCCAAGTTGCTGGCAAACCCAGTCCTGGTCGAGCAGAAAAACGGGACCTAGAGAATGTGTATCGATTACACAAACTTAAATAGTGCCTGCCCGAAGGAGCAATTCGTCCTCCCGCGGATCGACCAAATCATCGATTCAACCACGGGCTCGGAGTCACTATGCTTCCTCTACGTCTACTCTGGGTACAACCAGATCAAAATGTCCGTCGAGGATGAAGAGAAGACGGCGTTCATCACACAGTTCGGAGCCTTCTGATACACTGCCATCACCTTCGGTCTCAAGAACGCCGGGGCGAGCTACCAGAGGTGCATGCAGGAGTGCCTTGCGAGCCAAATTGGCCGCAATATTCCCGTCTACATCGACGATGTGGTGGTAAAATCCACTCGCCAGGGCGATCTACTTGCCGACCTGGTGGAAACCTTCGCCAACCTGCGAAGGTACAAGATAAAGCTAAACCCAGGAAAGTGCACCTTCGGTGTACCTACTGGACAGCTACTGGGATACGTTGTCTCCAAGCGCGGGATCAAGGCGAACCCCGCCAAGATCAACATGATCGCCCGAATCGGCAGACCCGATTGCCTACACGACGTCCAGAAGCTGGCCGGGCGAGTCGCGGCTCTCAGTCGCTTCATCCCCCGGCTAGGCGAGAAGGCGATGCCTCTCTATCGCCTAATGCGCAAGAACCCCACCTTCTAGTGGGACAAGGAGGCAGACGACGCGCTCCACGCTCTCAAGGAGGTGCTGCTTGCAGCACCGCTACTCGCCGCACCCGTCGACAAGGAGCCCATGCTAGTCTATGTCGTGGCTTCCGAGCGCGTCGTCAGCGCCGTCATGGTCGTCGAACGGCCAGAGGAAGGGAAGGAACGCCCGGTGCAGCGACCCGCATACTACATCAGCGAAGTCCTTACCGAGTCGCGCCAGCGCTACCCGCAGTACCGGAAATTGGTATACGCGGTCTTCAGAGCACAGCGGCGACTGCCGCACTACTTCCAGGAGCACCCAATAATGGTCGTCTCCTCAGCACCGTTGCAGGACATCATCCGCAACCGCGAGGCAACCGGGCAAGTCGCCAAGTGGGCCGTCGAGATCGGCGTCCACAACATCAAGTACGAGTCGTGCAAGGCGATCAAATTGCAGGTCTCGCAGACTTCCTCGCCGACTGGGAGGAGGCCCAGCAGCTAGAGAAGCTGCCATACCTCCATTACTGGAGCCTACACTTCGACGGCTCCAAGAACGTAGATGGTCCAGGACCGGGGATCGGGCTAACATCTCCGAAGGGCGACAAGCTCCGCTACGTCCTCTACCTCGACTTCACCCCCTGCACCAACAACATGGCCGAGTACGAGGCGCTACTCCATGGCATGAGGGCATCCAAGGAGATGAACATCAATCTCCTGCTCTGCTACGGAGACTCCGACCTCGTCGCCGGGAAAGTCGCCGACACCTGCGACGCCGTCTCCCCCACCATGGCGGCATACTGCCAAATAGTGGACCAGCTGGGAGGCCACTTCGCAGGGTACTCCATCGAATGGATCGACAGGCGGAAGAACGAGGAGGCCGACGCACTCTCTCGCATCGGCTTGGCTCAACTCGCATCACCCGCCGGCGTCTTCCTCGACACCATCACCAAGACCTCCGTCTCTCCCCCAAGGGAGATCGACATCGGAATTCCGCTGCAACCCGACGCAGCCCTGGTCGCGCTAATCGCCGAGCCAAGCGACTGAACCGCGCCATACATCGCTTACTTGGAGGGAGGCACCCTACCCATGGACGAAACGGAGGCTCGGATGATAGCACGCTGCTGCAAATCCTTCGTCATCATCAACGGAGAGCTACACAAGCGCAGCGTGACTGGTGTGTTCCAACGCTGCATCCAACCCGCTGAAGGACGCAAAATCCTCCAAGACATACACTCCGGCGACTGCGGCCACCATGCCGGCGCCCGATCTCTGGTCGCCAAGGCCATGCGACACGGCTTTTACTGGCTCACCGCACACGCAGACGCTGTCAACATTGTCCAGCGGTGCGTCGGATGCCAGAAATACGCCAACCAGACTCATGTACCGATCTTGGCGCTCAATACAATCCCCATCACCTGACCGTTCGCTGTGTGGGGCATGGATATGGTAGGCCCCTTCAAGAAGTTCCCCTCTGGCTTCACCCACCTCCTACTCGAAGTTGACAAATTCACAAAATGGGCGGAGGCCAAGCCAGTCTGCAAGTGCAACGGGAAGACCGCCACAAAATTCCTACGTGAGCTCATTTATCGCTACGGGTTCCCAAACAGCATCATCACGGACAACGACACCAACTTCGCCAAGGGAGCCATGGCCGAGTTCTGCGAGGATCACAACATCCAACTCGACCTCGCCTCAGTCGCCCACCCGGAGTCCAATGGACAGGCGTAACGCGCCAACCAGAGCATCCTCCATGGCTTGAAGCCACGGCTACAAGTACCACTTTAGCGCACCGCCGGGTGCTGGGTCGAAGAACTCCCTTCGGTCATCGGGGGCATCCGCACCTCTGTTAATAGGTCGATGGGGTTCACCCCCTTCTTCATGGTATACGGTGTCAAGGCAGTCATGCCAACCGACCTCGAGCACGATTCGCCGCGGGTGGTCAACTACACGGAGGCCGACAACGAGCTCGCACGTCAGGACGAAGTCGACCAGCTCAACGAAGCACGTGACCTAGCTCGCTCCCACACCGCCATCTACCAGCAAGGGCTCCGCCGATACCACAGCCGACGAGTACGGCCTCGTACCTTTCAAGAAGGCGACCTGGTACTGCGTCTAATCCAGGACAAGAAAGGCATGCACAAGCTCTCTCCTCCTTAGGATGGACCATTTGCCATGGGGCGAGTCCTGGGCAACAACGCCTACTACCTCACCGACGTCCGAGGCGACGGAAAACTAGACGTCAAGCGGCCATGGAATGTAAACCTTTTACGGAAGTTCTACACTTAGAACCCCCGACATGTAACACCTACCCGCTATGAAATAAAGCAGATTGATTCGTGCAAATTGCGTCTACTCTCCATACCTTGTGCCACTCGCACTCGTAATAACAGCGTTACGCTATTCATATGAGTCAACCTTTGGTAACGCGACCGGCACGGCCAAGTAGTGCGGTACGAGGGCACTGGAAAAATTTAGGCCTCGTACCGTCCACGAAAAAAGCCAACCTGGAGCCCCATTGGAGTCACCTAGATCGACTGGCTCCCCGAGCCAAGACAACTGCACTCGCTTCCCACAGCGACCCAGTCCTCCACATCCTCGGCGCAGTGACTCGAACGACAAAGTACCACGCTCGGGGACTGACACCAGCCCAAAGAAGAGCGGATAGGGAAAAACACCAAGAGCGCGCGCCCAGGACTCGCCATGCGACTGATCTTTCGGATCAGGTGGTGTGTTGCGCCTAACACATCGCGCTCGGTCCTCACCTACCTTGGGCATGCGACTGGAACGGCCAAGTAGCACGCTCGGGGACTCGGCAACCCGACCCCGTTCGCGCTCGGGAAAACGGCCAAGTAAAGAGCACCCCTGGGAGTCGCCACGCGACTGCCTTCCCGAGCCATGGCGAGTCAACCTTAACTCACCAACAGTTCACACAACAGATAAAAACGAGGTTAACCCCACAGAAAGGGCCGATGCGCTCGGGGACTCGCACAACGAACATTCAAATCACAAAACCACTGACAAAATAATCCGAGCATTCCTTCATAGCAGCAAAATTTGTTTCGCATACAAGGAGAGTTACATGGTTATCATATACTAACGCCGAATGGCACAGCATCTTATTCCGCGGGATTTGATGAAGACGCGCCACCGTCCTTGTGGCTGTGGATGAAAGGCACCCAGGGATTCGACGGGTACGTCGTCAGCTCGCCCGTCATTGCCGCGCGGAATGGTTGCTCCACCTTGAAGTCGCGGTACTTCGGCTCAGGGTCATTGGGGGCGACGATCGTTTCCTGGTAGGGAATGAAGTCGCCCATCGCCCAAACACGGTCGGAGTACACCGCGGCTCGATCCGTTAGCTTCAACACCTCGGCAATCTTGACCAAGCCCATCGATGAGGGGTAACCGCTCGTGACATTGACAAGGTTGAAATCGTCCGGAAAGTGTGCGAGCCCAAGGCTCAGCACAGTCGCCGCTCCACGACGCAAGGCCGACCGCGTCATGAATTCAACGACTGACGGGGCCTTCTCCAGGTAGCGCCATACCTCGACGAGGTCGCTGGGGATCACCTCCGTTGGAGAGATCTCCTGAAGATATGCCCGGAGACAAGTCGCTGACAGCGCGGCTGAGTCGACCAGGGTGGTCACGCATTGCCGCGCATCATACGACTGCACCTCTTCTGCATTATCAGTGATCCGGCCTACAGCACACAAGCAAACAGTAACCAAAGCACCAAAACCACAACACGGTACGTGCAATCAGAAATCGGCTGAAGGAAAGCTTACCAATCAGCGGGCGACAAAGGTCCATGATGAAACTCTGAAGAGAAGAGAAATCATTCTGCAACCCGTCAAGCGCATCAGACACCTTCCGTTACTCAGCAGCAGAAGTGACGGCGGCCTTGGCTCGTCCTTCCGCCGAGCTCGCTTCCGCCTTCGCCTCCTTGAGCTCACGCTCCAGTTCGGCGATTCGCTTCTCCGCCATGCTCAAAGCGGACTAAGCCGACATCAAATCACCCACCGGGACAAGGCCTTGGCAAGCCTCCTTCAACCCAGCCGCACTACTCTCTGTTTCTGAAACAAAACGGTTAACACCGCAAAAAGTCAGCGACAAGCACCAACTAAGGTAAATACTCACCCGCAGCCGCTCGAAGCTCCTCGTTCATCTCCTGGACAGCGATAAGCTCCTTCTCAACGCGGCACTTCGCAGCAAGCCGCTCGGCTGATTCGCATTGCAGGCCATGTGCAACAATCATAGCGTCAGCAACCAAAAATTCCTAAGTGCCCAGCCGCTGAAATTCAGCGACTAGGCACTCGGGTACTGGATGACAAAATTCCTAAGTGCCCAACCGCTGAAATTCAGAGACTAGGCACTCAGGGGCTGGATGACAGAATTCCTAAGTGCCCAGCCGCTGAAATTCAGCAACTAGGCACTCGGGGACTGGATGAAAAAATTCCTAAGTGCCCAGCCGCTGAAATTCAGCGACTAGGCACTCGGGGACTGGATAACGCAAAAATATTAAGAATCCGACCACTGGAATTCAGTGGCCATATCCTCGGGGAATGGACATGCCTGGATGGCGGCACCTAGCATGTCGTGAAGCTCCATCATGTCCACTGACGCAAGCACGAGCGGAGTATGACCGCGACGCTCTTCAACCTCCATGCCGGAGGCACCAGGAAACTAGCTCGACGACACCGAGGCACTTGCCGCGGCGGCCTTCGCCATAAAGCGAGGGAATGTCGCCACCGCGGCCCCCGCGCCACTCGAGGGCAGCTCGGTTGCCTCGGTCGAACCCACGGGTACCGCATGCTGCGACCCTGCGTCCTCCTTGGCTTTCAGAGCTACGTCCACCGCGGTCGGAGGTTCGCTCGGGGCAGCCGCCGGCTCGTCAGAGATCGTGACGACGTCATCGCCCTGTAATCTTTTAGTGTCTTCGGCGGGTGCAACGACTTCGTTGCCCTTCCTCTTTTTCGAGGGTTTAGGGTTTAGGGTTTAGCGACCTCCACGGGTTCGTCGTCATCATCATAGCCACCACCCTCATCACTCCTGACATCACACTTGTCGGGCAATGGCTCTCTCCCATCCTCGGTGGACGAGCTCGAGTTCTCATCGTCTGCGGGTGGAAGCCACCCTTCCACCACATGAAACAACTGCAGTAGCCAAACAACATTAGCACAAGCGCGAGTGAACAAACTGCGACTGCGAGTGCAAAGGGAATACTAACTCACCGTCGGAGTTGGGCGCCTTGCAGTGTAAGGCGTGCCCCGGCCTTCGCGTCGAGATACACCGCCTGGGTGATCTTCTTCAGAGCCAGGGTGTAATCATTCAGTCTCCACTCATCGAGGCAGGACTTCGTCGGGTCGTCCTTGCCCGTGTATTCGTACATGTAGTGGGCACAGCTGGCCAGGGGCACGAGCCGTAGCCCGAGCCAACAGTTGTAGAGGTTGATGGTTTGGAGACCTTTCTTCTTCAGGTTGCGGATGGTCTGCAGCATCTCGTCGACGACCATCCGCTGTTCGAGCGGAAGTTTGGTAACTTGGAGCCAGCGCGGCTCGGGCCGGTCGGCGGAATACCTTGGAAGCGCCACCTCGTCGCCTGGAGTCAACTCGGTCACATAGAACCAGCTTTTATTTCACTCGTTCGCTGCCTTGGCTGGTAGCATCAGCTCAAAGAATGATGCCTTCAACTTTAGTTGGAAAGGCAAGCCGCCTGCGGCTAGCATTGGGTTGTCTGCCTCCTACGGTTGATTCTCCCATGGAATAGATCTTGCCATAGGGGAAAATAGGGCCTGCAGCCTAGGTAGCACTCGCAGAACGCCATGAAAATGGCGAGCTGCTCGATGATGTGCGGACCAGCATCCGATGGCTGAATATCATAGTAGGCGCAGAAGAGCCGGAAGAAGATGGAAGTGGGGAATCCGAGCCCCCACTCCAGATGACTGGTGAAGCAGACGAACTCCCCTTCACGCGGATCTGGAATTACTTCTTCGGACGCGGGGATGCGCCATCTCCCAGCACGGAGGATCCCCGCCTCCTCGAATGATTTTAGTAACGCCTTCGTGCACTTGGATTTGCCCCATGGTTCAGCAGGAGGAGCCATCGGTCGGAGGGTCGTGGGATGCGGATCGCTCTGAGTCGTTCTAGTCGCTGCGCGGAATAGGGAAACGAGGATGCGCAAGTTCAGAGGAAGTGAGGGAAGCGTTTTCCCCTTCACCCGTCACTCTCCTTATATAGTGGTTGTTACCCGCCATTTTCGGGGAGCCGTTACCACGCGGTAATCACGCAAATATTACCATTGGATTAACCAACGGCTAGTTTGACCAAGCTGACGGTCCAACTTCGTCTACTCGACTCGCTTCCTTCAGCGACGCGACAGTGACTAATTATTCGCCGACCAGATCACTATGATAGTGACTAATTATTCGCCGACCCGCTCGCCAAGCTACGACATGATTGGTCGCCGTTATTGCGACTAAAATGACTAGTTCTTTCCTTTGTTCAGGAGTCCGTTGCTGATTCGACTGGGCGTCCGCATTGGACCCGCATACTCCGACTGCCAACAAACACCTGTGACGAATCAACGACGGCCTCGGGGACTACTGATGGGGATATGCCTACCGGGGTATGCCCAGCAGGACGTTTCCTATTGGCCCAAGCCGCCAGCGATTGGGCCTGCAGGACGGCGACTGTATCGAGACTTGGCGAGGACTCGGGCGACTGGAAGCTGGAGGCCCAGAAGCGTAGCTAGGCCCAGTCGGACTAGGTCGAAGACCCTCCGAATCCTTAACTAATTCGGTTATAGATCTATAAACCCTAGCGAGGTGAGCCTATATAAACCTCCCTAGGGTACGCATAGAGGATACGTTCCATCATACACCCAAGCGACTCGCCGCCTAGTCGCCGAGCTCGCCCCTTGTACTCTCTCCATAATACAATCTAGTAGGAGTAGGTCTTTACCCTCCGGGGGGCCGAACCTGGGTAAAACCTTGTGTCTTCTCCCTCATCTCGCACCGCAAATGGCTGGCCGCCCTTGCCCCATGTTCTACTACTCGCTATCGATTGCAGCATCTACCGTGATCATTCCCACGACACCTACCTGTTATGATGCACCTCTGTCACCTCCGCTTTCGAAAACATTTTCAATGCGTATGCCAAATGGAAAGCCCGAACTATGTGACTCATGGAATCTACTAGGAAAGTTAGTCAGTCGAGGGGTTCCCAAGCCCCGTGTGGTTGCATGCTCATCTCGGTTCCAAAGGCAAGAACTCAGTTCCTAGTGGTGGCGAGCATGGGACTATAAAAACCACACCCAATGTAGCCTCCCATACAAGCCTTTGCATATTTAGTTAACTCCTTCGGTGATGTCACCATCCCCTACCTCATTACCTTCCTTGGCACCTCTGATTCATCATTTGGATAGATCAGACGTTGTTACTATGCATGGCTAAGCTATCGGTAACAAAAGCACTAGCAACGCTCAACGGCCAAACCTAGGTATGCTAGGAGCAGTGGATCAGGAGTATAAGGCTACAAGAGGAAAACTATGTAGCAGATAGGTAACACTAACCACTGACAAAAGACCACATTGGAATCGTGTGCATCATAGCGAGAAAGTAATATACTTTGTAAAAGTAGGTTCAGAATGAGAGGCTACGCTTGCCTTGTCAGTCAGTAGACAGGTATGGATCTTCGGTGTTGTTGAATTCAGCCTCGGGCTCGGATCCTATCGCGAAGAACCAATACCGGAAAGGAAAGCGACAATCAAGACATGGAATAATGTAGTGTGCAATCAATATGGATGATATGACAAGTTAATAGTGTTGAAATGAAACCCTAAGGCATGGTTGGTCACTTTAATCGGGGTCCGAGAGGTCCAAGCCCTAGAACAGGGGGATCCTCGAAATCCCCTACGGGGTTCAATTAGTTCTTCTAGTTAAACTTGTCATGAAAGTTGGTTAACAATGTATGATTATAGTGTAATTAGATAGTTCTCATTTTTCTAAACATTTTGATATATTATTTGTATTTTTCTGACATATAGATAATTAGTTATTGAATTTACAATATTTAAACCTTTTCTGAAATTACTAAAAAAAATTAAATGTATTTATTACATCAGGCTGACATCAGCACCGGCATCAGATACTTTTTACACTCGGGCTGACCCTAGCCAGAGAGACTGACAGAGGGACCCGAGGCCACCTCAGCAGCCACGTTGGCCAGGCAGGGTTAGAGACGAAATTCACTAGGGTTGGCTCTAGCCAGAGAGGCTAACGGGTGGGGTCGGTCCACGCAGGAAGCCACGCGAGCACCACGCAAGAGCCACGTTGGCTCGCCGGCCAAAGGGCCAGACGACGGTGGCAGATGGCGGAGGAGGTTGAACTACGGTTTGCGGCTAGGGCTGCTCGAACCAGCGCTGCGAGACGAACCTAATAGCGGTGGCGCCTCCGATTCCTGGTCACCGGAGCTTGGTCAACGTCGACGAACGGCGGCGATGCTCTCTGATCTACGGCGCGGGCGTGACACAGAGCAGAAGAGAGGAAAAGGAGGGTGCCTTGAGCACCGTATGCTCACCCTGGTGCGATTAATGGTGACGGCGAGGCGAGGCACTGACCGGAGCGACGGCAAGGCGAGCTGCGGAGCACGTCGGGGTCAGGGAAGAAGCGGTCGATGGTGACGATTCACGGTGCCCCTCGTCGATTCCTTCTGCAGTAAGACAGAGTGGAGAGAGGCGGAGCTCGTGGCGGTGTCAGATGTGGTCGGGGAGGTCAGGGACGGCGGCTAGCCGGCGACCATGGCGGCTAGGGTTCGTCTTGCGCGGTGCAGAGAGAAAGAGAGAGCGCGCGAGGGAGAAAAGGATAGGGACGAGGGGGAGACGTACAGCGACGGGTCTTATTCTCCCTAGAGGGCGGCGGGGCGCTGCGATTCAGGGCGAAGATCGGGCGACGGCGGCGCGGACACGCAGGAGCTTCGGCTCCAGCGTCGGCAGCGAAGACGACGAAGGACAGGTCCGAAGGGGTATGGCCTTCTCCTGGGCCCCGGGTGGGCTGACCTGGGCTACTGGCTGCCGCTCACGGTCCATCTGCGGCTGCTGCACTATTTTATTTCCAGGAACTCTTTTCTTTTTCTGATTTCATTTTTATCTTTTGTAAATCTCATTTGAGTTCTGTTTTGAATAATTCAAAAATACAAAACTTTGTTAGAAATATTTGAAATATTGCAGGGGCCCTATTAATCCTTTTGGGCTCCAAACATTTTGTCATTTCAAAATTCAAAACTATTTGAATGGGATTTCAAAGGAAGGGGAGATATTAGGGTTTTAGGATTTTGTAATTATATACCTGAACCTCACACTTGAACACATCCAAACATTTTATTGATTTAAACAGATGCATGCCATGCTTAAGTACTAATTACATATGTTATAAGCTTGGGTTGTTACAAGGATCACCGACTTAGGTTCTGTCAAACACTGATCTGTAACTGGGCAGTTATAAAGGCAAAGTTCGAGTCGACTGAGAATCAGGCTGCGTGATGTGAATAACCAAGATGGGATTTTTCCCCTCCACTTGGAGAGATATTATCTGGGCCCTCTCGGATGATATGATTCAGAAAGCATGGCCATGCACTTGGTTAAGTGTTAACCGAGGCGATCGACTAAGAGTTTGTCGGATGAATCACTTATCTCGGATTGAGAATAGAGTCGGATTATTTAAGGGATGACAATTATTTGCCTATAGTCTGACAAGGTATATCGTAAGGCAAAAGGGACTAGGACGCAAGTCGCATTGGAAAGGCAAGTCATCATGACTCTTTGGTACTTGGGAGTCGGCATGTTCTGCTAGGAGCCGCTACCGACTGATTGATTGAGAGTCAGACTCCAATCATGTCCAAGTAGCCATGAGCCTGTGGGGTCACACACTTAAGAGCGGGAGCAAGTTCGGATTGGATCTGAACCGGAAATCTCGTTGGGTTGGACCCAAGCCGGATTTGGACTGAGTTAGTGAGTTGGACTCACGGTGACTAATATTATATGGGCTTTAGTGAATGGGCCACGAGTGAGTGGAGCCCACATTCACTCCCTATATATAGTGGGGCACAGAAATCTAGGAGGGTTGATCGGTTTGGTCATTCCATGCGTTGGAAATCCTAGCTCCACAAGAGTCCTTCCGTCGTAATGAACCTAGCAGTTCACTGCTGGCGCTCCTCCTCGTACGTGTGGATAGTAGCAGAGGCATTATATCATCAGCACTTGGACAATCGTTGATTGGATCGAGATCGCAAGGACTGCACTGCTTCAACTGATGTGCTTCATCAGTAATCCGCAACTACGCATCTACTGGTAATCCTCGTGGCCTTCTACCTCAGGTAGATCTTGGGATCACCGCGGTAGAGGGAAAAGTTTTGTTTTATCTCTACGTGGCCCAACACCGCCTTCGATCTCCTGGACAAGGAGGTTACCTGGCTGAAGTAGGACACCACCTTCCTCGAGGGCGAGCTAATGAACATCGGGAATGTGGCCAAAGGTGAGTCCGACTCTTCCATGGTTTTGCGCTCGTCCAACTTGTGTTGCCATATTTTTCTTTTTGACTTCCGCTTCTGATTAAAAGGCTTCTATCCGCAAGTAGATGCCTTGTCTTATGACCGGCTGCAGCGGGTCGTGCCGGACGAGAAGGCATGTGCCCGGGATCTGGTGGTGCAGCTCGGGGAGGATTTCGCCAACTTGCACAAGTTCGGTGCCGCCATCCATGACCTCGTCTGGCCAGGTGAGCTCCTGCCGGAGACCATGGGTGCCCTGGCCATCAAGCTTGGCGACGTGCCAAACACCATCGACTGGCTCCGCGAGCTCGCTTCTCGCGTCGGCTCCGAGATGGCTCTAGCGGTGATGCTGAGATGGTAAAAGGATGCCCGGATGGAGAAGCTGACGGAGGGCTTCCGAGTCGGCATGGATCACCCCATCGTGCACCAAGCCCATCCGGGACTCCGCTCTGCCGCCATCACGATCGCCAGCTACGCCGACATCGATGAGGTGTTGACAGAAACGGAGGCTAGTGCTAGGCCGAGAGGCAAGGTGGAGGCGTCCTCCCAGTCGGGCGGGGCCGGCTCAGATGCTCCTCACGGAAAAGGGACGGTGGCATGAATAAGAAGGAGGAATCCCCGGGATGCCGGGTGTAATTGTATATAACTTTGGTCTTGCGCACTTGTGGTTTGGAACCTTTGGATCTACGGGGGCTTCGTCCCCCGCCGTTTAATGATTTTCTGTTTACCTTTGTCTTGATGTGTATGCTTTTTGCTGGGTCTGTCCGACTATTTTATCCCGACTGGCCTTTTCCAGCCGGTTTTTCCTTGCTTTACTTGGGTAGATGACTATTTTTGACTTATTCGGCCATGGGCCTTTTTCCCTTGTGTTTTTTTCTGCGATCTTGTGCTTCTAACTTGGTAGGATTTTGATGTTTTGCTCTGACCTGCTAGGATATCTTCTAGCCGGGCACTGCGTACTTCTAGTGGAGGCACGCTAGCGCACCCACTAGGTGTAGCCCCCGAGATTTGAAGTGGCTGGACTAGCCAGGTGCTTCGAATCTTCAAAAAGTTCTCGCTTTCTGCCTTACCCTTTAGTATCCGACTACTGGCCCGGCTACTCTATCCGGTCGTGCTTTGGGCCCTTTTTTCTTACATTCCTTACCGCTTCCATCTTTCTATCTTTCTTTCTTTCCTTGCAAACTTCCTTCTGCACCTCTCTTTCCTTGACTGGCGAAGACACCTCTTAGTTGGGGACTTCGCTTTTCCAATGGGGCGCGCCAGTGAACCCACTGGATGTATCCCCCTAGATTCAGAGTAGCTACTGCAGATAGGTGCTTCGAATCTTCTCTGCCTTTGAGATCTGGCTCGGTACGTTTTGTGCAAAACAAAACACACGAAAAATGGTTTCTTATCAGTAAGCTATTGCGTGGTATATTTGTCGCTGTCTGGCTAGATTTTTCATCTTTTCAAAAACTAGCTCGTGGTTTTCTGAACACTTAGGCACTTTCCCGTGCGCGATGTTGTTTATGTTGCGTCCTTGCCGGGCATCCGGGTTGCGGTTTGGAGCTGGAAACGAAGGGACCTGACAATACATTGCGCACGGTACTAGAGGCTTAGTAGCCTAAAAATACCAACTAGGCACATGGCCGGAACCTTCGATCTGTCGCATCTTTTGCTGTTTTTCATGTGGGATGCCTCGGGCTTTTGCTCTTGCTAGCCGGACAGCCGGGTTGCGGTCTGTAGCTAAGACGAAGAGTGGGCCTCTAGCATCATCGCACACTACTCAGTCGGCTTATAGAATTAGCAGGTCGGGCCAGCGGGCGAGCCCCCGAGGGTGGGGGTCGATGGAAGCCGAGAAACATTGCAGGATTTAATCAGAAATGAACAACAACAAAATGTCTGGCAAGGAGCCCCCAAGCATCAGCCGGGGTTCCACATCTTTCATTCATTCAGGGTTCCGGATACATACACTGATTTTCAACTAAGTTTAAAATGGGCGGAACAGGTGTGCGTTCCACGGCCGCTCCGTCTCTTCATCTGATTTGTCCATCTTATTCTTGCGTGGCTGCTGCGTGTCGATGAGGTATTAGGAGTTGTTGTGCAGCGCCTTTCTGATGATGACGGGACCTTCCCTCGAAGGAGACAACTTGTGCATGCCCTTCGTGTCTTGTACCAGTCGGAGCACCAGGTCGCCCTCGCGGAATGCGACGGGTCGGATCCGGCTGGAGTGATACCGGCGTAGACCTTGCTAATATATGGCCAATCTGGACAAGGCCAGCTCGCGGGCCTCCTCGAGGAGGTCCACGCTATCCTCCATCTTCTCCTGGTTCTCCTTCTCCGTATAGAGGAGCTTGCGGGGTGAGTCGAATTCGATGTCCGCCGCCAGGACTGCTTCCAAGCCATAGGTGCAGAAGAATAGGGTGAAGTCGGTTGATCGATTCGGGGTGGTGTGTAGGGTCCACAGCACAGCTGGGAGTTCCTCGATCCAGCAACTAGGAGAGAGCTCTAGTGGCTCGATCAGCCATGGCTTGATTCCAGCTAGCACCAAGCCGTTTGCCCTCTCCTCCTGCCCGTTGGACTACGGGTGCATGACGAACGTGAGTTCTAGTCGGATCCCCTTATTGTGGCAGAACCGCGCGAATGCTCCCTTGGGGAAGTTTGTGTCATTATTGGTGATTATGTTGTAGGAATACCCGAACCGGCTGATGATGTCTCAAAAGAAGATGACGACTGTGGCACCGTCCAGCTTCCGGATCAGCTTTGCCTCGATCCACTTGGTGAACTTGTCCACCGCCACCAGCAGGTGGGTCATGCTGGCTCGGGCTCGCTTAAAAGGGTCGACCATGTCTAGCCCCCAGACAGCTAAGACCACGTGATCGGTATGGTATTGAGTGCTGAGGTCGGCATGTGCCTTAGCCGGCCGAACCGTTGGCACTCATTGCACGTGCGAACCAGCTGGTCCGCATCTTTCGAGGCGGGGGGCCAATAGAATCCATGACGCATTTCCTTCGCCACGAGGGCGTGAGAAGAGATGTGGTGGCCACATCCCTCCTGGTGGATTTCCTTCAGCAGCTGGTAGCCGGTATCTGCATCGACGCACCACTGAAAGACGCCTGCGGCGCTGCGCTTGTACAGCTCTTTGTTGATGATGGTGTATGTGTGCGCGCGGCGACAGATTTGCCTTGCATCTACCTTATCAGCCGGGAACTCGTCGTTGAGTAGGTAGTTCATGAAGGGCTAGGCCCAAGATGGAACTTCCCGGATGGTGAAGACTCTAGCCGGCACGATCTGAAGCTCGTCTAGGGGTCCGCCAGGTGGGATGCCCGAGTCGGCAGCCCCTGAGCCTTTTGGCTTGCCTGGCAATGACTTGCTTGTCGACGAGTAAGCCCCCGGGTCTTTCGAGCCGGATGGCACAATAGCAAGGCACAGCTCTTTCGAGCCGGCAGCCCCCGGGTCTGCTACCCAGATGATGGACTCGAATTCCAAATAGGAGGTGATGCTGGGCTTGCAGAGGTGCTCCAAGGAATCTCCGGGAGGGATGGCCGCCCTGGTGGAACCGACTCGCGCAAGCACGTTGGCCGCCTCATTGTGGGCACGGGGGACACGGTGGAACTCACATCCCTCGAAGCCGGCACTAAGCAGCTGGATGTGGAACCAGTACAGGGCCATGTTGGAGTTCCGGGCATCCCACTCGGCGGATACTTGCTGCACCACCAGATCCGAATCCCTGAAGCAGAGGATCCGGCGAATGCCGATATCCTTCGCGAGCTGGAGCCCGTGCGCGAGCTCTTCATACTCGGCGACATTGTTCGAGGCGGTGAAGTGGATATGCAACATGTACTCTAGCCGGTCTCCCTTGGACGAGGTGAACACGATGCCGACTCCCAATCCCCTGCGCATCTTTGATCCGTCGAAGTGTAGCTTCTAGTAGTCGGAATCAGGAACCGGCGGCAGGTTCTGGTTCTCCGCCTAGTCGACAAAGAAATCTGCCACCACGTGAGACTTGATGGTGATCCTTAGCTCGTACTGGATGCAGTAGGTGGGCAGCTCGATGCCCCACTTGGCTACCCGTCCCGTGGTGTCCTTGTTGCCGAAGATATCCCCCAATGGTGCGGTGGACACCATCGTGGGCGGATGCTCCTGAAAGTAGTGCTTGAGCTTCTTGCAGGCTAGGTAGACGCTGTAGCACATCTTCTGGTAGCGGGGTTGTTCTGCTTGGAGAGGGAAAGCACCTCGCTGAGGTAGTATACGGGTCGCTGAACCGGCTAGGCGTTGCCTTCCTCGTGACGCTCCACCGACAGGACGACACTGACGAACTAGTTGGTGGCGGCTATATAGAGAAACATCGGCTGCTTCTCAGGCGGCATGGCAAGAACCAGCATTGTGGATAGCATGCGCTGAGGTTGTGAAATGTGGCATCCACCTGCGCAGTCCAAGTGAACGTGTCCGCCTTCTTCATCAGCTGGTACAGTGGAAGTGCTTTCTCCCCAAGCCGACTGACGAATCGACTGAGGGAGGCCAGGCATCCGGTGAACTTCTGGACACCGAGCAAGCTCTTAGGAGGTTGCATCCTCTCGATGGCCTCGATCCCTCAGTGTGACACGAGGAAACCGAGGAGCTGTCCGGCTAGCACGCCGAACACGCACTTGTCTGGGTTCAGCTTCATCTGGTACCAGCGAAGATTTGTGAACGTCTCACCGAGGTCCTCTAGCAAGGTCTGCTTATCCTTCGTCTTGATGGCGACACCATCCACGTAAGTGTGCACATTCCGGCCGATCTCCGAGTGCAAGCATTTCTTCATGCAACGCTGATAGGTGGCATGGTTACATAGCAGTAAGCCCCATACGGGGTGATGAATGATGTTTTCAATTGATCAGTCAGGTTTAGCCGGGTTTGATTGTAGTTGAGGAAGGAGAGCAAATCACAACTGGTCGTAGAGTCAACTACTTGATCAATACATGGCAACGCAAAAGGGTCTTTCGAGCAGGCCTAGTTCAGACTCGTGTTGTCGATACACATGCGCCAAGTCTTGTTCTTCTTTAACACAACGACTAGGTTGGCCAGCCAGTCCAGGTGGTACACTTCCATGATGAAGCCGGCAACAAGTAGCCGGGCAATCTCGTTGCCGATGACCTTCCTCTTGTCCTCCATGAAGCGACGAAGGGGCTGCTTGACCGTCTTGGCATCCGGCCGCACATGAAACGAGTGCTCGGTGAACTCCCTCGGCACACCCGACATGTTCTTGGGGGACCATGCAAAGATGTCCCGATTCTCACGGAGGAAGTCGACGAGAGCGCTTTCCTATTTGTTGTCCAAGCCGGCACCGATGGTGATGCACTTGGAGGGATCAGCCGGATCGAGCAGGATCTGCCTAGTGTCCTTGGACGGCTGGAACGCCATGTCCCCAGCCAGCTTTAAGACAGTCGGCACCTCCTGCTGCAACATTGCAATGTTGCGCAGCATCTCGCACTTTTGTTCGGCGATGAGCAGGGACTCGGCTATCTTCACGCCTTCCGCCGCGCATGCCATGGACTGCCTGTAGCATCCGGCCACAGTGATCACGCCATTTGGCCCCGGCAACGTCATCTTGAGGTATGCATAGTGGGGGACTGCCATGAACTTTGCGAGGGCGGGGCACCAAGAAGAGCATGTGCTGGCGAGGTTCAGAACCTCAAACCAGATCGGCTCATGCTGGAAATTCTCCTTCGAACCGAATATGACATCTAGCCAGATTTTGCCCAGCGGAACACATGGTGGCCCTGGTGCAACGCCATGGAACACAGTGGTCGAGGGCTGCAGGTCGCGCTCCCGGATGCCCAGCTTCTCCATGGAGGAGCAATAAAGTAGGTTAAGGTTGCTCCCACCGTCCACCAGCACGCACGAGAATCGGCAGGTGTGCATGTCGGAGATGAGAAGAGGGTCTAGCACCATTGCGTAGCCCCCGGGATTTGGGAGCATATTCGGCTGGTCCTCCCGGCTCCAGGTAATGGGAGTCCCGAATCAGTTGAGGTGCAGGGGGACAAGGGAACGACAGCGTTAACCTCTGTGGCGTGCTTCTTCCGGCTACGAATGTTAGTCGGCTCGGCCTCAAAGATGTAGTAGTTCTCGTGCTGTTGTGGGTAGGCCCCGTTGCCATTGTTGTTGTTGTTCCCGGCTACCCTAGCCAGCGGTGGGGGTCCGCCAGGAGGGGGAGAGGGGGCAAGACAGCCTACTCCTTGATCTCCCGGGTCCATCTGCACTGTCGAGTGGTGTGCGTAGCCGTCTTGAAGGCGCCGCTATGGTAGTTGCACGGCCCGTCAAACATCTGCTAGAAGGTGAAGGTGTTCCTTAGCCACTTGTCGTTGCCAGCCAGTGTGCCTTGCACCACATTGACTTTCCTCTGGTGGTACCGAGGGCCTTGCTGCTCAACCGGACGCTTGCCCTGGTAGCGGTTGTCACCACCAGGCCGCCTAGACGATCCAGCATCTCCGCCTTGTCCGCCTTGATTGTCTCGAACCAGCTCGGTGGGAACCGGCCGTCCTTCCGCATTCAACCGGAGGGCTTCTTCATTTCCGCATCCGCGGGCGTACTGGTTAGCAACGGTCATCAGCTCCGCCATGGTCTTGTGCTCGTTGCACAACAGTCAATCGCATAGCATCGTGCCCTCTCGAGACCCTTCGATGAAGAAACCGATCGCTTGGTTCTCCACCACCCCTTCGTAGGAGTTGCGCAGCTTGGTCCAGTGGGAGAGATACTCATGGTCTCCTTGGACGCACAGAGAGAGATCACGAGGTCTACCCAGACGCTTGTAGGTGTCGTTGAAGTTCCGGATGAAGACCTCCTCGAAGTCGGACCCAGCATTGATGCTATTGGGCGCGAGGCTGTTGAGTCGGGTTCTTGCCGAACCATTCAACATGAGAGGCACATTGCATACCGCCACACACTTGTTTCCATGGGCGATTCCGAATGTCGTGGCATAGTCGGTCAACTAATCACCCGGCTTCATGCTACTGCCGTACTTGGGGGTGTACCGTGGTAGGGAGAACTTGTCGAGGAATGGTTCCTTCCAGATGCATGGCCTGAAGCACACTGGTCCGGTTGCATCTTCCTCCTCCTTGACGCGATCTTACGCCAGGAGGTCGATTATGTCACGCGCGTCCGGCTCAACCGGGTTGGGCGCTCCCACTCGACTAGAGAGGCGGGATGGGGGAGCGGGTGGAGGGTGGTCCTGATCAGCTGGATGCAGTGGTGGAGCCATAGACAGTGGGTGACTCGTAGCGCATTGGTCGCTGCAGGGTTGGCTGCTGCCGCATTGGAGTGCGAGCACGCACGGGGCTGGCCCGGAGACGTGGAGTACTCGGTCTGGCGAGGGCCTCCCCGGCTGCCTCCAGCCGGATGGTTCCCTCTGGAGCCTTCTCCTGCCTCGTACGCGACCCGAGAGGCCTCAGCCTGCTCGTCAGCCACTCGTAGCAGGTGTTGCACCCGCTGAAACTGCCGGATTCTTTCCTCCCCCTCCAGGTGGGGTAATTCCTCTGCGACAGCTTGCGCCGCCGGGACATTCTTGACCGTGGTGTCGTACACAGGCGGTGGGAAGTACATGTGAGGGCCCAGCTTGACGTCTTGCTTGAAGTGGGATCCCAGCTCTCCCCCGCGATGCTGCACGGATCCCAGCCGGCTAGGATCTTGATTAGCCGGGGCGAGACCATGGGCGCGGTGGTAATGACGCATGTTACTTTCCATCTGGTACTTGGTGGAGGCCAAGCCCTGGGCCTAGAGAAGCAAGCTCTCTTGCATCGCCTCGATATTTGCGGCCACCTCATTCAGATCCTCTCCAAGATCCACCGGAGCAAGGAGCTCCTCGATAACTTCCTCCACCACTCCCTTTCCCTGCAGGGGAGTGGACGTGCCGGCTACATCACTGGTGCGCTCGAGAGCTGGTCGACGGTCGTGGCCAGAGCCAGCCATCATCACTTCCGCACAGCAAGGCGCGACGAGCGTGCTGCCAGCTGAGGGCAGCGACTTGGCGAAGGAGACGATCTCCCGTGGGAAATCCTCTGGCATGGTGGCGACGTAGACTGGTAGGTCGCCAAACAATAGGACGGAACCGCCTGCCGCGAAACTAGAGCCGGCAAAGCAGAGGGCGTTGTCGATGACACAGTCGGACTTGCCCAAGGTGAGCACGAGGCCGGAAGCCACGTGCTCGCTGGATGAAGTGCAGGGTCTCGTGCGGAACGTAACTCCGGTATCCGCAATCCTTGCCCCATGGTGGGCGCCAACTGCCATCGGTGTGGAAACGGCAGTGCCTGAGTAGGCTAGATAGAGGTGTGGGAGCGAGCAGGGAAGCGAGCGACGGCGTCTGCAGGCGGGATTGGGCACAAGCATGCGTCGGGGCCACAAGAAGTACCCATGTTTGGGGCCCTCGAAGTGAGATAACACCCCTACTCCTGCCGATCTGACTATGTTGATTCACACTGAGAGATATAAGTGCTCGTCCAGTTGTATATGTGGTCTAACTAGAGAATGAGAAGTCAACCCTTGCTATGATGCCCCTGCCGCCGCTTATATAGGCTGAGGTGGCATCGGCAAAGACACTGCCGGCTGGTGCGTCCCACAGGCGGGCCCGGCCAACTATTCTGGTATAGTATATCGCCTCCCTAACGTCTCGCGTAGTGTCGCGCCCCCGGCCAGCATGGAAATAGTGGAGGCCGCCCCGGCCGACAAGGGTGGCGGCTCCTGTTACCGCCCGACACGGGTACGGGCCGTCTTCTCCGGTGTCTGTGCCGCTGACTCTATCCTCCTATCTGGTCGTTGTCTGCTATGGCTACGGGCTACTGTGCCTCACGTCATCCGGCTGTCCTGATCGTCCGGCTAGGCTGCCCTAGCCGGCTGACCGTCTTGTCTGTCCTGCTATTATCTAGCTGGCATGATCCAGCCGCCTAGGTTCCTGTGGAGATGTTTCTTATCCGGTTGACTGATTTGCTGGCTTTCTCTGCGTCTGGCCTTCTTCCTGACCTGCTCTTGAGTTTTTGCATCCGTCTGGGATCAGCCGGCTGCCCCTGAATCTGGTCCGATTAGCCTACCCGGGGGTGATCCCACTGACAGTTGTCATGGTGCTAGAGAGGAGTGATAGAGAATTTTTGGTTAGTTTTTGATTTGGTTTAACTCAATGATTTGGCTAGTTTATCAAGATTGATCAAGAGAGTGCTTATGAAGCAAGTCTAAAATCTTGCATTGAGCATGATGGGGAAATGGTCCATGCAGAAAGGTATATCCAAAATATACCTCCTCTAATTATTTGGGATATTTCAGATGATTCTTAGTCCACTTAAAGTCATTTATTCAAAAAGTGCAGAAGTAGTTTATATAATCTCATTTGATATTTTTGCATTAGAAATGGTTAGTTTTTGATGGGATATGGTCCTGAATACCATATCACACATTGGAGAATTTTTCTAGAATTTATTTGGAAGTAAAAGTATTTTTAAGCAATTATTTCTTGTTTCTGCCATTTAAGAAAAAGGGCAAAAAGAAATAATAAAGAATCTCAAAAATATTTATTTTTTTAGTTTTCTAGATAGGGTATGATGTATAGACATCAAATGTGCCTTGAGTTGGCAAAGTGATTTGGAGAAAAACACACTGGCCTTTAGAGGAATGGTTTTTAGGATTTTGTTAAGAGTGGAAAATAAATAGTTTTAGGTTCCAAATGATTATGGAAGATATTTGATAAATCTTTATAATCTAGGTATATGATGTCAAAATATTGTATCCATCGTAGCCAACCTTGGGTTTTGAATAATTGTGGTGAAAAAGGATTGAAACTAGATTTGGGAGAATCTAGGGTTTTGAAATTTTTAAGCCACCTAAACATGGTTGGATTAGTGATCTTATATCTCACCTTGATAAAAGGGTTAGATGAATGGATATACCAGGTTATATAGATGATCATGGCAGCAATAGTTTGGCCCAGTTGTATTTGAGGTGATCTAGAAGAGATGGCAAACTTTGTTGAAAATAAGGCCGCCATAACAGATGGGTCATGATGCCTCATAAACCATGTGGGTTTAAGATGCACAATTCTCCAATGGAAACAAGTGAAGTATGGAGTGATAGACCATGGTGAGTGGATCATAACCATGTAGAGAGTTGGTCAAAGGGAGTTAGCATATGGTTGTGAGCTTTAGCCACAGTAGGTAAGATGATAATATTTACAGAAAAGATTATTATCTTGTCTATAAAACCATCATGGATGAGTGGGAACCAGAAGGGTTTATGTGACACCCCCGGGATCAGGGCTAAAAAAACCCCAACCTCCGTCTGAAATAAGCTTAACCTAGAACTCGAGAATATCCAGTGAAGAATCGGTAACACGGCAGTGACCCTACGACACAAAATTTATTATAGCAAGCTCATAGCTGAGCAGAGAACCAAATTATTACAAGCAGAGGTCACTGACCACAAACATCAAACAACAGAAGGAAAATTATGCTATTAAGTATAGCAAACATAAAAAATGGCCTAAGAGGCCTGAAGCATAACGATGACGTCCCAGCCCATAGATTCCAGGCTGCCAGCCGGGAACCCCCAAGCCTGAAGCATAACGATGACGTCCCAGCCCATAGATTCCAAGCTACTAGCCAGGAACCCCATGCTACTCATCGATGTCTATGCAGTACGGAACTCGTCTTCAGGTGAACACTTACTCTCCCAAAAGTATGATCAAAGCAAGGGTGAGTACAGGGTGTACTCCGCAAGACTAATGGCTGGTGGAGTTGTTTTGCATAAAGCCATCTTTGTTTATAAAACAAGAGAGAGAGAGAGAAGAAGCTCGTCTAATCAGAGTATTTTTAAAGGGGATAAGAGAGCGACATCTCTGGAATATTGATCATCATCTTTTGAAATCCACCAAATCATCATCATCTCCAGAACTAGGATCACCCCTCGTACCCATGAGGAAGCATCCTTAACGAACATTAGTTGCCAAGTTTTACGATTAGGTTCATGTTCTCTTTGATCTCCCATCCGTTCCCAAGTCGTCCATAACCATGGACACGGCTTTCCGAAAGATTATTACCCTACAGGGGTGTACAACTTTACCCACACGTACCAACCGACTCTTAATGCCAACGTTTTAGCCCTCTTCCTTGGAAGGCCGGCAGAGGTTGTGGTTGGACACGACCTTTACCTTGCTTTTGCCGAGACCATGAGTCACGCAATAAGTATTGTTCCGCCGTAACGGGTCAAATCCTGAAGTCGGTACTTAAAGATGTGTGGCGAGGTTGGTTTACCAGGGGCGCCATCAACCCCAAGCAACCGCGGCCACGCTTCCCTACCTGTTATGAATGCACCTCCTTCACCTCCTTCTTTCGAAAATGTTTTCAATGCGTATGTCGAATGGAACGCCCGAACTATGTGACTGATGGAATCTACTAGGCAAGTTAGTCAATCATGGGGTCCCCATTTACCCCGTGTGGTTGTACGCTCATCTTGGTTCAAGAGGCAAGAACCTAGGGTCCTAAGGGTGGCGAGCATTGGACTAGAAAAACCACATCCCACCATGGCCTCCCATACAAGCCTTAGCATGTTTAATCTCATATCTCTGATCTCATATTACCATGTTCTCCTGTCATACTAGATTCTCTGCATCTGATACATCATCTGGATGAACCAAACTCAATAGCTAAGCATGGCTAAGCAAGACACAAATATAAGCTCTAGGAGTGCACACACACCAAACCTAGTTATGCTAGGAGTAGTGGATCAAGTAATATAAGCTCAAAGGGAGTATGCAACAGATAGGATACTCTATCTATCGATAAAAGACCATAGTAGAATCGTATGCATCATGGCAAGAATTGAAATGCTTTCGAAATCATAGGATTATATCATGGTGGGGCTATGCTTGCCTTTGCCTGTTGATAACCAGAAAGTAGGGCGTCGGCCATCTGGTACTTGACTTTATTACAACTTGTCAAGTAATGTTCGTTGATCTTCGATCTTCAACGGTCTTGATCTCGGTCTTCGATCTCAATCTTGATCTCGTATTCTACTGGGAAGAACCAAACACCGGAAAGAGAGGGAAAACAATCAACACATGGCATCGATGCAATGATCAAGCAAGGATGATGATATGACAAGTTAATTTGTATCCAAATGTAACCCTAAAGCATGCCCGACCATTTAATCGGGGTTCTGAGGGGTGAAAACCCTAACTCGGGGAAACTCCGAATGTTTATGAGAGGGGTTACTATGTTCTTATAATTATACTTGTCATGTAAGTTGCTTAACAATGCATGACTATAGCTTAAATAGTTAGGTCTCATTTTTCTGAACAATTTGATATATTATTTGCATTTTTTTGACTTATAAATAATTAGATATTGAATTTACAAGTTTTATTCGAATTCATAAATTATTCAAACAATTATTAAAAGCTTATTAAAAAATTTACACCCAGACACAGTCTACCCACAGTGGCTGACCGGTGGGGCCGAGGCCACATCGGCAGCCACGCAAGCAAAGTGAGGTCGGGGCGTTTTTCACTGTGTCTGGCTCTAGCCAGAGAGGCTGACGGGTGGGCCTCGTCCATGCTGGCAAGCCACGCAGGCGCCAAGCGGACATCGCCGGAGAGCGGCCAGACGGTGGCGACTGGCAGCGATACGAGGCAAGCTGGGAAGCGGGACTGGTCTCGTTCGAATCAGCCGAGCAAGAGGAATGCGACAAAGGTGGCGCCGCCCAGAAATGGTTGTCGGAGCAACCTCCTCGACGAGAAACCACGACGGCCGACGACGGATCTCGACGACAGAGAAAACTAGAGAGAGGGGGGAGACGTGGAGTGGTGCCTGAGCACTGCTTGCTTACCAGAAACGCGAAGAGATGGTCAGCGAGGCGTGGCGTGGTCGGACGAGGCCGGAATCGACGATGGAGACGATGGCCGGAGTTGGAGACGGATCAGTCGATTGCGGCGATTGGAGGCTCGCCGGCTTGCGCTACTAGGGGCAAAGGACGAGGTGGACGAGGAGGTTCGTGTGGTGGTCTCAGAACAGCGAGGGAACTCCGGGAACGACGGGAACGGCGAGGTCCTGGCCAGAGCTAGGGTTCGGCTCCTGTGGCAAGCGGTACAGAGCGAGAGAGGGAGAGAAATGGGGGTGGGGAGAGAGAGCATGGCACCAGCATTCTTATCCTCGGCTCGGCGGTCGGCGGCGTGCATCGTGGCGCAGAGGGGATCGACGGCCGGTGCACGGACACGCAGAAGCTTGACTCGGTCCTTCTAGCGGAGGAAGAAGAAAGAAGAAAGGAGCGAAGGGGTACGGGCCAGAGTGGGCCGGCGTGGGCCTGCTGCGGCTGCGCGAGCGATAGATAGAGGGAGGAGAGGTAGTTGGGCTGGGCCGGATAGGGTTAGCTGGCTGCTCTTTTTTATTTACAAAAGCTTTTCTTTTTCTATTTTCAAATCTGTTTTGTATTTTCATATTCATTTCTATTTTGAGTATTTCAAAAATACCAGAGAGTTTATAAAATATCTGAAATAATGTGGGGCCCTTATAATCCATTTGGGCTCCATAATTTTTTTGGTAGATTTCAAAATTCAAAACATTTTTGAATGGATTTGCAAATAGAAAGAGAAGCATTAGGGTTTAGGTTTTTTGCATTTCTATTTTATTCAATGCATTTTTAAGAGATGATGCTCATGATGCACAAAACAAACCCTAATATAAGATTAACTAAAACTGGGGTGTTACAGCTCTATCCCCCTTATGAGTATCTCGACCCGAGATTCCAAAGGTAGGAAGAAAGACAGAGAGAGAAAGAAACAGGGCCACTCTTAAGATAAGAGGGAAACACACTAGACAACCCACTGAGTATCTCATGGTTAACTCATGGATGGAGTATTTAGAAAAAACTCTGAGATGACAAACATAAAACAAGTCAAGGTAACGGAGGAAACAAGAGGAGATGGTTTCAAGTTGTTAGATAGATGGTCTTCATAAGGAATAAGACCATGGAACTTACTGAAGAATTTAATCTTCTGAGAAGGAAGGTTTCAACGGAAAGAATATAACCATAGACTTCGAGAAATGAACCTCTACTAAAGGTTTAAGTAGAGAGTTCAGGTTGCAGAGATATGGATCAACAAAACCAAGACGTTGAACTACTTTTGAAACAGAAGAATCACTTTTTCGTTCAACAGAGGGTCAAGACAGAAAGGTTGTTTTGTGGCGAGGACTCACAAGAGTCACAAGGAACATGTAACAAGAGAAACTGTTGATTATCCAATCATAGTCACTCTTAAAACATTGCTAAGAAAACAAAGGAAACTCTTTATTCATCCAGGTTTATCAGAATCTTTGCCAAAGATCAGGGTATCACTTTACACCACTAAGATGAATAAGTAAAGAAGATTCCTGATGACACGAGAAGAAAGAAACTTCATTCTTAGACTTCAATTACTTGGCACAACATGATGCTTGCCAACATAAAGGGTCTAGAGGATCGACCGAGAGACATTTAGCAACACTAATTTAAATGTTCTCCTTGATGTTCGAGAAATCAAACATCAAGTAAAGGACACCATAAGAACAACTCCTATAATAAATCATAGAAAAAGCCTCATGAAGAGTGTTTGTTATTTCTGATTCAAGAGAATATGACAAAGGTCTTTCTGACTAAGTGTGTCAACCATTATGTCAACCTTGCCAGAATTACAAAGAAACTTATGTCAAAACCTTGAGGAACACCAACCATCATTGCTGCTTGAGATTCAGCTTTGGTTAGGTGGAATGATACTTCAGACTCAGCATGTCCGAATGGAAAGTTTGCAACAGTTACACAGAGGTAAAGTTACTAGATTCTCACGATAGGAACTATAGTGTAAAGCTCCAAAAGACTGAGTTGGATTGCTATACCCATGTATTATCATCTTGTCGAAAGAAAACTGCATACATATATAGTACTAGCAATAAAACACACATATATCCTTGAAGAACGAATATAACTATACTCGGATCCACGGCGACATCTTTCAACAATTGCGCGTGAACCAGAGAAGGTTACTTCTAACATCCAAAACACATACTTCGATATAACTCAAAGACGGTTTTCAAAAGTTTCCAACATTAATGCCCAATGTTCCATATGTATTCAATCTAACATGGAGAAGATAAGGATGTCATTGATGGGCTCAACAACAAACTTATCAAAACACTCCGAGATGATAAACTCATATGTTGCCTAAACAAGGCAAAAATATTTTTCAGACAAAAAGACTTGAAGATGTACTCAAGTGAAACATCACGAGTAGAAACACCATCAAGGTAGTCCTTGGAACTGAGGTTGATTTGACGATAATCCAAATCAAATCAAAAGAGGGGAAGATATCATATCCATGAAGGAGATAATATCTTTCTTCAACACGAACAAAACTAGACAACCCTTTAAGAAGGAACTGGATCGGATAGAACTTTTGTCTTACAACTCTCTAAGTTGTTGCTTAAGCTCAACCAACTAGTTCAGGGGTGTCCAGTACAGATCCTTAGAGAAAAGTGCAGTTCAGAGAACTTCCTTGCTCAAGAACTTGACAACACGGTCATGTGGCAACATGGAGATACTTCTAGTAGACATCTAGAATATCACGAACCACCGATATGTCACTTAGTTCAAGAGGAAACTTGCTTTGTAAGGAAGGAAGACATAGTCTCGGAGCTTCGGCACAAGCCTAACTCTTTGACTGTGGAGAGTGCACCAGAATAATGGACTTTCTAGCACAATCAAACTTCGCTTAATGATAGGGTTAACCGATCATTCTAAGAATGATACAAATGTCCTTAGAGTTCAAAACAAAAATAATTGCTAAGAATCTCAGATGGCCACATTGTTACGCACACGCATCACTCACGAGCGCGAAAGCTCGAGGGAAGGAGGGTAAATATGTGTAGGAGCATCACTTCATTAAGGGGTCATGAAACTTAACACGACCTCTTAGTATATAATAGTGTGATACTTTAAGGTAGAACAGACAGAGGCTAATCAGTGCTTCTTGATCTGCGGGTTACAACACTTTGACCTGGTCCTATATATGACGAGGTACTGGAGTTTGTTTCTCCTAGACATTCTGAAATGGTCTGTCTTGACGGACCACAAGAGTATCTTGCATCAGAAGACACCGATGCACATTTACTACTTGGCTACCAACTGGTAGACAAAGGTCGGAAAACAACAAGGGAAAAAGAACATGCTCAGGATGGAATCCCAAGATGTGGATGCATAAGTCAACAATATTCCGAAAACTAATGCAAAGAAGAGATAAGGTGTGGTAGAGTCAGAAGAATAGATGCGAGACTCACGAGGAGTACTCTTGTCGTGATCTATTTGGTTCCATTAAAGAACATCTGCCATGGCATGTGGTAGGAGAAGTCCTGCATTGTCACAATTTAATCGCGACAAAGACCACAATCTTGAAGGCTAGAATTGTAATACCAGCCATCCTGAGGTAATGTGTAAACATTAACAACAGGGATCGAAGGAAGGATCTTGGGTTAAAGATCAGCTTCATGTACAATATTCAAAACACCAGAATCCAGCACAATCGGGAATCTTAGGTTCAAGTCCAAGGTTTAAAACCCGAGAAAGAAGTAACTACTACTTGAGTGACAAAGCGTACACTACAAGATAGTAATCACGAGGTAGCTTCCAAGAGAAGAAACGACTTATGAAATACCCAACAAACGAAAAGGAGGCACACAAGGCGAAAGGAAACCTCGAAGCCTAAAACAGAACATTGCAGATCCGACAATACAATATTGTAGGTCCGAAAGATAGAGAGATCATGATGGAAAGAAATCTCTCAGATGAACAAGAGCAAAGGGAAACAAGGAATTCACAAGACATACAACTATAGAGAACTCAACAATAGGTCAACTGACTAAGAATCGACAATGCCCAGAAGGCACCTAAGCTTTGAAAGACTAGAAGAGATATCAAAACTTTTCAAAATTCAACACCAGATAAGATAACCAGAAGTAGAGAAAAACTGGGTAAGGAGTAAAGAAGCATACTAGAATTTTCGCAAATACTTTTCAGCTTTAAAATAGTTTTCACAAACACTAGACTCAACATCGACCAATAGCAAGGTTTTCCTATGGTCGGTACTGCTCTGATACCAAGAACTGTGACACCCCCGGGATCAGGGCTAAACAAATCCCAGACCTCTGTCTGAAATAAGCTTAACCTAGAGCTCGAGAATATCCAGTGAAGAATCGGTAACACGGCAGTGACCCTACGACACAAAATTTATTACAGCAAGCTCATAGTTGAGCAGAGAACCAAATTATTACAAGCAGAGGTCACTGACCACAAACATCAAACAATGGAATGAAAATTGTGCTATTAAGTATAGAAAATTTAACAAATGTCCTAAGAGGCCTGAAGCATAACGATGACGTCCCAGCCCATAGCTTCTAGGCTACCGTCCGAGAACCCCCAAGCCTGAAGCATAACGATGACGTCCCAGCCCATAGATTCCAGGCTAGCGACCGGGAACCCCAAGATACACGTCGATGTCGATGCAGTACGGAACTCGTCTTTAGGTGAACACTTACTCTGCCAAAAGTATCAACAAAGCAAGGGTGAGTACAGGGTGTACTCCGCAAGACTTATGGCTGGTGGAGTTGTTTTGCATAAAGCCATCTTTGTTTATAAAACAAGAGAGAGAGAAGAAGCTCGTCTAATCAGAGTATTTTTAAAGGGGATAAGAGAGCGACATATCCGGAATATTGATCATCATCTTTTGATATCCACCGAATCATCATCATCTCCGGAACTAGGATCACCCCTTGTACCCATGAGGAAGCATCCTTAACGAACATTAGTTGCCAAGTTTTACGATTAGGTTCATGTTCTCTATGATCTCCCATCCGTTCCCAAGTCGTCCATAACCATGGACACGGCTTTCCGAAAGATTATTACCCTACAGGGGTGTACAACTTTACCCACACGTACCAACCGACTCTTAATGCCAATGTTTTAGCCCTCTCCCTTGGAAGGCCGGCAGAGCGTGTGGTTGGACACGACCTTTACCTTGCTTTTGCCGAGACCATGAGTCACGCAATAAGTATTGTTCCGCCGTAACGGGTCAAATCCCGAAGTCGGTACTTAAAGATGTGAGGCGAGGTTTGTTTACCAGGGGCGCCATCAACCCCAAGCAACCGCGGCCAAGCTTCCCTACCTGTTGGGAACGCACCTCCTTCTTCGAAAACGTTTTCAATGCGTATGTCGAATGGAACGCCCAAACTATGTGACTGATGGAATCTACTAGGCAAGTTAGTCAATCATGGGGTCCCCATTTACCCCGTGTGGTTGTACGCTCGTCCTTGTTCAAGAGGCAAGAACCTAGGGTCCTAAGGGTGGCGAGCATGGGACTAGAAAAACCAGATCCCACCATGGCCTCCCATACAAGCCATAGCATTTTTTAATCTCATATCTTTGATCTCATATTACCATGTTCTCCTGTCATACTAGATTCCCTGCATCTGATACATCATCTGGATGAACCAAACTCAACATCTAAGCATGGCTAAGCAAGACACAGATATAAGCTCTAGGAGTGCACACACGCCAAACCTAGTTATGCTAGGAGCAGTGGATCAAGTAATATAAGCTCAAAGGGAGTATGCAACAGATAGGATACTCTATATATCGATAAAAGACCACAGTAGAATCGTATGCATCATGGCAAGAATTGAAATGCTTTCGAAATCATAGGATTATATCATGGTGGGGCTATGCTTGCCTTTGCCTGTTGATAACCAGATAGCAGGACTTCGACCATCTGGTACTTGACTTGATAACAACTGGTCAAGTAATGTTCATTGATCTTTGATCTTCAACGGTCTTGATCTCGGTCTTCGATCTCGATCTTGATCTCGTATTCTACTGGGAAGAACCAAACACCGGAAAGAGAGGGAAAACAATCAACACATAGCATCGATGCAATGCTCAATCAAGGATGATGATATGACAAGTTAATTTGTATCCAAATGTAACCCTAAAGCATGCCCGACTATTTAATCGGGGTTCTGAGGGGTCAAAACCCTAACTCAGGGAAACTCCGGATGTTTATGAGAGGGGTTACTATGTTCTTCTAATTATACTTGTCATGTAAGTTGCTTAACAATGCATGATTATAGCTTAAATAGTTAGGTCTCATTTTTCTGAACAATTTGATATATTATTTGCATTTTTCTGACTTATAAATAATTAGATATTGAATTTACAAGTTTCATTCGAATTCAGAAATTATTCAAACAATTATTAAAAGCTTATTAAACTTTTTACACCCAAACACAGTCTACCCACAGTGGCTGACCGGTGGGGCCGAGGCCACATCGGCAGCCACGCAAGCAAAGTGAGGTCAGGGCATTTTTCACTGTGTCTGGCTCTAGCCAGAGAGGCTGACAGGTGGGCCTGGTCCATGCTGGCAAGCCACGCAGGAGCCACGCGGACATCGCCGGAGAGCGGCGTGACGGTGGAGACTGGCGGCGATACGAGGCAATCTGGGAAGCGGGACTGGTCTCGTTCGAATCAGTCGAGCAAGAGGAATGCGACAGAGGTGGTGCCGCCCAGAAATGGTTGCCGGAGCAGCCTCCTCGATGACAAACCATGACGGCCAACGACGGATCTTGACGATAGAGCAAACTAGAGAGAGAGCGGGGAGACGTGGGGTGGTGCCTGAGCATCGCTTGCTTACCAGAAGCGCGAAGAGGTGGTCAGCGAGGCAGGGCACGGTCAGACGCGGCCAGAATCGACGACGGAGACGATGGCCGGAGTTGGAGACGGATCGGTCGATTGCAGCAATTAGAGGCTCGCCGGCTTGCGCTACTAGGGGCAAAAGGACGAGGTGGACGAGGCGGTTCATGTGGTGGTCTCAGAACAGCGAGGGAACTCCGGAACGACGGGAATGGCGAGGTCCTAGCCAGAGCTAGGGTTCGGCTCCTGTGGCGAGCGGCATAGAGCGAGAGAGGGAGAGAAATGGGGGTGGGGAGAGAGAGCACGACACCAGCGTTCTTATCCTTGGCTCGGCGGTCGGCGGCGTGCATCATGGTGCAGAGGGGATCGATGGCCGGTGCACGGACACGCAGAAGCTTGTCTCGGTCCTTCTAGCGGAGGAAGAAGAAAGAAGAAAGGAGCGAAGGGGTACGGGCCAGAGTGGGTCGGCGTGGGCCTGCTACGGCTGCGCGAGCGATAGATAGAGGGAGGAGAGGTAGTTGGGCTGGGCCAGATAGGGTTAGCTGGCTGTTCTTTTTTATTTACAAAAGCTTTTCTTTTTCTATTTTCAAATCTGTTTTGTATTTTCAAATTCATTTCTGTTTTGAGTATTTCAAAAATATCAGAGAGTTTATAAAATATCTGAAATAATGTGGGGCCCTTATAATCCATTTGGGCTCCATAAATTTTTTGGTGATTTCAAAATTCAAAACATTTTTGAATGGATTTGCAAATAGAAAGAGAAGCATTAGGGTTTAGGTTTTTTGCATTTCTACTTTATTCAATGCATTTTTAAGAGATGATGCTCATGATGCACAAAACAAACCCCAATATAAGATTAACGAAAACAGGGGTGTTACAGCTCTATCCCCCTTATGAGAATCTCGACCCGAGATTCCAAAGGCAGGAAGAGAGACAGAGAGACAAAGAAACAAGGCCACTCTTAAGATAAGAGGTAAACACACTAGACAACCCACTGAGTATCTCATGTTCAACTCATGGATGGAGTATTTAGAAACAACTCTGAGATGACAAACATAAAACACGTCAAGGTAACGGAGGAAACAAGAGGAGATGGTTTCAAGTTGTTATATAGATGGTCTTCATAAGGAATAAGACCATGGAACTTACTGAAGAATTTAATGTTCTGAGGAGGAAGGTTTCAACGGAAAGAATATAACCATAGACTTCGAGAAATGAACCTCTACTAAAGGGTTAAGTAGAGAGTTGAGGTTGTAGAGATATGGATCAACAAAACCAAGCTGTTGAACTACTTTTGAAACAGAAGAATCACTTTTTCATTCAACAGAGGGTCAAGACAGAAAGGTTGTTTTGTGGCGAGGACTCACAAGAGTCGCAAGGAACATGTAACAAGAGAAACTGTTGATCATCAAATCATAGTCACTCTTAAAACATGGCTAAGAAAACGAAGGAAACTCTTTATTCATCCAGTTTTATCAGAATCTTTGCCAAAGATCAGGGTATCTCTTTACACCACTAAGATGAATAAGTAAAGGAGATTCCTGATGTCACGAGAAGAAAGAAACTTCATTCTCAGACTTCAATTACTTGGCACAACATGATGCTTGCCAACATAAAGGGTTTGGAGGATCGACCGAGAGACATTTAGCAACACTACTTTAAATGTTCTCCTTGATGTTCGAGAAATCAAACATCAAGTAAAGGTCAGACTTCGGGGACAAAGGACACCATAAGAACAACTCCTATAATAAATCATAGAAAAATCCTCATGAAGAGTGTTTGTTATTGCTGATTCAAGAGAATATGACAAAGGTATTTCTGACTAAGTGTGTCTACCATTATGTCAACCTTGCCAGAATTACAAAGAAATCTATGTCAAAACCTTGAGGAACACCAACCATCATTGTTGCTTGAGATTCAGATTTGTTTAGGTGGAATGATACTTCAGACTCAGCATGTCCGAATGGAAAGCTTGCAACATTTACACAGAGGTAAAGTTACTAGATTCTCAAGATAGGAACTATAGTGTAAAGCTCCAAAAGACTGAGTTGGATTGCTATACCCATGTATTAACATCTTGTTGAAAGACAACTTCATACATATATTGTACTAGCAATAAAACACACATATATCCTTGAAGAATGAATATAACTCTACTCGGATCCACGGCGACATCTTTCAACAATTGCGCGTGAACCAGAGAAGGTTACTTCTAACATCCAGAACACATACTTCGATATAACTCAAAGACGGTTCTCAAAAGTTTCCAACATTAATTCCCAATGTTCCATATGTATTCAATCTAACATGGAGAAGATAAGGATGTCATTGATGGGCTCAATAACAAACTTATCGAAACACTCTGAGATGATAAACTCATATGTTGCCTGAACAAGGCAAAAATATTGGTCAGACCAAAAGACATGAAGATGTACTCGAGTGAAATATCGCGAGTAGAAACACCATCAAGATAGTCCTTGGAACTGAGTTTGATTTGACGATAGTCCAAATCAAATCAAAAGAGAGGAAGATATCATATCCATGAAGGAGATAATATCTTTCTTCAACACGAACAAAACTAGACAACCCATTAAGAAGGAACTAGATCGGATAGAACTTTTGTCTTACAACTCTCCAAGTTGTTTGTAGAGGTCCCAACCTTCAATAAGGTAGAGATCCCTGTGTTTACAATGCTAGTCCCTGGATCAATAGCTAGCATCCACAGTTAAGATGTATATCAAGAAACAAAGGTCATAGTACAACTTTATAACTAGGAATAAAATAATTTATTACATCTTACATAGCTCATTTAGCTATCTCATTAAAATGCAGCAGAATATAACAATAGCATGGGGTCCTTCATCTTCAAAGTGCCACAGGTAGTCATGTTGGTTGTAGACTTGTAATCCTAATCAATACATCTCACTAACATCAAGCAAACCTGCAACATAATAAGTTACAGCCACAAGGGTCAATACATTTGAATTGTATTGGCAAGTGATACTATGGTAGTATAGTGGAGTCTATCATCTATATGCATTTGGCTAAGTGGAGCTTAGGCTTTCTTTTCTCAAAATAGATTTTCCTTATCATTTGAAAACTGTAAGTTTTTCTTGACAAAATCACCCAAGGCATCTCCCAATAGAAATTGGTGATCCTTCGACCCTTGTTCAAGCACAAAATTTTAACTTAGAAATTGGGATGAGGAGATTCTTGATAGCTTCCATGTCTTGATGCTCAAATTGTCCTTTACCAGGGACATGGCTAAGTACTTAGATTTTACACTCTGCAGAGGTGGTGCACTTTCCCCACAAGACTTGGTTTCACCAAGACAAGATCTTTCAGAAGCCTTCCCTTAGACCAGAATGGACGCGTTCCAACCTAACAAACCACTACCACCAACTGTCCATTTGGCTAATTTATTGCAACCTATATGATCCAGGCAGAGCCCATAATGCCAAGTGGCTGCACTTGAAGCTTCTCAACATTTGACATCTCAAATCTCTTTGTTCCTGGTTGGCCATCCACAAGTGAGATACACAAGGTAAACCATAGAAATGGGCCTTGTGTAACCACTCAACACAAACCATTCCTTCCATTCCACCCAGGTGATTCATTCACTTAGTTGTTTTATTAAACAAAACACAAGTCCTTGACTTAGAAATATTCCATAGTATGAATATATTCCACCCTTGTTTTCTACTAGCTAAGCTAAGCATGATAGTAGTAGGAATCTTAACTTAGGAAATTTCTACTAAGGTTTCATCTACTAGGATTTCCCATGGCATAGTTTATACTTAGCAAAAATTCTATGCAAGTCCTACTTAGAAATATCACTAATGCATAGTGAAAATAATGGGACAAAAGTATGAAGAATCACTTGCCTTTTTGGTAGAGAATATAAGCTCACTCCTTTATCTTTCAATACTCACACTCTTCAAATCAATACAATTCAATCAACCAAGCTGTTGAACTACTTTTGAAACAGAAGAATCACTTTTTCATTCAACAGAGGGTCAAGACAGAAAGGTTGTTTTGTGGCGAGGACTCACAAGAGTCGCAAGGAACATGTAACAAGAGAAACTGTTGATCATCAAATCATAGTCACTCTTAAAACATGGCTAAGAAAACGAAGGAAACTCTTTATTCATCCAGTTTTATCAGAATCTTTGCCAAAGATCAGGGTATCTCTTTACACCACTAAGATGAATAAGTAAAGGAGATTCCTGATGTCACGAGAAGAAAGAAACTTCATTCTCAGACTTCAATTACTTGGCACAACATGATGCTTGCCAACATAAAGGGTTTGGAGGATCGACCGAGAGACATTTAGCAACACTACTTTAAATGTTCTCCTTGATGTTCGAGAAATCAAACATCAAGTAAAGGTCAGACTTCGGGGACAAAGGACACCATAAGAACAACTCCTATAATAAATCATAGAAAAATCCTCATGAAGAGTGTTTGTTATTGCTGATTCAAGAGAATATGACAAAGGTATTTCTGACTAAGTGTGTCTACCATTATGTCAACCTTGCCAGAATTACAAAGAAATCTATGTCAAAACCTTGAGGAACACCAACCATCATTGTTGCTTGAGATTCAGATTTGTTTAGGTGGAATGATACTTCAGACTCAGCATGTCCGAATGGAAAGCTTGCAACATTTACACAGAGGTAAAGTTACTAGATTCTCAAGATAGGAACTATAGTGTAAAGCTCCAAAAGACTGAGTTGGATTGCTATACCCATGTATTAACATCTTGTTGAAAGACAACTTCATACATATATTGTACTAGCAATAAAACACACATATATCCTTGAAGAATGAATATAACTCTACTCGGATCCACGGCGACATCTTTCAACAATTGCGCGTGAACCAGAGAAGGTTACTTCTAACATCCAGAACACATACTTCGATATAACTCAAAGACGGTTCTCAAAAGTTTCCAACATTAATTCCCAATGTTCCATATGTATTCAATCTAACATGGAGAAGATAAGGATGTCATTGATGGGCTCAATAACAAACTTATCGAAACACTCTGAGATGATAAACTCATATGTTGCCTGAACAAGGCAAAAATATTGGTCAGACCAAAAGACATGAAGATGTACTCGAGTGAAATATCGCGAGTAGAAACACCATCAAGATAGTCCTTGGAACTGAGTTTGATTTGACGATAGTCCAAATCAAATCAAAAGAGAGGAAGATATCATATCCATGAAGGAGATAATATCTTTCTTCAACACGAACAAAACTAGACAACCCATTAAGAAGGAACTAGATCGGATAGAACTTTTGTCTTACAACTCTCCAAGTTGTTTGTAGAGGTCCCAACCTTCAATAAGGTAGAGATCCCTGTGTTTACAATGCTAGTCCCTGGATCAATAGCTAGCATCCACAGTTAAGATGTATATCAAGAAACAAAGGTCATAGTACAACTTTATAACTAGGAATAAAATAATTTATTACATCTTACATAGCTCATTTAGCTATCTCATTAAAATGCAGCAGAATATAACAATAGCATGGGGTCCTTCATCTTCAAAGTGCCACAGGTAGTCATGTTGGTTGTAGACTTGTAATCCTAATCAATACATCTCACTAACATCAAGCAAACCTGCAACATAATAAGTTACAGCCACAAGGGTCAATACATTTGAATTGTATTGGCAAGTGATACTATGGTAGTATAGTGGAGTCTATCATCTATATGCATTTGGCTAAGTGGAGCTTAGGCTTTCTTTTCTCAAAATAGATTTTCCTTATCATTTGAAAACTGTAAGTTTTTCTTGACAAAATCACCCAAGGCATCTCCCAATAGAAATTGGTGATCCTTCGACCCTTGTTCAAGCACAAAATTTTAACTTAGAAATTGGGATGAGGAGATTCTTGATAGCTTCCATGTCTTGATGCTCAAATTGTCCTTTACCAGGGACATGGCTAAGTACTTAGATTTTACACTCTGCAGAGGTGGTGCACTTTCCCCACAAGACTTGGTTTCACCAAGACAAGATCTTTCAGAAGCCTTCCCTTAGACCAGAATGGACGCGTTCCAACCTAACAAACCACTACCACCAACTGTCCATTTGGCTAATTTATTGCAACCTATATGATCCAGGCAGAGCCCATAATGCCAAGTGGCTGCACTTGAAGCTTCTCAACATTTGACATCTCAAATCTCTTTGTTCCTGGTTGGCCATCCACAAGTGAGATACACAAGGTAAACCATAGAAATGGGCCTTGTGTAACCACTCAACACAAACCATTCCTTCCATTCCACCCAGGTGATTCATTCACTTAGTTGTTTTATTAAACAAAACACAAGTCCTTGACTTAGAAATATTCCATAGTATGAATATATTCCACCCTTGTTTTCTACTAGCTAAGCTAAGCATGATAGTAGTAGGAATCTTAACTTAGGAAATTTCTACTAAGGTTTCATCTACTAGGATTTCCCATGGCATAGTTTATACTTAGCAAAAATTCTATGCAAGTCCTACTTAGAAATATCACTAATGCATAGTGAAAATAATGGGACAAAAGTATGAAGAATCACTTGCCTTTTTGGTAGAGAATATAAGCTCACTCCTTTATCTTTCAATACTCACACTCTTCAAATCAATACAATTCAATCAACCAAGCAATATTTCAATCTACCATTCAAGCAAACATCACATAAAATAATAGAAACAAAGCAATGCATGCAAGCATGCTAAAGATTGTTTTATTTGGAAAAGTGGTTTCTAATGGGTTATAAACATTCTAAAACACTTATTGGTCATTTTATATAAGTGGCGAAACCATTTGCAAAAGATTTTACCCATAAATCATTTTTAAACCAAATTAATATTTTATGTGGTTGAAAATGCCTTTAGCAAAGTAATAATTTTTATAGGGTTCACAAATATATTTTTAAATCATAAAACCTTGTGTTTAGGGTCAGAGAGTTTAAATCAAAACGTTTCCCAAAGAGTTTCCTCCAAAAGCATTTTTAATAAATAAACCTTATTTTTATTTGACTAGAAATGTTCTAAATCAAAGATTTATTCTTTTGCTTCACCATATATGTTTTTGAAACCACAAATTGATTTCTATCGTGAGTAGGGTCAAAACAAACCATTTGACAAAGATTTTATCACCAAAATAATTTTTAGAAAGAATTTTATATTCAAAACATGCCTACACAAGTTTCTGCAAAAACAACCATTTTTCCGGAAGCAATTCATTAAACAAAGTGCATGGTTAGATAGGGTTTGTCTTGCTGATTCCATTGATATAAAATTTGCAAAATTTAGACGTGTGGATCAAAAGTTATGCAACTTACAAGTTTGGTCATCTAATAGATCAATTTTTGGTTTTTATAAACAGACTGGGCCACGTGTCTTGATTATACTGGTCCATACCATTTCAGTTGGATCGGCTTCTCTGGTGCGTTAGATTAAAGTGAAATCGTGCGGCTCTGGTTCAACCTTACCCCTTCTATAAGTGGATCAATCGCATCCAATGGATCAAGATCCAGGGCACTGTGACCAAATACCAGCGGCGCTCGATGGTGGCTGGCGGCAGCGACGCTCGGCTAACGGCGGTCTCAGCGAATCAGGAAGCAAGGGAACAAGAGAGATGGCTCACCAGGTTCGCGTGGTGTCACTGATGCTCGACGTGCTCGCGAGGAGGCAAGGGGCGCATGAGGATAGTGACAATTGCTCGCCGGAGAAGAGACAGACGGCAGTTGCGTACTGTCGAAGACGGAGGCGACGCTACGGTGCGAGCTAGGACACGAAAATGGTGGCGTTAGATGCGGACGAGTTCACTGGTCACAGGCGTATCATCGGAAGGACGAGGGGCAGTCAGAAGGTTACCAGGGAAGTCGCCGGAGAAGGAGCAGACAACGGCGATGTTCTGTTGGAGACGTTGTCGACGATGCAGAGCACGCGTGTGCGAGTGGAGAGTATTGGGAGGTGCGCAGGGGTCTGGGGAACATGCTCGTGTGGTCGAAGAGGCGAGGGGCGACGAGGTTTGGCCGGAATCGTCGCCGAAAGGTCGTCGGAGACAGTGGCTTGCAGCAAAGAATTGGCGTAGCCTGGGGGCAGAGGGGGGCGATGTCTGGGGGAATGAAAGAGGAGGAGCAGGCGTTTACTACTGCCTGGTCACTAGACTGAATCAACGTGGCAGTAACGAGTACTGATGCGAGTTTAATTGGGCAGAAATGGCCAGCGAGGTTGGCGTGGGTGGGGAAGACGATGATGTGGCGTGGGGTCGACACGTCAGCGAGAGAGAGAGAGAGAGAGAGAGAGAAGGAGTGGGGTCCGGACGTCAGCGGCTTTGCGGGTGAGAGCAGCAGTGTGAAACGTTTTCCTGGGGGAGGGGAAGATGGGCTGCGCTGCTGGGCTGGGTTGGGCCTGCTGGGCTAGTTGGCTTTGCTTCATTTTTTTGTACTGGTCCTTTTTCTTTTCCATTTCTAATATTCTGTTTTGATTTGGTTTAAAATTTTCAAACAACAATTTGATTTCAAACTTCAATCAATCTTTGTGTGTATTCAAATACTATTTATGAACATATTCTGAAGTCAAATTTAGAATAATATATTTATTCTTTTTAGGGAATATTAATTAATTAAAATAGGCCCTTGTATTAATTCAAATAAGATATAATAATGTTTTTCAAACTCCATTTGAAATCTAAATCTTTCCAAATCTTTTCAGTAGGTTTTATTTGTTTAATTGGGTGTCAAATAATGCACCTTGAACTATTTGGAATGTTTTTTATATGATTTATTAATCATTTCAAATTGGGTATTTGTCTTTATTCCAATGAAATTAAATATAGTTTTAATTCCATAAATTTTATTTGGAAGATTTATTTGATCTTATTTAAGTTAATTAAACAACTTTTATTCCACTTGAGTAAATTTCAAATATTATTTTCCCATGATTTAATTAATCATTCTTATTAGAGATTTGTCTTTATTCAAATGTAAATAGAATTTGGTTAATGCCATTTTACTTTATTTGAAAAATTCTTTATTCATTATTTTAGTTGGATTTGGATTATATTCATTCCATTTGCTTATGGATTAGGTCAAGATTTAATTTGGCCCTTAAATATTCCTCATTTAATATTTCTTTCTTTATCTTATAAAATCCATATCTTTTTATTTATAGATCCAAACTTGGTGATTCCAATTTGTAAAATCTTATTTAATATTTTTTTATCCTTTTAAATATCTTTAGGATTATTTTCTCACCAATTGGTATGGATTTCTAGATAGGTGCTTTATTAGCTTTGGAAATTCAATTCCCTTATCTTATTAATTTCATAAGATTTTATCTATGGTTCCAAATTGAATGAAATCAATTTCTATGGTTTTATAATATTTTTATTTGTCATTCTTGATCATTTATAAATGTTTGTTGACAAAATTTTATATGGATCAAAACCATGGTCTTAGAGATATCTTGGAAATGATTTTATTCCATTAGGGTTTTAGGGTTTTGGTTTATTTCTCAAGTGTTTAAATTTCCAGATGCAATTATGAAGAATGCATTTCACTTGATTTGAATTTAGTTGGATTCAAACATTAATCAAAGTTTGTTCAAAATGGGATTTTAAGTTTCCACTTAGAAACAAAAGTTTCTTTTCGCCCTAATTTTCAACAATTAATTATTTTGTTTATTTATTTTTCACATTACAAGATTTGGAAAATCTTGGGATGTGACATTGTTGCTTAAGCTCAACCAACTAGTTCAGGGGTGTCCAGTACAGATCCTTAGAGAAAAGTGTAGTTCAGAGAACTTCCTTGCTCAAGGACTTGACAACACGGTCATGTGGCAACATGGAGATACTTCTAGTAGACATCTAGAATATCACGAACCACCGATATGTCACTTAGTTCAAGAGGAAACTTGCTTTGTATGGCAGGAAGACATAGTCTCGAAGCTTCGGCACAAGCCTAACTCTTTGACTCTGGAGAGTGCACCAGAATAATGGACTTGCTAGCACAATCAAACTTTGCTTAATGATAGGGTTAACCGATCATGCTAAGAATCATACAAATGTCCTTAGAGTTCAAAACAAAAATAATTGCTAAGAATCTCAGATGGCCACATTGTTACGCACACGCATCACTCACGAGCGCGAAAGCTCGAGGGAAGGAGGGTAAATATGTGTAGGAGCATCACTTCATTAAGGGGTCATGAAACTTAACACGACCTCTTAGTATATAATAGTATGATACTTTAAGGTAGAACAGACAGAGGCTAATCAGTGCTTCTTGATCTGCGGGTTACAACACTTTGACCTGGTCCTAGATATGATGAGGTACTGGAGTTTGTTTCTCCTAGACATTCCGAAATGGTCTGTCTTGACGGACCACAAGAGTATCTTGCATAGGAAGACACCAATGCCCATTTACTACTTGGCTACCAACTGGTAGACAAAGGTCAGAAAACAACGAGGGAAAAAGAACATGCTCAGGATGGAATCCCAAGATGTGGATGCATAAGTCAACAATATTCCGAAAACTAATGCAAAGAAGAGATAAGGTGTGGTAGAGTCACGAGTATAGATGCGAGACTCACGAGGAGTACTCTTGGCGTGATCTATTTGGTTCCATTAAAGAACATCTGCCATGGCATGTGGTAGGAGAAGTACTTCATTGTCACATTTTAATCGCGACAAAGACCACAAGCTTGAAGGCTAGAATTGTAATACCAGCCATCCTGAGGTAATGTGTAAACATTAACAACAGGGATCGAAGGAAGGATCCTGGGTTAAAGATCAACTTCATGTACAAGATTCAGAACACCAGAATCCAGCACAATCGGGAATCTTAGGTTCAAGTCCAAGGGTTAAAACCAGAGAAAGAAGTAACTACTACTTGAGTGACAAAGCGTACACTACAAGATAGTAATCATGAGGTAGCTTCCAAGAGAAGAAACGACTTCTGAAGTACCCAACAAACAAAAATGAGGCACACAAGGCGAAAGGAAACCTCGAAGCCTAAAATAGAACATTGCAGATCCGACAATACAATATTGCGGGTCCGAAAGATAGAGAGATCATGATGGAAAGAAATCTCTCAGATGAACAAGAGCAAAGGGAAACAAGGAATTCACAAGACACACAACTATAGAGAACTCAACAATAGGTCAACTGACTAAGAATCGACAATGCCTAAAAGGCACCTAAGCTTTGAAAGACTAGAAGATATATCAAAACTTTTCAAAATTCAACACCAGATAAGATAACCAGGAGTAAAGAAGCATACTAGAATTTTCGCAAATACTTTTCAGCTTTAACATAGTTTTCACAAACACTAGACTCAACATCGACCAATAGCAAGGTTTTCCTATGGTCGGTACTGCTCTGATACCAAGAACTATGACACCCCCAGGATCAGGGCTAAACAAATCCCAGACCTCCGTCTGAAATAAGCTTAACCTAGAGCTCGAGAATATCCAGTGAAGAATCGGTAACACGGTAGTGACCCTACGACACAAAATTTATTACAGCAAGCGCATGGCTGAGCAGAGAAGCAAATTATTGCAAGCAGAAGTCACTGACCACAAACATCAAACAACGGAAGGCAAATTATGCTATTAAGTATAGCAAACTTAACAAATGGCCTAAGAGGCCTGAAGCATAACGATGACGTCCCAGCCCATAGCTTCTAGGCTGCCAGCCAGGAACCCCCAAGCCTGAAGCATAACGATGACGTCCCAGCCCATAGATTCCAGGCTACTGGCCGGGAACCCCAAGCTACTCGTCGATGTCGATGCAGTACAGAACTCGTCTTCAGGTGAACACTTACTCTGCCAAAAGTATCAACAAAGCAAGGGTGAGTACAGGGTGTACTCCGCAAGACTTATGGCTGGTGGAGTTGTTTTGCATAAAGCCATCTTTGTTTATAAAACAAGAGAGCGCGAAGAAGCTCGTCTAATTAGAGTATTTTTAAACGGGATAAGTGAGCGACATCTCCAGAATATTGACCATCATCTTTTGATATCCACTGAATCATCATCATCTCCGGAACTAGGATCACCCCCTCGTACCCATGAGGAAACATAATTTACGAACATTAGTTGCCAAGTTTTACGATTAGGTTCATGTTCTGTATGATCTCCCATACGTTCCCAAGTCGTCCATAACCGTGGACACGGCTTTCCGAAATATTATTACCCTGCAGGGGTGTAGAACTTTACCCACACGTACCAACCGACTCTTAATGCCAACGTTTTATCCCTCTTCCTTGGAAGGCCGGCAGAGGGTGTGGTTGGACACGACCTTTACCTTGATTTCGCCGAGACCATGAGTCACGCGATAAGTATTGTTCTGCCGTAACAGGTCAAATCCCGAAGTCGGTACTTAAAGATGTGAGGCGAGGTTGGTTTACCAGGGGCGCCATCAACCCCAAGCAACCGCGGCCACGCTTCCCTACCTGTTATGAATGCACCTCCTTCACCTCCTTCTTTCGAAAATGTTTTCAATGCGTATGTCGAATGGAACGCCCGAACTATGTGACTCATGGAATATACTAGGAAAGTTAGTCAATCTTGGGGTCCCCATTTACCCCGTGTGGTTGTACGCTCATCTTGGTTCAAGAGGCAAGAACCTAGGGTCCTAAGGGTGGCGAGCATGGGACTAGAAAAACCACATCCCACCATGGCCTACCATAAAAGCCTTAGCATGTTTAATCTCATATCTCTGATCTCATATTACCACGTTCTCCTGTCATACTAGATTCTCTGCATCTGATACATCATCTGGATGAACCAAACTCAACAACTGAGCATGCTAAGCAAGACACAGATATAAGCTCTAGGAGTGCACACACACCAAACCTAGTTATGCTAGGAGTAGTGGATCAAGTAATATAAGCTCAAAGGGAGTATGCAACAGATAGGATACTCTATCTATCGATAAAAGACCATAGTAGAATCATATGCATCATGGCAAGAATTGAAATGCTTTCAAAATCATAGGATTATGTCATGGTGGGGCTATGCTTGCCTTTGCCTGTTGATAACCAGAAAGCAGGGCTTCGACCATCTGGTACTTGACTTGATTACAACTGGTCAAGTAATGTTCGTTGATCTTCGATCTTCAACTGTCTTGATCTGGGTCTTCGATTTCAATCTTGAAAGAGAGGGAAAACAATCAACACATGGAATCGATGCAATGCTCAAGCAAGGATGATGATATTACAAGTTAATTTGTATCCAAATGTAACCCTAAAGCATGCTCGACCATTTAATCGGGGTTCCGAGGGGTGAAAAGCCTAACTCGGGGAAACTCTGGATGTTTATGAGAGGGGTTACTATGTTCTTCTAATTATACTTGTCATGTAAGTTTCTTAACAATGCATGATTATATCTTACATAGTTAGGTCTCATTTTTCTGAACAGTTTGATATATTATTTGCATTTTTCTGACTTATAAATAATTAGATATTGAATTTACAAGTTTTATTCGAATTCAGAAATTATTCAAACAATTATTAAAAGCTTATTAAACTTTTTACACCCAGACACAGTCTACCCACAGTGGCTGACCGGTGGGGCCGAGGCCATATCGGCAGCCACGCAAGAAAAGTGAGGTCAGGGCGTTTTTCACTATGTCTGGCTCTAGCCAGAGAGGCTGACGGGTGGGCTTGGTCCACGCTGGCAAGCCACGCAGGCGCCACGTGGACATCGCCGGAGAGCGGCCAGACGGTGGCGACTGGCGGCGATACGAGGCAAGCTGGGAAGCGGGACTGGTCTCGTTTGAATTAGCCGAGCAAGAGGAACGCGACAGAGGTGGCGCCGCCCAGAAATGGTTGCTGGAGCAACCTCCTCGAAGAGAAACCATGACTGCCAATGGCGGATCTCGACGACAGAGAAAACTAGAGAGAGAGAGGGGAGACGTGGGGTGGTGCCTGAGCACCGCTTGCTTACCAGAAGCCCGAAGAGGTGGTCAGCAAGGCGGGGCGCGGTCGGACGCGGTCGGAATCGACGACGGAGACGATGGCCGGAGTTGGAGACGGATCGGTCGATTGTGGCGATTGGAGACTCGCCGGCTTGCGCTACTAGGGGCGAAAGGACGAGGTGGACAACGCGGTTCGTGTGGTGGTCTCAGAACAGCGAGGGAACTCCGGGAACGGCGAGGTCCTGGCCGGAGCTAGGGTTCAGCTCCTGAGGCGAGCGGCACAGAGCGAGAGAGGGAGAGAAATGGGGGTGGGGAGAGAGAGCATGGCACCAGCGTTCTTATCCTCGGCTCGGTGGTTGGCGAGGTGCATCGTGGCGCAGAGGGGATCAACGTTCGGCACACGGACACGCAGAACTTGGCTCAATCCTTCTTGCGAAGAAAGGAGCGAAGGGGTACGGGCCAGAGTGGGCCCGCGTGGGCCTGTTGCCGCTGCGCGAGCGATAGATAGAGGGAGGAGAGGTAGTTGGGCTGGGCCGGATAGGGTTAGTTGGCTGCTCTTTTTTATTTACAAAAGCTTTTCTTTTTCTGTTTTCAAATCTGTTTTGTATTTTCAAATTCATTTCTGTTTTGAGTATTTCAAAAATACCAGAGAGTTTATAAAATATCTGAAATAATGTGGGGCCCTTATAATCCATTTGGGCTCCATAATTTTTTTGGTAGATTTCAAAATTCAAAAAAAAATTGAATGGATTTGCAAATAGAAAGAGAAGCATTAGGGTTTAGGTTTTTTGCATTTCTATTTTATTCAATGCATTTTTAAGAGATGATGCTCATGATGCACAAAACAAACCCTAATATAAGATTAACTAAAACTGGGGTGTTACAGTTTATCCAAGGGGGAAAAGTGGGCTTTGGTAGTACTGATGATGTACTACAAGATGGTTCAAGTACATCCTCAAGAATGCACAAGGGTTAGAATAGGTGGAGTTCCAAAGATTGAACCTATATAAGGATTTCAGACAGCCAAATTTGGCAGACTTGTGAATTTTGGACCATTATGAAAGAGGGAAGAATACAAGGGTTTATTCTTATCATGAAGGGGATGATGTTGAGATATATATTGTGTAGAGTGGATTCATGATCGTATTAGGTCCTCTAAGAGTTGGATGCTAATACAAAAGATTAGCTCTAGATTGATCTAGGTAAGTAGATTAGGGATTCACTTGAGTGACTTAAGATAGATTGAGTTTTGGGATGCTTAGTTTGAGATTGATGATCGCAACTATTGGTTTGATCCTTAAGGATGAGGTACTAGATTAGTTCACTCTAGTTCCTAATAAACCAAGGCAATTAGGATATCAAGGGAATTCATCAGATAGCAGATCAAGGCAACTCATCTTATCAAACTTGTCAAACTACTAGTAAAGTCATCCTCAATCCTAGCTTGAGGTAATCATGGGTGTTTTGAAGAGGTTTTGCTTTGATGTAAGGTAAGTACCTCTTGGTATTTCTACCAAGATTGGAGTGAAAAGGTTTTCGGAAAGGTTTTGGAAAAACCTAGAGGTAAGTGTAGTTGAAGTTCAGTCTTGAAAACATAAGGATATTATATCTAGGTCTCCATAGTTTTATTAATAGAACTAATAAAATACTTTGTTGTATCAAAATCATCTTGACTCAAGTTTGAAGTGCCGGAACATTTGAGAATATGAAAGATGAGCCAAGACATCTCCTTTGTAAAATAGCTTTTTTCAACTAGTGTTGAGATAAGAAGTATATCACCTAATACACAATCAGTTACGTGAACACAAGCAAACAAGTAAGCAAATATTGCAATCATTTAATAAGAAAAAGTTTTTGTTCCCCCTGATTTTTTCCTTTTTGATAACAATTCAGAGTTACTGAAATTGGGATGTTACGGACCTTTCCCCCTTAAAAGAATCTCGTCCCGAGATTCGGGAGGAGTAGGGTTGGGTAATGACATCCGTTTAATAATTTCAGCAGTGTAAATATTGGATGGTCAAAGGTTTTATGACTAGCAGGCATGGTTAGATATGGGTCAGAGCTGAGTGGTTTTTGGATTGGGAGGTTTAGATCAAGTTTTTCCCCTTAGGACGATTCTAGGTAGGTTTAGTGTCAACAAGGTAATTCTTCTTAGGGCGAGACGACAAGTTGATCCTTCTTCAATCCTTTCTTGCTTAAGTCATCTTTTCTGCCTTCTTGGTCTTGTCACACCGGGGCGTTGGCTGGACGTTCAACTTGTTGATGGAGAACTTTCCCTAAGTATCTTCTGATTCTAGAGAAGTGCTGATTGTTGTCCTTCAAGCAGTGTCTATGATTCTGGATTTTTTTGTGAGTTCTTCTCCTAGTGACGACTAAGGGTCGACTCTCTCAAGGTGATTATGGTTTTTGCAGGAAAGATGTAGTCTTTCCCTAACGGTGCTTGACGAGGTTGCAAACCTTCTTGTTTGGAGTTTTTGGGAGAATGCTACACCTTCTGTCCGGAGTGGTTGTCTTCAGTTGACGGGGTAGGTGCTTCTTTTTGAGGGGCGCCAATATCACTTCTTGGGGTAGTAGTCATAGCAGCAAGGGCGTTTAACTAGCTTCATGTTAGTTAGTTCTGGGCTAGTTAGGGGTCTGATAGGCTGGAGAATGTCGTTTGCGGTTGACGGGCTAGAGATACGGTCTTATAGGATGAGGTCATTCCAGGCTAAGTCTGATGCAACATCATGGGTAAAACACGTAGATGTGAACTCAGACTAGCATATCATCAAACTGAGTTCACGCATAGATTAATATGTCTATGGAGGCCAACGGCGAGGGTACTTGAATATTACAGAATAGATCTGGACTGCCAGTTGTCGAAGCACTTAGAGTTTTATAAAACAGGTTATTTGATGACACATACTCTACCCTATGTCGGAAGGGTGAGTTACGGGGTGGGAAGAACTACTCCTGGGGTACTGCTTAGGTCTTGCTACCGTTCTTGAGTTGCTTTCCTAGCTTCGGTTACTGCAGTTCCTCGGGGTATGAGGGATATTCAGCTCTTCAGCAGTGAAAGTGAGAGTCATGTCTTCTCTGATGTTTGCTTTGACGAGTGGATCTTCAGGGGGTGGTGATTGGAAGAATGGGTTGATATTTGTACGAAGATAATTCCTCGTTCTCCATCTCGGGGTTCGTAGATTTGGAGGTCCTTTTAGGTGGGTCTTGGCAGAGATAGCAGAGAAGGACTTCGCGGCGCCTTCAGAGAATCTCGATTCTTTGAGTTGCTTTCTACTCCTGGGAGAGTAGTATTAGCAGCGGCGGGTAGTCTTGTCATCTTCAATCCGAGTGTCGCGGGTGTGGGGAGGAACGAGCAGACTTTCGAAGATTTTTGATGGGGTCTACCTTCTGTTCCTCTGACGACTCTCAAGGTGATCTTCTGGTATTGAGTGGAAAGACTTTCCACCTTAGATTTTTACTTGGGGTCATCGAGGATGGGGTAGATCCTTCGTCTTGGAGCATTGGCGTGACGCTTGAGTTGAGGTCTTCTACTGACGCCTTATTACAACTACCTTGCAATGGTGGTTACCTAGCGAAGCCGTAAGGGTTAACTCGGGGTAGTTTTAGCGGTTAACCACTCTTCTTTTGGGTCCTTAGTAGTGGTGAAGTCATTTTTGGTTCAGAGGGATTGTATTCACTTGAACTCTTTGTGTTGCTTGGGATCGATGACGGAATAGACTCGTTGTCTTCTGGCATTCTCATCTTTAGGGTTTTGGGGCATTTGTGTTATGGTGAGGACTTCCTGTTGACTCGGAAGAGGGTTGAATATGATCGTTGCTCCTTTGGGGGCGATTAGAACTAGGCACAGATAGGGGTTGTCAGAGATTTCTGTATGTCGTCCTGCTAAGGAGAGGTTTTTGATTATGGGATGAGGGGTGTTGGTGTCGGGATACACCATTAAGGTGGTCTAAGCTTTGGGATCGGATGATCCAAGGTGGACAAACAACACATTCCAAGCATCATATAATCACATGACAAGCAAGCAGAGCATACCATAGGTACCAAGGGGTGACTACGCGCAATAAGGGGAATCCTATTTTGAGGATACTTATCCTAGGTATGGAAAATACGGTGTCTTGGCTTCTGTCTTGCCATCTGGTGTCATCGGTGTCATACTTGGTCCATTTTGGGGCAATGAAGGATGTTGGGGATATAATTTCCGGGTATACCCACAGGACTCACTGACCAGGGTGGCCCACCAACGGGTTAGATCTTTGCTTCACGGGCGGCCGAGTCAGAGAAAGAGGAGTAGCCACTTCCGGCTACGGCAAGGCCCATAATACCGACTTAGGAATGTAGTATTACTTGTAGTCCAAGTTGTATCTAGTTACTGACTCTGTAACATAGCCGAATAGGTCTCTCGCGTAACCCTAGGTCTCGGTGACTATATAAAACGTCCCTATGGGAGTCTTTAGGGCACTAGATCATAGATCAACCACAACCTACTCGCACATGCAAACCTCTCTTGTAATCCGATGTAACATCCAGCTCTCGCTGATATATTACTGGGTTGCTAGCAGGAGTAGGATCGGATGACTGCAGTCAGATCTGAACCTGGGTAAACTTGTGCTCACCGCTCCCGGAACACCTTATGTCTCACACCCCATCTTCTCAATGCCATCAGGACCCCCTATGGCATACTTGTCGACAATCCGACGACAGTTGGCGCCCACCATGGTGCAGGTGACTTTTGGAGCTTCGTTCCGGGCAGAATATGCACGTGCAGGAATTAGCAAAACAATCGCCATGGGTCGCGTGGTCTACGCCAGTGATGTCCCTCTTGTTCTTCTAGACGATACTTGGATTCTGGATAAGGAGCCTGTGACAACCTACATGATCATGTCCATCGGCGAGATCGACATCTACCTCGGCTTCCATGAACCCGCCCAACATACCCTTGAGGTGATGACCATGGCGGAAGAAAAATCTGGGTATGCTCTGTCTGCAGAGGCGGAAGAGTTCAAGATCCTGAAAAAACCTAAACCCACCCAGCCCACTCCCATAGTGGAAGAATTGGTGGAAGAAAAATCCGGATCTGATCTTCCCACTGAGATCGGATACATGGATGAGGAATATATTCACTTTCGATCCGGTTCTACCAATGCCAGAGCAGAAAAAATACTCTTGAGGCATATGATAAAGCAGATGATGAAGCGCCCCTACATCGATTACAAAGCAATCGCCAAGATCAAGCAGATCTTTGAGATGGCAGAGGCGGAAACCCAGCTGTGCTGCTACCTCAAGACCATGAACAAGAAGAATCATTGCTTCGTATACCACGTGAGCTCTGGATCTGACTCTGTTGATGCTGGAACCATAAACGATTCAGTTCTTGATGCAATTGAAGGAAGTGTCGACTTACCTGATTCCCCTCAGGAGTCAATAACGTCGAAGGAACTTCAAGACTTCTAGAAAGATCTGGAGGCATACGAAGGAGAATATGCCTCCAAACCAGCGCAAGGTGAGCCGCAGACCCCTCTGAGTCCATACAATAGCATGGATGAAGATTAAACATCGCAAGATGACATGGACATCGGAGATTCGTCCAAGGTCCAGAAGTCAAATACTACGGAAAGTACCAACGGAAGTTTATCTCCCGGTATTGAACCGAAGGCCGTCTTAGCCATCGGTATGCACGTTAAGGCTACTGGGAGGTCAAATCAAAATAAGAAGAACAAGAATCTGACACCGGCAAAACCGGAGGTCGAGGAAAGCAATGAAGGAAAAGTTGACGAAGAGATCGAGATGGAGAATCGGGATGGAGATCTGATTAATCCCACACCGATCAACCCTCCTGTGGATGGCCGCCAAGGGTGCACGTGAAATTTACGGAGATTCTCTCATGATACCAATCACAACTGCTTCGGATCTTACTCCGGATGCGCTGGAGAAAAGGGCTATGGACCTGGAAAAACACCGCTTGTTTTTTCTCGAGGAGGTTGCGCACATTATCGAACTCAAACATCAGTTAGACAACAATCCTTCTAGTACCAGTCAGAATTCAAGCGACTACCAAACAAGACAAGGAAAGGTTCGGTTCTTGCTAATAGGAATCCGGATGTCCATAGGGATTTATTTGATGTTAAATATGGAGAGAAGATCTGAGTTTACAGCACGCCAGTGGAAAACTTTGAGGCTTCTCGTGCTATCCTCGCCAATAATCCGTCTCGAGAGCAGGTCCGACAATGCGTAGCGTTACTAGACAAAGGACTAAAACAGCAAAAGACGGCCGCGTCATTCAGTGGCAAGCTGGCCTCAAAGTCGGAATTTTTCCACACTGGCGTAGGCCAGAGAACTGATGAAATACCCCGCAGTTATATGGAACAACGCTATCGTCCCCGGGGAGAAGAAGAAAATTCAAGGACTAGATCAAACGGTCATCATCGCAGGCCCACGCGCGACTGGTCGAGAGTTATTCCGGTTGTGTTAGAAGATGCCATTAGGGCATTGGTACCTCATCAGGGCCATCGTCGGAAGAACAATCGCCACAGAGAATACCCGGAGGTGCGCCGCCAGCGAGAACAGGATCGGCTAGAAATGCCACCCCCAAGCCATCCGGCTAGTAATGCCGGATGAAGAGACGATACGGACCATCCCGAATCAAGTAGGGATGAGGCCCTAAGAAATCAACCTCGGAGTCAGCATAATGAGGCTCCACCACCACCACGTCATCCAGCCAGAAATAACCCACCAGGACCACCATTGCCTCCGGACAACGACCATGAGGGATCTCATCATAGCCATGGAAGCCGCAGGGGCAGAGGTGGCAATCGTGAAAGAAGAAACAGGAATCCGACTCCGCCATGCAGAAGCTACGAGCGTCCAATCCGCAGATCTCTCTCGCCGAGATGACGCTCGTCATCACATTGAGTCAAACATGGAGCCACGACAGTACAAGGAAGAAGACGTATACGTCGGGCCTAAATGCTTTGGCCCGTGTATCCGTCGAACCAAATTTCCGATTGACTTTGGCATTTCCAAGCACATTCAATCCTACGATGGCGTAACTCAGCCAGATACTTGGCTTCAAGATTTTTTCCAGGCTTGTTGCATCGCCAAAGGAGGAAATAGCCTGGTTGTAGTCCTATATCTCCCACTTATGTTGCGGAAGTGTAAGATCCCTCCTTTATAAAGGAAAAGGATTCCTGTGATTGCAATGCTAGTCACTGGATCAATAGCTAGCATCCACAGTTAAGATGTAATATCAAGAAACAAAGGTCATAATACAACTTTATAACCAGGAATAAAATAATTTATTACATCTTACATAGCTCATTTGGCTATCTCATTACAATGCAGCAGAATATAACAATAGCATGGGGTCCTTCATCTTCAAAGTGCCACAGGCAGACATGTTGGTTGTAGACTTGTAATCCTAATCATTAAACTTCACTAATATCAAACAAACCTGCAACATAACAAGTTACAGCCACAAGGGTCAATACATTTGAATTGTATTGGCAAGTGATACTATGGTAGTATAGTGGAGTCTATCATCTATATGCATTTGGCTAAGTGGAGCTTAGGCTTTCTTTGCTCAAAATAGATTTTCCTTATCATTTGAAAACACTAAGTTTTTGCTTGACAAAATCTTTCCCAAGGCATCTCCCAATAGAAATTGGTGATCCTTCAATCCCTTGTTCAACCACAAGTTTTTAACTTAGAAATTTGGATGATGAGATTCTTGATAGCTTCCATGTCTTGATGCTCAAATTGTCCTTTGCCAGGGACATGGCTAAGTACTTAGATTTTTCACTCTACAGAGGTGGTGCACTTTCCCCACAAGACTTGGTTTCACCAAGACAAGATCTTTCAGAAGCCTTCCCTTAGACCAGAATGGACGCGTTCCAACCTATCATCCCCTACCACCAACTGTCCATTTGGCTAAGTTCTTGCAACCTATATGTTCCAGGCAGAGCCCATAATGCCAAGTGGCTGCACTTGAAGCTTCTCAACATTTGACATCTCAAATCTCTTTGTTCCTGGGTGGCCATCCACAAGTGAGATACACAAGGTTCACCAGTCCCCTGGCCTTGTGTAACCACTCAACACAAACCATTCCTTCCATTCCACCCAGGTGATTCATTAACTTATTTGTTTTATTAAACAAAACACAAGTCCTCAGACTTAGAAATTTTTCCATAGCATGAATATATATTCCACCCTTGTTTTCTATTAGCTAAGCTAAGCATGATAGTAGTAGGAATCTTAACTTAGGAAATTCTACTTAGGTTTCATCTACTAGGATTTCACATGGCATAGTTTATACTTAGCAAAAATTCCATGCAAGTCCTACTTAGAAATATCACTAATGCATAGTGAAAATAATGGGACAAAAGTATGTAGCATCACTTGCCTTTTTGGTAGAGAGTATAAGTTCACTCCTTGATCTTTGCAATGTTCACACACTTCAAGTCACTACAATTCAATCAATCAAACAATATTTCAATCTACCATTCAAGCAATTCATCACATAAAGTGATAAAAACAAAGCAATGCATGCAAGCATGTCAAGGATTGTTTTATTTGAAAAAGTGGTTTCTAATGGTTCATAAATATTTGAAACACCTAATGGTCATTTTATAAAGTGGAAAAATCATTTGTATAAGATTTTACTTCATAAACCATTTTTAGATCAAGTCATTATTTTATGTGGTGAAGAAATGCTTTTAATAAGGCAAAATTTCTATAGGTTTCACAAAATATGTTTTCAAACCATATAACCTTGTGTTTAGGGTCAGAGAGTTTATTTCCAAAACATTTCTCAAAGGTTTTCATCCAAAACCATTTTTAATAATTAAACCATATTTTTATTTGACTAGAAATGGTTTAAATCAAAGATTTATTATTTTGCTTCACCAAATACATTTTTGAAACCACCAATTGATTCCTATGGTCAGTAGGTTCAAAACAAACCATTTGCCAAATATTTTATCCTCAAAATCATTTTAGAACAATTTTTATATCCTAAACATGCATACACAAGTTTCTACAAAAACAACCAATTTAACAGAAGCTTTTTACTAAACAAAGTGCATGGTTGGCTAGGGCTTGTCTTGCTGAATCCATTGATATAAAATTTGTAAAATTTGGACGTGTAGATTAAAAGTTATGAATTATTCAAATTGGAACCTCAATTAGATAAGTTTCTGGTTTTTAAATCAAACAGAGGCCACGTGGCGTGATACTACTAGCTGGTACCGGTTCGCACAGATCGGCTCTGTGAGGTGTTGGATCTTATGACGATCGTGCGGCACAGACTGCTTCTTACCCCTTCGTCTAGTTTCTATCCTAGCCGCTGGAACTTAATCGCACGGCGCACAACACGCTTGCCAGAGACGGGCGGCGCTGGCGGCGGCGTGTCTGGCTACGGCGTCGCGGCGGTTACAGGAAGCGAGGGAGAGAAAGGTGTGGCTCACCAGGTTCGCCATGGCATGGGGAAGCTCAAGGTGGTGTTGGCTTATAGAACACAGGATCTACATACCAACACACAATGCAGTGTTGCCTTAACGATCAAATCAAACGCAATGTCCATGTATACGTAGATGATATAGCAGTGATGTACAAAAAAAGGAAACACTTATTTCCGACATAGAGGAAACATTTGCTAGCCTACAAAAAATTAACATAATGCTAAATCCGAAGAAGTATTTCTTTGGAATTCTAGCTGGAAAATTGTTAGGTTTCATCATGTCTAAAAGAGGCATAGTGGTGAACCGGGACAAAATTAAGGCTATACTCAACATTACCAGGCCTACTCGCCTGAAGAACGTGCAACGTCTCACTGGTTGCATTACGATAGTGAGTCGGTTAATCAGCCAACTCGGAGAAAGATTCGCGCCTTTATACAAGCTCTTGAAGAAAACCGACAAATTTGCCTGGACCCAGGAAGCCGAAGCTGCTCTACAAAGTTTGAAAGATCTACTTTCGAACCCACCAATTCTCGTGGCACCAGAGCCTCAAGAGCCTATGTTACTTTACACTGCAGCGACCAATAAATTCATAAGTGTGGTAACATCAGTGGAGCGCGAGGAAGAAGGCTATGAGCATAAGGTGCAGCGTCCAACATAATAACTGAGTGAGGTCCTGACAGAATCGAAACAACGGTATCCACACCATCAAAAGCTAGCTTATGGAGTGTTCTTCACCTCCAGAAAGCTACGACACTACTTTCAAGAGCACAAGATCATAGTGGTGAGTACTGCTCCCCTAAGAGATATAATCAACAACTGCGACTCCATAGGACGTGTCGCAAAGTGGGGAATAGAGCTTGTAGCTTTCTACATCAAGTACAAGCCATGAACAGCAATCAAAACCCAAATACTTGCCGATTTCGTCGCTGATTGGACAGAGACGGCAGAAAATACAAGTCCTCCAGACTAGGAATTTTGGACCCTATATTTTGACGGGTCAAAAGAATGAGGAGGCTCGGGGGCTGGCGTGGTGCTCAAGTCACGCCAAGGAGACAATTTGTTCTATGTGTTACAAATACACTTCACGGCAACCAATAATATTGCCGAGTATGAAGCATTGTTACATGGAATATGCATGGCCAAAAATATCAGTGTAACTAGACTCATGTGTTATAGAGACTCGGATTTAGTTGCTCAGCAAGTATCCTATATCTGCAACGTAAACAAGCACATGGCAGCCTACAAAGTTGTTGTGATGAATTATCTAAATCGTTCAAGGGTTTTGAGGTTCAACACATCCCTTGAGCAGAAAATGAGGAAGCAGATGCTTTATCAAGGATATGCTCTGCATGGAAAAAAGTCTTGGATGGCGCTTTTCTAGAGAACCTAAAGTCCCCTCCATCACAGGATTTAATGAGGACTATCCGACAAAATCCGAATCACCTCTAGTAGAAGTTCTGGCTGTAATTTCTAGCTGGACAAAACCCTATCTGGATTTCATGATAGACGGAAAATTACCCGAAGACGAAGTTCTGAGCCGGCAGATCAATTTACGAGCAAAAGCCTATACAATAATAAATGGTGAGCTCTAAAAGCGGAGTGTTTCTGGGGATATCCGGTGCTGTATTTCTCCGGAAGAAGGAGTGGAAATCTTACAAGAAATTCATGAAGGTGAGTGTGGTCACCCTGCTGTAGCCAAATCTTTAGTGGCAAAAGCTTTTAGACACGGATTGTTTTGCCTTATAGCTAAAGCGGATGCAACACAAATAGCGGAAGTCTTCAATCGCAGAGCCCATTTCATGCCTTAACCTACAGGCAAATGATTGGGAGACGGCCTAGCTCGCATAGACATCATCTTCTTCATCGTTCCTCGATGTTTTGAAAATCTGGTCAAGTAAATAGCTAAGGACAATGTCGGTGAGTACTTTTAATGTACTCGCAAACCACCTTAAGGGAATAATAATAAAGGATATGTAATATGGCTGTGGTAGGATGGCTCCATAAAAGGTTCTTTTATAAATTAGTTTCTCTTGTAGATATAGCATATCTCTATATCTTTGTTGAAAAAAATTGTAAAATATTTGGAAACCTTTTTGAAATGTTTTTAGAAAACACTAGGATTGGCGGTCACCCATTTGTTTCTTCCTTCCGGTCATTCCATTATCAAACTTCTTTTCTTCCTTTACGACCATCCCATGGTCAAAACGTATATCCTTTCTGACCATCACATGGTCAAGACATTTCCAAAGACATTTCTTTTCCGAAATCCTTTTTGAAATCAAAACCAGCACAGCTCTACAGTAACCTTCCCAACCGTCCATGACCGAGGACATGGCTATTTGAATAGGTTTACACTCTGTAGAGGTTGTACACTTTACCCACACCATCTTAGTACCCTGCCCTGATCTACACTGATTGTGGGTCGAGTAACCGGTCAAGACCTTCGGAATGCCCACTCTAGTATAAGCGCCTACCCTATGAGTCGTTGCCCTCAACACCGGGATGTCGGGTACCGTGTACCAACTGGAGCGCCTTTTTCACTGCACAAAGTGTGCACTTTCAATGAGAGGCTCATAGTAACGCCTGGCGGCCCATAGACCATTCGTTTCTTCACCTGGTCGATGCTTCATGGACCATTACAGGAGAAGACCCAGCCTCCAGGGATCGACATCCCCTGTAGTAGTTGTGAGGCAACTCATTCCGGAGTAAACAAACTTTGAGCCTAGCCCCTTCCCATTTAGGAGTAATGTGGTTGCACGGGTTAATTGTTCTGGCAAAACAGTAAAGAACCGCGTGCGTTTTCATAAACTTGTTTCCTCCATTTTCCATTCAGCATATTTTTTGAAACCAAAACCTTTTTCATTTCTCAAACTTCTCTTGGTAGGTAGAACCTCACCAAGGTTTAACCGTAAAAGATTTTCATAAAACTTTTCCGGGTCTTCCCATCCCGTAGTTTTTCTTTGGCTGAAACGAGGTCTCCAAGGAGTATGGTGGTATGCACCATCTACCCTACTAAGGGCAAGTATGTGTCATCCAGGGGGTGGTACTTAACAGTACATATGTGTACTGTTTTGGAGGATCCAAACCACTACCAGATATAGATCATCACAATATAAAACAATGCAGTTTGCATAAACAGTAGATAAAACATGCATAAGTAAAATAGTAGGACAAGGCTTATGAGCAAGAATGTGGCTTCCCTGTGACCAGCGAGATGTCCCATGACTTCATTAGAATACCAGAATACCAATAATAAAAAGATAAACTGATGCGTCCTTCTTCTCAGTGTCACACAATCGCAACTATCGCCGTTATCGAGCATACATGCAAACAAATAATACCACATTCAATACAAGGCAATCAAGCATCAAAACATAAAGATAGCAATGGACGTTTCATGCTTACAAATCAGTAGTTCTTAGGAAGAATGGTTTTAGGAAGATTGGCATTGTCTTGGAAACATGGAAGAAAATCCCTTAGGAGTTATAGTCTATAAATTACCTATGTCACAGCCCAAAATTTTCCAAATTTTGTAATGTGAAAAATAAATAAACTAAATAAATAATTGTTGACATTTAGGGTGAAAAGAAACTTTTGTTTCTAAATGGAAACTTAAAATCCCATCTTGAACAAACTTTGGTTAATATTTGAATCCAACTAAATTCAAATCAAAGTGGAAGGCATACTTCATAAATGCATCTGGAAATTTAAACACTTGGAAAATAAACCAAAACCCTAATAGAAGAAAACATTGCTAAGTTATCTTCAAGCCTATGGATTTGATCCATATAAAAATTGGTCAAACAAACATTTCAAAATGATCAAGAATTACAAATAGAAATATTATAACACCATATGAATTGGTTTCACTTAATTTGGAGCCATAAATAAAATCTTATGAAGTTAATAAGATAAGGGAATTAAATTTCCAAAGCTAATATAGCACCTATCTAGAAATCCATACCAAATGGTGAGCAAATAGTCCTAAAGATTTTTAAAAGGATAAATAAATATTAAATAAGATTTTACAAATTGGAATCACTGTCGTGGTATTGCCGACGAGTACGCGATGGAGGGGTCCTCACAGTGCGTGTTTAGAGACGTGGGGTAAGGCGGGCGGTTGACAGGTACGAGGTAACACAGCTTACCCAGGTTTAGATCCCACAACGGTGGCGGAATCCTACTCCTGCTATAAATCACTATAATGGCAATACGCCGAGTGTGAGGTGTGTGTAAAATGATGCCCTAAAGGCTCCCATAGGCCCGACTTATATAGTCGTCAGATCCTAGGGTTACAGGGAAAAGTCCTAGCCAGACAGGTTACAGAGTTCTACACCGTCTATTACTAGTCTTGTGTATCTTGCACTCCAAGGCTCCGGGTACGCTGGTGACTTCACCATAGCCTTCCTTTATCCGGCATGGGCCTCCCTTCTGAATCCACCTAACTGGGCCGCCCAGCAGGCCATAGGCCATGCTACCGACTATGGGCCACCAGGGTTAGTCGGATAAGAGACATTCTATGAGGATACCCATATAGCATATCCCCAACAGTAGCCCCCGGAGAACTCCGAGATCTTGCGTCGTCTTGCCTCTTCTCGTGGAATGCTCCGTCTAGATGGATGTCGGCAAATCGTCAAGCAACATCTTGTAGTCCTCCCAAAGAACCCTGCAAGGTTTTCTCCCTCTTCTATGAGTAAGTCGGAGAAATGCTGAATCTTCCATCGTACGTTCCTGTTGTCGGATTAAATCCGTCCATGCCAGAATCTTCGATGGGACGGCTCATCTACCATGTCAGTTATGATGACGTAGGCTGTAGGTCAGCGACGCCTCGTAACTCACACATGCAGAGAACGTAATCATATCCGCTTTTCCCGCGCGAGCGATACGAACCATTGGCGGCAACGGTTGGAGACGTGACGAAATTACCGCGCACGTTCACGAACACGTCGTCTATGCGTCAACCGTCTGATTAGCTGCACGAATCTTGACGGAGAGTAAGATAAATAGCGACTGTGGGACACTTGCCACTTTTTCACACCATTCTCCTGCGTCATCGTCTTCTTCCTCCAGCCGCGTGCTTCCTCGAGCGCTCCGCGAAAACCTCGAGAAACCCTAGCCTCTTGCCTGCACCAGTCGCATTCTTTCCTTCCTCCATGGCCAGCAGCAGCTCATCCCCGTCAATGGCGGTGTCGAGCGAAGCCGCGGCGAAGCCGGCGAGCTCCATCGTCGTGCCCCCAGAGGGCCTGGTCATCCTCGCATCGGCGGTGATAGAAACCACTGGCGGCGACCATAATCTGGCGGCGCTGGAGCCCCTGGAAGAGGAGCCAGACTCGCACAAAGCCGACTGGCGTGGCTCAGACATCACTAGCCGCGACCTCCAAGAGATGGTCGCCGAGGGTTATCTCCCTGCGACGGAAGGGCTCGCCTGGCGGGCGGCGCCGGCCGGCGAGGTGACCCCTTCTCCCCAAGCCGGAGAGAAAGTATACCTCAAGGCGCAATTGGTATGTGGTGTTTCTCTGCCCATCTCCCACTTCTTCCTGTCCGTCTTGAATCACTTCAAGGTCCAACCCCACAACCTCTCCCCCAATAGCATCCTAGTGCTTAGCAACTTCACGGCACTTTGTGAGGGTTACCTAGGGATTAGGCCTAGGTTACATTTGTTTGTGTACTTCTTCACCGTCAAACGTGAAGCTGGACACAGCAAGGAGGAGCTTAGAAACTGCGGCACCATAAGCTTCAAGATCCGTCCTGGCCGGCGGTTCCCCGACATCGTCGGCCACGAGTCATTCAAAAATTGGCAGCGAACGTACTTCTACGGTCCCGACATTCCTTTGTCGGGCCGAGAAGTAACGTACCCGGACTTTGTGGATGGAGCCGCCGCCGAAGTCCCCACATGGCGGTCCCATGCCTCCCTTCCCTCCGACCTCAATGCTTCTCGCGCAATAAGGCGGATCGAATGGTTTGTAGAGACGGGTCTGACCGGCTTGGACCTAGCCATGTGCTGGTTCATCAGGCGGATCCAACCTCTGCAGCACCGTACGAAGCTTATGCACGAGTACACCAGCGATCGAAGGGATACCCTCTGGATCTCCGAGGACAACTTCTCGAGCGACTCCGTCAAGTTCCGCCTTAAGGACATCGTCAAGGTGAAGGACAAGAAGCGTGGCTTCACCCTCACCTACGACATGTTCATAGACGGAAAGTGCCCAAAGGTAGACATTTATTTTACATGTATGACATTGCTCCAGTTTTTCCGTCTTGCTATTACCATCTTGTATAACACAATGATTTCTCACTTAATAGCTTAGAGATCTAGAGGAGGGCAACCTGGCCACCCAAATCTACAATCCCAAGATGAAGGAAGTCACGGTTGTGTCCGACGATGATGTCCCGTTGGCGCGAAAGCGGAAGAGCTCCACCTCTGACGCTGCCGACGGAGGCAAGAAAAAGAAGACGGAGGGTGGAGCCTCCAAAAATAGTACTGCCGCCCTGGAGGCGGAAAAGAAGAAAGCTACCGGGATGTTTGCCAAAGCGCCCCCCCTAGTTTAAGCTTCTTATTCTCCGACATTGTCTCCTTTATTTGTCTTATTCCTGTACTTATGCATTTTGCACGTTTCAGGAACAAAGCCACAACCAGCCTCAAGAAGTCCTCCAAGACTCTTGGGGCTTCCAGAAATATTAAATATATGCTGCATCGCGACTCTTCCCCCGCCATCACCCCTGCTACTCCTGCCGTCAAGCCCTCCTCCGCTCCGACAAGCTCCCAAGCCCAAGAAGCACCAGGCCCTTCCGCCATGGAAGTGGATTCTGGCGCTTCTACCGAACTCGCAGTTGTCGGCGAGCAGGCGACGCAGGAGAGCGCTGCTCTTCAAATGGTTGAAGCTCCGTCTAAGGATGCCATCGATAGCGGCAAGGCAGTGGTGGGTGATGGTACTTTTGCCGAAGGCGGCGCCTCTACTCCCCAGAAACCCTTAGAATTGCCGAAGATTATCTTCCCGGTTCTTACGTCGGGTAGCACAACTATGGTTCCTGGAGGAGTGACGTCATCTCCGACGTGCGGTCTTGAGGAGCTACTCCGTCAAGCAGACATCTTGCAAAGTAACAGCGTTTCCTTTGGCAAGCTGCTGGCCGAGAGTGCTACAAACCTCAAGATCATCACACTTGTAAGTTTTACTTTACCTTTTGCACTTCATATGAGTATCCCACTGTATCCCCCGAGGATGTAGACGGAAAACCATTGGTTTTGCATCTATATGCTCTAAGAGTGACTAAGTTAGAAAAACTCTCACTGTATCCCCCAAGCATTTAGATGGAATGAATTATTCCGACTAGATGCTTTAAGAGTAGCATACATAGTGTTCATAATTTTAAGTGTTGTAGCCCCTAAGCTTCTAGTTGTAACTGAATTAGTTTCGACTAGATGCTTAAAGAAAAGCTAAGCATATTGCTAAGTTAAAAACTCTCGCTGTAGCCCCCGAGCATCTAAGTGGAAAATTTCTGACTAGAGGCTCTAAACGGACTAAACAACGGCTTGACTATGTATTTGTTTCCATAGAACGAGAATGCTCGGAGGGGCATGGCCAACGATAAGTACCAAAAGATGCGCGGACCTTGAAGCTGAAAAGGGTAAAACTACCATCTTGAAGGAACAGATCATCAAAAAGAAGAGTCTGTTTTCTTTTTGCGCACTTCCGTCTTACTTTTGTGCCTTCCTTCTTCGAGTACTCATTGTGTGCTTTGCTTTGTCCGACTTGCAGAGCATGTAGCCAAGGCCAAGGATATTGTCGAGCAGTCCAAGCACATCCAGCAGCTGGACAGCGAGAACAAGATCCTTAAGAAGGAGAGGGAAGAAATGCTGAAGATGCACGAGGATTCCATGAAAGCCCTGCAGGACTCCACCTCCGCTGAGATCAATCGCTTGAAGGAGGAGCTTGCGATCCTAAAGGATCAGAAGCAAGCTGCCGATGAGCAAAACCTTCGCCATAGCGAGGCGTTTAAGCTCCTCCAACAAGAGAAAGAATCCTTGGCGGACGTCGTTTGGCAGGCTAAGGCCAGCATCTTCAGTAAGTATCCTCCGCCTTGTAGCTCTGTAGTCTGGGCACTTAGAATTTTTGAACTCATGCAATCGTTGTCGGAATTTTCAGCGCCCCTGGGTTTAACCCGCTCGCCTCCTTCGGACAAGGAATGCATGATTCTTGCCGGCTACTTCATCAACACCGCCATTACCCAAGCCAAGGAGATCGCCACGCCCCTGCAGATTTATATCAAGGCCTCCGACTCCGTGGTGAAGTACTCGGAGATTCTGCGCCGAGCCCCCGAGCGTGTCGCAAGCTGGAAAGCTTCATGTGCACGGGCTGGAGCAAGGATGGCGTTGTCCATGGTGAAGGCACACTATGAAGGTGCCGACATCGACACGGTGACATTTGGTATCCCCGACATGGATGATGACGGCAAGGAGATTGATCACGAAGCCATCCTGTCATCACTCGTGGGCTATGACACCAGGGTTGCCAAGTTGGTGGACGTCAACGTCTTCGTGCCCAGGAACTTTCTTGACAACGTCGACCCTGAATCCTCCGAGTCTCCTCACAGTGGCGACGCTGAGGGTTAATCTCCGGCTGGTGATGATGCGGCCTCCAAGTCCCCTACACCCAAGGAGTGAAAAACACTTTGTAATTCTTGTTTTCACTTCTGGAGTGTGCATTGCAAAAACTTGGTGATGTAATCTTAAGGCGTAAAACAGTGGTTGTCGTATCCTGCTACTTAAGAATTAATGCCTAGTATATTTTTTTAAGCAAGTGCTGGCTTATCCATTACTTTGGTTCTTATGCTTGACTTTTCGTGAGTCAGAAGACTCGTTGTCGGAACCATGCGCTTAGGTGATGATGCCCAATGGCACCGTCAATAACCTTAGCACAAAATCGCCGACAATAAGTGCCGAAAGTCACTACTCCAGAATCCACATAAAAACAACAAAGAACGTGTAGACCAGAAAACTTAAGCTAACGCCCGTATGCGGAATTTTCACAAGTGCAATCGCAAAGCTTGTGCATAAAGGTTTATATGATCCAAAAATGAACACTAAAGGAGGTAAAAGACTCAGCAATATGAGTGAACCAAAGAGCTTTATTTCATTGATCATATAAGAGGTACACAATTAGATAAAAAATGCTAAGTGTAGAAAGGACGTAGCTGTGCTATGTTCCATGGCTGATCAAGCTCCGGGTAGTCATCATCCGGGTCACGTCGCTTACGCTTATGATCTTCATTGGGCCTATCCTTGAGTTCACGATTGTCGACAAGGTAGTAAGACCCATTGAGAAGCGCCTTGCTTATGATGAACGGTCCTTCCCATGGCGGGGATAATTTGTGTGACTTCTTATGCTTAAGTCGGAGCACCAAATCCCCCTCTTTAAACGAGCGATGCCGGACGCGGCGACTATGGTAGCTGCGTAGCTTCTGCTGGTAGATGGCGGATCTTTGGCATGCCAAAACGCGCTCCTCCTCGAGAAGGTCGACATCTAGGCGTCTGGATTCTTCAGCATCATCTTCGTCGTAGGCGGCAACTCTTGGTGCATCGTGGAGGATGTCAGAAGGTAGGATGGCTTCTGCTCCATATACCATGAAATAGGGAGTGTAGCCGGTGGATCTGTTGGGTGTAGTTCGTAAACTCCACAGCACAGATGGCAATTCTTCTGCCCAGGCTCCAGCTGCTCTATGTAGCGGTGCCTCAAGACGTGGCTTGATTCCTTGCAAAATTAATCCATTGGCTCGCTCAACTTGACCATTGGATTGTGGGTGTGCCACAAATGCAAGGTCAAGTCGGATGCCTTTGTCCCAGTAATAGGCCTCCACTTCTCCGAGTGACAAGTTGCTTCCGTTGTCGGTGATGATGCTATGTGGGAGACCAAATCTCACTACTAGATCCTGGACAAATCGAAGGGAAGTTGCCCCATCAAGCTTTCTAATGGGTTTAGCTTCTATCCATTTGGTGAATTTGTCAACTGCTACAAGCCGATGCGTAAACCCACACGGTGCCGTTTGTAATGGCCCCACCATGTCTAGCCCCCAGACTACAAACGGCCAAGTTATTGGTATTGTTCGCAATTCTTCAGCAGGAACATGTGGTTATCGGGCATAATACTGGCATCCTGTGCACGTCTCAACCAGCTTGTCGGCGTCCGCCTTTGCGGTCAGCCAGTAGAATCCTTGCCGGAAGGCTTTTGTGACCAACGATCGAGGAGCGACATGATGCCCGCAATCTCCGAGATGGATCTCGCGTAGGATTTCCATACCTTCTAGCTGGGAGACGCACTTTAGGTATACACCAGTAGTGCTCCTTTTATAGAGTTGCCCATTGATTATGGTATAACCCTTTGCTCGTCGTACTATTTTCCGTCTTTCGACCTCGTCGTCAGGCAAAGTTCCGTGTTCGAGATATTCCATGAACGGTTTAGTCCAAGCCGGAGGGATCTTTGTCACCATGTTGACGAAAGAGTTAGCTCTATCCGGGTTGTCGATGTCGGCGCCCTTCACGGATGGTGTGCGTAGATGCTCTAGGAAAACTCCTGGTGGAATTTGCTTGCGCCCTAATCCAAGTTTAGACAATAGATCAGCCGCCTCGTTTTGCTCCCTAGGCACATACTTGACTTCATAGCCCAAGAAGCTCTTGGCTATCTCGTCCACTTCGCCGCGATATGCCGCCATCATAGGGTTCCGCGCATTCCAGGTGCCAGCCACCTGCTGGGCAACCAAGTCGGGATATCCATAGCAAACTATGCGCTTGAAGCCAATATCCTTGGCTACACGCAGTCCGTGAATGAGTGCTTCATACTCCGCCATGTTGTTTGTAGCCTCGAAATGGATCTGCAGAACATAGTGTAGCTTGTCTCCTTTTGGTGACTGTAGCAATACACCAGCCCCCGAGCCGTTGAGCAACTTTGATCCGTCAAAGTGCATCACCCAGTACTATGGTTCCGGCAACGGAGTGGCATCTGGCATCTCCGTCCGATCTGCGATGAAATCCGCCAAGGCTTGTGACTTGATAGCGTCGCGTCTTTTGTAGGTGATCTCGAAGGCGGCAAGTTCAATGCCCCACTTCGCGACCCTTCCTGTAGCGTCGCTGTTGTTGATAATGTCGGACAGTGGAGTCTTGCTCACTATTGTGTTTGGGTGCTCCTGAAAGTAATGCCTCAGCTTCCGCGAAGCGAGGAATACTCCATAAGATATCTTTTGGTAGTGCGGGTAACGCTTCTTGGAATTCGTTAAGACCTCGCTTACATAGTAAACTAGTCGTTGCACTCCATGCTCATAGCCTGGTTCCTTCCGCTCTACCACGACGACGATGCTGATAACCCGATTGGTTGCCACCATGTAAATTAATAGGGGCTCACCAGGCTCGGGTGCTGCAAGGATGGGCGCTAAGGAAAGAATCTCCTTCAGCTGCTTCAATGCTGCATCTGCCTCATCCGTCAATGTGAATTTGTCCGCCTTCTTCAGCAACTTGTACAGCGGCAGAGCCTTCTCTACAAGTCGGCTGACGAACCGACTAACTGCTACAACACAACCTGTTAGTTGTTGGATGTCCTTAGGTATGTCGGACACTTTATGTTTAAGCTGGCCTTGATTTTCTCCGGGTTGACCTCGATTCCGCGCTGGGAAACGATGAAGCCCAACAATTTGCCGGCTGGAACCCCGAAGACGCACTTCTTAGGGTTGAGCATCATGTTGTATTTCCGGAGATTATCAAAGGATTCTTTTAAGTCGGAGATTAAGTCATTTGACTTTTTAGACATCACCGCTATATCGTCCACATAGGCGTGATCATGAAGGCAACGTTGCATTGTCCGCTGGTAGGTAGCACCTGTGTTTTTTAGCCCGAAGGGCATCGTGACATAGCAAAACGTGTCGTACGGGGCAGTGAACGAAGTGGCCAATTGGTCTGACTTCCTCATCTTGATCTGGTGGTATCCTGAGTATGCATCGAGAAAACACAAAAGTTCCGAGCCAGCCGTCGAGTCAATGACTTGGTCAATGCGAGGCAAAGCAAACGGATCTTTGGGACATGCTTTGTTCAAGTCGGTGTAATAAACGCACATTCTTAATTCATTGGTTCCCTTTTTGGGGACAAGTACAGGATTGGCCACCCATCGGGTATGAAGGACTTCTCGGATAAACTCAGCCTTAAGTAACCTAGCTATTTCTTTGCCAATGGCGTGTCTCTTCTCATCTCCGAAGCGTCGTAGAGGTTGTTTCACTGATTTACATTTTGGATCTATGTTTAAGCTGTGCTTGGCAAGTTCCCTAGGTACACCTTTCATGTCGACAGGTTCCCAGGCAAAGATATCCCTATTCTCACGGAGGAACTCGAAGAGCGTGCTTTCCTATTTGGGATCCAGGTTTGTCCCAATGGCGGTGACCTTAGAGGCATCGCCTACCACAAGTTCCACCGGCTTGGTCTCGATGGCGGACTTGAACGCACGAGCGGAGTCGGAGATCTGCTTCTTCGACGCGGGCATCTCTGAGTCATTGACCTTGCTCTGGATCTCCTTGAATTCTTCGTTGTAGAGGACAGCTTCTGCAACGGCTGCTTCATTGATCTCGTAGTCCCTTGCCTTGGTAAAGCTTCCGGATACGGTGATGACACCGTTCGGTCCGGGTATCTTGAGCTTGTTGTAGACGAAACATGGCTTGGCCATGAATGTGTGGAATATGTCGCGGCCGAATATGACGTGGTACACGCTCTTGAAGGGGACCACCTCAAAGGTCATGCACTCTTGGCGGTAATTATTAACATCGCCAAAGGCTACCTAAAGTGTGATGCACCCAAGGGACTGAGCCTCCCAACCAGGCACTACGCCATGGAACACGGTGTTGGTCCGCCTTAGGTTTGCCTCCGTCAAGTTCATCTTCTGCAGTGTATCTGGGTACATGATGTTGATGCTGCTTCCACTATCCACCATGCACTTGGTGAACTGCACGCTATCAATCAATGGGTTGATGACCATCGCGTACTGGTTCTCCGTGGGCACAAGGTCTGGGTGGTCCGTCCTGTCCCAAGTGATTGGAACCTCCGACCAGCGCAGGTATTGGGGAACTGGAGGGAGAGTAGCCATCAGGATCCTTAGAGAGGTCTTCTGGTGTCGGACGGTGGGGGTGCCAAGGAAAGTGTGGTAGACTGGGGCCTTCTTTGCGAAGGGGTTCTTGCCCTTGTCGTCGCTCTTGGAGGCGTGCTTGGGGTCAACATCCTCGTCCATGTCACTTGAATCCTTGGACTCCTCCTCCTTCTTCTTCCCCTTGCCCTTGCCTCGCGGTCTGTTCTTCCGACTTCGCTTATAGCCGGACTCCGGGTCTTCCTTGAGGTCGTTGACAAACTTGCAGTGTCGATTGGTATGGATGGCCTTGCCGTTGGCGTCGAGGTGTACGAGGCACGGCATATCACGGTACTCTTTGTAGGTTTGGGGAACACGGAGCGGCGCCGAGTTGGTTTCGCTTCCTCGCTGCTGCCCACGGCCTGCTCCCCTTCCTCGGCCACGTTGTCCGCCTTCACCTCGTCCTGCAAAAGTCATGGCGACCATGTCGGTAGATTGCTTTTCTTCTGGAGCGGTTTTTCGCTTTGTACTGTTGTTCCTTCGAGCTTGAGTTGGAACAGCCGTTGCCGGCAAAGAGCCACGAGCATCGTCCTCGGCAGCTGCGAACTCACTAGCTAACTGAATCATCTGATTCAAGTCAAGCTGATGATTGTCCTGCAAGCGCTTTAGCTTATGTCGGAGCAACGTGCCTCTTTCCAACCCATCGATGAAGGCGGCCATGGCGGTCTGGCTGTGCACTTCTGCGCAGGAATTCTTCATATGCAGCCAGCGAGATAGGTAGGCGCGAGATGTCTCGTCTTTCTCTTGCACGCACCGCTGTAGATCGCCCACCGTGCAGGGACGCTTGTATGTACCCTCAAAGTTCTTAGTGAATGCTTCTTGCATGTCCAGCCAGTTGTAGATAGATTTCTCCGGCAAGTCGTCGATCCATTGATGGGCCGTGCCCGCCAACATTAACGGGAGGTACTTGACGGCGATGTTGGGGTTGCCTCTGGTAATCTCCACTGCGTTGCCGTAGTCCTGCAACCATGTGGCAGACTTGGCGGTGCCGTCATAGGGCTTGATGGTCTTGTCAATCCGGAATCCTTTGGGGTAAGTTGCGGACCGTACAGGTCCAAAGCAACGTGGTCCCAGGTATGATCCTTCCCGGGCCTCGTGAATCTTATCGATCCGCGAACGTGCATCGTATGGCTCCGGGTTCTTCTTCTTTTTGTCAACAGGGGATGGGCTGCCCGAACGACGCGGGCCTCCTCCGCCATGGTGACTGCTTGGTGGCGACGGAGGCGGAGGTGGCGGTGGGTTAGCCTTCTTGCTGTTACCCTCCTGCGATGCTTCACGCCTGTCACGGTTGCTTGTCGGACGCGGAGGGTCATGGCGCGACCTGCTCTTATGTCCTCCGTCGTGCTTTCCGTCATGACGGGTCTGCTCCACGTTGCCGCGGATGACGATGCCACACTGCTTTGGTGGAGGCATATCCGTACGATGGTGAGCCTTGTAGTCTTCTTGACGTCGGGGGGATCGGGGCGGTGGCGATGGGCGGCGAGGTTGGGCTCTTTCTCCATGGTCGGAGGATATGGGGATAGCATCCTTCCTGTTGGACGCATCCCTCCGTCTTCGTTCTGATGAACCCGTCCGCGATCCGACATCCTGAGGAGATCTGTCCCTTGGCGGTTTGTACTGGCTAGAACGGCAGAGCGAGGGGTCAGACTCAAGCCTCTGAGAGGTGGCCTTTTCCTGCTGCTTTACCGCCTTGGCCACTAGGTCATAGACCTGTTCCACTGCCTCAGGCGATCTATCCTGCTCCAGAAGGGTCTTGGCGATGGCGAGGTTAAGGAGTGGGGTGGGCATCACCTGCTTGCCTTCACTATCAATGTAAGGCTTGGCCTGTGCCGGCTTCGAGGGAGCCCATCCTAGGTTGCGCCGTACACCAGTATCGTTGATGACGCAAGCCGGAGCCTTCTTAGCCTTCTGCTGCTAGAGCAGAGTCTTGTACTCGGCCTCCATTGCTCTAGCCTTTTATATGGACTTCTGCGCATTGACCAGATCTCGATCTAGTTTAGCGCCTTGCTCCGCGATGGCTTGTGCTTCCTCCAGCAGTTGCTGGCGCTTCTCGTCAAGCTGAGTCACGTTCCGGATATGATCAACAGTTAGTGGCTCAACGAGGAGGTTTCCGTACATCACTCTATCAGCTGGAGTAACATGGGATGCTTCCGACGTAGATGCTAGAGGCGACAGGTTTGCGGTGTTGTTGTTGCTCGGACCAGTTTCGAGTTCCTGCGGCTGCTGCACTGGATTAGGCGGAGGAGGCATGACTCTTGCACGATCATCGTCAGCAGCAATAAGTGGCCCCTTCCCCTTATCCAGTGCCATAGGTGGAACTTGCCCGGTCTGGTCTTCATCCATCGTTGTCCCGATGGTGACGAACACCCCTCGAGACATGACGGCGTTATTAGCTTGCTCGTCGCGCGAGTACTCCTCCTCCATCTCCTGCATGGCGGAGTCTAGCTCTTCTGGACTGAAGTCTATCTCCTCTGAATCTGCACTGAAATCAGCGTAAAGCGCGTCAATGACAGAGTCGGAGGGTGCCAGGACTTCCTCGATGACAGGCGGTGGAGGTGCAACGGACTCGACGATGACTGGAGGTGGCGGCGCTACTGCGACGATGGCGGCCGGAGGCGGTGGTGGTGGCTGAATCGGAGGTGCTCCGTCAATGAGCGCAAGCGCTGTCTGAGCTGCCGCTTCAGCCTCCGTGTAGTTGTTGACGGTGTTCACCATGCCTTCAAAGGTGAGGCATCCTGACGCCTGTTGCCGTCTTAGAGAATGTCGGAGAAGCGTGTCGTGGTCCAGTCCTTCCACAAAATGATAGATGGCATCGTCATTGGGGTAATTGGCCAGGTCGGCTCGTATACGGAGCCACCTGGCGAGGTAATCGTGGGGGTTTTCGCCCTGTCTCTGAACATAGCACGCCAGATCGAAGATGGTAACCACGCCGACGAACTTGGATCTCTGCTGTCCAGACGCCCAGGCGAAGCCGGCAGATTTGCAGTGATCTTCCACCTTTATATCCTGCACAGGGGCGGTTTGGGTGGGTCTTGAATTTTTCCGATCTTTGCCGGCAAACTCCGAGGAGAGATCCGACATCGATCCTTCTGCGAACGTATCCTGCCCGTAGGCGATCCGTGCGGGTCTTGAATTTTTCCGATCTTTGCCGGCAAACGCCGAGAAGAGATCCGACATCGATCCTTCCGCGAACGTATCCTGCCCTTAGGTGGTCCGTGCGGGTCTTGATGCTCCTCCGACTCCCAGGGAACTAGTGCCCGAGTCGGTTTCGCCGATGAAGAGGTGGATGTCTCCGATAGGAACGATCGAACACCGCGTAGGGTTCGTCTTCCCCGGGATCCAGAACTCGTCGGGGAGGGCGATCGGAACATTGCCGGAGAAGAGAACGCGACCAATGGCTATGGTTTCGTCAATTCCCGCGAAGACCTTGGTCCTCGCTCGCTGAAGAGCCTGAAGCGCCTCTGGCCCCACGGTGGGCGCCAACTGTCGTGGTATTGCCGACGAGTACACCATGGAGGGGTCCTCACAGTGCGTGTTTAGAGACGTGGGGTAAGGCGGACGGTTGACGGGTACGAGGTAACACAGCTTACCCAGGTTCAGATCCCACAATGGTGGCGGAATCCTATTCCTTCTATAAATCACTATAATGGCAATACGCCGAGTTACAGAGATTAGGTTCGCTGTGCGAGGTGTGTGTAGAACGATGCCCTAAAGGCTCCCATAGGCCCGACTTATATAGTCGTCAGATCCTAGGGTTACAGGGAAAGTCCTAGCCGGACAGGTTACAGAGTTCTACACCGTCTATTACTAGTCTTGTGTATCTTGCACTCCAAGGCTCCGGGTACGCTGGTGACTTCACCGTAGCCTTCCTTTATCCGGCATGGTCCTCCCTTCTGAATCCACCTAACTGGGCCGTCCAGCAGGCCATAGGCCATGCTACCGACTATGGGTCACCCGGGTTAGTTGGATAAGAGACATGCTATGAGGATACCCATATAGCATATCCCCAACAATCACCAAGTTTGGATCTATAAATAAAAATATATGGATTATATAAGATAGAGAAAGAAATATTAAATGAGGAATATATAAAGACCAAATTAAAATCTTGGCCTAATCCATAAGCAAATGGAATGAATATAATCCAAATTCAAATAAAATAATGGATAAGAAATTTTCAAATTAATTAAGAGGGCATTAACCAAATCCTAATCTATTTTGATAAAAGATAAAATCCCTATTAGGAGAGATAAATTAAATCAGGGAAAATAAATTGAATTTACCCAAATGGAATAAAAGTTATTTAATTAACTCAAATGGAATCAAGGAAATCACCTAAATAAAATTTATGGAAATTAAAACCATAATTGATTTCATTGGAATAAAAACAAATACCCAATCTAAATGAATTATAAATCATAATAAAAATATTCCAAATAATTCAAGGTGAATTATTTGACACCCTAATAGATAAATAAAACCTACTGAAAATATTTGGAAAGATTTAAATTTCAAATGGAGTTTGAAAACATTATTAAATCTTATTTGAATTAATACAAGAGCCTATTTTAAATAATTAAAAGACCCTAAAAAGAATAAAAGAAATATTCTAAATTTGACTTTAAAATGAATTATTAATCAGTATTTGAAGTTACACAAGGTTTGGTTGAAGTTTGAATTCAAATAGATGTTTGAAATAATTAAACAAAATCAAAACAGAATATTAGAAATGGAAAAAGAAAAAGAAGTAGAACAAAAGAAATGAACAAGGCCAAACCAGCCCAGCAGACCCAGTCCAGCCCAGCACCGGCCCACTCCCTCTCTCCTGCAGGAAAACGATTCGTACCAGGGAAATGACCCGCACAGTGTATGACAACTAGAACCCACCTCGCTTCTCTCTCGCTGACACCTAGACCCCACCTCCCCAGTCTTCTTCCTCACCGCGCGCGACCAGTTCGTCGCCGTTTCTGGCTGTAATTCCGCGGCTTAATTCGCCTTAATGCTACAGCTATTACTCGCTGTGATCATGCACACTTAATCGCCTCCCTCCCCTCTATCTTTCCCCCATATGCCGTCCCCTCTCTGCCATAGGGCTGCCGCAATTCTCCTCGAGACCTTCCTCTGCTCCGACGAGATGCGACCGCAATTCCGGCCACACCTCGCCGCGCCTCGCCCCCTGGAACACACGAGCGTGCTCGCCGTCACCAAGTGCACCTGTCAGTAGCCATAGCTCGTTCACGCGCGCCCTAGAACGACACCTCCGTCGACGCCAATGCGCCACCGCCTTCGGCATCAACTCCGGCGATCTCCCTTGGTATGTCCTGACCGCCCCTCCCCTCTCGTTGACGCGCGTATGATCTACTCTCCCGTGCGCATCTAATGTCGCCTGATTTGTGTCCTAGCGCGCTTCGTAGCCTCGACCCCGTCAACATCAGAGCGTGCCCGACGCCGTTGCGAACTCCGGCGAGGAATCGCTAGCGACCCCGTGCTCCCCTGCCCTGCGACGATAACGTCGAGCATCAGTGACACCACAAGAACACGGTGAGCCATATCTCTTGTTTCCTTGCTTCCTTATTCGATGAGACCACCGTTATCCGAGCGTCGCCGCCGCCAGCCACCGTCGAGCGCCGCTGGTATTTGGTCACAGTGCCCTGAGCCGCTGGATCTTGATCTGACGGATGCGATAGAACTTAACCTAAGGGGTATCGTGTGCTCTGAGCTGCACGATTTCCATTAGATCCAATGCACTACAGCACGCAATCCGCACGAAATGTTTTTGTCCAATAGTATCGCACCACGTGGCCAGCTTTTGATTAAATAGACAAAACATCTCTATTAGATGATCAATTTTGTAAATTGCATAACTTTCAAACCACACGTCCAAATTTTGCAAATTTTATATCAATGGAATAAGCAAGACAAACCCTATCCAACCATGCACTTTGTTTAGTAAACTGCTTATGTTAAATTGGTGGTTTTTGCAGAAACTTGTGTAGGCATATTTAGAATATAAAATTCATTCTAAAATTATTTTTGTGATAAAATCTTTGGCAAACGGATTGTTTTGAACCTAATGACCATAGAAACCAACTTGTGGATTCAAAAACATATTTTGTGAAGAAAGAGAATAAATCTTTGAATTAAAGCATTTATAGTCAAATAAAAATGTTGTTTATATGTTGAAAATACTTTTTAGAGAAAAACCTTGGGAAATGTTTTGATTTAAACCCTCTGACCCCAAACACCAAGTTTTAGAATTAAAAATGTATTTGGTGAACCCTATAAAGATTGTTTCTTTGCTAAAGGCATTTTCAACCACATAAAATATTGATTTGATTTAAAAATGATTTATAAGTAAAATCTTTTGCAAATGATTTTTCCACTTATATAAAATGACCAATAGGTGTTTTCAAATGTTTATAACCCATTAGAAACCACTTTTCCAAATAAACCATCTTTGGCATGCTTGCATGCATTGCTTTATTTCTATTATTTTACGTGATGTTTGCTTGAATGGTAGATTGAAATTGTGCCTTGCTTGATTGAATTGTAGTGATTTGAAGAGTGTGAATATTGCAATATCAAGGAGTGAACTTATACTCTCTACCAAAAAGGCAAGTGATGCTTCATACTTTTGTCCCATTATTTTCACTACGCATTAGTGATATTTCTAAGTAGGACTTGCATGGAATTTTGCTAAGTATAAACTATGCCATGGGAAATCCTAGTAGATGAAACCTTAGTAGAATTTTCCTAAGTTAAGATCCCTACTACTATCATGCTTAGCTTAGCTAGTAGAAAACAAGGGTGGATTATATTTCATGCAATGGAATATTTCTAAGTCAAGGACTTGTGTTTTGTTTAATAAAACAACTAAGTGAATGAATCACCTGGGTGGAATGGAAGGAATGGTTTGTGTTGAGTGGTTACACAAGGCCCATTTATATGGTTTACCTTGTGTATCTCACTTGTGGATGGCCACCCAGGAACAAAAGAGATTTGAGATGTCAAATGTTGAGAAGCTTCAAGTGCAGCCACTTGGCATTATGGTCTCTGCCTGGATCATATAGGTTGCAATAACTTAGCCGAATGGACAGTTGGTGGTAGGGGTTTGATAGGTTGGAGCGCGTCCATTTTGGTCTAAGGGAAGGCTTCTAAAAGATCTTGTCTTGGTGAAAATCAAGTCTTGTGGGGAAAGTGCACCACCTCTGCAGAGTGAAAAATCTAAGTACTTAGTCATGTCCCTTGTAAAGGACAATTTGAGAATCAAGACATGGAAGCTATCAAGAATCTCCTCATCCAAATTTCTAAGTTAAAAACTTGTGGTTGAACAAGGGTTTAAGGATCACCAATTTCTATTAGGAGATGCCTTGGGTGATTTTGTCAAGCAAATCTTAGTGTTTTCAAATGATAAGGAAAAACTATTTTGAGCAAAGCAAGCCTAAGCTCCACTTGGCCAAATGCATATAGATGATAGACTCCACTATATTAGCATAGTATCACTTGCCAATACAACTCAAATGTATTGACCCTTGTGGCTGTAACTTATTATGTTGCAGGTTTGTTTGATGTTAGTGAAGTTTATTGATTAGGAGTACAAGTCTACAACCAACATGACTGCCTGTGGCACTTTGAAGATGAAGGACCCCATGCTATTGTTATATTCTGCTGCATTGTAATGAGATAGCCAAATGAGCTATGTAAGATATAATAAATTATTTTATTCCTGGTTATAAAGTTGTATTATGACCTTTGTTTCTTGATATTACATCTTAACTGTGGATGCTAGCTATTGATCCAGGGACTAGCATTATAAACACATGGATCTCTACCTTATTAAAGGTTGGGACCTCTACAACCTAAGAGATGGGTTTTGGACCAAGGCCATATTATTTATGATATCATTGTATAAAAATGATACCATCAGATAGGTATTGATAAAATGAAACCAACAAAACTGGTTTCACTATTTTATCAATTTCCCTTGATTCACTATGAATTTTCTCGTGATTAAAACTCTGTTTTTAGGAATTAATTCACCAGAAATGTTCCTTAGGTTCATAAATTATTTACTTGGATGATTAAGTAAGGTCTGATGGACTGATTCATTGGGAGTTGGAATCAACTTAAAATATTTAGCAGAATGCCCTCTAGAAATTCCCAAAATTAGTTCTGGATGATATTTTTCTTTTTCATCAGATTTATTCTATAGGAGCTTTTGATTAGATTCTAAATCCACCTTTTAGGTATTTGGAATACCTTTCTATAGAAATTAGAATCACCCTTTTTTGATTTACATAACTTCTGTAGTGGTTTTATTGGTGAAAACACCCTAGGCAGAAAGGTTTAAATCATTAAAATTAATCCAGAGCTCAATAAATCATAAGCTCCTGGGTGTTTATAGATATGATGATATAGAAGTAATGAGAGCTTGGATTAGGTCATAATTTTTTTTGGTTTGACATAGAGAAAATCGTAAATCCATAAACATAATGTTTGTGTTATTTTTAGTACTAGCAATACATTGTTCACGTTGACATGGGGCTAATTCCACTGCTTGGGTATTTCATTTTTCATCCATAGGGAATTGGATTCACCCCATTTGGGTGTGCCAAACTCCTAGAAAGAATTAAGTAGTGAAAATGACACATTGTGGTATTATTTTTATTAGAAAATAAATGGATATTATTTGGGTGCGGCACTTGTTCAGCATGGTTAAGAAAGCCTTAGGGAACTTGTAGAAATTTAGATCTAGGCAATTCCAGTATGTTTTCATTTTTTATTTGAATTAAACCACAAGACAGAAAACATATCTGAAAAAAAAAGAAAAACAGCAGATAGGGACTGGGCTAGATCTAGAGGGCATTCGGACACACTAGCGAAATCAGGCCCACCAGGGCTGAGCCCTGCACGGGAGGAGGAACTCAAACAGGCCACGGCGAGGCCCGCTCTTCAGCAAGAGACGGCGGCCGAACCGGTGTGATTCGATCTGTACCATCAGCTCAAGGAGGATCGGACGGCACGGTGTCGTCTTCAACCTCTGCTCACGAAACAGCAGGGGAAACTCTAGGCGGAGGAGGAGAGGGCTCGGGGTGGCTCACCTGAGGGAAGCTAGGTGCTGAGTGCCGACAGTTTCTATTCCCGAGTGTGAAAATCCAGTACTGGATAGACGGTTTAGATACGTCACTGAGTGCCCCATGGGTCATCTTGTTTAATCTTAAGGAGAGACTTCCCCCTTACTTTTAATTCAATACCTCAGAAACTATAATCCACTATTTTGTTGAAGGCGTTAGAGAGGGCTTCAGTGCACACCGATGCGGCTGCACGTCACGGGGAAGGCGTTAGAGAGGGTTTGGATGCCCTAGGGGAGGCAGGGGATGTGTAGTTACCGCTGCAGGTGGCTCGGGAGAAGTGGTCTTCGCCGAAGAGTTTTTTCTCGGTCATACTCGATGGTGGTGGCTCTAGTGCTCCTACAGCAGATTTAAATGTATACGGATGTAGATCAGAGAGAGGGGGTATCAGATCAAGTACATGCAAGGGAGGAGAAGCAAGGAAGGGCGACCTCGAGCTTGAGCTTGGCAATGGCCGAAGCTTCTTGTTCTTCTTTCCTTGAGAATAATAGGGCAGGGGAGGGGAGTGGGTGTTCTGGGGAGGTAAGTGGAGTGAGGAGGGAGAAAATGGGGGAGCAGGAGCGAGGTTGGTGTCCTCTGGCCTTATAAACCAAGAGGGGGAGGTGTATGATGGACATGGTCCATGGGGGAGTTTGAGAAGGGAGATGGCCATCCATTGGGCAGCAGGGAGCGGTGGAGAGGGAAGTGTGGGGTCTGGTACACGACCATAGAGAGGCAGGGGAGTGGCTGCTATAATAAAGTTGCAATATTTGGAATATTTGGTACCTCTCTCTCTCTAGCACATGGGAAAAGGGGAGGGGGGTACTACAGTAGCTAGGGATATAGTATCACACGACCAGGGGTGTGTTGGATGCTATGGTGGAGTATTTGATAAGATTGGATGGGGTTTGGATATGGTTTGACTCAAGGTTTGGTTGGTTTTGAAAAATTGATCACCTTTGGGCTTGTGAAGGATGTTGAATATCATGCATTGGGAAAGGTGTGGAAATGGTGCTGGTAAATGAGTATGGTCAATCCATGATCATAGTAATTGTTTGGGACTTTTAAAATGATCAAAAGTCCACTTAACATCATTTATTCAAAAAGTGTAGAAATTATTTATTGAAGCTAATGTGACATTTTTACATTGGACAAGGTGATTTTTTTGATGTGAGATGGTACTAAATATCATATCACACATTGGATAATTTTCTTGGAATTTTATTTGGAAGGGAAAGTATTTTATGCAATTATTTCTTATTTTGCCATTTAAGAAAAGGGCAAAAATAAATAATAAAGAATCTCAAAAATATTTATTTTTTAGATGGGAAGGTGGGGTATGATGTATAGAACTCAAATTTGTATTGATTTGGCAAAGTGATTTGGAGAAAAACAAACTTGTCTGTATAGACAAGGTTTCTAGGTTTTTACCAAATATGGAAATTAAATAGTTTTAGGATCCAATTAATTATGGAAATTAGTTGGGTAATTATTATCTCCAAGATGGATGATGTAAACTTGATTTATTCAACATTTCCTACTTGGGTTTTGAAGAATTATGGTGAAAATGGAAGAAACTAGATTTGGGGGAATCTAGGGTTTTGATATTTTTATGCCACCTAAACATGATTGGATTAGTGAGCTTAGAGCTCACCTTGGTACAAGGGATATATTTATAGCTAGAACAAGTTATATAGATTATCATGGAAGCAACAGTTGGGCTTGGTTGTATTTGAGGTGGTTTAGGAAGGATGGCAAACTTTGTTGAAATTAAGGCTGCCACAACAGATACATCATGAAACCTCGTAAACCATGGGGGTTTAAGAAGCACAAAGCTCCAATGGAAGCAAGTGAAGGGTGGATTGATAGATCATAGCTAGTAGGTCATAACCATGTAGAGATCTGGTCAAGGGGAAGTAGCATAGGGATGTGAGCTTCTGTCAAAATAGGCAAGATGATAAGATTTGCAGAAAAGATTATTATATTGACTACAAAGCCATCACGGATGAGTGGGTCCAGGAAGAGTTTAGCCAATGGATAGAGTGGGCTTTCGTAGTACTAATGATGTATTACAAGATGGTTCAGGTACTTTTCCAAGAATGCTCAAGGGTTAGAATAGGTGGAGTTCGTAATATTGAATCTAGTTAAAGATTCCAGACTTAGCCAAATTTGGCAGACTTGTGGTGTTGGACTAGATTACAAGTATAGATGATTTGTAGCCTTCCTGTGGATATACCTGTCCATCTGAACCAATATTTTATCGCGTGAGATCCTAAGGGACCCAGCAAGTCTTTATGCCTCTAAAGGGAACAACCTGGGGTGATGCAATTGCAGCGAAAATAAAGCCTAGCAGTTCTATAGAGACACGCTACAACATCCGCTTAACCAATGATAGACGGACGCTCGTTAATTACCCAACAGATATATATCAATATAAATAAACATTGCTCGCCCACCTCAAGCTAGGACTAAGGGATTCTTGGCCCCACATGTGGATAGTGCGATAGTCAAGGAACAAGAATCAAGTACTCGGGGTCCTACGGGACACATGTGAGCTTAAAGATAAAATAGCAGATAATGCTCACTGGTGCCTCTTTCATTATTTATCCCATTCCTACTCAATTCAGTTGTTTAGGAACCTCATTATTAAAAGGCACTCACAAACCCTACACATGCAATTCTATGACTTGCATGGCTCAAACAACTTTTGTAGTAATGGCTCATAGGATGGAGGGAACAAGCTTCGCTGGAGTTTAAAAGTAAAGGCTATGTAATACTTGGGATTCAATTTAATTTAGATCGTGACATATGATGCAATAATAACATAGATGCAATAGGTTATATATGAAGTGCAAGCATGGGGAAAGTATTTCCTGGTAGCTTAGTTGCAGAATAAGATGGATCCGAGTAATACTCCTGATGATCTGATATTTTCCTTGCTCGGCATCTATCTAGATAAAAACCAAACACACAAGTGGTCAAAATAAATACATTGCACAATCACACAAATCATATGCAACAAGCAAACAAGGTATGCCATGATGGAATGATGCACAATTACATGGTATAGCAATAGCATGGCATGGGTGAAGTGTGGGATACAAGATAAGCATTTTATTAAGTTTTTAGTCATGTTTTGCTCCTACAAACATTGATGTATACTTCATATTTATATGATGAATTCTTCAAGCTAATCTATTTAGACATATCATTTGTCGAATTCGAAATTACGGAATTGATGTTATGCAATATTTAATAAATAGCATTTAATAGCAATTAAATTATTTCCAAATTTTAAATTGCCCAAATGATATTTTAAATAGCATATTCATATTCCTCACATTTTTTATTCAAAAACATATATTATTAACATTATTTGGAATTATGAATTTAAATTTATATTAAATTCAAAATTATTTAAAGGGGTCAAAGTCAAAGATTTGACTAGTTTGAAACAGATTTGGAAACATTTGAATATACCATTGGATTCATATTTGAAAATTTAACACTTTTCATATTAAAATTTTACCCAAATTCAAATTTATTTAAAAGTTATGAATAAATTTGAATTTAAACAGAATATAAAACAAATTGAATTTAAATTCTGAAAAGATTTCTGGGCTTTTGTTACTCGAAGTCAATTTACCCACAGTCAATGACATGTGAGCCTCAGGCGCTTGCAGACTGCTAACTGGGTTGACACGTGGGCGAGCTGGGGAGTGCGTGTTGAAATGAAAGAATGGGAGGGGTCTTTTTACAAAAGCTTCTGGATGGTTGGTTTGGATCGGTCGAAACTGAATTTTTTGCGCGGAAAAACTATTACCTCAATCAATCTTTGGACGAATATGGAGAGAAAACCATTGGGAATTTCATGTCTCCATAAAAAGGAAAACCGTAGAGAATGTCAAGGGCCTGAAGTTTTGTTTAGGCATAATTGATGGAAAACGAGTGTGGCGCATGGAAAAACGTGAGGATCAGAGAGCCGAAGAGAGGTCGCGAAACTGAATTTTGTGATAGCAAAACAATGAAGTTTGTCGAACTTCGGCAGATGATCTCGAGGGCTGTGGTACACAAAAATGGGCAAGTTTTGAAGTGTTGGAGAGCTAGGACATCCTTCCATGACCATGCACTAAGATCAGTACTGAGGGGCACTGTGGTTGGAGTGATCTTGCGACGAACATAGACGAAACTGGACGACGGACACGATACCAAAATTAGACAGGAAAACTGCAACAACATGCTGGCTTACGGGGATGATTGCAGGTGTCTCGCTGGATCGTTTTGCGCATTCTCTAGCTCGTTTTGAAGAGGAAGAACAGTGGTGCAACTTCCATTCATGCATCGTTCGAAGACGAGCAACAATGAGATGGCTAGGACGACGAGAACAGGAGCAGCAGAAGCACTTGCCGGTAGTGATCTGCGGTGGAGCCAACGTTGATGACAGCGAGCTAGGGCATGCTGGTGGGTGTGGCAGTGACGGGGAGGTGCAGGATCACTGGACGCATCTCCACGAGTACATGGGTACCCGCGGAGAGGCCGGCGACGAGGGGTTCTGCGAGGAGGCGGTGCTCACGATGGCGCGCATGGAGATCGCTCGACAGACGGCGGTGGTGGTACAGCGCGCAGGAGCGGAAAAGGGCATGTCTACGAGGTCTAGAAACTCACGAGGACGTGTCCTAGCGATCCGAGCAAGCTGGTGTGGTGAACATCTCGAGGGGGGCTGGTGTACTGGGAACTACGGCTCGTCCGGTTCATGGCGCTGCAGTGCTCGCTCCAGTCCGTTCCTGGGCAGCCATAGGTTCTCGTCGAGGAATAGAAAGCAGAGGGAGCCCCTGGTTCTCCTGGATCGCCTTGGGAAGCTTCAGACCGACAAGGCAAAGAGGTAGACGGGGCTAGGTTTTGGTGGTCAAGGGCATAGTTTGAAGAGGGGTAGAAGAAGACGATGGTGAGGCTTGGCTTTGCCAGATGGGATCTGGGAGAGGTTTGATGCTGGGTGGTGGCCTGTAGGAGATAAAGAAGAGAGGGAAGAGCACATGGGAAAGCTTTCGCAAAAGGTGAGGGAGGAGGCATCGGGTGGCTATGGCATTTTCTCTTCTCTCGATCCTTCTTGCTTAAGGCCTTGTTTGGCACGAAGGTTTTCTCGTGTAAACCTGTGTATTATACCGGGTGTATTTGGTGAAACCATCCACGTCACCCAATACACTTTCCCATCTAAATACTCTTCTCATACCACCAACTCACACTGTTTGGCACAAGGGGTTCAAAACGAGGTGTATCATCAATAAAAACCTGATATTTTTACAGTTTCAGCAATACTATTGACTAAAGGTATACCGTCAGTAAAAATCGAATCTTTATAGCACTTCAGCACACAGTTTCACCAATAATATTTTTATCATGTCACGTAGCAGTACAAAAACATCTCAGCAGTATATTACAAAAACAATTTCGATCAGGACCAAGAACATCTAACACTCCAAGGAACAAGAACATATCATTGATTTATTACAAAAATGATTTTAATCATGAACAGCATCTCACGCGAGAACATCTCATCAAAGTTGGTCTTGGACTTGTAGTTTCTGCAAACTGGCACCTGGGAAGGGAAGGTATACACAGTAGTTCTATGAGTAAGAAGCAAAGTACATTCATATCATGATAAAAGCTAGCAGTATAACATGGAAAACTCATTTCATCATCAGGCAAACATTCTATAGTACTAGAGTAAATCTACTAGAAAACATGCCAAATACAAATTAAAAAATACCATTACATGTTATGTATAGAGGGGAGAGACACCTACATTTTGAAATACTACTCTTTTTCTAACTCTTTAAATTAAAATCAAAGAGATTGAGCCATGCAGGTGGTTGGAAAATTAGAGAAAACTCTGAATGAAAAAACTAGAAAAAGCTGAAGCTTATAACTCATATTTAATTTCAAGTAAGCTCATATGCTACATGGGAATGGGCATTTCGTAAACAAGATGAGCATGCTGCCATTCACCAACTGCTTCATATGCTACATGGGCTGAGTTGGAGCTGGCCTGGCATAGGTCTTTTGAAGAAATAGTTAAATCTTCTGAAAATCCACCATCACTTTACACTCTCAAGGAAACATACCAAACAAACACCCTTAGCTACTGATCAAATGGCTAATTTTTCTTTCCTTGGCAGAGCAAGTTAGGCAAAGAATTCAAACATGCCCAAAGATCTAAAATCTAACTACTCCAATCTGGGATTAGGAAACTGTAGAAAACATTATGTATGAGTATCTATTTTCATGTCTCCGCCATGGAGGCATGGACATAGATAGGGAGGCATTAAGTTCTCTGCCTAATGCAATGACAGAGCTACTTTCAAGTTCCATTTTTTATTCATATGAGTGTGTTGAGTGTTGTCGGATAATCTTTGAATGTGTGTAAAAGTAACAGTGCCAGTTTTACTTGATATCTACGGCCACAGCTATGTGCAGGCCATACAGCTAGAGAAATCTATCCAAAATAATGAACATTGGACATTGGATATTACATGAACATTGGATATAATGGTACCAACTGAAATGGATATAATGGCATAAAACACCACTAGTGACAGGCAGCAGCCACCTACATTTACTGCTAGTAACCACATCGCACTAACAGTCAGATTCATGTTTCTAAGGAAAAATACATTGTGACATGAATTAGAGACATTGTGACATGAATCATAAGAGACTAGAGCAAAGATCTTACCTCAGTTTAACCTAGCTAACTGCCTACGAAGCCATATGATTGTTGTGCCATCTTTATCAGCGACCAGGTTGACAAAAAACTCACGGTTGTGGGCATTATTGAAAATCTCTGATGCTGTTATTTTCTCCTCGGGTGTGACACCTTCTAATGATTTCAAGGCCTCCATGCATCTGGTGATTGTGAAGTCTTGTGCAACTTCTTTTTTGGCTTCCTTTTCTTTGATTTGTACCAATCTCTCCATCACTCCTACTATCCCATCCACACTCTTCTTCTTTGGGATATTCTTAGGATTCTTTCTTGAAGCACCTACTTGTGACCTATTCCTTTCAGCAGCACCTACCTGTCCTTGCTCCACTTGTGACCTATTCTTTTTAGCAGCAGCTTCTTGTCCTTGCTCCACTTGAGACCTATTCCTTTGAGAAGCATCGATGGTTCCCCAACCTTTGTCCCTGACTATCTCTCCCTCCATCTCATTTCGGCGTTCATCCATGATATGCGAGTCATCATCATAGGCCTTGTCCCCAACTACCTCTTCATCCATCTCTTTTTGGTGTTCATCAATAATCTTCAAGTCGTTATCAAACTCCATAGATGGCCCAGCAGTGGATGTGAAGCAAAGTTTTCCCTCGGCTAATTGCCCTGCAGTAAATAGTTTGATAAGCAAACAATTGCATCATATAAGAGTTATCCTAGAGAATCATATTATAGTTCTATAAGCTAACACTTGCACACTTACCATCATAGAGGTCCCCGAGCGTATCATAGAGAGGAAAATCTTTTCGCTTGAACTTGCTGATCCTATCACCCAAAGAGGCTATCAAGTTTACCCACAAATGAGGTTCGGCCTGCAACATGCTTTTTGCTTCATTCCAACCAACTCCACTCTGTTTTCGGGCCTCCCTTAAAGCCCTATAGTCCCTCTTGAGATCTTTTTCTTTGTCTTGAATTTGAGACTTTTTGACATTCATATGGGGGTTTCTCTGTTGGAAAATAGAAACCATCAGGTTCCAGGTTTCACTATTCCATCCATTCTGACTTCTATGGTAGGTGGTATTGTGCTCATGCAATATCTCAACAAGAGATTTTTCCAATGCACGGCTCCATGTTGCCCTTGTTTTTTCACCTACATAACACATAAAATTGTTATTGCTAGTACATCTATTACCTAAAGAGAGGAGGTCAATGGGAAATTCTTGAGAGGGGTAGGAAATTATTACCTATTGGAGAATAATTTTTTCCATACTTTGGTGAAACCTTCTTCATGCTTTTTTGGGCCTGCATCAAGTTAAATTTTGGAGATCCTTTCGGATACACTGGAGTTCCTTTTGAATGCATATCTGTAACCAAATAGAATCATTATTACAAGTTGAAATATCCCAAACACAATCATTGTTACATGATGAAAGATCCCAAACAAAAATTATTAATACAAGTTAAAATATCCCAAACAGAATCATTATTACATGATAAAATCATCCCAAATAGAATCATTATTACACGATGGAACATCCCACACAAAATCATTATTACATAATAAAAACTACACCTATGACATTATCTACTCAAGTTGGTAATCGTTCCACATCTGCCAAGCTATTTGGTCTCTCAAATTGTTCCCTTGGATGTGGTTCTCTTGTTCATTGTTGACTTCATGGTTATCATCATCATTGGGCAGGTTCACATAGTTGGACGGATATATGATATGATCAAGCCATCCTTCATCAAGCCATGCTTCATCTCCACCATGCATCCTGATTATATTATGAAAGATTGCAGCAGCAGCTGGTATCTTTATTTGATTCCTTATTGGATGAAAGGTTCCGACACGAAGAATGGGGAATCTCTTCTTCAAAATTCCCCAGTCTCTTTCCACATGGTTTCTTATGACAGCATGACGATGATTAAACAACTCCTTATAGTTCTGCGGTCGGCGGTGACCAGGGCCAAACTCTTTCAAGTGGTACTGTGTGCGCCGTTAAGGTGCAAGAAAACTTTGAGTGTTCGCATAGCCACCATCAACTAAATAAAATTTTCCTTCTGGTACTTTGAAACCTTTAAGCATCGCAGAACTGAGTACTCTAACGTCAGTTGCAGAACCTTCCCAGCCACATGAAATAGCTGTTATGTTCAAGTCAAAATCGCATGCTATCATGACATTCTGACTAAGGGTTCCTTTCCTATTTCTCCATGGAGCTTGACGACTAGAAGACATTGTAATGGGCACATGAGAACCATCTATGGCTCCTAAAAAATTCTGCATTGAAGTATGGACAAGTGTCAAAGAAAAGAATTAAAACCTAGATGGATAAGTGAAAGAAAAGAAGTGGAACCTAGATGGGTCAAGGAAAATCGTAACCTGGAAATATGGAAAGAAGCGATTGTCCATAGCAATCTTTGGATGAGGTTCATTAATGTGTCGTCGCCTCACAAATTGTCTTGTCAAAATGGGAATTATATCAAAGAATTGCTTGATGTATTTGCTGAATGACCACCCACTATGCTTAAATTCTAGTTGTAAATCTTCATAGAAAGAATTATGTGAGATCATATAAAGAAAGAAGGCTAGCTTCTCTTCGACCTTGAGCCTAGAATCTAATATTAATCCTTCATCTCTAAGGTAGTTTGCCAGCCACATAAAGATGTGAGGTTCCATTCTGAAAGCTACCAAGCAGTTCTTAATATGCCCACCAAGGATTTCCCTGACTCTTCGCTTGCCATATAGGAATGAGGGATGCCGTATATTTTTTTCCACTGTACTAAGATGAACATATAGTGCTGGAAAAACAAAGAACATCAACTCATCCTCATCCCGGGCTTTTCTCTTTTTAATACGTTGTATGCTTTGTGGATCCATTCTACCATTGAAATAAAACACATAGTACAGGATTAACAAAAAGACATTAGAAACAATATATGCTATGGAAATAAGCTGCTGCTAATTACTAGTTGTTTCGTGATTCAGAATTAGAACCAATCAACACACAGGAAATAAGCTGCTACTAATTGTACCATCAAAAATTAAAACTAGTCAATGTGCAGAACAACAATGTGGTTCAGAATTAGAACCAATCCTAAATTCAAAAGGTCGTCTAGAGTTTGAGTCAGTTTGGTTTCGGTGGCTGCTAGCTAGCAAATCCATACCATTGTTTGTGTAGTAGTAATCATGTATATCTTGCTCTGATGTGATATGCATTCTTAATTTGTTGTCATCAGATGTACTCTCTCCGCCTCAAAATAAGTGACTTCACTTTGTCTAGATTCATACGTATCTAGACTTGTTTTTTCTAGATACGTATGAATCTAGACAAAATGAAGCCACTTATTTTGAGACGGAGGGAGTATAACCAACAGTTATCATAGCCATCTTTTTAAAACATTCCTATATATTTGAATGGATAATGCATTTGCTCTCACCTTATTCATTTAGTAAAAACTTGTTGATTCAACTGTAGTGTTGCTGACATATCTCCCTATAATGTGTATGATTACAAAAAGCAAGCATTTGCGTCTCCAGGATGGATGCTTTTACCAAATAAATTAATTCCACCAACATTATGTAGAGTCAGAAGTAAGAAAACAAACGCAAGGCATGGCATAATCTTCTAGACGTGAAAACTAAAAAATCACAATTTATTCCATGCTCTCAGCGTGCTTTTCAACAAACAGTGGCGAGACACATGGAATCGAGACACATGTATAAACTGGCCATGGAATCGAGACACATGTATAAACTGGCCATGGAATCGAGGCATTGCCATGGGCAAGAAAGAAACGGGCGATAGACTTCTCCGATTCACTACCAGGTAAACTACCTCGTGTTTATTTATGGCCGGGGCTTTTAGTTTCACAAATCCTTCCTATTAGGCCTCGTTTGATCTACGACGCCGGCGAGAACTCCCTCTCCACGATTCCTCAGCCCCCAATAACTACCTCGTGCCGAGCTCGGCCTCGGAGCCGATCGGAACCGGACCAATCTTGCACATCCATGGCGGGGTGGGAAGAACATACCGGTGAGACTGTGGCAGATGCGTCATCGAAGAGGAGACTGCAGCGGAGCGGATGACAGAGAGGATACGATGGCGGGATGCGGCGGCGGAGGGGACTTCGAAGAGGACGGCGGTGGGATCGACCGGCGGCAGGGGGCTCCTCCCTGAGACCTAGACGTGTTGTTGCCCGAGGGAAAAAACACGAGATCTACCTCGTGTCTCAAAAACTCGTCGGGTCGTCCGGTTTCTAGGGTTTTCCATGGCCTCACACGTCTACAAACCGGGCTACCAAACGGCCCGTGGAGTGTAACTTCTGGTGACAGGCTGGGCTGGTAATATACACCTCAACACACTTACAAACTCGGCTGCCAAACAAGGCCTAAAGAGGAAGGAGAGGGGGACCAGGGGAGGGGTGGTGTTCATCTTGGATGGCAAAAAGTAGGGAGACGGGTGGTGGTTGTTTCCATTGGATGCTAGCCAAAAGGAGAGGGAGATGGGGTAGTGCACACGCACATGGGCATGTAGAATGGATGGGTGCCACGAGTGTAGAAGGTTAGGTTAGCTAAGATGGGTGTATTGGAGTGAGAGTTGGTGTGGTGGATTAGGTTGAATTATTTAAAGTAAACTCAACTTCATCGATTTGAAGGGAATTCAAAAGAACACAAAATAAGGAAATTAGAAGGAATATAAGGGGGTGTTATTGCATGTGAGTGTAGAAGCTCATATACATGCATATGGTGTCATTTTTGTGAAAACAAAAATTTAAGGATGGTGTAGAGAGAAAAGGGTGTCAAAAGAGGAAAGATTTTAAAGGATAGGTTCATGGAAAGTTGCCATGGTTTGGATCAAACCTAGCATGTCCATGTAGATGACAAGAGAAGCTTCATACCAATATATATATGGCTTGATTTTAAATACCAAAGAATATACAATTTGCCACATATATATGTATGGTTGGAATTGTAGATATATGGTGTCATCAAGAAAGTTGGCATTATCAAATTAGTGAGATGGAAAGATTTTCAAGAGAGATGCCCTCAACTCATATTGGGCATATAACATTATATCAAAAGCCAAATACAATATATGAAGAACCCAAATACAATTAACAAGGCAAATGCAATATGAGGGAGAACCAAATAAAGAGGTGTTTTAATATGATGCTCAAATGCAAGGTGGCACGGTGACATGAGAATGATATTATGATGATGCAATATGACATGAGTACTGTAACATCCCAATTTCAACAACCCTGATTTGTTGTCCCAACAGGCAAAAATCAGGGTGAACAAAAACTTTTTCTTATTACATGTTGATATGCTTGTTTACTTGTGTTCATGCAACTAATTGTGTATTAGATGATATACTCCTTACCTCAACCTAGTTGACAAAAAACTATTTTCTCCAAAAGAGATGTCTTGGCCCATCTTTCATATTTTCAAATGTTCTGGCATTTCAAACCCGAGCCAAGATGACTTTGACACAACAAAATGTTTTACTAGTTTCTATTAACAAAACTATGGAGACATATATATAATCTCCTTATGTTTTGAAGACAGAACTTACAACTACTCTTACCTCTAGATTTTCCAAATCCTTTCCTAAAAACTTTTCATCCAATCTTGGTAGAAATACCAAGAGGTCCTTATCTTAATTCGAAATCACAACCTCTTAAAAACACTCATGCTTACCTCAAGCTAGGCTTGATGGTAACTTTAGTAGTAGTTGGATAAATTTGATTAGATGAATTGCCTTGATCTGCTGATTGTCCTATTTTCTTAGGAGTAGCATGAGACCATCTAGGAGCTCATCCTTAAGGATCAAACCAATAGTTGAGATCATCAATCTCAATCTAAGCATCCCAAAACTAAATCTATCTTAGTCACCAAGTGACTTTTTGATCCACTTAACCAAATATTTTCTGAGTTAATCCTTGTACTAGAATCCAACTCAAGGACCTAATATAATAATGAATCCACTCTACACAATATATATCTCAACATCACCCCCTTGATGATAAGAATAAACCCTTGTATTCTTCCCTCTTTCATAATAGTCCAAAATTCACAAGTCTACCAAATTTTGCTAAGTCTGGAATCTTTAACTAGATTCAATCTTTGGAACTCCACCTACTCCAACCTATGTGCATTATTGATAATGTACTTGAAAGATTTGTATTACATCCTTAGTACTACCAATTCCCACTCTTTCCCTTGGATGGACAATTCTTATACCCACTCATCCATGATGGTTTTGTAGTCAAGAGAATAATATTTTCTGCAAATCTTTCAATGTTTATGATCTACTAACAATGGTCTATCAATCCATACTTCACTTGTATCCATTGGAGCATTGTGCTTCTCAAACCCACATCGTTTATGAGGCATCATGACTCTTTTGTTATGGCAGCCTTGTTTTCAACAAAGTTTGCCATCTCTTCTAGACCGCCTCAAATACATCCAAGTCCAACTCTTGGTGCGATGATCTGTATAACTTGGTCTAACCATCCATATATCCCTTGTATCAAGGTGAGCTCTGAGCTCACTAATCCAACCTGGTTTAGGTGGTATGAAAATAACAAAACCTTAGATCCCCTAACCCTTGTTCTCTTCCAAAACCAACTCCCATTCACAATAACCAAGGCTGTTTATGATAGATACTTCAAGTTGACATCATCCACCTTAGATATAAACAATTTATAAATAATTCCCATAATTATTTGGAGCCTAAAACTATTTAAATTCCTTTAATTGCCAAATTCTCAAAACCTTCCATATAAATACAAGTTTTTTTCTTCAAACTACTTTGCTAACTCAAGGCACATTTGATGCCTATATATATCCTATCCTATCTTCCCATCGCAAAAATAAATATTTTTGAGATGCTTTATTATTTATTTTTGCCCCTTTTCTTAAATGGTAGAAATAAGAAATGATAACTCAAAAATACTTTGATTTACAAATAAATTCCAATAAAATTAACCAATGTGTGATATGGTACCTAGGACCATCTCACATCAAAAACCAACAATGTCCCATGTAAAATTATCAAATTACCTTCTCTAAACCACTTCTGCACTTTTTGCATATGTTGGGGAGATAACCTCGGATAGGGTAAAGATGGGGATAGACGAAAGGACATTCCCCGTTTGGTTTCCGAGTTACTATCTGAGCCGGCCGAATCATGTAGAGGTCGGCCGAGATAGGAAAGGGCAAGACCCTCATAGTAATGACAAAACATTACCCGGCCGAGATACTTCGTAACTCGGCTGGGTTAAACCGAGTAATCTTAATACAGATGAAGGACATGCCGAACTACGGGAGGCAGGGCCGAATAATATGAAGCTTGAAGGAGAAGGAGAAGCTGAAGTCAAACCCTAGTTGCAGGCTAGGGAGAATCTGAGCGAAGCCAAACACTACAGACAAAGACGTAGAGGGACAGAGAGGCAGAAGGAGGTCACGGAGGTGACAGTCCAGAAGCCCGAGGCGCACAGGAGGGGCCCTCTGGAACCTTGCCGTCATTAGGGGAGCGACAGGGAAAGGGGGGCATCGAACTACTATATTGGGACAAGCATATTCCTCGAATATGCTTGCCACGACAGCCCTAGAGGAACCCAAGGCTCTCCTTTATAAGGAGAGGCTTGGACTCTGAAGCGAGGATCGACTAAGGTTAGAGCCGTTAGGCTGGTAAAGTTCCTCTCTTCTCCCTGAATACAGCTCAAGGAGCACTTGTAACCCAAGGAAGAAGAAATAAAGATCTTTGCCTTAGTCTTCTGTGTGTGGAATCAACTACATCTTCCCTCCCCAGATCCCTCTAGCATCCATTGGCCCCATACTTTAGCCTACCCATGGCATCTGCCGTGCCACCACCACGACAGTTGGCACCCACCGTGGGGCCAGCAGCGGTGCTAGCTGGAGTTACGATCCGGACAGAAAACTTCATCAACACGGGCGAGCGCGTTGTTTCTGGCTTGGTCCAGAGATTTGGTCTCTGTGACTACGTCAGCGACAATGTGGGCAGCTTCAGGGGAAAAACTCCCCCGCACAACGGTGTCTTCATCAGCTTGGGCGGGCACAAGGTTTACGTCGGCGTCGACATCTCCGGCATTTATCCTCACCAAGTTGTTGTTGCAGGAGATCCACCTCTTAACACTGCAAGCCGTCCGCCCAGAGCGCATCCTGCAGGCAGCATCGAGGTGATGGTCGCGGCCGGGATGCAAACTGGAGTAGCAGCTGCCGGGTCAAGCAGAGAACCTGCCACCGGTGTACAGGGCGCACCCAGGCAGACAGCACCACTACCCACCGAGGTAATCCCGCCAGCGACCAACCCGACCGAGGTGCAGGACACCACCCCAAAGGCACCAAGAGTAAGAGGGCCACCTCTAGAAAGGCCAGAGAACATTCTTCAGGCGACCATAGAAAACTTGACTACACCTGTAGCGCCGATACTTGATCCGGCAAATGCTCAGGCAGAGTTAGAGGAAACCAGGCAAAAGGTGCTGGTAGAGGCCAAAAAGGTGTCGGCCTTGCGGGAGTCCTTAAACAGGACCCTGCGAGAATATGCCAAAGCTAATAAGCTTGACGTCGCGCCCGAACAGGTGGACGAATTAAGATTGAGAGGGAAAAACCTCATGGATGACATCAACAAAGAGCATGATGCTCATAAAGCAGAATCAGTGGATTTGGGCTTGCCGAGGTACAGTACCCCGGCAAAAAACCTAAGAGCGGCAAATGCCGCAGCATTAGAGTTAGAGGGGTTGACCGGCGAAGCCCGGCAGAAACAGCAAGAAAGAGTGAACAAGCTGGTGCGCATCGCGAACCAGCAGAACGAAGAAATGCTCAGGGCAAACCTGGCGAGGCCGAGGGCCTCGCGAATGGTTCACTCGGCAGGAGCAGCACCTGCCTTGTCCGCGGCGGCGGCATCTTCACCTGGAAATAATGCACGAAGGGACAAAGCAGTAACCTCAGGAAAGAGGAACAAGCAAATTGTTCCATATGATCCGGCAATGGCCGGAAACGCAAATGAGAATAGAGGCAATGCAAGCCGAGGTAACAGTGGGGAGAGGAACCACGGCCATGTTGAGAAAGACGGCGGAAGCCGAGGCAATGAAGATCTCGGCAGAAGAGAACCCGCGAGAGGCAATCAGGAGAACAATACCCCAGTCAAAGTAAGGAGAGAACTGCCACTCAACCCGCAACCAAGGCATGAACCCCGGCAGGAAAGAGAAACGAGGCCAGCTCGCCACAATCAAATTAATGAAAGATACAATGATGGTTATTCTGAGATGGAATATGTGATCCATGGCGGAAACAATCACTATGGAATACAGGACAGAGTTCTGTACAGAGATTTGCCATCAAATGATGCAAGAGTGAAGCTGGACCGGCTATACAGGTCCGATTTGTTGGAAGAACAGGGTCCACCAGGGCCGACATGCTTTGGACCACGGATCATGGGCGAACCACCTGTGCCGAACTTTCAGCTGGCAAGGGGCACGAAAACATATAATGGGAGTACCAAACCACAAGACTGGTTAATTGACTATGCCACTGCAGTGAAAATAGCGGGTGGAAACTTACGATGGGCAGTACGGTACGTCCCACAAATGCTGGAGGGACCAGCTAGGGTGTGGCTGAATAATCTACCAGCGGGCAGTATCAACTATTGGCTGGATTTTGAGGAAATGTTTGTCAGCAACTTTACCAGAACATACAAGAGGCCAAACAGGCCACAACAGTTAGCCATGTGCAAGCAGAGGCCGAATGAAACAGATAGAGAGTTTTTAACTCGGTGGTGCAACCTGAGAAACTCATGTGAAGGAGTCATAGAATCGCAAGCAATAGCTTGGTTCACGCAAGGATGCCGTTATGGTAGCGTATTGTGGCAACGTCTGCAAAGAGATATGCCGACCACACTGGCAGAAACTATCAGAATAGTGGACTCCTACGCATTAGGAGACCCAACGCAACCAGAATTAATGTCGGCAGATCATCGCGAGCAACATGACCATTATGCAAGACATTTGGCCGGGTCATCCAGGCGCAGTGATTTCATAGGAAGAAGAAGAGAGGAAAGTCTGGATTATAGATATAATTCGGCCCAAGTGGCGGCAGTAGCGCAAGATCCACCGAGTCACGGAGCAACTCAACGGCAGAAGAATGGTCCTCAGCAATGGACACCAAGGAATGAAGGAAAAAGGCAGTGGACCCCAGAACAAAATAAACAGTGGCAAGAGAGGCCGAAGTACACGTTCGAATCTATGTTAGATCAGCCATGTAAATTTCACACGTCAAACCCGTCCAGGCTAGCCAACCATATGACCCGCCAATGTGCATGGATGAAAAATGCAATGGGGAACCCCGAAGGTATTCAGCACCCCAACAAGTACATCAGCAGCATCAACCACAGTTGACTAGAGCAAATGCATAGCAACTGATGTTGCCGCCCCCTCCCCCGAGGTACGATAACTCGGATCGGAGAGACGCGGTACATCAAGTGATGAACCAAGTCCAGGATGGAAGGACAAATCCGGCGAATACTGGACGCAATGATTACAGAGAACATCATCAGTCTTATTGCGTGTTCACAACGGAACAACAAGACAAACAGAGTGTGCAACGCCGGCATATGGAAGTAAATGCAGTTATGCCGGCGGTACCAAGATATGTGCCTTGGTCGGATCAGGAAGTAACTTGGAGCATAAAGGATCATCCCAAGATAATGCCGAATCTCGGATCATATGCACTCGTGTTGGATCCGACATTTGTTGGACTGAGCATCAATGTGAAATTCTCAAAAGTACTCATTGACAATGGAAGCAGTATCAACATCATGTACAAAGATACCATGCATAAACTTGGAATATCGCAGAACATGTTGCAATCCACGAGGACCACTTTCCATGGGATAGTGCCAGGGCTTTCATGTGAACCCATTGGTAAGGTCCGAGTGGATGTGTTATTCGGCACAACAGATAACTGCAGAGCAGAAAACTTAGAGTTTGAGGTGGTGGATCTAGAGAGTTGTTATCATGCTTTACTCGGACGGCCAGCGTTGGCCAAATTCATGGGCAGCTGTCATGTAAGTTATCTGAAAATGAAGCTACCCGAACCACAAGGAGTGATAACGGTTGCAGGGGATTACAAGAAGTCAATGGAGTGTGCTTCAGCCGGGTCAAATTTGGCCGAATCATTGGTTATAGCAAGAGAAAAAAGAAGGATTCAGGAGGTAGCAGCCCTCGCTCAGTCGGCGCAGCTGAACATGCCGGCACTAGCCAACCCGCATGGCAGTGTCTCTTTTCAGCCGACTAAAGAAACGAAGAAGTTTCAGATAGATGAGCAATTCCCGGAGCGTACTGTTACTATTGGTGCAGGCCTGGACGCTAAATAGGAAAGCGAGCTCACCAACTTCCTCCGTGAGAATCGGGACATATTTGCATGGTCAACTCAGGACCTGCAAGGCGTTCCGAGGGAGTTGGCTGAGCACTCTTTTAATGTAAGGCCAGGAGCAAGGCCGGTGACGCAACTTCTCCGCCGCTTCGCCGAAGACAGGAGAAAAATAATAGGGGATGAAATAGCTCGGCTCCTCGCAGCCAGGTTCATCATGGAGGTGCTGTATCCGGATTGGTTGTCAAATCCGGTGCTAGTAGAAAAGAAGAAGGATGATCCCAATGTAGCCATTGTATGGAGAATGTGTATCGATTACACGAACCTGAACAAGGCGTGTCCAAAAGATCCTTTTCCATTACCTAGAATAGACCAAGTCATTGATTCGACCGCTGGTTGTGAGTTATTGTCATTTGTAGACGCGTATTTTGGTTTCCACCAAATATCGTTGAATCCGGCCGATCAAATAAAGACTGCGTTTATTACCCCGTACGGGGCTTATTGCTATCGCACAATGCCATTCGGCCTGCGAAACGCAGGAGCAACATATCAGAGATGTATGCAAAAATGTCTACACGATCATATAGGAAAAAATGTACAAGTATATGTAGATGACGTGGTCATCAAAACCAAGGAAAGCAAAACGTTGCTGGAAGATATACGGCAGACTTTTGTGAACCTGAGAAGGTTCCGAATGAAGCTTAATCCGGAAAAATGCACGTTTGGCATGCCGGCAGGAAAATTACTCGGTTTTCTTGTATCTAGCCGAGGTATAGAGGCCAACCCAACAAAGATAAAGGCAGTAGAAAGAATGGAATTGGCAAGATGCTTAAATGATGTACAAAAATTCACGGGTTGTCTAGCCTCGCTCAGCCGGTTTGTATGTCGGCTGGGAGAGAAGGCGCTACCACTATATCAGCTGATGAAGAAATCAGATAAATTCGTTTGGACTCCACAAGCGGACAGCGCGTTTCATGAGTTGAAAAAAATGTTGGTCACAGCACCTATTTTGGCTTCTCCATTATCAAAAGAGCCTATGTGACTCTATATAGTGGCTACCAACAGAGTAGTGAGTGCTGTAGTCGTAGTGGAACGACTTGAAGATGATAAGTCCGTACAGAGGCCGGTGTATTATTTAAGTGAGGTGTTATCCACTTCAAAACAGAATTACCCACATTATCAGAAGATGGCTTATGGAGTGTATATGTCGGCAAAAAAGCTTAAACATTACTTCGAAGAGCATCCCATCAAAGTGATCTGTGAAGCGCCCATAGCCGACATATTGAGCAACAAAGATGCAAGTGGCCGAATAGCAAAATGGGCAATCGAGTTGTCACCATACGCTCCACAATTTGATAGGAGAGATGCAATCAAATCTCAAGCAGTCGCCGACTTCTTCGTAGATTGGGCCGAAGTGCAATATGAGCCACCATTACCAGATCCAAATTATTGGACGATGCATTTCGATGGTTCCAAACTAAGAAATGGTTTGGGGGCAGGAATAGTGTTAACCTCGCCTAAAAGAGATCAGCTGAAATATGTGCTACAAATACATTTTGCCGCATCCAACAACGTAGCCGAATATGAAGCACTGGTCCATGGATTGAAAGTAGCAAAAGAGATTGGCATACGCCTAATCTTATGCTATGGGGACTCGGATCTAGTAGTACAGCAAGTCTCAGGCAATTGGGATGCGTTAGATGCTAATATGGCTTTATACAGATTTCATGTGCAAAAGATCAGTGGGTACTTTGAAGGATGTGAATTTCACCACGTACCTCGGGCAGAAAATGATGCCGCAGACACGTTGTCAAAACTCAGATCAACCCGGCAGTCAATTCCCCCGGGTATTGCCCTGGAACACCTCAGAAAACCATCAATAATCCCGTCACCAGAATCCGAATCTATCTTTATTCCGGCAAATTCAGCAGAAGATAATGCGCCGATGGAAGTAGACCAGCAATATGACTCGGAACCCCCCAAGAGGAGGACAGCAGAAGTAAGCACAATTATGGAGAAGGCCGAGGTAGATATGTCGGCAGAAAACATGGAAATAGACAGTGAGACCACACAAGAAAAAATCACACCGCTATGGGCGCAACCCATATTCTCTTACCTTAAAGACGCGATGTTACCGAGCAATGAAGTATTAGCAAGGCAAACTGTAAGGAGAGCGAAAGCTTATACGATCATAAACAATGAGCTATATAAAAGAAGCGTCACAAGCGTATTGCAGAAATGTGTGAGTTCAGCAGAAGGCCAGGAGATCCTCCTAGATATACATCAAGGAGAGTGTGGACACCATGCCTCATCTCATGCCTTGGTAGCCAAAGCATTCAGGCACGGATTTTATTGGTCGATGGCGTTGAAAGAAGCCAAAGAGTTGGTTGAAAAATGCAATGGTTGTCAGAGATATGCAACCAAGATACATATGCCATCGGCCGAGTTAAAAACAATACCCATCACTTGGCCATTTTCTGTGTGGGGCTTAGATATGGTGGGACCATTTAAGCCGGCCCGAGGGGGAATGACCCACATATTGGTTATGGTGGACAAGTTCACAAAATGGATTGAAGTGAAACCAATAAAAAAATGTGATGGGCCCACAGCAGTGAAATTTCTCAAAGATATTATTTTAAGATATGGGTATCCGCACAGTATTATTACAGATAATGGCACAAATTTTGTAGAAGGAGCCTTCGCCAGATTTTGCAGAGAGAAACATATAAGACTAGATGTTGCCTCTGTGGCTCACCCAGCATCTAATGGGCAAGTGGAAAGGTCTAATGGACTAGTATTGTCAGGAATAAAACCACGACTTGTTGAACCACTGCAAAGGTCGGCAGGATGTTGGATTGAGGAACTCCCAGCCGTATTATGGAGCCTCAGGACTACTCCGAATAGATCAACAGGCTATACACCATTCTTTCTGGTATACGGGGCAGAGGCCGTGCTTCCAGCCGACATAATACATGACTCGCCAAGAGTTACTCAGTATACAACCTTAGAGGTAAACGAAATAGCTCGGCAAGATACTGTAGACCTGCTAGAAGAAGCCAGAGAACTGGCACTATCACGATCAGCTATTTATCAGCAGAACTTGCGACGATATCACAGCAAGAAGGTGAATCCAAGGGTATTCAAAGAAGGAGATTTAGTCCTCCGACTGGTGCAATGCACGGCCGGCATGCACAAGCTGTCACCTCCATGGGAGGGACCATTCATCATGAGCAAAGCATTACATAACAATGCCTATTATCTAATCGACGCTCAATCCCCCGGAAGGAACAAGGCAGACAAAGCTGGCGAAGAAACGAAGCGGCCATGGAATGTAGCCTTGCTTCGTCCATTTTACTCATAGCATAGTATTTCAAGGTCAAGGACCAATGATGTATTAAACCTCGGCATCCAGAGCAGTGACTCGGGGACTGCCATATGTTATTTCAATTTCATCTTGTGTATTAAACCTCGGCATCCAGAGCAGTGACTCGGGGACTGCCATATGTTATTTCAATTTCATGTTATGTATTAAAACCTCGGCATCCAGAGCAGTGACTCGGGGACTGCCATATGTTATTTCAATTTCATCTTATGTACTAAACCTCGGCGTCCAGAGCAGTGACTCGGGGACTGCCATATGTTATTTCAATTTCATCTTATGTACTAAACCTCGGCGTCCAGAGCAGTGACTCGGGGACTGCCATATGTTATTTCAATTTCATCTTATGAATCAAACCTCGGCGTCCAGAACAGTAACTCGGGGACTGCCATAGGTCATTTCAATTTCATCTTGTGTATTAAACCTTGGCATCCAGAGCAGTAACTCGGGGACTGCCATATGATATTACAATTTCTGTGCACTAAACCTCGGCACCTTGAGCAGCGACTCGCCAACCGTCTTATGTTATTTCCGCAGTTCGGTTTATACGCTAGACTTCGGCGCCATAGGCACTAACTCGGGGACTGCTATATTTTGTTCCGAAGTCCTGGTTAGCCTTTGATACAAAGAAAGTATCGAACTTCGACTTTGAAAGTAACAATAGTCCAAACTAATATGATATACGAAGCTCACACCTGGATTAAGTGGGTAAACCACGAATACAAAGATAAAGATACATCCCCAAATTAAGATATCGCTGCCCAACACAGCAAAAGATTCGGACAAACAAGACCACTTAGACAAAGTGATAACAATTACAAACATGTGTCTCAGCAGCACACGGCAAAAGAAATTCATTCCATATAGAGGACAGATGAATGTTTCACCTACATCGTACGCCCGGCATACCAGGGATAGGAAATGACTTAAACGTTTTTAGCTAGAGAGGCGACAACTTGGTCAGGGGATGGGGACTCCGAGGTAGGAGGAACTTCGGCCGATGTTACCTCGCCCTCCGCAGACCTAGGTGCAACCTCGGCCGAAGCCTGAGGCTGCTGAGGAGCATCAGTTTGCGCAGTGGAATGCCCGATACCCTTGGAGGAGGATCGCGCGTCGCCGTTGTCATCCGAGCTCGAACTGGAGTCACCAGAAGTGGCCGAGTCATCTTCATCTCCCCCTTGCTCAGCTGAATCGTCATCTGATGCATCCTCGACTACGACCTCCTCGTCCGGGTTTGGAAGGAAACTCGGCCCTTCATTCCAGGTGTGCACGTCGGCATACTCGACAAGTTGGAAGGCGCGAGCTTGCCGAAGAGCGACGAAAGTGGGGTCCTCAACCCAACGAGAACCAGTGCGCAGATTTCTCAAGATATCAAGAGAGATGTCTTCGTACCATGACATAATAACAGTTAGAGCCATATCAGCGCCAGCTCGTCCAGCTGATTCCCTCCAGAGACTTAGTTGCCTCTCAGATGCCATAAGTCTTATCACCAGTAATTCGACCTCATTGATATCAGGGGTCCCAGAAGTGTTCGGCCAGAGAACATGGTAAGCTCGAATAGCTGCCTTCACCAAATCCTGGCCCATAATCTTCATTGGACCAACTGCAGCACCAACAGCAACCAGGAAATCCTCCATCGAATACTCCGAGTCAGCGGCAACAGGGACACCTCGGCGCACACGAGCCGCAAGAACCGCTTTAGAACTCACGGGTTTAGCTTCGGGAAAATGATCTGCGCAAAACACGAACGTGTCAGGTGGCAGCAGGGACAAAGAGAAAAATATAATTCGGCCGTGCTAAGAAGCTTACGATGAATATAACTCATCATTATCTGAAGGTCTTTGGCCCAATCAATCTTGCTCTTTTCAAAGCGAGCGATTTCCTCGCTCATTCCCTGAGTTTTCAGTTCGGCAGCCTCGAGGAGTTCTTTATTCTTCTGCAGCTCCAAAGCCAGCCGATTCTTCTCCTCGGAGAATTCCTGATCGACCTTTTCTAGTTCAGATTTCTGAGAGAGCTTAAGGGTCTCCACCTCGGCCCGCAGGCGAGCTATTTCATCATCTTTTTCTTTTAGCTGCACCGAATGAGTAGCGCTTTGTTCTAAAAAATGCAGCATCACGTCAGGCATAGGCGTGCAATCTTGGTGAGATGCTGCGAAGGTTTGCAACTCGGCTTTACCACATCCAAACGAGATAAAAAAGTTTAGCGCGTATTCTAAAGGGCGAAAAGGTGTAGGGTAAGAGGGAAACTAACCTTCCAAGCTCTTGACTTTCTTCTCAAGACGAATGTTGAGATTATTGATATTACCTGTTTACCAAAAAAGTGAGCCGACACCTCGCGGACAAAAGAATAAGAATGTCGAAAATGACGAAAAGGAACTATCAACTTACCAGCCTGTTTTACCACAGGAAGGACTTTCTCGTATTTCTCTTCCAGTTTGCGGTGCGAAAAAAGCAACCTTTGAAATTCGGCAGTCCTCCTGTCATGTGCAACCTGAACAATGGAGCAAAACGATGAATAAATGTTCGAAGCTAAACCAGATCCGAGTCAAGCAAAACTTAACTCGGATCAAGGTGGCTGGATATTCGAAGCTAAACCAGATCCGAGTCAAGCAAAACTTAACTCGGATCTAGGTGGCTGGATATTCGAAGCTAAACCAGATCCAAGTCAAGCAAAACTTAATTCAGATCTAGGTGGCTGGATATTCGAAGCTAAACCAGATCCGAATCAAGCAAAACTTAACTCGGATCTGGGTGGCTGGATATTCGAAGCTAAACCAGATCCGAGTCAAGCAAAACTTAACCCGGCTCTAGGTGGCTGGATATTCGAAGCTAAACCAGATCCGAGCCAAGAAGAACTTAACTCGGATCTAAGTGGCTGGATATTAGAAGCTAAAACAGATCCGAGTCAAGTGCGACCAAAACCAAATATAGGTGGCTGAATATTTCAAGATCAACTTAAACGAAAATCAAGCAAACTTCAAGACAAATCTAGTCGGATATAAATTCGAACCCTAGAGATAAAATTAGATTAAGTGAAGCATTATTAAACTTCCAAGCATATAACAAGTTATTTCCTTGAAAGTTTCGGGGACTAGAGCGTATACTAACATTTGGAGAACTAATTTAAACTCCGCAAAACAGCAATTACCTCATTCGTCTTGTTGGTGTCAAGGATGAACTTGGCAGCTTGATCAAAACGGCCGCTGATGTCGGAAAGCTGAAAGGGCTGACTAATTGGATTACCCTCAAACTGATCAGCAGCATTCCAATTATTGGCATACTCTACCAGCGAGCCGAGGCTATTCCCACTAGCCGTCCGAGTTAAGACTTTACCTCGGACATGTTGTGTAACCACTGCGGCCGCAGGGCTTTTATGAAGAGCAAGCTGGGTGCTGGCAGCCGAGGTAACGGAGGCTTTGGTAGGCGCAGTTCCTTTGCGCAGCACGTCGGCAATACTCGGCTGAGAAGAGCCGACAAGACCTTTCTGGGAAGAGGAGGCCTTGATGGCAACAGTTTTTCTTGCCTTAGAAGAGGCATCAGTAGGAGCCGATACCTCGGTAATGGGAACGGTATCTTTAGGAGCAGCAGGAGTCACGGCCGTAAAAGGCGCCGAGATAAAGACCTCTTCGGCTGGAGCTGGAGTTGCAGTAGAGACTGCTGGGGCAGATAGAGGCTCAGTAGAGGCGCTCGGATCCACAGAGGGGGCAACGGGTTCGACGGAAATCTCGGAGGGCCGAGTGGAATCGATGTCAACAGAAGGAGTTTCAGGCACGTCGCGACGAGGGGGCGACTGATTCGGAGATGAAGGAGAGGCAACACGAGCAGGACTGGGAATCCTAGTATCTTCAACGGGCGGAGGAGACGGCTGCCGAATCGGGCGGCTAGTCATGCTAGGACCGCCAGGCTTAACGGAAAGCGGAGCACTACGAAAATAAGAAAGAAAAAAGGGTGTCAGGATGAAAAACAGAAAGAGGGAAACAAGAAATACGAGCAAAAGGAACTTACCCTGCGACCCCAGGCATGGTCTTGCACCTGGGAGGATTCGGAGTAGACTTCTTCATTCGTTTCTTGGGGGCCGCCTCTGAGGCACTAGCAGGAGCCCCGCATTTCCCCGAGGTAACAGGGGGTCGAGAAGCAAAAGGCTCGGCGTCGTGAACCTGACCGGCCGGATTAGCTAGGAAAGTAGAAGCCGGAAATGCATAAGAAATAGGCATTGCGGCAACTACCTCAAGAACTTGGACCTCGTCCGAATCACCTTCCTCCTCGTGGACCGAGGTCTTGCCACGAGCTCGAGCCGGGGCAGGATCCGACTTAGGGACGAACTCTTCCGAGTCCGGCTCACCAGTATCCGGGGTGCTCCGGTCCGCAGGCCACGGAAGCAACAAAACTTCGGCATCCTCATTCTTCTGCTCTGCGAACCTCTGCAAGACAAGAAAAAAGAAAATTAGCGAAAACCGTTACAAAAGCAATTGGATAGCAGAGCGTTATTGGTTAAAATTTACTTCGGGAGGCGGACGATCGTGGGTGAACGGTTTCAATCCCCAAGCCCAATCCTCAGGCATCTCCGTCTTGAAGATAGCTCGGACACGCTTATAGATAAGATAGTTGTCCAGCTCCACGGTCGAGACTCGGTTAGGGTCAAGAGGACCACTCATGTAGCACAGCTTGTGAGTCCGCTTCTGGAATGGGCAGATTCGGCTACTGATAAAGGTAGCCATCAGATCTTCGCCGCGTAACCCGGCACGGATCAACTCTTTGAGCCGAATCTCAAAGGCCTCGGCCAAGGCATGACTTTTCCTCGGATTGTAAGTCCAATTCACCTTAGAAGGCGGACCAATGGAGAAGGCAGGGAGCCGAATCTTGTCCTCCGTCCCTCTGTTCTTGACGTAAAAGAAGGATTTGTGCCACTTCTTGCACGAATCTAACCCGGTGACACGAGGAAATACGGACTTCCTCCGAGGTGTAATAGACGCTGCCCCACATTGAGTAAGAAGTTTCTCGGAAGGGTGCAGAGACTTGTCAGGGACTACGTTAGAATGAATCTGGAAGAACTTCGACCAGATGTGCACGGACGGCCATAGGCCGAAGTATCCCTCTGAGGCGGAGATAAAAGCAGAAAGAGAAGTGATGGCATTTGCAGGAAGATGATGCGACTGAAGGCCGAAGTAGTCGAGAAACTCTCTAGCAAAATCGCTAAGAGGGAGACCAAAGCCGCGCGAGAAATGTGACATAAAAACTACATACTCGCCCTCCCTAATATCCGGAGAGGACTCGCTGTCGGGTAAACGACAGGAGACCTCGGCAGGAATCCTCCGAGTTCGGATAAGCCACTCGATCTCGCGGCGTGTAATGGAGGAGCCTTGCCACGAGCCTCGCTCGGGCCCAGAGCCAGCATCGTCATCCTCTACCAGGGCACCACTAAAGGAGCTAGACATAGGTTCGCCGGAAAGATCGACGGAGGAAGAGCTGGCGGCGGAGGAAAGTTTAGAGCTACGAGGCCCCGTCGTGATTTCGCACAGGAACAGCGACGGAGGAGCAAAAGAACCGCCGCACGAATACAAGATCGAAACAGAGAAATCTAGGGTAAAACCTAGGCAACGCGGCCGGAAAGAACTCACCGGCGACGGCGGCGGAGCTGGCGAACGCGGACGAGGCGGACGGAACAACACGGCGGAGTCCTCGCCATCGGAAGTTCTGATGAGCGCGCGGCGGCGGAGCTGCGAGAGGGCGCGGATGCGAGAGGAAGAAGAAGGGCGCAGGCGAATGAAAAGGGGAAAAGTGAGTCCCCAGGCGCCACGCCCCTCTTTATAATCGAGCCACAAGCGAGGTAGTGGGATCGTGGGTGCGGCGGTTGATCGCATGGATCGTGTGTGCGGCACGACCGCACGTCGTTGAGTGGAACCACACCTAGGGCCACACGAAAGCAGAGAAGATCACGATCCCAAGCGGAAACGGAGCACGAGGCGACGCAGTGCCGGCGTGACAGGCACAGTAGTAACTGTAGCCTGTCAGAAATTACTGTAGAGGAACAAAAAACTAGAGAAGTAATGATGGGGATGACACGTAGGACGAGGCGTATACGAGAAGATACAACGAAACCTCGAACAAGCAAGGAGCAACTCGGAAACGATATGGGACATGTGTCATGAAACTGCTACGACCCGGCCGAGATTATCGGCAGGGCCCTACCAGCTTCGGGGACTAATGTTGGGGAGATAACCCCAGATAGGGTAAAGATGGGGATAGACGAAAGGACATTCCCCGTTTGGTTTCCGAGTTACTATCTGAGCCGGCCGAATCATGTAGAGGTCGGCCGAGATAGGAAAGGGAAAGACCCTCATAGTAATGACAAAACATTACCCGGCCGAGATACTTCATAACTCGGCTGGGTTAAACCGAGTAATCTTAATACAGATGAAGGACATGCCGAACTACGAGAGGTAGGGCCGAATAATATGAAGCTTGCAGGAGAAGGAGAAGCTGAAGTCAAACCCTAGTTGCAGGCTAGGGAGAATCTGAGCAAAGCCAAACACTACAGACAAAGACGCAGAGGGACAGAGAGGCAGAAGGAGATCACGGAGGTGACAGTCCAGAAGCCTGAGGCGCACAGGAGGGGCCCTTTGGAACCTTGCCGTCATTAGGGGAGCGACAGGGAAAGGGGGGCACCGAACTACTATATTGGGACAAGCATATTCCTCGAATATGCTTGCCACGTCAGCCCTAGAGGAACCCAAGGCTCTCCTTTATAAGGAGAGGCTTGGACTCTGAAGCGAGGATCGACTAAGGTTAGAGCCGTTAGGCTGGTAAAGTTCCTCTCTTCTCCCTGAATACAGCTCAAGGAGCACTTGTAACCCAAGGAAGAAGAAATAAAGATCTTTGCCTTAGCCTTCTGTGTGTGGAATCAACTACATCTTCCCTCCCCAGATCCCTCTAGCATCCATTGGCCCCATACTTTAGCCTACCCATGGCATCTGCCGTGCCACCACCACGACAGCATAAGTGAGATTATATGGACTTATAATCTTTAGAAAAATCCCAAAGAATTCTTGGTGATGCACGATAACCATATCTATCTACCAGTACCCTTAAATCTTGTTGATCATATCAACTAGGAAAAATTCCTTCATAACCACTATTAGGGACAATACTTGACTAAGAGCAAAAAATTAAGCTAAACTCACCACACCCCATCCAATCTTTCCCAGCACTTCTCTCCAAGACTCAGCACTCCCTCCTGGTCATGCTCCCTGTAGCACCACTGTAGCTATGCCCTCCCCTTGACCTATAGTGCTGGGAAGCAAGGATTTTAAAAGGGGAGACACACATGTCTTGCCACATCTCCTCATAACACCAGCCCCATCACTCCCTCTCTACCCCTACTCAACCTAGAGCCCTTATACCACTCTCCCCTGCCCATAGGAACCAAAACCAGGCCCCCACCCCCTCCCTCAATCTCTCTATGCATCATGTCCATCATGGACCACCCTCTCTTAGTCTGTAAAGCCAAAGGCCCTTGCATCCCTCCTCTCTCCCTTCATTTCCCTCTCTAGACACCACCTACCCCCTCCCCCACTGAGCTCCTCTCTATTCCCGTGCTCTGCCCTGCTCGAGAAGAGAAGAAAATGGAACTTTGGGCCATGGATGATCTCGAGCCCGAGGTGCCCTACACCTTGCTCCCCTCCACCTGCATGTGGCCTCTATGCCACCCCCTACCCCTGACCTACCATCCCCAAGATCCCTAGATCCTCCATGCCTCTGCAAGTTCCTAGAGAAGAAGATCCATCCACCTCTCCCATTTCCAAAAATCTGAGCAAGCCCTCCTCTCCCGAGCTCCTTTCTCCCTAAACATCACCCTCAGACGTTCCCCTAACCCCACTAACCCTATCTGTATGTTTTGTGTGACCTAGGACCGCACTAGGACGCCTTCCCAACAAGCTCCCGAGAGTGCACTGGCGGGCCTCATCGCGCGAGCTCGGTTCCAACGATGAACCCCTCCCTTCCGCCTGTCTCCGGAGTCGGCGTCGCCTCCCGCATTGTCCCCGCCACCACATAGCCTCCACCGATGCTCCGGTGACCCTACCTCTACCCGCTCGGCCCTCCCCTAGGGTTTTGTCCCCGGCGGCTGGATGTGAGGAGGAAGACGGCCTCCTAGCTGTCCATCCCTTTCTAATCCTGCGGCCTAGGGAGGCCGGTACCCCTTCGGTCACGCCGCGCGGTCACGAGCTATCTCCCGCATGCGTTCGCGGACACTGGCTGGCCCAGCAACATTGGCCCGTTGCCCTTCTAGATCTGGCCCAGCACTGCCCTTTTCCCTTTTTCCTTTAAAATTGAAAATCGAGATCTGCAATTATACATGTTTGGTTTAAACACTTTTAAAATGGAAAGTGGCTTAATATGACCAGATCTAAATTTTCCTATGTACCCACATGTTATCTTTAACATGCAGTACAACCATTGGACCAAAAGAATGTTCAAATTAAATATACTAAACCCAACCCCTAGATGTATCCTTTTCCTTCATAAAATATTTCTGTAAGTTGTGCAACTCAAATTGAATTAATTCCTCTTGTTAGTAAAAGGTAACTTAAGTACTTTGCATGTCATGTAGGCCCCACTATAAATTTCTTCCTAAAATGCCCTTTGTAAAAATAGCAAAAACAACCCCATTATGACTTTAGAATATTCTAGAGGTCAAACCAAAATGGTTACTGGCCTAATTCCAAAGCCCAGAACACTTGCAATCCAATATCCTTCAAACCTCGGGTGTTCATATTTTATTAAGCCCTGGTTGAATTTTGGTACATTAAATTACTCTGTGCATGGTTTATTCACCAATAAAATCACTATAGTAGCTCTGTAAATCCAAAAAGCTTGATTCCAATTTCTGAAGAAATGTATTTCAAATACCTAATATGTGTCTTTGGAATCACATCAAAAGCTCATGTAGAATAAATCTGGTGAAAAGGACAAAAACCCTCCAATAATGACTTTCAGATTTTCCTGAGGGTATTTTGTTAAATATATTAAGTTGATTACAACTCCTCTTGAATAAGTCCATCATACACTAATAAATCATAAAAGTAAATAATTTTTGGATCTCCAAAACTTTTCGGGTGAATTATTTCCTAAAACTAGAGTTTTATTCACTATAAAAATCATTATAAATCAATGGAAATTGATAAAAATAGTAAAACCACTTTTGTTGGTTTCATTTTATCAATACCTATCTTATGATATTATTTTTGTCCAATGGTATCATACAAAATATTCCCTTGGTCCAAAACCCCTCCCTTATGTAAATTCTAGACTATAAATCCTAAGGGATTTCCTTCCATGTTTCCAAGACAACGCCAATCTTCTTAAAATCCATTCTTCATAATACCTACTTAATTGTAAACATGAAATGTACATTTCTTGCTATATGTATTGGTGCTTGTATGCATTGTATTGAATGTTGTGTTGTTTATTTGCATGTATACTCGATAACGGCGATAGTTGTGATTATGTTACGCCGAGAAGAGGGAAGCAAGGAATTATTACTGTTATTGTTATCTGTATTCTGGTATTCTAAATAAATCAAGGGACATATCGCTGGTCAGAGGCAACCCACCTTCTTGCTCACAAGCCCTTGTCCTACTATTTTACTTATGCATGTTTTATCTACTGTTTACGAATTGCATGGTTTTATTATGTTATGTTTTACATGTAGGAATGTTTGGCTCCTCCAAACTACTACACCTTTGTACTAGTAAGTATGAACCCCTCGTCGACACCTATTGACCCTAGCATGGTATATGGTGTTTAACACCATAATCCCTTTGGAGACCCCGTTTTAGCCAAAATAAAAGTATAGGATGGGAAGAAGCCGTAAAGTTTTAAAAAACGTTTATGAGAAAACCTTGGTTAGGTCTAGCCTTCTAAGTGAGTTTGAGGAAGAAAAAGGTTTTAGTTTTATAAATGATGAAATAAAGAGTAGGAAAAATGTTTACGAAAATACACCCGGTTTTTTGCAGCTTTAGCTATAACAACTTAACCCGTGCAACCACATTACTCTGGGACGAGGCTGGATTTGAAGTTTGCTACTCTGGTATGGGAATTCTCACGACTACTTATAAGGGATCATCTTCCTTGAATCCTGGGGTTCCTTTACATATAGGTTCAACTGCAAGGCAGTCACCAGGAGGAATTGCCAACTTCCCTCGGGAGCAGCCAGGCGATACTATGAGCCCCTCATTGAAAGTGCCCCTTCTCTAGGAGTTGGATGGCACTCCGGTTGGTCCATGGATCCAGACGTACCGGTGTTGAGGGGAACAACTCATAGGGTAGGGCCTATACTAGAGTGGCATCCGGAGAGTCTTGACCAGTTACTCGACCCACGATCAGTGTAGATCAAGGCAGGGTAATCAGATGATGTGGGTAAAGTGTACAACTTCTGCAGAGTGTAAATCTATTCGAATAGTCGTGTTCGTGGTTAGGAACGGGTTGGAAAAACTATTTTAGAGCGGTGCTGGTTTTAGTTTCAAAAAGGACTTTGAAAAAGCATGGATCAAAAATGTTTTGACCATGGGATGGTCGGAAAAAGGAGTAAAGGAGTTTTGGTCATGAGATGAACGGGAGAAAGAAACAAATGGGTTACCCAATCCTAGTGTTTTCAAAAATGTTTCAAAACGGTTTCCAAAATGTTTTATAAAAGTTTTCAACAAAGATATAGACATGCTATATCTACAAGAGAAACTAGTTTATAAAAGAACCTCTGATGGAGCCCTCCTACCACCCCAGCCATATTGCATATCCTTATTATTGTTATCTTAAGGTGGTTTGTGAGTACATTCAAAGTACTCATCGGTATTGTCCCTGGCTATTTACATGGCCAGACTTCCAGAGGATCGAGAGACTAATGAAGATGATGACATCTGAGCGAGCTAGGCCGTCTTCCCAGTCAGTTTCCTATAGGTTAAGGCATGACATGGTCTCTGCGCTTGAAGACTTCCGCTATTGTTGTTGTATCGCCATAATGGCACTAATGTAAGTACTTGTACTTGTTATTGATGGATGTTATAATGATACTTGTCCGTTATGCTCACGGCTCATTGATCATGGGAACGTGAATTGCAGGCATAACGTGGATTCTCGGATCGTAAATCCGGGGTCCCACAAGTATGGTAGCAATATAGAATAGGCAAGTAGCATCCCAATTGTTAGACAATTGGGATGCTACACTTTTAAACCCCACCGAAGTTTGTTCCCTTAATCCTATGAGCCATTACTACATGAGTTGTTTGAGCCATGCGAGTCATAGAATTGCATATGTAGAGTTTGTGAGTGTCTTTGGATCATGAGGTATCTAAACAACTGAATTGAGTAGTAATAGGATAACTAAAGAAAGAGGAACCAGTGGGCAATATTTGAGATATGTTTTTTATTCGCTCACTTATGTCTCGTAGGACCCGAGTACTTGATTATTGTTCCTTGACTATCACACTATCCATACGTGGAACCAAGAATCTCATTAGTATTAGCTTGAGTCACATTTAATTTCTTGGGGCCACAACTAGTTTTGGGGTGTTATTAATATACTGTACTTATGCCATGCTTTATTGCTTTATTTACTACTATTTCTCGAGGATTGTTTAGTACTATACAATTTAGAAATATGGAATGTTTTCGCGGTACCGACAAGCCTAGTCGCACTTTCGGGTTCCTAGTTGTTTATAGCCATTAGCACAAACCCCTCGGCCCATCGCTGAGCCGGCCAACTTCGTAGAGGGTAGCTTAGCGGGCTGGCTCCCTGAAATCATCTCTGAATCTTGAAAATGGTTTGTTGTGATGCCTCGTTGGGTTTTCATTTGGTTTTTCGGAGGTTGATCGTACGTGTGTTGTTATTTGTGCACCCCTGGAGGGTATATCTTTCTGAAATCCGTGTCCATGGTTATGGACGACATGGAGCACAGTTTATCGATCATATACTAGCATAACTAAAGTACCACTTTTAAATTGACTAAAATTTGTCTAGTAATATTGCAACCCTCATGGAATGATTCATTAAACTACCTACAGATGGGATGTTCTTCCGCCTTCTCATTCGGGGAATGGGGAGGAGGGCAAGCGATGATTATTTATGTTGATGTATATCTACTGGGTAATTAACTGTTGATTATTTAACAAACATCTATCTATCATTGGTTAGGCTAGTGTTTAGCGTGTTTTTATTTTCCCTGCAATTGCGTCACCCTCAGGTTGTTCCCTTTAGATTTATAAAGACTTGCTGAGACCCCTAGGGTCTCACACGATAAATATTTTTAGATGGAGATGTATACTCACATGAAGGGTACTAGGTCGAGGAGACCGACGATGGTGGCAACGATCATCGGGTGTAGAGATTCCGAGGCAAGGAGATCTGTGAGATCTATGGGAGGGATGTGCTTATTTTTAGGGCATCATATGCCGATTTGCTTCTTATCCATACTCGAATCTTGATTTTCTCTTCCGCATGATACTCTGATGTGTGATGTATGAGGATGTATCTTAAAATATTATCTCTATCTAGGATAATTGGGTCTTGCCATATGGTGTTGAATATTTATGTTTCTTTTAGATGGTTTGGCTCTGATGTACTCTTGTATGTCGTTGGCATACATACTCATTTGTGTATGCTTAACTCGCAGTCCAGCCGGCTACGTTACTCGCACCTAAAGATATAATCACGAGGAGTGGATAGGGTGGTTTGCCGGTACCATGCCCTGTTCCGCTCAGACGGGACCTACACGTGGGTGGACCTTAGGTCCCCTCGGTAGGACACATTATGCAATTTTGGGTTATACTGGCTTGTGATTTAGAGCGTAGGGTCTAGGGGATTACATCTGGTATCATAGCCATTCCGCCCTTCAGGGTCTCAACCAAGATGGTCGTTGTTAGTCTAACAAATATTTTTGATAGTTATGTATATTAAGGCAAAACTAAATGTGAGATCCGGACTGCTTCCATTTTTCTTCTTACCCACCCACCCACCATTTTATGGTAAGGAAGTGTAACGTTTATCAATCCTCTTATAAAAATTCAAATTAGGATTCACGTGTTTACGGTTTTCATAGCACCATAGGATGTGTGTGTCAAATATTTTGTCTATCTGTTGTATCCAACTTTTTATCATAATCTTCCTTTTGATTAGCAACTAGTGGTACATTCCATACCGATAGGCTTTTAGAAATCAACGCGATCTATCCGACTCTTTGTTAACTGACACAATCTTGTTAAGGGTGTTCTTTCTTCCTGCATGCTTTCAGAGAATGTGGAGTTGCTAATCTCTATCCGTTGAGCTATTTTTCACATCTATTGGTATTTTAATGCTGAAAAATGCAGATTTTTTCTTTGATACATCTGTGTTTCCACACTCCTTTTTAGTCATGTGTGTTACACTATTCACCTTTTGTTGGCATGTCCATGGTAACTCTATCTTTTTCTACCGGCGTTTCAATCTAGAGTTTTTACTTTATATTCATATTATTTTGGGCTAAATACATAACATGTGCCGATCCGATGCTTGGGATTATAATTTGGTCCTCGGTGTAGCTATATGACGCTTATCATGAGTGGGATATGGTTAATTCTATCAAGATCATCATCCAAATGATGGTGGTTATATCTTGTGATTCTGAGTAATACCATGATCATATCTATACCATATTCAAGTATCTTTGTTAATCTGGAGGTTTCATAAGGCACTATGGTGGATTATCATCTGTTCATCATGCTTCACTCCATATCTGCAAGGTTCTCTTTGATGCGAGAGAATCCCATCCTTTCATCTATGTAGCTTTTCTTAAATGTATGAGGTGTCATCGGTTCTTATCCAAAATCTTTTCTCTTTTCAACCGGTGTTTTCGATCAACAAGGTGAACAAGTCAGTATCTCTTTCTTATCCAAAGGGCCAGATAATCTATTCTTTCAATATATCTTCTAAACAGCAATCCTTGCTCTTTATGTTGATCATTCGTGGTGGTATATCTTGTCGATATTCTTGCCTATTCTATATCAATGGAATAACATGAAGAATATCTTCGTCATTTCTCTCGAGCTTCGTGAACACCGCCTGTGTGCAAAGTAGTCAAAGTTTAAATCCTGACTTTTTAAATTCACCTATCTCGACCACGCCCTTCTGCTAAAGACATTGCTACAATTCTGGAATCATCAAATCAATTTTTAAGCCTCGCCCTTCATTAGATTTCAGCCAACTCCAGGGCTTGATCCTCGATTTGAATGCTTTATCGAAGACATCCCCAAGATGGCTAAATCTCGCTCAAATCTATCTCAATTCTTCTCAAGAATGATAAGAAATTCGTTTGGTCTCCATTCATCAATAAATCTTTTGAAAACCTCTAGCTTGATCTTCTATCATCAATCTGAAGGATTCCATGAAGATTTTCCAAATCTTTTACAATTCTTCTATTCAAGTTTTGGGTGCTATACTTAATATTTTTGTTGAATATTCATGTTCTCCTTGATCTTCATTCATATCTTTCTAATGGCTTGTGACTTCTGTCATGATGACAACAACAACATCTTTATAAGCTTTGGATCCGACGAAGTGCTCGCATCAAATCTTTGTTTTCATACGGAGCTTCGTGAATTCTGCTTGTCAAGATCTTTAGTTTGAATCACAAGAGTTTGGTTGCATGATTTTTCTATTCATGTGCGAAGTAATGCTTTCAGTGTGGGATAGAGTCATGACCATACCACTACTCTTATCATTCACTTTATTACGATGAATTGGTCGATTAATGCGATTTCACTCATTCCACGGAAGTCAGAAGTGACATTTATCCCTTGAGACTTTTACTTCCGTCATTGGTTGTCCGGAGTGTTCTCTCAAGACTGTAATCTGTAATCTCTCGTTAGCATCCCAGTTGTCTAACATTGGAACGCTACATAATAAATAAGGATTAATGCTACTTGCATACTTGTTATTGTTGCATCATTGTAATATCATGCTCATGTCATCATTCCACATTACATTTAAGCATCATATTAAAATAAACCACTTGGTTCTTCTCCTCATATTGCATTTGTCTTATTAATATTTTTTTTTTGATATATTGTTTTTGCTTCTTAATAAAATGTCTGATGCCCAAGTTGAGTTGGAGCCATATCTATCTAAATTCCACAACCTTCTTGCCTTTTTTCCTTTTGATATCTATCCACGACTCTACCATATATTTGTATGTGGGAAATGGTATTTTCGTTTGGTTAAATTCTAGCCCACATATATTTTTAGTATGGATTCTTTTTCTCACACGCATGGCCAATTGGCTTTGATACAAACCAATCCAATATGCCATGACTTGTGGCCCTCCAATTCTTGATCTTGCAAATCATTTTAGTTGCCATCTTTCACTTATGCGTGCTTTCCTACATTTTTGTTTTCAAAAAAATGCCACATGAAATAATAGAACATCTCAATCCATCCTCTTCCTTTTCTTTGTGTCTTGTATTATTTAAAATAAACCCTTTTAGCTAATATTTTGATGTTGTTCAAATCAACTAGCTTAACCTGATCTATCTACTCGTACCTCATCACACCATGAAGCTAAGAGCATCTCCACTCGTCTACCCAGGAGGCCGATCCAGACGCCGAATTTCGGTCTAGACGCCGAAAATTGGTCCAGTCGCGTACTCAAGGACCTGTTTTCGGCCGGATTTGGGTCAATTTTGGTCCGGACTACCTAGGCCGAACCCAGGTTTTCGAGTACGCCCTGAAAACGCCGGACTCAGCGAATTCGGCGAAAAATAATCGAAGCGGCGAGTGGACCCGCCGAGTCAGTGACGGAAGTCGAGTCGTCGTCATCCTCGGAACCACGCGGTGACCGCCGGACAATAACTGCCCATTGCGCCGGCCATGCGCCGCCGATTTACGGCACCACAGTCGCTGCCTCGGCTCCCGCGACGGACCGGCGGACACTAACTTCCCGTCGTTTCCCTTTTTCCCGCCCTCACCGCTACACCCCTTCCTCCCTTGCCGCCCACCTCGGCCTTTATAAGCCATTCCCCTCGCCGGAGATCTTCACACCCTCTCACAGCTCCCCCATCCACAAGCCCAAACTCCGGCGAACCCTCTCTCACCGTTCCCCCTTCCCAGCCATGGCCGAACGCTACCCCGGCGACGGCGCCGCGGCGAACGGCTCAGGCCAGGGGAGCTCCCGCCAGAACCAGCCGCCGAACCACGACGACGAGGACGGCGGCGAGGATGACGGTCGTGCTGACCCCGGCTACACGGCGTTCTACAGCAACTTCGACATATAGGACGGCGAAGGCACCGGCGGAGACCATGGCGGCGACCTTTTTTAAGTTTAATATGTACTACTTTAGTTTAAATTTGATGTAATCCGCCTATATTCGTCCAACTTAATAAAATTCGCTCATCTTTAATGAATTTTAACCGAACTTGAAAACTCGGTCTGGATACGCGAGTGGAAAAATAGGCGTACCCAGACCAAAAACAAGTTCCATCCGGCCGAAAAACAGACCAATTTTCGGCCTGGGTTTCGGCCAACGAGTGGAGATGCTCTAACCTAGCTAAATAATCCTAGCTAGCTATATAATTATAATCCCTAACTAATCCTACCTGTGTGTGTGCAAACCCACATATACACACACTAGTATATATACTCTCTCTTAGCTAAAACTCTCACCATGGTCAACCACGACCAGCTACCTCTAGTTCTGGTGCAACCCAATTGCAAAAGCCAAGTGTACCACGATGCTCCTGTTTCTCTTCCTTCCCTTCTTGTCGTGTTTGCCAGCTCCCGTCGCTTTCACGCACACCCTCTCTGCATAAAGCTACCTCGATATCTGCCCATCCTAACCCTCCCCAACAACCTCCCTCTGGATCTTGATCCCCATCTTCTTCCTCCCCACGCAAGCAACCACAGCCACTAGACCACACCCATGTCGCCGCCGATCTCCCCTGCCTCCGGTGAACCTCGTCGCCACCGGCGTTCCAACGAGTCCCGGTCGGCATCCACCTCTCCCTGCAGATGCTCGAGCCCTGGACGGCTTGGACGCGAGGAGGAGAAGTACCCGACATCGTTGCCGCACCGCCGACGCTCGCCATCGTCCCTATCGCACCTCCGGCCGGCAACCACTGTCACCAACCCCCCTCGCTGTAAGCCCGACGCGCACCCACCTCTCTGGCCAAACGAGCCTCTTCGCCGCACCGCGTTCGCCCCCGCCCTCTCGCCAGCAACCGCGGCTGAGCCCCCGCGCGCACGTGTCGACACCAGCAGCAGCTGTGAACATAGCCGCAACCCCTGTTCCTGAAGAATTCTTGGCCGATTCCGTTCGTCTCCGGCGCCGACCTGCACACGTACTCGTATAGGGAAGTCATATCTTTCCAGAGTATCTCACAAAACGCAAATCTGAGTCCTATGGCGATTGGAATCATCCTCCAAAGTTGGCTTGATCTCGCTGCCAATTGTCGCTCGATCTTCAGTCTGTCCGCTGCGCACGTAGTCAGTATGCAGCTAACACCTCTGTTCCCTGCCGCTTTCCTGCAACCTCTGATCTCCTTTTCCTGAAATCTTCACGTGCATCTCTTCACCGTTATACCACCTCGCTATGGAATCAAACCTCACCCCTATCGGTGCTCAGATGCCCACGCAATACTCCGTTGAAGCTAGGATGATTTCACTGACGTCGCATCGATTCTCGACAGATTAGTCAGCAAGCACAGGCCCCTTGTTTCCCCTCTGTTTTCCCCTAGCTCGTTCTTTCCACAGCCGACCACCATCGCAACTCTTTCAACAGTGACGAAGGGGGTAAATCCAGCGACACACTACCGCAAATGGAGAGTCAATCGGAGCTCGGAAGCGGTCAGAATCTTCATCCGAATATCGAGGAAAATTCTGTCCGCCACGTACAGTTTCTTTAGTCTGTCTGCCCTAATTTTTCCTTCGCTGTTCATCGATTCCTACCGTCAAGGATGACGAAACTATGGCGCCATACTTTACATGAACATATTCCTGGTAAAGTTGTCTATGCAAATCATCAAACGTGGCTCGAAACAGATCTCTGAGTCGATCGGCATCGATCTCCAAAGTCATCTCGAGCTAGATCATTCTGCCTCAAGAATTCAACCTTCCGATTGATCAGTTCTTGAGGATTTGCAATGAACCCCCTGGCTCTTTTCTACTTATCCACCTGGCGCCCCTCTCGCCTCAGTGTTAGCAGGCCGGTCCATTTGTACTCCTCACCGTCCGTGCGTCACATATCTCTATTCGGCTCAGCACTAGCCCGCGGGCTGTTTTCTGTTTTCTTTTCTCTTGTTTTTTAAGCTAATCTAATTCGAATAATATTCAAATACAAATAAATTTATCTCTTTTAAATACTTTTAAATTTAAGAAAACTGATAATATGAAATATGAATCATTTTCAAATGTAAATTCAAATATGTTTTCAATGACTAGAGCTGACTCTATCTAGTCAAACCTTTAACATTTGACCATATTTAATATAATTTAATTTAAATATTGTTTAAAATTTATAACTCCAAACAATGTAAATAATATATGTTTTTGAATCAGAAAAATGTGAGGATTATGAATATGATATTTAAAATATTATTTGAGCAACTAAAGTTTTGAAATAATTTAAATACCAATAAATGCCTATTTCTTAATAATTCACAACTTTAAAACCATAACTTCGAATTTGATAAATGATATGTCTTAAATGATCAGCGCGATGAGCTTGTTCTATCTATGCATTCCATGATATGAATTGAAGCATGGATCATATAAATATTAATGGGGCATCAAGGTTTATGGGAGCAAAATATGACTAAACAACTAATAAAATGCTTTATTCTTGTACCCCACACGTCACCCATGTCATGCTATGTTATAACATGTAATTGTGAATCATCCCATCATGGAACATCTTGTATTGCTTGTTGCATATGATTTATATGATTTTGCACTTTATTTATTATGGCCCTTGTGCGTTTGGTTTTTATCCTAATAGACGCCGAACAAGGAGAATATCAGGAGCTTTAGGAGTATTACCCGGATTCCACCTATTCTGCAAATGAACTGTCAGGCAAGCAATTCCCCATGCTTGCACTACATAGAGTACCTATTGCATTTGTCTTATTCTTGCATCATGAATCACATCGTGAATAAAATTAAGACCCAAATATTGCATGGCCTTTAAGTTTAAACCCCACCGAAGCTTGTTCCCTCAATCCTATGAGCCATTACTACAGAAGTTGTTTGATCCATGCGAGTCGTAGAATTGCATGTGTAGGGTTTGTGAGTGTCTTTGCAATAACGAGATACCTAAACAACTGAATTGAGTAGTAATGGTATAACTAAAAAAAGGCGCCGGTGAGCAATATTTGAGATATGGTTTTTATCCGCTCACTTGTGTCCCATAGGACTCGAGTAATTGATTCCTATTCCTTGACTATCGCACTATCCATAAGTGGGACCATGAATCCCCTTAGTCATAGATTGAGTCACATTTAATTTCTTGAGGCCATGGCTAGTTTGGGGCGTTATTAATATACTGTACTTATGCCATGCTTTACTGCTGTAGCATTCCAATTGTCTAACAATTGTAATGCTACTTTCCTAGTCTATAGATTGCTACTTCATACATGTCAGTCATTTCATCATCATTATATCATGCTCATGTCACCATGCCACCTTGTATTTGAGCATCATATAAAACCTTTTCATTGGTTCTTAACCCATATGCATCTATATTGTATTACTTGTATTTGTCTCTTGATATGTTGTATTTGCTTCTTGATATATTGCTTCATGCCCAAGTTGAGTTGTGGGCATATCTCTTTTGCAATTACACCACCTTTCGTTGTCACCGCCTTATAATTCCACCATCCAAACTATATATGGGCACTTGCATTTCTTTTGGCTTTTATATAGGTTATATGTAATAAGATGGTTTCACTTCTACCTCTACATGCTTCCATACATGTTCTCTTATTGTTTTCACAATAGTTATATGGGAGCCTACATAGCCTCAAGGTTCAAATGGTGTCAACGATGCATGCAACTATGTTGGAGAGCTTGGTTCCTTTTAGTCCTTGATCTCTTTCTCGAGATGTTCTCACAAAAAAAAACCTAGCTCTTAAACATTTATTCACATGAGCCTTCCTTTCCCCCTCTTTCTTGAGCTCCCTCTTATTTTCGTTTGCAAGCTTGCATATAGAAAGCAAGGTCCCTCCTATATGTCAAGAACCACCTTGGCCTTTTATTCTTGCATGGTTGCTTTTAACCAGTCCTCGATACAATAAATAAACCCACTAAATTAGAAGCTATTCAATTTTTTAAAAAACAAAGCATTCAAACATGCAAACAATTTTACTAGAAGACGAAGGAAGCCAGAAGGAGGGATGAAGTGGGGCCTCAGGGGGCCACACCGCCCTAGGCGCGGGCCCACCTGACCCCGTGCCGAGGGCAGGTGTGGCCCACCTGCCCGGCCTCCGACTCCGCTCCTTCGCCTATATCTTCCCTACGGAACCCTAATACCGGAAGAGCGACCAAAGATAGATTTCCGCCGCCTCTAGGGGCGGAAAACACCGAGAGAGAAAGATCTCTCTGGCAGACAGATTTCTGTCGAGGGAATTCCTTTCCGGAGAGGGGAGATCGTCGCCATCAACACCGTCATCAAGCTAGGCTTCATTGGGATCATCATCATCATCCACACCATTATCTCCACCAGCACCATCATCTCCACTCCATCCCGCTGTAACAATTATGTTGGATATTGCTTTAGTTCTTAGGGGAAATTTTCCGGGTGTTGATTACTATTGTAGTTGATGCTTGTGAGTGCAACCATTGGATTATTGTTTATGTTATATCATATCATCTTTGATCTTGATCCATATGATGTCTTGTGAGTAGTTCTTCTAGTTCTTGAGGATACGGGAGAAGTCATGTTGTTAGTAGTGAATCCGTGATGAGTTATTATTCAATGGTTAGTATTTAAGTTGTGGTGCTATTCTTCTAGTGGTTTCATGTGAACATCGACTACATGACACTTCACCATTTATGGGCCTAGGGGGATGCATTGTGTATATGGCTACTAATCATGGGGTTGCCGGAGTGACAGAAACCTGAACCCCCGTTAGGACACCTTTGCACAAGGAAGTGTAGGATCTCAGAGTTTAAGGCTGTGGTTAGATTTATATCTTAATTACTTTCCTATAGTTATGGATGTTTGCAGGGGGTTTAATCACAAGTATGTATTAGTCCTAGGAAGGGCGGTATGTTAGCACAGGTTTACCCACACAACACTTACAAACACCAAAGAAGAGTACTCAGCTATTTGAAGCGAAAGCACTTGACAGAATTCCCATGTGTCCTCGAGAACGTTTGGTCCTTATAAGTATTTCCACCGGCATGTCCTTTGCTAAGAAAGGATTGGGACACTTGCTTCGTTTGTTCGTTACTTTTTTTACTTGCTCCTTGTTTTGTTGCCTTGTCAGAAAACCACTAGAAATCCATTTGCTAAGTATTCACAGGGCTTTCCTACTCCATACCACTGTTCAACACCTTCTGCTCCTCGTTGGGATTAACACTCCTATTTATCGAATGTACTATGATACACCCCTTATACTTGTGGGTCATCAAGACTTTTTTCTAGCACCGTTGCTAGGGAGTGAAGCGCTATTGAAGAGTGGAACTGGTAAGGGAAACTTTTACTGTGAGTATTGCTTTTGTTACTTTGTTTCCAATATGGATAACCCACTTGGTTTTCTGTTTGGGAAAACTACTACCACTGCTAGGGTAGTAGATGAACCACCTCCTGTTGAGATAGATCCTTTTAAGATACCTATAAGTATTGTTAATCGTGTTATGGATAATTATTATTTTGGGGATAGAACTGTCCATCCCGGTGATCACTTGCTTTTTATCCATGAATTATGCAGGTTGTTTAAGTGTGCAGGTATCACAACCGAACAGGTGAAAAAGAAGTTACTCTTTGTATCCTTGAAAGGGAGAGCTGAAGAATGGTACAAGCTGCTGAAGAATGGACAATCCATGGAATGGGAGGAGATGGCATCTCTCTTTTACTCTAAATTTTATCCTCCCAGTGAAATCCATAAGGATAGAAATCTTATATATAACTTCTGGCCTCTTGATGGAGAGAGTACAACTCAATCTTGGGGGAGATTGAAGTTGCTAATGCTTAAATGTCCTATTCATGAACTCCCTAACAATATTATTCTCAATAAGTTTTATGCTAGGCTTTCTCTTCACGATAAAGATTTACTAGATGCTTTTTGTGCTGGATCATTGACATGTATGAAGGAAGAAGATAAATGGGATCTCTTAGACCGTATTGAAGATAACACTGAGGCTTGGGAGAATGGCAAAGGAAGAAAGTCAGGTATAAACTATGATTATGAATGCATTAAATCTTTTATGGGTACTGATAACTTCCGTGATATTAGCAATGAGTTTGGTATTGATTCCGAAAGTATTGCCAACTGTTTTAAGGCCTTTGCCTCTTACATAGAAATTCCCAAGAAAGAAGTGGAATAAGTACCATGCTCCGTATAAAGATGTTGTTAGTCATGTTCCAGTTAGAAGTACTCAAGTTTGTACTACTAATCATATTGTGCTTGAACCTCATGTTGAGAAAATGCCTTTTCCAGCTAAGGTAAAGGAGTATTTTATGATTATTAGTGCAAATAACAAAGGTACAATGAAAACTGTGGAGCCTGGTAAGTAATTGAATGTTGAACCTGTGGTAGCTATAGTGAAAGACATTGTCACTAGAAGTAGAGGGGATGAGCACATTGTCTTCTATGAAGACGCTATTAATATTATCTCTCATCCTAGTAAGGCTAGAAAAGCTAGTGTTCATGTGCTTTCTGTTAAAATTGGTGATCATTGCAACTATGGTTTATGTGATATTGGTGCTAGTTCTAGTACTATTCCTTATGAGCTTTACAGGGAAATTATGCATGAGATTGGTCCTTGTGAGCTTGAGGACATTGGTGTGGTTATTCACCTTGCTAATAAGGAGACCATTTGCCCAATTGGTATTGTAAGAGATGTGGAGGTTCTCTGTGGTAAGATTAAGTACCCTACTGATTTTCTAGTGCTTAATTCAGCAGCTAGCAAAACTTGTCCTATCATTTTTGGTAGACCTTTCTTAAACACTTGTGGAGCTATTATTGATTGTAAGAAGGAAAAAGTTTTAAATAAGTCTGATGGAGATTCTTATGAGTTTAAATTTTCCAAATTTGCTAAAGCTCCTTGTGAAAATAGCTTGCCTGATAAAGATTTCAGGATGGAACAACTTGCTTCTACTGAAAGTTATTTTGAGAGAGGGAAACATGGTTTTATGCATCTCAATGATGTTAAGTTTCCCAGTTTTATGTTGAAAGCTTTGAAGTTGCATCTGTTTTGTATTCCTATGCTTGTGGCTTTTTGTTTTAACAATTTGTTTTCTCATGACACTCCCATGCATAGGAAGTGGGTTAGACTCAAGTGTGTTGGTTATTTTCTCCTTGATGCTCTCTTTCACTTCACATATATATATATCTCCTCTGTGAGCATTTTTGGAAGTTTCAAGCCTAACTTAAAGGCATTAAAGAAAAGTACTTGTTGAGAGATAACCCAAGAGTTTTGTCAAGTCTTGGAAGTTATTACCTCTATAATAACCACTTCTTATCCTTTTTGTTTTGGTTTTTGTGTCAAGTTCAACTACTTTTGTGAAGTAGAGGAGTTGTGAAAAGTGCCTGTCTTGGGACAGATTTTTGTGCTGGTTTGTAAAAATTCGTGAGTGAGCTCAGTACGTCGGATGGAGCTGAATTTTTCTCCAAGTTGTTACCCAACTTTGATTAGTTCTGCACTTTTTGATTTGAGCAAAAGAAGGTCTTCAAAAAAATCAATCTTTACCTTCTGGTCTGTTTTGACAGATTTCTGCCATCATTTGCATTTGCCTCTTACAGAAACTTTTGTTTTGGTGGGTTTTCAGTTGAAGTGTTTACCAAAGGCTTATTGTTTTTGCTTATACTAATATTGTCATTGAGTTTGTGCAAGGGTTTTGTAAGAAGGAAATTTTTATGAAAAAGAGAAAAAGAATCTGCAGAGTTCGTCTTTGAATAGGTAAAAGTGGTGAAAACAGAAGGTTCGTGAAACCCCAATATTTTTATATTTTTGATGTTTTTAATACATAAGGGAAGTTACGAGACGGAACTGAAGAGGAACCGAAGTCCAAAGGTGGACAAACCCACCCCTGGCGCGGGCCCAGCCTGGCCGCGCCTAGAGGGGGTTTGACACCCTCGAACTCCGTCTCTGCCTCATTTCCGTGTCAAAACCTTCCTTATGCACTGAAACATCGTAATATATAACCCCCGGGTTCCCCGAGGTTCTTGCACCATGTTCTCGTCGTGTTTTCATTTCGATCTGTTTTTGTCAGGAAAATTCTCATATTTGGGCACTACTAGAGAAAAGGCTATAGGAGACATGCTTATGCGAGGCACATTTAGCATATGCGCCTCCTATAAAAATAGGCGAGGCGCACTTTGCAATATGCGCCTCTAGTATAAAAATAGGCGAGGCGCATATGATAAGAATGCGCCTCCTATAATCCCTGTACGGACAGAATCTAGCAGCCCCATATTATGCGAGGCGCATTCTAGTCATATGCGCCTCCTATATATCAGATAGGCGAGGCGCATATGGCCAGAATGCGCCTCGCATATTCTGTGTGGGCCCGCGTGTTGGTAGGTGCACGAATATGCGAGGCGCATATGGCTATATGCGCCTCCTATATTTGACAATATGCGAGGCGCATATGGCCATATGCGCCTCAAGTAACTCATGTGGGCCCGGGCGCTGGTAGGTGGCCGCATATGCGAGGCGCATATTGCTATATGCGCCTCCTATAGTTTGAATTATAGGAGGCGCATATTGTGCAATATGCGCCTCGCATAAGCTGGCACCACTTTTTTCCAGCTTTTTGCACATGGAGGCAACTACCACCCCACTCACTTGTGTCACTTCTTCCTCCTCCACCAAGACAAATCTGGTCGCCTCCCTCCTCCTCCCCACCTCATTTCCCCCATTGATTCACCTTCGAAGCTTGCTCAACATCCATTGGTTGACACCCATATGTAAGTGAAGTCTCTTGCTCCTCTAGATCTACAACATGTCCATTTACTTCTCCTCCGGCTCTCTTGTGCAAGTCGTTGTTGGAGGAAGCGTGAAGGCGTTGCTTGCATGTATGCGCGTTGTCGGAGACACCGACTATATGATTGTGTTGTGGTGCTACTTTTTGTGCAGGGATTTCATTTGAGATGCCAATGTTTCGCCGGAATGTCGATTTATTTCTTTTCCGGTGAATTTCTGGCACTCGCGGATGTCCTCTTTTTAGGGGAGGTCATGCCGAATTTTTCCGGCGATCCACGTCCATATATGCTCTAATTATTCTCTTGCTCTTTGTACCACGCAGGCGGCCATGGTCCGACCACTGATCAACAAAGCCCGCGTGGATAGGTGGATGACATGCGCGAGGGCCGACATGGAACGTGCAAACAAGACAGAGATAAGATGTCCATGTCGGGACTGCAAGCTGATGTATCTGATAAGGCATGATTCCGGAATGCTGGAGTCGCACCTGCTTCGATGTAGTTTCATGGATGGCTACACTCGATGGATACGTGATGATCACGGAGATCAAGATGCCAGTGATGATCACGAAGATCAAGACGCCAGTCACGATCACGAAGATCAGGGTGGTGGCACTGGACATGGACACGAAGATGATCAAGGTGGCGTCGGGCATGGACACGAAGATGATCAAGGTGGTGCCGACCATGATTCGAGCTGGTTGCGAGACCCTCATGTCCAAGATCTGCTTCTCAAGGAGACGAGTAACGCCAGAGCCACCGGTAGAGAGAAGGCTAAACTGGAGCAAATGGAGAAAGACGCGGTCACTCCATTGTTTGACGGATGCAACGACGGGGATACCCGTCTAAATGTAACGCTTAGGGCTCTAGAGATGAAGGCGAAACACAAAATGACCGACGAATGTTTCGACGACAACATTGTATTCTGGCACGATATTCTTCCCAAGAAGGGGAACACATGTCCGACTAGTATCGCTGAGGCGAAGAAAGTCGTGTGCCCTCTCAATCTGCCGCACGTGAAATACCACGTCTGCATAAATGATTGCATCATCTACCGGGGCAAGGACGCGGAGAAGACCACGTGTCCGGTGTGCAAGACCTCTCGATACAAGAGAGGGACCAAGAAAGCTCCTAGGAAGGTGGTGTGGTACTTTCCTCTAACTCCTCGTTTGCAGCGGTATTTCGCAGACCCTAAGGAAGCACAGCTCATGCGCTGGCACGCGAAAAGAAAGAGGCCGGAAGACGATGATCCGGAGAAGGAGGAAATGTTGAGGCACCCTTCGGATGCTTGCCAGTGGAAGGCATTGGACCTACAATATTACCAACATTTTGGGAAAGAGTCAAGGAACCTCAGGCTGGGCGTGAGCACTGACGGACTCAATCCGTTTGTTATCCATTATCATATCATCTTTGATATTGATCTATATGATGTCTTGTGAGTAGTTCGTCTAGTTCTTGAGGACATGGGAGAAGTCATGTTGTTAGTAGTGAATCTGCGATGAGTTATTATTCAATGGTTTAGTATTTAAGTTGTGGTGCTATTCTTCTAGTGGTGTCATGTGAACGTCGACTACATGACACTTCACCATTTATGGGCCTAGGGGGATGCATTATGTATTTGGCTACTAATCGTGGGGTTGCCGGAGTGACAGAAACCTGAACCGCCGTTAGGACACCTTTGCACAAGGGAGTGTAGGATCTCAGAGTTTAAGGCTATGGTTAGGTTTATATCTTAATTACTTTTCTGTAGTTACGGATGTTTGTAGGGGGTTTAATCACAAGTATGTATTAGTCCTAGGAAGTGCGATATGTTAGCACAGATTCACCCACACAACACTTACAAACACCAAAGAAGAGTACTCAGCTATTTGAAGCGAAAGCACTTGACAGAATTCCCATGTGTCCTCGAGAACATTTGGTCCTTATAAGTATTTTCACCGGCATGTCCTTTGTAAGAAAGGATTGGGACACTTGCTCCATTTGTTTGTTAGTTTTGTTACTTGCTCCTTATTTTGTTGCCTTGTCAGAAAACCACTAAAAATCTGTTTGCTAAGTATTCACAGGGATTTCCTGCTCCATACCACTGTTCAGCACCTTCTTCTCCTCATTGGGATCGACACTCCTATTTATCGAAAGTACTACGATACACCCCCTATATTTGTGGGTCATCAGTCAGTATTCCAACCCGTGCGTTCTGGCTATCTTATAAAGAGGCCCCTGTCCTTTTTGGAAATCCAACTCGCGGTCCCCCTTCTTGGCCATGTGTCGCCACCCGCTGGGTCGCGCGTATAGTGGTCCCGCATCTCGCCTTGGCCCACTAGTATGCGAGTGTGGGTAGAGTAGCCTAGGGTAGCAAAAGTTCCTAAAGCTTTTCTAAACCAAAAAAAATTCAGGAAATGAATATAATTCAAATTAATTCATAACTTTCGAAATGTTTTGAATTTTCAGAAACTTTCAAAATGAAATATGAATATTTTTCAAATATAAATCCAACCATGTTTTCAAATTTGACCTGAGTGGAATATATCTAGTCAAACATTTGACATTTGACCATATTTAATATAATTTGATTTAAATGTTGTTTTAAATTTGTATTTCCAAATAATGCATATAATATATGTTTTGAATCAGAAAAACATGAGGAATCTGATTATGCTATTTATAATATCATTTGAGCAATTTAAAATTTCGAAATATTAAATGCTATTAAACACCATTTTCTTAATATTTGCATAACTTTAATTCCATAACTCCGAATTTAACAAATGATATGTGTAAATCGATTAGCTCGACGAGCCTGTTCCATCTATGCATTCCATGATATGAATTTAAGCATGTATCATATAAATATTAATGGGGCAGAAGTGTTTATGCGAGCAAAACATGACTAAAAACATAATAAAATGCTTTCCTCTTGTATCCCACACCTCAACCATGCAATTATATGATATGCCACGTAAATTGTGCATCATTCCATCATGGAATATTTGTTTGCTTGTTGCATATGATTTATAGGATTGTGAAATATATTTATTTTGGCCTCTTGTGTGTTTGGTTTTTATCCGGATAGACGCTGAGCATGAAGAATATCAGGAGCCTCAGGAGTATTACCCAGATCCATCTTATTCTACAAATGAACTTCCAGGCAAGTAACTCCCCATACTTGCACTACATATAACACCTATTGTATCTATCTTATTCTTGCGTCATATGTTGCGATCCAAATAAAATTGAATACCAAGTATTGCACAGCCTTTACTTTTAAACCCCACCGAAGCTTGTCCCCTCCGTCTTATGAGACATTACTACAGGAGTTGTTCGAGCCATGCGAGTCATAGAATTGCATGTGTTGGGTTTGTGAGAGTCTTTGAATAATGATATACCTAAACAACTGAATTGAGTAGTAATGGGATAACTAATGAAAGAGGCACCAGTGGGCAATATCTGATATTTGGTTCTTTATGCTCACTTGTGTCCCATAGGACCACGAGTACTTGATTCTTGTTCCTTGACTATCGCACTATCCTCTTGTGGGACCATGAATCCCCTTAATCCTAGCTTGAGTCATTTGTAATTTCTTGGGGCCACAAGTAGTTTGGGGCGTTATTACTATCCAGTACTTATGCCATGCTTTACTGCTTTATTTACTACTGTTGCTCGTGGAGAGCGTTTCATACTGTCTGGTTTTGGAAAAAATGCGGAATGTTTATGCGGTATCGATAAGCCCAGTCACACTTTCGGATTCCCAGTCGTTTATAATCATTGTCGTAAACCCCTCGGTCCGTCGCGGAGCCGGCCAACTTCTTAGTGGGTACCTTAGAGGGGTGGCCCCCCTGAAATCATTTATGAATCTTGCGAATGTTTTGTCATGATGCCTCGTTGGGTTTTCATTTTTTCCGAGGTTGATCGTTTATGTGTTGCTATTTGTGCACCCCTGCAGGGTAAATCTTTCTGAAAGCCGTTTCCGCGGATATGGATGACTTGGAGCACAGTTTCTCTTCATAGACAAGTATAACTAAAGTACCGCTTTTAAATTGACTAAGGCTTGACTAGTAATAGTGCAATATTCATGGAATGATTAATAAAATTTCCAACAGATGGGATGTTCTTCCGCCTTCCCGTTCGGGAATGGGGAGGTGGGTGGGCGAGCGAGCTTTATTTATGTTGATATATATCTGTTGGGTAATTAACTGTTGTTTAATTAACGAGTGTCCGTCTATCATTGGTTAGGCGGATGTTGTAGCATGTCTCTATATAGAACTGCTAGGCTTTACTTTCACTGCAATTGCATCACCCTCAGGTTGTTCCCTTTAGATCATTAAGACTTGCTGTGTCCCTTAGGGTCTCACACAATAAAATATTGGTTTAGATGGATAGGTATATCCACAGGAAGGCTACTGGGTCGAGGAGACCGGTGATGGTGGCATTGACTTTTTGGTGTAAAGATTTCGGGGATGGAGATCTACGATATCTGTGGGCGGGATGTGCTTATTTTCCGGGCATCTTATGCCAATTTTATTCTTATCCATAGTCGGATCTTTTCTTCCGCCTCCGCTTGATACTCTGATGTGTGATGTATGAGGATGTATCCTAACTATTAGCTATCTAATATTTTGGATCTTGTCATATGGCGTTGAATATTTCTATATCTTTTTGATGGTTTGGCTCTATTGTACTCTTGTATGTCACTAACATACACACTTATGTATGCTTTGTTCACATGCATGTCGACTACGCCGCTCGTACTTGTCCCGATATTCTTGCAAAGTGGATAGGGTGTTGGCCGGTACCATGCCCTGTTCCGCTCATACGAGACCTACATGTGGGTGGCCCTTGGGCCTCCTCGGTAGGACTCCTTATGCAATTTGGGTTCATTCCAGGCTTGTTACTTAGAGTGTAGTGTCCGAGGTATTGCATCTGGTATCAGAGCCATTCTGCCCTTCAGGGTCTTAGCCAAGATGGTCGTTGTAAGTCTAGAAAATATTTTGGTAGTTATATATATTAGGGAAAAACTAAACGTGAGAGTAGTACTTCTTCCATTTTTTCTTACCCTCCCACCCACCCTTTTCTAGCAAGGAAGTGTAACGTTTATCAATCCTCTTCTAAAAATTCAAACTAGGATTTACGTGTTTGGGGTTTCCATAGTACCATAGGTTGTGTGTTAATCCTTGTCTATATGTTGCATCCAACCTTGTTGTCACAATCTGCTTTTGGTTATCACTATTGGTACATTCCATACCGACAGGCCTTTGGTAAACCGACGCGATCTATCTGAATCTTTGTAAGCCGACGTGACCTTGTTAAGGGTGCTTTATATGCTTTCACAGATGTGGAGTTACTAATCTCTATCCGTTAAGTTGTTTTTTTGCATCTATTGGTCTTTCAATGCCGAAAAATCCAGAATTTTTTCTTTAATACATTTGTGTACTCACACTCCTTTTCAGTCGTGTGTGATACATGTTTCACCTTCTTTTCATTGGCATGTCCATGCTAACTTGATCTTTTGCTACCGGCGCTTCAACCGAAGTTTTCACTTCCTCTTTAAATTATTTTGGGCTAAATACATAACTTGTGTCGATCTAATGATTGTGGTTGTAATTTGGTCCTTGGTATACCTATATAACGCTTATCATGAGTGGAATATGGTCAATACTATCAATATAATCCTTCAATTTTGGCGGTTATCTCTTGTGATTTTGAGTTATACCATGATTATATCTATATCATATTCAAGTATCTTTGGCAATCCGGAGTTTTCTTAAGGAACTACGGTGGTTTGTCATCTGGTTATCATGCTTCACATCGTTTCGAAGTCCATATCAGCAAGGTTCTCTTTGATCCAAAAGAATATCATCCGTTCATCCAGGATAGCTTCATGTAATTTATGAGTTATCATCGGTTCTTATCCAAAATCTCTTCTTGTTTCAACTGGTGATCCGATCAACAAGGTGAACAACTCAATATTTCTTTTCTCATATGAAAGGCCAGAGAGTCTATTTTTCCGATGCATCTCCCGAAACACCAACCTTTTACCATTATGTTGATCTTTCGTAATGGTATATCTTGACGATATTCTCGCCTATTCTATATCAACAAAAGAACATGAAGAACATCTTATTTTCATCCTCTCAAGCTTCAAGAACACCGCATTTGTGTAAAGTTCTCAAAGTGTAAAACCCGACTTTTTAAAGTGACCTATCTTGACCACGTCCTTGTGCTATAGATATTGCTACAATTCTGGGATCATCAAATGTAAGACCCCACCTTTGTAAAGGTAAATGTCCCTGTGATTACAATGCTAGTCCCGGGATCAAAAGCTAGCATCCACAGTTTAAGATGAAGTACATAGAAACAAAGGTCTTTATTATATCGTCATTCCAGAGATAACATAGTCTTTTACAACTCCATAGCCATAGGCTAGTACAAGAGTTCAAACATAAGTAAATAAAGTAAAGTCTTCATATTCATGTGCCACAGACAAACATGTTGTGTGTAGACTCATAACCCTAATCCTCATCAGAGTAACCTGCAACATCACAAGTTACAACCATAGTGGGTCAATACATTGGAATAGTATTGGCAAGTGATACCTTAGTAGAATAATAGTTTCTAGCTTCTATATAAATTTGGCTAAGTGTAGCTTAGGCTTGCTTTTCTCAAAATAGGTTTTGCCTATCAGTTGAAAACACTAAGTTTTTGTTTGAAAAAAACTCCCAAGGAACCACCAATAGACAATCATGTACCTTTACCCTTGTTCAACCACAAGTTTTTAACTTAGAGATTGGGATGAGGAGATCTTTGATAGCTTCAATGTCTTGATGCTCAAATTGTCCATTGCCGGGGACACGGCTAAGTACTTAGATTTTACTCTCTCGAGAGGTGGTGCACTTTCCCCACAAGACTCGACATGCATCGAGACAATATCTTTCAGAAGCCTTACCTTAGACCAAATGGACGCATTCCAACCTATCACCCTACCACCATCTATCCATCTGGCTAAGTTACTGCAAACCTATATGATCAAGGCAGAGCCCATATGCCATGTGGTTGCACTATAAGCTTCTAAACACTAAGTATCTCAAATCCCTTTGTTCCTGGGTGGCTTTCCACAAGTGTGATACGCAAGGTAGACCATAGATATGGGCCTTGTGTAACCACTCAACATAACCCAAACATACCATTCCACCCATGTGATTCATTCACTTAGTTGTTTTGTTAGGTAAAAACATAAGTCAAATACTTAACAAAATTTCCATAGCATGTATATAATCCACCCTTGTTTTCTATTAGCTAGGCTAAGCATGATAATATAACAAGTATCTTAACTTAGAGAAAATTCTACCAAGACTACAACTACTAGGATTTCCCATAGCATAGCATATAGATACTTAGCAAAATTTCATGCAAGCCCTATACAAAATATCACTAGTGCATAGTCAAAATAATGGGACAAACATATGAAGCACCACTTTCTTTGGTAGTTGGGGGAGTATCAACAATCCTCACAATCACAATCACCACTAGCACCAAAATCTACACAAAAAATGATAGCACCAATTTACATTCAAAATAATAAAGCAAAATTATATGAATGCATGCAAATGCCATGTGATGATTTTATTAAACTAAACAAGACAAGTAAACATGACTAAACACAAAACTAAACATTAATAGTCTAAATAAACTCAATTTGGCCTTATAAATATTTTCAAAATAATTTATATAGCCAAAATAAGCCTATATTTGTCTCTACATAAAATTCCATTTTACAGAAGCAAAATACAAAAATAAGACCACAATAGTCTAGGATTTATTTTTGTGAATCCATTGATATATTATTTGTATTTTTTGGATAAACAAAACAAAAGTTATGAATTTTACAAGTTTAAACATTCAAAAACCTTTTCTGGATTTTATTAAACAGAACACAGACACCTCGCACGATTTGATTGGTCCATACCGCTTCGGCCAGATTGATCAATATGAGCCGCAGGATCTAATTTAAAACGTACGGGCCAGATCGATATGTACCGTTTCGAGTAAGTGACATATTCTGGTCCCCTAGATCTAGATCTAACGGCATAGGTTGTTTTGACCAAAGAGTGGCGGCGTGAATGGCCAGAGTGGCGGCGACGCTCCTGCCGGCGGTGAACTGGTGGCGCTAGGGGTTAAGTGGGGAAGGCACGGGTCGTTATCGAAGCTCTGAGACGAGGTGATGACGATGGTCAACGAGGTGGAGACGCGGGCGTGCGGGACCGTCAGGAATTCCTCGCCGGACGTGAGGGCGGCTTCGGGTGTGCTCGGGCGTCGTCGTTGGCGGCACTACAAGGCACGGGAAGGCAAGTGAAAGGCGGCATTAGACGCGCACTGGGGCGTTGAGTGTGCGAGCATGATCCAGAGAGGAAGGGGAGGGCTAGGCTTACCGTATTTGCTCACCAGAGTAGAGCACGTCGTCGGGCATGCGTGGTCGTCGACGAAGACGACGCTGTAAGCCACCAAAAGGAAGCCCGTGAGAAGTGTTAGATGTGCGGAAGTGCGGCAAACATGACAGCAAGATCAGGAGGGCAAAGGGCAGGGAGCTCTCACCGGAATTGGTCGCCGGAGATGCTCGGTACCGCGGCGGAGTGAACTCTGACGTGGGCAGCCTGGGGGCTCTTTGCGGGTGTGGCTTGAGGGGAAATGAGCGGAAGGAGGAGGGGATTAAGTAGAGGGGTTCGAGGGAGAGAATCACTCTCCAAATCAATGCAATTAAGCGCGGCAGTGATGGGGAGAAACGGCAGCGGCGAGGTGGTCGTCGGCGCTGATTGAGGAAGAAGGGGGGTGACATGGCTACGGGCCCAATCGTTAGTGAGTGGGTGTGTGGTTGCGGGGTGAGAAACAGAGGGTGAGCGAGGAGGGTGGTTCTCCCGGGTGGGATGGAGTTGGGCCGTTAGTGGTGCTGGGCCGAAAGGCTGGCGCCAGGTTTTATTTTTTCCTTTTTGCTTTTCTTTTTCTGTTTGCTTTTTTAGAATTGAATTTCAAACCCTAATTCAAACAAGTTTGAATTCAAACCTTATCTAAATTTTTATACAGTGAACATTATACTCTAAAGTGTGACAAACACCCTTGTCCACTCAAAAACACTTTGGCCCTTTGAAAAATAAAATAAAACCATGCCACATTTTATTTAATAAAATGGGCATAATAATGGTTTTATTTGGAGTTTTGATTTGAAATTTGTTGTGTAATTAAAGAATGCTATGAATTCATAAATGCAATGCATGATTTTGTAATTCATGAATTTTGGGATGTTACAAATCTAACCCCCTTAAGATGAATCTCGCCATCGAGATTCAGATTGGCTAGCAAATAGGTGAGGGTGATCTTTCCGAAGGTCATCTTCTCTTTCCCAAGTTTCTTCCTCTTTAGAATGATGGCTCCATTGAAATTTGCAGAATCTGATAGTCTTAGTCTGAGTAATTCTTTCTACAGTCTCAAGAATCTTGATAGGTTTCTCCTCATAGGTGAGATCACTCTCCAACTGAACCTCTTCCGAAGGTATAGTATCCTTCAAAGAAGTTTCTTCCATCTCTGGATGGCATTTCTTCAACTGACTTACGTGAAACACATTGTGAATGGCAGACAATGATTCAGGCAACTCAATATCATAAGCCACTTCTCCTTTGCGACTCAGAATCTTGAATGGTCCAACATACCTTGGTGCTAATTTTCCTTTGACTCCAAATATCTTCACTCCACGAAGTGGTGAGACTCTAAGATAAGCTCTATCACCTACCTCATAGGTGACTTCTCTATGCTTTGGATCTGCATATCTCTTCTGTCGAGATTGTGCTATCTTCAATCTGTCCTTTACCAACTTGACTTTCTCTTCAGCTTCCTTGATTAGTTCTGGCCCAAACAAATTTCTTTCTCCGACACCACTCCATAGCAATGGTGTAGTACACTTTCTTCCATAGAGAAATTCAAACGGTGCCATCTCAATACTGGCTTGATAGCTGTTATTGTAAGAGAATTCTGCGTAAGGCAGACTTTCATCCCAACTAGCACCATAGTCTAGGGCACATGCCCACAACATATCCTCCAGAATCTGGTTGGTCCTTTCTGTCTGTCCATCAGTTTGAGGGTGAAAAGCTATGCTGAACTCTAATATTGTTCCCAATGACTCATGCAATTGTCGCCAAAAATGCAAAGTGAATTGAGTTCCTCTATCAGACACATTACTCTTGGGTACTCCATGCAGACACACAATCCTATTCATATAAATCTTAGCTAACTTAGCACTTGTATAGGTTGTCTTCACGGGTATGAAATGTGCCACTTTAGTTAGGAGATCTACCATGACCCAAATAGAATCATATCCTGATCTAGTCCTTGGCAGTCCGGTGATGAAATCCATGCCAATCTTGCCCCACTTCCAATCAGGAATAGGTAGTGGTTGTAACAATCCCGCTAGTTTCTGATGTTCCGCTTTCACTCGACTACACACATCACACAAAGCAATATGTTCTGCGATGTCCTTCTTGAGATCATTCCACCAAAATCTTTCGTTCACATCCATGTACATTTTGGTATTACCCGGATGAATGGAATATGGTGAGTTGTGTGCTTCTTGCAGAATCAGTTTCTGAAGCTCCGGATCTTGTAGAATGCAGATACGTTTTCCATACCATAAAGAACCCTATTCATCTTCATGGAATCCTTTAGCCTTCCCTTTGCTAATTTTTCCTTTAATCTCTTCAATTTCCTTGTCCAACTTTTTGGCTTCCCTAATTTTGTCCAACAAGGTGGGTTGAACATCCAATGACATGGGATGTCCTTTAGGCACTATCTCCAATCTGAGATCTTTGAATTGGGCACACAGATCATATGGAAGTTCTCCCTTAGTAAGGCCATTCACATAAACTTTACGGCTTAAAGCATCCGCTAAAACATTTGCTTTACCGGGGTGGTATTGCAAACTCAAGTCATAGTCCTTGATGAGTCCAAGCCATCTTCATTGTCTCATGTTGATTTCTTTCTGAGTGAAGATATACTTCAAACTTTTGTGATCTGTAAACACTATACATCGTTTTCCCAAAAGATAATGTCTCCATGTTTTGAGTGCATGGACAACAGAGGCTAACTCTAAGTCATGAGTAGGATAATTCACTTCATGAGTTTTGAGTTGTCTCGAGGCATAAGCGACTACTTTCCCTTCTTGCATCAAAACTCCACCTAATCCTTGGTGAGATGCATCACAATATACCTGGAAATCCTTTTCCAAATCTGGCAGACATAAGACTGGTGCTGTCACTAGTCTCTTCTTCAATTCTTGAAAACTGAGTTCACTTCCTTCAGTCCAATCAAACTTCTTTTCTTTCTTGAGTAATTCTGTCATTGGCTTAGCTACCTTTGAGAAATTCTCAATGAACCTTCTATAGTACCCTGCCAAGCCAAGGAAACTACAAACTTCTTTAACTGACTTGGGAGATTCCCATTCAGTTACAGCTGACACCTTTGCGGGATCGACAGCTATACCATCTCCCAACACAATATGTCCGAGAAATCCGACTTCATTCAGCCAGAATTCACACTTACTAAACTTGGCATACAACTTGTGCTCCCTGAGCTTCTCAAGTATCAAACGTAAATGCTCTTCTTTGCTCTTGGATTAGATCAAAATGTCATCGATGAATACGACAACAAACTTGTCAAGAAATTCCTTGAACACCTTGTTCATCATATTCATGAAATAGGTTGGTGCAATTGTCAAACCAAATGGCATCACGGTGTACTCATACAAACCATACCTAGTGGTGAAAGTAGTCTTAGGTATGTCTTGATCCCTGATCTTTAGCTAAAAGTAGCCTGAATGGAGATCAATCTTCGAGAACACACGGGATCCTTCTAGTTGATCAAACAAATCGTTGATTCTAGGCAAAGGATATTTGTTCTTGATAGTCACTTCATTGAGTGATCGGTAATCTATGCATAACCTTTGGCTTCTATCTTTCTTTTCGACAAACAAAATTGGTGCACCCCAAGACGAAGAACTTGGTTGAATAAATCCTTTTTGTAACTGCTCTCCAAGTTGTTTCTTGAGTTCCTTCAACTCATCAGCTAACATCTTGTAGGGTCTCTTTGCTATTGGTCCAGATCCTGGCAGCAAGTCAATCAGAAACTCTACATCCCTATCTGGTGGCATTCCAGGCAATTACTCCAGAAACACATCCGGATACTCTCTCACAATTAGCACACTGTCAATGCTAACCCCCTTAAGAGAATTTTTCTTACTCCCTTTAGATTCAAAGTTGGACTTGAACCTATTTCGTTTCTTGTCCGGGGTAGTGAGTGTGATAGTACGATTGGCACAATCTAGTACTCCTTCATACTTAGTCATCCAATCCATTCCCAAAATTACATCCAATCCTTGGGAATCTAGGATTTTCAAACTGACGGGAAACTTATACTTCCCAAATCCTATCACTAGATCATGACATCCAAAGTTCACTATCATTTCTCCACCGGGAAAGCTTACTTTTATAGGACACCCAATAGTTTCAGTTGGAAGTCCATTTTTATCAACAAATGCTCTTGATATGAATGAATGCGATGCACCAATATAAAAAAGAACAAGTGATGGAAAAGAATTGAGCTTGAACTTACCAGCCACAACATCAGACTCTTCATATATTTCTTCCACATTAATGTGGTTCACTTGTCCCTTTTGGAAGGGATTGGGCTTGTTGGCACCTTCAACTTTCTTTTCTGGGCACTCATTTGCATAGTGCCCCATCTTCTTACACTTGAAACACTCAACCTGACTGAGATATTTCTTTACAGGCTGACTTCCATTACCACTTCCACTATGGTGGCTCTTGTGTCCACTCTTGTGGTTCTTATACTTGTCATTGTCATGACTGCGATGATGCTTGTTGTCATGATGACGGTTGTGGTTGTGATTGTTATACTTTCCATGCTTGTGGAACCCAGAACTTCCACTATCATCATGATGAGAACGCTTGTGAGACGATCCCGAGCTGTGCTTATCAAAGTTATGTTTCCTTTTTCTGCCCTCAACCTGTTTCATCTTGTTTTCCAAGATGGTGGCCTTGTCGCAAAGTGATTGATAAGTTGGGACATAGGCAACAGACAGCTGCAGGTTCAACTCATCATTAAGTCCTTCGAGGAATTTCTCTTTCCTCTTAGCATCAGTATCAACTTCATCTGGTGCATAGCGCGCCAGATTGTTGAACTCCTCGATGTACTCAGCCACACTGCGGTGACGCTGTTTCAGGTTGTGGAACTCTTTTTTCTTCAAATTCACCACTTCGGATGAAATGTGAGACGTACGGAAACCATCCTCAAAGATAGACCAAATCACATCCTCAAGGGGAGTGGTGATCTGAAAGTTGTCCCACCATGTTGTTGCTGGTCCTTCGAGCAAATGTGCTGCAAACCTAACTTTTTCCTCGTCAGTGTAGCCCACAGTGACCAAGTCCTTGTTCACTGAACGTAACCAATCATTGGATACCATTGGATCAGTGGTTTCCGAGAACTTTGCAAGCCTCAGTCACAGAAATCTGGTGAGCATGTCAAATGCTGGAGGATTGTTCTGATTGTTGTTGTTGTTGTTGTTATTGTTGTTGCTGTTGCTGTTGCTGTTGCTGTTGCTGTTGCTGTTGCTGTTGCTGTTGTTGGTGTTTTTGTTGTTGTTGTTGTTGTTGTTGTTGTTGTTGTTGTTGTTGTTGTTGTTGTTGTTGTTGTTGTTGTTGTTGTTGTTGTTGTTGCTGCTGTTGTTGCTGTTGTTGCTGCTGTTGCTGTTGCTGTTGTTGTTGTTGTTGTTGTTGTTGTTGTTGTTGTTGTTGTTGTTGTTGTTGTTGTTGTTGTTGTTGTTGTTGTTGTTGTTGTTGTTGTTGTTGTTGTTGTTGTTGTTGTTGTTGTTGTTGTTGTTGTTGTTGCTGTTGTTGTTGTTGTTGTTGTTGTTGTTCTGATTCTGATTTTTGGTTCTAGATGAATTGAGTCATCATCTGCATCAGTTGAGTTTGAGATATCATCAACTGCTGCATCTCGGGGGTGATGTTATTGTTGTTGTTTGGGTTGGGGTTGGCACGACGGGGAGGCATCTGTGGTTTCAATAAGGATAAGAAATGAGATACCCATAGATGCTTAACATGCACAATACATCACATAACAAAAAACATAAAAATCAAGCTCAAAATAACATAGAGTTTGAGCAAAGTAAACAACAAGTTTTTGGAATGGTAAACACACCATAGCAAGACATCTACATGTTGGATGGTCATTGCGACTCAATAAAAAAAGTATGATAGATAAAAGATAGTCGAGTAGTCTACACTACTCCTCCATGTCGACCTCCACGTCAACAAAAGCAAGACCTGCATTCTCCATGGCGGCCCTGTACTCCACTACACTAGTGGTCAGGGCCTCGATCTTTTCCCTGAGGGCCCTCTTCTGTGAGTGAAGCCTCTCAATCACTCCCTGCTGGGTCTCGAGCTCGAAGTCCTTGGCCTCTATCTCAGCCTTCATTTCCTTGATCTTCTTGTTTCTGTCCTGGACTCTCTTCTCCTGATTTTTGAACTTCTTGTCCTGGCTCTCGAATCTGGCCTCCATCTCCTTGACGATCTCGTCTTGCTCCGCGAAGAGCTTGTCCTTATCCCTCAACTGAACATGGAGCTCGTCATTGCTAAGCATGATGTTGGTCATATCAGTGTCAAGGTGTCTAATAAGGCCCTCTAGGTCCTAGAGGTAGAGACGAACTGGCACAATCGTCTCTCTAGTAGCACCCTCATACACCAATGCCTCTCCCTCCTCATCACGTCTCCCGAACGGGTGGAAGTAGATGCCTCTAAACTCAGTGGAGTGGCATCCGCAGAGGCGTCCGAGTAGCTCATGCATGACTACATCTAGACCATTAACCTTGTCATCGTGCATCAGCTTGAAGGAAATCTCCTCCGTGAGTGGCTCCCTCTGTCGTCCCGGCTGCGAGACTCTAAAACCCCAAAGATCCGTCCTCTCAAACTTGGTGAGCTGAAATGCCTTGATACTAGGAAGTGGGAGGTTGAGCACACTAGTAAACTGCACGATACGTGAAGCAAAACGGGTTCCATTGAACTCCTCGGCAGTGCTGATCTCAAATCTAGTCATCTAAGGTAAGATAGAAAAAATATTAGAATAACACAAGTAGAAGAAACAAGATAGTAGAATAAAAACAAAAACATACATCATCCATCAAACATACAATTCATCGCATACAAGTTTATCACAGCACTAAGGTTCAACATAACTTAGACAAATTTTTAGGAAAATACGACAAGTGTGGTGGTCCAACTAACGAAGTACGTTACAATTCTCACTCACTTGAAAATATAGCTATCAGGGCATCCCTAGAGGCAATCTGTCGATCTTGTTCACAAGATTCTAATGCTAAGTCTATGATGTCTTCTCTTAAACGTTGGTTGGCAGCCTCTAAGTCTTGGGTATGCTTATTTTCCTCTCTAAGGTCATTTTGAGTGTTGAGCATTCTACACTTGAGACTATTACCAAGCTCCTTGATGGCATTCCAAGCTGCATTTCTTCCAGAGTCAAAGAATGGTGTGTGCATTTCAGAGTTGGTGACCATGCAGAATCCCAACTCTTTGTGTTTGTCTTCCTTGTTTTTGTACAAGTGAAGTTGCACCCACCAATACTCTTCTCCTTCATCCATCATAGGGAATCCCTTGTACACAGTTGCACCATGTATCCCAATGGTAACCATAAGGTTCTTGAGTGCTTTGGGAAACTCCGTCTCACACTCCAAAGTCATGGTCATGAGTGGTCCCTTCTTGACGGCTTTATTGATGGAATTCATCTACAAATAGAGATGAGAAAGAAGATTAGAAAAGTTTACAAGAAGAAAAATACAAGTGTGGAATTTTACAAAGTGTTGTAGTTTTCCTTAGTGGTTTCTTAGTCTAATCCAACCTAGGGTCATAATCCTATAGGCAACACAGTGCTCTAATACCATCTGTAAGACCCCACCTTTGTAAAGGTAAAGGTCCCTATTATTACAATGCTAGTCCCTGGATCAAAAGTTTGCATCCACAGTTTAAGATGAAGTACACAGAAACAAAGGTCTTTATTACATCGTCATTCCAGAGATAACATGGTCTTTTATAACTCCATAGCCATAGGCTAGTACAAGAGTTCAAACATAAGTAAATAAAGTAAAGTCTTCATCTTCATGTGCCACAGGCAAACATGTTGTGTGTAGACTCATAACCCTAATTCTCATCAGAGTAACCTACAACATCACAAGTTACAGCCACAGTGGGTCAATACATTGGAATAGTATTGGCAAGTGATACCTTAGTAGAATAATAGTTTCTAGCTTCTATATGAATTTGGCTAAGTGTAGCTTAGGCTTGCTTTGCTCAAAATAGGTTTTGCCTATCAGTTGAAAACACTAAGTTTTTGTTTGGCAAAAACTACCAAGGAACCACCAATAGACATTGGTGTACCTTTACCCTTGTTCAACCACAAGTTTTTAACTTAGAAATTGGGATGGGGAGATCCTTGATAGCTTCAATGTCTTGATGCTCAAATTGTCCGTTGCCGGGGACACAACTAAGTACTTAGATTTTACTCTCGAGAGAGTTGGTGCACTTTCCCCACAAGACTCGACATGCATCGAGACAAGATCTTTCAGAAGCCTTCCCTTAGACCAAATGGACGCGTTCCAACCTATCACCCTACCACCATCTGTCCATCTGGCTAAGTTATTACAACCTATATGATCAAGGCAGAGCCCATATGCCATGTGGTTGCACTAGAAGCTTCTAACCACTAAGTATCTCAAATCCCTTTGTTCCTGGGTGGCTTTCCACAAGTGTGATACGCAAGGTAGACCATAGATATGGGCCTTGTGTAACCACTCAACATAACCCAAACATACCATTCCACCCAGGTGATTCATTCACTTAGTTATTTTGTTAGGCAAAAACATAAGTCAAAGACTTATCAAAATTTCCATAGCATGTATATAATCCACCCTTGTTTGCTACTAGCTAGGCTAAGCATGATAATATAACAAGTATCTTAACTTAGATAAAATTCTACCAAGACTACAACTACTAGGATTTCCCATAGCATATCATATAGATACTTAGCAAAATTTCATGCAAGCCCTATACAAAATATCACTAGTGTATAGTCAAAATAATGGGACAAATACATTAAGTACCACTTGCCTTGGTAGTTGGGGGAGTAGCAACAATCCTCACAATCACAATCACCACTAGCACCAAAATCTACACAAAAAATGATAGCACCAATTTACATTCAAAATAATCAAGCAAAAATATATGAATGCATGCAAATGCCATGTGATGATTTTATTAAACTAAATAAGACAAGTAAACAGTACTAAACACAAAAATAAACATTTATAATCTAAATAAACTCAATTTGGCCTTATAAATATTTTCAAAATAATTTATATAGCCAAAATAAGCCTATATTTGTATCTACATAAAATTCCATTTTTACAGAATAAAAACACAAAATTAAGACCACAGTAGTGTAGTATTTATTTTTTTGAATCCATTGATATATTATTTGCATTTTTTTGGATAAACGGAACAAAAGTTATGAATTTTACAAGTTTAAGTATTGAAAAACCTTTTCTGGATTTTATTAAACAGAACACAGACACCTGGCACGATTTGATTGGTCCATACCGCTTCGGCCGGATCAATCAATTTGAGCCGTAGGATCTAATTTAAAACGTACGGGCCAGTTCGATCTATACCATTTCGAGTAAGTGACCTATTCTGGTCCCCTAGATCTAGATCTAATGGCGCATGTTGTTTTGACCAAAGAGTGGCGGCGTGAATGGCCAGAGCAGCGGCGACGCTCCTGCCGACGGTGAACTGGCGACGCTAGGGGTTAAGTGGGGAAGTCACGGGTCGTTACTAAAGCGCGGAGACGATGGTCAACGAGGTGGAGACGCGGGCATGCGGGACCGTCAGGAATTCCTCGCCGGAGGTGAGGGCGGCTTCGGGTGTGCTCGGGCGTCGTCTTTGGCAGCGCTACAAGGCATGGGAAGGCAAGTGAAAGGCAGCTTTAGATGCGCACTGGGGCGGTGAGTGTGCGAGCTTGATCCAGAGAGGAAGGGGAGGGCTAGGCTTACCGAAGTAGAGCACGTCGTCGGGCACACACGGTCGTCGATGAAGACGACACTGTAAGCCACCAAAAGGAAGCCCGTGAGATGTGATAGATGCGTGGAAGTGTGGCAAACAAGACATCAAGATCAGGAGGGCAAGGGGCGGGAAGCTCTCACTAGAGTTGGTCGCCGAAGATGCTCGGTACCGCGGCGGAGTGAACTCGAACGTGGGCAGCCTGGGGGCTCTTTGCGGGTGTGGCTTGAGGGGAAATGAGCGGAAGGAGGAGGGCATTAAGTAGAGGGGTTCAGGGGAGAGAATCGCTTGCATCAATGCAATTAAGCACGGTAGTGATGGGGAGAAACGGCAGCGGCGAGGTGGTCGTCGGCGCTGATTGAGGAAGAAGTGGGGTGATGTGGCAACGGGCCCAGTCGTTAATGAGTGGGTTTGTGGTTGCGGAGTGATAAACAGAGGGTGAGAGAGGGGGGTGGTTCTCCCGGGTGGGCTGGAGTTGGGCCGTTAGTGGTGCTGGGCCGAAAGGCTGGAGCCAGGTTTTATTATTTTCCTTTTTGCTTTTCTTTTTCTGTTTCTTTTTCAGAATTGAATTTCAAACCCTAATTCAAACAAGTTTGAATTCAAACCTTCTCTCAATTTGATACAGTGAATATTATACTCTAAAGTGTGACAAACACCCTTGTCCACTCAAAAACACTTTGGCCCTTTGAAAAATAAAATAAAACCATGCCACATTTGATTTAATAAAATAGGCATAATAATGGTTTTATTTGGAGTTTTGATTTGAAATTTTTTGTGTAAGTCAAGAGTGCTATGAATTCATAAATGCAATGCATGCTTTTGTGATTCATGAATTTTGGGATGTTACATCAAATCAATTGTCAATTCAGACACATCATCAGATTCTAACTAAACTCTGGAGCTTTTCCTTGTTTGGCAAGTTATCATCGTCGTTCTACTGAAGATTTCCTCAAGACGGCTAAATCTCGCTCAAATCTCTCTTAGACATTCTCAAGAAGGATGATAAATTCTTTTGGTCTTGTGCTCCATGAAATCTTTTGAAACCCTCTCGCTTTATCTTCTATCCTTAATCCGCCGGATGCCACGAAGATTTTCCAGATTTTTCGTAATTCTTCCATTCAAGTTGGGTTATATCCTTAATCTATCTGTTGAACCTTTTATCTGTCTTTGTGATCTTAATTCATACCTTTCCGATGTCTTGTGACTTCCAACATGACGAACGACGTCATAATCTTCATCTACTTTGGATCCGACGAATCATTTGAATCAAATCCTTGTTTCTTATAGAGCTTCATGCGTTTTCTCTTTGTCAAGATCTCCAATCTGTTTTTTTGGGAGTTGGGTTGCATGATTTTCCTATTCATGTATAGAGTAATGCTTTGGGTGTGGGATGGAGTAGCTACCATACCACTACTCTTATCATTTGCTCTTGTATATTGAATTAGTGGATTAATGTGATTTCAATCATTCCACAGAAGTCAGAAGTGGCCTTTATCCTTTGAGACTTTACTTCCGTCCTTGTTTTCTGGAGTGTTCGCTCAAGAGCGTAAGAAATAATCTCTTGTTAGTGGTCTCGTCAATTTCTAGATGGGGAAACATCTTCAACGATCTAGTGAAACAAATGTAAAATCTTCCCCCGGATACTCTTCATTCTCCCGGAGCTCAATATCGTCAAATAAGATGGATGGAAGATATCTCTGACTTCCTTTTGTAAATTATTTTGATCTGGATAAAGCCATTTATGGTCGATGCCATTAATTGAAAAATCTATTGCAATAACCTCATGGTTAAGAAAAGCAATAAGCATCTCTGCTATAACTCTAAATCTTCAACTTATTTTCAGGATTCCACCATAAACTCGTGTCACTTTTTATCGAGGAGATAAATCTACACACCTCCTTTGGATGATCCTTTGTTCCTTACCGACGCAAGAAGTATCTAATCCAAGAATTCAGGAACGCAAATCTTTCCATTGATATCAAGTAACTCTATTGTCTGAAAGCAATATTATATTCCGGACTTCATTCCTCAAATCTAAGGGAATAAACAATGCTATTTTCATAGTGGTTGATAAATTCTCCAAAATCCCTCTTTTTGTTTCGACGAAATAAATAATCATCTTCACTTGCATCTCTAAATCTATAATCCTAAGAAGTGTCTATTCTTTCTTCTCAATACATCGTCCTTTCAAAATTCATTTAACAAGTGGATATATTCCTTTATCAGGTTTTCTCTCGAGTAATTTAGCTATGTTCATACATCTTACTTGTCTCACAGCAATCCTTTAGGTATTCAAGTCCTTTGATTTAAAGAAGCGGAATGATAAGACTCGCAACAAGTCTAACAATTTTGCAACGTGTAGTGGTTGCACCATTCAGTTGTTCATCGTCTTGGGAACGTGAGGATCACATTTGTTCTGAACACCTGCCTCTCCTTGGTCTTTTTCTTTTCCTGAGAATCTCGGGGCAAGATTCTTGTTTAGTTGGGAAGAGTTGTAGCATCCCAATTGTCTAACAATTACAATGCTACTTTCCTAGTCTATAGATTGCTACTTCATACTCGTCATTTATTGCATTATCATTATATCATGCTCATGTCACCATGCCACCTTGCATTTGATCATCATATAAAAACTTTTCATTGGTTCTTATCCCATATGCATCTATATTGTATTAATTGTATTTGTCTCTTGATATATTGTATTTGCTTCTTTATATATTGCTTCATGACCAAGTTGAGTTGTGGTCATATCTATTTTGCAATTCCACCACCTTTCATTGTCACCGCCTTATATTTCCACCATCCAAACTATATATGGGCACTTGCATTTCTTTTGGCTTTTGTATAGATCATATGTAATAAGATGGTTTCACTTCTACCTCTACATGCTTCCATACATGTTCTCTTATTGTTTTCATAATAGTTGTATGGGAGCCTACATAGCCAACTTTTCATGCTATGTAGTAGTAGAATCCATGTTTCCTTACTACCATGGTTCCATTCTATTGAGAGCTTAGTTGATTCAATGTGGCTATATTAAAACTTAGTGGAAAACACACACTAGAAATGCCTCATGGTTCAAATGGTGTCAATGACGCATGCAACTATGTTGGAGAGCTTGGTTCCTTTAAGTCCTTGATCTCTTGGCCTAGGTTGTTCTCACAAAACAAAACCTAGCTCTTAAACATTTATTTACATGAGCCTTCGTTTCCCCCTCTTTCTTGAGCTCCCTATTATTTTTGTTTGCAAGATTGCATATAGAACGCAAGGCCCCTCCTATATCTCAAGAACCACCTTGGCATTTTATTCTTGCATGGTTGCTTTCAACCAGTCCTGGATACAATAAATAAACCCACTAAATCAGAAGCTATTCAATATTTTTTTTGAAAGGTAAGACACAATATATTGAGCAACAAGCCGCCTCATTAAAAACCTTCCAGTCCCCTCAGGTACCCTGGTAAGGAAAAGAGTGCGTAAAAAACTTGCTGCTCCCAGATTACATAGTGTTCTTACAATCTAACATGACCAGGTCCAGAACACACTCCGGAATCGAATCACGAGATAGCCCAGAGAGCCCTGATCTACCAACCTGAGCTAAAACATGTGCAGCGCCATTACACACACGATCGACCTTTGTGATCTTAATATCTTGGTAAATCTTCAGAAGCTCTCGGGCCTCCAAAATCGCCGTCCAGCTGGCAGACTATTCTTGCGTTTCACTGTTGATAGCCCGGACAACACGTAGGAAATCAGACTCTAGGGTAGCAGGCCAGCGCCGAAGAGCAATCAAATGCTGAAGCCCCTCCAGGCAAGCGAGTACCTCGGCTTCCTCTGAACTGCCGCAGAACGGGATGAATTTCCATTCAGCGAGGATAGGACATCCATGATGATCGCGTATAAGAATGCCAACTCCTGCAATCTTCGATGTGGAGTCCCATCCAGCATCAACATTCATCTTTACAGTGCCTATATTAGGAGGCGACCAAGACACAACACTACCAAGAGCCTCTTCACCAGTATGAGTATGATGGTAGCTTACCAAGTAAGGAACAGAAGAGGAGACCAAAGCTTTTCCGTCGCCATGCACGACATTGTTGCGGTGGTGCCAGGCGCGCCATAGCAAAAAGATGATCCGAGGCCTCTGCTCTAGCGTTGCATTACCGAGAAGGTCAAACAACCATTCATCCTTGTTGACTCTGAAAACAGACTCCTCCGGTAAGTTCCAGTGCTCCCGCAGCTCCTCGCGAAGAGCACGCGCCATAGTACAGTTAATAAGAGCATGGTGGGTATCCTCAACCTCCCGAGCACAGATGGTACAAATGGGATCTACCTATGGGAGCCTTCGGCTAAGATTTAGCTTCGATCCCAACGAGTCAGACGCAACCCGCCAAGCAAAAATTCTCAGTTTTGGGGGAACGTTAGATTTCCAAACCAAATCCCAGATTTTCCTTTCTCCCTCCGCTGCCATGGAGCTAGACTGACCTCCATTCATCCCTTGGAGCTTTGGAAGAATACCAATCCGGTAGGCCGACCTGACGCTAAATATACCATTGGCCTCACCCGACCAAGCAACAAAGTCCTCCGATGCTCGAGCTGGCAGTTTGATATTCAGGATCACCGCCGCATCATGGGGAAAGCAGCACTCACGCACCGTGTCCTCATTCCACATTCTACCGTCTTGATCAATAAGTTCTGACACCCATCTACGACGAGACGAGCCTTTCCTTCCATCCACCTGCATTGCACCCGGTCTGGGAAGCCAATTATCTCGGAATATTTTGACCTTGGACCCTGTACCTATCCGCCAAATGATTCCTTTCTTCAGTAATTCGAGCCGATGGACAATCCCCTGCCAAGTCGGTGACTGGTTCTTGATGAAAGCCGTATCAAGCAAATGACCAGAGGGGTAGTACCTGGCTTTTAGGAGACAAGCACAAAGGCTTCCGGGGTAATGGATCAGGCGCCAAGCTTGTTTCGCCAGGAGGGCCTGGTTAAAAACACGAAGATCCCGAAAGCCAGTGCCTCCATAATTTTTTGGTCTGGTCACTTTATCCCACGACATCCAATGCATTTTCCTCTTATTAACTTCATCACCCCACCAGAAGGTTCAGATTATCTGTTCCAACTCATCAATGAGCCCCAGCGGGAATCTGAACACTCCCATAGCATATGTCGAGACTGATTGCAACACTGATTTAATGAGAATATCTTTCGATCCTGCAGACATATATTTCTCGGACCAATCGCTTGCATGTTTTGAATTTTTTCCTTTGGTAGACTTGAACTTGCCTTTTGATATTCTGCCTTTAGGGACCGGCAACCCCAGATATTTTTCTTCAAAACACGAAGTCTCATATTTCAGGATGTCCTTTATTTCATTTTGCATAGCATCTGTACAGCGATTCCCATACAATATTGAGCATTTTCCAAGACTAACCAGTTGCCCAGTGCCATGCTCATACCGATCAAGAATGGTTTTGATTACTCTAGCCTGGTCCCCCGAGGCTTCAAAGAACAAGAGACTATCATCAGCAAAAAATAGATGCGAGATGCCCGGTGCACGACGGCAAATAACCAGCTCACGAAGTGAAGACGCCTCGATTTCCTTTCGAATAAGACAGGAGAGACCGTCAGCAACAAACAGGAAAAGGTACGGCGAAAGAGGATCACCTTGGCGGATACCGCGGGAGGGAGTGAAGGAGTCCAACATGTTTCCGTTAAAGCGAACTGAATAACGAACGGTCGTGACGCAGGCCATCACCCACCGAATCCACTGTCTCTGAAAGCCCAACTTCGCTAAAACCCCTTCCAGGAACCTCCAGTCCACACGATCATACGCTTTAGCTATATCCAATTTATACGCACAGAAATTTTTACAAGCTGCCGAGCCATGTTGAATCGAGTGTAAGCACTCAAAGGCCATAAGAGCATTGTCAGTAATGAGGCCTCCAGGGATAAACGCACTCTGGGTTGGTGAGATAATATCCTGAAGAAGAGGCCTTAACCTGTTCACCAGGCATTTAGATACAACCTTGAAGATGACATTGCAGAGGCTTATTGGTCTGAAATCCTTGAGGTGTTCAGGATCATTTTTCTTTGGAATCAAGACTATTGCTGTGTCGTTAACCATCTCTGGCATGACACTGGAGGAGAAGAATTGCTGCACAGCCTGAATGACATCTTCCTTTAGAAGGTCCCAGTTTCTCTGTAGAAAACGAGCAGGGAAGCCATCGGGTCCTGGAGCCTTTAACGGGCCGATCTGGAAGAGTGCATCACTAATTTCCTTCTCAGTATAGGGGGCACATAGCTTCACATTCATCTCATCATCCACACAGCATCTCATAGCCTCAATTACCGGAGTCGGAACAATGCTGTCCTCATGCGTGTATAGCTTCTGGAAGAATTCTGTAGCCATATTCTCCATCTCCTCCGGGTCAGAAGTCCAAGTTCCATCATCTCTTCTTAAGCGCCGAACCCTGTTTTTCCGTCGCCTCCAGGAAGCTCGACGGTGGAAGTACTTGGTATTGCGATCACCCTCTCTCAACCATGCAACTCTCAAGCGCTGCATCCACATAATCTCTTCCCTGTAGAGAAGTTCATCCATCTCCTTCTCTAACCCAATACGAGCAGACAAACTAGCTTCGTCAGAACAGTTTCGCAGTTCCTCCAGTACCGCGTGTTTCTTTTCTAGCTCCTTAGGAACAGACTTAAAATGAGTTTTACGCCACCTCTGCAAGGTACTCATAACAGTATTTAAGGAGGCAGCCACATCGGCCAGGTCACTAACAGCCACTCTACGCGACCAGGATTCCTCAACAACCGCTGACAGGGAAGGTTCACGTTCCCAGACCACCTCATATCTTCGAATCGGTCTATTAGATCTGCAGTCCCTACCTTCCTCAGCAGACAATAGGATAGGGAAGTGGTCAGACCGAGTTGAGACAATATGCCGAAGGCGATGCATCGGGAACAAGGTCGACCAAGCCGGCGAGGCCACTCCTCTGTCTAGCCGAACCTTAACATTCCGCTCACCCTTCTGCTTATTATCAAAGGTCCAAGGAGTTCCAACAAAACCGATATCATGTAAATCACAATGTGATCAAACCTCACGGAAGTCCATCATTAGGCATTCCGAGCGAGCCGTATTTGAAAAGTGCTCTTCTTGCCAAAGGGCTTCGTTGAAGTCTCCTAGCATAAGCCATGGTTTCTCCGATTCATCCCTCATTTGCCGAAGCTTTGACCACACAAGATGTCGGTCGCATGCTTTAGGCTCACCGTATATAAACGCGCCTCGCCACATCTGATCAAATGGGCCACCGCTGATATGAGCATCAATATGATATTTGCTGAAAGACAGGAGATCAACCAAAACATCCTCCGTCCAGTAGAGGGCCAGTCCCCCACCTTTCCCAGTGCCACTAACTTGAAAACAATCCTTCATGCCAATCCTGAAGCGAAGGTTTGCAACTCTTTCTTTACTTTGCCTAGTCTCGCAGATAAAAACTAGGCTGGGCTTGTATGTCTGCACCAAGCAGACGAGCTCCTGAACAGTCGCGGGTTGCCCTAGTCCACGGCTGTTCCAGCCTAATGTTGTCATTGGGCTCGGCGGTCCTCCTCGGAAGAGGCCGCCGATGTTGCCAAGTCCTGTGATAAGTCTGTCATCTTCCGTAGTTTCGAGCGTTCTCGAGGATTAGTGTATGTTGGTGGTGGCGGGGGAATTTTCCCCGGATCTGCAGATGGAACTAGAGGGTTGCCATCTGGTCCTAAGGCTTCACTCTCATACACTAAGGTCCTCCTAGCACTGGTATCCCCATCTACAACAGTTTCCATGGGGGTATCTTTCATCGGGCTGACAGCAGTGTCCAGAATATCATCCTCGCCATCCAGCGAGGCCTCTTGGGACGAGCATTTCCGGGGGGCCGGAACACCCCTGCCTGTCCTACCGCCTCGTTCTTGCGGAATAACGGTACGTGCTTCCATGATCGGAGGGTTTGCACGTCGCTTGGCTAGCATGAAATCACCATATTGTAGTTCGCGATCCGTCCAGACACCATCCCCACACTCCTCATGGTTATGCCCAATCAAACCGCAGTGCTTGCAGAAGTATGGGACCTTCTCGTACTTGACCAGTAGCCTCTTCTTCCCTTCTCCTTCCACATTGAGAGAAACCACCCGAGAAAGGGGGTTTTTAACCTCGAGCATTACTCTGATTCTAACATAGTTCCCCTCATAGAACAGCTTTGGAGTCATCTGGACCTCCTTTGTTTTCCCAATACGGCGAGCCAAATCATCCACAATATGTACCTTTCGATACAGCTCTGGTATGCCATGGATTTGAGCCCAAACGTACAAACCTCCAAAGGAGATTTTTTCCGGAACCTCCCGGCCATCATAATCCTCAATGAGTACAGCCCAGCCTCGGAGCGTCCAAGGACCTTGGTGCACGACCTTTTTCCAATCTCCTAAACAGTGCATCTGGAACACAAACAGATTCTCCCCTGCCTCCCTGCATATTGGATCTTTGGAGAGATTCCAGATCGCTTTCATCTTACCGAACAGAGCCTCTGAGCTGAATTTCCTGGTGGTGTGAACTTTGCCGATCGCCATCCAGCGAGCCTCTTTCTGAAATTCCTTGACCTCATCCGCTCCAATCATCACATCATCAAGCTCATCATCCCGTAGATCTAAGTGCATGAGGAGATCGTCCAACTCAGGCTCAGATTCCTTTGCAGCACCCGAAGTGCCAGTTTCCGATCTAGTCGCCATGGCGCCGAACAGCAAAACCCTATCTCGCCTTAGGAGAAACCTTCCAGGAGCAATGGGACGAGCCCTGAGGGAGAGGCGGAAGACGTATGTAGGGTGCAATCCGATGAGAAAACGGGGCCAGGATCGAAGAGATCTCATGGCGGCGAAATCGCGCCGGAGCCAGAAAACCCTAACGAGGAGGGTGCAGAAGCTATTCAATATTAAAAAACAAATAATTCAAACAAGCATACAATTCTAAAACAAAATAAAGAAAAGGGGTTCTTACCTATCCCAGCCCAACACATCCTGGGCCGTACCCCCTCGACGTCTTCCTGTTCACCTCTTCATCTCGCGACCTCCCTCTCTGCTATTTTGACGAAGGAGCAGGTAGGCGTCCGCCCGCCGTCATCCTCGTCATCCTGCTGCACGACATGAGCGTGAGTGCCTCCTTCTTATCCCCTAACTGCCTATGAACCCTAGCCTTCCCCTCTTCCGCCCTTGCGCCGCTAGCTCCCCTCTCAAAAGCTACTGATGCCCACCCCTGAATCCGCTCGCCTCCTTGCCTCTATGGGAAGGAGCGAGCCAAGCTAATACGCCGTGCCGCCTTCTTCATCTCTTTCGGGATGAAGCAGCTAGCCAGTAAGGAGCCGGAGCCACCATTTACTGCCTCATCATCGCCGTACTGGACGTGTTCGAGAGCGCCACGCCATCGTCCTCGCATCACCGTCGCCTTCGTCTGTCCCCAACCATGATTCTGGTGGGAATCGCTTGCGGTGAGCACCACCTCTCTTCCTCCCTCCGCCTCTGCATCAATTGCCGCCTAGATTGTAGCCATCGTGCCAGAATTCCCGTCCGCTACCATCGCACGCAAGTCTGAACCCACAAGCCGGCAGCCATAGACAGCAGCTCAAGCAGTAGCTGCAACCAGCCGCCCCTGTTCATCTAGAAATCCTGACCGTTTTAGTCCGCCTTTGTTGAAATCACAAATATTAAACTTGTAGGCATGTGTATCCTCTACGCTTTTCGTTTTTACACCATCTCCTAATTCACACTCGATTCGTCGCCATCGTGAGCCAAAGTTGACCAGACCGTGTAGTTGTTGTCTGTCAGAAGACAGTTTCTTCTGTAAACACCTATTTTGGGCTGCTGTTCATCGAAAGTTTACGGCCTCTATAGTCCTTCTCCGGCGAATCTTCTTGAACCAAATATTTAGCTCTCATCATCCCCTACATTTTTCGTTTTTGAGGCATTTCGAAATTCGTTATGTATCGCTCACAATCTTCATCCAAAGATCGGACCAGCTAGCCTCATTTGCGCTGCTCGTTTTCAGTTCGTCAGAGTTCCAACCCGTCAGAGTTCCAACCCGTGTAGGGATACAGAGGTGAGACAATTGGGACAAATGGGATACTACTTTTAGACTACTAGACTAACTCTAATTTAGGTGGGATAAATAGAATATGTTAAATCTAGATTATCCTACTTGTCCCACTTAGTTTTGAGTTAGTCTAATAGTCTAAAAATAATATCTCACTTGTGTCAATTGTTCCACTTCTGCATCCCTAAACCCGTGCGTTCTGCCTATATTGCAAAGAGGCCCCTGCCCTTTTTGGAAAGTCAATCCGCGGTCCCCTTCTTGGCCACCACCCACTGAGTCGCGTGTACAGTTTTCCCGCATCTCGCCTTGGCCCACTAGTCTGCGAGTGTGGGTAGAGTAGCCCAGGGTAACAAAAGTTCCTAAACCTTTTCTAAACCAAACAAAAATTCCAGAAAGGAATATAATTCAAATTTATTCATAACTTTTGAAATGTTATGAATTTGCAGAAAATTTCAAAATGAAATATGAATATTTTTCAAATATAAATCCAACCATGTTTTCAAATTTGACCCGAGTTGACTCTATCTAGTTAAACATTTGACATTTGACCATATTTAATATAATTTGATTTAAAGTTGTTTTAAATATGTATGTCCAAAAAATGCATATAATATATTGTTTGAATCAGAAAAACATGAGGAATATGATTGTGCGATTTATAATATCATTTGAGCAATTTAAAATTTCGAAATATTAGATACTAATAAACACCATTTTCTTAATAATTGCATAACTTTAATTCCGTAACTCTGAATTCGACAAATGATATGTCTAAATTGATTAGCTCGACGAGCCCGTTCCATATATGCATTCAATGATATGGATTAAAGCATACATCATATAAATATTAATGGGGCAGCAGTGTTTATGGGAGCAAAACATCACTAAAAACTTAATAAAACGCTTTCCTCTTGTATCCCACACCTAAACCATGCAAGGATATGCTATGGCATGTAAATTGTGCATCATTCAATCATGGCATATTTGTTTGCTTGTTGCATATGATTTATATGATTGTGCAATGTATTTATTTTGTCCCTTTGTGTGTTTGGTTTTTATCTGGATAGACGCTGAGCAAGAAGAATATCAGGAGCCTCAGGAGTATTACCCAGATCCATCTTATTCTGCAACTAAACTTTCAGGCAAGAAATTGTTGGGATATGTAGAGATAAAATAAAACTTTTTCCTCTAACATGGTGATCCCAAGAACTAGCTGAGGTAGAAGGGCACGAGGTTTACCACTAGACGCGCAGTTGCGGATTACTGATGAAGCACGTCAGTTGATGCGGTGAGTCCTCACAATCCGATCATCCTGGTGCTGATCGTACAACACCTCTACTGGTATCCACACATACAAGGAGGAGCACCGGCGGCGAACTGCTAGGTTAGGTACGTCGGCATGACTGCTGGGGAGCTAGGGTTTCCAACACATGAAATGACCTAACCAATCAACAATTAACACTTCTGGGTTACTGTGCTCTACTATATATAGGGAATGAACGTGGGCTCCACTCTCGTGGCCCATTCACTAAAGCCCATATAGTATTAGTCCCTGTAAGTCCGACTCACTGACTCAGTCCAAATCCGGCTTGGGTCCGACCCAACCAGATTTCCGGTTCAGATCCTATCCGAACTTGCTTCCGCTCTTAAGTGTGTGACCCCGCAGGCTCATGGCTACTTGGACACGATTGGAGTCCAACTCGCAATCGATCAGTCGGTAGCGGCTCCTAGCAGAACGTGCCGACTCCCAAGTACCAAAGATTCATGACGACTTGCCTTTCCAATGCGACTTGCGTCTGAGTCCCTTTTGCCACACGATATACCTTGTCAGACTATAGGCGAATATTTGTCATCCCTTAAATAGTCCGACTCTCTTCTCGATCTGAGATAAGTGATTCACCCGACTAACTCTTAGTCGATCGCCTCGGTTAACACTTAACCGAGTTGTGCATGGCCATGCTTTCCGAATCATATCATCCGAGAGGGCCCAGAGAATATCTCTCCAAGTGGAGGGCCAAAATCCTATCTTGGTTATTCACATCACGCAGCTTGATTCTTAGTTGACCCGAACTCTGTCTTTATAACTGCCTAGTTACGGATCAACGTTTGACAGAACCTAAGTCGGTGATCCTCAACTCGGACTATGCAATAACCTCAGGTCTAAGGATTACATTGATTGAGATATACAAATGACAACTTGTTTGTTATACCTCAATATGGGTCAATCCGACTCGCTAAACTCTTTAGCCGAATCTGTATAAGTCGGAATGGCATCACCATGCCCATGAAAAGTGGAACCGAGTCATCAAGCCGACTTTCACATTGGTCTAAGTTGTGTGTCCAACACAACCTCAATGACCAAGAATATTTAGTACAAACAACATGAATGTATAGTTCCACCACCGAATCACATATTCAATGATATACATCAGATGCTCATACAAGGACAGCTTAATAACTTTATGAATACAATGGGAAATATCATCATACATGATTGCCTCTAGGGCATATTCCCAATAGTCTCCCACTTGCACTAGAGTCAATCTTCCGACATCACATGTACAAGCATCTAATGCCCATGGCTCCCAGGTGCGCCTCATGCTTCGGCTGTGGTAACGGCTTTGTCAATAGATCCGCAATATTTGCATCCGTGTGTACCTTGCATAACCTGATATCACCCTGATCCACGAACTGGCGAATCAGATGGTACCGCATGGGTATGTGTTTGATCTTCTGGTGTTGTCTAGGTTCCTTGGCTTGTGCAATAGCACCATTGTTGTCACAATACACGTCTAACGGGTTGGACGAGCCCTGAACCACACCAAGATCCATGAGGAAATTCCTCATCCAAACAGCTTCCTTTGCTACCTCCGAGGCAGCAATATACTTAGCCTTTGTTGTAGATGCAGACACAGTCTCTTGCTTGGAACTCTTCCAGCTCACAGCACCTCCGTTTATAATAAACACGTATCCGGATTGCGAACGAGAATCATCAGAGTCGGTAAGATAACTCGCATGCGTGTAATCCTTTACACTGAGTTCATGTTCACCACCATAAACCAAAAACATATCCTTAGTCCTTCTCAAGTACTTTAGGATATTTTTTGCCGCTGTCTAGTGGATCTCACCAGGATCAGCCTGGTATCTGCTCACAACACTTAGAGCATAGGAAACATCCGGCCTAGTACAAATCATGGCATACATGATGGATCCGACTGCAGAATCATATAGAATCGCACTCATCCGACTTCGCTCATCAGTTGTCGAAGGACACTGAGTCTTGCTAAGTTTTACACCATGGGACATCGGTAAGAACCCCTTCTTAGACGATTCCATGTTGAACTTCTTCAACACTTTGTCCAAATAAGTACTCTGACTCAATCCAATGAGCCTCCTTGATCTATCTCTATAGATCCGGATTCCGAGGATGTATGTTGCCTCACCCAAGTCTTTCATTTAGAAACTCTTTTCCAATGATTCCTTGGTTTCTTGCAACATCTGGACATCATTTCCAATCAATAATATGTCATCCACATATAAGATTAGAAAGTTTACTTTGCTCCCACTAAACTTCTTGTATAAACAAGAATCATGATCACTCTTGATGAAGCCAAACGATTTGACTACCTCATCAAAGCGAATATTCCAACTCCGAGATGCTTGCTTCAACCCATAAATGGATTTCTGAAGTTTACATACTTTGTCAGCATTAGTCGGATCGACAAAACCCTCATGCTATATCATATACACGTCCTCGGTTAAATTTCCGTTAAGGAATGCCGTTTTGACATCCATCTTCCATATCTGATAGTCGAAATAGGCTGCTATAGCTAACATGATCCGAACTGATTTAAGCATCGCTACGGGCGAGAAAGTCTCGTCGTAATCAACTCCTTGAACTTGTCGGAACCCCTTCGCGACAAGACATGCTTTATAGACGGAAACATTTCCATCCATATAAGTTTTCTTCTTAAAGACCCATTTGCACTCGACGGGTCTTGCACCGTTTGGCAGATCAACCAAGTTCCAAACTTGATTTTCAGCCATGGACTTTAACTCGGATCTCATGGATCCAAGCCATGACTCGAAATCAGATCCCACCATCGCTTCCGAATAATTTGCCGGCTCATCACTGTCTAACAGTAACACATCACGAACACTCCGTAATATCGTCGATCGTCATAGTATAGGTGCTGCTACCGGATCAGTTACCATGAACGGCTCAACCTCCAAGGTTTTTGCCGACTCGGTACTAGCCAGTTCCTCTCGAATTTCTTCGAGCTGCACCGTGCTCCCACTGACTCCCCGACTGAGAAACTCTTTCTCAAGGAAGACACCGTTCCGAGCGACAAACACTTTTCCCTCTTCTTGGTTGTAGAAGTAGTAACCCAAGGTTTCCCTCGAATACCCCACAAAAATACACTTATCCAATTTGGCCGTAAGCTTGTCCGACTGAAGTCGCTTGACAAATGCTTCACAACCCTAAATCTTAAGAAAAGACAAACTCGGCTTTTTGCCTGTCCACATATCATGCGGTGTCTTCTCTACCAATTTTGATGGTACTTTGTTTAGTGTGAACGCCGCTGTTACTAGACAATAACCCCAAAATGATAAAGGCAGATCTGTCCGACTCATCATTGATCGTACCATGTCCAACAAGGTCCGATTCCGCCTTTCCGAAACACCATTCCTTTGCGGCGTTCCTGGCGAAGTAAGTTGAGGAACTATTCCAAAACTTTTCAGGTGGTCATCAAACTCACGGCTCATGTACTCGCCTCCTCGGTCTGACCGAAGAAACTTTATTTTCTTGCCGAGTTGATTCTGTGCTTCATTTTGGAATTCTTTGAACTTTTCAAAGGCCTCGGACTTATGTTTCATCAAGTAGATATATACATACCTACTCAAATCATTAGTGAAGGTAATGAAGTACTCATAACCACCCCTAGCTGCCATGCTCATTGGTCCACATACATCACTATGTACTAGCCCCAACAAGTCAGACGCCCTTTCGCAACTCTTTGCAAAAGGTGTCTTGGTCATTTTGCTGAGTAGGCAAGATTCGCATGTCTCTAACGACTCCAAGTAGAACAAAGTTAGGAGTCCATCATCATGGAGCTTCTTCATGCGTTTCCAACTTATATGACCAAGTCGACAGTGCCAAAAGTAAGTCATATTCAGAACATTTGGTTTCAACCTTTTAACATTTATGTTATAAACTGACTCACCATCAAGATTCAAAATAAATAACCCGTCCTGGACGGGTGCAAAGCCGTGAAACATATCATTCAAATACAAACAACAACCATTATTCTTGATATTCGACTCATAGCATTGCCTCATCAAACATGAAGAAGAAATAATGTTTCGACTGAGCACTGGAACATAATAACAATTATTTAGTTCCATAATGAATCTGGAAGGTAAATGAAGCTGCATCGTGCCAACCTCCAACGCAGCAACTCTTGCTTTGTTGCCGACTCGAATATCAACCTCGCCTCTTGCTACGCTCCTAGTTCTTACCTGTCCCTGCAACGAGTTGCAAATGTGAATAACTGATCCGGTATCATATACCCAAGAACTATTAGGTGCATCAGCAAGATAAATGTCTATAACATTGCAAACAAGTGTACCTGAGTTGGAAGTCATACCTCCACTGTTGGCTTTGTCGGCCAAATACTTGCTATAGTTCCTCTTCCAGTGGCCATCCGCCTTGCAATAGAAGCAAGTGGATCCGGCTGAAGGAGATGGCTTAGTACCCAAGGAAGCGCTTGGGACTGGGTCCTGAGCCTGCTTTCCTCCCGACTTAGCCTTCTTCTTAGTTCAAGAACTCTTCTTGAACTTAGCCTTATTCTGCACCATCAACACTTGACTGGTGCCCTTCTTGAGATCCACCTCTGCCTGCTTGAGCATCCCATGTAATTAAGTGAGCTTCTTATCCATACCATGCATGTGGTAGTTTGAAATGAACTGTCCATATGCACTAGGAAGAGAGTTCAGAATTATATCCGTAGCAAACTCTTCGCTAATGGGGTAGCCAAGCCTCTCCAGAGACTGCACATAACCAACCATTTTGATCACAAGCGGACTCAGTGGATCACCATCCTTAAGCTTGCAGCTCAACAAAGCCTGAGAGACTTGATACCTCTCAGTCTTTGCTTGAGCCTGGAACATACTTTTGAGGCTTTCGATCATATCGTAGGCCTCAACATTCTCGAACTGCTTTTGCAAGTCCGGTTCCATGTGAGCAAGCATAAGACAGCTAATATTCGTGGACTCATCCTTAGCCCGACGGTAGGCATTGGTGGCAGCGATAGTCGCATTCTCATTCGGCTCATCTGGAAGTGGGTTGTCTAGGACATGGTCCTTCTTTTCTTGTTTGAGAACAATTCTCAGATTTCGATACTAGTTGGTAAAATTAGTGTCGTTCAGTTTATCTTTCTCAAGAATGGTTCTCAAAGCAAAACCGGATATCTGATAATGACTGCTACTTGGTGCCATGATCTACAACAGAAATATGCAAAACACTTAAGACATGTATTCATAAAAGAGCAAGCATATTAAGCACTTTAGTATTTTATGCTCCCACTAGAACCAACACCCCTCTGATGGTTACTTAGTGATTCAGGATCCTAAATAAGCAAGTCAGCTAGTGAGATTTAGCATCATCGCTAGCCGCCAAGTGATCTAGGTAGACAACTCCTTGTCAATCGTATCTCATACGACTCCTGTTGGACGAGTGACATCACATGCCCCGGCTCCCATCCGACTTTCTCCGAGCCCCACAACCGTTGTGATAGACCTGTCTAGCTTACCGAGTGTTTCCGCAGTAAGAGTCCGACTCGAACCCACCTAGTCGGAAAGAATTGGCAGCACCTCAATTTTATGAGCCCACTACCAAAAATGTCCGACTTGTGATGGTGCAAACACTGGCGGGAAAACCGACTAGACCTTCTTTGAGGGATTAAATTTTACCGACTATCTAATAGAGGTAAAACAGAGACATATCAATAACACAAAATAAAGCAATTATAATGTGAAATGGTATGGCTCTCTTCATGGCGATCTCCATCTTCACAAAGCCTGTAATCCGACTCGTGCCAACTCTTGTCACTTGCCGTCTTACTCCATGTCGCCGACATGTAAAACTCCTTGCGTGCCATCCGGGTTCTCCAAACAGCTACACTAGCTTAGTAAAGTAAATTACAAGGAGAATCCGACACGCAGGTTGTTATACAATAATATGACAACACCTAGGCTCCATCCGGCGGACAAAACCGTGATTCTCAGATCACGTATGGATTACACACATACATCACATGCACATAACCATACCATTCACAACTTCCTGTAAAAACAAGTTATGCATAGATACAATATCTACCGGCGTTGTGAAACTCGCAACGGCATCTAAGGCGCTACGAAAGGGCGAAGCCGGCGGTCCCGACCGGTAGGGGTATGTCGTTCCACGACCTCAGCAGCATGATTACGAAAATTAGATCTACCATTCCCTGAGTACAGTTGATCCAATCAACCTCGTACAAAACCGATCTATCTCATAGATCGACCACCAAAACAACATATAGATCTCATCTACAGCCAACTGCATATCACATATGTGAGATCTCGAGCCTAAGACCAGAAGCTATCACTCTGATACCACCATCGGGCCACGTACAGATAAAACAAAACTTTTTCCTCTAACATGGTGATCCCAAGAACTAGCTGAGGTAGAAGGCCACGAGGTTTACCACTAGACGCGCAGTTGCGGATTATTGATGAAGCACGTCAGTTGATGCAGTGCAGTCCTCACGATCCGATCGTCCTGGTGCTGATCGTACATCACCTCTGCTGGTATCCACACGTACAATGAGGAGCACCGGCGGCGAACTGCTAGGTTCGGTACGTCGGCAGGGCTGTTGTGGATCTAGGTTCCAACACATGGAATGACCTAACCAATCAATAATTAACACTTCTGGGTTACTGTGCTCCACTATATATAGGAAATGAACGTGGGCTCCACTCTCGTGGCCCATTCACTAAAGCCCATATAGTATTAGTCCCTGTGAGTCCGACTCACTGACTCAATCCAAATCAGGCTTGGGTCCAACCCAACCAGATTTCCGGTTCAGATCCTATCCGAACTTGCTTCCGCTCTTAAGTGTGTGACCCCGTAGGCTCATGGCTACATGGACACGATTGGAGTCCGACTCGCAATCGATCAGTCGGTAGCGGCTCCTAGAAGAACATGCCGACTCCCAAGTACCAAAGAGTCATGACGACTTGCCTTTCCAATGCGACTTGCGTCTGAGTCCCTTTTTCCACACGATATACCTTTTCATACTATAGGCGAATATTTGTCATCCCTTAAATAGTCCGACTCTCTTCTCGATCTGAGATAAGTGATTCACCCGACTAACTCTTAGTCGATCGCCTCGGTTAACACTTAACCGAGTTGTGCATGGCCATGCTTTCCGAATCATATCATCCGAGAGGGCCCAGAGAATATCTCTCCAAGTGGAGGGCCAAAATCCCATCTTGGTTATTCACATCATGCAGCTTGATTCTTAGTTGACCCGAACTCTGCCTTTATAACTGCCTAGTTACGGATCAACGTTTGACAGAACCTAAGTCGGTGATCCTCAACTCGGACTATGCAATAGCCTCAGGTCTAAGGATTACATTGATTGAGATATACAAATGACAACTTGTTTGTTGTACCTCAATATGGGTCAATCCGACTCGCTAAACTCTTTAGCCGAATCTGTATAAGTCGGAATGGCATCACCATGCCCATGAAAAGTGGAACCGAGTCATCAAGCCGACTTTCACATTGGTCTAAGTTGTGTGTCCAACACAACGTCAATGACCAAGGACATTTAGTACAAACAACATGAATGTATAGTTCCACAACCGAATCACATATTCAATGATATACATCAGATGCTCATACAAGGACAGCTTAATAACTTTATGAATACAATGGGAAATATCATCATACATGATTGCCTCTAGGTCATATTCCCAACAGAAATTCCCCATGCTTGCACTATATATAGCATGTATTGCATCTATCTTATTCTTCCATCATATGTCGCGATTCGAATAAAATTTAATCCCAAGTATTGCATAGCCTTTACTTTTAAACCTCACCAAAGCTTGTCCCCTCCATCCTATGAGCCATTACTACAGGAGTTGTTTGAGCCATGCGAGTCGTAGAATTGCATGTGTCGGGTTTGTGAGAGTCTTTGAATAATGAGGTAACTAAACAACTAAATTGAGTAGTAATAGGATAACTAGTGAAAGAGGCACCGATGGGCAATATCTGTTATTTGGTTCTTTATGCTCACTTGTGTCCCGTATGACCCCGAGTACTTGATTCTTGTTTCTTGACTATCACACTATCCACATGTGGGACCTTGAATCTCCTTAATCCTAGCTTGAGTCGTATGTAATTTCTTGGGGCCACAAGTAGTTTCAGGCATTATTAATATCCAGTACTTATGCCATGATTTGCTTCTTTATTTACTACTATTGCTCGTGGAGAGAGTTTACCACTATATGGTTTTGGAACAAATGCTGAATGTTTATGTGGTATCGACAATCCCAGTCACACTTTCAGGTTCTGAGTCGTTTACAACCATTGTCGCAAACCCCTCGGTCCATCTCGGAGCCGACCAACTTCGAAGCAGGTATCTTAGCGGGGTGGCCCCCTGAAATCATTTATGAATCTTGCGAATGCTTTGTCATGATGCCTCATTGGGTTTTCATTTGGTTTTTTCCGAGGTTGATCGTGCGTGTGTTGCTATTTGTGCATCCCTGTAGGGTAAGTCTTTCTGAAAGCCGTGTCCACGGTTATGGAGGACTTGGCGCATAGTTTCTCGATCATAGACAAGTATAACTAAAGTACTCCTTTTAAACTGACTAAGGCTTGACTAGTAATAGTGAAATAATCATGGAATGATACATAAAATTGCCAACGGATGGGATGTTCTTCCGCCTTCCCGTTTAGGAATGGGGAGGTGGGCGAGCGAGCTTTATTTTTGTTGATATATATCTGTTGGGTAATTAACTATTGTTCAGTTAACGAGCGTCCGACTATCATTGGTTAGGCAGATGTTGTAGCGTGTCTCTATAGAACTGCCAGACTTTACTTTCAATGCAATTGCGTCACCCTCAGGTTGTTCCCTTTAGATGCATAAAGACTTGTTGAGTCCCTTAGGATCTCACATGATAAAATATTGGTTTAGATGGGCAGGTATATCCATAGGAAGGCTACTGGGTCGAGGAGACCGATGATGGTGTCAATGACTGTCTGGTGTAGATATTCCGGGGATGGAGATTCGTGAGATCTGTGGGCGGGATGTGCTTATTTTTAGGGCATCTTATGCCAATTTGCTTCTTATCCGTACTCAGATCTTGTCTTCTGCTTCCGCTTGATACTCTGATGTGTGATGTATGATAATGTATCCTAACTATTAGCTATCTTGTATTTTAGATCTTTCCATATGGCATTGAATATTTCAATTTATTTTATATGGATTGGCTCTGTTGTACTCTTGTATATCATTGACATACACACTTGTGTATGTTTTGTTTGCATGCCTATAGACTACACCTCTCGTACTTGTCCCGATGTTCTTGCAAAGTAGATAGGGTGTTGGCCGGTACCGTGCCCTGTTCCGCTCAGACGGGACCTACATGTGAGTGGCCCTTGGGCCTCCTCGATATGACACCTTATGCAATTTGGTTTGATTCCAGGATTGTTATTTAGAGCATAGTGTCGGAGGTATTACAACTGCTTTATTTACTACAGTTTCTCAAGGAGCGTTTATTACTGTACTGTTTAGGAATGTGGAATGTTTTCACGGTATCGACAAGTCCAGTCAGACTTTCGGGTTCCTAGTTGGTTACAACCATTGGCACAAACCCCTCGGTCCGTTGCGGAGCCGGCCAACTTCGTAGCGGATAGCTTAGCGGGGTGGTCCCCTAAAACCATCTGTAAATCTTGCGAATGATTTGTCGTGATGCCTCGTTGAGTTTTCATTTGGTTTTTCCGAGGTTGATCGTATGTGTGTTGCTATTTGTACACCCTTGCAGGATAAATCTTTCTGAAAGTCGTATCCATGGTTATGGACGACTTGGAGCACAGTTTCTCGATCATAGAGAAGCTTAACTAAAGTATAGCTTTCAAATTGAGTAAAACTTGTCTAGTAATAGTGCAACCACATGGAATGAATAATAAAATTTCCTACGGATGGGATGTTGTTCAGCCTTCTAGTTCAGGGAATGTTGAGGAGGGCGAGCGATGATTATTCATGTTGATATATATATATATGTTGGGTAATTAATTGTTGATTATTTAACGAACATCCATCTATCATTGGTTAGGCGGGTGTGTAGCGTGTCTCTATAGAACTGCTAGGTTTTATTTTCACTGCAATTGCATCACCCTCAGGTTGTTCCCTTTAGATGCATAAAGAGTTGTTGTGCCCCCTAGGGTCACACACGATAAATATTGTTCAGATGGATATGAAGGGTACTAGATCGAGGAGACCAACGATGATGGCAATGATCATCAGGTGTAGAGAATCCATGGCAAGGAGATCCATGAGATCTGTGGGCGGGATGTGATTATTTTCAGGGCATCTTATTCTGATTTGCTTCTTATTCTTATGCAGATATTGATTTCCGCTTTCGCATGATAGTCTGATGTGTGATGTATGGGGATGTATCCTAAAATATTATCTCTATATAGGATATTTGGATCTTGCCATACGGTGTTGAATATTTCTATTTGTTTTAGATGGTTTGGCTCTGATGTATTCTTGTATGTCGTTGGCATATATACTCATTTATGTATGCTTGACTCGCAGTCCGGCCGGCTACGTCTCTCACACCTGAAGCTATACATAGGGTGGTTGGACGGTACCATGCCTTGTTCCACTCATACGGGACCTACACGTGGGTGGCCCTTGGGCCCCCCTCGGTACACTACAAAAACTGTGTTGACTAATGACCTTTTCTTAACGACCATAATTTTTTTTGTCATAGATCTATGACCATTCTGAACAAATGGTCTTAAGATATTTGGGAGGGTCCAAACCTTAAAAAATTACGACCATTGTTATAAAAAGGGTCATAGTTTCCTTACAATAAATGGTCATAGATGGATAACACCAGCTCTAGTGCTAGAGAGGAATAAGAGATGTGAGGAGATCCATTGGATCAGAGTAGAATAGAAGTAAGAGATTGTGATCCGATGCATTTGGCATGGATCGATGACGCGGTAGTCGGCCAGATGGTCGACATGGCGTACTGGATGGTCGCGAGTCTACAACCCCACCCAATCCACCCAGACTACCCTGTCCTATCCTCTCCCATCCCATCCCACACCCCACTGCCACCATGGTGAAACCCTAACACATATGTTGCCGCCCCCACCCATACCATGGATGGAATATCCTTCCAATCCATTCCTATCCCAAGCTCCATTCGAGCCACCTCACCGCCTAGTACACCACCAAACACAAATCCAAGAGCGGAGAGTTGACTGTGCCCACAAGTAGAACCCGTCGCCTGCGGATACCCGGCGGCGGCTGCCTTCGCTCGTCTTCGTGTCAAGATCTGCAAGATGAAGCAGCTCGGGAGGGCGTGGAGGCGGGTGCCGCTCCAGCAGCCGCGGGAGAGTTCAGCCACAGCAGAGCCTGCCGTGAAGAAAGGGCTTGTCCTCATTTTTGTATTCCTGATCATAGGGAATGAGCTGTTGAGAAATAAAGATAGATAAAACGGGTGGACATCGACGCCTTGTCCCTGGCCGCAGGATGTCAACGACACCTCGTCCCGACCAAGTATCCGCTAGATCCTCTCCACCTCATCAAAGGCTCAAGGCCGCCCTCGGATTCTCTTTCCCTAGACAACACTGAACCCGGATACGATCCTCAGCGATAACCCTGTCACCGGCGAGCACAAGGAGCTTCTATTCAGGTAACTTCTCTATCTACATCTCACTATCAAATTATTAGCAGTGAAGGTCTTGGTGGTAATATGAAATTTCTTGGATGTTGGCAGTACTGATATTGTGCTATGTATTTTATTATAGCTATATAATTACCCATTACCCATCTCAGATTTAGTATAATAGATGAAGTGTAGTAGTGATTATATTGGGTTGTTAGTAGCCTCACCTTTTTGTGCATACACACTGACCGACTTTGAAATAGATTGTTGGTGCTACCGATACTGCTATAAGTTAAACACTGTTCCTGATGTCTTCAGTTTCCTATCTGACATATATATATATATATATATATGAATTCTCATATATCTGAACAACGATTAAAATGCTTGCTTGTATATTTACATTAGAATTAACCAAATTGGAACACTGGTTCTCACTATATTTATTTCATCTGCTGAAAGAATCTGTGATGAACACAACTCTTCTTTATTTTGGTTATGCTCAAGTGTTCTCACTGTATTTTGTTTTTGCTGTAGTGAGATGCTTTCAACCAGCATTTCCCCAAATACTGGCAGTAGCATACTCCCTAATCCCCTTTAAAAGTGATCGACGCATCACTGCTACAAAAACTTAAACTAGAATATAGCGCCGACTCAACCAAACAGCACCTCCTGGAGCTGGTGCTTGGTATGTCTTCTGCTTCTCGCCACCATAGCTACATCACTATATTTTGTTGATTCTGTCGCATCCTTATGTACATGGACCAGATGGTGAAGTTGAGTTTTACTCTACTAGGAAGATCCCTACCCCATCTTCCAAGATGGTGTATGTATAAATTGGTAGTATTAGACTCCTATTATGTAGAAATGAGATTGTTGAGAAAAAATCAATTTTTTTTGGGCTACGATAATGCGTACTTTCTCATCTATTTTTCAGAAATGTTGTATTCTCATGTTCAAATACCTTCTGAATGGTCATCTAGGACAAATTAGTACTTTCTAGGCTATTATCCTAGATCTTTGATTGCAATTCCAAATGGAATGTGTATATTACTACCTATATTTTCAATCATTTGAGTATCGCCGCCGCCATCTAGAGCATCGTCGGGAAAAGATCTAGCGGCGTGGTGGCGGCGGCGGTGACCCTGGTGGCGATCTGGCGAGGAATGGCGGCGGCATCCACGTCCGCGCTGCGGCGGCCAGAGATCCTTGGTCCAGATGGCTGCAAGCGGCGGCGGGTTTCCAGGCCTACGGGCCGAGATCTGATCCGTTCGTCGCCCGATGCCGGCGCCCAGGATTTCTGGGCCATGTTCGCGGCACTAGGGCGCTTGGAGCTTCTGCTCCCGGCATGGTGGTGGTGGCCTTCTTCTCCGTCGGAGTGGTTGGTCGGGTGGTCTTGCCTTTCAGTGGCGGACCCTACTATTTTCCGACGGGTGGCGTGAGGGCTACTAGCTCGGTTTCAATAAAGGTGGTGGTCCTGGATCCCTCTCAAGCCAAGACGAAGATCTAACTGATGTTGTCTCTATTGATCTGGTTTTTGTGTCGTGTTCCGGAAGGTTCCGCCGGCGAACTTTATAGTGCTCTCATGCCGAGAGATTGCTGGATCGGATGGTATTCGGTCGTGTGCGCCCATGTTTTACTCTGACCGTTTGGTTTTAGAGGGTGCGCTTCGAAGCTCTGTTGGCTGTTATTATCATGGGGCATGTTCTCGTTCCATGGTGCCGACGGAGAAAGTCATGGAGACCGAGATCTGAGGACTAACAATGGTGGTTCGAGTCCGGGTGATGATGAGGAATTGGCTTGGTGACTCGTGACTTGGAACAGTGGCATGCAAGTGGGGGCGACCGCACAGGAGAGGTTCATGGTCCTACCTTTTAGGGTGAAAATCCAGGGTCTGATCTTAATTGGTTGTGCCTGGCAATGACCTTGTTGAAGGGAGCATAAAACCTAGATCTGTTGATCGCGCGATGACGGTGCTCGTGCACTGTTCCCTTCTTGGAGGCATCGTTTTTTGAGAAGCTGGACTTTTGGTGTTGTCTTGGTGGTGGTAGTATTATTGTTTTAATAAATGCGTCACTTTAGCGGGACGTTTCTTTTTTTAATTTTTCTCTCTTTTTTTGCTGTGTGTATCCATATGGCCGTTAGGGCAATGTGTTGTTGCAAAAACTAGGTGTAACTGGTATCCCATATGGCCATTAGGGCAATGTGTTGTTGCAGAAACTATATGTAACTAGTATCCTCTTATATTAATATATCCTTCTTTCCAAAAAAAAATATAACGTCTTAAGAAAAAATCGCATTACAAGAGATACTACCTGCCTAGTTTCATGTAAACAGATTGATGTTTCTTGTTTATATTTATGTACTTGTCCTGTCCGTAGTTGAGTACATTCATGTATGTTCCAGGAATTGAAATGATCTTTATAATATTAATTCCTGACTCCCTGTTTCAATCTAGTTATGTGTTCTGTTTCAATCTTTCTTGATGTAATTTTTCTGGCTGTAATGTGTTGTGAAAGCTTCCAATGAACAGAAGTTTCAAGCAGTATCTGCCATTTTTTTACCGGTCATTACATGGAATTACTACAAATTCCCTTGAGAAATGCACGTGACAGTTAAACACTTGAGGCTAAATTTGTTATTAAATACATTAACTAGTTGACATGGAAAGGCAATCTTGATATGACCTATGAGATAAATATACAAACTCTTAATTTCTTTACTCACTAATATACTACTCCCTCTGTTCGGGATTATAGGTCCTACGCGCATACCTAGATTGTTAATTTGACCAATAAAATATAATTTATATATCACAAAAGTTATACCATTAGAAAATATAACCTCTAAAATTTCTAATGGTATAATTTTTATGTTATATTATTTATATTTTGTTGTTCAAATTAGCAACCTAGTTATCCGCGCGGGACTTATAATCCCAAATGGAGGGAGTTTCTATATGATGGACGGACGAATCCTGGCCTCATCAGGCCTCCATATTCGGACATTGTTTATATGAACAGTGTTGAACAGTGCCACACACTGTTTGACCGTTAGATGAAAAGTGGTCGGGTATACTGCTTATCCCGGTAATTTTTATAATTTTAGCTCCTCTTTCAATTATCGTCGGTAATATTCTGTCACAATTTTTCGGTCATAATCATTATCTCAACTTTTCGACAATAATTTCTTAGTGATAGTTACCAACATCTACGACGGTATTTTTTAACGTCCCTTCTTCTTAACTACTCGACACATTTTTCCATGAGCTTTTATTTTCCAGCGGTTGTTATCAGAAGACAAATCATTTATCTACGGTTCTACAACGCAACTTAGGCAACTTTCTAGCCGTAAATTTTCTAATATTATCACTCTTCGTCGTTGCGTCATTCTGCAAGTAATTTTATTTGTTACTATACGCATTAGAATATACGCATACTACAATATATCATCGTCAGTTAAACATATTTACTACTTCTCTTATATCGTACCCATTGCCACTTAAGCATATATACCGCGGTGCTTCTTTTATATTGAACAAGTATGAGTAGATACATCCGAATCTAGAAAAAATTAAGTCAAGTAATTTGGGTCAGAGAGAGTAACAACTTCCGAAATTCATGAACTATACATATCAGAAAATACGCATACTATAGTATATCTTGCCCGTCAGTTAAACATATTTACTACTTCTTTTATATTTTACCAGTGTGAGTATATCTACTACTTATCTTATATCGTTCACCACTTAAATAAATAATATATATATATATATATATATATAACCCTATTCAGCACCCAGGTTGCAGAATAGTTATTTTGCATCCAACATATTTTTACATTGTTAGATTGAAAAAATTATGTTTTGTATATGAATAATTATGTTCATATATTCACCATATCCAAAAAATTTGACACAAAACTAAAGTTTATGAGTCATTGTAGTGTAAAAAACAACAAAAATATGTCTTTTATGTCAAATTTTTTTATGGCATGTAAACAAAAAATTTATGTCATTTCTAAATTTTATTATGTTCTTCTCGACTTACGAAGTAATACAAAATTTACGTGACGTAAAAATAATATACGGTTTTAAAGATAGAGGGTGGGTGTAGAATAACTATTCTACACCCCGAGTGTCAAATAGCGCCACTCTATATATATATATATATATATATATATATATATACTGGAGTACTTCTTCAATACTTCTTTCATATTGTACAAGTATGAGTATATCTATTTTTCTTATATAGTGTGCATTGGCTAACGTCTAACCACTTCCAAAAAACATGAACCTAGCCATGCATATATATAGTACTGGAGTACTTCTTCAATACTTCTTTCATATTGTACAAGTATGAGTATATCTATTTTTCTTATATAGTGTGCATTGGCTAACGTCTAACCACTTCCAAAAAACATGAACCTAGCTATGCATACAAGTGATTTAACACCACGGGCGCGGCGTGTCGCCACGCCATTTTCACTTGTTCATCTGGTTGCTAGCTACTTCTTAGTATGAGAATCTGTTGTAAATGTTAATGTACTACTGATGGAGGTTTTGGTTCATGTCCAGGCACAAAAAGTACTTAATCAAGTGGCATGCAATATTTATGCGACAACCACCAAGGCGAGGACTGATCAAATCCTATAGAAGCCTTCTATGACAAAGTATTTTGTGCAAGTATGTAGGCTTGTGCAAATATGTAAGCTTATGCAAGTATTTTATGCAAATTTATGCGACAGCAACTCTGTAAGCTTACATATCATGCGGATTTTGCTAATCTCGAATGGTTTTTGTTGCGTGCAGATCTATTGTCATGCTTTCTGTGGGCGACGATGTTGAAGATCACGGTGAGGGCGGCCAAGGGTCATCTGCAGAGACTTCATGGCCTCATACATCATGCTAGAATCGGCCAGTACAAACTTTGCATTGTGACTGTTTCCGTATCCTACGAACAGGCAGACAGATTTTTGCTAGTTGGCTAGGCTTGCTACTTGGTCCAAATGTGCATGTTCTTTGTATTAAGGTGTCTTGGGTAATCATGAACGACATTGTCCAGCTATAACGTATTCATGTACTCCCTCCGATCCTAAATAAGTGTCACGGATCGGAGGTAGTATCATTTTTCTCCATGTCTTCATACATGACAGTGTTTTTGCTATCCTATAAATATTAAACTATGCTAACTTTTCATGCCGCTGGAGTTAAGTAAGTTACTACTGCATTACATTCCAAACATATGGTCTGATCTGAAAGTTAATTTAATATAGGTGCTACATTAAGATAGCAAGAACACTGCTAGAGCTAATTAAGCTAATTATTCTGCTATGAGAGCATGTGGAGTTAATTAACTTACTGCTGCATTATGTTGAGAAATTACATAAAAGCTTGAATGCTATTCCAGCAGTGCTGCTCCTGGTTTCATGTTGCCTCAACCCTAAAAAACTATGAACTAGTATTGGTGCGTGCTCAAAAACCTCCTTATCTTTCTTGCAAATGTTTAATGTTGGCATAGTGGTGTCGGTTGAGATATTAATGATCGGAGTCATATGGCCTAGGAATATATTATTAAACTTACGATATTTGTACCCCCTTTTGATATTGTTGTAGCCAATGATCTCATCTTCCCAGTGGCCTATGCATCAACATAGCATAGAAGTACCACCTCAGCAGCACCAACGTTTGTACACACCTGCTTGTCCTTGCTTCTTCCCCACCTTTTGATATTGTTGTAGCCAATGTTCTCATCTTCCCAGTGGCCTGTTTATTTGTTGATTAGATGTTAAAAAACAATTATTTCTTGCAAGATTGTGATCCAACAATTTTTAATATATTTGCACTACCTTTCTGTTTGACTGTTCTGTTGTGTTTAAAATGTATGCATAGGATGGTAGAATGTTTAGATTGTGTGTCGAGCTGTAGCTTCTTGTGTCATTGGAGCTGAATCTTTCTTCTATGATGTCTTGTAGGTGATGAATGAACCGAGCTATTAAATCGTGGAACTCGGTGGAGCAGATTCATGTGGTCATTGCAAAGGGGAGAAGTGCAGCTGGGACTAGACCGAATGGACATGCTTTTTTGTTTCTTTTTGATGTATTGACCTGGGCATGTGGCATTGTTATGCTGGTCCTGGTTATCTACATTTTGTGCCATTGATTGCTGGAGTGTATAGCTGCAGTTTTTTTTTGTAGTATCTTCGCTTTATTTTATCGTAATCTGGGCATCTACGTGTACTTTAGATCTATTATTTTTGAATTACAATGTATCCTATTTTCTGATTGTAATGTTGGCTATTTATTGTGAGGATATTTTAAATTGAAATTTGACCGCTAGGCTTGGAAAAAGACTGACCCGTGGGGGCCATCTGAGTAGTAGGACCAGCTTTTAGAAAATAAATAATGGACAAAAATCTTGGTCCAAAAAATGCCACTGCTAGAAAATATATGGGCTATTTTTTTGGCTTGGCCTACTAAATAAATGCACGGTAAATGCTAAATTTATAAAACAAAAAGGCTGCAATTGTTAGGCTTGGCCCATGTAAAGCACCCTATTGAATTGGGCTGAAATTGATCTACAATCATTGCCACATAGGGTTGGATTACATGGAGGCTTATATGGACATGCTAGATAGTCGGTGACCAAACCATCTATATTGGTCATATTAATATATAACCAATGCATAAAAATGTATTTATTGTCCGTTAGTGACTCTCACCTTTTGACCATTTGTTTTTAGTCACAAGAAGGTCACAAATGAAGAACAATGACCATCTAGTGACCAATATGGAGGGTAAAAAATTACCACATTTCTTGTAGTGGTAGGACACCTTATGCACTTTTGGGTTATACCGGCTTATTATTTAGAGCGTAGGGTCCAGGGGATTACAACTTGTGTCACTCTTTTCTTGAGGAGATAAATCTACACACCTCCTTCGCATGATCCTTTGATCCTTATTGGTGCAAGAAGAATCTAATCCGAGAATTCAGGAACCCAATTTTTTCCGTTGATATCAAGGAACTCTATTGCTTGAAGGCAATATTGTTTTTCCAAATTTCAGATCTTGAATCTAGGGGAATAAACAATGCTATTTTCATAGTGGTTGATAACTTCTCCAATTTGTTCTTTTCTTCCGGTGAAAGAGATCATCATCTTCACTTGCAGTTTTTGTTCTTTAATCCCGATGATGTGTTTTTTTTCTTCCTCTCCTTGATACGTCAACTTTTCAAGATTCTTTCACGAAGTGGTTATGTTCCTTATCTTTTTTCTAAAGCAAGTGAGCTTTTTTCATCCTACCTTCCTTGTTTCACGACAATCCTATAGATTCTTCAGGTCCTTTGTTTTCTAGAAGCAAAACGCAAGACTCGCAACATTCTAGCGGGTTTTGCAAGGTGTATTGGTTGCACCAGTCCGTTGAAGAAGCATTTTGGGAAAATAAGGATCACCTTTGTTCTGGGAACCTGCTAATCTTGGAGTCTTCTTCTTTTCCTAGGAATATCGGGGCGAGATTCTTGTTTAGTGGGGGAGAGTTGTAGCATCCCAATTGTCTAACAATTGTAATGCAACTTGTCTAGTCTATAGATTGCTACTCCATACATGTGATTCATTGCATCATCATTATATCATGCTCATGTCACCATGCCACCTTGCATTTGAGCATCATATAAAACCCCTCTATTTGGTCCTTATCCCTTATGAATTTATATTGGATTACTTGTATTTGCCTCTTGACATATTGTATTTTCTTCTTGATAAAAAGCTTGATCCCAAGTTGAGTTTTGGGCATATCTCTTTCAACTCCACCACCTATATTTGCCACCATCCTTTTATTTCCATCCACAAATTCTACCATCCTTTTGAATTATGAGAAAATGCTTTTTCCTTTGGTATTTTGCATCTAGCTCATAAATATTTTGGTATGGACCATTGTTTTGTCTCATGCTTCCATACATGATCTAATATTGTTTTCACAATATTCAATGCGCTTTGCCACATTTGCATGATATGTAGTGTAGAATTCCTTTCTATCTTCTTTTCAAGATTTTATTCCAGATTTCGAGTATATTTGTTTTTATAAGGCCATATAATCCACAGTGGCTCATACACACTATATTTGGTCTTCTCACTTCAAATACACCTCTTTTCTAAATGGAATCATGAAAGAATGCTTGATTGGATATACAACATGGTAGTTTGCAAATGCTAGTCACCACCACATCAAGCATGCATGCATGGCCCATGCAACCATCCTTCCCATCTTGTTTCTTTGGTTTTGAATGATCTTGATGTCCAGTGGAACCCTTGTGCTCACTCACATCCTAGTTAGATCATCTACCTTTTCCTCCTAGATGGTTGTTCTAGAATTATTCCATTGCTAAATGTTTGATTCTGAAGCTGTTATATTTTTGAAAAAACAAAAGAAAACAAACCCCAAAATTCAAATAATAAAAGAATAACATGAAGAAATAAAGAGGAGGAAGAGAGTCAAGCCCATCTAGCCTTGCATCCCACCCGTAGCAGCCCACCCGGCTCTTTTCATTTCCTGCGAACCGACCCACTTGGCCCATACCCCTTCGCTCTGTCGCCGTCAGTTGTCTTTCGTCCCCGTCGCGTCTCCCTTCTCTCTGCCGACAGACAAAAGGGAGAAGGTGGCCACTTCCATGCCGTGAGCTAAGGCCTCCCGGGTGCCCCTGGTCCCCTCTGGCACGTGCTTGCCCCGTCCTTATCTTTCCCTCCCCTCCCGAACCCTAGCCCAACCGCCTCCCTTCTTTCTCTCCCGTCCCTATGACGTCACGCCACTCTGCTCGTAGCACCGCCATGTTGCCACCACATCGCGTATCCCCTGAGCTGAGACCACCGGCGGGAGCACCTTGGTCCCCTAGAAGCTCCTGCACAGCCAGTATCTCTTTGCGTGCCTCCAATCGACCACACAAACATCTCTGGATGGTGCCCTCCTTCCTTAAATTCCAGCGCCGTCATTGCTCCTCCAGTCTCACCGACTCCTCCATCGACTTCATAGTGAGTTGGGTTTCTCCCAAGCCTTGCCATGACATGTCGCCTCCTCTGATTTGATTGCTATCTTCTGACTTGTCCTCCACCACCATAGCACCCCCACGCCAGCGACGCTTTGGTGATCCTCTGGCCTCCACACCGCCCGTATGTGGTCCCCCATGAAGTGGCGGGTCTTCTATGCTACTTCCACGACTCGTCTGCACCCTCCTCCGTCGTCCACCGTCGCGCGCCACCGCAGGTCATCGCCCGTCCTCGTCAAGCCGCCTCTCCTAACTCCATCTAGCTTGCATAGAAGTGCGAGACCTTGGTGAGCATCTCATCTCTCCCTTCCTCCTGTCGTCAGCCTCGCCATGCCGCATGCCCTTGCACGAATATGCCATGCACACCCGCCAGACATGCTCACCAACCGCGCGTGCATGAGCGGCAGTAGCATCCGCAACCAATAGTCAACCCTCTCAAGTAGCTTTATCTCCTCTGATCTGTGAAAAATCCTGGTTGCTATATCCCTTCCTCGACGAAATTTCCTGAAGGGTATCCAGATCTACCCTCTTTGCGTAGGATCAAACAACGCTCCGATCGGTGAACCACCACGCTCACCATTATCTCGAAAGATCGCTCGAGCTCTCCGCAGAAGACAGCGTTGTGATTGAGTTTTGTCAACCCGCAATCCCTCCGATCGCTGGTCGTTTTTGCACCCAAGTCCTTCCCTTTTCAGCCAACCAACCGGCAATCCCTCCGCACGCCTCCGGCCGGCCAACAAGGAGCAATGGGAAGATCTATAGGAGGGTCTGAGGAGGAGATCAGAACCAGCTTATCGCAGCAGGCGGGCAGGGCTGAGCTTCAAGAAGGACAAGGACATCTGGAGGCCCGAGATCAACATCGATCTGTCGCAGGTACATATTTCGATGGAGGATCTTCAGCAACTCTCCCCAATCCAACATCTGTCCACCGGGGCACCGCCGATCCAAAGACTCGGGGTCGTTCATGAAGGTCTCGCTGGGATAAAAGCCAGTCGCCTCAAGCTGGAGCTCAGCTCCGACCTCCTCTGGGATTTAGTCTCAATCGCCCTGGTGCTTCCATTTGGATCCGTTCTCCAACAGCCATGGGCATGGGCACTAGCAATGATGTGTGGAGAAACAATAGCTCTGCTTTGGGAAGAACTCTATTCCCCCACTCTTCTCCGTCTCACAGATCAGAAGTTTCAGGCTCTGGAGACACTGCCGACTTCGATCCATGGCCCCTCTCGTCGATCTCGCCTGCTTCAAAGGGTTCGGATGATTCTCACAGGGGCGCATTCTCTCCTCCTCAGGAGCTTAGCGAGCCCTACGTGGCTCGCTATACTCCTCATCATGCTTCTAGCCCCGGCGGACACCTCGATGCTCGACGCGAGGCTCAATCTACAGCAGCTTCTTCAGGTAATGAGAACAATTTACAGGTCTATCTGGCTCAGGAGGAATCTTCAGCGAATCAGGCATTGGCGCCAGCCTTTAAGGCGCCACGAGCGCCATGAAGACCTTGGCATGGAACTGCCAAGGGGTGGGCAAGACCCTTGGCAGTCCTAAACTATGCCATCTTGCTCGGATGATAGCTGCAACAAAACCTCAGGTAACATTCATCTCTGAAACAAAAAATTCTAAGTTCACTGCTACTAACATTTGCTCTAGATTTAATATGAATGATTGCATTGTAGTGTCTTCTCAGAGGAAAGCTGGGGGTCTCTAGATGATGTGGTCAGATGAAGTAGATGTTGATTTGCACCTGCACTCTAGTAATCCAGTCTTAGCTCTAGTTATGGACCATGCCAAAAATCAGAAATTTGGCCTTGTTTGTATATATGGCGATCCTTACCACCGTACTACTAGTACTATCTGGCATCAGGTTGCTCACTTTGTGTATTATAATAGAAACCTCCCCTTTATATGTATTGGTGACATGAACGATCTTCTGTATGACTCAGACAAAAGCACCCCTAATGTAAATTATAATCGCATGTTTGCTTTTCGTTCTTTTGTTAAAAGCTGTGGTTTGTTTGATATTGGTTTTACTAGCCCTTCTTACACTTGGACAAATCAGCGTTTCTCTTCAAAACCTCTTTTTCAAAGATTAGATAGATGCCTAGTTAACCATGAATGGTGCTCTATTTATCCGGTCTCAAATGTTTACAGCATGCCTCTTATACATACTTTTAGTGATCATGCACCCATCCTTCTCTCTACTAAAGGTAAACTTTGCAAACCTAGGAACTCTTTCGAATTTGAAAACTGGTGGCTCAGAGAGGAAGATTTTTAGAGCTATGCTAAAAATTGCTGGAATAGCTACTCCAATGCTTCTTTCACTAAAAGAATTAACAATCTTGCTTCAAAGTTAAAAGTTTGGTGCAGGAAGAAAAAGCTTTTGCAGGATGAGCTTAAGGAGATGGAAAATGAAATTGAGAAGATACAGTTGCTTCCTCTGGACCAACAGGATCTTCAGAAAGAAGCAAAGCTGGTAGAAAGGTATGAACAAATTATTACAAAAATGAATGATGCAAATATGCAACAGGCTAAAAAGCTGTGGGTTAAAGATGGTGATAGAAATACTACTTTCTTCCATAGAGCTATTGCCAAAAGGATAAGGAGAAATATGATCCTGTCCATAAAAGATGAACAAGATGTAACTCATCACATGCCAGATCAGATTGCAAATACTTTTGTTTCTTATTTTAGATCTATTTTCACCTCCTCCAATAATAATGATATCCAAGGCTTTACCCACTCAAGTCATCACATTCCCGATGAACCTACTTACTCTGTTCCTGAAAAAGATGAAATATGGGGAGTTTTAAATGACATGAAAAGAAATGCTTCCCCAGGTCCTGATGGATTTAATGTTGAGTTTTACCTTGCCACTTGGGACTGGATTGGGAATGATGTTACAAGCATGGTTAGGAATTTCTTTGTCACAGCTACTCTGCCCCGTCATATCAGTGATACTCATATTGCCCTCATTCCTAAAAAACTCATTCCTACTGTTCCTACTGACTACAGACCCATAAGCCTTTGTAATGTGGTTTATAAAATCATCTCCAAATGTATTGCCAACAGACTTAAGCCACATCTCCCTGACCATATTCACCCTTCTCAACAAGCTTTCATTGAGGGAAGGAGAATTAGTGACAACATTATTATAGCTTAGGAAATTACCCACTCCTTCAATCTGTCTAGTTGGAATTCTAAGGCTTTCATGCTTAAAATCGACCTTGCTAAAGCCTTTGATAGAATAGAATGGAATTTTGTCTGTAAAGCCCTGTCCCGAAAAATATTGCATCCTCACTTTATTAAGATGGTCCATGCTTGTATCTCCTCTCCATTTCTTTCTGTTATTATAAATGGGCAAGCCTATGCAAAATTTACCAGCTCCAGAGGTATAAGACAAGGGTGCCCTTTATCCCCTTACTTGTTTATTCTTAGCATCAATGAGCTGTCCATCATGCTGTCTGAGGCTTTGGCACAAGCAGACCGCACTGGAATCTCTCTGGGGCCTCAATGCCCTCCAATTCATTCACTGCTCTTTGCTGATGATCTCCTGGTTTGTGGGATTGCAACAATTCAAGAAGCACAGGCAATCAAAAACATCCTTCTTGATTTTGTACAGTTTCTTGGCAAACCCCTAACTGGTCTAAATCTGGCATCATTTTTAGTAAAAGGGTTGATCCAACCACGGTTAGTAATATTACCCAGATCTTTCCTGTTCCAACCATCGATGAAAACTTTACCCACCTAGGTCACCCTCTCATCCTGCCTGCCAGAAATAGAAGTGAAGCCTACAACTTCATAATCCAGAAATTCAAATCCAAACTTTCCACTTACAAGGCTAAATCTCTTTCCCATGCTGCTAGGTTAGAACTAATTAAATCTGTTTTGTCTTCTATCCCTGTCTATTATATGTCTAACCTTCTATTTTCTAAAAAAACTTCTCAAAAAACTTCAGGCTATTATGAGAGTTTTCTGGTGGACTGGCTCTTCCTCTGAGCCCTCAAAAAATGCCCTTTGTCTAACTGCTTGGAATAACATTTGTGCTCCCAAATCTGATGGGGGCCTAGGGTAAGAAATCTGCAAGCCACTAATATGGGCCTCATCCTTTCAGCTGCCTGGAGAATAGCTGAAAACCCAAACTCCTTCATGCAAAGTGTGCTCAAAGCAAAATATTTTCCAAATTCATCCATCTGGAGAGCAAACAAGAACACCCCAAAATCGGCTTTCGGGTCCTCAATTTTAAAAGTCAGGCATCTTCTTAGTAATAACTCCTATTATCAAATCTGCAGAGGCAATTCATTTATCTGGAGCACTCCTTGGATTTTTGGGTGAGAAACTATTTATGATAACCTTATTATTCAACAACAAGGCTTCAACTATCCTTCCAGCATTAACCAACTTTGGTTACCCAATACTCAGACCTGGAATATCAATCTTATTGAGAGCCTGTTCAGTAGCAATGTGGCCCAAGCTATTAAGAATACTAATGTTATTCCATCTGAAGAAGAAGACATCCTTTGTTGGAAACTAACCCCAAATGGGAAATGCAACCCCAAATCTACATACAAAACTTGTTTGTCTTGGCTTTTTGTTACAGGTACTCCTAGGCCAGAACAGGTCCACGATTCAACAAAGGATATTCTAAAGAGCGTTTGGAAGTGCAACAAAATGATTACCAGAGTGAAGACATTTGCTTGGAGATTACTGAGGGGTGCGCTCACCATTGGTGCTAGAGGCTCTCAGTTCTCTACTCATATTGAGAAGGATTGCTGCAGGTGTAATATTCCTGAAACTGAAACTCACCTGTTCTTTCTCTGCCCTTTTGCAAAAGCTGCTTAGCTACTTTCCCCTTGTTTCATAAAAAGTGAAAGCTTAACAAGTAATACTTTGGATATCTCTCAAATCATTGTGAACTTGCTCAACCAGAAACACCCAACTATCAATCTAAATTATCTTTTTACTTTCCTTTGGTGCATCTGGAAGGCTAAAAACGATCAGTTGTTTTGCAGGAAAAAGAACTCCCCTCAACAGGTGCCAATACACACTACATCCCTACTAAAGGATTTAGAGACTAAAAATCTAATACAATCCACTCATTCTCCAAAGAGAACCTTGGGAGTATCAGTTCCTACAGATTTCTATTTTGCAGGTCCAAAGATTTACATTGATGCAGCTTGGAGGAAGCAAGCTGGATCTTCAATTGCTACGGCTGGTGTTGGCATTTACTTTGCCCAATCCTTGCAGGATGAAGAAAGAACATATGTTTTTATTATGGTATAAAAAAAGATGTGTCAACTCCTTTGTAGGCTGAAGCTCACGCTCTGGCTCTTGCTGCAAACTTTGCAGATGCAATTAAATTAATTAGACCAATATTCTTCACTGATAACTTAACATTGGCAAAGGCGGCGGTGGCTCAAGGGGCTTCATATATCAATATGATTTGGGCAATTAGAAGGCAAACAATTGAATATCATAAGCTTGTTCACCCCCTGCTGGGCTCCATCTTCCATATTTCAAGAGAAATTAATGGAGTTGCCCACAATTGTGCACAACAGGCAAGAAGATCAGTAGGATCTGAGCTTATCTGTTCTTGCAGGAACTGAGCTCACAACAACCTCTCATGCCTAGTGATTGCTGGTATCGAAAAGATAAGGCAACTTGGGTTTATAATACATGATGTATAATGTTTTTGAGCTGAAATATATTAGGGTGCATCAGCACCCAGTCTCTGTTCAAAAAAAAAAATCCCTCCGCGTTCCATGTGTCACCACAAGTTCACACGCGTGTGAGAGCCCTGCAATCCCACGGCCCCACCTTCCACTGACCGTGGGTAGTCTTCACCTGAGTAACAAAAGGATTCAGAACATTTTCTAATTCAAACAAATTTCAGGATATGTTTAAATACAAATAAATTCATAACTTTTATATAAATTGGAATTTGAATAAAGGTTTAATATGAAATGTGTTTAGTTTTTAAATGTGAATTCAAATGTAAATTCAAACCTTTTCAAAACAAATTCAAACTAGTCCAACCTTTGACTTTGACCCTAGTTGATTAAATTTGAATTTAATATTGCTTTAAATTTGTAATTCCAAATAATTTCAATAATATATGTTTTTTTCACTCAGAAAAACATGAGGATTATGAATATGCCATTTATAATATCATCTGAGCAATTTTAAATTTCTTAATTATAAATACTATTTAAATGTTATTTCTTAATAATTGTATAACTTTAATTCCGTAACTTCGAATTCGACAAATGATATGTCTAAAATGATCAGCGCGACGAGCCCGTTCTAACTATGTATTACATGATTTGAATTGAATAAGGCATCATTTAAATATTAAAGGGGCAGCAAGGTTTATGGGAGCAAATGTGACTAAAAACTTAATAAAATGCTTTATTCTTGTACCCGACACCTCACCTATTCCATACTATGTTATACCATGTAACTTGTACATCATTCCATCATGGAATACCTTGTTTTATTGTTGCATATGATTTATATGATTGTGAAATGTATTTATTTTGGCCCTTATGTGTTTGATTTTTATCCGAATAGACGCCGAGCAAGGGAACTATCAGGATCCTCATGAGTATTAACTAGATCCCACTTATTCATCAACTGAACTACCATGCAAGAAATTACCCATGCTTGCAGTACATATAGTACCTATTGCATCTATCATATTCTTGCATCATAATCGTGTGAAGAACTAAATTGCAATCCGATGTACTACATATCCTTTACTTTTAAACCCCACCAAAACTTGTTCCTCAATCATATGTGCCATTACTATAAGAGTTGATTGAGCCATGCGAGTCATAAAATTGCATGTGTAGGGTTTGTGAGAGTCTTTGCTATAACGAGGTACCTAAAAAATCGAATGAAGTAGTAATGGGATAACTAAAGAAAGAGGCACCGGTGGGCAATATTTGAGAGCTGGGTTTTATTCGCTCACTTGTGTCCCGTAGGACCCGAGTACTTGATACATGTTCCTTGACTATCGCATTATCTGCATGTGGGACCATTAATCCCCTTAGTCAGAGCATGATTCCTTTCTTATTTCTTGGGGCCACAAACTAGTTTGGGGCTTTACTATTATCATGTACTTATGCCATGCTTTCTGCTTTATTTACTATTGTTGCTCGAGGAGCATTTACTACTGTACTTTTAGGAACCTCGTGCCACGTTTTCGCTGTATCGAAAAGCCGAGTCACACTTTCGGGTTCCTAGTCGTTTACATCCGTCGCCGTCATGGAGCCGACCAACTTTGTAGCGGGTATCTTAGTGGGGTGGCCCCTGAAATATTTTAAAGATCTTGTGATTGCTTTATCGTGATGCCTTGTTGGGTTTTCATTTGGTTTTTACAAGATTGATTATGCGTGTGCTGCTATTTTTGTACCCCTGCAGGGTAAATCTTTTTGAAAGTCGTGTCCGCGGTTATGGACGAGTTGGAGAACAGTTTCTCGATCATAGAAACCTATAACTAAAGTACCGTTTTTGATATGACTAAAACTTGACTAGTAATAGTCCAATATTCATGGAATGATTAATAAAAGGGTTAATTGTATCCATGCCACTACAACTTTCACACTTTGGAAAAATGCCATTACAAAAACTGAAGTTGGGAATATGCCACTCTAACTTCTCAATACCTTTACATATTCCATTCTAGTCATTACCAAACATATACTGCCATTTATACTAGCGTATTGTACACTTATACTCTTGTACGGACACGTCAAAATAGAATAGGACAAGTAAAAAAGGAAATCCAATTTCAGACTTGGTCGCACCCAAAGCCACTCACGGGATTGGAAATCCAACTTCAGACTTGGTCGCACCTAGAGCCACTCACGGGATTTCCCACGAACACACGACACTGACGCTCACATCTGTCGCTGTCGCTGCGGGTAGGGTTCGTGGAGCTCGCGACGCCGCGTCTGCCGGCGGCCATAGCTTGACGCCCCATGGCTGGAAGCGCTCGGCCGGAGGAGCGCGGCTGGAGACCTCCCCTCTCGCAAGCGCATCGGCTAGAGGCGGCTGCTGCCGGAGATAGCTGCTGCTGGAGACGGGGGCTGATAGATGCGGATGGCGGAGACCATGGAGCCGCCAGTTCTCGAGTAAGTGTACTAGTCCCCAACATCCCTCTCCTTCCAACCAATCCTCCCCTTGAATGTACAGAGTCATACATTCTTTTTATAATTTCAGTGTTTTCTCTGAAATTTGTAGGATCAAATCGACGAATGCATTTAGATTAGATCTTGTTGTTCAAGGATTTGTGCTGAAAGGACCAAGCGATAGGAAATCATATGTGAAATGGAAAACGATTAGATGGAATGTAAACTCGGATGATTTCTGGATGGACGTGCTCATGGATGGATTAAGTGCAGAACTGAGAGTTGGCAGGGATCAGTGTATCACTGTGTGGTATTTAACATGATATTGGCACAAGACATTAGGCTAACTCAAAATGATGAATTTCATTTCATGTTTCGCATGTACAGAGCAGAGAGGAATCTTGTACTTTCTATTTTTGTGCTCGATAACCCTTGTTCTGAAACTCCCATGCCTGTGCCAGACATTGTTCATGTGCCTGAGCCAACAATTCCTGATAATGATGTGTTGCTGGTTGGGTTTCAAAGGTGTGGTCTAACTTATAGTAAGAATGTAGCATCTCATTCATGTTCGCCATTAAAGCAATCTGCACAAGTGGTGCCATCTGCTGAAGTAATAGAAACTGATCCATTTGACTCAGTTGAGGATTATGTAGGGGTAGATGATGAGTACATGTATGATGTCCAAGTGGATGTCTCGACAACATGTGTAGAGGAGGGTGGTGACATTCAGGAGGAAGATGCTCATGCTGATGTGCATCATGAAGAAGAAGAAGTGTCTGACATTAACCCTGCAGGTTATGCTGTGGTGCATGATCCCGAGAACCTAGACATCAGACTTGGGGCTCTTTTTCATGACATTGTGGTTTGCAGAAAAGCTATAAGGCAGCGAGCTATTATTGTTGGGTTTAAGTTGGCTAAAATCAAAACTGTGCTTGTGATGCTATGTATGAATATGTATAAATTGTGCTTGGATATGTGTTAAATTCTGCTTGTGATGCTATGTATGAATATGTATAAACTGTGCTTGCTAATATGTGTTAAATTGTGCTTCATATGTATGGACGTACTGAAGAAATGCTGCACCGTTTGACAATTCTTTGGACAGACATTAACATGTTAGTTTGAGGGTCCATGTATGTCTAGAATGATCTCATATTTAAACAGTATTCTCATGTTAGTGCATTTAATTTTCTATAATTTTTTCAGATTTTTGTGAGAAGTAAATTTTGACCAAAACTTAAACTGTTAGAATGTAAAATGCCACTTTAAGGGTCCATATCTGCCCATAATTGGCTCATATTTGTATAGTACACTCATATTAGTATTCTTGATTTTCTGTGATTTTTTTAGATATTTCTGAGAAATTCAAATTTTGACCAAAATTTGAATTTTTTGGCGCATGAATGACCAAAAATAGCTGCCAAAAGTTATTTATAGTGGTAATACGGTAAATATAGCATCATACAATGAAATACATGTATTTTATGAATGTATATGTTTCGTAATGACTAGAATGCCATATGTAGAGGTATTGAGAAGTTAGAGTGGCATATTTCCAACTTTAGTTTTTGTAATGGCATTTCTCTAAAATGTGAAAGTTGTAGTGGCATAGATACAGTTAACCCTTAATAAAACTGCCAACAGATGGGATGTTCTTTTGCCTTCTCGTCCGGGAATGGAAAGGAGGGGGAGCGATGTTTACTTATGTTGATATATATCGGTTGGAATAGTTAATTATTTTTTATTTAACGAGCGTCCGTCTATCATTGGTTAAGTGGATGTTGTAGCATGTCTTTATAGAACTACTAAGCTTTATTTTCACTCCAATTGCGTCACCCTCAGGTTGTTCACTTTTGATGCATAAAGACTTGCTAAGTCCCCTAGGATCTCACACGATAAATATTGTATAGATGGATAGGTGTAACATCCCAAAAATATAACACAAGGATCATCAAACTCTAATCACTAAAATTAGGGTTAACAAAAACTTTGATTAATTAAAATCATATGAATGCATGTGTGAATTAAATGATTTGACAAATGCATGAATGGACTTGTGTGATTAACCTAAATATCAAGAAATAGTTTAAAGATGAAAATAACATCATATAAAACATTTCCATGCAGAAACAAATCAAAAGAAAATAAAAAACAAAGCAAATAAAGCAAATGGTCATTTTTGCCAATCTTGCTCACTAGGTCACTTTGAGTGCTCCTAGTCCAAGATTTCAAACAGAAACTTTCCCAATTCTTTCCACCCCTTGATAGAACTAGTAAAAGTGAATCAAGGCCCACCTTTCAAACTTGAAAAAACATTTGGCAACCCCATTCAAATCACAATTAAAAATTGAATGCTATTCATATGTGAAGATCATCCATTTTCAAAACCCAACCAAACCAATGCCCCTTGACTAATCCAACTAACCAGATACCCCCTAGAATGTGCCTAGCAAACCCACAAAGTATGAATCCAAAATTCAAATTTAAAGTTCTTGCGGCCATTTCATCAAACACCTTGCAAATTCAAATCAAACAAACATCACACTATAGTGTGCAGTAAAATTGGCCTAACAAGTTCCCTCTCTCGTTGCAACTAGCCCTTAGTAGATCATCTAGCCTCTTTAACAATATTTAGCACCACTGTGAGCAAGCCTAGCCATTAATGTCAAGCATGCCGAGAGCACCATTGCCACCCCATGGTTGACAGCAAGCTACGAGCAATACTAAGCCTAGCCCGCATGTCTAGCAAGCAACCCACCGTCCATCGCCACTCTCTGTCCCAGCCCCGAGAAATGCCAGCCCCTGGACCACACGACACGACCATGCCAAACCTCTCTACGCGCGAGCCGAGAGCGCGCTAGTGCACCATGCTCGACCAGCACCCACAGACCGCGCGCCGCCCTCGCTGCTTGCAGGGATGATCACCAACACCCCAGCAACCCTGCAGACATGCCCATTCACCGCCGCGCGGACCACATGCGCTGTGCGACATTAAAATCGCCGTCGGACCTGCTTAGAGCACCGCGACGTTCCGACCGATCAGCATTGCCCCATGCCGCAAGACCACGCCGTTGAGCTTCTCCAGGGAGCACCGTTTCCTACCGTCGCCCATGCCAATAGCTGCCTGTGCCGTCAACCACGACGAGCTCAGCCCGCGCCCGTCGGTCCCCTTCCGCCACTATAAATAGAGGCCTCCACCGTTCGTTTTTGCCACACCAGTTCACTCCCCTCTCACCTAGAATCACCCCACCTCACTCCTGGAGCAAGGAGAGCAGCGCACCGCCGGAATTTGGCCGGAGCCTGCCACTGCTGGAGAAGAAGGGAGCCGTCGATTGGAGCCGCCCCATGAGGAGTTGCCGGTACCAGGAGAACCGCCGTTGTCGAATTCATCGTTCTCCCCCTTCGCCGACCCTCACCTGAGCCCCACTGAGCCTCCCACGACCCCCACCTGCCGCGTTAGGGTTCTGTTTCGCCGGCGCTAGCCGACGTGGACGATGAACCGTAGCCGTTCGATTAGAGTTAGATCGTGCGGTTCACACTGCCCCGTATCGCTTTGCCCCTCCCCGTCTCACTGACGTCTGGGGACAGTCACTTAACAAGCCCGCGTACGTGCTGAGTGTAGTGGGCCGGCCCAGTAAAACATCCCACGCGACCCAAGAATTCAAATTAAGCTTTATTCATTTAATTTCAAACAGAGTTCTGTACCCAGATTCAAAAATCAACCCAACTCGATTCACTAAACCAAAATGCATGAAACCAATTTTGTTAGAAAGGTGCTCAAATGCTTAATCCAAGCCCATTGGATTCAAACCATTTAGATTTGTGGATCAACCATGGTAAAAATAACAAGGTAGAAGCTTTTCTGCATTCAAACATTTTTAAAAATTTAACCATAAAAGCTTTTGAGTTGATTCCAACTCTCAAAAATCACATTTGGTCATACCTTTCAAAATATATAAAAACATATGGGTTTACTTTTAGAGATAATGTTCAAGTAATAAAAGAATGCCCCATAGGCATTTCTAGTCACTTTATTTAATTAAAATAAAAAGGTTAAACCTTATTAAATTATTACACAACTTTAAATCACATTCCCATGTACTGAAATATGTGGTGATGACATGTGTCAACATGATCCCATGTTTGAGTTGGAGAATATTAAATCTTAAGTAGTTTTTCAATGAGTAGAAATTACTTTTCTAAAAGTAAAACAAATAAGGCAAGTGCTTAAATCTTGTAATATTAGTGATGATGCTAGATCATCTAGTGTGAACCATTGTGTGATGATTGGAAATAGTTAAGTATTGTTTGGTGATTGTGTACCTCGTATTTATTTATAGACGCTAGTACCGACCAAGGATATGAGGAGGAAGGAGGATACTACGAGGAAGAAGCCGAGGAGAACTTCAACCACTGCTCTGCTCAAGGAAAGCTTATACTGATATTTATGCAAGCCAATACTTGAAACCTTGCAAGCTAACCCTTGCAACTTATGCAAGCTAATACTTGCTTGTTACCATGACAACTATATACCTTAAGCATATGTGATCATACCCTCTTGATAACCCAATCCTAGTTTGACTTGCAAGCTTTATACTTTATTTCCTTATCAAATCTTTCTCTTAGAGTTTACATAGTGAATTGTAGATAGTATAAGAATATTGGAAGGTAGCATAAAGAGCATAAAATTTGGCCTAAGTTAGATAATCTTGATGTCATCCTAAGGCATGAGATTGAACTTAGCAAATCTCCACTTGTTTACCACCCCTCATTAGTATTTACCACCACTCATAGATGCTAGTGCTAAGTATAAAACCTGATCAACTTTAGATGGGAATACTTGGTGAAAATGGTTATGAAAACCTTAGAATGATGAGTCATTCTACTGAAATGTTTTGACATGTGTTTCCGAACACCAGATGATTTTGATGATGAAAATGTTGAGGCATGAGCCTTAGCCCTTTATAAAACTGATGGTTGTCTGGATGCGATACCATTCCAATTTTATCGTACAACCACAATACCCGAAATTTGGGTAGGGCTTGACTATAAATTTATATACCTTAGTATGGGTTCCCTCGCGGCCAAGGTCTGAGCTGAGGCTACCTTGTGAAGATTCTCCACATGTGCAGTACCCAAGATGAAAGTTGGTCATGGTTGGGAGGCCAAACTAATAGGAGAGGTGCCTATACTAGGGCGTGTAACTGAAAGGTTAGGATTTATTATCCGGATACTGAGTATGGTGAATTCAGGATTTGTTCTTGACGGATGAAATGAATGTTGTGGTGAAAGTGTACAATCTCTGCAGAGTGTCAAACTATTCGAATAGTCGCGTCCGTGGTTATGGAAAGTTGGAGTGGCCATACTGTTCCCCCGTCAGATGTTTTCAAAATGACCTGTGAAATGAATTGTGACTCTGACTTGACCACAACAGAGTTGTGATATGAAATTCAAGTTCCCACTTAGGTGTTATAAAATTTTCAACTAAATTTCTTGCTTCTGAACTTAGTAGAAGTAAATCTGGCTTTTTGAAAAACAACCCTAGAGCTTAGTATATCCTTCTCAAAACCACTTCACTTATTAGTATTAGTTTGCGAGTACTTAAAGAGTACTCATGGCTTTGTTCCTGGCTATTCCCGTGGCCAGACTATGAAGAGGAGTACCAGGATGATGGACCGTAGGAAGGCTACGACAACTAGGATCATCTCCCATGGTTAGCATTGCCTGTGACGCCGAAGATGGAGCTTCGCCCACACTATCGTTATCTTTATGTTATTCCGCTGCTTGAATTGTATTAAGAACTAGATCATGAGATCGTTATTTGTGTAAGACCTTATGTATGGTTTGTAATGGATGATGTACTGTGATATCCAAATCTGTTATGTCTCACAAAAATGGTAATCCTGGGATTGCGATGTATGGCACAATAGGCATCTGGGATTAAAAAATCCGGGTGTTGACAACAGGTATACTTTAAGGAAGGTTACTGGGTCAAGGAGACCGACGATGGTGCAACGATCATCAGGTGTAGAGATTCCGAGGAAAGGAGATCCGTGATATTTGTGGGCAGGATGTTCTTATTTTCGGGGCATCTTATGCCAATTTTCTTCTTATCCGTATTGGATCTTGTTTTCCGCTTCCCATGATACTCTAATGTGTGATTTACTAAGATGTATCCTAAAATATTATCTCTATCTAGGATATTTGGATCTTGCTATATGGCATTGAATATTTCTATTTCTTTTAGATGGTCTATCTCTGATGTACTGTTGTATGTTTCTGGCATACACACTTGTGTATGTTTTTTTGCATGCCTGTCGCCTACGCCGCTCGCACTTGATACGATGTTCTTGCAAAGTGGATAGAGTGGTTGGACGGTACCATGCCCTGCTCCTCTTAGACGGGGCCTACATGTGGGTGGCCCTTGGGCCTCCTCAGTAGGACACGTTATACACTTTGGGTTCATCCTGGCTTGTTGCTTAGAGCATAGTGTCTGAGGTATTACAGGTCGTTTCCTTGTTGCAAAATGTCTATAATTTGTATGGTGCTTTATACTATACTAGTTCTATTTCAAAATATAACCCTTTTAAGCATGCTGTTTTAGCTTGCTCAAAAGCCTTATATCAGTTGTGGAGCAGAGGTACTATTGGTGAACATAATGAATCAATATGGAAGTAGTATGGTTCTTGAATGTGTGATCCCTGGATTGCTAGCCTGCTTAATATCAGTGCTTTATATGATGCAAGGTTGGTTTGTTGGGTAATATATGTGTGGATGTGATCAAACTAGTTATGTGTGGATGGACTAATATGTACTAGTATGATAATTACAGTACCTTGTGTTACAATTGCAACTGTCTTGGATCATTGATCATAAGGTTCAGGTTTTGAAAAAATGCCTGCACATCATATTCATAAGCGTCATGTGATAAATGGAACTACATTTTTGAATTGGAGCTCAACATTTTATTTCGCGCCTGAATGGATTCATGAATAGATGGAGTATGACCCTAAAAAAGACCTTATACAATTTTTCTATTTTATTACTTGGACTAGGCACATTCAAAATAGTAGTCGAGAGGCAAATTTCCCCACTACGGTAATAAATTTAATCAGAGATCATGTTATACAATGGGAAATAAAAGGCTACTTTGAGCAATGGGAATTGTGAAGTTGCTGGGTTGGGTGGTGGGTTCGCTCGTAATTTTTGTTGGTAGGACTATAGACAAATTCAAAATCTGAATCTAGCGTCAAAACCTATATTCCAATCAAAAAATAATTTTAATGGGGGGTCAACATTATTTTTTCTATGCGAATATGGTTCTTATTGATAATAAGTTGATGTGACCAATTTTTCTATTCCTAAATAGAGGGAGTACCATTTTTTCTCTCCTAATATTATGTGCATGCTAGCCAAATTCAAAATCTCAGTCGAGCAGCAAAATTTACCGCACATGTACCCGTGGTTGAACCAGGTGTGCTGAAGTCGTGTACCCGTAGGGTATAACCATGTCACTCAACGCTGTCCATGGCCTTGTAGTTGGCACGGGACTTCTTGCCCTTGCCCTTGCGAGAGGTGGTCCTCTTGGCTTTCCTTGCTTCCTTAACCATCCGTTCAGACTCTCTTGCCAACCTTCGGATTTCAGTCTCGTCAACAAGCTTACCCTCTGCGTTGGGCCTAAAATAACGGGCACGGGGAGGACACTTGTATGTATTAGGAGCACTGAAACCACCTGTGATAATCAAGGGACAGGTAGCATGGGGATAAGCACACACACAAGTACAAGAGGAGTATTAGATATAGTAGGAAAACAATCCATGGTCCAATGATGCGCACTATCAAAATCTGAGACAAACCAGAACAAGCAGTGAACCTCGAGGCCGGATTATCCGGCCCTGGCAGGGGCGGATAATCCGCCCCCTCCCAATTTTTTTTGTTTCGTCCCAGATTCACCATAGCAGTATAGATCAGCCACTAGGGTTGCAATACTACGGAATCTAACAAGCAATGGAAACACATAGTATCTTCTACAACAAGTTTTCCACCAACAACAACGATTTCCATACAAAGGAGATGGATGAGGGAGTTACCCTCACTCATTGGAGGAAAATCTTGAAGGAGAAGGTACCCGGAGGCGTGGTGAAGAAGATCTGGGGGACCCCGGAGAATCCGATGGTCGAATCAACTCCAGGGAGGGGCGGAGGCTTCGGCGGCGGCTTGGGGCAGGACACGGGTTGGGGGAGTACGGGATGCTCTGTTTGAGACCCTCCTTCCCGAGCCTAGTCCTTAAAGGACTGATTTGCCCGGGGCGGATTATCCGGCCCTCACATGAGGCGGATAGTCCCCCCATCTGAATTTTCTGTCAGCACAGAATCAGGCCGGAGCACCCCATACAAACCCCTCGCAAGTGTACAAAAGGACTTGTTTGCAAGAATTGATTGCTCAAGGTGGGAAAAGGCTTGGGTTTAGAGCAACAAACAGAGATGGTACTACACACCCAAAATTGCAAGAACAAATCAACTAAAAGCCAAGATTGGGTGTGTTTTCCATAAGAATAAAAGATATGGAAGAAAATCCAAAAAGAGCCAATAGAAACCAACTCTTATCAAGGAAGAGGGCGGTGGACGAAGCCACCATGTTGGAGCGCATGGCATGACACCGCGAAGAAGTATCTTGAGTTCAAAACCAATGTTCATAGATGACCCACATATCACAAAATGATAATAAGGGATATGATTTTACTTGCTTTCCACATTATGGGGGAGGGTTAGCCCAATCAATTAGGACCACACTCTCCATATAGGTATGCCTGCATCTAAACCAAATACATGAGGAAGTGCAAGTGAGTATGCAAGGGTAGTCAAGCCAAGTGATACGTCGGAAACGTATCTATAATTTTTGATGTTCCATGCTTGTTTAGTATCTACTTTGCTTTGATTTGTCTACATTTTGAGGTGTTTTTATATATTTTCTGGAACTAACCTATTAACAAGTTGCCACAGTTCCAGCTGCCTGTTTTCTTTTGTTTTTGGTTCCAGAAAGACAGAAAATTGACATTCTCGAAATTGGACGGGACAAAAGCCAAAGTCAATATTTTACCGTGGGCGTCGTGAAGCCAGAAGGGGAGACTGAGAGGTGCCAGAGGGACACCACACCCCCCAGGCACGGGCTAGGGTGGACCCACGCCTGGGCAGGGTGTGGCCCCCTCCGGTTGCCTCCTAGCCTCGCCTCTTCGTCTATAAGAATCCCCCGATGCATAAAACCCTAAATAATCCATCATACTTCCAGAAAAACCTCCGTAGCACCGCCACCACCGAAAGGGAGATTCAGGGGACATAAAGTCTCTGTTCCAGCACCCTGCCGGGATGGTAAGTGCCCTAGGAGCCATCTCCATCGATCTCCATCGCCATCTTCACCATCGTTGCTGATTCCCATGATGAGGAGGTAGTAGTTCTTCCTCGAGGCTAAGGGCTCTACCGGTAGCTATGTGTTCATCTCTCTCTATGCATGGTCATATTGTGATCATGAGCTTTGTAATCAAGTAGATCTACCTTGCTACTCAAGTGCTTTAATAGATCTCTGCTCTCCCCATGTGTGTGAAAGTGACAGCGTGCACGCCATGGTGGCACTTAGGTTTGAGTCTACATAAATACTCTTTGTGCTTTAATGGATCTATGCTTTTACCCGCGTGTGTGAAAGTGACAGCATGCATACCGTGTGTGGCACTTTGGCTAGATTGAATATTTGTTATGAGTTATATTTGGAGTTGGATGTCTCTATGAAATTGTGGTGTTTGCTGCTACCATCTAGCGCTCAAGGTGACAGTGTGGGGTTATCTAGATTGGGGAAGGCGGACTTTGAGGAGTGCTGTTATATCCCTACCGATGATTAGAGTGTCCAACCGGAGAGTAGTTAAGAGTAGTATCATGAAGAGAGGATATTTATATTTGAGAGTGTTCGCTAGTGAAAGTATGATCCCTAGGACTTGTTTCTAAACATTGATACACCATTTGCATCTAGATCTGTTGCATGTTTGCTTGTATTTCACTATCTCTTCACCGAACTAGTGCACCTATACACCTGACAAGTGTATTGGGTGTGTTGGGGACACAAGAGACTTCTTGTATCTTGATTGCAGGATTGCTTGAGAGGGAATACCTTTGACCACTTCCTCCCTGAGTTCGATAAACCTTGGGTAATCCACTTAAGGGAAACTTGCTGCTGTTCTACAAACCTCTGCACTTGGAGGCCCAACAACTATCTACAAGAATAGAAGTGCATAGACATCAAGCTATTTTCTGGCGCCGTTGTCGGGGAGGTAAGGTAAAAGGTACTCACATCCTCCGGAGTGAGTGATCGAAGTTATTTCCTTTAGATTCTGCAATTTTGTCTTTTTGTTTCTTGTTTTCACTAGTTAGGCTTAATGGAAAACAACAAAAAAATTAGAGATCTTTATAGTATTTATCTTGAGTTAGGACATGAAGTGTTTGAAGAGAAAATTAAAATACCTATGGAACTTTATTTGCCTACTAATAGCAATGTTATTAGTATGAATTCTTTGGACACCATTGTTGCTAATGCTATGGAAAAGTCTAAGCTTGGGGAAGCTAGTTTTTATGAAAATAATATTTTTAGTCCCCCAGCTTTGGAAGATAGCTATTCTATTATTTATGATACCAAACCTCCAATATATGATGATTATGATATTTTCAGTCCACCTACTATTGAGGAGGAAATTAATTGTGATTACAATATGCCTCCTATATTTGATGATTATGGTGATGAGAATATTAATGATAGCTATTTTGTTGAATTTGCTCCCACTATAATTAATAAGAATGACTATGCTTATGTGGAGAGTAATAATTATTTTATGCATGTGGCTCATGATAAGAATGTTTTATGTGATAGTTATATTGTTAATTTTGTTCATGTTGCTACTGAAAGTTATTATGAGAGAGGGAAACATGGTTTTATGCATCTCAATAATATTAAGTTTCCCCTCTTTATGTTGAAAGTCTTGAAGATGCACTTGTTTTGCTTTCCTATGCTTAGTGGTTTGTGCGTTCATGACTTGTTTCTTTACAAGATTCCTATGCATAGGAAGTGGGTTAGACTTAAATGTGTTTTGAATTTGGTTCTTGATGCTCTCTTTTACTTCAATTCATATTTCTTATGTGAGCATCTTCTCAAACTATCAAGCCTAACTTAAAGGCGTTAAAGAAAAGTACTTGTTGGGAGATTACCCAAAAGTTTTCTTGAGTCTTGGAAGTTATTACTTCTGTAATGACCTCTCCTTATCGTTTTTGTTTGTTGTTTTGTGCCAAGAATGACCTCTATTTAGAGGGAAGTAAGATTTGGGGAGTTGCTGTCCCGAAACAGATTTCTGTCCTCCACCATAAAAATTCATGAGGAGTCTCTGTAAGTGGGATTGAGCTGAAAATTTACTAATAAGTCGCCTAGTATGTTAGATAACTTTCGTTAGTTCAACACTTTTTTATTTGATCAACATAAGGTCTTCGAGAAAATTGGTTTCTATCTGCTGGTCTGTTTTGACAGATTTCTGCCATTATTTGCATTTGCTTCTTGTTGATTCCTTTTTGGGTTCTTTTTGGGAAATTGAGCTTTTAAGGGAATTGCTACAGTAGATTGTGTTTTTAGTGAAAGTTTTGCTGTTCTAAAGCTAAACCCAAAGGTCTATTATATTTTTAATACACTAATGTTGCTAATGAAGACTGTGTGAAGGAAAATTTTTAGGTGTAAAGAGAGAATGATGTATGAGATGAAGAATGGACAAAAGCTCAATCTTGGGGATGCCACCCCAATAAATATTCAAGATGTACAAGCGTAAAAGCAAGGCATCCCCTTCTTCATCAATAAAAATCTTAGGTCTTTCTAGACACTTCGTTTTTATTGTTTCATGCACAGTTGTGTTGTTTTTGGAGTGTCTCTTTTTTCTTTTTTGGTTTTTGTTTTCTTAGTTTGCTTGAGTAAGTTGGTTGGTTACACCACACTTTTTTTGGAGAGAGACACACTCTATTTCCATTGCCTAGAACACTCTAATTTTCACTCTTATTGTTTTGTGAGTGTTCACTTTTGGTAGCACTGTGTTTAGCCTTAGTTTTCTTGTGCTTTTAGCTTAGAAATTTTTAGTTCTTCTTTGTGGATTTGTGAGAAAATCTCACTGATCTTTATTGATTATTATCTTTGTGATTTGTTTCAATTAAGTTGATTGGTGTTGGAAAAGAGTAGGAAGTTTCATGCTTATAGTGGTACAAAAGGGAGCTAGTTTTGACTATGGCTTAGACTTTATCATGTCATGCTAGATGTTACTTTGACCTTATGCTTAGTGATTATTTCTGTAGCATGACTTGTTCCAAACAATTGGGATTGCTTAGTGTACCTTGAAAGAATTATGCGTTGTTTTAGCATGCAAAAGCATAGTATTGTGGTATTCTGCTTTGATGCTTTATTTGGGTTGACTTGGCACATGCTCACACCATGTTATGACTATGAACCAGTCACCTTAGCCTCTATGATCATTTAGTCCTTGACTTGTAGTACCACTCTATGCTTTGATTAGTAATGTTTTGTTGCTCTGCATGATTATGGCCATTATTGCTCTCTTAGTTGGTCTCTCCCAGTCTTTTGCTAGCCTCCACTTGTATGAGTAAGCTCTAGTCATGCTTCCAACTCCCAAGAAACCAAGTTATTCCAAAGTGTCCACTACAAATTCCTAAGCATGGTGTGTTACACCATTCCAAGTATATTCTTGTTTTCAGTTATCTTCCAATTAAAAAGTATTTTGTTATGTGAAAACTTAGTGATTAAAGCCCTCACAAAATTGATGGCATACTTTATATTCTTTGCCCTAATAAACTTGAACCATTGTGTCATCTATGTTGTATATGCTTGCACTTATACGTTGGAATTAGCAGAACCGTGCTGTCAGGGGAACATTTTCAACATTGTATTTGTACTTTGTACTCAGTTGATATCATGCTCTTTTGTCTATGGATGTCACCGGTGTGAAATAAAGAGGGAACTTGTAAGTCCATGGAGTTTATATTTTGTGTTAGAGAAATGCCTGTAGCCTAATCCATGCCTAATCATGGTGGAAACTTGTAGCATCACCATAGTGAGCTATCTATGAAGCATCCTAAATCAAAAGCTATGCATATAGTAAATAAAAAGATCGCTGAGATGCTCATTGTCTGCTTGCCTTGTAATTTTGGTTATGGGATAGCTCCTGTACCATGTGCAAGGGGTACCCCGTTGGCAGTTCTCTATGATATGCATTTACTTACAATGGCAAGAACTTACATGTAACTAAAGTTGAGTAGCATGAGTTGTGGCCCTCGTATTCAAGGGACTTGAGATTGCCAACTTATACTTTGTCAAGCATATACTCCATCTTTGTTCACTTTAACCTTAATCACTTCAAGATGCTTATGATAGGGGCAATCAGGGTTGAACGCTAACAAGTATAATAATTTTTGGAAGCTCTTTTTGAAACTTGAAATCCCCGCTTCCTTTATGAAAGGCCTTTCTTCCACTATTATTTGAGTCTCCACCTTCTACCTTTAGGCACCATTAAGAGAGCATAGTTGTCATTTTGTGCGCAGTGTCCCAAAACTTATTGATTGATGCATATTGTGATATTACTTGTTCTTGTGCTACTTGTTTGTAGTCACCCTTGTGAACTTTGAAGGTGTCCTATGCATCTATTTGCTACTCTATGAGGGACAAGATGATTGCCACTATGCCATGTTTTCTGTATGTGAAACAAACAAACGTTTTTCAATGCATGTTATTCATGATCTTTGTTTGTAGCCTTTCATGTTGCATGCATAGTTACTTTGTCTTATTGTTAGAACTCCATCTTTCATGCTCATGTTTAGAGTTCTTTGATCCCAGCTTTCAATGCTTGCAAATGGTTTGATATTGGTTTTGATGGTGCATGTCACCTTAAAAATTATTCTTTTTATGACTTATCTACTCGAGGACGAGCAAGAGTTAATCTTGGGGATGCTTGATACGTCGGAAACGTATCTATATTTTTTGATGTTCCATGCTTGTTTAGTATCTACTTTGCTTTGCTTTGTCTACACATTGAGGTGTTTTTATGTCTTTTCTGGAACTAACCTATTAACAAGTTGCCACGGTGCCAGTTGCCTGTTTTCTTCTGTTTTTGGTTCCAGAAAGGCATAAAATCAATATTCTCGAAATTGGACGGGACAAAAGCCAAATTCAATATTTTACCGTGGGTGTCATGAAGCCAGAAGGGGAGACAGAGAGGTGCCAGAGGGCCACCACACCCCCAGGCGCGGGCTAGGGTGGACCCGCGCCTGGGAAGGGTGTGGCCCCTCCGGTAGCCTCCGAGCCTCGCCTCTTCGCCTATAAGAAGCCCCCGATGCAGAAAACCCTAAATAGACCATCATACTTCCAGAAAAACCTCCGTAGCGCCTCCTCCACCGAAAGGGAGATTCGAGGAATAGAAAGTCTCTGTTCTGGTACCCTGCCGGGATGGGGAAGTGCCCCTAGAGCCATCTCCATCGATCTCCATCGCCATCTTCATCACCGTTGCCGATTCCCATGATGAGGAGGGAGTAGTTCTCCCTCAAGGCTAAGGGCTCTACCGGTAGCTATGTGTTCATCTCTCTCTATGCATGGTCATATTGTGATCATGAGTTTTGTAATCAAATAGATCTACCTTGCTACTCAAGTGCTTTAATAGATCTCTGCTCTCCCCATGTGTGTTAAAGTGACAGCATGCACGCCATGGTGGACTTAGTTTTGAGTCTACATAAATACTCTTTGTGCTTTAATAGATCTATGCTTTCCCCACGTGTCTGAAAGTGACAGCATGCATACCGTGTGTGGCACTTTGCTAGATTGAATATTTGTTATGAGTTATATCTGGAGTTGGATGTCTCTATGAAATTGTGGTGTTTGCTGGAACCATCTATCGCTCAAGGTGATAGTGTGGGATTATCTAGATTGGGGAAGGCGGACTTTGAGGAGTGCTATTATAGCCCTACCGATGATTAGAGTGTCCAACCGGAGAGTAGGTAAGAGTAGTATCATGAAGAGAGGATATTTATATGAGAGAGTGATCGCTAGTGAAAGTAGGATCCTAGGCCTTGTTTTTAAACATTGAAAGCACCATTTGCATCTAGATATGTTGCATGTTTGCTTGCTTTAGTCTTTACCTCACCATCAAGCTATTTTCTGGCACCGTTACCACTTGTATTTCACTATCTCTTCTCTGAACTAGTGCACCTATACACCTGACAAGTGTATTGGGTGTGTTGGGGACACAAGAGACATCTTGTATCTTGATTGTAGGATTGCTTGAGAGGGAATACCTTTGAACACTTCCTCCCTGAGTTCGATAAACCTTGGGTAATCCACTTAAGGGAAACTTGCTGCTATTCTACAAACCTCTGCACTTGGAGGCCCAACAACTGTCTACAAGAATAAATGTGCGTAGACATCACCGAGCCCATTGAATCTATGATATTTAGCTCATTCCTCAAATAACAAAACCTTGCTTCATCAAGTGGCTTCGTGAAAATATCAGCAAGTCGGTTCTTTGTGCTCATAAAATATAGCGCAATATCGCCATGAACAACATGATCCCGAATGAAATGATTGCGAATCTCAATATGTTCAGTGTCCTCTGGAGGACAAAACGCCCGCAACCTCCACCGCATGAACCATCCGCTCGGGGATTTTTCAGTGCTAGGATCCTGCACGTTTGCCTCTTTCACGTGAGCGAAAACGGACTCGGCTGGAAAATCTCCTCTACCACCTGAATTGCACGACGTACATGGAACAATTTTTATCTCCACCACCCCCTCCCTGCAGGGAGAGCATCTGTTAGGGCATCTCCACGGGCCGACCAAAATAGATGACGCAAACCGTTTAACTTGGTCCGAATGGGTCGGTCGGCAGTCAAATTTGGGTCATGGTCCGGCCTGTGAGGCTGGCGCTTCCAGCGGCGCGACCCAACCTAGACACAAGAAAAATGTAAATTCAAAGTAAATATAAGAGCATGCTAAATTTGTTGAAAATTTACATAGATTCATAGGTAATTTACGTACAAAATAAATTAAAAAGATAGCCCTAGCTACGGCCCTTGGCATGCGACAACGCTGTTTCCATATACTCGTCATAGGAGACAAGATCGATGTACGGTGACCGTAGCAGAGGTTCTGTGGCGGAAGTGCATGCCCCGACATCGGAGGGTCGATCACCTGTCCGGGCCAGGCTGGCCACTCGGGCTGAGGCGATGGCGGTGGTGGTGACAGCCGATCTGCCAACTCTATCCCCTACCAGGGAGTTACCAGTGGAACCCATGATGACAGAGGCGGGAGGGGAGGAGGCAAGGAGGCGTTGGTCTCCGTGACCATTGCAGTCAGATGGACAACTCCATGGTATCCCTCTCATTTGGTATTCTCCTCGTCCACAGACGCAAGAATGACATGGTCAACGATGGCGTCCTCATCGAAGCTAGTCGCCAGGACAGCCTTGTAAGGTTCCCAACCTTTAATAAGGTAGAGATCCCTGTGTTTACAATGCTAGTCCCTAGATCAATAGCTAGCATCCACAGTTAAGATGTAATATCAAGAAACAAAGGTCATAATACAACTTTATAACCAGGAATAAAATAATTTATTACATCTTACATAGCTCATTTGGCTATCTCATTACAATGCAGCAGAATATAACAATAGCATGGGGTCCTTCATCTTCAAAGTGCCATAGGAGGACATGTTGGTTGTAGACTTGTAATCCTAATCAATAAACTTCTCTAATATCAAACAACCTGCAACATAACAAGTTACAGCCACAAGGGTCAATACATTTGAATCGTATTGGCAAGTGATACTATGGTAGTATAGTGGAGTCTATCATCTATATGCTTTTGGCTAAGTGGAGCTTTAGGCTTGCATTGCTCAAAATAGATTTTCCTTATCATTTGAAAACACTAAGTTTTTGCTTGACAAAATAATCTTTCCCAAAGCATCTCCCAATCAAAGATTGAAGATCCTTTAACCCTTGTTCAACCACAAGTTTTTACTTAGAAGTTGGGATGATGAGATTCTTGATTGCTTCCATGTCTTGATGCTCAAATTGTCCTTTACCAGGGACATGGCTAAGTACTTAGATTTTACACTCTGCAGAGGTGGTGCACTTTCCCCACAAGACTTGGTTTCACCAAGACAAGATCTTTCAGAAGCCTTCCAACTGTCCATTTGGCTAAGTTATTGCAACCTATATGATCCAGGCAGAGCCCATAATGCCAAGTGGCTGCACTTTAAGCTTCTCAACATTTGACATCTCAAATCTCTTTGTTCCTGGGTGGCCATCCACAAGTGAGATACACAAGGTAAACCATACAAATGGTCCTTGTGAACCACTCAATACAAACCATTCCTTCCATTCCACCCAGGTGATTCATTCACTTAGTTGTTTTATTAAACAAAACACAAGTCCTCAGACTTAGAAATATTTCCATAGTATGAGTATATATTCCACCCTTGTTTTCTATTAGCTAAGCTAAGCATGATAGTAGTAGGAATCTTAACTTAGGAAATTTCTACTAAGGTTTCATATACTAGGATTTCCCATGGCATAGTTTACACTTAGCAAAAATTCCATGCAAGTCCTACTTAGAAATATCACTAATGCATAGTGAAAATAATGGGACAAAAGTATGAAGTATCACTTGACTTTTTTGTAGAGAATATAGGTTCACTCGTTGATCTTGCAATGTTCACACACTTCAATTCACTACAATTCAATCAAGCAAGCAATATTTCAATCTACCATTCAAGCAAAACATCACATAAAATGATAGAAACAAAACAATGCATGCAAGCATGCTAAAGATTGTTTTATTTGGGGAAGTGGTTTCTAATAGGTTATACACATTTGAAAACACCTATTGATCATTTTATAAAGTGGCAAAATCATTTGCAAAAGATTTCACTTCATAAACCATTTTTATACAAAGTCATTATTTTTTGTGATTGAAAATGTATTTAGCAAAGTAATAGTTTTATAGGGTTCACCAAATACATTTTCAAATCATAAAACTTGGTGTTTGGGGTCAGAGAGTTTATTCCAAAACATTTCCCAAAGGTTTTCCTCAAAAATCATTTTTAAAAAATAAACAATATTTTTATTTGACTAGAAATGGTTTAAATCAAAGATTCATTCTTTTGCTTCACCAAATATATTTTTGAAACCACCAATTGATTCCTATGGTCAGTAGGTTCAAAACAAACCATTTTCCAAAGGTTTTATCCCCAAAATCATTTTGGAACAATTTTTATATTCTAAACATGCATACACAAGTTTCTGTAAAAACAATCAATTTAACAAAAACATTTTACTAAACAAAGTGTATGGTCAGAAAGTACTTGTCTTGCTGATTCCACTGATATAAAATTTGCAAAATTTAGACGTGTGGTTTGAAAGTTATGAAGTTTTCAAATTGGCACATCTAATAGAACACAATTTCTGTTTTAAATTATCTCTGGCCACGTGTCTAGTTCTAATTCGTCTGTACCGGTTCGGTTGGATCGACAGACAACAGCCATTAGATCTAAAGTGGATCATGCGGCATAGGGGCAAGCGTACCCCTTCGCTCAGTCAATCTATCGTGGCCAAGCGATCAAGATCCTACGGTTACAAAGCGCTTGCCAGGAACTGGCAGCGCTGACGGCGGCTGCGCGGCAGCGACGCTCGGCTAGCGGCACTGTGGCGGCTACAGGAAGCGAGGGAGAGGAAGAAGTGGCTCACAGTGATCGCAGGGGTATGGCGAAGCTCAAGGTGGTCTTCGGGTAGCAGGGGGCGCACGGGTGTCGTCGGAATTCCTCGCCGGAGATGCTCCTGGCGTCGGGTGCGGTTGGTCGTCGTTGGTGGCGAAGCTACGGAGCGCGCTAAGACGAGTGGAAGACACAGTTAGATGCACAAGGTCGTGGCGAGGATGCGTGCGTGAAAGAGAAAGAGAGGGGCGGTCAGGTTCTTACCCGAGGCTTCACCGGAGAGGAAACAGACGGTGGCGGTGTCGGTCTTGGTCGTTGTCGAGGCTCTGGGGCGCACGGGGGCGAACTGATGCCACTAGGAGGTGCGCCAGGGTCTGTGGAGCACGCGTTGTAGGGGTTCGTAGCATGGAAAACAAAAATTTTCTATCGCATACAAACAAACAAGCCAAGATCTATCTACTAGATTGTAGCAACGAGTCGATGGAATAACTCACCCTCGAAGATTCCAAAGTGTTTAACGAGAGCAGATTCTCGTGGGTGATGTAGTCGTACTCTTTCCGATCTCAAGATCGCGTAGACGATCCTTCCGGCGCCACGTTCCGGCAGCGCTCCCGTAGTCGGTCACACGTTCGGTACTCGACGAAGACCTTCCTCTCCCTTGTTCCAGCAGGCAGCGGAGGTTGTAGTACTCTCCTCGTGATTCCGGCAGCACAACGGCGTGGTACCGGAGGTAGAGGGGAGATCCCGCAGGGCTTCGCCTTAAGCCGGTGCGAGTATGGTGGAGCTTATGAGAGAGGCTATTAGTGGTCTAGTAATTAGACACACCAATTAGAGGGCTCTAAACCAATTAGAAGGCTCTAAACCAAAATAGCTCTAAACCGGGGTTTAGATCTAGGGTTTAGTTTAGAGGGGTAGGAACTAGTGTGTCTAGAGAGGGGAGCCCTGCCCCTCCCTTTATAGGTGGGAGGGCCGGCGGCCAAGGGGAGGAGTTCCTCCCCAACTCGGCCTTGGGAGGTGCGCCGGCCAAGGGGAGGAACCCTCCTCCAACTCGGCCTCCACCTCTCCTCCTCTTTCTCCTCTTTCCGAAAACTGGCAGTTTGACCGAAAACTGGCAGTTTGACTTTTCCAATTAGGATTTGAATTAACCCTTTATTTCGGACAGCGAGAACACTTAGTACATGATGCAATCATTCCAACATGCAATGACACATTCATGTACCCTTCCCCCTCCGGAGTGCCGGACATTCCGGGACCTTCTAGAATGTTCCCGATGAAAACACCGGAACCATTCCCGAACTCCGAAACGGGACTTTCCTTATATGAATCTTATTCTCCGGACCATTCCGGATCACCTCGTGATATCCCGGATCCCATCCGAGACTCCGAACAACATTCGGTCTCTTTCTCATAATACCATAACTACTCAAACAACGTCGAATCCTTAAGTGTGTCTCCCTACGGTTCGTGAATTATGCGGACATGATCGAGACACTTCTCCGAACAATAACCAATAGAGGAATCTGGAAATTCATATGGCTCCCACATATTTCTACGATTACTTTGCGATCGAATGAACCACTTACATACGATACCAATTTCCCTTTGTCTCACGATATGTTACTTATCCGAGGTTATGATCGTCGGTATCTCTGCATACCTAGTTCAACCTCGTTACTGATAAGTACTCTTTTCTCGTTCCCGTGATATGTGATCCCTTGTGACCAAGTCACATGCTTGCAAGCTAATTGGATGACATTTCACCGAGAGGGCCCAGAGAATATCTATCCGTCATGTGGATGGACAAATCCCACTCTTGATCCATGTGTTTCAACCAATACTTTCCGAACACTCAATGCCACCTTTATAGCCACCCTGTTACGGTGTGGTGTTTGATGATATCAAAGCATCCATCTGGTAAAGGTGATATGCATGATCTCATGGTCGAAGGAATTAGGTTACTATGTATCAGAAAGCATATAGCAATTGAACTATTGAAATGACTTGATCTTTATGCTACGCTTGTCTATAGGAGTATGTCCACCATATCATTCTCCTAACGATATGATCTTGTTGTTGATAACATCTCAATGTTCATGACAAAGAAACCACATCATCAATCAACCAACAAGCTAGTGAAGTATAGAGGCTATACTAGGGACTTCAAATTAAGTTTACAAATCACACAAGTATTAATGGTTTCCTTGTTAATACTATTATAGCATGAATGCAAACATTTATCATAAACACAAAGATATATAATAATAACTATATTTATTATTGCCTCTAGGGCATATCTCCAACAGTCTCCCACTTGCACTAGAGTCATCTAATCTAGATTACATGGTAATATACCGAACACCCATGGCAGTTTGGTGTTGGTCATGTTTTGCCCTCGGGAGAGGTTTAGTCAACGGATCCGCCACATTCAGATCTGTGTGTACTTTGCAAATCTTTATATCCCCATCCTGGATATGTTCTCGAATAGCGTGAAAACGCAGCTTGATATGCTTCAGCTTCTTGTGTGACCTTGGTTCTTGCGCATTGGCTATGGCGCCCATGTTATCACAGTAGATAGACATTGGGTCCAGCGCACTAGGAACCACACCCAGCTCTGTAATGAACTCTTTCATCCATATCGCTTCTTGTGAAGCCTCCGAAGCAGCCATGTATTCCGATTCAGTTGAAGATCTCGCCACAACGCTTTGCTTTGCACTCCTCCAGCTAACTGCTGCACCATTCAAAATAAATACGTATCCAGATTGTGATTTAGAATCATCCGGATCGGTGTTCCAACTAGCATCGGTGTAACCATTAACAACGAGCTGTTCATCACCTCCATAAGAAAGAACCATATCCTTAGTTCTTCTCAAGTACTTAAGGATGTTTTTGACCGCTGTCCAATGATCCACTCCTGGATCACTTTGATATCTGCTAGTTAGACTAACAGCATATGCGATGTCGGGTCTAGTACATAGCATGGCATACATTAGAGATCCTATGGCTGAGGCATAGGGAGTCTTACTCATCCTTTCTCTATCTTCTGCCGATGTCGGACTTTGAGTTTTACTCAAGGTCGTATTGGGCAACATGGGCAAGAACCCTTTCTTGCTTTCTTCCATTCCAAACTTCTTTAGAACTTTGTCCAAATATGTACTTTGTGACAATGATATTTGGCGTTTCGATCTATCTCTATAAATCGTTATGCCTAATATGTAAGCTGCTTCGCCAAGATCCTTCATTGAAAAACTATTATTCAAATATTCTTTGACACTATTAAGAAGGTCTACATCATTCCCAATCAATAATATGTCATCCACATATAGTATTAAGAACGCTACAGAGCTCCCACTCACTTTCTTGTAAATACAAGCTTCTCCATAAGTTTGTATAAAACCAAAACTTTTGATTACCTTATCAAAACGTTGATTCCAACTTCGGGATGCTTGCTTCAATCCATAGATGGACCGTTGAAGTTTGCATACCTTGTTAGCATCTTTAGGATCGACAAAACCTTTGGGTTGCATCATATACAATTCTTCATCAATGTCTCCATTGAGGAATGCTGTTTTGACATCCATCTGCCATATCTCATAATCATAATATGCAGCGATTGCTAACATAATCCTCACAGACTTTAGCTTCGCTACTGGTGAGAAAGTCTCATCGTAGTCAACTCCTTGAATTTGTCGAAACCCTTTTGCGACAAGTCGAGCTTTATAGACAGTAACATTACCATCAGCATCTGTTTTCTTCTTGAAAATCCATTTGTTCTCGACAGCCTTCCGGCCATCCGGTAAGTCCACCAAAGTCCATACTTGGTTTTCGTACATGGATCCAATCTCGGATTTCATGGCTTCTTGCCATTTATTGGAATCTGGGCTCATCATCGCTTCCTCATATGTCTCGGGATCATCGGTGTTGTCCACCAACATGACATTCATAACGGAATCATACCAATCTGGAGTGGTACGAGTTCTCGTTGACCTCCGAGGCTCTGTAGCAACCTCAACCGAAGTTTCATGATCACTATCATTAGCTTCCTCCCTCATTGGTGCAGGCACCACAGGAACTTCTTCCGGTGCTGCGCTACTCGCAATTTCGAGAGAAGGTTCGACAACCTCGTCGAGTTCTACTTTCCTTCCAGTCACTTCTTTCGAGAGAAATTCCTTCTCTAGAAAGGATCCATTCTTGGCAACAAAGATTTTGCCTTCGGATCTATGATAGAAGGTATACCCAATAGTTTCCTTCGGGTATCCTATGAAGACGCATTTTTCCGCTTTGGGTTCAAGCTTGTCCGGCTGTAACTTCTTTACATAGGCTTCGCACCCCCAAATTTTAAGGAACGACAATTTAGGTTTCTTCCCAAACCATAATTCATACGGTGTCGTTTCAACGGATTTAGATGGTGCCCTATTTAAAGTGAATGCGGCTGTTTCTAATGCATAACCCCAAAATGATAGCGGTAAATTTGTAAGTGACATCATAGAACGAACCATATCTAAGAGAGTTCGATTACGACGTTCAGACACACCATTACGCTGTGGTGTTCCCGGCGGTGTCAACTGCGAAAGTATTCCACATTTCTTCAAATGCTCGCCAAACTCGTAACTTAGATATTCACCTCCACGATCAGAACGTAGAAATTTAATCTTCTTGTTACGTTGATTCTCTACCTCACTTTGAAACTCCTTAAACTTCTCGAAAGTTTCGGACTTATGTTTCATGAAATAGATATACCCATATCTACTCAAGTCATCCGTGAAGGTAAGAACATAACGATAACCACCGCGCGATGCTACACTCATTGGACCACACACATCGGTATGTATGATTTCCAATAAGTCCGTAGCTCGCTCCATCATACCAGAAAATGGAGTCTTAGTCATTTTACCCATCAGACATGCTTCGCATCTTTCAAGTGATTCAAAATCAAGTGATTCAAGAAGTCCATCGGAATGGAGTTTCTTCATACGCTTCACTCCAATGTGACCAAGACGACAGTGCCACATATAGGTTAAGTTATCGCTTGATTTCAAACGTTTAGCTTCAATGTTATTAATATGTGTATTTCCACTATCGAGATTCAATATGAATAGACCATCTATCAAAGGTGCATGTGCATAAAACATATTACTCATATAAATCGAACAACCATTATTCTCGGATTTAAACAAGTAACCGTCTCGCAATAAACAAGATCCCGATATAATGTTCATGCTCAACGCAGGCACCAAATAACAATTATTTAAGTATAAAACTAATCCCGATGGTAGATGAAGAGGTAGCGTGCCGACCGCGATCACATCAACCTTTGATCCGTTTCCTACGCGCATCGTCACCTCGTTCTTCGCTAGCTTTCGTTTATTCTGCAGCTCCTGTTTCGAGTTACAAATATGAGCAACCGAACCAGTATCAAATACCCAGGCACTACTATGAATACTAGTGAAATACACATCAATAACATGTATATCAGATATACCTTTCTTCTTGATGTTGCCGTTCTTCAAATCCGCCAAGTACTTTGGGCAATTCCGCTTCCAGTGACCTTCTCCCTTGCAGTAAAAGCACTCAGTATCAGGCTTGGGTCCAGCCTTGGTCCTCTTCGTCAGCATGGTAGCTTTCTTACCACCCTTCTTGAAGTGTCCCTTCTGCTTAGACTTGCCTTTCTTGAATTTGGTGGTCTTATTGACCATCAACACTTGGTGCTCTTTCTTGATCTCCACTTCTGCAGATTTTAACATAGCAAATAGTTCTGGCAACTCTTTGTTCATGTTCTGCATGTTGTAGTTCATCACAAAGTTCTTGTAACTTGGTGGTAGTGATTGGAGGATGCGGTAAACTCCCAAAGTATTAGGAATCACTATACCCAAGCTTTGAAGTTTATTCGCGTGCCCAGACATTTTAAGCACATGCTCACTGACGGAGCTACCCTCTTCCATCTTGCAGTTAAAGAACTTTTCAGAAGCTTCATAACTTTCAATTGCCGCATGAGTCTCAAAAATTAATTTGAGATCCTCGACAATATCATATGGGTCTGACTCTTCAAACCTTTTCTGAAGCTCCGATTCTAAACCATACAAGATAGCACACTGAACTATGGAGTACTGATTCTTCCGAGCGAGGTAAACATTCTTTACTTCATCGGAAGCATCAGCTGCAGGTGGGTCACCTAGCGGTGCATCCAGCACATAGGTCAAATTACCAGCTGTGAGGACAATCCTCAAATTGCGGAACCAATCCGCGAAGTTGCTTCCATTGTTTTTCAACTTTTCTTTCTCTAGGAACGCATTAAAATTGATGGTAGGGGCTGCCATTGATCTACAACATATTTGCAATAGTTTAGACTAAGTTTATGACAAATTGAGTTCAAATTAATTAATGAAATTAAACTAGGTGAACTCCCACTCAAAACAACATCCCTCACATTGTTTTAGTGATCACACGAACCAAATCCACTACATCAACACCGATCATCACGAGAGCTGATATAGTTTTAATGGCGAACAATCATCATGTTCATCATATCTACTATATGATTCATGCTTTGCCTTTCGGCGATCCGTGTTCCTGAGGCCATGTCTGTACATGCTAGGCTCGTCAAGATCAAACCTTAGCTACCGCATAAGCAAATCTGGCTTGCTTACGTTGTATTCACCCGTGGAATCAAAGACACCCGATCATCACGTGGTGCTTCGAAGCAACAAGCTTTAGCAACGGTGCTAACTAAGGGCGAACACTTTAGAACTTGAAATTTATGTGCATGAGGGATCATCTTATAATGCTACCGTCGTCTACTAAGCAATACAAGATGCATAAAGGATTAACATCACATGCAATTCATAATATGTGATATGATATGGCCTTTCTTCTTTGTGCTTCCGATCTCCATCTTCAAGCACGAACATGATCTCCATCATCACCGGCATAGCATCAAGATCAATGACGCTTCTTCATGGTTGTCGTCCACCAGCTTCAACTATTACAACTATTTTGAATAGACACGCAGGTCTTAACAGAAATTAAAGACAACCATATGGCTCCTGCCGGTTGCCAACTTACAATAAGGAACATTGCATACATCAAATATAATCACAATCATGGCCATATCACATCACTGCACACCCCTGCAAAACAAAGTTAGACGCTTCTACTTTCTTTGCATATTTTACGTGGTTTGGGGCTTTCCATAAGTGTCGTTCTAACTTACGAACAATAACCACAACATTGATACTAGCATTGTTGATCACCCGTTGTAAATTGGATCTTTACTATGCTAGGAGAAACAGGCACCCGCAAAGCCACTTATGCAAAACGAGTTGCATGTCAAGCGTGGAGCAAGTCTCATGAACGATGTCATGTAAGGTTAGCCCGGGCCGCTTCATCCCAACATACCGCAAGATGCAAAGTACACAAAAAGCAATCTACAATAAAAGCATCAACGCCCACAATGACCATTGTGTTCTACTCGTGCAACAGATCTACATATAGACACGGCTCTGATACCACTGTAGGGGTTCGTAGCATGGAAAACAAAAATTTTCTATCGCATACAAACAAACAAGCCAAGATCTATCTACTAGATTGTAGCAACGAGTCGATGGAATAACTCACCCTCGAAGATTCCAAAGTGTTTAACGAGAGCAGATTCTCGTGGGTGATGTAGTCGTACTCTTTCCGATCTCAAGATCGCGTAGACGATCCTTCCGGCGCCACGTTCCGGCAGCGCTCCCGTAGTCGGTCACACGTTCGGTACTCGACGAAGACCTTCCTCTCCCTTGTTCCAGCAGGCAGCGGAGGTTGTAGTACTCTCCTCGTGATTCCGGCAGCACAACGGCGTGGTACCGGAGGTAGAGGGGAGATCCCGCAGGGCTTCGCCTTAAGCCGGTGCGAGTATGGTGGAGCTTATGAGAGAGGCTATTAGTGGTCTAGTAATTAGACACACCAATTAGAGGGCTCTAAACCAATTAGAAGGCTCTAAACCAAAATAGCTCTAAACCGGGGTTTAGATCTAGGGTTTAGTTTAGAGGGGTAGGAACTAGTGTGTCTAGAGAGGGGAGCCCTGCCCCTCCCTTTATAGGTGGGAGGGCCGGCGGCCAAGGGGAGGAGTTCCTCCCCAACTCGGCCTTGGGAGGTGCGCCGGCCAAGGGGAGGAACCCTCCTCCAACTCGGCCTCCACCTCTCCTCCTCTTTCTCCTCTTTCCGAAAACTGGCAGTTTGACCGAAAACTGGCAGTTTGACTTTTCCAATTAGGATTTGAATTAACCCTTTATTTCGGACAGCGAGAACACTTAGTACATGATGCAATCATTCCAACATGCAATGACACATTCATGTACCCTTCCCCCTCCGGAGTGCCGGACATTCCGGGACCTTCTAGAATGTTCCCGATGAAAACACCGGAACCATTCCCGAACTCCGAAACGGGACTTTCCTTATATGAATCTTATTCTCCGGACCATTCCGGATCACCTCGTGATATCCCGGATCCCATCCGAGACTCCGAACAACATTCGGTCTCTTTCTCATAATACCATAACTACTCAAACAACGTCGAATCCTTAAGTGTGTCTCCCTACGGTTCGTGAATTATGCGGACATGATCGAGACACTTCTCCGAACAATAACCAATAGAGGAATCTGGAAATTCATATGGCTCCCACATATTTCTACGATTACTTTGCGATCGAATGAACCACTTACATACGATACCAATTTCCCTTTGTCTCACGATATGTTACTTATCCGAGGTTATGATCGTCGGTATCTCTGCATACCTAGTTCAACCTCGTTACTGATAAGTACTCTTTTCTCGTTCCCGTGATATGTGATCCCTTGTGACCAAGTCACATGCTTGCAAGCTAATTGGATGACATTTCACCGAGAGGGCCCAGAGAATATCTATCCGTCATGTGGATGGACAAATCCCACTCTTGATCCATGTGTTTCAACCAATACTTTCCGAACACTCAATGCCACCTTTATAGCCACCCTGTTACGGTGTGGTGTTTGATGATATCAAAGCATCCATCTGGTAAAGGTGATATGCATGATCTCATGGTCGAAGGAATTAGGTTACTATGTATCAGAAAGCATATAGCAATTGAACTATTGAAATGACTTGATCTTTATGCTACGCTTGTCTATAGGAGTATGTCCACCATATCATTCTCCTAACGATATGATCTTGTTGTTGATAACATCTCAATGTTCATGACAAAGAAACCACATCATCAATCAACCAACAAGCTAGTGAAGTATAGAGGCTATACTAGGGACTTCAAATTAAGTTTACAAATCACACAAGTATTAATGGTTTCCTTGTTAATACTATTATAGCATGAATGCAAACATTTATCATAAACACAAAGATATATAATAATAACTATATTTATTATTGCCTCTAGGGCATATCTCCAACACGCGTGTGTGGTCGAGGGGGCAAGGGGCAACGTCGACTGGCCGGAATCGCTCGCGGAGCTTGTCGGAGACAGTGGCAGTGTAGAGAGAAATTGGGCAGCCTGGGGGCGTGCTAGGGTGAGGCGACGGAGCGGAAAGAGAGAGGGGAGGCAGGCGCTCTAAATAGCATGGTCGCGGGATCGTTTAATGGCTTGGTTAACGCGGATCAAATCGAGTTTTAATCACCTGCAACGGCCGGCGAGGTGAGGGGCGGAGTCAACGGGTGAGGAAGATGATTGCGTGGCGGTGGGGTCGTCTTGTCAGCGAAAGAGGGGAAGGGGTAGTGGGGTCCATCGGTCAGTTGCTGAGCGGGTGCAGACAATGGTGCGAATCGTTTTCTCGCGGGGAGAATCAGTGGGCTGAGTCTTTTACATTTTTTTGTTCTGTTTGTTTTCCCTTTTTCCATTTCTTTAATTCTGTTTTGATTTTGAATAAACAATTCAAACACTCATTTGAATTCAAATGTTTGCCAAATTTTGTGAAGACTCAAATACTGATTAATAGTATATTCTGAAGTCAATTTTGGAATAAAATTTTATTATTTTTGGGGTCTTTTAATTATTCAAATAAGCCCTTGTTTTAAATCAAATGAGATTTAATAATATTTTCAAACACCATTTAAGTTTCTAAAAACTTTCCAAATATTTTCAGTAGGTTTTTATTTGTTTAATAGGGTGTCAAATAATTCATCTTGAATTATTTAGAAAGTGCTTAATATGATTCGTAAATCATTTGAATTGGGTACTTGTTTTAATTCCAATGGAATTAAATATAGTTTAATTCCCTAAATTTTATTTGGAAGATTTATTTTATTTAAATTAATTTAAACAACTTTTATTCCACTTGGGTAAATTCCAAAATACTATTTTATCATGAATTATATAATTATTCTTATTAGAGATTTGTCTTTATTAAAAATAGGGATGGAATGGTTAATGCCATTTTATTTTACTTTGGAAATTCTTTATCCTTTTATTTTATTTGGATTTGGATTATATCTTATTCCATTTGCTTATGGTCTTTGCCAAGATTTAATTTGGTCTTTAAATATTCTTTATTTAATAATTCTTTTCTCATCTTATAAAGTCCATATCTTTTTATTTAGAGATCCAAACTTGGTGACTCCAATTTGTAAAATCTTATTTGAGATTTATTTATCCTTTTAAATATCTTTAGGGTTATTTTCTCACCATTTGGTATGGATTTATAGATAGGTTCTTTATTAGCTTTGGAAATTTTATTTCCTTATTTTATTAAATTCATAAGATTTTATCTATGGCTCCAAATTGAATGAAATCAATTTATATGGTTTTATAATATTTCTATTTGTCATTCTTGATCATTTGTGAATGTTTGTTGACAAATTTTTATATGGATCAAATCCATAGTCTTTGAGATAACTTGGAAATGATTTTTATTCCATTTAGGGTTTAGGGTTTGGATTTATTTTCCAAGTATTTAATTTTCCAGATGCATTTTATGATGAATGCATTTCTCTTGATTTGGATTTTGTTGGATTCAAACTTTAATTAAAGTTTGTTCAAGATGGTATTTTAAGTTTCCATTTAGAAACAAAAGTTTCTTTTCACCCTAAAAATCAACAATAATTTATTTTATTTATTTATTTTTCACATTACAAGATTTGGAAAATCTTGGGATGTGACAGGCTACCACCCTTAAAATAAATCTCGTCCCGAGATTTGGGAAGGCTAGGGTTACAAGTTGGCTCAAAGCAACTAGGGTACTACCACCCTTAAAAATTTTCTAACTAGATTACTTCTTGGCTTGCTTGGGATGTTGTTGAAATCTCTCTGGACAAACATCTGCATAGTGTCCTTTGTTTCCACACTTGAAACATGTGACTAGGCTGAGATCCTTCATAGGCTTGTTTATCCTGTGCTTCATCTTTTCTGGACAGTTGCTTGCATAATGTCCTTGGTTACCACAGTTGTAACATGTGATAAGATTGAGTTCTTCACGTATCTTCTGTGGACAAGTTGATACATAATGGCCTAGCTCTTTGTAGTTGTTGCACCACACTTGGCTAATCTCCTTATACTTTTTCTTCTTCTCTAGACATTCATTGGCATAGTGTCCCATTTCTTTGCAATGACAACATTGCACATGGCTTTTGTCCTTGTTTTTCTTGGGTTTCTCCAAAGCTAAAAAGTGCTTCTTGTTCATGTTCTTCATATGTTATCTCAAAGGTAGGAATAGTGCCTGGTCTCCTTGACCTTTTATTATTCCTTGGATAATACATATGTCTCCTCTTTGGTCCTTAAAATTGAGTCATATTGCATGGAGGTGCAAGCTGAGATTTTCCTTTGTCTTCATCCTTCTTGGTAGACTTGGCTCTCTCATGGTAGTCTGCAATCAGTTGTTGCACTCCACCTTGTTTCCTTTCTTGAACTATGGAATAGATGGGACATTGGATAGGGACATGATTATTTCCTTCACATAAGTAACAAGTATCTTGGGATGTGGGGCATTGATTATTTGGATGTTTCTCTTCACAATTGAGGCATTGATCTTCATGCTCCTTGGAAGTGTGATCCTTGTCTCCACAAATATTGCAAGCTTGGGTTCCTTCTAGAATATCATCTTTGTCATCCTTGTTGTCACAAACTCCTTTGGAAGAGTTGTCTCCCATGTTGATCATTTGAGTGGCCATCCCTTGCAACAATTGGGATTGAATTTTCAAAATCTTTTGTATGGTTGGGTCTAATCCATTGTTGTTGGCTAATAACTGAGTTGTCATCTGATTCAAATGGGTTTGGTTTACTAATAGTTGTTCTCTCATGTTGACCTCTTGGTTGTTGTTGTTGTCACCATCCTTGATGTTGGAGTTTCTTGGAGAAGTCATCTGTTTGGGTTGGATTGGGATTAGAATAGGCAAAATATTTCTAAGGAATCAATTCTAATCACACACATCACAATTCACTCAAGCAATGTGCAACCAATCACAAATAAACATTCCACTCAAACAACAAAGTTCAAGCACATTTTTAGGCAACAAAACTATTTTTGTTACACCACATAGGTTGGTGTGTTTGATCTATACTTAATATGGTGGTCCATTTATATGGTTCACTTGAGATATTTCCATCCTTCTTGGCTGATTCTTCTTGCATGGGATCATGGTTTCCTTAGGAAAATTCTTGGTCACAAAACTTCAAAGTGTTGATGGTTCCTTCCAAGTTGTGTTTCCTTAGTCCTCAAGTCTTGAGTAACATTTCTTGTGTCACTTGTAGTCCTTAGTGATATCCAAGTTGAAGTCCTTGTTGAGAGTAAGGTTGAAATCTCTTGAAGATGTTGAAGTCATTAGAGTTTGATGAAGTCCTTTGCACATGGTGAAGTCTTTGGTCATGGGGTAGGCTTTATCCATCAAGTTGAAATAGAAGAGATGTAGAGTCAAAACCAAAATGGTTGAGGAAAGAGTTTACAAGATTGTTTGTAAATAAGTTTTGGAACAAATACAACTCCTATTTTTCTGAGGGGTTTGTCCAATCCTAGGTTTACAAATCCTACAGGCAACACAATGCTCTGATACCATCTGTAAGGTTCCCAACCTTTAATAAGGTAGAGATCCCTGTGTTTACAATGCTAGTCCCTGGATCAATAGCTAGCATCCACAGTAAAGATGTAATATCAAGAAACAAAGGTCATAATACAACTTTATAACCAGGAATAAAATAATTTATTACATCTTACATAGCTCATTTGGCTATCTCATTACAATGCAGCAGAATAACAATATCATGGGGTCCTTCATCTTCAAAGTGCCATAGGCAGACATGTTGGTTGTAGACTTGTAATCCTAATCAATAAACTTCTCTAATATCAAACAACCTGCAACATAACAAGTTACAGCCACAAGGGTCAATACATTTGAATTGTATTGGCAAGTGATACTATGGTAGTATAGTGGAGTCTATCATCTATATGCTTTTGGCTAAGTGGAGCTTTAGGCTTGCATTGCTCAAAATAGATTTTCCTTATCATTTGAAAACACTAAGTTTTTGCTTGGCAAAATCTTTCCCAAGGCATCTCCCAATAGAAATTGGTGATCCTTCAATCCTTGTTTACCCACAAGTTTTTAACTTAGAAATTGGGATGATGAGATTCTTGATATCTTCCATGTCTTGATGCTCAAATTGTCCTTTACCAGGGACATGGCTAAGTACTTAGATTTTACACTCTGCAGAGGTGGTGCACTTTCCCCACAAGACTTGGTTTCACCAAGACAAGATCTTTCAGAAGCCTTCCCTTAGACCAGAATGGACGCGTTCCAACCTATCATCCCCTACCACCAACTGTCCATTTGGCTAAGTTATTGCAACCTATATGATCCAGGCAGAGCCCATAATGCCAAGTGGGTGCACTTGAAGCTTCTCAACATTTCATCTCAAATCTCTTTGTTCCTGGGTGGCCATCCACAAGTGAGATACACAAGGTAATACATAGAAATGGGCCTTGTGAACCACTCAACACAAACCATTCCTTCCATTCCACCCAGGTCATACATTCACTTAGTTGTTTTATTAAACAAAACACAAGTCCACAGACTTAGAAATATTTCCATAGTATGAGTATATATTCCACCCTTGTTTTCTATTAGCTAAGCTAAGCATGATAGTAGTAGGAATCTTAAGTTAGTAAATTTCTACTAAGGTTTCATCTACTAGGATTTCCCATGGCATAGTTTACAATTAGGAAAAATTCCATGCAAGTCCTACTTAGAAATATCACTAATGCATAGTGAAAATAATGGGACAAAAGTATGAAGTATCACTTGCATTTTTGGTAGAGAATATAGGTTCACTCCTTGATCTTGCAATGTTCACACACTTCAATTCACTACAATTCAATCAAGCAAGCAATATTTCAATCTACCATTCAAGCAAAACATCACATAAAATGATAGAAACAAAACAATGCATGCAAGCATGCTAAAGATTGTTTTATTTGGGGAAGTGGTTTCTAATAGGTTATAAACATTTGAAAACACCTATTGATCATTTTATAAAGTGGCAAAATCATTTGCAAAAGATTTCACTTCATAAACCATTTTTATACCAAGTCATTATTTTATGTGATTGAAAATGTCTTTAGCAAAGTAATAGTTTTATAGGGTTGACCAAATACATTTTCAAATCATAAAACTTGGTGTTTGGGGTCAGAGAGTTTATTACAAAACATTTCCCAAAGGTTTTCCTCAAAAATCATTTTTAACAAATAAACAATATTTTTATTTGACTAGAAATGGTTTAAATCAAAGATTCAATCTTTTGCTTCACCAAATATATTTTTGAGACCACCAATTGATTCCTATGGTCAGTAGGTTAAAAACAAACCATTTTCCAAAGGTTTTATCCCCAAAATCATTTTGGAAGAATTTTTATATTCTAAACATGCATACACAAGTTTCTGCAAAAATAATCAATTTAACAGAAACATTTTACTAAACGAAGTGTATGGTCAGAAAGTACTTGTCTTGCTGATTCCATTGATATAAAATTTGCAAAATTTGGAAGTGTGGTTTGAAAGTTATGAATTTTTCAAATTGGCACATCTAATAGAACACAATTTCTGTTTTAAATTATCTCTGGCCACGTGTCTAGTTCTAATTCGTCTGTACCGGTTCGGTTGGATCGACAGACAATATCCGTTAGATCTAAAGTGGATCGTGCGATACAGGGGCAAGCGTACCCCTTCGCTCAGTCAATCTATCGTGGCCACGCGATCAAGATCCTACGGTTACAAAGCGCTTGCCAGGAACTGGCGGCGCTGACGGCGGCTGCGCGGCAGCGACGCTCGGCTAGCGGCGCTGTGGAGGCTACAGGAAGCGAGGGAGAGGAAGAAGTGGCTCATTGTGATCGCAGGGTTATGGCGAAGCTCAAGGTGGTCTTTGGGTAGCAGGGGGCGCACGGGTGTCATTGGAATTCCTCGCCGGAGATGCTCCTGGCGTCGGGTGCGATCGGTCGTCGTTGGTGGCGAAGCTACGGAGCGCGCAAAGATGAGTGGAAGACACGGTTAGATGCGCGAGGTCGTGGCGAGGATGCGTGCATGAAAGAGAAAGAGAGGGGCGGTCAGGTTCTTACCCGAGGCTTCGCCAGACAGGAAACAGACGGTGGCGGTGTCGGTCTTGGTCGTTGTCGAGGCTCTGGGGCGCGCGGGGGCGAACTGATGCCACTGGGAGGTGCGCCAGGGTCTGTGGAGCACGTGTGTGTGGTCGAGGGGGCGAGGGGCGACGTTGACTTGCCAGAATCGCTCGCGGAGCTTGTCGGAGACAGTGGTGGTGTAGAGAGAAATTGGGCAGCCTGGGGGCGCGCTAGGGTGAGGCGACGGAGGGGAAAGAGAGAGGGGAGGCAGGCGCTCTAGATATCATGGTCGCGGGGTCGTTTAATGGCAAGGTTAACGCAAATTACATCGAGTTTTAATCACCTGCAACGTCCGGCGAGGTGAGGGGCGGAGTCAGCGGGCGAGGAAGATGATTGCGTGGCGGTGGGGTCGTCTTGCCAGCGAAAGAGGGGGAGGGGTAGTGGGGTTCATCGGTCAGTTGCTGAGCGGGTGCAGACGATGGTGCGAATCGTTTTCTCGCGGGGAGAAGCAGTGGGCTTTGTTGGGCTTATTGGGCTGGGCTGAGTCTTTTACATTTTTTTGTTCTGTTTGTTTTCCCTTTTTCCATTTCTTTAATTCTGTTTTGATTTTGAATAAACAATTCAAACACTCATTTGAATTCAAATCTTTGCCAAATTTTGAGAAGACTAAAATACTGATTAATAGTATATTCTGAAGTCAATTTTGGAATAAAATTTTATTCTTTTTGGGGTCTTTTAATTATTCAAATAAGCCCTTGTTTTAAATCAAATGAGATTTAATAATATTGTCAAACACCATTTAAGTTTCTAAAAACTTTCCAAATCTTTTCAGTAGGTTTTTATTTGTTTAATAGGGTGTCAAATAATTCATCTTGAATTATTTGGAAAGTGCTTAATATGATTCATAAATCATTTGAATTGGGTATTTGTTTTAATTCCAATGGAATTAAATATAGTTTAATTCCCTAAATTTTATTTGGAAGATTTATTTTATTTAAATTAATTTAAACAACTTTTATTCCACTTGGGTAAATTCCAAAATACTATTTTATCATGAATTATATAATTATTCTTATTAGAGATTTGTCTTTATTAAAAATAGGGATGGAATGGTTAATGCCATTTTATTTTACTTTGGAAATTATTTATCCTTTTATTTTATTTGGATTTGGATTATATCTTATTCCATTTGCTTATGGTCTTTGCCAAGATTTAATTTGGTCTTTAAATATTCTTTATTTAATAATTATTTTCTCATCTTATAAAGTCCATATCTTTTTATTTAGAGATCCAAACTTGGTGACTCCAATTTGTAAAATCTTATTTGAAATTTATTTATCCTTTTAAATATCTTTAGGGTTATTTGCTCACCATTTGGTATGGATTTATAGATAGGTTCTTTATTAGCTTTGGAAATTTTATTTCCTTATTTTATTAAATTCATAAGATTTTATCTATGGCTCAAAATTGAATGAAATCAATTTATATGGTTTTATAATATTTCTATTTGTCATTCTTGATCATTTGTGAATGTTTGTTGACAAATTTTTATATGGATCAAATCCATAGTCTTTGAGATAACTTGGAAATTATTTTTATTCCATTTAGGGTTTAGGGTTTGGATTTATTTTCCAAGTGTTTAATTTTCCAGATGCATTTTATGATGAATGCATTTCTCTTGATTTGGATTTTGTTGGATTCAAACTTTAATTAAAGTTTGTTCAAGATGGTATTTTAAGTTTCCATTTAGAAACAAAAGTTTCTTCTCACCCTAAAAATCAACAATAATTTATTTTATTTATTTATTTTTCACATTACAAGATTTGGAAAATCTTGGGATGTGACAGGCCTAGTACTCCGGGTGCAGCTGCTAGGCACCCACTTCTTTCTTGACAACGTGGCCATCGCCCTCTCCCTCATCGTCATCGTCCTGGTCCTTGTCATTGGAGAAGTTGGTTACGCCCTCGTTGAACTCCTAGGGATGTATCTTGCTACGGAACAAAGATGAGCAATGCGCCTTGTGCTCCCACACCAGGAATTTCTTCTAGTACTCCTTGCTCTAGTAAGCGCTCGTCCACCGGATATCCTAGAAGAGCTTGGTGTTTTGGTGGCGCATATGTGCCTCCAACACCTTCACCTTCTTTGACGCGGGCAGCACTGGCACCCTTTCCAAGTTGAGGTGTCAGACGGCAGGGAGGGTGACATCATGGTGGTCAATGTCATCCCCCTCTCGCCAACTCCACTCGCACTCTGCTACCCGAAAGTAGCGACAGTCATGCTGGTGCTCGATACTGTCGTGGAGAACATTGTCACGTGCTGCAAGACCAATGAAGTCTTGCAGCCTCAGCGACGGCACACCACAGAGGAAGTGCGGCATCAACGGTGGAGTGGGTGACCGAGGCCCACGTTGCTGGCGTGACCTAGTTCAAGTAGCCTTGGTGTAGTTCTTCCTATTCTTCAACCATACACTCATCTTCATCATCGATGGCGGTAGCAGTGGTGGAAATGGGGGAGCTTAGCAATGACTAGGGTGGAGAGTGCGGCGCCGACAAGCATAGGCCCGGTTTATGTAGCCCTAGTCTTCAGTGCGCATGCAGGTTCTCGAGCCTTCACCATAAATGCCGGAGAGAGAACTCAGGGAAATGTGTCGACTCATCAATCAGTCTACACCAGCGTTGAAGGACATGAATTCTTCCACCGATTAGTTTGATGCAAGCGCGTCTGAGACGACGGGAAGCCTTATGGTCGCTGCCATGCGCGCCCGCTGCCATCATGGGTGGAAACACGGTATGTCCGCCCGCGTCCACTCCCATCGCATCAGGCACCCAAATTTGGTGGGTGGACGGGTCGCGCCCGATGGGTCGGTCCGGATGGGTCGCACCGCTGGAGGGTGCACGGTCGACTCCCTCATCAGGCCTGACCAGTTTAGATGTGTACAGACCATTTGGATCGTGCCGCTAGATATGCCCTTATGGCATAACTCTTCCAAGATCTTTAGTGTAGGAAGAACCTGCAATTCAGTTTGCAACAGCATTAATGGACATGCGGCATGCACAAAGCTATTTATGCAACACCCGCGTCGCTCCATGGTGAGCCAAGGCCCCGTCGTCAAGCTGTTTGCTTGTACCACATGGGGTGGTTGTTGCAGTTCCAGCACTAGATGGTCTAACATCGACAATGGGGTTTGGTAGCATCGACACCGGGAATTTGTAGCAACAATATTGCTCCCTTGTAGCACCGACGGTCGCTGTTGGTAGCTCTGGTGCTAGAAACTCATAGCATGAGTGATGACATATGTAGAAGCGATGATGGGATAGACAATAGCGATTGTAGCAACATTATCGGTCCCTTGTAGCACATAGCCACTCTGGCATCTGCAACGGACATGTGTTGCACTAACGATGATCGACAGCGAGCGTTTGTAGCAACACCACTACTCCCTTGTAGCACGGACGATGGTCATTGGAATGTCCAACATTGTACACTCGTAGTATCGGTGATGGTCATATGTAGCACCGATGATAGGCTCTCGTAGCATCAACGACGGGCGTTTGTAGCAAAACAAGTGCTCAGGGTCACTGTGCACTGGCAGCTCCGGCGCTGGACATGACATCGACGACGGGAGTATGTAGCACTAAGGACAGTCTCACGTAGCATCAAGGGCGAGCATTTCTAGCAACACCTTTGTTCCCTTGTACAACCGACGACACTCTTTGTAGCTCTGTTATCAGCGATGGATCATATGTAGCACTGACTACGCTCAACGGTGGGTGTTTGTAGAAACACGACCACTCCCTTGCAGCATCAGCGACCATCATTGGAAGCACCAACATTGGATACTCGTAGAATTGTCGATGGGCATATGTAGAACCGGTGACAATATCTCATAGCATCGACGACAACCATTCGTAACAACACCTGAAGGGTTTGCCTCATAGAAAACAAAAAATTCCTAGGATTTGACCAACAAAGGTGCCCCTGATATAATATATAATATGCACATAATGGGTAGGTAATGATCAAGAAAAATTTACCCTCGAAGACGGAAAGTTTTATCGAGATCGGATCACATTGATTATATAGTCGAACACTTGCCGATCTCAATATCATGTGCAGACAAGCGCTGATATCTGGCAGCGCCTCCATACTCGGTCACACATACGGCTTGACAACTTAATTGCATTTTATGCTATATTTCCTGTTCTTGATTAAGTTTATTATTTCGTGCTATAATTTTATTAGTTCCGGATAATGAGTATTTGGAGGAAAACCCTAAAACATGTGTGGAGTCATAAACTCCATTTAGATATCCCTAGTCTCATTGATGACTGCAAGTGCATAGATCAATTGTATCGAGTTTCAAAGTAAAGATATCAAACCCACAGAGAGCTATTGGTAAACGACTTTACGCCCCTCATCACTATCTACCAAAGGATACTTATAAGCTGCCTTTGATCTCAAGTAAAGGGTGTTTGAAAGGTTTTTGGTTGTTTGCAGAAATTGAATTAAAACGAGTAAAAGAAAGCAAGTAGCAAGGTAGTGTGAATGCGTGGTTTAACTCATTAGGGCTAAAACATTCTCGAGTAAAAGAAAGCAAGACCGGGAGCATGTTCGGATTGGATTTGAACCTGTAATCTGGTTGGGTTGGACCTAAACTGGATTAGGACTGAGTTAGTGAGTTGGACTCACGGTGACTAGTGTTATATGGGCTTTAGTGAATGGGTCGCGCGAGCAGAGCCCACGTTCACTCCCTATATATAGTGGAGCACCGTAACCCAGAAAGGTTAATCGTTTTTCGGTTAGGTCATTCCATGTGTTGGAAACCCTAGCTCCACAGCAGTCCTACCGTCGATACGAACCTAGCAGTTCGCCGCCGGTGCTCCTCCTTGTACGTGTAGATACCAGCAGAGGTGCTGTGCGGTCAGCACCAGGACGATCATATCGTGAGGACTGCACTGCATCAAATGACGCGCTTCATCAGTAATCCGCAACTGCGCGTCTAGTGGTAAACCTCGTGGTCTTCTACCTCGGCTAGATCTTCGGATCACCACGTTAGAGGAAAAGTTTTGTTTTATCTCTGCGTGGCCCAACACTTCGTGGATATCGTAATTAGCTTATGGAGTCCTCTTTAATCCTCCTTTGACCATGTAGGTTACGAGCCGACGCCAATCTATCATAGGGAGATTCTGGGTACGCTTCCAAAACATGTCCAAAGGATTTACCCCTCCCTTTAGTCCAAAGAAAAATGATATGAGGATGACTACACATGCCACCTAAAGAGAGAGAGAGAGATCAAACACGAATCACAAATCTATCATAGACTAGAAAGTCATATGGACCCGAGAATATATCATATTTATTGCAAATTCATAATAGTGCTAGGGTTTCTCCATATCCGTAAGAAAAAAAGGAACTACTCACACATGGAAGCAATCAATAACATCATCATAATCAAATGGATGGATAAAAGTACAAAGATAGATCTAATGCAAACCACAATTGAATCTGGAATTACAACAAGATCTAATAGATGAGGGATGGGGGTAATGGTGGTGATGTAGATCCAACGATTGATGATGAAGGGGGTGATGCGTTGTCCTCCAATGATCCGTAAAGAAGCTGGGATTTTACCGCAACCAATTTCCTCCTTCAGATCCCTTTCTGATGTGGTTTTTTGTGGTTTCTTGTGGCTATGAATGTTGGATCTCTCTCTCATCTTCACTAGGAGAAAGTATACGAGGCGAACACGATGGCACATAGAACATGCGAACGGTACGGGCAGGCTTCTCCCCTACCACCAATTGTTATGTGTACTGGTTGCTTCTCCTTGCTCGGTATTCTTCCGGGTGCGAAGGTAAATCCATAAAATGACTTTTATCACTAAAAAATATCATATTATAGCATAATATGAAAGCTCTAATTGATATGTTTATATAGGACTTAGTGATTCAGGATCCTATTGAAACAATGACAAAAAGGTGCATTCAAGATCCCTCCTCTATTTATGCAAAAACAAAAGGTAGGTATGCTTCAATTTTGGACACATCAACATCCCCAAGTTAGGCTCTTTCTTTTCCACATGCAAGGTGGTGGCTTATGGACAAGATCATCATGTTCACGAGGCACGAGTCATTACAATAAATGAGGTAGAAATTGAAGCAGGATTACAACATCAGATGTAAGATACTTCAGGGGTATGACCATACCCTTACACATTACATGATTTAGATGCTTCCACACCTTTTCTAGTATTAATGAAAGTATAAGAAGCTCCTAGTTTTTCAACATATCATATACTCATAAAGTTTAGAGGTGTCAAGACCTTAGTTTAGTAATGAAGATTAATGATCATTCTTTTTCTTCTACATTTGATTATTTTCATAGCTATTCTTTCTTGTTTCTTCCTTTCTTATATTTTATCTCTATAAATATGTATGCATATAATTTTTTTACTACCTTTTCTCTCTTTTTTAACACAGCTATTTGATCATGCTCACTAATTTAATGGCTTTAAAAACTCTTAATTATGATATGCTACCAGAATTATTCTCATAGCCTAGTCAATACTTTTATTGGTGTGGAAGTCCCTAAAATCATGATAGCCATACAAGTATCATAACACTCAACCTAGTTCAATCATCTAATATAATAATCATGAATCTGAACACAACTTCAAATATCATAAAGTCTCACAACTTAACGGATATAAATCTTCTCGTGAACAATGGGAGCTCGAAGTTGATGCAACTAATGAAAATTATGGAATTAAAGTCTACAATGCGTGCATGAAAGTAAACATGCTAAAAACTATAAGATGTAGTACAAGGATATCACAGCTCCCCAAGCTTGGAATCAAACCGGGTGGATCAAATAATTCCTTGCGATTATTTAATACCGTGGAATGCCCTTTAGTCTGTAGGGGTCTTGCTGGAGATCGCTGCTCGTAGATTCTTGTTTGTTTCCTCCAAAGCATATATGCGTCACATGCACTTCTGCAGATCTGAATGCAAGAGGAACATTCCATCACCAACCTTATTCATTATGTCATTGAATTCCTTCTTGCCTTCTAGATCCAAGAGGCGCTTACGCACAATCTCCCTATGGATAAGTTCTTCTTTCTGATACTTCTCCAATTTACAAATGTTCCATTCAGTGTATGGAACATGCGCATGAATAGGCATGTCCAGAAGCTTGAACCCCCAATCCTCTTGAGGCTTCACGCTCATAAGTGCGTTCATGGTGATCTTCTTTGTTGTTAAAGTATGCTTTGTGGTCTCCTTGTAAGTTCCTGCATTGGGAGGGTTAGACTTCTTACGCTTTGGCGATGAGTAGTTAACGACGATGAACTTGAGTGACTCCATGCAGCCTTCACATGAGGCTTTTTGGCTTCCTCTTCGTCTTCGGTCTTCACCATATCCAAGTAGTTTGGCTGCTGCCACCCCCTCTTTGTTTTCTCCATTAAGGTCTCGTACTCTTCATCATCAGATTCATCGTTGGAATCGTACGAGTACCACTTGTTCTTAGGGATCAAGCGTGAGGTCACCTCTAAATAACCACTATGATGTCGGAGAGCAGTCACTGATACAAACCACCGCAGTTAAGGGTGTCTACGTGTTGGGAATATGCCCTAGAGGCAATCATGTATGATGAGATTTCCCATTGTATTCATAAAGATATTAAGTAGTCCTTGTATAAACATCTGATGTGCATCATTGAATATGTGATTCGGTTGTGGAACTATGCATTCATGTTGTTTGTACTAAATATCCATCGTCATCGAAGTTGTGCTGGACACACAACTTAGACCAATGTGAAAGTTGGCTTGATGACTCGGTTCCACTTGTCATGAGCATGGAGATGCTATTCCAACTTACACAGATTTGGCTAAAGAGTTTAGCGAGTTAGATTGACCTATATTGAGGAACAACGAACAAGTTGTCATTTGTATATCTCAATCAATGTAATCCTTAGACCTGAGGTTGTTGCATAGTCTGAGTTGAGGATCACCGACTTAGGTTCTGCCAAACGCTGATCCGTAACTGGGCAGTTATAAAGGCAGGGTTCAGGTCGACTGGGAATCAGGCTGCGTGATGTGAATTACCAAGATGGGATTTTGCCCCTCCACTCGGAGAGATATTCTCTGGGCCCTCTCGTGAGATATGATTCGGAAAGAATGGCCATGCACGACTCAGTTAAGTGTTAACCGAGGCGATCGACTAAGAGTTAGTCGGGTGAATCACTTATCTCGGATCGAGAAGAGAGTCAGACTATTTAAGGGATGAAAATTATTCGCCTATAGTCTGACAAGGTATATCGTGAGGCAAAAGGGACTCGGACGTAAGTCGCATTGGAAACGCAAGTCGTCATGACTCTTTGGTACTTGGGAGTCGTCACGTTCTGCTAGGAGCCGCTACCGACTGATCGATTAAGAGTCAGACTCCAATCGTGTCCAAGTAGCCATGAGCCTACGGGGTCACACACTTAAGAGCGGGAGCATGTTCGGATTGGATCTGAACCTGTAATCTGGTTGGGTTGGACCTAAACTGGATTAGGACTGAGTTAGTGAGTTGGACTCACGGTGACTAGTGTTATATGGGCTTTAGTGAATGGGTCGCGCGAGCAGAGCCCACGTTCACTCCCTATATATAGTGGAGCACCATAACCGAGAAAGGTTAATCGTTGTTAGGTTAGGTCATTCCCTGTGTTGGAAACCCTAGCTCCACAGCAGTCCTACCCTCGATACGAACCTAGCAGTTCGCCGCCGGTGCTCCTCCTTGTACGTGTGGATACCAGCAGAGGTGATGTGCGATTAGCACCAGGATGATCAGATCGTGAGGACTACACTGCATCAACTGACGCGCTTCATCAGTAATCCGCAACTGCGCGTCTAGTGGTAAACCTCGTGGTCTTCTACCTCGGCTAGATCTTGGGATCACCATGTTAGAGGAAAAGTTTTGTTTTATCTCTGCGTGGCCCAACAGTGGTATCAGAGCGATAGCTTCTGGTTTTAGGCTCGAGATCTCGCATATGTGATATGCGGTTGACTATAGATGAGATCTATGTGCTGTTTGGTGGTCGATCTATGAGATAGATCGGTTTTATACGAAGTTTGTCGTGGGAATGGTCACGGCAGATGCTGCAATCGGCAGCGAGTAGTAGAACGAGGGGCAAGGGCGGCAAGCCATCTGCTGAGCGAGATGAGGGCGGAGACACAGGGTTTTACCCAGGTTCGGCCCCCCGGAGGGTAAAGACCTACTCCTGCTAGATTGTATTATGAAGGTGGTACAATGGGCGAGCTCGGCGCCTAGGCGTCGAGTCGCGTGGGGGGTATGATGGAACGTATCTCTACACGCCTCGCAGGAAGGTTTATATAGGCTCACCTCCCCTAGGGTTTACATATCTCAACTGATTTAGTTAAAGCTTCGATACTCGTTTAACCTAATCCGACTGGGCCTATCTACTCGCCTGGGCCTTCAGCTTCCAGTCGCTTGGTTCCTCGCTGGGCTTCAATCCAGTCGCCGTCTTGCAGGCCCACTCGCCAAGTCTTGGGCCAGTCGGAAACGTCCTGCTGGGTATACCCCGGTAGGCATATCCCCATCAGTAGTCCCCGAGGCCGTCGTCGATTTGGCGTAGGTGGCTGCTGGCAGTCGGAGCATACGGCTGCTGAGTAGACATCCAGTTGAATCAACGGCGGGCTCCTGTATAAAGGAAAAACTAATCACACTACTCGCAGCTTTGGCGAGTCGAGTCGGCGAAACACTGTCATAGTGGTTGGGTCGGCGAGCCGAGTGGCTGAAGTTGGACCGTTAAACATGGCCAAACTAGCCGTTGGAGTTAATCCAACGGTAACTTTTGGCGTAATCATCGCGCGGTAACGGTTCCCTAATTTGGCGGGTAGCAACCGCTATATAAGAGGAATGGCTAGCGATCAGAGGACCACCGTCTCACCATTTCCTCTGACTACGCGCACCTTTCGCCTCCCTCCGCACCGCGACCCAGCCAACCGGAAATCCTTCGAGCCCCCACCAATCTTTCCGCCATGGCCCTCTCCACCAAACCTTGGGGCAGATCGAAATGCACTAGGGCGCAACTGGCTTCCTTTGAGGAGGCCGGGATTCTGCAAGTCGGCTGCTGGCGCATCCCCGCGGCCGGAGAGGTGACTCCAAACCCGTGAGAGAGGGAGTTCATCTGCTTCACCAGTCATCTCGAACGGGGGCTAGGGTTCCCCACGTCCCTATTCTTCCGGCGCTTCTGCTCCTACTACGGGATCTAGCCGTCGGATCTAGGCCCCCATAGCATCAAGCAGCTCGCCATCTTTGTGGCGTTCTGCGAGTGCTACTTGGGCTGCCGGCCCTACTTCCCTCTTTGGCAAGATCTGTTCCATGGACGGATCAGCCGCGAGGAGGCGGGCGGCCCAATGCTCGCCGCGGGTGGCCTAACCTTCCAGCTGAAGTCGAAGGCCTCATTCTTCGACCTGATGCTGCCCGCCAAGGCAGCGAGCGACTGGAAAAAGTCATGGTTCTACGTTGCCGAGGCGACTCCGGAAGGCGAGATGGCGATTCCGCAGTACTCCACCGATCGGTCCGAGCCACGCCACCTTCAAATCGGCAAGCTTCCCGGCGACCAGCGGATGGTCGTCGACGAAATGCTTCAGACCATCCGCGGTCTAAAGAAGAAGGGCCTCCAGACGATAAACCTGTACAACTGCTGGCTCGGGCGGCGACTCGTCCCGCTGGCCAGGCGCGAGCACTACATGTACCAGTACATCGGCCGGGACGACCCGACAAAAGCTAGCCTGACCGAGTGGAGGCTCGGTGACTACACCGCGACCCTGAAGAAAATCACCCAAGCGGTGTACTTGGACGCTCAAGCTGGGGTCGCCCCCTATACCGCGAAGCGCTCAGCCCCAACGGTAATCACTTCGTATCATTCGCAGTCGCAGTCCTTTTGCAGTCGCGGTCATACTAACTTCAACTTGCCTTTGTTGCAGCTGTTCCAAGTGGTGGAAGGGTGGCTCCCGCCCTCGGATGACGAGAATTCGAGCTCGTCCGTCCAAGACATGGGCGGGTCGCCCGCTAGGAGCGACGAAAGCGACAGCGACGATGAATCCGAGGAGGAAGCCGCCCTGTTGGCTCGCAAGACCCGCGGACAACGTCAGCGCGAGCTCGAGGCGAGCAAGAGCCTCGAGCGCCATGATGATGAAGAAGAACTTCCGGAGATGACCTCGCGCCGCCAAGCTACTCCGTCAAAGAAGAAGAGGAAGGAGAAGGAGGCGAAGGCCCCTCCAAGAAGGAAGACGAAACCGACGAGGCCGACCTCGCCACCACACTCGGCAAGCAGTTCCGACGCCCCAGCCCGGCCAAGGATGAGGCTCCGCCGACGACGGCCGCGCTGGACATGGCCACCATCGAGGAGCCCCTGGCTTCGATGCCTCCGCCATTCGCCCCAGTCTCGGGGCTGGGGGAGGCTCCGGCCGCAGCGACTTTGCCTCGCAGGGAAGCTCCTGTCGAAGAAGTTACAGAGGCTCCGGTCGCAGCTTCGACGACGAAGAAGCCGTCCGTGTCTTGGGCACGTGACGTCCTGGACATGGGGCTTAGCCGCCGACTGGGCCCTGAGCTGGAGAAGCCAGCCGGCCTCCGTACGGGGCTGCGCTTCATTCCGGTCGCCAAGTGAGTGCACTCTCCTTCCTTTGTCTCCCATAATCATTGAATTATCTTGCTTATATGATCGATGTACAGGACCGGAGTGAAGAAGATGGGCCACCCAACCGTGGCTAAGGTGCCGTCCGTCGTCAGCGAGGAGGATTCTTCCTGCAAGAGGAAGGCGGACGAAGTCGTCGTCCCTGCGGATGGCGGCAAGAAGGCCAAGGGTGACGCCGTCGTCACGACTTCTGACGACACGGCGGCCGCGCCGGCTGGTCCTGCAACGGAGGCGGCCGCGTCCACGAAGGAGGGCGCTCCGTTGCCTGGAACGGCCGAGCCGACCTCCTTTGGGGCGGGTGCCTCTATCGCCACCTTCCCGCGCTTCATGACCAAGGCGGCCGCGGCGAGTGGAACTTCGCCTTCGAGCCACGCTCCAGGAGTCGCCGATGCTGAAGTCGACCAGTGACGTGGGCATAAGCCAACTCTCCTCGCGTCCGTGGACGCAATACAACTCCACGGCATGCTTGGCGCAGCCATCCAGGTACATCCAGTCCCCGAGGATCAGGTTGGTGCTTTGCAGCGGCCTGATTATTTTAGTGTCTTATATTCACTTTTCGCATCCAGTCCCCGAGTGCGCACTCGCTGAATTTCAGCGGGTGGGCACTTAGGAATTTCTTTGAGTACCAGTCCCCGAGTGCGCACTCGCTGAATTTCAGCGGTTGGGCACTTTAGGAGTTTCTTTGATTGCCAGTCCCCGAGTGCGCACTCGCTGAATTTAAGCGGGTGGGCACTTTAGGAGTTTCTTTGATTGACCTTTTGGTGATGTGCTGGGTCTGCAACTTGAATCGGCCGACCGATTGGTGGCGAAGCAGCGCGCGGAAAAGTAACTGGCCATCGTCCAGGAGGCGAACGAAGGGCTTCGGGCTGTTGCCGCGAAGGCAGAGGAAGCTCGCCAGGGGCTTGTCCCTGCTAGTGAATTGGCGGTGGCGCAGTCGGCTTTGAGTTCGGCCGAACAACGGATCGCGACCTCGAGCGCCAGCTGCAGGAGGCAAAGGAAGAAGCGAGCTCAGCCGATGGGCGAGCCAAGGCCGCCGTTGCAGCCGCCGAAGAGGATCGCAGAGTGTCGGAAGTCCTTATTGCTGGGCTTCAGGACGACCATACGTCGCTTCAATGCTTCATCACGGATCTCGCGCGCCCGTTGATTGGTAAGTGCGTCTGCCTCTTTCAGTAGTTGTGCCATTTGTGGTGTCCGTCGTATTCATTATTGTCTTCTACTCGTAGGTCGCATCATCGACAGCGCGGAAGAAGCAAGCACGTTCAACGCGCGGCAGTGTGTGAGCACGCTTGTCGATTCGGCAACGTTGTCGGCGACGTGAATCCGTGCCTAACTCCAGGAGATATCGCCCACGGAAGTGATTCCCAGCGACCTCGTTGAGGTGTGGAGGTATTTGGAGAAGGCGCCCGCGGTCGTTGAGTTCATGACGCGGTCGGCGTTTCGGCGCGGGGCAGCAACGGCGCTTAGTCTTGGACTTGCCCACTTCCCCGAGGACTTCGACATCGACGACGTGACGAGTGGCTACCCATCGTCGACCGGCGCGGTGGAGCTTTCCGAGGTCCTCAAGTTGCAAGACCGCGCCGCCAAGTACTCGGAGCGTGTCTTGGCGATGGGAGACCTCCTTCCGTACCAGGAGACGGTCGTCGTGTCTGGCGACCCCGAGCCGCCGCATCGTGATTTCAAGGTTGAGCAACCCTTCCACGCGGCGATGGCGGGTGAACTGACGATGTATCCGTCGAACCCGTACACGCCGTTCATCCACAATCGCTGGGGAGTTGGCGAGTCGTCGTCTAAGCCTGCAGAATAGGATAGTTTGCCTTGTGGCGTTAGCAGCAGTTCTGCCATGCGGGCATATTTTGTAATGCGAGACAATGCAACATGCTATCGAATGAGATGTCGTGTCTATTTTGGTATTTGTCAAGTGTTTGTGATTGTTGTTTGAACGAGTCCCCGAGCGCGTCCGCCCTTTTATGGGGTTTACCTCGTATGTGATGTGTTTGTTGTCTTTGTTTGTTTTATTATTGTGGTCGACTCGCCCGGACTCGAAGAGCCAGTCGCTAGGAGACTCCCTTGAACGCGCTGTACTTCGCCGTTTTCCCGTGCGCGAACGAGGTCGGGTGGCCGAGTCCCCGAGCGTGGTACTTGGCTGTTCCAGGCACGACTCGAGGGTGAGTGAGGACTTGGCGCGTTAGTTTGTGCGCGTCACTCCTGCCTGGCCCGTGGGGTCAGTCGCGTGGCGAGTCCTGGGCATGCTCTCCTACTTGGCATTTTCCCGGACCGCTCGAGGTGAACTGGTCCGCAGTCCCCGAGCGTGGTACTTAGCCGTTCGAGTCGCTATGTTGAGGATGCGGAGGACCGTGGTCGCTGTAAGAAGCGTAGGCAGTAGTCTTGGTTCGTAGAACCAGTCGAGCTAGGCGACTCCAATGGGGCTCCGGGTAGGCGTTTTTCATGGACGATGCAAGACCTGAGGTGACTCAGTGCTCTTGCACCGCACTACTTAGCCGTGCCGATCGCTGTACCAAAGGTTGACTTCTGCGGTTAGCGTGTTGCTGTTATTACGAGTGCGAGTGGCACAAGACACGGAGAGTAGGCGCAATTTGCGATAACCGTTTCTTTTTATTTCGTAGTGATTGGAGAGTACATATGTGGGGTTCTAGGCGTAGAACTTCCGTAGGAGGTTTACATTCCATGGTCGCTTGACGTCGAGTTCGCCGTCCCCGCGGATGTCGGTGAGGTAGTAGGCGTCGTTGCCGAGTACACGGCCGATGGCGAATGGTCCCTCCCATGGAGGGGAAAGCTTGTGCATGCCCTTCTTGTCCTGGATGAGACGCAGCACCAGGTCGCCTTCTTGGAAGGTGCGAGTTCTCACCCGCCGGCTGTGATAGCGGCGGAGTCCTTGTTGGTAGATGGCGGTGCGCGAGCGAGCTAGGTCGCGTGCCTCGTCGAGTTGATCGACTCCATCATGTCGTGCGAGTTCGTTCGCAGCTTCCGTGTAGTGGACGACCCTTGGCGAGTCGTGCTCAAGGTCGGTGGGCATGACTGCCTCGGCGCCGTACACCATGAAGAAGGGGGTGAATCCTGTCGACCTGTTGACCGAGGTGCGGATTCCCCAGATGACGGAGGGTAGCTCCTCGACCCAGCACCCGGCGGTGCACTCGAGTGGTACTTGGAGTCGCGGCTTCAGGCCGTGGAGGATGCTTTGGTTGGCCCGTTCCGCCTGGCCGTTGCATTCCGGGTGGGCGACTGACGCGAGGTCGAGCCGAATGTGGTGCTCTTCGCAGAATTCGGCCATGGCTCCTTTGGCGAAGTTGGTGCCGTTGTCCGTGATAATGCTGTTGGGGAACCCGTAGCGATATATGAGTTCGCGTAGGAATTTCGTGGCGGTCTTCCCGTCGCATTTCCGGACTGGCTTGGCCTCCACCCACTTTGTGAATTTGTCGACTGCGACTAGGAGGTGGGTGTAACCGGAGGGAGCCTTCTTGAAGGGGCCCACCATGTCCATGCCCCATACGGCGAATGGCCAGGTGATGGGGATTGTTTTGAGCACTGAGCTCGGCACGTGCGTCTGGTTGGCGTACTTCTGGCACCCGGCGCACCGCTGGACGATGTCGACAGCGTCGGCGTGTGCGGTGGGCCAGTAGAATCCATGTCGCATAGCCTTGGCGACGAGAGAGCGGGCGCCAGCGTGGTGGCCGCAGTCACCGGAGTGGATGTCGTGGAGGAACTTGCGTCCGTCGGCGGTTTGGACGCAGCGTTGGAACACGCCGGTGACACTGCGCTTGTGGAGCTCACCGTCGATGATGGCGTAGGACTTGCATCGACAGGCGATCATTCGAGCTTCCGTCTCGTCTGCCGGCAAGGTGCCGGCTTCCAGGTAGGCGATGTAGGGCTTGGTCCAGTCGTCTGTCTCGTTGACGAGTGCGACCAGGGCTGCTTCTGGTTGGAGCGGGACTCCGATGTCGATCTCCCTTGGGGGAGAAACTGATGGCTTGGTGATCGTGTGGAGGAAGACGCCGGCGGGTGGTGCGAGTCGAGCCGACCTGATGCGAGAGAGGGCGTCGGCCTCCTCGTTCTTCCGCCTGTCGATCCACTCGACGGAGTAGCCTGTGAAGTGTCCGCCCAGATTGTCCACTGCTTGGCGGTACGCCGCCATGGTGGGGGAGACGGCGTCGCAGGTGCCAGCGACTTGTCCTGCGACGAGGTCGGAGTCGCTGTAGCAGCGTAGGCGGTTGACATTCATCTCCCTGGCGGCCCTCATGCCGTGTAGTAAGGCCTCGTACTCGGCCATGTTGTTTGTGCAGGGTGTGAAGTCCAGGCAGAGGACATAGCGGAGCTTGTCGCCCTTCGGAGAAGTTAACACGATCCCTGCGCCTGCGCCGTCCGCGTTCTTGGAGCCGTCAAAGTGCAGGCTCCAGTAGTGGAGGTATGGCAGCTTCTCTGGCTGCTGGGCTTCTTCCCAGTCGGCGATGAAGTCTGCTAGGGCTTGCGACTTGATCGCTCTTCGTGGCTCGTATTTCATGTTGTGGACACCGATCTCGACGGCCCACTTGGCGACTCGCCCGGTCGCCTCACGGTTGCGGATGATGTTCTGCAACGGTGCGGAGGAGACGACCGTGATCGGGTTCTCCTGGAAGTAGTGCGGCAGGCGTCGCTGTGCCCTGAAGACCGCGTATACCAGCTTCTGGTACTGCGGGTACCGCTGGCGCGACTCGGTGAGGAACTCGCTGATGTAGTAGACCGGTCGCTGTACTGGGCGCTCCTTTCCTTCCTCCGGTCGCTCGACGATCATGACCGCGCTGACGACGCGCTCGGAAGCCGCGACGTAGACTAGCATGGGTTCTTTGTCGACCGGGGCAGCGAGTAGCGGTGCGGCGAGTAGCACCTTCTTGAGGTTGCGGAGGGCGTCGTCCGCCTCCTTGTCCCACTGGAATGTGGGGTTCTTGCGCATCAGGCGATATAGAGGCATTGCCTTCTCGCCCAAGCGGGGGATGAAGCGACTGAGAGCCGCTACTCGCCCGGCCAGCTTCTGAACGTCGCGCAAGCACTCAGGTTTGCCGAGTCGGGCGATCGTGTCGATCTTGGTGGGGTTCGCCTCGATCCCGCGCTTGGAGACGACGTAGCCCAGTAGCTACCCTGCGGGTACACCAAAGGTGCATTTGCCTGGGTTGAGCTTTATCTTGTATTTTCGCAAGTTTGCGAACGTTTCCGCCAGGTCGGCGAGTAGGTCGCCCTGGCGAGCGGACTTTACGACCATGTCATCAATGTAGACGTGGATGTTGCGGCCAATTTGGCTCGCAAGGCATTCTTGCATGCACCGCTGGTAGGTTGCCCCGGCGTTCTTGAGGCTGAAGGTCATGGCGGTGTAGCAGAAGGCTCCGAATGGCGTGATGAACGCCGTCTTCTCCTCGTCCGCGACAGCCATTTTGATCTGGTTGTAACCAGAGTAGGCGTCGAGGAAACATCGACTCTGAGCCCGCGGTGGAATCGATTATCTGGTCGATCCGCAGGAGGACGAACTGCTCCTTTGGGCAGGCGCTGTTCAGGTTTGTGTAGTCGATACACATCCTCCAGGTCCCGTTTTTCTTCTCGACCAGGACTGGGTTTGCCAGCCACTTGGAGTATTTGATCAGCCGGATGAAGCCTGCAGCGAGTAGACGCTGCACCTCTTCGGCGATTGCTCGGCGGTGCTCTTCATTGAAGGGTCGCAACGACTGCTTGACAGGTCGCACTTTGGGGTCGGCGTTTAGCTTGTGCTCAGCGAGCTCCCTGGGGACACCGGGCATGTCAGAGGGCTTCCATGCGAAGATGTCCCTGTTCTCACGGAGAAACTCGATGAGCGCGCCTTCCTATGCCGGGCTCATGCCCGTCCCGATCGTCACCGTCTGGCTGGAGTCGCCTGGGACCAGCTCGAAGGTACGGGTGTGCGTGGTGGCCTCAAAGGTTGAGGTGTTTGCGCCCTCCGAGTTGGGCTTCTTGAGTATGGTGGGGTCGTTGTTGTTGACCCCGCTCGCGTATTTGGCGAGTTCATCCGCGTGGTTGGTCTCCGCCGCGATGACGGCGTCAGCGAGCTCGGCGCCTTTGGCCTCGCACTCGGCGGCCATGTCGGGGTCGCCGTTGATGGTGATGACGCCGAACGGCCCGGGGAGCTTCATCGCGTTGTACGCGTAGTGGGGCGCTGCCATGAACTTGGCGAACGCCTGGCGCCCCAGGACGCAATGGTAGGGGCTGCCGAATGGCATGAGCTCGAAGACGATCCGCTCGGTGCGGAAGTTTGCTGGTGTGCCGAAGGTGACTGGCAACGTGACCTTGCCGATCGGGTACGCCTTCCGACCGGGGACGATGCCGTGGAACGTGGTGTGGGTCGTCTCGATCATCGACTGCCGGAGCCACAGCCGCCTGAAGGTGTCCAGGTACAGGATGTTGATGGAGCTTCCGCCGTCCATCAATGTCTTGGGGAGCCAGTAGTCGCCGACCTTGGGCTTGACCACCAGTGCGACTCGACCTGGGTAGTCGATGCGTGGCGAGTGGTCTTGTCGACTCTAGGTGATGGGCTGCTCCGACCAGTTGAGGAACTGGGGGACGTCCACCTGGGCCACCGCGTTGACGGCGACGGCGCGGGCGATGACCTTCTTCTCGCGCTTCGTGTTGAAGCCCGTGAAGGTGTGGAGCGAGCCGGCCACTTTGCCGAATTTTCCGCCGTTTGGCGGGTCATTGTCAGGGTCCTCCCGTGCTCGCCGTGCCTTCTCGATCTCCTTGAGGGTGTGGCAATCGGCGGTGGTGTGCGTGGCGGGCTTTCCTTCCCTGCTATGAAACGCACATGGTTGGTTAAGGAGAGCCGCGGGGTCGAACCTTGGCTTGGCCTTGTAGTTGCCGCCGTCGCGGCGTTGTCCTCCATCGCGGCGGAAGCTCTTGGGCTCGCGTTGCGCATGCCCGGCGTTGGCGACGAAGTCGACTCGCCCGTCACTGCGGCGCTTGCCGGTGAGGCGAGTGTTGCTGTAGCGCAGGTCGGACTGTCGTCCGCTGTCGTTGCCGCTCGTGCGGCGTTGACCTCCTGACTCGTCGTCAGTTTCCTGGTTTGGATCTTCCTCCGTGTACCGTTTGGCGATCTCGAGGAGGTCGGGGATGTTGTCGAGTGTGCGAGAGTGTCGCTTGAGCTTGGCGACCAGGGGCTCGTATCGGCATGAGGTCTTGAAGCAATGGATCGCGGTGTCCGGGTGGATGCCGACCGCGTTGTACCAGAGTTCTTGCCACCGTTGGACCTAGTTGCGGGTCGACTTGCGGGGTCCCTGGACGCATCGCTCCAGGTCCTCGATAGTGGTGGCGCGGATGTAGGAGCACTCGAAGTGCCTGACGAAAGCGTCGCGCATCTCCTCCCAGGAGTCTATACTGTCCTGAGGGAGGGTGTTGATCCACTGCCTGCACGTCCCCTCCATCATCAGGGGGAGGTAACGGGCGGCCAGTAGGTCGGTGTGGCCTGCGATCCCCATTGCCATGAGGTATGTGTCGAGCCAGACGGCGGGGTCGTACGAGGGATCGTACTTTTCTATCTCCTTCGGCGCCTTAAAGTTTGGCGGGTACTTCTCGCCTCGGATCATCGGTCCGAAGCACTTGGGGCCGAGTCGACTGAGCGACCCCATGGGCTCGCCGTCGCGGCGATTGGTTAGGGTGTGCCGCAGGTCGTCGGGCTGGCGTGCGCGCCAGCTTTGGTTGTTGATGATGTGGGTGCGGGCGTCGATGGGCTGACCGTTGGCGGCGACGAGGTTGGTCGCCGGCCTGGGGTCGTTGGTGGAGAGTGCCGCGTTCGCGGGTCGGTGTTGGAGCTGCAGTGGCTCCGGTGGTGGGCAGTTGAGTGTGTTTGCCGCCATTGGGCGGCCGCTCGAGGCCGCCCTGCTTCCCGAAGAACGCGAGTATACTCGACCTTGCGAGTCGGCGCCCGCTCTTTGCTGCTCGACGACCTTTGCGAGCAGGGCCCTAACGTATTGGATCTGTAGGGCGCCGTCGCCGGTGGCCGTGATGCTGTCGGCTGCTGCTCGGCCTGCCACGAGGTTGTCCATAGGGGTGGAGAACAGTGGGAGGCCGTTTGCGTCTCGCTCCCATGAGGAGACTACTATCCGCGGCTGGTCCCTGGGAGGTGTGCCGTTGGGTGGAGGCGGGGCGCCCATCGCCGTCGACCCTCGCGGGGGTCGGGCGCTTCCTCCTGGTGGCGCGTTCTCGCAGATCGCGCGCTCGGCCACGCGGGCCGGGTCGTTTTCGTCGTCGAAGTTCAGGGCGCGCCCTTGAACGGTGGGGTTCAGGCGCGACCTGATCCGCTGTTGGTGGTAGCGCGATAGCTCCTGCGCTGTCACCTGCTCGAGGCGAAATTTCTCGCGCTCGGCTTGCTCCTTGCGCACTGCCTCCGCCAGTTACAGGCGGAGTTCCTCGACCTCCGTCGCCGTGGCATTAGGAGGGATTGGGGTGGAGAATGGATCCTCTGGCGGATGGGTGCCGGTCGCCATGTAGGTCGCAGCGTGGCGGCTGGTTCCGTCACGGAGGTCGGCGGAGTTCTCCGACCCGGAGTCGAATTCGAAGATCCCGAGGATGGAGGGGTCCTCGAAGTCTCCCACGTGGGAGACCTGAGTAATGGAGCCCGCGGGTGAAGCCGCGGTGATGGACCCGGCGAGTGACGCCCGGTCGCCGAGTCGGCGTCGTCGTTGAGGGCCGCGTCTTCCGCGGCTGCTGAGTTTTCGGCCACGCTGTTGTGGGCCGAATTGTACTCGGAGGCGAGGCGATGGATCGTGCGGATCTGGCTTTCGGAGAGCCGATCGCGTGGCGGCGACTCGCGGATGCGAGCCGAGTCCTCCGAGACGATGACGTCGGTGAGGCCGACGAAGAGGCTGATCGTGCCGATCGGCAGGATCACGCTGTGCGTGACGGGTCGCGCCGCCGGGACGTAGCTACTCGGCAAGATTTGGAGCATCTCGCCGATCGCTATCATGCGGCCGGTGGCGACCGTCTCGTTGATGGGCAGATTGGATCTCGCCGCAGAACACCGGCCAGACCGGCCAGGCCCCACGGTGGGCGCCACTGTCGTGGGAATGGTCACGGCAGATGCTGCAATCGGCAGCGAGTAGTAGAACGAAGGGCAAGGGCAGCCAGCCATCTGCGGAGCGAGATGAGGGCGGAGACACAGGGTTTTACCCAGGTTCGGCCCCCCGGAGGGTAAAGACCTACTCCTGCTAGATTGTATTATGAAGGTGGTACAATGGGCGAGCTCGGCGGCTAGGTGGCGAGTCGCGTGGGGGGTATGATGGAACGTATATCTACACGCCCCACAGGGAGGTTTATATAGGCTCACCTCCCCTAGGGTTTACATATCTCAACCGATTCAGTTAAAGCTTCGATACTCGTTTAACCTAATCCGACTGGGCCTATCTACTCGCCTGGGCCTTCAGCTTCAAGTCGCTTGGTTCCTCGCTGGGCTTCAATCCAGTCGCCGTCTTGCAGGCCCACTCGCCAAGTCTTGGGCCAGTCGGAAACGTCCTGCTGGGTATACCCCGGTAGGCATATCCCCATCAAAGTTGATTGGATCAACTGTGCTCGGGGAATGGTAGATCTGATTTCCGTGATCATACTGCTGAGGTCATGGAACGACATACCCCTACCGGTCGGCTTCCTCCATCGGGGTAGACTGTGACACGTAAATCCAGAAGCGGTGATCGAAGATCAAAGAGTTTGATCGAATCGAAAAGATGGTCGGAATCCATGTTCGGATCGTAGATGAGATCTACGTTTTCGGAAAAATCGCCGGGCGCTGCCCGCACCCGTGAGGACTGCCGGCTTCGCCCTGTCATAGAGCCTTAGATGCCGCTGCGAGTTTCACAACACCGTTAGATATTGTATCTATGCATAACTTGTTTTTGCAGGAAGTTGTGAATGGTATGGTTCATGTGCATGTGATGTATGTGTGTAATCCATACGTGATCTGCAAATCACGGTTTTTGTCAGCTGGCTGGAGCCTAGGTGCTATCATTTTATTATATAACGACCTGCGTGTCGGATTCTCTATGTAATTTACTTTACTAAGCTAGTGTAGCTGTTTGGAGAACTCGGAAGGCATGCAAGGCGTTGTACATGTCGGCGACATGGAGTAAGACGGCAAGTGAGAAGAGTTGGCACGAGTCGGATTACAGGCTTTGTGGAGATGGAGATCGCCATGAAGAGAGCTATACCATTTCACATTATAAATGCTTTATTTTGGGTTATTGTTATGTCTCAGTTTTACCTCTATTAGATAGTCGGTAAAATTTAATCCCTCAAAGAAGGTCTAATCGGTTTTCCCGCCAGTGTTTGCACCATCACAAGTCGGACATTTTTGGTAGTGGGCTCATAAAATAGAGGTGCTGCCAATTCTTTCTGACTAGGTGGGTTCGAGTCGGACTTACTGCGGAAACACTCGGTAAGCTAGACGGGTCTATCACAACGGTTGTGGGACTCGGGGAAAAGTCGGATGGGAGCCGGGGCATGTGATGCCACCCGTCCAACAAGAGTCGCATGAGATGCGATTGACAAGGAGTTTTCTACGTAGATCACTTGGAGGCTAGCGGTGATGCTAAAGCTCACTAGCCGACTTGCTTATTTAGGATTCTGAATCACTAAGTAACCATCGGAGGGGTGTTGGTTCTAGTGGGAGCATAAAATATTAAAATGTTTAATATGCTTGCTCTTTTATGAATACATGTCTTAAGTGTTTTGCATATTTTCTGTTGTAGATCATGGCACCAAGTAGCAGTCACTCTCAGATATCCGGTTTTGCGTTGAGAACCATTCTTGAGAAAGATAAACTGAACGACACTAATTTTACCAACTGGTATCGAAATCTGAGAATCGTTCTCAAACAAGAAAAGAAGGACCATGTCCTAGACAACCCACTTCCAGATGAGCCGAATGAGAATGCGGCTATCGCTGCCACCAATGCCTACCGTGGGGCTAAGTATGAGTCCACGGATATTAGTTGTCTTATGCTTGCTCACATGGAACCGTACTTGCAAAAGCAGTTCGAGCATGTTGAGGCCTACGATATGATCGAAAGACTCAAAAGTATGTTCAAGGCTCAGGCAAAAACTGAGAGGTATCAAGTCTCTCAGGCTTTGCTGAGTTGCAAGCTTAAGGATGGTGATCCACTGAGTCCGCATGTGATCAAAATGGTTGGTTACGTGCAGTCTCTGGAGAGGCTTGGCTACCCCATAAGCGAAGAGTTCGCTACGGATATAATTCTGAACTCTCTTCCTAGTGCATATGGGCAGTTCATTTCGAACTACCACATGCATGGTATGGATAAGAAGCTCACTGAATTACATGGGATGCTCAAGCAGGCAGAGGCGGATCTCAAGAAGGGCGCTAGTCAAGTGTTGATGGTGCAGAATAAGGCTAAGTTCTAGAAGTGTTCTTGGACTAAGAAGAAGGCTAAGTCAGGAGGAAAGCAGACTCAGGACCCGGTCCCAAGCACTTCCTCAGGGACTAAGCCATCTCCTTCAGCCGAATCCACTTGCTTCTATTGCAAGGAGGATGGCCACTGGAAGAGGAACTGCAGCAAGTACTTGGTCGACAAAGCCAAGAGTGGAGGTATGACTTCTGACTCAGGTACACTTGTTTGCAATGTTATAGACATATATCTTGCTGATGCACCTAATAGTTCTTGGGTATATGATACCGGATCAGTTATTCACATCTGCAACTCGTTGCACGGACTGGTAAGAACTAGGAGCGTAGCAAGAGGTGAGGTTGATATTCGAGTCGGCAACAAATCAAGAGTTGCTGCGTTGGAAGTCGGCACGATGCAACTTCATTTACCTTTCGGATTCATTATGGAACTGAATAATTGTTATTATGTTCCAGTGCTCAGTCAAAACATTATTTCTGCTTCATGTTTGATGAGGCAAGGCTATGAGTCGAATATCAAGAATAATGGTTGTTCTTTGTATTTGAATGATATGTTTCACGGCTTTGCACCCGTCCAGGACGGGTTATTTATTTCGAATCTTGATGGTGAGTCGGTTTATAACATAAATGTTAAAAGGTTAAAACCAAATGATCTGAATATGACTTACTTTTGGCACTATCGGCTTGGTCATATAAGTTGGAAACGCATGAAGAAGCTCCAGGATGATGGACTCCTAACTTCGTTCGACTTGGAGTCGTTCGAGACATGCGAATCTTGCCTACTCGGCAAAATGACAAAGACACCTTTTGCAAAGAGTTGCGAAAGGGCGTCCGACTTGTTGACTAGTACATAGTGATGTATGTGGACCAATGAGCACGATAGCCAGGGGTGGTTATGAGTACTTCATTACCTTCACTGATGATTTGAGTAGGTATGGATATATCTACTTGATGAAACACAAGTCGGAAGCCTTTGAAAAGTTGAAAGAATTCCAGAATGAAGAACAGAATCAACTCGGCAAGAAAATAAAGTTTCTTCGGTCGGACCGAGGAGGTGAGTACATGAGCCATGAGTTTGATGACCATCTGAAAAGTTGTGGAATAGTTCCTCAACTTACTCCGCCAGGAACGCCGCAATGGAACGGTGTTTCGGAAAGGCGGAATCGGACCTTGTTGGACATGGTACGGTCAATGATGAGTCGGACAGATCTGCCTTTATCATTTTGGGGTTATTGTCTAGAAACAACGGCGTTCACACTAAACAGAGTACCATCAAAATCGGTAGAGAAGACACCGCATGAGATGTGGACAGGCAAAAAGGCGAGTTTGTCTTTTCTTAAGATTTGGGGTTGTGAAGCATTTGTCAAGCGACTTCAGTCGAACAAGCTTACGACCAAGTCGGATAAATGTATTTTCATGGGGTATCCAAGGGAAACCTTGGGTTACCACTTCTACAACCGAGAAGAGGGCAATGTGTTTGTCGCTCGGAACGGTGTCTTCCTTGAGAAAGAGTTTCTCAGTCAGGGAGTAAGTGGGAGGACGGTGCAACTCGAAGAAATTCGAGAGGACCGGCTAGTAGCGAGTAGGCAAAAACCGTGGAGGTTGAGCCGGTCGTGGCAGCTGAGCCGGCAGCAGCACCTGTACTACGAAGATCGGCAAGATTACGAAGTGTTCGTGATGTGTTACTGTTAGACAGTGATGAGCCGGCAAATTATTTGGAAGCGATGGTGGGATCTGATTCCGAGTCATGGCTTGGAGCCATGAGATCCAAGATAAAGTCCATGGATGAAAATCAAGTTTGGAACTTGGTTGATCTGCCAGACGGTGCAAGACCCGTCGAGTGCAAATGGGTCTTTAAGAAGAAAACTGATATGGATGGAAATGTTTCAATCTATAAAGCACGCCTTGTCGCGAAGGGGTTCCGACAAGTTCAAGGAGTTGATTACGACGAGAGTTTCTCGCCCGTAGCGATGCTTAAATCAGTTCGGATCATGTTAGCTATAGTGGCCTATTTCGACTACGAGATATGGCAGATGGATGTCAAAACGGCTTTCCTTAACGGAAATTTAACCGAGGACGTGTATATGATATAGCCCGAGGGTTTTGTCGATCTGGCTAATGCTGACAAGGTGCGCAAACTTCAGAAATCCATTTATGGGTTGAAGCAAGCATCTCGGAGTTGGAATATTCGCTTTGATGAGGTAGTCAAATCGTTTGGCTCCATCAAGAGTGATTATGATTCTTGTTTGTACAAGAAGTTTAGTGGGAACAAAGTAAACTTTCTAATCTTATATGTGGATGACATATTACTGATTGGAAATGATGTCCAGATGTTGCAAGAAACCAAGGAATCATTGGAAAGGAGTTTCTCAATGAAAGACTTGGGTGAGGCAACATACATCCTCGGAATCCGGATCTATAGAGATAGATCAAGGAGGCTCATTGGATTGAGTCAGAGTACTTATTTGGACAAAGTGTTGAAGAAGTTCAACATGGAATCGTCTAAGAAGGGGTTCTTACCGATGTCCCATGGTGTAAAACTTAGCAAGACTCAGTGTCATTCGACAACTGATGAGTGAAGTCGGATGAGTGCGATTCCATATGCTTCTGCAGTCGGATCCATCATGTATGCCATGATTTGTACTAGGCCGGATGTTTCCTATGATCTAAGTGTTGTGAGCAGATACCAGGCTGATCCTAGAGAGATCCACTGGACATCGGCTAAAAATATCCTAAAGTACATGAGAAGGACTAAGGATATGTTCTTGGTTTATGGTGGTGAAGATGAACTCAGTGTAAAGGGTTACACGGATGCGAGTTATCTTACCAACTCTGATGATTCTCGTTCGCAATCCGGATACGTCTTTATTATAAACGGAGGTGTTGTGAGCTGGAAGAGTTCCAAGCAAGAGACTGTGTCTGCGTCTACAACAGAGGCTAAGTATATTGCCGCCTCGGAGGCAGCAAAGGAAGCTGTTTGGATGAGGAATTTCCTCATGGATCTTAGTGTCGTTAAGGGCTCGTCCAATCCGTTAGACGTGTGTTGTGACAACAATGGTGCTATTGCACAAGCCAAGGAACCTAGACAACACCCGAAGAACAAGCACATACTCATGCGGTACCACCTGATTCGCCAGCTCGTGGATCAGAGTGATATCAAATTATGCAAGGTACACACGGATGCAAATATTGTGGATCTGTTGACAAAGCCATTACCACAGCCGAAGCATGAGGCGCACCTGAGAGCCATGGGCATTAGATGCTTAGACATGTGATGTCAGAAGATTGACTCTAGTGCAAGTGGGAGACTGTTGGGAATATGCCCTAGAGGCAATCATGTATGATGAGATTTCCCATTGTATTCATAAAGATATTAAGTAGTCCTTGTATAAACATCTGATGTGTATCATTGAATATTTGATTCGGTTGTGGAACTATGCATTCATGTTGTTTGTACTAAATATCCTTGGTCATCGAAGTTGTGCTGGACACACAACTTAGACCAATGTGAAAGTTGGCTTGATGACTCGGTTCCACTTGTCATGAGCATGGAGATGCTATTCCAACTTACACAGATTCGGCTAAAGAGTTTAGCGAGTCGGATTGACCCATATTGAGGTACAACGAACAACACTACAAGGAATGTGTCAAACTATGACCTTTTGGTTGTGACCGTGTATGAAATCGTCATAAATTTATGACGATTCTAGACTACATGGTCATGGGCTGTTCGGGAGGGTCGAAACCTAGCAAAATCATGACGATTTTTTCTCAGAAACGTCATAATTGCATAACATAAAATCGTCACAGTGCTAGGAAGGACAATATATAAGATGAAGGAAATTCCAGCCGTTGGATGCAAACATGATGGAGGGATGAGATGGTGATCTGTGGAACACCAGCCGTGGATCGATGACCTGGCACACCACCGGTGGATGACCTCGCTATAGGCGCGAGAGGAACCCATACCTAGTGAACCCTAACATCCTGACCTCCAAGCGCTGCATCCTCTCCTTCATCATTCCTGTATGCCCCAACCTTCGCCGCCAGGCTAGATCTCGGCCAAATCCGGCTACTCACTGCCTCGCCGTCCACCTCCCTCGAATCCCCATTGTCTACCTCGTGGAACCACCAAACCTTGCCTCCAACCAAACCCTAGCCTAAGCCTCGGATGTACAGAGAGGAGTAGAGGTCGCCTTTTGACCTTTCCGTCCATGGCGGCGGGAGCCACACCGCCGGGTGGTGGTGTATCAGCACGGAAACCACCTGGACCATAGCTTCCATCGAGGATGCTGGCCGCACCAACGACGTCGAGGATGCGGAGGTCCTACCGTTGGACACCAGGTTCGATCCCGTCGACCCCGGATTCGCGGCCCATGGCTAGTCCCGCTTCCTCCAACTTCGTGTCCACCTCCTCCACGAGCGAGGCGCCGCCTCCAGCTGAAAAGCACGATGGAGGGTGTCCAGGTCTGTTCTTCTTCAGCTTTGTCGTTTCCCCTGTCTTCCCAACAAGTACAAATCTCTCGCTCTTTCTTTCTTGTGTTCCTCTTTTGATTACAACTAGACTAGATGGATGGTTCAGTTCCGTTCATATGCACATAATTTCCCAACTTCTAATGCTTGGTATACACTAGATTGACCAACTTCTGCTGCTTGGTATACACATATCTAGATACCTCTGAAAGAACGAGCCTACTTGTACCAATTAATTTTTGTTTTAGTGTTTATTACATGACAAAGTATAGTTGTGTGATTATAGACTTGTAAATCTTTGCATGAGTTCTTTGTTGATTGATTTCTTTGGGTAGGACATTTTTCTTGCTGTAGGTCTTTCGAATAAGACATCGGATTTAGGTACCAGATTAGTTTGTGTTTGTTTAACAACTTTGTTTTTTGATGCTTTATTATCTGGATAAGTCTAATGTGATTTAGTTAGTTGTATATACATCAAAACACATGTAATCCATCTGCTTGTGGTCTACTTATATGGTTCACTGATAAGTAATTATAATCTGTGTTGGTACTTTCAATAATCATGAGGAACCCATGCTGCCATGTGCACAAAGTAATCTGATATTGTTTAAACATGCTTACACTACTTAAAACATGCACTCTCATAACAGTACCCATGTTGTCATGAATATTTGTCAATGCCTCAGATTATTTTGTTAGTAGTAGTACTACTAGTTCATGTATAGCCATATAGGTATAAAATATGTATATACCTCGATTCTCTCATGCATACGCCTATTCTAGGAACTGATCTGTGTTGAATGCTTATTGACATTCGGTTTTTACCATGACACCTTGCTATTCCAGTGTTGGCGGTGCCCTCCAATGGTGTTCTGGTGGTGTTGGTACCCTCCCGTGGTGTTCCAGTGGTGTCAAAAATTTGGTGAACAAGGGGTGTAGCTCATGATACTATGAACCAGTTATTGTTTTTAATGCATCTAGTGCTTTAATGTTGTTTTTCATATCAGGTCCATGTATGCATGGTTGTAGCTAGAAAGAAGGGGTGATAACTGTGATAAGTGTGAAATAATCGCACTTGTTTTATATCCTTTGGTGAAAAAGTGTTGTTATTATCTGTTCTTCTTTGCATAAAGGCATTAATTTGTTTGTTACGGTTGTGTTTATGCTAGAACAAATAATGCATCCACTCTAGATGTTTGATCAAACCATGCTTGCATTAGTTTAGTCAGACCATATCAATCTTGATTTTTTCCCTTAAAATATTCTCTTGAGTATTATCAAGTAGTATCAATATGCATGACTATGACCATTGGAGAAGTAAATATTATATTTTAGTAACATACTTTCTGGTTCGAGTGTATTTGAGAAATAAATATTATTCTGGTAACATACCTTCTGCTTCTTGAGGTTTGTTTATTTAACAACATGGTGCCTTTCATTCAATAAGATAGCTGCGGGTTATGTATGTATTTGTGTGAGTCTATTTATTTCCAAAACCTTCTCATATCCCTCATTGATAATTATTCTCTCACCTACGGTTGCCATGAGATCATGATGCGTCATGTGGCCACCTAATTGTGCCTTGCTTTCCTTCTGGCAGTGCCATGTCTTGATGATGCACACCCTGCTCCTCCATGGATGAAGGAGGTCGTTGCCTGCCTCTGTGTCGCCACCCCCGTTGACCAGCTCCCCCGCATCGACGCTCAGGTCGCGGCCCGCCTACCCCCACTTGACGCTGTCGGCTGGGCCCTCGGACCCTCAGAGGGCGAGGAGCTCGACCTCTTCATGGTAACTATATGGCTCTCACACCTCTGCTCCTTTCTGTTCTGCTCTGCGACTGCGTGCTTTAGAATTTTGCTAGGGTCTACGGAGCTTGTTTGGTTTGAATGGCTAGAACAAAGAGAGAATGGGATAATTTTTTCTTAGTATGGGCATTATCTTATGTTGTTTAGTAATTTTCACCATGATGCTTCGTTAGAGAATAGTGGTCTAAATTTCAAACCTTTCTCGTATTACAACAAGTCTGGAACTGCCAGGCCTATTCTAAATGCTAGATAAAGTAGATTTTCTTTTATGCCTAAGCTATGCTAAGGCCTGTTAAATGGTTAGCCCTAGTGCTATACTTGTTTCTATATAATCACAGTTGTATAGCTACCCCTACTGAAAAAGAACTGCTCAACATCAATACCGTCGGTCTGCCACCGCTCTGTACCTGCTATTCAATCCACGCTGTTGCTGCTCTGTACCCGCTGCAAGCCAACCCTGTTAAATCAATAGCTACTTATCTTCGTGAACTTCATACCCAACAATTGAACTAGGGATAGATGAATTTGTAGAACAAAATCATGTAGATGAATTGTGCCAGCTGGTGTGTATCTGTGAGCTCAATCATTTTATTGTCGTCATAGTTATAAAGTTACAAGTATTTGATTCTAAGTACTTGGTCCTGATCTTTACAGATCTTGCTCGGCTAAAATGCATGATGCAAGTAAAAATGATATTTGTGTGAATTGTACGGGTCATGCCATGAATTCTTTAGTGTGGACGTATGGCCTGGTTGATCGGCAATTTGGTTCATGGTAATATTCTAGTCTAAGAAATATGCCGACTATAAGAGAAGAGCAGGTATATTAACTCCTGATATTTTTTTACAAAACTAAGTACTACGTGGTGCAACCTAGTTCTAATTAGTTCAGTCTCTAATTGAATCTGGTAGTTTACACTTGGCTTCTGATGACTATCTAATTAGTATAAGAAAGTCTCCTGCTAGCGATACAAGTAAGTCGTTCTCTTACATTATCTGAACATAATTTATAGCCTCAATATTGTGAGCTACTGCATGCATGCATGATCTGTATATATATGTGTGTTACACTTGTTTGTTTATGCTTTAAGAATTCCTCAAATTGTATTCCGTTGTTAGTTAAGCATGGTAATGTTAAAAAAATCTTATTTATTAAGTCTCTTTTTGTATGTTTCATGGTATGTGGTTCTAGTTCTTCCTTTTGAGTTAGCTTTCTTTCCTGCAGATTTTACCAAATTCCTACTTCAATAAGTATTCTACTCTTTTGGCTTCACACCGTGCTCCTAGGACAGCAGTACCTTGGGTCGCCATCACCGCCATGGCACCATACATCAGAAGATTGCGCTCACCTGCCTCTAGCCTTTCGTCGAGTGCCTTGCTGTCTTCCTCAACCTCTTCAACCAGGGATCCGGGTGAGTACTTCTGTCCTACCTGCTACCCTGGTGTGTTCATGTCTTCCCTTCTTATTGGAATGATGATAGGATATGCAGCTCCCGGTGAATTATGTGTTTAGATACTATTTGTGAGGTTCATGTCATGGTTGTATTAATCCTATTTGTGTAACTTACAATATAGTTCATAGAGTCCCGGTACATACCAAGGAGGCATGCAATGTATGTAAAAGAATGAATGTACTAATGCAATCAAGTGTTGTAATAGAACAAATAATAACCTCCTACTTCATGCCTGATTGTAATTTTGGACATACATATAGTAAAAATGGGAGACAATGTTGGACCTATATTAGGTGTTGTTGTCATTTTTGTTATTCATTTGCTATTTTTGCTAATTCAAACCATGTTTTTGTTACTACAGCAGAAAATAAAATCAAGTATTGTTTATATAGCTGCTAGTATACAAATAGTCTATGTTATTGTTTGAAGATGTTGCTTTTGTTATCGCTATAACCAATTTCCTCTCTTTTATAAGAGCTACAAGCTGAAGGTGGAAGAAGCAAAGAGATTCAGTACTCAGTAGAGTGTAGATGGTGATATTTTTAGAAGCTTTATATTTATCTGGCCGATTTGAACGATGCAATTGTTGTAGTATACCACACTGTACATTTGTAGCAGTTATATATATTCTTGGGTGATGTACACTATGTCTTGAATGTAATATATATTTTATTTTTCGTTATCATTAGTGGAAAATAATGTTATTTGGGCTGTTTTAAGAAATATTCTCTATTTTCTGCCTGTATGTCTGAAATAAATCAAATGCTAGATGGGCTTAAAAAACGCTACGGCCCGTCCAACATTGGACTAGAGAAATGTACAATTTTGAGTAAATGGTTGAAAATGAAAAAGAAACGGACCTTAAAAATGCCAAGGCCCTGAATGTAGAAAATGCCGACATGTTGGGCTTGGCCCAAGTAATCAACCGAGTTTTACAGAAAATTTGATGGACCACATTATTGGGCTTGGCCCATACAAATGACAGAAATAGACTGGGCTGATTGTGTGCCACGTAGGCTTAGCCACGTAGGATCTGACATGGCGAGGCCAGTTTGCCCATGACGATATTGGATCGTCATAATGGTTATGACGATCCAATATCGTCATAGATGGTTATGACGATTTCACTAAAATCGTCGTTATAGTTCATTTGCGACGCCCAGCTTTTGACGATCTAAAAATCATCATAGAATCATCATAAACGGACTATTATGACGATTTTGTGACGAAAATAGAGGGTCATATATAGCCACATTCCTTGTAGTGCAAGTTGTCATTTGTATATTTGAGATTGTTGCATATAGTCTGTTATGACGATTTTGACTATTATGACGATTGTTGCATATATTTGTGACGAAAATAGAGGGTCATATATAGCCACATCAATGTAATCCTTAGACCTGAGGTTGTTGCATAGTCCGAGTTGAGGATCACGGACTTAGGTTCTGTCAAACGCTGATCCGTAAATGGGCAGTTATAAAGGCAGGGTTCGGGTCAACTGAGAATCAAGCTGCATGATGTGAATAACCAAGATGGCATTTTACCCCTCAACTCGGAGAGATATTCTCTGGGCCCTCTCGTGAGATATGATTCGGAAAGCATGGCCATGCATGACTCGATTAAGTGTTTAAGCATGGCCATGCAAGATATTCTCAGATCGATAAGAGAGCCAGACTATTTAAGGGATGACAATTATTCGCATATAGTCTGACAAGGTATATCGTGAGGCAAAAGGGACTCGGACGTAAGTCGCGTTGGAAAGGCAAGTCGTCATGACTCTTTGGTACTTGGGAGTCGGCACGTTCTGCTAGGACCCTCTACCGACTGATCGATTGAGAGTCGGACTCCAATCGTGTCCAAGTAGCCATGAGCCTACAGGGTCACACACTTAAGAGCGGGAGCATGTTCGGATTGGATCTAAACCTGTAATCTGGTTGGGTTGGACCTAAACTGGATTAGGACTGAGTTAGTGAGTTGGACTCACGGTGACTAGTGTTATATGGGCTTTAGTGAATGGGTCGCGCGAGTAGAGCCCGCGTTCACTCCTATATATAGTGGAGCACCGTAACCCAGAAAGGTTAATCATTTTTCGGTTAGGTCATTCCATGTGTTGGAAACCCTAGCTCCACAACAGTCCTACCGTCGATACGAACCTAGCAGTTCGCCGCCGGTGCTCCTCCTTGTACATGTGGATACCAGCAGAGGTGCTGTGCGATCAGCACCAGGACGATCAGATCGTGAGGACTGCACTGCATCAGCTGACGCGCTTCATCAGTAATCCGCAACTGCGCGTCTAGTGGTAAACCTCGTGGTCTTCTACCTCGGCTAGATCTTGGGATCACCATGTTAGATGAAAAGTTTTGTTTTATCTCTGCGTGGCCCAACACTTCGTGGATATCGTAATTAGCTTATGGAGTCCCTCTTTAATCCTCCTTTGACCGTGTAGGTTACGAGCCGACGCCAATCTGTCACATGGAGATTCTGGGTACGCTCCCAAAACACGTCCAAAGGATTCACCCCTCCCTTTAGTGCCAAGAAAAATGATATGAGGATGACTACACATACCATCTAAATAGAGAGATCAAACACGAATCACAAATCTATCATAGACTAGAAAGTCATATGGACCCGAGAATATATCATATTTATTGCAAATTCATAATAGTGCTAGGTTTTCTCCATCTCCGTAAAAAAAGGAACTACTCACACATGGAAGCAATCAATAACATCATCATAATCAAATGGATGGATAAAAGTACGAAGATAGATCTAATGCAAACCACAATTGAATCTGGAATTACAACAAGATCTAATAGATGAGGGATGGGGGTAATGGTGGTGATGTAGATCCAACGATTGATGATGAATGGGATGATGCGTTGTCCTCCAATGATCCGTGAAGAAGATGGGATTTTACCGCAACCAATTTCCTCCTTCAGATCCCTTTCTGATGTGGTTTTTCGCGGTTTCTTGTGGCTGTGAATGTCGGATCTCCCTCTCATCTTCACCAGGAGAAAGTATATGAGGCGAACACGATGGCACATAGAACATGCAAACGGTACGGGCAAGCTTCTCCCCTACCACCAATTGTTATGTGTACTGGTTGCTTCTCCTTGCTCGGTATTCTTCCGGGTGCGAAGGTAAATCCATAAAATGACTTTTATCACTAAAAAATATCATATTATAGCATAATATAAAAGCTCTAATTGATATGTTTATATAGGACTTAGTGATTCAGGATCCTATTGAAACAATGACAAAAAGGTGCGTACAAACACAGTAATATACAAAGATCCCTCCTTTATTTATGCAAAAACAAAAGGTAGGTATGCTTCAATTTTGGACACATCAACATCCCCAAGTTAGGCTCTTTCTTTCCCCATGCAAGATGGTGGCTTATGGACAAGATCATCATGTTCATGAGGCAAGAGTCATTACAATAAATGAGGTAGAAATTGAAGCAGGATTACAACATCAGATGTAAGATACTTCAAGGGTATGACCATACCCTTACACAATACATGATTTAGAGGCTTCCACACCTTCTCTAGTATTAATGAAAGTATAAGAAGCTCCTAGTTTTTCAACATATCATATACTCATAAAGTTTAGAGGTGTCAAGCCCTTAGTTTAGTAATGAAGATTAAAGATCATTCTTTTTCTTCTACATTTGATTATTTTCATTGCTATTCTTTCTTGTTTCTTCCTTTCTTATATTTTCTCTCTATACATATATATGCATATAATTTTTTTACTGCTTTTTCTCTCTCTTTTTAACACAGCTATTTGATCATGCTAACTACTTTAATGGCTTTAAAAACTCTTAATTATGATATGCTACCAGAATTATTCTCATAGCCTAATCAATACTTTTATTGGTGTGGAAGTCCCTAAAATCATGATAGCCATACAAGTATCATAACACTCAACCTAGTTCAATCATCTAATATAATAATCATGAATCTGAACACAACTTCAAATATCGTAAAGTCTCACAACTTAACGGATATAAATCTTCTCGTGAACAATGGGAGCTCGAAGTTGATGCAACTAATGAAAATTATGGAATTAAAGTCTAACATGCGTGCATGAAAGTAAACATGCTAAAAACTATAAGATATAGTACAAGGATATCACAGATCCCTAAGCTTGGAATCAAACCGGGTGGATAAAATAATTCCTTGCGATTATTTAATACCGTGGCATGCCCTTTAGTCTACAGGGGTCTTGCTGGAGATCACTGCTCGTAGATTCTTGTTTGTTTCCTCCAAAGCATATATGCATCGCAGGCACTTCTACAGATCTGAATGCAAGAGGAACATTCCATCACCAACCTTATTCATTATGTCATTGAATTCCTTCTTGCCTTCTAGATCCAAGAGGCGCTTACGCACAATCTCCCTATGGATAAGTTCTTCTTTCTGATACTTCTCCAATTTACAAATGTTCCATTCAGTGTATGGAACATGCGCATGAACAGGCATGTCCAGAAGGTTGAACCCCCAATCCTCTTGAGGCTTCACGCTCATAAGTGCGTTCATGGTGATCTTCTTTGTTGTTAAAGTATGCTTTGTGGTATCCTTGTAAGTTCCTGCATTGGGAGGGTTAGACTTCTTACGCTTTGGCGATGAGTAGTTAACGATGATGAACTTGAGTGACTCCATGCAGCCTTCACATGAGGCTTTTTGGCTTCCTCTTCGTCTTTGGTCTTCACCATATCCAATTAGTTTGGCTGCTACCACCCCCTCTTTGTTTTATCCATAAAGGTCTTGTACTCTTCATCATCAGATTCATCATTGGAATCGTACGAGTACCACTTGTTCTTAGGGATCAAGCCTTGAGCTTCACGGTCGTCGGCTTCAATGGAGGAAGTATAGAAGCTATCCCATGTAGGAGCCATGAGGTTTAGAGGCTTGACTTTGCCTTGAACAGGGTAGTGCATTAGGTAGATTGGATCTGTTGATATAAGATAGATGAAGAACTCTATGGGGGATTATTAAGGGTCAGAGGCAACAAGAAATTCGTACTGGAAGAAAAAGGGGCGGCCAATAAAAGAATCACAACAAATATGGAAAGAAATAGGAGAAAAAGGAAGAATTCATGATCTTAACGACCACCTGGTATGGGCGGACGCCCCTACGGCACGCCCGTACTGGGTTGTTTCCAAGAAAACTCGGCTTCCGACATCGGTAACTAGCCAACTGACTAAGCAGTACAGGCGGGGCCCGCCCCTACTATCCGTCCGTACTGACTTGCCTGACAAAGCAAAGTGATACCGTATCAGTGACGACCAACTGTACGGGCGGAGGCTCCCATACTACGCGGTCGTACTAGAAATGCAAAAGTTGAACAAGGGTACCACCTACTTAACGATCAGCGGTATGGGCGGACCCGATCGTACCACCCGTTCGTACCGACTTTGTAATTCCTGTAGTGAATTGAGAAAAGCAAAAGGAAAATAGAAATAAAAAAGAAACAACATAAAATCGTCCAGAACAAAGGTATGTTCAGATTTCACGTACCTGGATTATTTAGAGAGAACGATTTCATTTGAGTACCTTATCCTTTCTGGATCAGCTTTTTATTTTTCCCTCCAAACAAAGTTGGTTGCAAAAAATCACCAAAACAATTGCAAGGATAAAACAAGAATTTTATTTGGTAGTGTGGTTCCCATCGGTATGTAAATGGACGACACTACGATGTCAGAGAGCAGTCACCCATACAATTTACCATAATTAAGGGTAAACGCATGGTTTAACTCATTAGGGATAAAACATTCTCGAGGATATAGGATACACCTCTAGCATGGTATTGTTATTATTAGCAATTAAGATAATATACTTCTTGTGTCATGAGATGTGTGGAGAGAGCTCCATAATGAGATGTTCAGTACAAGGCTCGTAGGAGGCAACTTTGTTGAGAAAAGAGTGAGGTCACCTCTAAATAACCACTATGTTGTTAGAGAGCAGTCACCCATAGAAACCACCGCAATTAAGGGTTTCTCCGTGGATATCGTAATTAGCTTACGGAGTCCCTCTTTAATCCTCCTTTGACAGTGTAGGTTACAAGCCGACGCCAATTTGTCACAGGGAGATTCTGGGTATGCTCCCAAAACATGTCCAAAGGATTTATCCCTCCATTTAGTCCCAAGAAAAATGATATGCGGCCGAATACACATACCATCTAAAGAGAGAGATCAAACACGAATCACAAATCTATCATAGACCGGCAAGTCAAATGGACACGAGAATATATCATCTTTATTAAAAATTCATAATAGTGCTAGGGTTTATCCATCTCCCTAAGAAAAAAAGAACTACTCACACATGGTAGCAATCAATAACATCATCATAATCAAATGTATGGATAAAAGTACGAAGATAGATCTAATTCAAACCACAACTGAATTTGAAATTACAACAAGATTTAATAGATGAGGGATGGGGGTAATGGGTGATGTAGATCCAATGATTGATGATGAAGGGGATGATGCGTTGTCCTTCAATGATCCGTGATGAAACTGAGATTTTTACCCCAGCCAAGTTCCTCCTTTAGATCCCTTTCGGATCTGTTTTTTTGTGGTTTCTGGTGGCTGTAAATGTCGAATATCCCACTCGTCTTTGACAGGAGAAAGTATTTGACGAGGAAAACATGATGGAACATAGTACGTGCAGACGGTACGTGCGGGCTCTGCCCGTACCACCGGCCGTTATGGGTACTGGTTGCTTCTCCTCGCTCGATATTCTTCCGGATGCGAAGGTAAATCCATAAAATGACTTTTATTACTTAAAAATATAACATTATAGTATAATATGACATCTCTAATTCATATGTTCATGTAGTACTTAGTGATTCGGTATCCTGTTGAAACAAGGACAAAAAGGTGCGTACAAACATAGTATAATACAAAGATCCTATTGAAACAAGGACGAAAAGGTGCATACAAACATAGTATAATACAAACACGGTATAATGCAAAAACATAAGGTAGATATGCTTCAATTTTGGACTCATCACTCGCCTCTAAGACTAGTTCATGTATCATTGATAGTCTCGGTTTCAACGACAATTTCTTGTGGAGTTGCCGGTGATATATGAGATTGGAGTTGTGGGGGAACAACGACGATGGATAGACCCAACATGTTATAAACAATGTATTGCCTTTACTAAAGATCGTTTGACCGCAATACACATGTGAACTTGGGTACAACATGGACATGGTAATATTCTTCAAATGTTGCTCTTAACGGAGTAATCATAAAGTTGATACTTTTTATTACTGGATGGTACACCAATTATTCACACGGGGTGCTTGCGAGAATTGCTACTCCTGACGATCGAGATATACACTCTAGGCCCACTCATGTAGTATGATGTTCGTCATCGTCTGTCCGGACACGTGATCAAGTTGTTGAACACATGAACATCGATAGTGCGGTATGAGTAAATAATACATGCCGGGTAACGAGAATACCATAGTGTTTCATCTTGGGAAATTTAAAGTATCGATGAAGCAATACGATATGTATCGGACATAATATAATGGCTCACACGATAAAGATCTGCGTGTTAGTTGTGGGGGGTTACTATGTGTATCAAGACACCAATAGTAATCATTGTCGCGGAATGAGTTCCAAACATTTCCGCAACTATCCGAACCCATGGGGTCAGACAATTAAGAGTTTAATGGCATTTAGAATATGAGTGTGAATGAAGATTTATTAGAGAAGTAATTCCAAAGGGGTTCGGAGTGTCTTGGAATATATCGGAGGTGTTCGAAATTGCAGAGAGTGTTTAAAATAAGTTTTGAATATTAATGAGATGAGAAGGGTTCCAATAGTGCCTTGGATGGTCTTGGAATGGTTCCGAGATGTCTCAGATGATCCCGGAAGTGTCCGGAATGGTTCTGGACATATATGGAAGGTTTTGGAAGGAGTAGGAGGTTCCAAAACATTATGGAAGGCTCCAGGGTGACCCGGGTCATCTTAGGATGCCCGGAAGGTTCCATAATAGGTGCAACCACGTTCCATAAAAGACACACTAGTCAAATTTAGACTTGCAAAAGGAAGCCATTTTTATTAGGTTTGGATTTTGACCTACACCTACCGGAACTAGTCTAAACTTTTGGGATGGGTCAAGGATGACCCAAGGGGCATTGTCACCCATAAAAGGTAATCAAGGGGCATCATCAATAGGCACCCAAGTCGTGACCTAAGCTTCCCCAAGCCGCAGCACCACCATCGCCTCTAAAACCCTAGCCGCCACCACCGCGCGCCGCCAGCTGCGACGCGCCGCCTGCGCGCCACCTTCTCCGTGCGCCGAAGCTTCCTCCCTCCTCTCTTATCCACCTCCATGGCATGGTGATAAACCCTAGGGCGGATGCAATACCCCAGTATTTAGGAAAAAACGAAGGGTAGAAATAGAAATTTATGCATTTGCATGCATTCATCTATAAAACTGGGGAAAAAATTTCGCCAAAAAAACCCTGGAGAGATCAGAATTTCCTTCACTATTTGGAGATAGGTTAATCTCTTTATAGTGAGTGTTATAAATTTTACATGATCTTTAGGAATTTAAATTATTTTGGGTGAACAATTTGAGTATAGATTTAAATTTGAATCACTTTGAGAAGATTTATAAGTTAGAAATATTTAGTATTGTATTGTTTTCCATAATGATTTAGTTAATGTTGTTTGAATATTTAATAATTATAAAACAATAAAGAGAGTTGAAAACAATACGAAAATAATAACTCAAATAAGAAAATACTTCTTATTTCTTTCATTTATTCTATAGAAACAATACAAATGTATTTCAAGTAAAAAACATTACATGAACAATTATGAAGAAATTGGAAACTTTATTTAATAGAAGAATAATATTACATTGATCTTCCAAAAAGAGTAGAAATGAAATATTACAAATGTAACTAAATAAAGAAAACCCTAAACTAATATCTATCTATTCCTCATCTACATATTTGATTAGTAGTGCTTCTATACCTGCAAAACAAAGAAAATAAATAAACCAAAGAAAGTAATTTTCTTAGTTCTACTCTCAGTCTAGAGCAGTGAAATGCACTGTTCATTTTACCTCATTGAGCAAAGAAAAGGGGCAAGTTTCACCAAAAGTAAAATATATATTCTTGTAAATCCGAAGGAGCTTCAGTACAACATCATAAGCCAAATAAAGTTGCAAGTTTCACCAGATTAGGTAACAGTAAAAGGAAGGGGCGGTGAATAATTTTCACTTGATCTGATCCAAAGGAAAAGTCCACAATGAAGCAGATCACTCAACTAAATGCATGTAGTGTGCTGTCGATACCAGGAAGAGGAGAAAAGGGATCAAAACCACAACATGCACATAGCCAAGCCTGTTTTTCCCATAGGTTCTCAAACATAGCCATAGTTCTCTATCTCAAGAACATAGCCAACACCATAGCAGGTTTCACCAGTTTCCATTAGATCAACCAAGAATCCAACATAGTAATCAACATGGGAACCACACTAGATGGTCACATGATGGAGTGGGTGGATTAGGTGGATAGCAAGGGGAACTTGAAGCTTGGATCAGCAACACCAGGAGGAGCAGGACAAAATCAAGGAAAGCAGAAGAACCAAGCCAATATAGCAGATCAAGAAGAGTGAAACCACTGGTACTAGAAGTGTAGGCAACACTAGCACAAAGCCACATGCTACCACAATCTACTCTAGCATCTTGGTATTTCTCAAAGCCTTAGATTTATCTCTTGATCATGTTACAAACATTTGTTTTCATGCAAAATCATGATATATTGATCATGGAACATAGAAGATAATGGATAACAAGTAAAGCACATCTGTTCTTAGTAAAGGATTGGTCTCAAACCAACATCATTGACCAATCCTATATTTTCTAGTCTAAGCTAGATAGCAGCATATCAAATCATGTTGTGGTACATGGAACATTCCAATAGATGGAACCACCTCTATAGCAACTAAATCATTTCTATCATCAAGACAGTTCAACCACATCTTCCTAAGAAACAATTAAATCATATTCCTAATCATTTTAGGAATCATTTGTTTGATTCCACTTGATAGGAATAGATAGCGATACTCAGAATATCATGTATACTAATCAAGAATTAGTAGATCTTACTAATAACCACTGGAAAGAAAAGCACCAGATTCACTAGTGCTAAAAGATTCACACTAGAGCTATTTAGCTAAATAGATCATCATCAGTAGCACTATAAACATATATGTCCACAATATCTGAGCCAATATTCAGATAATCACTAGACAGTGACAATATTGAATCATATCAGACATGAACTCGAGTACAAGTTCAGAAATTAAGGACTAATTCTTAATACATCAATCTTAAATCAATCTAGCCACAAGACACAAGTAGTATTAATCATCAGAGAACCCTAGAACAAAGTATGGAACCATCTGGGGTAATCCAGTACCACAATGAGAGATTACAGAGAGGATTAAGATAAGAAAGGAAAAATCACCACTTACCCGAGGTCCTCGCTAAGAAATTAGAAGAGGAAGCAGTGGCCGGCATCGGGGAAGAACACGGCAGCACGGGGAGCACCCAGGGGGCGCTACAACCCACGCTAAGATGCATACATGGTGGCTACCAAAGAGAGGGCGGCACCACATCATCACCAAAGCATTAGGGGAACACCAGAGAGGTGTCAGAGCGCCTAGTCACTAACAGGGTCCAAACCCTAAGTGCTAGTGAGGTGGAAACGCCACCTGTAGAGGGAGAAAGAGATGAATCGAAGAGGATAGGATGACGCAACATTGTCAACATCGTCATCCTGCACCGCAGCAACAGTAGTGGAGGACAAGGGAGGCCAGAATCAAGCTGCGACGGCCGAGCGACTCATGTACGCCAGAGGGAGGAGACGAGAGGATGAGGTTGATGCGAGAGAGAGAGAGAGAGAGAGAGAGAGAGAGAGAGAGAGTGTGAGAGATATAGAGAGAGAGATAGAGCGAGAGAGAGAGAGATAGAGAGAGATAGAGAGAGAGATAGAGCGAGAGAGAGAGAGAGAGAGAGAGAGAGAGAGAGAGAGGAGAGCACTGGGCTGATGAGGCATTCCAGTGGCACTCTAGGTGGGTTAGTGATGCAGCCCGTCCTACGACCGCTACTACATCTACTCCCACGAGCTCCCCAAGTGGACCCATGACTTGCGCCCGAGCCAAACTCCTTCAAGCTAAGGTGAACTCGCTCCTCTCCTTGTGTGACTTCGATACACCCTTGGATGGCCTGCTACTTCATACGCATACACTGTGCATCATCAGGTATGAAGAGAAGGACCCAAGGAACGGAGGAAACAGAGGGGAAGCAACCAGCCGCTGCCAGACGCCAGCGGTACTACCGGTTGAGCTGACCGGTACTACCGGTTCAAGCGGTCCTACCGGCCCCAGCTACCGGACGCTCCAGGAAGAACCACTCCACGCCCCAGACGCCAGCGGTACTACCGACCCAACAACCGGTACTACCGGATAGCGGTACTACCGCCCCCTCCTACCGCTCGCTACAGGCACCTCCGACGGAAGCTCCAGGCCCGCCAGCGGTACTACCGCCCCTAGAGCGGTACTACCGGTTGTGACCGGTACTACCGGTCCTGACTGAATCTGAACGCATGAGTTCGACCCAGTGCCCTGTACCCCTTACTATATTTTCCTAATTCGTTCCGAAACTACCCCTGTTTTGTGGCTGGACTATATATAGCCCCCACCCTCTATTGTAAACCCTAGACTTTGATAATAATAGATATTAAGGAAACCCATTGAGGAACTTATATCTATTGGTCTCATGCTCCTACCAAGGAGCACCGGATTATCCACCCCCCTCTTGGATCTTGCCTAGTGCGTTCAAGTTGTACAAGGCCTTGGGTTCTCGGTTTCTCGCCCCCAAGTCGTCAAGATCTCACCAAGCACCTCGTCCCCCGTTGTTCGCGTGGAGAGCGAGCTTCGCCCAACACCGATCCTAGGGATTATGTTGGACCGGTTGTCACCGGCGTGAGAGATCGGCGTGTATCGTGTTTTGTATGCGTGTGTTCGTGGTTTTCATCCCTTCTTCCCCGACCACCGCTTTTCCCCCTCGTTTCTCGTGGAATTCGTGAAAGATCGGGCCAACCCAAGGGTTACCCCATAACATATTGGTATCAAGAGCACGGTTGATCACGAATTTCCCCCCAATTTTTCTTTGTTTTCCCTTAAAACCGAAAATCCCACCAAAAAAAGAGCCCCAATTTGCCTTCGGATCGATCTTTGGATTGGGTGAGTTTTTCGTGGTTTTGATCCATAGATCTGTTGCTTTTGGAGTCGATCTATAGCCCCTGTTGTTCCTAGCCCAGCCTTTCGGTCAGATCACCACGAATTTGAGGATTTTGGTCAAGTTGAGTTCGTTCCTGTTCCGCAACTGGCGGTACTACCGGCCGTGCAAGCGGTACTACCGCAAGTCACCGGTACTACCGGTCGTACAAGCGGTACTACCGCTCGCCGGTACTACCGCTCGCCTCTGACCGTGTTTCTTTGCTCATTTGACGCCTCAACTTCGTTTGCTGACTTTCCCACTTCACTTGTTCGTGTTTCGCGTGTTTGTCGCCTTTCTCACAACAGCTTCCGCATCAAGGTCACCACGCGCTCATCGACACCGCGACACTCGAACATTCCCCCCCACCAACGGTTGCAAGTCGTCAACAATACCGAAGGTATAACTTGCACCACTTTGACAACCCCATATCTTCCTTGTGTGTATCTATCCTATGGGAGCAACTCATTTTGTGTTTGTCTAAGAATTGTGCACTTGCCATTGGAAAGTGAGAGTGTGAGGGCAAATACAAAAGTTAACATAGTAGCATAGAAAGGGAGAAAAAGAGAAAGAATCAAAAAAAAAGAACAAAAGATAAAATAGAAAGATACATAGTCTCCCAATACAAAGAGAATACCAAGCTTGTAAGCCAACAAGAGAGAGGAAAAGAGCGCGCCAAGGCAAGTGCACAAATCCGTTGCTTATCCTCTTTTGGCAAACGAGTTGTGATCTCTCCTTGTGTTGGCATGACAACCGAGCGTAGTCTTCGTTAGGACCTTTTGTGCTCATTTTCATAGTCGTGCTAACCCCGTTTTTCTCCACGTGTGTGTTTTCCGTGTTTTGGTAGATCGTATCCTTTTGCTTTTGATCTTTGGTTCTTTACCACATAGAACAATAACCTTTTGCTTGGATCGTTTCGTTTGGTTTTCCACAATCCTAAACTTCCACCAAAAGCGTTTGAGAGTTCTAGCATATTTGTGTGTGAGTTTCTTTGCCATTTCACTTTGCATGCTGTTCGCTCATTTGTGTGGCAATTGGTTTGATATAATCTCCAAGGTGAGGTAAAAGGCTAACTCTCCGCACCCTTACTCTCCATATACAACCCTTGTCGGCTTTGCATCATGGATAGGAATGGTGAGCCGTCCCAACCACCACCTCCGGAGGACGACACAGAATTCATGACAAGATGGGACCATTGGAAGGTCCGAGGAGAATTCAACTACCGTTGTGAAGCTCTCGAGCGGCGCCAAGATGAACAATTTATCGAGGCCCGTGTGGAATTCAAGAACATCGACAACCGCTTCGAAGAAGTCCGTGGCCAAATGCATTCCATGCAACATAACCTCGGTCATCAAAATGAAGCTCTTGGTCGTGCACTCGCCTCAACGGATGAGAAGCTTCAACGTCTCATTGATGGGCTAGCAAGGCCACGCTCGCGCGACTCAAGCTCTTCTCGGCACTCCTCAAGTGAATAAAGTGCACCCCGCCGTCACGCTTCAAGGCACCGGGATGGACCCGTTCTTCAATCCATGAGCTCTTCGCAAGCGGTACCATCTCCGCGTCACGCCGCAACGTCAAGCTATGATGGTGACCTCTCCGCAAGACCTCCAAGACGTGAAGCGAACCGGCCACAACCAAGGGCACTTGTGATTCAACAAGAGCGACCTCACATGGACCACCAAGGCCATCGCCGTCGACATGTTCCTTCAACAACAAGTGAAGCATCCGAAGAGGACGAACAAGATCGCCGTCGACGTGAAGCACTCGAAGATCCTCCAAGGCGTTATCATCGACATGATCGTCCATGTCGGCAACATGATGGTCATGACGAGCCTCCTACACAGCAAGAAGAAGAAGAGCAGCCCATTGCGCATGTGGCTCGACGTCCTCCTCCACATCAAGAAGAAGAAGAGCAGCCCATTGCGCATGTGGCTCGACGTCCTCCTCGCCACAGGGCGCAAGACAACGCTCCTCGGCATCAACCGCGACAAGAACAAGAGCAAGCTCCCCAAGCTCATCGCGAGGACCATCAACCTCCTCCTCATCCTCAACCGTGCCAACAAAACGAGCAAGCTCCCCAAGCTCGTCAACACCAAGTTCCACCACCAAACGCGGCACCTCAACAACCGCAAGAGCAACACAACAATCACCAAGCAAGAAATGAGAGCTCGGATGATGAGGATGACCGCCCAAATCATGGCAACCGCCACAACCGGAACCGCAATGGAGAAGAAACTTTCGGCAAGCTCAAATTCACCATGCCCAAGTTCACCGGTTCCAATGAACCCGAGGAATATCTCTCGTGGGAACTCAAGGTCGACAAGATCTTCCGCATGCACAACTATAGCAATGAGAAGATGATGGCCATGGCATCCCTCGAGTTTGATGAGTATGCCAACCTTTGGTGGGAACAAGTCCAACTCGCTCGCGAAGCAAACGAAGAGCCTCCAATCGTAACTTGGCAAGATATGAAGGCTCATATGAGATCCCGCTTTGTTCCTTCGCACTACACGCGTGACCTCTTCAACAAGCTTCAAACGCTTAGTCAAGGGACAAAGACCGTGGAAGAGTACTTCAAGCAAATGGAGATCAACATGATCCGTGCCAGCATTGAAGAGCGAGATGAACAAACAATGGCACGTTTCCTCAATGGCTTGAACCATCCCATCAAGCGCATCACCAAGTTCCAAAAGTACAACAACATGGTTGAGCTTGTGCACATCGCATCGAAGGCCGAGTGTCAAGTGCAAGAGGACATCAAGTACAACAAGCCAAAGACGTACTTCACCTTCAAGCAAGCACCAACCACTACTCCAACAACACCAAGTGGAAGCTCCTCAAGTACCACCAAGCTTCCCTTCAAGCCAACTCTCCCTCAAGGAAAACAGCCCCCAAGTGGCAAACACACAAGGGATGATCAACCATTCAATGGTGAATGCTACAAGTGTGGAGGCAAAGGGCACAAGTCGAACGCATGTGGTAACAAGAAAGTTTTGTTCATTCATGACAATGGCGATGAAGAATACTTGAGTGAGGAAGAGTTTGATGCAAGGGTCAAGGAAGCCATGGCATGGCAACATTTGGAAGAGGACCAAGAACTTCTTGTGTGTGAGCATGACGCAAGTCCATCGCTTGTAGTCACAAGGATCTTGACTACCCAAGTCAATGAGAATGAAGACCAACGCTCGAACATCTTCCAAACTCGTGCCGGCATCAATGGGAAGTCCATCAAAGTTGTCATCGATGGAGGGAGTTGCCACAAACTTGCAAGTACGGAATTGTGTGAGAAACTCAATCTCACCCTCCATCCGCATAAACACCTCTACCATATCCAATGGCTAAGTGACCAAGGATCCCTCAAGATCAAGCACACCGTCTCGGTGACGTTCTCAATTGGGCACTACAAGGACACGGTGGAATGTGACGTGGTCCCAATGACGGTTTGCCATATGTTGCTCGGAAGGCCGTGGCAATATGACAAGCGTGCTTTGCATAATGGTCACTCAAACACTTACACCTTCAAGTGGCTTGATAAAACTTGTGTGTTGCAACCAATGACTCCTAGCCAAATAATTGCGGACAATGCAAAGGCTTTAGCGATGGCGCAATACACAAAAACACCTTGTGAGAAGAGTGGTGAGAGAGAGAACCACACCATAGTGAGTGAGAGCTACAAGACAAACTCGAGTGGAAAAACTAAGAGTGTTCTTCTTGCCACCAAAAGTGAGATGAGAGAAGTGCGGAACAACCCATCCATCTTGCACTATGTCCTTGTATGCAAGGGACTAGCGCAAGGAACTAACGACTTGACAAATGTTCCTCCTTCTTTGATGGCTATTTTGCAGGAATTCCAAGATGTATTTCCCGAAGAGCTTCCTCATGGCCTTCCTCCTCTTCGTGGAATCGAGCACCGCATCGACCTCATACCCGGCGCCCCACTCCCAAACCGCGCCGCGTATCGCACAAACCCGGAAGAGACGAAGGAGATCGAACGCCAAATCAACCAACTCGTCTCCAAAGGTTTGATCCAAGTGAGCACTAGCCCAAGTGCGGTCCCCGTGATTCTAGTTCCAAAAACGGATGATACGTTGCGGTTATGCATGGACTGCCATCCAATCAATGCTATCACCGTGCGTTATCGACATCCTATACCGCGTCTTGATGACATGCTTGATGAGTTATGTGGAGCCACTATATTTTCGAAAATTGATCTTCGTAGTGGTTACCACCAAATTCGCATGGCCGAAGGTGATGAGTGGAAAACCGCCTTCAAGACCAAGCTTGGTCTCTATGAATGGTTGGTTATGCCTTTTGGCTTATCTAATGCCCCATCTACCTTCATGCGCCTCATGAACCATATTTTGAGATCTCTCATTGGGAAGAGTGTAGTTGTTTACTTTGATGACATTCTTGTCTATAACAAGTCACTAGAGGAGCATGTTACTCATGTTAAGGAGGTCCTTCAAATCCTTTGTCATGAAAAGCTTTATGCTAATCTCCCAAAGTGCACTTTTGCAAGAGACAATCTGATTTTCCTTGGTTTTGTTGTGTCTTCTAATGGCATTGAAGTTGATGACTCAAAAGTCAAGGACATACGTGATTGGCCCATCCCTACAAATGTTAGTGAACTTTGTAGTTTCCATGGGTTGGCTGGCTTTTACCGTCGCTTTGTGAAAGACTTTTCTACCATCGCTTGCCCCCTCAATGAATTGACCAAGAAAAATGTCACGTTTGTTTGGGGAAAAGCACAACAAAAGGCTTTTGATGAGCTCAAAAAGAGGCTCACCGAAGCACCACTTCTTGCATTACCGGATTTCACAAAAACCTTTGAGATTGAATGTGACGCTAGTGGTATTGGCATTGGTGGCGTCCTTATGCAAAATGGGCGTCCTATTGCTTACCATAGTGAGAAACTTGATGGCGCACGCCTCAACTATCCCATTTATGACAAAGAACTTTTTTCCTTGGTTCGAGTTCTTCAAGTGTGGCAACACTATCTTTGGCCCAAACAATTTATCATCCATTCCGACCATGAGTCGTTGAAGTATCTTAAGGGCCAAGCCAATTTGAGTAAAAGGCACGCAAAATGGGTTGAGTTCATGGAGTCTTTTCCTTACATTATCAAATTCAAGAAGGGCAAAGAAAATGTGGTAGTGGACGCTTTGTCTCGCAAAAACACAAGCCTTCTTACACGACTCGAAGTAAATGTCTTGGGTCTTGATGACATCAAATCTTTGTACGCGTCCGACCCTTTCTTTGGACCAATTTTTGCACAATGTTCAATAGACAAAGGGATTGATGATTTCTATTTGCATAAGGGTTTTTTTTTCAAACAAAACAAGCTTTGCATTCCGAAATCGCCTCTCCAACTTTTGCTTCTTCAAGAGTCCCATGGTGGAGGCCTTATGGGTCACTTTGGCCGTGACAAGACATATGACATGCTCTCCACTCACTACTTTTGGCCAAAGATGAAGCGCGACGTGGAGCGCCACGTCCAACGATGCACTACATGTATCCAAGCTAAGTCTAAGTCCAACCCCTTTGGTCTTTATATGCCATTGCCTATTCCTTATGCACCTTGGTCGGACATTAGCATGGATTTTGTATTAGGCTTGCCTAGATCTTAACATGGCCATGATTCTATATTTGTGGTAGTGGATCGCTTTTCAAAAATGGCACACTTTATTCCGTGCCATAAGACCGATGATGCTTCACATGTAGCCAATTTGTTTTTTAGGGAAATAATTAGGCTGCACGGTGTACCAGAACAATCGTCTCCGACCGCGACGTCAAATTCCTGAGCTACTTCTGGAAGACTCTCATGGCCAAGCTCGGCATCAAGCTCCTCTTCTCGTCTGCCTCGCATCCTCAAACCAATGGACAAACCGAGGTCGTCAATCGAAGCCTTGGAACACTCCTCCGGGTGTTGATAAAGAAGAACCTTAAAGACTGGGAGGAATGTATTCCACATGCCGAGTTCGCCTACAACCGCGCCAAGCACTCCACCACCATGAGGAGCCTGTTCATGATCGTCTACGGCTTCGAGCCTCTCACCGCGCTCGATATCCTTCCACTTCCACTTCATGAACGTGCCAATATGGACGTTGTCAAGCGTGCCCAAACAATGAAGAAACTCCATGAACACACACGAGCTACTATCGAGCAACAAGTCCTTCGCCAATCATCAAGGCTAAACAAGAACAAGAAAGAGATGATCTTTGATGAGGGCGACCTTGTGTGGATCCACTTGAGTAAAGACCGCTTCCCCAAGGAACGCGACTCCAAGCTAAAGCCAAGAGGTGATGGACCATTGAAGGTGCTAAAGAGGATCAACAACAACGCTTATATCATCGATATACCAACATCGAAGTATCTTGTGAGCTTGATATTCAATGTCAAGGACCTCTCACCCTACCATGGAGAAGATGCAGTTGAGAAGGTTGAAGAGTCGAGGACGATTCTTTCCCAAGGGGGGGGGAGCTGATGCAGCCCGTCCTACGACCGTTACTACATCTACTCCCACGAGCTCCCCAAGTGGACCCATGACTCGCGCCCGAGCCAAACTCCTTCAAGCTAAGGTGAACTCGCTCCTCTCCTTGTGTGACTTCGATACACCCTTGGATGGCCTGCTACTTCATACGCATACACTGTGCATCATCAGGTATAAAGAGAAGGACCCATGGAACGGAGGAAACGGAGGGGAAGCAACCAGCCGCTACCAGACGCCAGCGGTACTACCGGTTGAGCTGACCGGTACTACCGGTTCAAGCGGTCCTACCGGCCCCAGCTACCGGACGCTCCAGGAAGAACCACTCCACGCCCCAGACGCCAGCGGTACTACCGGCCCAGCAACCGGTACTACCGGACAGCGGTACTACCGCCCCCTCCTACCGCTCGCTACAGGCACCTCCGACGGAAGCTCTAGGCCCGCCAGCGGTACTACCGCCCCTAGAGAGGTACTACCGGTTGCGACCGGTACTACCGGTTGCCCGACTGGTACTACCGGTCCTGACTGAATCTGAACGCATTAGTTCGGCCCAGTTCCCTGTACCCCTTACTATATTTTCCTAATTCGTTCCGAAACTACCCCTGTTTTGTGGCTGGACTATATATAGCCCCCACCCTCTATGGTAAACCCTAGACTTGGATAATAATAGATATTAAGGAAACCCTTTGAGGAACTTATATCTATTGGTCTCAAGCTCCTACCAAGGAGCACCGGATAATCCACCCCCCTCTTGGATCTTGCCTAGTGCATTCAAGTTGTACAAGGCCTTGGGTTCTCGGTTTCTCGCCCCCAAGTCGTCAAGATCTCACCAAGCACCTCGTCCCCCGTTGTTGGCGTGGAGAGCGAGCTTCACCCAACACCGATCCTAGGGATTATGTTGGACCGGTTGCCACCGGCGTGAGAGATCGGCGTGTATCGTGTTTTGTGTGCGTGTGTTCGTGGTTTTCATCCCTTCTTCCCCCGACCACCGCTTTTCCCCCTCGTTTCTCGTGGAATTCGTGAAAGATCGGGCCAACCCAAGGGTTACCCCATAACAGTTAGACCCAATCCAGTTGGGCCTAAGTCAGGCTGGGCCAGCCCAACGGGCCTGGCCCAGTTTTAAAGAAAAAAATCTATTATTAAAAATACTAAAATAACCCCAATACAAATTAAGCTCTAAGAAAATAAATAAAAATCGTAAAAATACAAATAAAATATCCATGTGTTCATAAAAATGTAATTTATTCAAGAAAATTAGGGGATTCCACTTTAAAATGATAAATCAAGGTTAACTATTTTTATGACATAAATTCCTTATGTAATTTAAAAAAAAAATACAATACTTAAAAATAAATATATGATACTAAATAGAATACTAATTTTTATTTTAATGTAATAAAATAGAATCCTATAAATTTAAAACACTTATTATTGAATAAAATTTTAAAAAATAATAGTTCAAATTAAATAAAAAATAGTTTTAAACTCTTAAATTAATGTGTGTTATAACAAAAATATAAAATATAAAATTTAGAAGATATTAAGGAAATATCAACTATTAACTTTCTTTTAATAAAGAAATTTTTAAAAATGCAAAGAAGATAAATAATAAAATGATTCATTACATTAATATGCATGTTCATTATTTCTTATTTAAATATTGTCCTTACCAGGAAATATTGGTGTTTTGTAGAAATAGAAGCTCAAGGTCAAGTGCAAGCATCTGACTTCACTACCTTGCAGTCACAAGGCAAGTTCATCACTTGCTCATCTCCTTTGATGAGCTTTATCAAAATATTTGCAACTTGTGTGTTATAACCTATGTTATAATAAGGAGAATTAAAACACTATTCTATCAAATAAATAAAATGATATTATCATCCTAAGTGATGATAAATATAAGATTAGCAATGTAATCTAGGATTAGTTGTGTAGTAAGATCCATCATATAGGAATTAACAACCAATGACATTAGTGATTCTAGCGCTGTATATCATGTGTTAACCATGCGATTTGGAATGGGACGGTGAAGTTAGATGGATCTTCTTCCTTTCACATGAACGGGTGACCTTATCGTGAAGCCGTAGATTCCCTGCGAGGACTCGGCATGGGTGGAACCCTTATGTCCCCATGATACTGGTGTCTAGATTATCCATGAGGGGCTGTCAGAGGTAGATCTACCACTTTGGTGTGGGTTGCCAGGGACATGATCTGCCCACTAGAGTGTCCAAGGGGTTACCAGGGTTATATCTGCCTATATGGGGGTTAATGGAGGTGTTCCTGCTTGGGGAATCGTGTTCCATGTGGGGTTGCAGAGAAGGGCAGTGATTGGCTTGGATCAACTACTAGGCCCCACATCATGGAATTGTGGATAGGAAAGTATGCCCAGTTGTGCAACAAAGATTTGATCTCTCATGATTAAAAAAACGCACCTCTATAGAGTGTAAGAATTATGACATGTTACTCCATGTTCCAGGAAGGAGCTACAAACGCGACAGGAAAGGAATTCCATGAAGTTCTAGTCAACCTATGAAGGCTGATGGTTATAGTTTTTGATATTAAAATCAACCTTTGAAGAAATGTTTACGAAAATTGCATAGTGCCAAGGATTGATAGTCCGAGGTGATAGATAGAGAATCAAACTTCCCACATTGCATATAATGAACTTGCTTGGTAACGCTGTTACTCACTCTTTCCTTTGATCCCCTGCTTAGACTCTGTGGAGCCAAAGGACACTTTGATGTATGCTACCGAAGGACAGGAGGATGTCTACTATGAGGAATCAGACTTGTCCGGAGGAGTGCAAAGGTGGACTACGGGATACACTATGGAGTTAGAGAAATGAGACTGAATAGTTGCTTATGGTTATATAGAACTTAAGTCAATCCAAGCAGCACAAACCCTATATAATAAGATGTTGATTACAATTTATGATATGTCTTTGAAGTTTTGTTCTTTTGCTGAAACTTATAAGTATGGTTTGTAAGGTTGAATAACTTCAATGTACTGATCTTTTGGTATTGTAATAATAATAAGGGATTTATATTTTCGTGCCCTTGGTTCCTTAGTAGTACTCACTTTTCCCCAGCGGCTTAGCTTTTCCTCACTTTTGCACATCTCCTATTATGAAACTCTTGCTGTCCGTCAGCCTGGCTGTTACATGCTGACAAGTGTGGATGCATTCGGTCGGCTCCTGTAGTCCAACCTCACCATTATGTGCTGACAAGTGGGGTTGCAGTCTGTCAGGTCCTGTAGTGGACCCTTGCCATTACATGCTGGCAAGTGGGGCCGTGTTAAGTTGGTTCCCGTAGTGGACACCTCTCTCCACTTATCTAGATTAGCATGGGACCCATAGCTTATCCACATGTGCGTCAGACCCACATCTTATCCACGTGAGCCAGCCCTATGCCCACGTTCGTGTCGTTGCCTCCCCTTTCTTCTTCTTCTCTAGCGACAGCGACCCTTCTCCAGCGATGGCGGCCCTTTGTCGAGCTTCACTTCGGCCTCCCGTTCGTCCTGGCCGCAGTATGGTGCCGTCCTGTTGACCTGTATTTAGGATGACAATGGCAACCGTGCAAAGAGAAGATTAGATCTCGCACCAAAATGTTCTGATTAGACGGGGGTGCTTGCTATGGAGAATGCGACCAGTGAGCCGTTCCGATGATTTAATAGGTTTATCGAGTTAATGTCTTGGTTGTAATCAAGTGAAAGAGTGTTTATAATAAAAAAATTGGGAGATGGATGTATAATAAATAAGAAAATTACACAACTCCTGAACACTTTCAAATTAAAAAAATATACAACTCTTAATGTAAAAGAGTGTTTATAATTGCCACAACTCTTGAACACTTTCAAATTAAAAAAATTATACAACTCTTAATGTAAAAGAGTGTTTATAATTGACACAACTCTTGAACACTTTCAAATTAAAAAAAATTATACAACTCTTAATGTAAAAGAGTGTTTATAATTGACACAACACTTGAACACTTTAAAATTAAAAAATATACAACTCTTAATGTAAAAGAGTGTTTATAATTGAAACAACTCTTGAACACTTTCAAATTAAAAAAAATTATACAACTCTTTATGTAAATGAGTGTTTATAATTGACGCAACTCTTGAAAACTTTCAAATTAAAAAATATAAAACTCTTAATCTAATAGAGTGTTCATAATTGACACAACTCTTGAACACTTTCAAATTAAAAAAAAATATACAACTCTTAATGTAAAAGAGTGTTTATAATTGACACAACTCTTGGATACTTTCAAATTAAAAAAATTATACACCTCTTAATGTAAAAGAGTGTTTATAATTGACACAACTTTTGAACAGTTTCAAATTCAAAAAAATATACAACTCTTAATGTAAAAGCGTTTTTATAATTGACACAACTCTTGAACACTTTCAAATTAAAAAAATTATAAACTCTTAATGTAAAATAGTGTTTTTAATTGACAAAAATCTTGAACACTTTCAAATTGCAAACATTATACAACTCTTAATGTAAAAGAGTGTTTATAATTGACACAACTCTTGAACACTTTCAAATTATAGCGTCCTAAGAAAATCTTGAGAATTTACCCTTTTTAGAGCGTGAAAAGTGATCCCTAAACTTGCGTATATGAAAATTATAAACCTTTGAACACTGTGAAACCAGACTTAATATGTGATAATTATGTGCTAAGAAAATCTTGAGAGATTATCATTTTCATAGAATGTAATGCATAAAGTTGCATATGGAAAAAATTATACACCTTTGAACTCTTTGAAATTGCACTTAGGACATGATAATGTTGTGCTAATAAAATCCTGATCATTTATCATTTTCATAGAGTGAAATATAATGCATAAACTTGCATATACAAAAATTATACACATTTGAACACTTTCCCTTCAAATTATATTCAAAATCATTTGTTTATGGAGTTAAAGTATTGGTGGCAAACTTGTTATTGTGCATGGATAGAGGGTGCCCCCCGATAGATACAGGGGTTATCCTGTCCTCACAGAGGATCAATGGTTGGTGGGTATGATCCGTGTGACAACTGTCTCAACCAATCAGAGCATAGCAGCCAAGATGAGAACAAGTGTGAGAGTTTGTGACTAAGAGAGAGGGGAAAACTGAGTAGAACTTAAAAACCAAGGGAAAAACTGAATATAACTTAAAAACAAGAACAAAACTAACAAAGGTGTTCAAATAGAAAACAAAGATATTTAAAAAATGGAAAATGCTTCTTTTATACAATAAAATACATCTTGACATATATCAAACTATTTGCAATTCAAATATATATACGTTTGACAATTATTGCCTCATTTAGACAAATTATGTTTTGGGGAGGGATGTTTTGGGAAGAGGCTTGAGTAGAAAGCCATGAACCTTCATATATAGTAGGTGATTTGAGAAATGGTGATCTGGTTTAAAACTTCATTTATATACATTTCTTATGGTGGAAGGTCACATAACAAGACTCCCTAGGTATATGCCACTATGTTTTGATCTTTTTGAATGTATTGTGCATAAAATTACTCAATTAGCTAGCTAAAACCCATTCGTTGACTCTCTGTTGACCAGCCACCGGAGGGTAAAAGTGAGTATATTGCACAAGGCAGTCTTAGTACTGGAGGGCAAAACTGAGTACAACCAAACTGCCAGTGTTACACTCTAGGGTATAACTGAGCACAACTAAGTGGCCAAGGTTAGACACAAGGGGGAAAACATGACACATGGTACACGTATCGCGGTGCACGGAGAGGTAGAGGACACATGTGGCCATGCACGGTGCAGTAGGGTACGCGGTTATGCGGTGCACGGTGGTGCAACGAAACATCTCCTCCCTTCACCTTTATAGAGGCCTCCTCACTCTCACTCATCACTCGCTCACTCACTCACGCAACCATCTCCACTGTCCCATCACCTTCTTCAAACCCCCAAGAAAACTCCAACCATTCCGGTGATGGAGAAGTACGGCGTCGTGGCTATCGTCACCGACGAGGAGGCCCCTGTCCCCGTACAGGCCTGTGGCACCCCGGATTTACGGTCCGAGAATACCCGTTATGCATACAATTAACGTTCCCATGATCAGTGAGACATGAGCATAGCCGACCAGTATCATTATATCATCCAGAAAGTAACGATTTCAATACTTAAAAAGTGGCCATTATGGAAATTACAACACCAGTAGCGGAAGTCTTCAAGCAAAGAACCCATGTCATGCCTTAACCTACAGTCAATTGACTGGGAAGACGTCCTAGCTCGCATATACGTCAGCACCTCCGTCACTTCTTATCATCTGCAATCTGGCTAAGTAAATAGCCAGGGACAATGTCGGTAAGTACTTTTAATGTACTCGCAAACCACCGAGACAAGGTAACAAGATAATGCATATTGGGCTGTGGTGAAATAGCTCTACACTATAGTTGTTTCTGAAAAGCCTAACATTGGCATCTTTATGTCTTTGTTGAAAAAGAGTATTTGGAAAATATGCCTCCTTTTAGAAAGTCTGGATATCCCCATATCCTTGTTAAAAACTTTGATATCAGTTTTATAGTAAAATCCGGTTTTAAAACATCTTCGACCATCCCTGGTGAAAATCAAACTTGTTCTTATCTTTCCTCTTGACCAAGTCACATCCTTTTTATACATCTCAAACATATCCCAAGGGTACTCCTAGCAATTACCTTTCCAACCGTCCTTGACCGTGGACACGGCTATTCGAATAGATTAGACTCTGCAGAGTTTGTGCACTTTATCCACAAGAATCAATACATCCGCCGGGATACAACCATGGCCCGCTACACACGGTAAATGGGGGTTCGGATAATCAAATCTAACTTTTCATTTGTCCATCCCTAGCAATGGCGGCTTTTCCTTTTGGGTTGTTCTCTCCAGCATGATTATGTGGCACGACGGCCATAGTCCTCCCTTCTGTACAAACCTATACCCAAAACCAAGTTTGGCATATAGTAGTTTGACTCCACTTCCTCCTGTACAAACAATAAGTCATACCGTCCGCGAGAGACCCAAATGTTGCACCGGTACCTTGTCCACGATAGTCCGAATTTTAGGGGATTTCTCCCCTTTAGTGAGTACGACCATCCCCGGCTAAACACCACAAACTACGAGTTAAGCCCCAGTGTCTGGGGTAGTGTGGTTGCACGGATAAATTGTTCCAGTAAAGGCATAGAACATCCCTTCTCTTTCTCTTGGTCCATTTTCTCATTATCCTCATCATATCTTCTTTAGTAAAACCACCCCTCGGAAATTATGCCTCTTTCTAAGGGTTTTATTTTGAAAAACTTTGAGGTAGGGTAAAACCCAAAATAGTTTTATGATTGAAAATCCGTAGTTTCGAAGAAGGAAGATGTTAAGCATCTTAGCCTCAATCTAAAGGGTAAATGTGGGTGTCAACGAGGTTAAGTGTCCTAATGGACACTCCATCATAACTGAGAGGGGCTGATTTAGTCATGCCTTTTATTTGAAACAAAACATGCATTTAACCATGAAATTCATAAACGAGATATAAAACAATTGCTAAAAAGGAGTAGGTTAATATAGAGTTCAGGAACGTTGGCTTGCCTGTGACCAGCGAGATGTCCCTTGACTTCTTTAGAATACCAGAAAACCAATAATGCCAGTACCGATAATAATAAGGATAACCCAATGCTTACTTCTTCTCAGCGTCTCACAAACGCAACTATCGCTGTTATCGAGCATACATGCAAACGAGAAATACCACATTCAGTACAAAGCATACAAACAACAAACCATACAACAAGCAAATGACAATTACATGATATACATCAGTAGGGTGTTGGAGGATTGATTTGATTGGATTGGGAGAAGATTTGGGGGCATTGGAATAAGGTATCCTTTTGGATTTAAAGCCTAGGAACTACCTAAGAGAGGGGTTTTTTGACCAAGGGCTTTATATGTATGATATCATTGTATAAAAATGATACCATCAGATAGGTATTGATAAAATGAATCCAATAAAAGTGGTTTCACTATTTTATCAATTTCCATTGATCTATAATGATTTTTATAGTGGATAAAACTCCAGTTTTAGGAAATAATTCACCAGACATAATATGGAGCTCCAAAAATTATTTCCTTGGGTTATTAGGTATTATTTAGTGGACTGATTCAAGAGGTGTTGGAATCACCTCCAAACAATTAATAGAATGCCCTTGAGAAATTCCCAAAGACAGTATTGGATGAGATTTGTCTTTCCCATTATATTTAATCTACAGATGGTTTTGATGTGATTCCAGGGACACTTGTTAGGTACTGAAAATACCTTTATGTAGAATTTATTGGTGATCAACCTTTTTGGAATTACAGAGCTACTGCTATGAATTTATTAGTGATTAAACAATACACAAAATAGTTTAATGCACCAAAATTTCAACAGAGGTTCATAAAATTATGATCTACTAGGGTTTGAGAGATATAGTTATGTGTGTCCACTAGGAGTTGGAATTAGGTCAAAACTCAATTTTCTTTGACCTAGAGAATTTTCTAAAGTTATTATTAGGTATCTTTTGTTATTTTTACTATCTTAAAAAAGGCTCCAATTTTCCTGAGGTCAATTCCATTTGAACCATGATATTAATATCTTACATTAGTGATTCGATTTACTTCATTTGGAGTTTTGAATCTCCAGATGAGATTTGTTGATTGGAAAAGGTATGCTTTGCTAGATAAAGTCCTAGTGAAGGTGTGTTTTCTATTTTGCCTAGATCTTGGTGCTGAAGGTTTGATGAAACACTAGGGTGTATAATAAAATTTAGTGCTATACTCCTGAATGTATTTCTAATTTTGTTCTGCAATTAAAGCCGTCAGCTATTATTAATCAAGTTTGAAAAAGAATAAACCTTAAAGGCGATCTGGGCCAAGTGTTCAGCCAGACTGGGCCGTGCAGAGGGAAAACGGCCCACCCGGGGGCGCGCTGCGCAGGAGACGGTGGTTTCGAACCCGCCAGTTCAGGCCCACCGGTCAGCAAGGCGACACACCGAAGAGGTACAGGGACTTGTAGGCTGTTGGATTAGATCAGATCGGATGGAGGGTGTACATCGTCTTCCCAGCGACCAGACGACGAGGAAGAAACCCTAGATAGGTTCGAGGGAGGCCAGGGGGCTCACCTAGGGGTCTCGTGGTACCGTGGTGACTGGTGGAGGAGACGCGGCATGCCAAGGGGAGTCCAGCGAGGGGCGGCACGCTGGGGTTTGCCTCCGGGAGCTGTCTCACGCGAAGATGACCGGTGCAGGCTTATAGGGGCTCGTCGGTGCGGAGCCAGGAGTGCGCACATGCAACTAGTGAGGTGGCCCTCAGAGAGGCAGCAGGTGCTCGGAGACATCGAGCCTAGAAAAAAAGAGCTCCCCTCGAGCATGAACTTGTGGTGATGCTTCCGGCATTCCTGAACAAAAAAAAGAGGATGAGGATAGTGTAGCAGAGAGGTAGAAGGTAGATCTCAGAGCATAGAGGGAGCTAGGAGCTAGAGATCCATGGCAAGATTGCATGCAAGAAAGAACCCGAGAGGAGTAGTTCTCCTTCTCCATGGATATTGGGAGCAAGGGAAGGGGATCTGGAGCTCGGTAAGGGGTTGGTGGGTGTCAGGGAGTGAATTGAGAGGGCAGGGGAGGTGTGCTCTGGCCTCTTGGCTTGTAAACCGAAGGAGAGGGTGTATGGTGGTCTAAGTCCATATTGAGTATGCAGGAGGGGTGCTGCTCGAGGGTTGGGCCTCAAGGGAGATGGAGAGAGAGGTGTGGGGTACTGGGGTCGAGCAAGGAGTGGTGGGAGGGGGAGGTGTTGGCTGCTGCACTAAATAGCCAAGATATTTTCCTCAAAATGCATCTCTCTCTCTCTCTCTTTCATCAAGCACTAAAGGACCAAGCTAGGGTTTTCTATAGTGCTGGTTTTCCAGGGGTGTGTTGGGTGCTGTGGTGGATTACTTTCCGAGGGTGGATGTGGTTTGAGGTTGGTTTGACTCAAAGTTTGTTTGGATTGCAAACATTGCTCAATTGGATGCTTGTGAAGGAAGTTAAAAATTTCGCATTGGGAAAAGTGGAGATATAGTACTGGTAGATAGATGAGGCCAAATCATCTCTTCAAGATTTATTTGGGATTTTTCAAAAGATTATAGATGCCTCTATTTCCATTTAAACAAATAGGGCAAAAGTAATTTCTAGAGGCTCCTTTGATATTTTTTACATTGTACAAGATGGGTTTTTGATGTGATATGGTCCTAAATAACATATTACACATTGGAGAATTTTATTGGAATTTATTGATATGGAAAAGTATTTTTAATCAATTATTTCTTGTTTCTGCCATTTAAGAAAAAGGGCAAAAATAAATAATAAAGAATCTCAAAAATATTTATTTTTGAGTTGGAAAGATGGGATATGATAAATAGGCATCAAATGTGCCTTGATTTGGCAAGGTGATTTGGATAAAAATAAACTTTCCTTTATGGACAAAGATTTTGAGAATTTGTAAGATAATGAATTTAATTTGTTTGATGATCCAAATAATTACGGGAATTATTTGGGGATGGTTATATTCAAGGTGGAGGTTGCAGACTTGATTTATACCTCAATTCCATCTTGGTTATTGAGGAGTTTTGGGTGAAATGGGAAGAAACTAGATTTTTAGGAATCTAGGGTTTGGTTATTTTTATGCCACCTAAACATGGTTGGATTAGCGAGCTCGGAGCTCACCTTGGTACAAGGGGTATATGGATAGATAGAGCAAGTAATATATATGATCATGGAAGCAATATTTGGGCTTGGTTGTATTTGAGGTGGTGTAGGAGTAATGGCAAACCTTGATGAAAATAAGGCTGCCATAGCAGGATTGTCCTGATGCCAAATAAACCAGGTGGGTTTAAGATGCACAAGGTTCCAAAGGAAACAAGTGAAGTAGGGTATTATAAGACATGGTTATTAGATCATAACTATGCAAAGATTTGGTCAAGGGGAGGTGGCATATGGATGTGAGCTTCTGCCAAAGTAGGCAAGATGATAAGATTTGCAGAAAAGATTATTATCTTGACTACAAAACCATCATGGATGAGTGGGAATTAGAATGGCTTAGCCAAGTTAAAGAGTGGTATTTTGTAGTACTAATGATGTACTACAATATGGTTAAAATACATTCCCAATAATGCACATGGGTTGGAAGAGGTAGAGCTCCAAAGATTGAATCTAGGTAAGAAATCCAGACTTAGGGTTTTAGACTAGAGTCCAAGTGTAGATGATTTTGAGAGGATGCTAGGTTCCAATCTTATGATAAAAGGTATAATATTGAGGTATATATTGAATAGAGGTGATCCATTCTTAGATTGGATCTCCACTGAGTTGCAAACTATCAGGAGTGATTATCCCTAGGTTGATCTGATTAGGAGAGGAGATGATCACCTTAGTGGCTTAGGATAGATCCAAATTTGGATGCTTAGTTTTAGATTTATGATCACAACATAGATTGGATCATATGGTATGAGCTACTAGATTAGATCACTCTAGTTCCTAAGCAAACAAGGCAATCAGCATATCAAGGCAATTCATCAGACATCAGATCAAGGCAATTCATCTTATCACTTATCCAACTACCACTAGGGTTACCATCAAGCCTAGCTTTAGTTAAGGATAAGTATTTTGAATTGGTTATACTTTTAAGTAGGATAGGGACCATCTTGGTATTTCTACCAAGATTGGAATGAAAAGGTTTTTAATAAAGGTTTTGGAAAACCTAGGGGTAAGAGTAGCTGGGAGTTCTGTCTTGAAAACATAAGGAGAGTATATATAGGTCTCCATAGTTTTGTTAATAGAATCTAGTAAAGTATTTTGTTGTGTCAAAGTCATCTTGGCTCAGGTTTTTGAAATGCAAGAACATTTGAGAATATGTATGATGATCTAGGACATCTCTTTTGTAAAATATCTTTTGTCAACTAGTGTTGAGATAAGAAGTTTATCCCTTAATACACAATTAGATGTATGAGCACCAACAAACAAGTAAGCAAGCATTGAAACATGTAATAAGAAAAAGTTTTTGTTCCCCCTGATTTTTGCCTTTTGGGCAGCTAATCATGGTTGCTGAAAGTCTTTGGTATTTTTCAATGATTTAAAACAGATTTGAAAAATGAAATTACAAAGAGAAAATACAAAATAGAAAAAGAAAAGCTTTTGTAAATAAAAAAAGAGTTGCAGCAGCTAAATAGGCCGCAGCCCAGCCAGCCCATCTTTCCCTCTCCTTTCTTCCGCTCAGCGCGCAACAGCCAGCGGCCCAAGAGTGGCCCAGTCCATCCCATCCCCGGCCCATACCAATTCAGCCTTCCTTCCTTCATCGTCGTCGTCAATGACGCGATGACGGCAAGCTGATGCATGTCCGTCCGCCGGCCGTCGATCACCTGCGTGCTATGATGCCCGCCGCCGCCCCTAGAGTCAAGGAAAAGATCGCGTGGATCCGCTCTCACTCCCCATAGCATTATCCCTTTCTCTCTCGCTCTGTGCCGCTCGCGAGCAAAAGCTCTGAACCCTAGCTCCAGTCGCCGCGTAGAGCCGCTATCTCCCGCTGCCCCAGGTCCATCTTAGATCACCGTAGGATCCGCCTCGTCGTACTCTTTCTCCTCGCCAAAGAATCAAGCCCGGGCGCCTCCAGTTGTCAGCATTGACCTGGTCTCTCCGAGCCTGACGACCTCTGCCGCCCGCATCCCCGTCGCTCCGGTCCACCCCGTGCCTCGCTGTCGACCCCTCCAGCTCCAAGGTGAGCACGCGATCCTCCTGGACCCCTCCTATGTGTTGGAGATATGCCCTAGCGGCAATAATAAAAGTGGTTATTATTATATCTTTGTGTTTATGATAAGGTTTACGTTCATGCTATAATAGTATTAACTGGAAACATTGATACTTGTGTGATTTGTAAACTAAATTAGAGTCCCTGGTAAAGCCTCTTTATAATACTAGCATGTTGGTTAATGGATGATCATGGTTTCTCGATCATGAACATTAAGATGTTATTAACAACAAGATCATATCATTAGGAGAATGGTATGATGGACATACTCCTATAGATAAGCGTAGCATAAAGATCAAGTCATTTCACTAGTTCGTTTGCTATAAGCTTTCTCATACATAGTAACCTAATTCCTTCAACCATGAGATCATGATAATCACCATCACCGGAAGGATGCTTTGATGACATCAAACACCACACCATAACTGGGTGGCTATAAAGGTGGCATTGAGTATTCGGAAAGTATGTGTTGATGCACATGGATCAAGAGTGGGATTTGTCCATACATATGACGGATAGATATACCCTGGCCCCTCTCGGTGGAATGTCATCCAATTAGCTTGCAAGCATGTGACTGGCTCACAAGGTATCACATATCACGGGAACGAGAAAAGAGTACTTATCGGTAAAGAGGTTGAACTAGGTATGCAGAGATACCGACGATCAAACCTCGGATAAGTAAACTATCGCGAGATAAAGGGAAATTGGTATCGTATGTAAGTGGTTCATTCGATCGCAAAGTAATCTTAGAAATATGTGGGAGCCATATGAATTTCCAGACTCCTCTATTGGTTATTGATCGTAGAAGTGTCTCGGTCATGTCCGCATAATTCACGAACCGTAGGGGGACACACTTAAGGATTCGATGTTGTTTAGTAGATATGGAATGTAAGTAGGGAAACCGAATGTTTTTCGGAGTCCCGGATGGGATCCGGGATATCACGAGGATATTCGGAATGGTCTGGATAATAAGATTCATATAAGGAAAGTCCGATTTCGGAGTTCGGGAATGATTTCGATGTTTTCATCGGAGAGGTTCTAGAAGGGTCTAGAAGTTTCACCGGTCCAGAAGGGGAATGGTCCATGAATGTGTCATGGATAAGTGGAATGATTGGATCATGTCCTAGGTCACTTGGTTGGGCATTTGCGAGAGAGAATTAAAGCTCTAAATTGAAAGTCAAAAGGGAGGTTTGAAAAGTCAGAATGAAACAATAGTTTCCTAGTGGAAGAAGGAAAGAGTCCTTCCTTCTATCCAACTTGGGTTTGGGTATGGATTCAAACTCCCCTCTCCCAAGGCTGCCCCCCTCTCATAAATAGAGGGGGAGGGCTGCCCCAAAGAACACAACACCAAGCCCTCCCCACCCCGTGCCCCGCCGCTGCCCAAGCCGCACGCCGCCGCCGCGTTGCGCCACCGCCGGCCCATCACTGTTGCCCTAGCCGCCGACACCTCGTCCTCCTCTCCGGCCTTCTAAACCTAGATAGCCGGAAACCCTAGATCCACCATAACTCGCACCGGCTTAGGCGAAGCCCCGCGAGATCTTCCCTCTACTTCTGACACCACGCCGTCGTGCTGCCGGAATCGCGAGGGAAGAACTACAACCTCTGCTTCCTGCCGCAACAAGGGAGAGGAAGGTCTTCATCAAGTACCAAACGTGTGACCGACTGCGGAAGCGCTGCTGGCACGCATCGCCGGAAGGATCTTCTACACGATCTTGAGATCGGCAAGTGTACGACTACATCACCCACGAGAATCTGCTCTCGTTTAACCGCTTTGGAATCTTCGAGGGTGAGTACTCTAATTTACTCGTTGCTTCAATCTAGTAGATAGATCTCGGCTTGTTTGTATGCATGCGGTAGAATTTTTTTGTTTTCCATGCTACGAACCCCTACAGTGGTATCAGAGCCGTGTCTATATGTAGATCTGTTGCACGAGTAGAACACAATGGTCATTATGGGCATTGATGTTTTTTGTTGTCGATTGCTTCTTGTGTACTTTGCATCTTGCGGGATGGTGGGATGAAGCGGCCTGGGCTAACCTTATAGGACATCGTTCATGAGACTTGCTCCACGCTTGACATGCAAGTTGTATTGTATAAGTGGCTTTGCGGGTGCCTGTTTCTCCCAACATAGTGTAGATTCAATTTATAACGGGTAATTGACAATACTAGTATCAATGTTGTGGTTCTTGTTCGTAAGTTAGAACGACACTTATTGAAAGCCCCAAACCACGTAAAACATGCAAAGAAAATTAGAGGCGTCTAATTTTTTTTGCAGGGTTGTGTTGTGATGTGATATGGCCATGATTATGATTATATATGATGCATGCAATGTTCCTTACTATAAGTCCGCAACCGTCAGGAGCCATATGGTTGTCTTTGAATTTCGTTAAGACCTGGATGTCTATTATTCAAGTATTTGTAATAGTTGATGCTGGTGGACGGCAACCATGAAGCGGCCCCATTGACCTTGACGCCATGCCGATGATGATGGAGATCATGTTCGTGCTTGAAGATGGAGATCGGAAGCACAAGAAGAAAGGCCATATCATATCACATATTATGAATTGCATGTGATGTTAATCCTTTTATGCATCTTGTATTACTTAGTTCATGACGGTAGCATTATAAGATGATCCCTCTAGCACAAAATTTCAAGTTATGAAGTGTTCATCCTTAATAAGCACCGTTGCTAAAGCTTGTTGTTTCGAAGCACCACGTGATGATCGGGTGTGTTAGATTCTGCGAGTGTATACAACGGGAGCAAGACAGATTTGCTCATGCGGACGCTAAGGTTTGATCTTGACGAGCCTAGCATGTACAGACATGGTCTCAGAACACGGATCACCGAAAGGTAAAGCATGAGTCATATAGTAGATATGATGAACATGTTGATTGTTCTCCATTGAAGCTACATCAACTCTCGTGATGATCGGTTTTGATGTGGTGGATTTGGTTCGTGTGATCACTAAAACAATGTGAGGGATATTGTTTTGAGTGGGAGTTCACCTAGATTAATTTAACTATTAATTAGAACTCAATTTTTCATAAACTTAGTCTAAACTATTGCAAATATGTTGTAGATCAATGGCGGCCCCTAGCATCAATTTTAATGCGTTCCTAGAGAAAGAAAAGTTGAAAAACAATGGAAGCAACTTCGCGGATTGGTTCCGCAATTTGAGGATTGTCCTCAATGCTGGTAATTTGACCTATGTGCTGGATGCACCGCTGGGTGACCCACCTGCAGCTGATGCTACCGATGAGGTAAAGAATGTTTTCCTTGCTCAGAAGAATCAGTACTCCACAGTTCAGTGTACTATCTTGTATGGTTTGGAATCGGAGCTTCAGAAAAGGTTTGAGAACCATGACCCACATGATATTGTCCGTGAACTCAAAATGATATTTGAGGCTCACGCGGTAGTTGAGAGTTATGAGGCTTTTGAAAAGTTCTTTAACTGCAAAATGGAAGAGGGCAGCTCCGTCAGTGAGCACATGCTTAAGATGTCTGGGCACGCAAGCAAGCTTCAAAGCTTGGGTATAGTGATTCCTAATGCTTTGGGGATTCACCGTGTCCTCCAATCACTACCACCAAGTTAGAAGAACTTTGTGATAAACTACAATATGCAAAACATGGACAAGTCATTGCCCGAACCCTTCTCCATGTTAAAGTCTGCGAAAGTGGAGATCAAGAAAGATCACCAAGTGTTGATGGTCAATAAGACCACCAAATTCAAGAAGCAAGGCAAGTCTAAGAAAAAGGGAAACTTCAAGAAGGGCGGTAAGAAAGTTACCGCGCCGGTGAAGAAGACCAAGGCTGGGCCTAAGCCTGATACTGAGTGCTTTTACTGCAAGGGAGACGGTCACTGGAAGTGGAATTGCCCTAAGTACTTGGCGGATTTTATGAACGGCAACATCAAGAAGAAAGGTATATCCGATATACATGTTATTGATGTGTATCTCACTAGTACTCGTAGTAGTGCCTAGGTATTTGATACTGGTTCGGTTGCTCATATTTGTAACTCGAAACAGGTGCTGTAGAATAGATAGAAACTAGCGAAGAACGAGGTGACGATGCGCGTCGGAAATGGATCAAAGGTTGATGTGATCGCCGTCGGCACGCTACCACTTCATCTACCATCGGGATTAGTTTTATACTTAAATAATTGTTATTTGTTGCCTGTGTTGAGCATGAACATTATATCTGGATCATGTTTATTGCGAGACGGTTACTTGTTTAAGTCCGAGAATAATGGTTTTCGATTTATACGAGTCATACGTTTTATGCACATGCACCTTTGATAGATGGTCTATTATTATTGAATCTCGATTGTAGAAATACACACATTAATAACATTGAAGCTAAACGTTTGAAATTGAGCGATAACTCGACCTATATGTGGCACTGTCGTCTTGGTCATATTGGAGTGAAGCGTATGAAGAAACTCCATTCCGATGGACTTCTTGAATCACTTGAAAGATGCAAAGCATGTCTGATGGGTAAAATGACTAAGATTCCATTTTCTGGTATTATGGAGCGAGCTACGGACTTATTGGAAATCATACATATCGATGTGTGTGGTCCAATGATTGTAGCATAGAGCGGTGGTTATCGTTATGTTCTTACCTTCACGGATGAGTTGAGTAGATATGGGTATATCTATTTCATGAAACATAAGTCCGAAACTTTGGAGAAGTTTAAGGAATTTCAAAGTAAGATAGAGAATCAACGTAACAACAAGATTAAATTTCTATGATCTGATCGTGGAGGTAAATATCTAAGTTACGAGCTTGGCGAGCATTTGAAGTAATGCGGAATACTTTCACAATTGACACCGCCGGGAACACCACAACATAATGGTGTGTCCGAACGTGGTAATCGAACTCTCTTAGATATGGTTCGTTCTATGATGTCACTTAAAGATTTACCGCTATCGTTTTGGGGTTATGCATTAGAAACAGCCGCATTCACTTTAAATAGGCCACCATATAAATCCGTTGAAATGACACCATATGAATTATGGTTTGGGAAGAAACCTAAATTGTCGTTCCTTAAAGTTTGGGGTTGCGAAGCTTATGTAAAGAAGTTACAGCCCGACAAGCTTGAACCCAAAGCGGAAAAATGCGTCTTCATAGGATACCCGAAGGAAACTATTGGGCATACCTTCTATCATAGATCCGAGGGAAAAATCTTCGTTGCCAAGAATGGATCCTTTCTAGAGAAGGAGTTTCTCTGGAAAGAAGTGACTGGAAGGAAAGTAGAACTTGACGAGGTTTTTGAACCTTCTCTCGGACTTTAGAGTAGCGCAGCACCGGAAGTAGTTCCTGTGGCGCCTACACCAATAAGAGAGGAAGCTAATGATGTTGATCATGAAACTTCGATTGAAGTAACTACGGAACCTCGTAGGTCAACGAGAACTCATTCCACTCCTGATTGGTATGATCCCGTTATGAGTGTCATGTTGATGGACAACACCGATGACCCTGCGACATATGAGGAAGCGATGATGAGCCCAGATTCCAATAAATGGCAAGAAGACATGACATCCGAGATTAGATCCATGTACGAAAACCAAGTATGGACTTTGGTGGACTTACCGGATGGCCGGAAGGCTGTCGAGAACAAATGGATTTTCAAGAAGAAAACAAATGTTGATAGTAATGTTACTGTCTATAAAGCTTGACTTGTCGCAAAAGGGTTTCGACAAATTCAAGGAGTTGACTATAATGAGACTTTCTCACCGGTAGCGAAGCTAAAGTCTGTGAGGATTTTGTTAGCAATCTCTGCATATTATGATTATGAGATATGGCATATGGATGTCAAAACGGCGTTCCTCAATGGAGACATTGATGAAGAGTTGTATATGGTACAACCCAAAGGTTTTGTCGATCCTAAAGATGCTAACAAGGTATGCAAACTTCAACGGTCCATGTATTGAAGCAAGCATCCCGGAGTTGGAATCAACGTTTTGATAAGGTAATCAAAAGTTTTGGTTTTATACAAACTTATGAAGAAGCTTGTATTTAGAAGAAAGTGAGTGGGAGCTCTGTAGCATTCTTAATACTATATGTAGATGACATATTGTTGATTGAGAATGATGTAGAACTTCTTAATAGTGTCAAGGGTTATTTGAATAATAGTTTTTCAATGAAAGATCTTGGCGAAGCAGCTTACATATTAGGCATAAAGATTTATAGAGATAGATCGAGACGTCTAATATCATTGTCACAAAGTACATATTTGGACAAAGTTCTAAAGAGGTTTGGAATGGAAGATAGCAAGAAAGGGTTCTTGCCCATGTTGCCCAATACGACCTTGAGTAAAACTCAAAGTCCTGCAACGGCAGAAGATAGAGAAAGGATGAGTAAGACTCCCTATGCCTCAGCCATAGGATCTCTTATGTATGTCATGCTATGTACTAGACCCGACATTGCATATGTTGTTAGTTTGACTAGCAGATATCAAAGTGATCCAGGAGTGGATTATTGGACAGCGGTTAAAAACATCCTTAAGTACTAGAGAACTAAGGATATGGTTATTTCTTATGGAGGTGATGAACAGCTTGTTGTTAATGGTTACACCGATGCTAGTTGGAACACCGATCCGGATGATTCTAAATCTCAATCTAGATACGTATTTACTTTGAATGGTGCAGTAGTTAGCTGGAGGATTGCAAAGCAAAGCTTTGTGGCGAGATCTTCAATTGAATCGGAATACATAGCTGCTTCGGAGGCTTCACAAGAGGCAATATGGATGAAGGAGTTCATTATAGAGCTTGGTGTGGTTCGAAGTGCGCTGGACCCAATGTCTATCTATTGTGATAACATGGGCGCCATAGCCAATGCGCAAGAACCAAGGTCACACAAGAAGCTGAAGCACATCAAGCTACGTTTTCATGCTATTCGAGAGCATGTCCAAGATGGTGACATAAATATTTGCAAAGTACACACAAATCTGAATGTGGCGGATCCATTGACTAAACCTCTCCCGAGGGCAAAACATGACCAGCACCAAACCGCCATGGGTGTTCGGTATATTACCATGTAATCTAGATTAGTTGACTCTAGTGAAAGTGGGAAACTATTGGAGATATGCCCTAGAGGCAATAATAAAAGTGGTTATTATTATATCTTTGTGTTTATGATAAATGTTTACGTTCATGCCATAATAGTATTAACCGGAAACATTAATACTTGTGTGATTTGTAAACTAAATTAGAGTCCCTGGTAAAGCTTCTTTATAATACTAGCTTGTTGGTTAATGGATGATCGTGGTTTCTCGATCATGAAAATTAAGATGTTATTAACAACAAGATCATATCATTAGGAGAATGGTATGATGGACATACTCCTATAGATAAGTGTAGCATAAAGATCAAGTCATTTCAATAGTTCATTTGCTATAAGCTTTCTGATACATAGTAACCTAATTCCTTCGACCATGAGATCATGCTAATCACCATCACCAGAAGGATGCTTTGATGACATCAAACACCACACCGTAACTGGGTGTCTATAAGGTGGCATTGAGTGTTCGGAAAGTATGTGTTGAGGCACATGGATCAAGAGTGGGATTTGTCCATCCATATGAAGGATAGATATACTCTAGGACCTCTCGATGGAATGTCATCCAATTAGCTTGCAAGCATGTGACTGGCTCACAAGGGATCACATATCACAGGAAAGAGTAAAAGAGTACTTATCGGTAACGAGGTTGAACTAGGTATGTAGAGATACCAACGATCAAACCTCGGATAAGTAAATATCGCGAGACAAAGGGAAATTGGTATCGTATGTAAGTGGTTCATTCGATCGCAAAGTAATCGTATAAATATGTGGGAGCCATATGAATTTCCAGATTCCTCTATTGGTTTTTGATCGGAGAAGTGTCTCGGTCATGTCCACATAATTCACGAACCTTAGGGAGACACACTTAAGGATTCGATGTTTTTTAGTAGATATGGAATGTAAGTAGGGAAACCGAATGTTGTTCGGAGTCTCGGATGGGATCCGGGTTATCACGAAGATATCCGGAATGGTCCAGAGAATAAGATTCATATAAGGAAAGTCCGATTCCGGAGTTCGGGAATGATTTCGATGTTTTCATCGGAGAGGTTCTAGAAGGGTCTAGAAGGTTCATCGGACCGGAAGGGGAATGGTCCATGAATGTGTCCTAGGTCACTTGGTTGGTCATTTGTGAGAGAGAATTAAAGCTCTAAATTGAAAGTCAAAAGGGAGGTTTGAGAAGTCAAACTGGAACAATAGTTTCCTAGTGGAAGAAGGAAAGATTCCTTCCTTCTATGATTATCCAACTTGGGTTTGGGTATGGATTCAAACTCCCCTCTCCCAAGGCTGCCCCCTCTCATTTATAAAGGGGGAGGGCTGCCCCAAAGAACACAACACCAAGCCCTCCCCACCCCGTGCGCCACCGCTGCCCAAGCCGCCGTTGCCGCACGCTGCCGTCGCCGTCGCTCTAGCCACCGCCGACACCTCCTCCTCCTCCTCTTTGGCCTTCAAAACCTAGATCGCCCGAAACCTTAGATCCACCATAACTCGCACCGGCTTAGGCGAAGCCCTGCGGGATCTTCCCTCTACTTCCGATACCACGTCGTCGTGCTGCCGGAATCGCGAGGGAAGAACTACAACCGAACGTGTGACCGACTGTGGAAGCGCTGCCGGAACGCAGTCTCGGAAGGATCTTCTACGCTTAAGAGGCAAGTGTACGACTACATCACCCACGAGAATCTCCTCTCGTTAACCTCTTTGGAATCTTCGAGGGTGAGTACTCTAATCGACTCGTTGCTTCAATCTAGTAGATATTTCCTGGTTTGTTTATATGCATGTGGTAGAAGTTTTTTGTTTTCCATGCTACGAACCACTACACTGTGTCCCCCTCCCTCTCTGTGCTCGTCACCCGCCGTAGACCCGTGAGCACCGCCGTTGCTCGCCGTCATAACCCGTGCTCCGGTGACCATAACCTAGCGGCGCCGCCACCCACGTGCTCACCTCGCACTGCCGAGTCGAACTCGCACCCGCACGCAGTCCCGTGAGCTCCCTATCATCGTCCCCACCACCGATCCATGGCTCACCGTCGGTGTGACGTCGCGCTGACATTAGCCGCGTGGGTCAGCCCGGTCAATCTAACCCCTGACCCCACTTTGCCTGTGTGGCTGCTGATGTGGCTTTGGCCCCACACGTCAGCCACTGTGGCTAGGTTCTGCATCCGTATAAAAAGTATTTGATGCATGTGCTGATGTCAGCCTAACGCAATAAATTAATTTAACTGGTTTAATATTTTCAAAAAATGAATAAAACTTGTAAATTCAATAACTTTTATTCTGTAATTCAGAAAAAATCAAATAATATATCAAAATGTTCAGAAAAATGAGATCTATCTAATTACTCTATAATCATGCACCGCTAATCAACTTACATGAGAAGTTTAATTAGAACAACCTAGTAACCCCTCACAAGTGATTCCGAAGTTTCTCCAAGTTAGGGTTTGGACCCCTCGGAACCCTGATTAAATGGTCGAGCATATATTAGGGTTACATTTCAATACAATTCAATTTGTCATATCATCATCCTTGCTTGAGCATTGTATCGATGCCATTGTTGTTTTTTTCCCACTCTTTCCGGTATTTGGTTCTTCCTGGTAGAATACGAGATCGTGATCAAGATCGAAGCCAGAGATCAACACCGTCGAATCTCGAAGACAAATACTTGACCAACTATAACCAAGTCAAGTACAAGATGTCTGAAGCTCTTCTTAATTGGTTATCAACGGGCAAAGGCAAGCATAGCCCCACCATGATATAATCTTATGATTTCGAAAGTATTTCCTGCCATGATGCATAAGATTCTACTGTGGTCTTTTATCGATAGATAGAGTATCCTATCTATTGCATTACTCCCTTTGAGCTTATATTACCTAATCCGCTGCTCCTAGCGTAACTAGGTTTGGCTTGTGTGCACTGCTAGAGCTTATATTGTGTCTTGTGTAGCCATGCATAGCTGTTGAGTCTGGTCCATCCAAATGATGTATCAGATACAGAGAATCTAGTATGACAGGAGAACATGATGAGATGAGATCAGTGATATGAGATTAAACATGCTAAGGCTTGTATGGGAGGCCACGGTGGTAAATGGTTTTTCTAGTCCCATGCTCGCCAACACTAGGACCCGAGTTCTTGCCTCTTGAACCAAGATGAGCGTACAACCACACGGGGCTTGGAAAACCCCACGAGTGACTAACTTGCCTAGTAGATTCCACGAGTCACATAGTTCGGGCGTTCCATTCAACATACGCATTGAAAACATTTTGAAAGATTTTACGGGTGAAGGTGCATCATAACACGTAGGTAAGCGTGGACGAGGTTGCTTAGGGTAGATAGTGCCCCTGGTAAACCAACCTCGCCTCACATATCTAGGGACCGGCTTCGGGATTTGACTCGTTACGGCGGAACCATCCTTAGGGCGTGACTCATGGTCTCAGTGAAAGCAAGCTAAAGGTCGTGTCTAACCACCCTCTACCGGCCTTCCAAGGAAGATGGCTATGATTAGTGGCATTAAGAGAAGGTTAGTACGTGTGGGTAAAGTTGTACACCCCTGCAGGGTAATAATATTTTCGAAAAGCCGTTTTCACGGATATTAATGACTTGGGAACGGACGTGATGATCATAGAGAACTATAACCTAATCGTAAAACTTGGTAGATCAATGTGTGCTTAAGGATGCTTCCTCATGGGTACGAGGGGGTGATCCTAGTTGGTAGATGATGATGACTTGGTGGATATCAAAAGATGATGATCAATACTTTGGAGATATCGCTCTCTTACACCCCTTTAAAATATTCTGACTAGACGGGCTTCTTCTCTCTCTTGTTTTATAAACAAAGATGTCTTTATGCAAAACAACTCCACCAGCCATAAGTCTTGCAGAGTACACCATGTACTCACCCTTTCTTTGTTGATATTTTTGTAGCAGAGTAAGGGTTACTCCTAAAGACAAGTTTGGTACTACATTGACACCGACGATTAGCTTGGGGTTCCCGACTAGCAGCCTGGAATCTATGGGCAAGGACCTCATCGTTATGCTTTAGGCCTCTTAGGCCATTTGTTAGGTTTGCTATACTTAATAGCATAATTTTCCTTCCGTTGTTTGATGTTTGTGGTCAGCAACCTCTGCTTGTAGTAATTTGGTTCTCTGCTCAACTATGAGCTTGTCGTAATAATTTTGTGTCATAGGGTCACTATTGTGTTACCGATTATCCACTGGATATCCTCGAGCTCAAGGTTAAGCTTATGTCAGACGGAGGTCTAGGATTTGTTTAGCCCCGATCCTGGGGGTGTCACATAATACTCTTGTGTTAGATCTTGCATTTCGATGAATTCCATAGTTAGTACTAGAACCGATCTGTAGTTGGGATCAATATTCAATTTGGTTAGAGATTTGGGAATTGCGGAATAATTAGGGGATCTCCATCGGTTAATTTATGAAAGTAATCAATGCAAATAATCAAGGTATGTCAATCATGTCCTTATTGCACTCTACTATTTTTTCCACAGGTGGATAGGAGCGACATTTGCAGCAACGACAAGTCCATAGACACCAAGACTCGTCAAGTGCTAAGGAAGCCGAAGTCCGATCAGTACGACAACTTCTTCGCCGGCGATGTCTACAGGTGATACCTTCGATCCATAAAACGGATGTAGTATAGCTCTTTTTCCCTAGTAGACCTAGGTTTATTGAATCCTCAGGAAGCAGAAAGCAAAGTGAGATTACTTAAGTAGACCTTTGAGAGTTTTAGAATTCCTGTTGTGTTTTCACCGGACCAAGAGTTTGCGATGTTTTTGTTGTTGATGATGATGGAGAGAGAGAGGGCCTAGGTTCTTCGGTTTTCACCAGTAGCTGTGCAAAAAGATCTGATGGGAATAACATATAATAATAAAGCACTCATGTAATTGTTAGAGTAAGATAATTATATGTGGGCAGTGCATCCATAAATGTTAGCGCCTCCGCAACCCCTTATGGCAATAACGTTCTAGTCTCATCCATAGAAGAAAGAGAACTAATGATATGCATAGTGATGTCACCGTTAATCCAAAGTAAGTTCCTCACATACAGCCGTACTACCCTTTCTTGTCACTGGGGTTCCTATCCTGCAGATCTGTCGTTACTCACACTCCCTTTACCTGGATCAATCTTTGGGGTCTTGGGTACCTGAAAAGTCCTTAGATTGAGAAAAGAGAGGGTACTACAATCATCATGTCATACAAACTAATACATGATCCCATCTATGATAAATAATATGCATAAAAGCTAAATGGCTAGGCCGAAGCTCTTAGCGCAAGGAGAATTACTCACACATAGATATGAAATCGACAATCATAAACATTGTAATAGAGATCATAGAGTTGATATAAAATAGTCTTACAATGTCGCCAATTGGAGATGAGATCTACTATTAAAAGTGGAAGATGACTATGGTGGTGGAGAAGGGTTTAGAGGTTTAGATCTAGATCTATTCCTCCGGCATGGCGCTAGGGAGAGTTTAGGGTGAAAGAAGAGATTTTGTGGAGTCGGGGGATTATTTCTCATCGCCTGAAGCCTCTTTAAATAGGGGTCCCTTCACGAAAGTTGTTCTGTTTGACCTAAGAAGGTTGGTGAAAACTATACGGCATCAGCTATATGGCAGCGGGCCATATAGTTGGTCGTTAAGCCTACAGTAGCCTCCTCACGGCTCCTGGTTTCTTTGGCGTGTTAGAAATATCGTATCTTTGGCATTTATGTAGTGATTCCCATCATAATACGTCATTATCTGCGCAGGAAAAAATAGCAAGAAAGTATTGCTTACCCCTTTGATCATTAGGCTTTAGTGGCAGGTTTTAGAGAGATATTTCATCAAATGTGGATGTGGATGGCTATATTTCACAGCCATCAACCTCCCCAAGCTTAAACTTGATTGTCCTCGAGCAACAAAACCAATATAAAAGGGAACTCAGCATTTAAACTAAAATAACGAGATGATGATCTTACCCATGATTGGTCGTCTCATATTTCCTCCACTTTATTAATCTGAAAAACTTCAGCATAGGTAGAGTAATGGCAAGCATATCATACGGGTTTCATGAATCTTTATAGCGCAGCAAAATTATAAGCATGGATGATTCAAAAGAGTAAACTTTATTCCATGTCATGTAATTAACTCATAGCCTTTCCTTTGAACAATAAAGTGTAATCATGTAGAATTAAGAGTGTGAGAGTTTGTCATGAAAAGCATATACACTAAAGTATCTCAATCCTCCCATATCAATAAATCAAGACTTTTCAAGCACTACTTTTGTATTCATTGTCCCACAAGAATTTCAGTTCTTAAGTAATTGAGAGCATGCCAAAAAAATTCATTAGTTTATCGGGCTGAGATGGATACTCATGGCATCACTAAGGCCTTTGTTCCTTTTGCATAATGATTACTCATATAAGCTAGAGGAGTGATTCCATCATGTTACAGCTACCCGGGAGTGCCAAGAATCTTACCCATTATAGCATTGCTTCTACATATGTTTAATCAACTCATAGACGAAATCGAGGAGTTTCCTCCATGAAGATTGTTCGTAGGCCAGCAGAGTTTTTGGTATCCCATGAAGTTTGACACGCATAAAGCTATATCATTCTTATGATTTACAAGTCAATCTTTGCCATGCTCACAAAAACCGCTAAACATTAATTCAATTAAACAAATCTTTATAAAGAGAGCTATCAAGTTAATAATTATTTTCTGTGGTGTTGAGTGTCTCTAAGAATAAGCTTTCAAGACTAAACACTAGAACACCCAAGTCTTCAAATTGTAAGATTTTTTCTTATTTCAATTGTTTAGCAAATTTTTAGGGAAGAGTTGGTTAACTACAAGAGCTGGAAAATAAAGATAAACGGAGAAATCCCAACTCTTCCCTTTTTATTTGTTTCTTGGAAACTCGAAGTCAATCAATCTCGTGCAAATCAATGAGAACTTCAAGGCGGAAAGAAAAAGAGATAGGGAAAATAAAGATAAACGGAGAAATCTTTTTGTGGTTTTTCAGAAGGGGGATTAAAGAATAGAAAATTTGCGGAAAAGCTCGGCTTGAAAATCTCAAACAAAATAAAATAACTAAGATAAAGTGTTAGGGAAACGAACACGAGTGCTTATAAACTCCAATAAAAGCATAACCTCGAAAATAAGATAAAGCAAATAAAAACCAAAATATATAAAATAGATAGAAAACTTCCCCAAGCTTAGGCTTTTGCAAGCCCTTCAAATCACTGTGGTGCGGGAAAAAAGTTGTAAAGCTGAAACATTACTTGTTGTTTCTCGGAGGTTCAAGGCGAGATTATACATTCCCTCCATAATTCCTCCAAGTTCTTGGAAATCTTGATATGTAGCAAACCGGTTTGGTGGCTTCTGCTCCTGATGAGGGACTTCTTGATCCTCCTATTGGTCATCATCCTCCTCCGGAATCTCCTCCTCGGGTTGGTATTGCTCAACCTATAAGTCATAAAGCACACGTCCTTCCTCGATAGAGAGAAGATAATTAGGCAAAGGAGCGGGGTAGATATGCCCAGCTCTAGCAATATGCGGATAATAAACGCCACCGCTCCTAGTAAGCATTCCACAAGCCCTCAAAGTAGAGAAACCAACACGTCGCTCACCTAGCACCGGATGTAGCTCACCTAGGTCGATGCCTAGAACATTGGCGAGAACGGTGATGACTCCTCCACAAGTTATTTGTCCTTGGCTTTGGTGGGATTGGTACTCCAAGTAGCGCACAAGTATTGCGCCCAAGTGAAGTGACAAGTTGTCATAGTTGAAAGAAGCTTTTGCAAGGACTAAGATGTCCTCCTCATTGAGTCTTGTAAACTAATTGTGCGCCTGCAAGGTGTTAGCAATAACATAGAACAAATAGTGAATAGTAGGATGTTGAATATTCTTCCCTCTGCTGACTCTAGAAGTAAAGCTCATTCTGTTATAGCAGTGTTCAGGGGAAGGTTCCATGTTAGTAAAAGCTGCGCACAAAGCATTAGGATCATTGTTGGGTAAACCAAAACAATTGCACCATTCATCAAGTGTTAGATAATAATTATTGTTCATGAGTCAGAAAGAAATCTTATCCTCCCCATGACATGCCTTAACGGTGCTTTGCAAAGAGCTAAGAAATTCAATGGTTAACCGAAGATAGGTTGGTGCATCATGGAATACAAAGGTTTGTAGGCCGACTCTATTTTAAAGTAAATTAAAATTATCCGAAATACCGAGTTGGTTCAAAGTGATGGGGAAATCCCACTTGGTTGCCTTGACTTCTCAGTTTTTGATCCTGTCAAAACGATCACGGTGGGCTTTATTCTTGAATCGAATCCCCATGCATTCCTAAGCTACAACCCAAGTAGAACTATCTACGGCAAGAGCACGTGTCTGGCTCCGCGTGTTCATCTTCTAAAACCAAATAAAAGAGACAATTATAAAACTTTTGATCCAACAGTAATAGTTATAGAACACTAAAGAATCTCCTCAACATATTAATCTAGGAAAGATAATCATGTCACTGGTTCAAAACAAGTCTCATCCTATATTGATAATGACAATAGATCAGAGATAAATTTGCAAAAAGTAATTGGAGGATCAAAGGAGAAACATACCGTATATCACTTGTGTGCGAGGAATTCGAACGAAAATGAGCAGGGGTGAAGATCACTTGAGGTTTTGAGAGAGTTTGGAGGTAGAAGAGAGAAAATGAATTGTGTTTTTGATGTTTTGGGTACATCCCCGTGCATTTAAGTGGTCGGATGTAACTATACGGCGGGAACAAGATGTTTCAGGCATATAGTTGGTCTGATGGCAAAATTTTAGGGTTTCCTAGGTTTTCTGTCTGGCGGCTGTAACTATACGGCCGAAAATTTTGTTCACGCCTTATAGTTGGTCGTCAAACCTTCCGTATCCTGGGATGAAAAATTATCGATGGGTAACATAACTATATAGTGGAAACTATACGGAGGGAATTTTATTCCCGCCGTATAGTTGGTCGTTAACCTTTCTGTACACCTAAAAAAATTCTATTTCTTCGAGGATTACTTTTTAGACTGAAACTTAGCGAAAGACCTTGTTTTGACAGAAAAATGACAGACTAAAATTTTGACCAACTATGGCAGATACAAAACAAGAATTTTTAGTACCACTGAATCTCTTCTTCTCACTGGAGTTTTCTAGCACTCTTTATTCTTTATAAAATTTAAACTAAAACCTAAAACTTAACTCAAACCTTTATTTCACATGGGTTGCCTCCATGCAGCGCTCTTTTATGGTTAATATCTTGACCTTGATATTTCTCACTTAGGCCATATGAGTGGAAGACCCACTCCAAAGTAATTGGCCTTCAAAGTGATGGCCTCCTTATCATCTTTTTGGGCTTTCTTTTTCCTGAGAAATGAATAACAAAAGGATCCCGTGAAGGCAATTGAAGCTTTACGTTCCCTTCATGCAAATTGATTAAAGCCTTAATAGTTCTTAAGAAAGGACGACCTAATATTATAGGGGCAGTAGCATCTTCAGGTATCTCAACAATAACAAAATCAATAAGAGCAGGACAACCATTAATGTAAACTAAAGTATTTTCTTTAATGCCAACTGCTTGTTTATAAGTAGAATCTGCTAGATGTAATTTTAGTTCGGTGATTTCAAAAGAGCCAAGATTCAACTTGTTAAAAAGAATCTTTGGAATTATTGAAACATTTGCACCTAGATCACATAGTGCAGCTATTTCATTAGTCCCAATTTTAATCTTAATTGTGGGCTCAAATATATCATCTAGCTTAACACGCAATTTTTCAGAAATTTTCTTATATTATACTTCAAGGTTACGTACCTTTATTGCTACCTGATTAAAAAAGTGTTGATACATGGCTTCTTCATTTCCTTTACTTACCGGAATCTTGATATTGATCCTTTTTACAGGATCTTCAGCTGTGTAGTTTGGTGAAGTAGCATTTCTATAATCAAGTTCTTCAGGATCCTCCATTTTGATTCTTATCATCTTGAGGTCTTCTATTGGATTAGGCTCAGCTTTACCTGCAAATTTAGCTCAAATGAGAGTTTGACTCTCGGTTATATTACCTAGCTATGCCTCAATGATCCTTGTTCTTTCTTGGAGGGCCTGCAAATCATTTCTCAAACTAACATCTTGGTTATATAATTTACCAAGCATAACATCATGATTCTCCGTAATTTTGACTAGAATGTTGTTTTTCTCATTTTGTGAGTCCATGAAAGCTTTAAAGTTTCTTGGAGACTAGTATTTCTTGATGCCATATTATTATTAGAGTTTCCTGCTGTACTAGAGTAATGTTTCTGAAAGTTTGGATTATAATTCTTCTTCCAAGCATGGTTATAATCATTACGAGCTATGAAGTCTACTTCTTCAATAGTTTGTTCAGGAGTAGCTCTTACCGGGGTTTCCTTACATATAACGTCTAATATGAGATCATCCGACTTAGCATAGAGTTCTTCATTCTCTTGAGGTGTAATGGAGTTCACCTTCTTTGCATATTGTCTAGCAGCTGCTTTGCTTCGGTAATTTGCTTACCCATAAATGTTCCTCCAGCTGCAGTGTCTAGCATAGACTTAGAAACAGGGTTAAGATAATTATAAAATAAATGGATAATTAACCAGCCTTCCATCCCATGGATGGGATAGTTTCTCATGCATTCTTACATTCTCTCCCATGCAAGCGCTAGTGGCTCACGCTCTTCCTGTCTAAAGCTAGTAATATTAGATCTGAGTTGCATAGTCTTTGCAGGTGGAAAGAATTTAGTCATAAATAAAGAAGTACATTCCACCCATGACGCAATAGTATTTCTAGGCAAAGATAGCAACCATTCTTTTGCTCTTCCTCTAATAGAGAAAGGAAATAAGCGCAACTTGACCGCATCGGGTCAACATCTTTAATGCACATCATATCACATATTTTAGTGAAAGTATTTAAGTGCATACCTGCGTCTTCGACATTAGAGCATCCATATTGATTCTTTTTAACCAAACTTAAATAATGGGGCTTAATTTTATAATCTTCAGCAGTAATTGCTGGCTGATAAATAGGAGTATGCAAATAATCATTGTTAGGAGTTGCAAACTCCCCAAGCTTGTTTTCAGCCATACTTCCTATGTTTTTTGTATTTTATTAAACAAGTACTAGTGATGATAAAGAAATAATGAAAAATGCTAACTAATTTTTTGGTTTTTCAAATAAAAACTGAAACCAAACAAACAAAATTGAAAAACAAGAATTAAAACTAGCAAGGTTCCTACTAACCTCACCAGGGTAGCTATTACTTCCCTGGCAACAACGCTAGAAAAAGGGTTGATACCTTCGATCTGGATTATGGATGTAGTATAGCTCTTATTCCCTAGTAGACCTAGGTTTATCGAATCCTCGAGAAGCAGAAAGAAAAGTGAGATTACTTAAACGGACCATCGAAAGTTTTAGAATTCCTATTGCGTTTTCACCGGACCAAGAGTTTGCGATCTTGTTGTTGTTGACGATGGAGAGACAGAGGTCCTAGGGTCTTCGGTTTTCACCAGTGTATGCGCAAAAAGATCTGATGGGAATAACATATAATAATAAAGTACTCATGTAATTGATAGAGCAAGATAATTATATGTTGGCAGTGCATCCATAAATGTTATCACCTCCGCAACCGCTTATGCCAATAACCTACTAGTCTCATCTATAGAAGAAAGAAAAATAATGATATGCATAGTGATGTCACCGTTAATCCCAAGTAAGTTCCTCACATACAACCGTACTACCCTTTCTGTCACCGGGGTTCCTATCGTATAGATCAGTCGTTACTCACACTCCCTTTACCTAGATCAATCTTCGGGGTCTTGGGTGCCCGACAAGCCCTTAGATTGAGGTAATCGAGGGTACTACAATCATCATGTCATACAAAATAATTCATGACCCCATCTATGATAAATAACATGCACAAAAGCTACATGGCTAGGCCCAATCCCTTAGCCCAAGGAGAATTACTCACACATAGAGATGAAATCGACAATCATAAACATTGTAATAGTGATCATAGAGTTTATAACAAATAGTCTTACAATGTTCCCAATTGGAGATGAGATCTACTATTACAAGTGGAAGATGGCTATGGTGGTGGACAAGGATTTAGAGTTTTAGATCTAGATCTATTCCTACGGCATGGCAGGAGGGAGAGTTTAGGGTGAAAGAAACGAACTTGTGGAGTCGGGGGCTTGTTTCTCGTTGCCTGAAGCCTCTTTATATAGGGATCCCTTCACAAAAGTTTTTCTGTTTAACCTAAGGAGGTCGGTGCAAACTATACGGCGGCATGCGTATAGTTGGTCGTTAAGCTTGCAGTAGCCTCCCCACGACTCCTGGTTTCTTTGGCGTGTTGGAGATCTCGTATCTTTGGCATTTATGTAGTGATTTCCATCATAAGACGTCATTATCTACGTAAGAAAAAATAGCAAGAAAGGATTGCATACCCCTTTGATCATTAGGCATTAGTGGCAGGTTTTAGAGAGATATTTCATCAAATATATGAATAATATCTAGTTTAAATGCGAACGTGGATGGCTATATTTCACAGACATCAATAGGTGCCCCTTCTGCACCAGGAGGCTACATGCCACCAACTTCAACTCCCTCATGAGGCATGCGGAGGATGTGAAGACCTACGGCCCATCTATGAACGTCCATGTCTTTAGAGCCAAGCACCAGGCGCTTAGTTTTCACCTCCGCAACCTCGAGAAGGCGTCCATCAAGGAGGGTCGCATGCCCCTGATCAAGCCCAAGGCACCCAAGGTCAAGGGACTGGGCAGCAAGAAGTGGAGGAAGCGCAAGAGGGAGGAGGCGGAGGCCCTCCTAGCAGAGGCCATGTGGGGCCACTGATCTTGTGTTAATGTTGCTGTTGCTGTAAAGCAGCTTCTATCATTTTGTTTTCTGTGTTGAACTTGCCAGCTGCTGCTGTTGAGCAGCCTAATTGTCGAACCTCGTTTAAGTAGCATACTATATATCCTATATTATCTGCTTTATCTACATCTGCTCTATTTATATATCCTATATTAGCTATTTTATCTATGTCTGCTCTGTTTACTGAATGTATTTATGGTGCTGGTTAGATTTGCTGCTCTAGATTTGCTATCAGATTGGGAAAAAATGAGGGCCAAAAGGAACCATGAATGAAGAGAGAAGCTGCTCTAGATCTGCTACCTTTTTGGGAAGAAATTAACACAACTGTTAGCGACATAAAGGGTAAAAGGCGCTCTTAAAAAGGCCAATCATAAAAATAACAGAAAAGAAATCTTCCAAATTAGGCGACATGGCAGACATAACTACCAAATGCACCCCACATGGTCCCACACCACATCCCCTAAAACGCGTTCCCAACAAGCCGGCCCCACACAGTCCAACATGGGGGGTCCTACTATGGGACCCGACTGAACGTGGTCCCACTTGTCAGCATGTAATCGAGGGGGCCTACTTGTCAGCACGTAACGATGAGGGTCCACTATGGGACCCGACTGAATGCGGCTCCACTTGTCAGCTTGTAATGGCGAGGGTACACTAACGGGACCCGACGGACAACGAGTTTCAAACCGATGCTAGAGTTTCTAACAAGGAGATGGGAAAAAGCAAGGAAAAGTTAAGCGGCTGGGGAAAAGTGTGTACAACTAACGAACTAGGGGAATTGAAATATAAATCCCTAATAATAATGTCTGTATGTTTGTAATTTGGACCTGGAATGTTTCTATTGTACCACAGAGGGAAGTGATATTTGCGGAATAGTGTTTTGTAAGTGTCATGTCAATGACTATAATATACTACACATGTAGTGGTATGCTAGGTCACCGTTGCTAGTACTAGAGCAATTGCATTGACCTTAGGTTGGAAACCTAGTAAAGGGTAATTACCTATAGGAGTCAAGTAGCAACGATAAAGAGTTCTCTAAAAATTATGATGATTATTCAATTGAGAATATTTTGTCGTATATTTTTAGTGCGATAATTATTTATTATGATGCCTAGTTATAATTTGTAGTTACTAATTAAAAATATTTTGTGCACAGTTAAGATGGCACCAAAGTTTCCAAATCAAACTTTTGTAAGGAAGGAAGAGACTCTCGAGGATTATTAGGGGACTTTGACATACTATGATGGGCGCATGATAGCAAAATATCGTGTTAGCATCCATCTACCAGGGAAGCTTGGTGTATATCACGATTTACTCATGGGTGAGGGTAGAAGTCACTTAGCAGCATACCAGGTTGTTATTCTGGAGGCAATAGCCATTATTTGGGAGCAAAAAACCCAAGAGTTGGCAAGAAGATCATATGTTGTGATTCCTCATGATTCCATAGACTCGTAGCCATTACCGGATCATCTTACTTTAGTTAAGAAGCATCCAAAATTAGCTTCCAAGTTTATGGATCAATATTGACTGTTAGTTGGGTCTTTGTATAATACACATCAAGTCATAGTGGAGGATCAGAATAATATGCCGGAGGATCTAACTGATCCTGAGAGGAGGGAGAAGTTGCATCTCAACTAGAGAATGAAGCAATAGGTAAGGTTAGCCAAATATTTAAGGATATTCACATAGATCCAGTATCTTTTACACCATATCCTTATTCACTATACTAGAACCTACTTATGATCCTAACTTAGACATGACGTATCCAGTACCACAGGCTTCCGAGGAGGCAATTGATTCAGAAGTTCCTATTGAGAATTCTGATGGGTGGAGAATGGGACCACCTGTTGGATACTATCACATCCCAAAATTCTTCTAATTTTGGAATGTCAAATAAATAAATAAGTTTGATTGATTGTTTGACTATGTTGAAAATTCTCAAAGAGAAGAAACTTTTTGAATAGAAAATCCTCTCAACCTTGAATTCAAAATCTTATATTCTTTTGTTAAGACCTAATTAGCCATATAGGCAAAAGGACATGGATTGATTATGGATTATAGAATTGTGTGCAAGATTTCAAAATGTAAATCATGAAGCATTCATAAGCATTTCATTACATCCATGCAAAGTTCTCATGAACTAAATCCAAATCCTGGTATCAAAATCCTATAGTTGATTTTCCCAAATGTTCCTAAAGGTAATTAAATTGACTTTATAAAATCCACTGTTGCTAAGGCATAAATTATTGATAATTATATCCTAAAGAGATCCAATTAATATTACAAAATTTTAGAAACAAAATTGAGCTCATTTGGAGCTATTATGAAAAAGTTATGGAATAAATACGAACAAATAAAGATATAAATAAAATGAAATATACAAGGATTTATGAATTAACTACTTCCAAACTAGTAAAGAGATTACAAATATGATCCTACAATAATTTATTCGATTATAGAAAAATTTAGAAACAATAATCGTGTCATTTGGAGTTCGTATGCAAAAGATATGAGGGAAACAAGTAAATAGAAAAAAGAAAAAAAAAACTAATTTGCCGGCCCACCGGACCGGATCAGCTAAGGACGCACGTATAACACGGGCACGATCGGTTGTCCCGAAGTGCTTTAAAAAGCGTGCGAAAATTGATTTTCTATACCTATCTCTATTCAAACACTTATAACTTTTTATCTACAACTCCAAATCGACTTCCGTTTGTTTCTACTTGTTCCCTACTCCAAAACCTATCTTCCCACCATTCTAAACCTTCATATAAACTCGTGGAGCCACAATTGTATGAGTTTCTCTTCTCAAAATCTCGAATCTACATATGCCCGAATCTTATTTCGCTTTTTAACCCATCTAGACTTCGTCGTTTGCCTTTGGTCAAAAAACGAAAGTTGTAGAACTCGTCGAAATCTTTCAATCCCGAGAAACCTCACATCTTTTCATCCACCACAGCCGGAGAATTTCGCATCTATATATTTCAGATCTGACGGTGTAAATCCAATATGTACTCGCGCTCATTTCTTCATATCCAAATTACTTTGGTGAGAAGGTAGGAATAATGATTCCGCATAACTTTCATGTTCTAAGTTTTTCAATTTGACCTACAGATTTGTCTCTCTAACACAGATCTATTTCTTGTCTAATCTGAGCCAAAATCGGGTCGATCTCTTCTTCTAGCCACCAGATCCTATCCAAACGGTCAAGATCCAATCAAACCGGTGCGTGCCATGTCGTCATTCCGGTCAGCTTCCTCATCAACGCCACGTCATCGTCAATGTCAGCATCTAGTCCCAGTCAGCATGCAAAGTCAACTTGTCCAGTCAGCGGAATATTCTCTGGAATATTCCGTTCGAATTTAAAATTGCATATTATAGATCTAACTTGTAAAATTTATTAGAAATTCATACCACGTCCAAAAATTGCATATAATATATCAAATTGAAGATAATTTCACGTAGAACCATCTTATTAGAATAGATCCAACTTTTACTGTACGTGGTTACTGCAGTAATTTAATTAGTTTTAATGGTCTTTTAGGTTAATAAATTCATAGGAAATTATCTGTAATTCCGAAAAATATGAACAATATATCAAATTGAAGCTATTGTAATGTACATTAATAATATTTGGTTGGATCTAGCCTTTGCCGACCATTTAACTCGTAGCAATTTAATTAGTTTTAATGGTTTTACAAATCATTAAATTCATAGTAAATTAATTGCTTGTCACAAAAATATAAATGATATACCGATGGAAAGCACGTTCCTTGTGGATCATCAATATGCAATTAGTTCAGCCTTTTACTGTAAGGTTTTGCCCTGAAGATTTAAATGGTTTAATGGCCTATTTAGAGTAATAAATTCATAAGAAAATAAATACTTCTCAGAAAATTACAAATAATATGTCCCTGAAATCACAATTCCGTGGAGATTTCAGATAAAATTTTAGTTTGATTTTTAGGCAACAATAACTATATGAATTGTTTAAAATCCATTAAACACTATTTAAATTATACAAAAAGATCTATAACTCCGATTAGGTTGAATCCAACGCCTACTGGTTCATATTAACGTCTTCTATCCAGTAAACCCATGAAACAAATTTAATTCGACAGTTAGAACAGACGTTACAATAGAACTATTAATAAAACCTATATTGGCAAGTAATTATTAATAACAAGTACACCATTGCATTAATTGGCCTCTTGCATGCATCATTGTCACATCCCAAGATTTTTCAAATCTTGTAATGTGAAAAATAAAATAACAAAATAAATTTTTGTTGAAAATCAGGGTGAAAAGAAACTTTTGTTTCAAAAAGGAGACTTAAAATCCCATCTTGAAAAAACTTTGGTAAAAGTTTGAATTCAAAAAAAAAATCCAAATCAAGGGAAATGCATTCCTCAATGAATGTATCTGGAAATTTGAACACTTGGAAAGTAAATCCAAAATCCAAATCCTAAACCCTAATGGAAGGAAATCAATTTCCAAAGTATCTCCAAATCCATGGATTTGATCCATACCAAATTTGATCAACAAATTTTCTCAAAGGATCAAGAAAGACCTTAAAAGTTGGTTTCACTTAGTTTGGAACCATAAGCAAAATCTTAGAAGTATAATAAGAGAAGGAAATTGAATTTCCAAGGCCAATAAAGCCCTTACCAAAGCCCATACTAATTGGTGAACAAGTAATCCTAAAGGGATTTATAAAGAACAAGTAATCCTAAAGGGATTTATAAAGTTAAAAAAAGGAAAATAAATTGTTTTGGAAATACTAATTTGGATCTTTTAATAAAAGACTTTGTTTTCAAATGAAAAGGTGAGCCAAATTAATTTTGGCCAAACTTTTCAAATAAAATATTTTGTTTTGATAAAATGAGTAAAGGTTTATTTAAATAAAATAAAGGATTTAAATATCCAATTTTATTTAAGTAAAAGCTTTTTCCATTTTAAATGAACACCAAGTATTTTATTACTACTTTGAAATCTTTTATTAAAAGGTTTTGCTTTGATTAAAATGAGTAAAGGATTATTTAAATAAAATAATAAGGATTTAAATATCCAATTTTATTTAAGTAAAGGCTTTCCCATTTTAATTAAAACACCAAAACTTATTTATTTATTTAAATAAGTTTCCAAGTATTCTTTTATTTTTCAAATAAAACCTTCTGGTTTGGTTTTGAAAATAACTGGAATTCAAATGGAAATTTTATTTAAATAAATCAAACACTATTAAACAACTAAAGATCCATTTTATTTAATTATTAAATGGATCCTAAAATAAATAGAAATATTATTTCATTTTGAGATTTGGATTATGTTGCCAAACAGAACCAAATTCAAAGTGAAGTTGAGTGATTGTTTGAATTGATTTGAGTGTTGTTTGATTGTTTGAATAATTGTTTGGAAATTCAAAACAGAAAAGAATTAGAAAAAGGAAAAAGATTTAGACAGGAAAAAAATAGTGCAACAGACTCAGCCCACTAAGGCCCAGTCCAGCCCAGCTCCTCTTCCCCCGAAGAAAACGTTTGGCACCAATTAGTTGACCCACAGAACCAATGACAGCCCGGACCCACTTCTCCCTCTTCCTCACTCGCTGACATCAGACCCCACCTCCTCTTATTCCTCTCCCCGAACCGTTTTTCTGCACCGAGAAAGAAACCCGCTGAGCAGATGACAAGTGGACCCCGTTCCTTCTCCTTTTCCCACTGACCGTTGGACCCCACTATTACTGCTCATCGTCTTCAACCCCGCAGCGACCAGTTCTTCTCCCCCTTTCTGCCGTTGATTTCTCCAGCGTAATTCGTCTTAACGCCGAGCCTTTACCTCGCCTTGATCACGCAGATGGAAACGCCTCCCTCTCCTCTATAAATCCCCTCTGACACCCCGCGCTAGCACGCCCCAGACCGCCTCCAATTTCTCCCCGAGCCACCACTATCCGACGACGCTCTGAAGCTGATTCCGGCAGCCCCTCGCCGCCCCTTGCCTCCTCGACCATCCTCTCGTGATCCACACCTCCTGGCGATCATCCCCGTAGCACCAGCTTACCCACGGACACCACAGAGCCTCGACAACGATGACCACAGCACCACACCGCCGTCTGCCGTTTCTCCGGCGAGCTTTCCAGGTGAATTCCGTCCGCCCCAGCATCTCTCGATCATGCTCACGTGAACCCCATGATCAACCGCATCTTATAGTGCCTTTGTTTTGCCTTAGTGCGATTTGTAGCGACGACTTCGTCAAGCACAGAGCGCCGCCGTGTCTGCTTCTTTTCCGGCGACTCTTCTGGTAAGCACAAGACCACCCCGACCCCTTTCATTCACGCACACGACTCCTTCTCGATCTTGCGCATCTAACCGAGCCTTCTTTTCGCTTCGGAGAGAACCACAGCAACGTCCTCGACAGCAACCGGAGCCAACCGCCGCCGTTCCCAACTCCGACGAGGAATTGCGACTGCCTCTGAGCGCCCCTTCACCAACCAGTACCACCTTAAGCTTCGCAGTGACCCCCTGAGCATGGTGAGCAACTCCTCCTTCTCCCTCACCCCCTGTAGCGTCGCCTCCGTCGACGACCGATCGTTCCGCCGCCGGTAACCACCGCAGCGCCGCCAGCTTCTGGTCAATGCGTTGACAGCCGTTCGATCCAGATCGGACGAGTACGATAGAACCACTTAACACCGAAGAGGTATGCTACCTAAGCCGCACGATCCAATTTAGATCCAATGCCCCACAGCCACGATCCGGCCAAACCGGTATCGACCAGTAAGAACACGCCGCGTGTCACCTATCTGTTTAAAAACAGAATTTGAAAACAGAAACTTTTGCCAATTTCAAACCCATGTATCTTTTGATCCACACGTCCAAATTTTACAAATTTGATGTCGTTGGAATCATCAAGACAAACCCTAGCCAACCCTACCCTTAGTTTAGCAAATAGTAGCTGTTAGCTTGTTTGATTTTGCAGATTCTTTTGTGTGCTTGCTAACATTAGAAAAATCATTTAAAAATGATTTTAGGGTTAGAACCTTTGCAAATTGGTTTGTTGTGACCTTACTGACCCTAGGAACCAACCCATAGTTTGGAAAATGATTTTGGAAAAGAATATAATGGATTAATTAGTTTAGTCCATTTCTAGCTAACTAAAACTATTTGTTTTGTTTATGAAAATGCTTTCATAAAGAAAACTTTGGAGAAAATGTTTTGAACCAAACCTACTGACCCAAAACACCAAGTTTTGCAATAGCAACTCATTTGGTGAAACCTATAGGTTAATACCCTAGTAGAAATATTTCTACACCACATAGAATGACACTTTGTTTTGCAAATGGGTTTATAGTGAAACCTTTTGCAAATGACTTAGCCACTTCACAAAATGACCAATAGGTGTGCCCAAATGTCTATGACCCATTAGGAACCCCTTTTTTCAAACAAATCAAAGCTTGGCATGCTTGCATGCATTACTTTAACTTTGCCACTTTGGTAAATGACCATTTTGGATCTTACAAAGTTTAGGAATCTAATAGAGACCCTCTTTGCAAATGACTTTGCCATTTTGGTAAATGACCAATTTGGAACTTACAAAGTTAGAAGCCTAGTGAAGACCATCATTACAATAGAACCAACCTTTGCATGCTTATGCATGACTTAGATCCCATTACTTTGTGTGTGAAAAATTGTTTATTTGACTTTGTTATTTTATCTGTGTAGTTTTGCTTGATTGGTAGATTAAGTTTGTGCCTTGCTTGATTGAATTGTAGTGACTTGAAGAGTGTCAGTGTTGCAAGGACAAGGAGTGAACTTATACTCTCTACCAAAAAGGCAAATGATGCTTCATATCTTATGTCCCATTATTTTCACTATGCATTAGTGTTTTTCTAAGTATAGGACTTGCATGGTTATTTGCTAAGTACAAGCTATGCTATGGGAAAACCTATTAGGTGAAACCTTAGTGAAAATTACCTAAGTCAAGATTCCTATTACTATCATGCTTAGCCTAGCTATTAGAAAACAAGGGTGGTTTATATATTCACTATGGAAAAATATTCTAAGTCTTTGGACTTGTGTTTTATTTAACAAAACAACTAAGTAATGAATCACCTGGGTGGAATGGAAGGAATGGTTTATGTTGAGTGGTTCACAAGGCCATGACATGGCTTGTGTAACTCACTTGTGGATGGCCACCCAGGAAACAAAGAGATTTGAGATGTCAAATGTTGAGAAGCTTCAAGTGCAACCACTTGGCATTATGGGCTCTGCCATGATCTTAGGATGCTGGAACTTAGTCTTTTGGACAGTGGGTGGTAGATGGGTTGATAGGTTGGAACGCGTCCATTTGACTAAGGAAAGGCTACTGAATGATCATTCTTGGGAAACCAAGGCTTGTGGGGAAAGTGCACCACCTCTGCAGAGTGTAAAACCTAAGTACTTAGCCATGTCCCTGGTAAAGGACAATTTGAGCATCAAGACATGGAAACTTCAAGAATCTCATCACTCCAATTTCTAAATAAAATTTGTGGGTGAACAAAGGGATAAAAGGATCTTCAGTCATTGATTGCTAGATGCCCTGAGTGGATCTAGAGTCTTTGTTTGATAGATACCTTGGGTGTTTTTGCCAAGTAAATCTTCAGTCCTTGATTAGTAGATGCCCTGAGTGGATCTTCAGTCTTGGATTGGAAGATGTCTTGGAAAGTTTTGTGCCTTACAAAAACTTAGTATTTTCAAAAGTTAGGGAAAAAATCTATTTTGAGCAAAGCAAGCCTAAGCTCCACCAGCCAAATGCATATAGTATTATAGTCCACTTAATTATATACTAAGGTATCACTTGCCAATACTATTCCAAAGTATTGACCCTTGTGGCTGTAACTTATTATGTTGCAGGTTTAATTGATTTTAGTGAAGATTGATTGATTAGGATTACAAAGTCTACAACCAACATCTGCCTGTGGCACTTTGAAGATGAAGGACCCATGACTATAGTTATTCCGCTGCAATGTAATGTAAATAGCCAATGAGCTATGTTGGATGTAATAAAAATTATTTTATTCCTGGTTATAAAGTTGTATTATAACCTTTGTTTCTCGATATTACATCTGAACTGTGGATGCTAGCTATTGATCCAGGCACTAGCATTGTAAACACAGGGATCTTTTCCTTTATTAAGGAGGGATCTTACAGATGGTATCAGAGCATTGTGTTGCCTGTAGGATTTGTAACCCTAGGATTGGACAAAAACCCTTAGAAAATAGGAGTTGTCTTATTCCAAAACTTATTTACAAAAAAAATCTTGTAAACTCTTCCCTCAATCATTTTTGGTTTCAACTCTACTTCTCTTCTACTTCAAAACTTGATGGAAAAGCCTACCCATGACCAAAGACTACACCATGTGCAAAGGACTTCTCCAACACTTTCAACCCTAATGACTTCAAGTGACTTCAACATCTTCAACATGTACACCAAGGACTTCAACTTGGATATCACTAAAGACTACAAGTCTTTAGTAACATTTCACTTGAAGACTAAGGAAACACAACTTAGAAGAAACCATGAACACTTTTGAAGATTTGTGACCAAGACACAAGAATTCTCCAAGGATACAAAGATCTCATTCAAGAAGAATCAACCAAGGATGGATCACAAGTGAACCATGTAGATGGACCACCATATTTTAGTTAAGTCAAACCCACCAACTTATGTGGTGTAACAAAAATTATTTTGTTGCCTAAGTATGTGCTAGACTTTGTTGTTTGAGTGGAGTATTTGTTTGTGATTGCTTGCACATTGCCTGTGTGAATTGTGATGTGTGTGATTAGAATTGATTCCTTAGAAATCTTTTGTCTATTCTAATCCCCTCCAACCCAAACAGATGACTTCTCCAAGAGACTCCAACATCAAGGTTGATGACAACAACAACAACCAAGAGGACAACATGAGAGAACTCATAGCAACCCAACACCAATTGAGCCAAGAGACAACTCAGCTTTTAGCCAATAACAATGGACTAGACCCAGCCATACAAAGGATTTTGAAGCTTCAATCCCAACTGATGCATGGATTGGTTACTCAAATGATCAACATGAGAGAAAACTTTTCCCAAGGAGCTAATGTCAACAAGGATGACAAAGATGTTACTCTAGAAGGAACCCAAGCTAGCAATATTTTTAGAGACAAGGATCATACTTCCAAAGAGCATGAAGATCAATGCCCCAAGAAGAGAGAAAGATCTCCCACTCATGAAGAACATGAACTAGAAGAACACCTAGCTTTGGAGAAACCCAAGAAGAAGAAGAAGAAATACCTCAACACTAGCAAGAAGGATATTACACAAGTGCAATGTTTCAAATGCAAAGAGATGGGACACTATGCCAATGAGTGCCCAGAAAATAAGAAGAACCAAGGAAACAAACAAGAGGAAATGATACCAAAGGAAAAGAAGGACATTAGCCAGTTGGAATGCTATAAATGTAAGGAACTTGGACACTATGCCTCAGATTGTCCAGAAAAGATGAAGAACAAGTTGAACAAGTCTATGGAGAAACTCAACCTTAGCCCATGAGTCAAGAATGGAAACAAAGGACACTAAGAAGAAGTTTTCCAAGATCCAAGCAAGCCAAGATATAGTTTAGTTGGAAAATTTTTAAGGGTGGTAGTACCCTAGTTGTTTTGAACCTGCTTGTAACCCTAGCCTTCCCAAATCTCGGGATGAGATTTATTTTAAGGGTGGTAGCCTGTCACATCCCAAGATTTTCCAAATCTTGTAATGTGAAAAATAAAATAACAAAATAAATTTTTGTTGAAAATCAGGGTGAAAAGAAACTTTTGTTTCAAAAAGGAGACTTAAAATCCCATCTTGAACAAACTTTGGTAAAAGTTTGAATTCAAAAAAAAAATCCAAATCAAGGGAAATGCATTCCTCAATGAATGTATCTGGAAATTTGAACACTTGGAAAGTAAATCCAAAATCCAAATCCTAAACCCTAATGGAAGGAAATCAATTTCCAAAGTATCTCCAAATCCATGGATTTGATCCATACCAAATTTGATCAACAAATTTTCTCAAAGGATCAAGAAAGACCTTAAAAGTTGGTTTCACTTAGTTTGGAACCATAAGCAAAATCTTAGAAGTATAATAAGAGAAGGAAATTGAATTTCCAAGGCCAATAAAGCCCTTACCAAAGCCCATACTAATTGGTGAACAAGTAATCCTAAAGGGATTTATAAAGAACAAGTAATCCTAAAGGGATTTATAAAGTTAAAAAAAGGAAAATAAATTGTTTTGGAAATACTAATTTGGATCTTTTAATAAAAGACTTTGTTTTCAAATGAAAAGGTGAGCCAAATTAATTTTGGCCAAACTTTTCAAATAAAATATTTTGTTTTGATAAAATGAGTAAAGGTTTATTTAAATAAAATAAAGGATTTAAATATCCAATTTTATTTAAGTAAAAGCTTTTTCCATTTTAAATGAACACCAAGTATTTTATTACTACTTTGAAATCTTTTATTAAAAGGTTTTGCTTTGATTAAAATGAGTAAAGGATTATTTAAATAAAATAATAAGGATTTAAATATCCAATTTTATTTAAGTAAAGGCTTTCCCATTTTAATTAAAACACCAAAACTTATTTATTTATTTAAATAAGTTTCCAAGTATTCTTTTATTTTTCAAATAAAACCTTCTAGTTTGGTTTTGAAAATAATTGGAATTCAAATGGAAATTTTATTTAAATAAATCAAACACTATTAAACAACTAAAGATCCATTTTATTTAATTATTAAATGGATCCTAAAATAAATAGAAATATTATTTCATTTTGAGATTTGGATTATGTTGCCAAACAGAACCAAATTCAAAGTGAAGTTGAGTGATTGTTTGAATTGATTTGAGTGTTGTTTGATTGTTTGAATAATTGTTTGGAAATTCAAAACAGAAAAGAATTAGAAAAAGAAAAAAGATTTAGACAGGAAAAAAATAGTGCAACAGACTCAGCCCACTAAGGCCCAGTCCAGCCCAGCTCCTCTTCCCCCGAAGAAAACGTTTGGCACCAATTAGTTGACCCACAGAACCAATGACAGCCCGGACCCACTTCTCCCTCTTCCTCACTCGCTGACATCAGACCCCACCTCCTCTTATTCCTCTCCCCGAACCGTTTTTCTGCACCGAGAAAGAAACCCGCTGAGCAGATGACAAGTGGACCCCGTTCCTTCTCCTTTTCCCACTGACCGTTGGACCCCACTATTACTGCTCATCGTCTTCAACCCCGCAGCGACCAGTTCTTCTCCCCCTTTCTGCCGTTGATTTCTCCAGCATAATTCGTCTTAACGCCGAGCCTTTACCTCGCCTTGATCACGCAGATGGAAACGCCTCCCTCTCCTCTATAAATCCCCTCTGACACCCCGCGCTAGCACGCCCCAGACCGCCTCCAATTTCTCCCCGAGCCACCACTGTCCGACGACGCTCCGAAGCCGATTCCGTCAGCCCCTCGCCGCCCCTTGCCTCCTCGACCATCCTCTCGTGATCCACACCTCCTGGCGATCATCCCCGTAGCACCAGCTTACCTGCGGACACCACAGAGCCTCGACAACGACGACCACAACACCACACCGCCGTCTGCCGTTTCTCCGACGAGCTTTCCAGGTGAATTCCGTCCGCCCCAGCATCTCTCGATCATGCTCACGTGAACCCCATGATCAACCGCATCTTACAGTGCCTTTGTTTTGCCTTAGGGCGATTTGTAGCGACGACTTCGTCAAGCACAGAGCGCCGCCGTGTCTGCTTCTTTTCCGGCGACTCTTCTGGTAAGCACAAGACCACCCCGACCCCTTTCGTTCACGCACACGACTCCATCTCGATCTTGCGCATCTAACCGAGCCTTCTTTTCGCTTCGGAGAGAACCACAGCAACGTCCTCGACAGCAACCGGAGCCAACCGCCGTCGTTCCCAACTCCGACGAGGAATTGCGACTGCCTCTGAGCACCCCTTCACCAACCAGTACCACCTTAAGCTTCGCAGTGACCCCCTGAGCCTGGTGAGCAACTCCTCCTTCTCCCTCACCCCCTGTACCGTCGCCTCCGTCGACGACCGATCGTTCCGCCGCCGATAACCACCGCAGCGCCGCCAGCTTCTGGTCAATGCGTTGACAGCCGTTCTATCCAGATCGGACGAGTACGATAGAACCACTTAACACCGAAGAGGTACGCTACCTAAGCCGCACGATCCAATTTAGATCCAACGCCCCACAGCCACGATCCGGCCGAACCGGTATCGACCAGTAAGAACACGCCGCGTGTCACCTATCTGTTTAAAAACAGAATTTGAAAATAGAAACTTTTGCCAATTTCAAACCCATGTATCTTTTGATCCACACGTCCAAATTTTACAAATTTGATGTCGTTGGAATCAGCAAGACAAACCCTAGCCAACCCTACCCTTAGTTTAGCAAATAGTAGCTGTTAGCTTGTTTGATTTTGCAGATTCTTTTATGTTCTTGCTAACATTAGAAAAATCATTTAAAAATGATTTTAGGGTTAGAACCTTTGCAAATTGGTTTGTTGTGACCTTACTGACCCTAGGAACCAACCCATAGTTTGGAAAATGATTTTGGAAAAGAATAGAATGGATTAATTAGTTTAGTCCATTTCTAGCTAACTAAAACTATTTGTTTTGTTTATGAAAATGCTTTCATAAAGAAAACTTTGGAGAAAATGTTTTGAACCAAACCTACTGACCCAAAACACCAAGTTTTGCAATAGCAACTCATTTGGTGAAACCTATAGGTTAATACCCTAGTAGAAATATTTATACACCACATAGAATGACACTTTGTTTTGCAAATGGGTTTATAGTGAAACCTTTTGCAAATGACTTAGCCACTTCACAAAATGACCAATAGGTGTGCCCAAATGTCTATGACCCATTAGGAACCCCTTTTTTCAAACAAATCAAAGCTTGGCATGCTTGCATGCATTACTTTAACTTTGCCACTTTGGTAAATGACCATTTTGGATCTTACAAAGTTTAGGAATCTAATAGAGACCCTCTTTGCAAATGACTTTGCTATTTTGGTAAATGACCAATTTGGAACTTACAAAGTTAGAAGCCTAGTGAAGACCATCCTTACAATAGAACCAACCTTTGCATGCTTATGCATGACTTAGATCCCATTACTTTGTGTGTGAAAAATTGTTTGTTTGACTTTGTTATTTTATGTGTGTAGTTTTGCTTGATTGGTAGATTAAGTTTGTTCCTTGCTTGATTGAATTGTAGTGACTTGAAGAGTGTGAGTGTTGCAAGGACAAGGAGTGAACTTATACTCTCTACCAAAAAGGCAAGTGATGCTTCATATCTTATGTCCCATTATTTTCACTATGCATTAGTGTTTTTCTAAGTATAGGACTTGCATGGTTATTTGCTAAGTACAAGCTATGCTATGGGAAAACCTATTAGGTGAAACCTTAGTGAAAATTACCTAAGTCAAGATTCCTATTACTATCATGCTTAGCCTAGCTATTAGAAAACAAGGGTGGTTTATATATTCACTATGGAAAAATATTCTAAGTCTTTGGACTTGTGTTTTATTTAACAAAACAACTAAGTAATGAATCACCTGGGTGGAATGGAAGGAATGGTTTATGTTGAGTGGTTCACAAGGCCATGACATGGCTTGTGTAACTCACTTGTGGATGGCCACCCAGGAAACAAAGAGATTTGAGATGTCAAATGTTGAGAAGCTTCAAGTGCAACCACTTGGCATTATGGGCTCTGCCATGATCTTAGGATGCTGGAACTTAGTCTTTTGGACAGTGGGTGGTAGATGGGTTGATAGGTTGGAACGCGTCCATTTGACTAAGGAAAGGCTACTGAAGGATCATTCTTGGGAAACCAAGGCTTGTGGGGAAAGTGCACCACCTCTGCAGAGTGTAAAACCTAAGTACTTAGCCATGTCCCTGGTAAAGGAAAATTTCAGCATCAAGACATGGAAACTTCAAGAATCTCATCACTCCAATTTCTAAATAAAATTTGTGGGTGAACAAAGGGATAAAAGGATCTTCAGTCATTGATTGCTAGATGCCCTGAGTGGATCTAGAGTCTTTGTTTGATAGATGCCTTGGGTGTTTTTGCCAAGTAAATCTTCAGTCCTTGATTAGTAGATGCCCTGAGTGGATCTTCAGTCTTGGATTGGAAGATGTCTTGGAAAGTTTTGTGCCTTACAAAAACTTAGTATTTTCAAAAGTTAGGGAAAAATCTATTTTGAGCAAAGCAAGCCTAAGCTCCACCAGCCAAATGCATATAGTATTATAGTCCACTTAATTATATACTAAGGTATCACTTGCCAATACTATTCCAAAGTATTGACCCTTGTGGCTGTAACTTATTATGTTGCAGGTTTGATTGATTTTAGTGAAGATTGATTGATTAGGATTACAAAGTCTACAACCAACATCTGCCTGTGGCACTTTGAAGATGAAGGACCCATGACTATAGTTATTCCGCTGCAATGTAATGTAAATAGCCAATGAGCTATGTTTGATGTAATAAAAATTATTTTATTCCTGGTTATAAAGTTGTATTATGACCTTTGTTTCTCGATATTACATCTGAACTGTGGATGCTAGCTATTGATCCAGGGACTAGCATTGTAAACACAGGGATCTTTTCCTTTATTAAGGAGGGATCTTACAATCATATACTTCAATATTGTTTAGAGAACTAAAATAACAACCATTGTGACTTATTAAATTGTCATGCATGCATTTGTTGCATTTTTTTGATCTCTATGTGCTATTGTTTATGATTGTATGCAATTGTTTGCTCGATAGATTGCGAGGAGTGCAACGTGTGTGATTGCAACTACTATGATTGCAAGTATTGTGGTTATGACGAGAGCAACCATTATATCTATAATAATTGTGAGGATTATCTAATCGACTACATCTACAACAAAGGCAAGTGGTGCTATCTTGGTCATAAATGTCCTACTGTTTTCCTATGCATTGTAGATGTTTTTGTAGAATTGCATATGTAGGAATTGATGTGTATAAGCTATGCTATGTCCCATATTATTCCATAGCATTCCTTGTTTTTGAGCCACCGTTGGTAGATGTGCTTAGCCATGCTATGATGAACGAGGGTTGGGTTACATCACTGAAGTTGTTTCTAAATGTGTTGGTTTGCGAAAACTAAAACAACTTAATCAATGAATCTCCTGGGTGTGATGGGATTGATAATTTTTGGTGGTATCATTGCAGAAAGGCACCCAGGACACTGAGAAAGGATTGGCTTCTTTGTTTGGTAGCTTTCATGTGCAACCATGTGCCAATAATGGAATGGGAGGTTGGTTGGACTCAGTAGGTTGTGGTAACTCGAACCCACGTATCCAGAGATGTAGATAGTGTAGGTTTGACCGGTGCGTGTCGGGTTTGGGGAGCTACTTCCCGAACGGTTCCTTCTTCGACTTCTCCCTATTATCACCCAATATGAGAGTGGTGGTACGAGCTGGCCAAGTCACATGGGTAAAGTGTACTAACCCCTGCAGGGTGTATAAACTAATCGATTAGCCGTGTCCCCGGTTATGGACAATTTGAGCGACCTGATACTGATGCTATGATATTTCTCACTCATCCTTATTTCTTAATTACTTAAAATTTGTTGAGTGTCCTATTTATCGTATTGGAAAACTACTTTGTTACAAATGTTAGGATAAAACTGTTGCTTTATGCAAATGATCCTGAACTCCACTTGGCCAAATAAGCATGTAGTTAATAGATATGTTGTTAACCACTTTAGCCTACTTGCCATACATTCAATGTATTGACCATTCGTGGTTGCAACGTTTCATGTTGCAGGTTATATCGTATCTGAGTGATCGTTATAGGTCGCGAGACTCCACTCAACAATTGTTCGCCTGTGGTACATTTGAAGGATGGAGATCTACCTTGTATTCGTTTTTCGCTGTGTACTTGAATAAATAATATAAATTCCGGATCATATTCGTTGTATTTATGATGCACAGTTATATTTGGTATCATTTTGTACTGTGTGTGCCAGTGAACCGATCCAGGGATTGGCACTATACACATGAACTCAGCCTTATCAGGCGAGGGTGTTACAGATATCGAGGAAATCAAATATCAGTAGATGGTTCCGATAGAGATGCCGTACAATCTAGCTGGATGGGTGAGAGGTCCAATGCTACTAATAGCAGTAGTAATGCCATCTTCATAGGAAGTCAAGATGAGGAGGAAGATCCTGAAGAGAGGGTGTTTGAGTCACTTATACATCATCCTACCCTAGAGAATGTACATTATTCAATGATCAATCACAACTATCATACCCAGCAGAGCACCTACGGAGAGACGGAATCAAAGTATTTTGTTGATTACTCTAGTGGTGGGGCTCAGGAGATGCAGATAGGGGGCAATGATGAGAAGGTTACTGAGGACTTTTTAGCTGAGCTGGATGGGGTTAATAAACTCAGGCTATGTGATAAATCATGTCCTGATACTTCATATACCGAGTACATTCCTTCTGGATGGCTAGTTATTGCATAGACTGTGTGTCGGACTTGACGTCATCACGGTTGGATTCTAGGCATGTATAATGAGCATCGCAGCTATTGAGGATTTGGATCACTCAAGTATGTTAGTAGATGATATTATGTATTTTAGTGTTTGATAGGCTGTTGTATTTAAATAAGTGAGATAGTGTTCACATGAGTTTGTAGTACCTTTTTGGTACGGGCTTGTACTAACATTGTACCAACTATGTGGTTTGTAATGTATTATATGTCTAATGCATATTTAGTTCTTATTTGGATTTGGATTTCCATTGTGTGTCTAGTTCTATGAATGAAGTTGAGCTCAGAACACATGTGCATAATGTAATTATGAGTATTCGCTTGATGTTGTAGGACTAGGGGGTCATGGATATGGGAATATGAACCAAGTCTGAACAGCAGCATGTGGAGTGCGAGTCAAAAAGAGAAGGCGGACGAAGACGATAGGAACCAAGGAAGAATACCACCAGCACTGATGAGATCGTTAATGGAGAAGAATTTAATACAGTATATGCAAATGATCGAAGAATCTCACAATACGTTCATGGAGGAGTTGTTGGGACGAGCAGGAAATCAGAGAGAACCTAAATGTCGAGGTGTTAGTCTTTTTGACTTCCAGAATGCAAGGCCTTTACCTTTTTCATCATCTCCTAAACCAATGGATGCAGAGGATTGGTTGGAAGATACAGAGCGAAAACTGAAAACTGTAGGGTGTAATGATGAGGAAAAGTTGAGGTATGCAACACATATTCTAACCGGACCTACAACATCTTGGTGGGAGAATCAGCTAGCAATGCAAGCTCCGGGAAGGGAGTATACCTGGGAGGAGTTCAAGCAAATATTCATGAATATCATGTACCAGAAAGTTTGATTGAGCTCAAGCGAAGGGAATTCAAGGAGCTGCATCAAGGATATACAAGTGTCATGAAGTACATCTGGGAGTTCAGTCAATTGTCTCGCTATGCTAAAGATGAGGTGAACAATGGGGAATAAAAGAAAGAAGCGGTTTCTATGTGGTTTGAATCGACGTGAAGATGCATTTAAGGCCTGCCAATAAGAAGACTTTCCACTAGTTGCTAGATGTGGACATAACTTTTGTGGATGATTACAAAAATGTTCAAGAGGATAGAATGAAGAGGGCGAAGAAGCAAACAAAGAGGATCCAAGAAAGTAAGCCTAAACCTAATCTTTAGTTTAAACCAAGAATCAGGCCTTCCAATAATAATTCTGATCGGGGTGCACCATCATCGAGGAAGGGTATCCCGTGTCACAACTGTGGATTACCTGGACATGTTAAAAGTGAACTCTATAAACCCACAATCATATAATATGGTTGTGGATGGCAGGGGCATTTGATTCCTGATTTTCCCAATAAACCACCCGGTGGTTGGCCTACTAAAGGCGGAGGACCAGCAAGTGGAGGCAGTGGACAACCTAATAGGGGTGGAAATTATGTTAAGAACAATAACGGCAAATGGAGCAGGCCTACTAGAAACCTGAACTATGAAACCTTGGAGGAGGTGGATGTAACACCCATAGTTTTATTAATATTTAATTAGGTTTGATTGTGCATCATGAGCATCATCTCTTAAAATGCATGCAAAGAAAATTAAAGTAAAATCCTAAAAACCCTAATACCCTCCCTCTCTTTGAAATGCATTCAAAAAGGTTTTGTATTTTGAAAACCTAAAATGTTTGGAGCCCAAATTGAATAAATGGACCCCACATTATTTCATATATTTTATAAAAGCTTCTGGTATTTTTGAAGTACCAAAACATATTTCAAAATGAAAATACAAAAGAGAAATTACAACAGAAAAAGAAAAAGATTTCTAAAAGAAAAACTAGAGCCAGCAGGCCAGCCCAGTTCCTTCTTCTCTTTACCTGCCGCTCAGCGCGCCCGCAGCCGGTCCAGCACGGCCCACCCAGGCCTAGTACCGCTTCATTCCTCCCCTCCCTTTTCTTCCTCCAAACAGGCTCACTTCTCGGTGTCGCTGCCATCGCCTGCATCTCTCCTTCCGTCGAGCTTCGGGGGTGGATAATATCATTGTGGGGACACCTCTCTCGCCCCCATCCATTCTCCCTCTCTCTCCTGACCTCCCTCTCACGATTCCCCCTCTGTCCGAACCCTAGCCGCCACAGGTGCTGCTCATCGTCGATGTTCCCGGCCACCCCGAGCTCTGCTGAGCATCCCTGGAGCTCCGCATAGCCGCCCTCTACTTCCCCGCCAACAGAATCGAGGAGGGGCGCCCGTACTCCCCGCCATCGACATTGTCTTCCCCGACGTATTCCGCTGCCATCACCACCGATTCCGGCCACCCCACTCCTCACCGACCCCTCCATCGGCTCCATGGTGAACTCCTCGTCCTCATGTACCACTCCGTTTCTCCCCTCTAACTATGGTACTCTTCCGTGTCGCGCGCCCTTTGTCGTTGCCACTCGTCGTTGCAGCCAACGATCCAGTGACCATTTTGTGGTGGCGTCGCCCTTTTTAGGTTGGCCATACAGTCCCAGTTCGAACGAGCCTAGCCCTGCCCTCCCATGTGCTATCATTCGCCATCCTAGTTGCCGTTTGGAAGGTCACCGCCGGCGTGATGTCGTGCTGACTCGTCATGAAGCTAACGTGCACGGTCAGCCCAGTCAAACCGGCCCCCGGTCCCACTTTGCTTGTGTGGCTGCCGATGTGGCATCGGCCCCACCGGTCAGCCACTGTGGCTAGGTTCTTCCTCAGTGAAAAACGACCCCCACCCCTGTGCTGACGTAATAGTGAAGCAATAAATCAATTTAAATGGTCTTAATAATTCCAGAAATTGAATAAATATTGTAAAATCGATAACTTATTCATATTAACTCACAAAATGTGTATAATATATCAAAATGTTCAGAAAAATGAGATCTACCTATTTGATCTATAATCATGCATTGTTCAACAAGTTTAATTAGAAAAACAAAGTAACCCCTCACAGGTGATTCCAGAGTTTCCCCGAATTAGGGCTTATACCCCCTCAGAACCCCGTTTAAATTGTCGAGCATGCCTTAGGGTTACATTTCAATACAATGTAACTTGTCATATCATCATCCTTGTCTGAGCATTACATCGATGCCATGTGTTGAATGTTTCCCTTCCTTTCCAGTGTTTGCTTCTCTTTGATAGAATAAGATATCGAGATCGAGATCGAAGACTAAGATCAAGAACGTTGAAGTTCAAAGATCAATACTTGAGCAACTATAACCAAGCCAAGTACAAGACTTCTGAAGATCTACTTATTGGTTATCAACGGGCAAAGGCAAGCATAGTCTCACCATGATACAATCCTATGTTTTCGAAAGTATTTCCATTCTCGCCATGATGCATACGATTCTACTGTGGTCTTTAATTGATAGATAGAGTATCCTATCTATTACATTACTCCCATTGAGCTTATATTACCTGATACACTGCTCCTAGCATAACTAGGTTTGGCTTGTCTGCACTTCTAGAGCTTATATCTGTGTCCTGCTTAGCCATGCATAGCTGTAAGAGATGGTTCATCCAGATGATGTATCAGATGTAGAGAATCTAGTATGATAGGAGAATGTGAGGAGATGAGATTAAAGGTGATATTAGGATAAACATGCTAAAGCTTGTATGGGAGGCCATGGTGGGATGTGGTTTTTATAGTCCCATGCTCGACACCACTAGGAACCGAGTTTTTGTCTTTGGAACCAAGACAAACATACAACCACATGGGGCTTGGGAACCCCTCACCTGATTAACTTGCCTAGTAGATTCCATGAGTCACAGAGTTCGGACGTTCGATTCGACATGCATTCTGGATCTTCTCGAAGGCGGTGAAGGAGGTGCATTCATAATAGGTAGGGAAGCGTGGACCAGGTTGCTTGCGATAGATAGTGCCCCTAGTAAACCAACCTCACCTCACATCTAAGGATCGGCTTTGGGATTTGACCCATTATAGCAGAACCATCCTTAGGGCGTGACTCATGGTCTCGGCGAAAGCAAGGTAAAGTTCGTGGCCAACCACCCTCTGCCAGTCTTCCAAGGAAGAGGGCAAATAGCTTGGCATTAAGACTCGGTTGGTACGTATAGGTAAAGTTTTACACCCCTGCATGGTTAAATCTTTTCGAAAAGCCGTGTTCACAGTTATGAACGCTTGGTGACCAGATTCTAAGATCATACAGAACTATAACCTAATCATAAAACTTGGAAGATTAATGTGTGCTTAAGGATGCTTCCTCATGGGTACGAGGGGGTGATCCTAGATAGGGTTTGATGATGATGACTTGGTGGATATCAAAATCGATGATCAATACTTTGGAGATGTCTCTCCCGTATCCCCTTTTAAAATATTCTGATTAGACGAGCTTCTTCTCGCTCTTGTTTTATAAACAAAGATGGTTTTGTGCAAAACAACTCCACCAGCCAAAAGTCTTGCGGAGTACACCATGTACTCACCCTTGCTTTGTTGATACTTTTGTCAAAGAGTAAGTGCTCCCTTGAAGACGAGTTTCATAAGGCATCGACATCGACGAGTAGCTTGGGGTTCCCGGCCAGCAGCGTGGAATCTATGCGCTGGGACGTCATCGTTATGCTTCAGGCCTCTTTGGCCATTTGTTAAGTTTGCTATACTTAATAGCATAATTTTCCTTCTATTGTTTGATGTTTGTGGTCAGTGACCTCTACTTGTAATAATTTGGTTCTTTGCTCAGTTATGAGCTTGCTGTAATAATTTTGTGTCGTAGGGTCACTGCTGTGTTACCGATCCTATACTAGATATCCTCGAGCTCAATGTTAAGCTTATGTCATACGGAGGTCTAGGATTTGTTTAGCCCTGATCCCGGGGGTGCCACAGTGGATTACTCAGAGTATGTAGTGATAGGTACACCCAACATTCTTACCAACCTCGGAAATTTTTTATTTGATAAGGTGCAACTACTTTGTTCATATCTTAGAAATTATGTGATCAATTTGGGATTAGAAGGGCAATGTTTGAAAGCCCGATGACTGTAATAATGGCTGGGGGTACCATAGTAGTATGCCACATTAAACAACATCAATTTATTCAATTTGTGGTTGTACCTATTTTGCGGATCTATATGTGATTCCGTTGAAAGTTATAGTAGTAGTGCTAGGATTGGACTAGATGACTGAACTTGGAGCCCAGATAAATTGTGAGGATAAAACTATTTCAATTTAGTCTCCAAGTGGAGGAAGGATAGTCTATCAGGCAGATAAACACAACCACATCATGGTAGATCTTCAACTAAACTCAATGAAGGATGTCAAGTTGGAGGATATTCTAGTAGTAAACGAATTTCAAGATGTTTTTCCAGCGGAATTACCAGGAATGTCTCCGATCGGGAAATAGAGTTCATTATTGATCTGATATCTGCTACAACACCTATTTCATAGGCACCATACAAAATGGGTCCGAAAGAGCTAAAAGAGCTTAAAGAGCAAATTGGTGAGTTAGCAAGTAAAGGATTTATTCAAGAAAGTGTATCCCCATGGGGAACTCCAGTGATTTTTGTGGATAAGAGAGATGGAGGACGACAAATGTGTGGAGATTACAGAAATCTAAACAACATCACCATCAAGAACAAGTACCCGTTGCAAAGAATTCAAGATTTATTTGATCAAGTTAAAGGAGATGGAGTTTATCCAAGATCGATCTAATATCAGGATACCGTCAGATAAAAATTAGACATGAAGATGTTCCAAAAATATCATTTGTGTCAATATATGGTCATCATGAGTATCTCGTTGTACCTTTTGGATTGACCAATAAACCAGCAATATTCATGACCCTGATAAACAAAATATTTATGCCATATCTGGACAAGTTTGTCATAGTTTTTATTGATGATATTTTGATATATTCCAAGGATAAAGAGGAGTATGTAGAACATTTTAGGACAACTATGAGACCCCTAGGATTAGGGCTAGAGAAATCCCAGACCTCTATCTGATATAATCCTATCCTAAATCTTGAAAGTGTATAGAGAGAGAATTGATAACATAACAGTGACCCTACGACACAAAAATTATTACAACGAGCTCATAACTGAGAAAAGAACCAAAATATTACAAGCATAGGTCACTGACCACAAACATAAAACAACGAAAGGCAAATTATGCTATTAAGTATAGAAAACTTAGCAAATGGCCTAAGAGGCCTGAAGCAAAACGATGACGTCCAATCCATAAATCCCAGACTGCCGACTAGGAACTCCAAGCTACTCATCAATGTCGATATCGTGAAGAACTCGTCTTCTATGGTAACACTTACTCTGCTGCAAACGTATCAACAAAGTAAGGGTGAGTATAGGGTGTACTCCGCAAGACTTATGGCTGGTGGAGTTATTTTTGCATAAAGCCATATTTGTTTCGTAAACAAGAGGGACAAGAATCTCGACTAATTAGGATATTTTAGAACAGGATAAGAGAGCAGTATCTCTATCTTTGATCACCTTTTGATATCCACCGAATCATCATCAGCTGAACCTACCTAGGATCACCCCCTCATACCGATGAGGAAGCATCCTTAAGCACACATTTATCTGCCAAGTTTTACCATTAGGTTAAAGTTATCTATGATCTTAGAATCTGGTCACCAAGTTCATCCATAACCGTGGACACGGCTTTTCAAAAAGATTTAACCATGCAGTGGTGTACAACTTTACCCACGCGTACCAACCGATTCTTAATGCCAAATATTATTAGGCCTCTTCCTTGAAAGGCCGGCAGAGAGTGGTTGACCACGACCTTTACCTTGCTTTTGCCGAGACCATGAGCCACGCACTAGGGAGATGCCGCTGTAAGGGGACGAGTCCCGAAGTCGGTCTCTAATGATGTGCGCAGGGTTCAAGATTACGGATGTCGGGCATCTCTTGTTCCCGATGAAGGTAATATGCCTGAGAGGCAATAATAAAGTGGTTATTATCGTATTCCTTATTTATGATAAATGTTTATTTTACATGCTAAAATTGTATTAATACGGAAACGTTAATACATGTGTGTTTAATAAACAAAAATGAAGTTCCTAGTTATGCCTCTCTCATAAACTAGCTCGTTGATTAACAAGATGATCAAGGTTTCCTGATCATGGACATTGGATGTTGTTAATAACGGGATCACAACATTAGTGTAATGATGTGATGAACATTCATCCGAAGTATAGCATTACGATCAAAGTCATTGATTTTATATTGCTATAACAACTTACGAAGTGATCCTAATCCTTAGACCATGAGATCATGTCAATCACTAACACCGGAAGAGTTTCTTGATAACATCAAACGTCACACCGTAACAGGGTGATTATAAAGATGGATTCAGAACTAATAAAGTGTTATGTTGAGGCCCATGGATCGAGAGTGGAATTTGTTCATCCTGATGACGGATAGATATGCTCTGGGCCCTCTCGATGGTATCACATTGATTAGCTTGCAAGCAAGTGATTTGATCACTAAAATGTTATATCACGGGAACGATAAAAGAGTGCATGTCGGTAACGAGATCAAACTAGGTATGGAGATACCGATGATCGAATCTCGAACATGTAATATATCGCGAAACAAAGGGATTAAGATACTAGCGTAAAGGGTTCCGACGATCATAAGAAAGTCATCGTTGAATGTGTGGGAGTCAGTATGGGTCTCTAGATCCCGCTTCTGATTATTGATCTGAGAGGGGTCTCGATCATGTCCGCATTATTCACGAACCGTAGGGTGACACACTTAAGAGACACCGACATCCATTTGGAGCAAAAGTTTCATGCCGAAAAGAATAACAAGCGCAGGAATTTATTTCACTAGATACCGAAACGGGTTTTCGGGTGAAATTGCAGAAAGTGTTTCTGCATGTGAAATGAAATACTAGCAAGGGTTTATTTGTGAATGTTTGTCATTAAAGTAATTGACAAAATTCTGAATAAATAAAAGGAGTTTTATTTAATGAGAGTTTGCATTAAATTTGGTGGAAATTTAATGGGAATTTGAGTGGGTTTTTGAGTGGAGGGAATTGAAAGGCATTTGAGTGAGTGGAGTGTCCACCCACATGAATGTGGAAGAGGTGGGGGCAGCCCCATGTCTGGGCACATGGCCCCTTGGGTGCCCCCCTCTCCCTATAAAAGGAGCCCCCCTCCCTCTCTCTCACTCACACCTCCTCGTGAAGGATCTCTCTCCCCTCTAGTATTTATCCCCCATGGTCTCGGACTAGCGAGATACATGTTCCCGGTGGCTATTCGGTAAGAAAGAGTTGTGCTTCCGCTGCATCTCTGGAGCGAGGAGGCAGAGGTTGCTCGGTGTCTCGAACGTGTGTGCGAGCACGGATGCGCTGCTGTTTTGCGGCTCTAGGACTTCCTCTCGATGTTGAGATCGGCAAGAGATCGTCTACATCAACCACGAGTTTGGACTCGTTAAGCTTTGTCGGTCTTCAAGGGTATGTTCTCTACGAAAATACATCCGCCCGTTGTTTGTATCTAGTAGATAGATCTTGGTACATAGTTGTTCCCATCGTAGGAAATTTTTTGTTTTCTATGCTGCGAACCCTACACCCGACCATGCTTACCTACCTGTTATGAATGCACCTCCTTCACCTCCTTTCAAGAACAACCAAGATTCGTATGTCGAATGGAAAGACCGAACTACGTGACTCATGGAATCTACTCGGCAAGTTAGTTGGTCAAGGGGGTTTCCAGGCACCCGTGTGGCTGTACGCTCATCTTAGACCATAGGAAAGAACTCAGGTCCTAGTAGTGGCAAGTATGGGACTAGAAAAACCACAACCCACTGTGGCCTCCCATACAAAGCTTAGCATGTTTAACTTTCATCTCTGGTCTTACCACGTCATCTTGTCATACTAGGTTCATTCGCAGCTGTGATTCATCAACCTGGTGCACCAGCGATAACAGCTAAGCATGGGTAAGCACGACAGAGATAATAGCTCTAGTGACGCTTCACAAGCAAAACCATAGTTATGCTAGGAGCAGTGGATCAGGGAATATAGGCTTCAAAGGTAACATGCATCAGATAATATTACTCTATCTATCGATAAAAGACTTTGGAATTATATACACATGGCAAGAATGAAATACTTTGAAAGCATAGGATTCATATGTATGTGTGGGGCTTCGCTTGCCTTTGCCAGTTGATAACCAATAAACAGATCTTCGGACATCTAGTACTTGACTTGATTACAGTTGGTAAAGTATTGGTCTTCGAGCTTTGATGGTGTTGATCACGGTCTTCAATCTCGATCTCGATATCATATTCTATCGAAGAAGAACCAAACATCAAGAAGAAAGAGAAACAATCAACACATGGCAGCGATGCAATGATCAATCAATTATGATGATATGACAAGTTAAAAGTTATTGAAATTGAAATCCTAAACATGCTCGACCATTTTAAACAGGGTCCGAGAGGTGCAAACCCTAGAATAGGCGGATCCTCGGAATCACCTATGGGGTTCATTTTGTTCTTCGAATTATTCTTGCTATGAAAGTTGCTTAACAATGCATGATTCTGATGCTATTGTTTAGATCTTATTTTTCTGAACATTTTGATATATTATTCGTATTTTTCTGATTTGAAACGTTATGAATTTCTCAAATTTAATTCATTTTATATCATTTTTAGAATATTATAAAATAATTACATTTTGGAATTACTTTTACATTTTTATTAATCAGAAATTTCTGAATATGTTTATATCACTTACATATAGGGCCCACATGTCATATTTTTCTGATTTACAGAAATGATTTATGGAAAAAATTTAAAATAAAAGAAAACAAGGAAATGACCTCATGCTGACATCAGCAATGGAGGATCTCCCAGGCTGGGGTCGGGCTCGGCGAGTATGCGCGCGGGGGCAGCGAGGAAGGGTGTGTTTGACGCGGCTCTGCGCGCTGAGCCAAGAAGTGGTGGCGCCGCTGACCAGAGGAGCTCCGGCGAGTAGCTTCCACGGTGGCAGACAGAGGCGCACGGTGTGGGGGCAGCAGAGAGAGAGTGGGAGGGAAGAGAGGGGTCTGCAAGGACCACGAGGGCACCCGAGCACGATGGTGGTGACGGCAAGGCCGGGGATGGTCGAACGGCACCAAATCTACGAAGAAAACATCGGTGGCCGACGGTGGTTCAAGGTCGATTCTAGCGAGGAGGGGGCTCCCTCGGTTGCTTGATTCATGGAGGAAGACGAGGGCGATGAGGCGAAGGTCCTGGGACCTTCAGCTGGGTGAGGAGATACTGAGAACGGCGGGGCACCGGCGATGTCTGTGAGATAGGGTTTCAGCGGGAAGAGGAACGAGAGAGATAGGGATCCTGGGGAAGGATGAGAGGCAGAGGAGAAGTTAGAGACGGCGACGGGGTCCTTATCCTCCTCTACGTTGGCGGCGGCGAGCGCGAATCACTACACAGCGGCCGACGGCGGCGCTGGCGACACACAGCAGCAGCTTGCTATCGTGAGCGAGGATGACAATGGAGAGAGGCCGAAGCGGTACGGCCAGGGTGGGCCACGCATGGCCAGCTGCCGGTTAACAACAGATTTTTATTTCAAAAAACCTTTTTCCTTTTCCTGTTTATATTTTTCTCTTTGGTATATTCATTTGTAATCTGTTTTTTAATAATTTAAAAATACAAGAGGCTTTGCAGGATATGTGAAAACACTAAGGGGCCCTTTATAATATTTGTCTCCAAACATTTTGTTATTTAAAAAATATTCAAAAGCCATTGAATGCATTTTAGAGGAAAAGGAAAATTAGGGTTAGGGTTTTGTGATTATATTCTTGCATTCATTTTAATGATGATGCTCATGAATGCACATTCAAACCCTAATGTCTATTTAGTAAAACTAGGGTAATTACAATTCTATCCCCCTTAAAAGAATCTCGTCCCGAGATTCTTAATTAGGAAGATAGAAGGAACATGGTTATACTAAACTTCAACGATCTTCTTGAAGAGGTTGATCCATGCCACCATGAAGAGTGGACGAAGCGCTTCATAATCTTCGAGGTGGCTGCGCACACTAAAGAGGAGAGGGAATGACACAGAACCATAATCTTCGCCACCATGGTCAACTCATGGATAGATGTTTCGCGAACATCTCTAAAGCCAGCTGACATGAAACACGCCATGGTAATGGAGGAAATAAAAGGATAAGGTTTTCAAGGTGACAGATAACTGGTCTTCATAAGGATTGAGACTGGGGAAAAATACAGAAGAGTTTTGACTTCTGAGGGAATAAAGCTTCTGATAAAAAGGTATTTTGGTGGAGAGGACTCGTAAGAGCCACAAGGAACATGTAACAGGAGAAACTGTTGATTACTAAAATCATGGTCGCTCTTCGAACATATTTAATAAAGCGGAAAGGAAACTCTTTAATTCGTCCAGGACTATCAATATCCTTGCCAAAGATCATGATATCACTTTACACCACCAAGATGAATAGTTTAGAAGATTCCTGATGACACGAGAGGAAAGAAACTTCATTCTCAAATTCCAAGTACTTGGCATAACAAGACGCTTGCCATCATAAAAGGGTCTGGAGGATTGACCAAGATATATTTAGAAACTCTACTTTAAATGTTCTCCTTGATGTTTGAAACACCATTAGTAGGCTATTGACAAGCCTTTAACCAATCATCAAGTAAAGGCCGGACTTCGGATACAAAGGAAACCATAAGAACAACTTCTTTAATAAGTCATAGAAGATGCCTCATGAAGAACAATTGTTATTGCTGATTCAAGGGAGTATGACAATAGGTCTTCCGGCCTTTTGTGTCAACCGCTACATCAATCTTGCCATATTTCTAAAAAGAACTAGGTCAAAACCTTGGGGAACACCAACCATTAATGCTGCTTGAGATTCAACCTTGGTTAAGCGGAAAGATACTTCAGACTCAGCATGTCCGAATAGAAAGTGTGCAACATTTACCACAAGGTAAAGTTACTGGATTCTCAAGACATGGAATTTGGTGTCTGGTTTCAAAAGATGAGATAGATTGCAAATTCCATGTCTTAGCAAATTATAAGAGGACAATTGCACCTACATGAATTGTTTATAATGAACACAACTAAATCCTTGTTGAGAAACATTTAGGAGGACATTGAAGTTTTTTAGAACTTCTTATCTTCCATGACAAAACAATTAGTGGCTTGGTGTGCTTAGAGGATCTTCTCGAAATATGAAGGTATCATCCTACCATATCAAGAGTTCTTCGCACATGCTTGACTAACTTAAAATGATTCCCGAGGAAGCAATGATAACTCTACTTGAATCCACGACGACATCTTTAAACAATTGCGCGTGAACTAGAGAGGGTTACTTCTAACATCCACAACACATTCTTCGAGATGACTCGAGGATGGTTCTCAAAAGTTTTCCAACATTAATGCCAAATGTTGCATATGAATCTCATATAACATGGAGAAGATAAGGATGTCATCGAGGGACTCAATAACAAACTTATCAAGACACTCCATTGAGACGGACTCATATGTTGCATGAACAAGGCATAGACATTGGTCAGACCAGAGGACATGAACATGTACTCAGGTGAAACATCACAAGTAGATACACCGACAAGATAGTCCTTGGAACTGAGTTTGATTTGACAATTGCTCAAATCAAATCAAAAGTGTGGAAAGATAACATATCCCCGAAGAACATACTATCTTACTTCAGCACGAACAAAACTAGAATCCCTTTAAGGAGGAACATATTTGGATAAAACTTTTGTCTTACAACTCTCCAAGTTGTTGTTTAAGCTCAACCAACTAGTTCAGGGGTATCCAGTATGGATCCTTGGAGAAAGGAGCGGTTTGAAGAAACAACTTACTCAAGAACCTGACAACACGGTCATTAGGCAACATGGCGATACTTCTAGTAATACATCCAGAATATCACGAACCGCCGATATGTAACTTAGCTCAAGAGGAAACTTGCTTTGTAAGGCAAGAAGACGTAGTCTCAAAGCTTCAGCACAAGCCTAACTCTTTGACCGAAGGGGGTGCACCAGAATAGTGGACTTGGTACCACAATCATCCTTGGCTTAGTGATAGAGTTAACCATCATGCTAGGAATGATACAAATGTCGTTGGAGTTCAAAGAAACAAGAATTACTAAGAATCCTAGATGACCACATCATTACGCACGCACAACACTCATGAGTGCGAATAGCTCAGAGGAAGGGTGGGTAAAAATTTTTAAGAGCATCACTTCATTAAGAGGGTCATGAGACTTAGCACGACCTCTTAATATAAAAAGGTGTGATACTTCAAGTTAGAACATAACATAAACTAATCAATGCTTATTGATCTGCGGATTATAACACTTTGACCTGGTCTTAGAAATGGCAAGGTACTGGAGTTTGTTTCTCTTGACAACCCGAAATAGTTTGTCATGACAGACCACAAGAGTATCTTGCATCGGAAGAAACCAATGCACATTTACTACTTGGCTACCAACTGGTAGACAAAGTTCGGAAAACAACAAGGAAAGGAACATGCTCAGGATAGAATCCCAAGATGTGGATGCATAAGTCAACAATCTTCTGAAAAACCAATGCAGAGATAGGAAAGGTGTGGTAGAGTCATGAGTATAGATGCGAGACTCTCTAGGAGAACTCTTGTCATGATCTATTTGATTCCATTAAAGAACATCTTCCATAGCTAGTGGTAGGGGAAGTCCTTTATCTTCACTATTCAATAGCGACAATATCCACAAGCTTGAAGGCTATACTAGAAGGTACTAGCCATCCTGGGTTAATGTGTGAACATTAACCACAGAGGTCAATAAAATGGATCTTGGGTTAAAGGTGAGCTTCATGTAAAAGATTGACATCACCAGAATCCGACACAATCGGGGATCTTAGGTTCAAGTCCAAGGGTTAAAACCCAAGAAAGGAGTAACTAGTACTTGAAGCCTAGAACAAATAAAAAGGAGGCACACGAGGCGAAAGGAGACCTCCAAGCCTAGAACAGAAGGGAGAGGCCGGATTTTGCAGCGCATGCGACAGGGAGGAGAGAGGGAAATAGGGTGCAGCCCAGTTAGTGTTAGCAACAGAGTTTTATTTCAGAAAACCTTTTTCCTTTTCCTGTTTCTACTTTTCTCTTTGGTATATTCATTTGTAATTTGTTTTTGAATAATTTCAAAATACAAGAGGCTTTGCAGGATATGTGAAAACACTAAGGGGCCCTTTATACTATTTGGCTCCAAACATTTTGTTATTTCAAAAATATTAAAAATCCATTTGAATGCATTTGAGAGGAAGAGGAAAATTAGGGTTATGGTTTTGTGATTATTTTCTTGCATGCATTTTAATGATGATGCTCATGAATGCACATTCAAACCCTAATGACTATTTAGTAAAACTAGGGTTGTTACAACAACATTGCAAATCGTAAGAGAACATAAGCTATATGCTAAGTTCAACAAGTGTGAATTTTGGCTAGACAAGGTATAATTTCTTGGCCATGTGATCATTAAAGATGGAATTTTAGTAAATCCATCCAAAGTTCAATCACTGCTAGAATGTAATACACCAACTAATGTAAAGAAAATTATAGGTTTCTTAGGTATGGTAGGTTCCTACCGGAGATTCATTGAAGGTTTCTCTAAAATAGCTGGGCCAGTGACCAAATTACTAAGAAAGAATACTCCATTCGTATGTGATGAGAAGTGTGAGGCCAGTTTCCAAGATTTGAAGACCATATTGACTACAACACCTAGTGGTGGACATTCAAGTCCCCCCAACATTGGTGCAAATTCTCTAATTAGTAGTGTTATTAAGACTAAATTAATGATAATTAGGAATAGTTATATCTATTAAATGGTTTAATCAGCATCTTGTGCCCCCCTTAATTCTCTCCAAGGTTCACCACTGACAGCATCGGTCTTAGCAGTACCTGAAACGGGAAAGGATTACACTGTATATTGTGATGCATCAAAGGAAGGATTAGGATTTGTGTTAATGCAAGATCACGAGGTAATTGCTTATGGTTTTAGAAAACTCAAACCTCGTGAAGTCAATTATCCAACTCATGACTTGGAATTAGTAGCAGTAGTCTTTGCTTTAAAAGGATAGAGGCATTTTCTCTATGGAACAAGGTGTGAATTGTACACCCTGATCTTAAGAGACTCAAATATTTCTTCACTTATACTCCTGGAACACTACAAGGAATCTGGCTATATATGACCCTCCATTTTCGTCACAGAATCGTCATAGTAGTCCGTTTATGATGATTTTATAATGATTTTGAGAACGTCGAAAGCTAGGCATCACAAATAACCGTCAATGACGATATTGGATCGTCATAGACGTTATGAAAATCTGATATTATCATGGGAATTTTGTCCTAGCCAGGTCAGATCCAACATGGCCGATCCTACGTGGCACTAAATCATCCCAGTCCACGTCTAATGTTTATATGGGCCAAGCCCAACAACTTGGCCAATTTATTTTTTCTATCATTTCAGTTCATTCATTGGGCCAAGCCCAACATGGCGGCCTTCACTATTTTTAGGGCCTTTGCATTTTAGGATCTTTTTATTTTTTATTTTGAACCATTTATTGTAACTGTTACACTTTTTCTAGTCTAAAATTGCGTGGCCCAAGGCCTTTTTAGAGACCATCAGTATTTGTTTCATTTCAGACATACACAGCAAATATTTTCATACACACAACCCAAATCACATAAATTTTCATGAATGATTACAAAAGTTTTAAAAAAATAGATCAATATTACAATCAACACATATTACAATCACCCAAGAATATGAAACCGATACAAGCGTATATTCCAGTATATTACAACTATTCCATTGTTCAAATCACCCATGAAAATACAAATAGCTTCAAAAAATATGACTAACTACTCTTTGCTGAGTAATGAAGCCTTGGCTTCTTCCACCTTCAGCCTGGAGCTCCTATAAGAAGAGAGGAAATGATGATTATGGCTATCAGTTATGTGCGAAAGTTAAAAACACTAAATGAAAGCTAGCTAGCTCTAGCCAAACACAACAAAGCTTCTAGCTGCCTCTAATATTGATCAACAAGACTCGTTGATTTGTGTCGATCAACCATAGTTACTGGATCAGTGTGTCGATCAACCATAGTTAATGGATCAGTTGATGCCATTAGCCAGAGAATATTTTCACACTATGAAACATATCATCTCAATACAGACTATATAGTATTGCTAGCTAGTAATAGAGTAGAATAATACAGTATTCTAAACATATCAATATGAAAGGATTGTAAAAAGCATTGAAAGATAATACAACAAGTTGGAGCATAGTATTTCAAAAATAGACTGGAGAATAGCATAGCAAATGCTAGCTGAAATTGCTACAGGCTATTCATGCTAGAAAGTAGAAACTATATAAACTAGCTAAAGTTACACAAATAGTTGAACGGGTTGGTACATGACAAAACAAAAATAGGATAAATAAGAACTACAGAGGCAATAAGAACTATAGATTTAGATGCGCAAATAAGAACTTTAATCATCACAGTCTAGTAAATGCTAAACAAAAACACAACAAACTACAGGTGTTCTTTGCAAAATAAAGATAGTCTGTACATACACTATAACCTGTAGTGATGCTACTCATCTAAATCATGTTGTCAAGCTCAGGATCATCCCTGTATGCAAACAAGCTCAACTTTGAATTCTTGGAAGGGAAATTTGATAACTTCATGTTCATTTGGACAAAAAAATAAGACAAGATGGACACCAAAGATAATGATTGCAACGTTCAAAGCAACGCCTGATTCCAATAGGTATACAACTATTGAAGGTTTAGTTGAAGTAGCAGTATTTGAACAACAATATACATATGACAAGAGATGGCATAAGTTACGGCTCAAGGTTTTCATGGGTTCAGACTTAAGAACACATCAACTAATAAACCGACATCCTACACTGGCCTAAACAGACTGACACCAATTCTGGTAATAGCATTGGGAGCATGCCTGAACAACAATCATATCAAATTCATCATAAATAGTAAGTAAAGGTGCAGACCAAATCATATCAAATTCATCATGAACCAAACCTGGGCCTAACAAAGTTGCGGATCAAAACATTTTCTAATATGCATAACCAATAAGAACCAGGATATCATTTGCATACCTAACTCCATAATTTAATTTCCATTGACGACCTGCCTTCACTTGACCTGCAATGAACAAAGAACACTAATATGAATAATGATTTTTAAACATGCAGTTCCGTGATAGCTATAATAAGACGACATGTACTTTCCAATTCTACTAACACTAGCATACTGCAATTTGACCATAAAGCATTCAAGCCACTTAAAATAATTACTAGCATTGAGTTTGAGATTTAGAAAATTCAAAAGATAGTATATTTGAAGTATAAGCACATGAAACATAAGCAGTTTTTATTGGGTTCTCAAGAGGAATCGAGTCCCCTATTTTTGGCTGCAAGGCATTATTGAATGTCATGTTAAGGCAGTGAATAATCAGATCACACCTTCCAATATGTACTATAAGAAGGCATTCAATTAATAAACCACAAAGTTTTAATATTATTTTGCCTTTTCTTTGTTCAACCAAAAACTGCATTGAGAAATCTCACTTCTCTTGCTATCAAGTAAACAATCAAACAAATTTAAAGACCATGGAGCTTATAAGTTTTATTTTGTTCAATCATTTTACATCTGGTGTGTTAAGCCTAGAAGTGTAACTAGTAATACATGAATTCGGTGAAGAATCGTCACTTACATGACCATCTATAGTTCTATCAATTATCTACAACCCATTAGAACTATCCTTTTTAATCTCTCGCTGCTCCAGATTAAGGAAAAAACAATGAAGGTGAGGCTACAGATCGGGGACCTTACCTTGAATGGGGATTTTTAGGAAGTCCGAGCAGCCAGAAGGAGATTGTGGACATGTGCTTAAGGTCGGAGCAGCCAGAAGACAGTCGTGTGTTGCCGATCTATGCGCCACCGACGAGAGCCTGCACCCATCCCGCGGCCCTTCCCCCAATGGCGCTGATTATCCTTCTCCCCCGACGGCGCTCACTCTCCTTCTCCCCCGAGAGCGTCGATTCTCCTTATCCTCCGGTAGAAGGGGCCATGACCAGGCGGAGGTTATCGATGGAAGGGAGGTTGGGGAAGGCTGCATCCAACAGCAGGGAGGACGGAAGCGAAATTGATGGGTTAGGAAGGAAGGCATTGGGGAGGAATCGTCGGGTGGACGCTCGCGTGGTTGTGACGACCAGGTCGTGGTGGCGCGCGTTAGGGTGGGAGCGGCCGCAAACGATGCTGGGAGAGAGAGGGCAGGGGCGGCGCTAGGAGAGAAAGGGAAGAGGCAGTGGAGGGGATTAGGGTTTTAGGGAACTACTAGGCAGAGACCGGGTAGGGAGTTAGTGGTGCGACGGCGGAGTGGTGAGCGCGCTAGCAGATAAAGCAGACAGAGGGTGGCACGATGGTTCACGGAGGTGGTGTAGGCGAAGCGGAGAGAGGGAGGCACCATCGGGATTAGGGTTTGCTGGCTCGCGAAGGAGGCAGAAGTGGAGGCGGGGTCGGGGTGCATGTGGGGATTAGGGCGGGTTTGGGTGGACGGGTCATGGGTGTGGGAGGATTTTACCAAAGTTCCCTTATCATTTCTGTGGTGCAATACTTCGAACTAGGGTGTTTCTGTCTATTCACGCCCAAGTGTGGGAGGCGGAAGAAACTGGTGCAACGCCTTTGGAGCGTTGGATGGAGGCCCTAACAACGACTGATATCTGATTGGGTGGGTGATCCGTGGGTGGTCTGGTTTTATCTTCTGATTGGTCACATAAAAATGATAGTTTGAAACGTGCATAAAAAATTCAAAAACGGTCCGATCAATGCAAATCCTTCGCGTGGTGTCTTATTATGTGACATAGTTGTAAGGAAAAATACCAAACTTGGTATATTGCAAGTGTCTAAAAAAACCTTCTCAGAAATGACCTATCATGTCCAAGGTTTCATGGCTTTCGGACCAAACGACCGATATTACGGCCAGAATCACGGCATAATTTGTGATAATATGCCCATATTGTGCACCCATATGTATCGTGAGATGGCGAATAATGTTGCGGGAGGAAGTTTTCCTTTTCGTCACACAGAAAAGCCATTTTCCATTTTCCGAGGGAAAAAACGGGTCGTTTTGTGAAGCAACCACCAAATGAAAGTTTCAAAATGCTACCGTCCTATTTTTCAAAAATAATAGGCCATCTTATATGGACAAATGTCCCAACAAGGTTATCTCAAACCTTTCTGTCCACCCCTGGTGAAAAAGACAAATTCCTGTCGAATCGGTAGGAAGTGGGTCCGATTGAACTACAGGTACATGATCCCATGCCCATGATTTTTAGACTCATAATATGCTATTTCTTCAGAGATCCAATGCAACTTTAGCGAGCCTCAGCCCCTAGCTATGAACCTTCATGCCCACCGTTTTGACCATAGTTTGAAACATGCATAAAAAATTCAAAAATTGTACGATCAATGCAAATCCTTTGCGTGGTGTCTTATTAGACATAATTGCAAAGAAAAATACCAAATTTGGTGTATTGTAAGAGTCTCGAAAAACCATCTCGGAAATGACCTATCATGTCCGAGGTTTCATGGCTTTCGGACCAAACGACCAATGTTATGGCCAGAATCGTGGCATAGTTTGTGATAATGTGCCCATATTGCGCACCCATATGTATCGTGGGATGGCGAACAATGTTGCAGGAGGAAGTTTTCCTTTTCGTCGCACAAAAAAGCCATTTTCCATTTTCCGAGGAAAAAAACGGGTCGTTTTGTGAAGCAGAAAGTTTCAAAATGCTACCATCCTATTTTTCAAAAATAATAGACCATCTTATATGGACAAATGTCCCAACCAGGTTATCTCCCCTGGTGAAAAAGAAAAATTCCTGTCGAATCGGTAGGAAGTGGGTCCGATTTGAACTACAGGTACATAATCCGATGCCTATGATTTTTTGTAAAAATAATTTTTAGACCCATATTATGCATTGATGTGCATATTAGGATGAAGAACAATGTTGCAGGAGGAAGTTTTCCTTTTCATCGCACGAAAAATCTATTTTTTATTTCCCAAGCGAAAAAACATAGCGTTTTGTGAAGACAATAGAAAATTAAGACAATAGAAAAAGATACAAAAATTAATTCTTATGAACATGTTATGAAAAAAATACAAAAAATTAAGACAATACAAAAAAATAAAAAGAAAATAGAAACTAAACTATCCTAACCGGCCAGCCGAGGTGGTACCTAGCATACCGCGCGTCAAGGCCCGACTCGCCTGGAAAAGGAAAAGGAAACAAGGGAGAATACGAGGACAGCGTTCGCAAGGCCTAGGCCCAACCAAAAATCTTATATTTATAAAAGCCGAGCGAGGAAGTATAACCAATCCAATGGCGTGGTGTAGTGGTAGGAATGGTCTTCCTCCTACAGGAGGTCTGCGGGCTTCGGCAATTTGCTTTTTGTGGTATTTATTCACGGAATTAGATTTGTTAGACGTGTCAGTTTTGGCGGAACCAGCTTGTTAGTTCTGTAACGTGTCCATATAGTTAGTCAGAGGTCAACAGTAGGTCTAGATTCAACCAGAGACACCTCACAATCGGAAACATCTAAGAATATATCCACGCATATTAAAAAAACAAATATTGACACCTACACAGAAATGACACATAGACACGACACGTTGGCAAAAGTTGTAACGTGGCCGCATCGTCATTTTGACTTATCCTAGTTTGTATGATATGACGATTTTAAATCTTCTTAATTATTTACAAATAATGTTGTATGCTATATTAGCTAGACTATGACGATTTTACCTAGGGAAACTATGACGTTTTTACTCAAATCGTCTTAATTTTTTTGGATTTTGACCCCTCTGAACTACTTACGACCTTCCAGTATGGAATCGTCATAAATTTATGCCGATTTTGTTCACGATCAATATTATAAGGTCATAAATGAACACATTTCTTGTAGTGAAAAAAGCCAATATAGTAGCAAATACTTTAAGCTGGAAGAGCATAAACACTCAACCAATCAATAGGGAACTGCTAAAAGAGTTATAAATGGATTTGGAAAGGTTAGAAATACAATTCATAAGCACATAAGTTCTTGGAGGTTTAGCTACCATGAGAATCGTGGAAGAGCGTAGTAGTGATATTCGGAATGAGATTTTTAGACATCAAGATAAAGATCCTTTCAATGCTAAAGAACTGAGAAGAATTTCCCAAAGTCAAACATCAGCTTTTAACGTAGGAGATTATGGATCTTTATGGTTTCAAAATCGTCTTTATGTACCAGATGTACTTGAAATCAGGGAGGTGATACTCCGAGAAGCACATGAGACACCATACTCTATTCATCCAGGGAGTACAAAGATGTACATGGATCTTAAGGGGTTATTTTGGTGGAATAACATGAAGAGGGATATTGCAAAGTATGTGTGTGAATTCCATACTTGACACAGGGTAAAGGCAGAACATCAAAGTCCAGCAGGACCACTACCACAACTAGATTTTCCAGAGTGGAAGTGGGAGGACATTGGTATGGATTTTATTATAGGATTACCCATGACCCTAAAGTGTAAGGATATGATTTGGGTGATTGTGGATAGATTTACCAAAAGTGCACATTTTATTCCCATAAAACAAAAGGATAATGTTGAGAAACTAGTAGAAATATATGTTAAGGAGATCGTTAGTAAACATGGAGTACCCAAGAATATTGTATCATATAGAGGATATGTGTTTACTTCAGCGTTTTGGAAACAACTACATGAAGCACTTGGTTCGAAATTGGATTTCAGTACATCTTGTCATCCAAAGACTAGAGACCATTCAGAAAGAACTAACCAGATCTTAGAACATATGCTTAGAGCATGTGCATTAGATTTTGGAGGTTCATCGGAAGATCATATACCCTTGGTGGAGTTTTCATACACCAACAGCTATCAAAGTAGTCTGAAGGAAGCACCATATCAAGTACTATATGGTAGAAAGTGGATATCACAATAAGTTGGTATGAACTTGGCAGTAGAAAATAATTTGTGCCAAACTATATTAAAGAGAACCGGGATAACATCGACATAATTACAGATCGACTGAAGATAGCTCAAAGTCGTCAAAAAGTTATGTAGATGAATGTCAAATATCATGGCATCCAGAAGTGGGAGATATGGTATATCTCAAGGTAAGTCCAATGATGGTGTAAAAAGATTCAGAGTAAGAGTAAAATTGAGTCCAAGGTATATCAGACCATTTAAGATACTGAGTCAGAACAGAACTATATCTTATGCTTTACAGTTACCAAAAAGGCTGGCTCAAGCTCACAATATTTTCCATGTATCACAACTCCCGAATTGTCTCAAAGTTCCAAATGATTCAATCACACATCAAGAGATTAAGTTACAAGCAGATTTGACTTATGTTGAGAAGCCATGCAAGATTCTGGAAGAGAACTGGAAGAGGTTAAGAAACAGAGCTATTATGTACTACAAAGTACATGGGAACATCATCCTGAAAGACAAGCAACTTGGGAGAAAGAGGATGATCTACGCGAAACATATCCAGAACTATTCAGGTACACATTAGAAAAACTTCGGGCCGAAGTTTAATTTAAGGGGGGAAGACTATATGATGTGGACATCCCATCTATTGATACAACCGTTGTACCTACAGCTATACACATACAAGGACCTATCACTCTACCTCGTGCCAAACAACTTAACTATCAGGTACTTTCATTTCTTGGAACTATTCCTCACATACATGAGAATATGATGCTGCCTAAATCAGAAGTATTTCTTACTCTTAGGAATGATGGACCAAGCATGGATGAGAGGGACAAGCATTGGATCATGGTCATTCATGGACATGGCAGCAAGCATGTGATGATTCAAGAGAAGGCCACGGATGAAGATTTCAGAACTTTGAGGCCACCATAATGAAGAAAGAAGGCTTGGACGAAATATTAAAGATTAATACTTCACAAATTTGTCCATAGCTTAATATGGTGTTGCGACACCTTTATTTTGGGCCAGGCCCATGTAATTTTCGCAGATTTTAAATAGCCACTTTTTAGAGTCCGTATTTGAGGAGAAAATGACTTCTAGGGTTGGATTTGGCCACCACTTCTATGGCTGGACGAAACCCCACCTTTTCTCCTTAAATACTCCCCTTAGTCATCACCATAGACTCGGATTTTGTTTAGACATTAAGTTAGCCATCATAGCAACTTCACCAAGGCTCGAGCGTCGCAGAGGCCTCTTGTACTTCGCACCTATATAGGATCCCACCTTTTCAATAAAGCTTTTATCTTAATCCGCAATATCTTGATTGCAATATTAGTTCTTACTTGTTCTCGATTTCAGGTATGAATTAAGACCCTCGCTGGTCAGGCTGATCGTGTTCCCGCAGGATCGGTAACCTCCAGGAGATTGGTCTAGCGATTGTATTGGCGCTTGTGCTCGCACGTGTAGTCGAATCATCAAGCCCGAAATCCACCAAATCGACTATCACCATCTCATCGAAAGATCGGACACCTTTGCCCTATCAAGTGGTATCAGATTCTAGGTTGCTCGGTGAGATTTTACTGTTTTCGTAGATTAGATCTGTTTTACCTATAACCCACGAAAAAGCCAAAAACATAGTTAGAGTTTAGATCCATCCCATCACCAATCTATGCCTTGCATTATCTTTTCAGTTTTGCATTGTTGACTTTGTGTCTGCATCGTCGCGTCAAGTTGCTGGTCTTAGTGTCTCGTCCCTTAGAGTTTCGAGTTCTGATCACAGTAGTCACCACCACACTCGTAGATCACCGCCACCATATTCCGCCGCCATACACACAGCCACCATAAACCCTAAAACTCCGCCACCGCCTTCCTACCGCGACACGGATCCGATCACCTTTCCTTCCGCGGCACGAGTCCGAGTTGAGTTATTGTTTCCTAGTTATTTATTTTTACTCTACTTCCTTGTTGTTTCCGGGTTGAGCTAAAAGTTCAGTCGTAAGTCCAGAAGGAGAGCAAAAAAAAATCCTGGTTATACTGGTTTTCGAATCCGGGGATCACTTTTCTCCATCGGTCGTTATAGCGATATTTTTTTGGCACCTAAGCGCTTTCCAGAGCATAATACAAAACTTTCGACAAATTTTTTTTGGAGCTAACCTATTTATAGACCCCGTCGATCAGTTCTAGACACTCGCCATCATAGTGATTTTCGACATCTCGGTTCGCTTTTCAGGGTGCCATATCATCATACATTGCTTGTTGTGTCGTGTCGTGACATCGTTGGTGATCTAGGCTCGCGTCTCTAGTACGGTCTAGCCTAGGACCATCACAGTACCGTCGTTGAGCATTCTTTCCACATTCGCATTGTTGCTTTGATAATTGCTAACCCCTTTGCTAAGCCTTCCCAGAGCTCCACAAATTTCTCCACGTGCGGTGTCTCGACTCCTGGTAATCGCTCGGTTCAATATCTGGACCCACTGCTCCTCGCGGTTGCACATCGCCTTTTCCTGATGTTTGGTAAGAGCTTCGTATATTGCTTGACGGATTACGCGTGCCTTACACCATATTTCCGTAGTTATAGGCATATATACCTGTGCTTTTAAAAGAACTCACCATGACAGATACTTCGCGTAACCCTGCCACAATGACGAACTAAGAACTACATGCCCACTTCTCCGAGCTATTGGTCGGTCGCGCTGAAGATGTGGATGCACGACTAGAGGAGTTTGACACCAAGCTCACGAACACCATGGACAAGATCGATGGACTCGAGAAATCCTTCAACGACAAGCTTGACGCTCGGTTCAAGGAGGTTTTGGACAGATTGCCGGCACCCGCCCTGTCCCATTGGGACCTCTGCATGGCACACGGCGCATTCCGATCACGGGTCGTACTGCTGGTTCAGCTGTCGCTGCACCTCAGGCGGCTACCGCTGCAGCTGAGGCACCTCAGGCTTCCACCGCGGCTGCTGCTGCGACATTGGGGGAAGACGACGATGGGTACTACTACGACCTCGACGATGACGATCTTTTTGATGAGGAGGTTGACCAACCTCCACACCCTGCTGGCCGACACCGACATTACCACCGCAACGCTCGACCACCGGTACGTGATGATGATCATGTCGCAAAGCTTAAATTAAATATTCAATCTTTTGAGGGTAAATATAATCCTGATGCATATCTTACATGGGAGATGGAAGTAGAACAACATTTTGCATGTTTAAAATATCCTGAGAATATGTGTGTTAGTGCTGCTACATGTGAATTTACTAAATTTGCTTCCCTTTGGTGGTCTGAGTATTGTTGTTTAAATCCTACTACTATTCCTCGTACTTGGACTGCTTTAAAAACTGCTATGCATGTTCGTTTTGTGCCTCCCACTTATCACCGTGATTTACTAAAGAATCTGACATGTTTGGAACAAGGGAAAAATTATGTAGAAGAATATTATTAGGAATTGCAAACGGGGATGGTTCGGTGTGGTCTTGTTGAAAGTACTGAACAAATGCTTGCACGTTTCTTTGGTGGATTAAACAAGGACATTCAACACATATTAGACTATAAGGAATATAATTCCATCACTCGTTTGTTTCATCTTGCTTGCAAAGCTGAACGTGAAGTGCAGGATCGCCAAACACCATGAAGGAGGATTAATAATTCTGCAGGTCGCACATCCACTTGGACATCCCGACAATTAGCGCCTTCTTCTCGTGATTCTCCACCAGCTACTACCACATCCAAGTCCACCACAAGATTTCCGTCAGGTGCTCCTCCACCGTCTTCCAATGCCCCTGCTCCTAGTGCATCTTCTATGGCTTCTACGGGTAAAACAAAGGATATACAATGCCGCAAGTGCTGGGGTTTTGGTCATATTGAGAGACAGTGCACAATACAACGTGTTATGATGGTGCGTGATGATGGTCAATATGATTCAGCGAGTGACTTTGATGAAGATACATTAGCTCTTATTTCTGCTCGAGATGGAGACAATTCTGATTCTGATGAAGAGAAAGAGGTAATGGAAGCTGAAACTGCTGATCAATATAAGAGCTTAGTGACACAACATGTGTTGAGTGTGCAATTTAGCAAATCTGAGAATGATCAACTCCTGTAAGGCTCCCAACCTTTTAATAAGGTAGAGATCCCTGTGTTTACAATGCTAGTCCCTGGATCAATAGCTAGCATCCACAGTTAAGATGTAATATCAAGAAACAAAGGTCATAATATAACTTTATAACCAGGAATAACATAATTTTATTACATCTTACATAGCTCATTGGCTATTACATTACATTGCAGCAGAAAATCTATAAGCATGGGGTCCTTCATCTTCAAAGTGCCACAGGCAAACATGTTGGTTGTAGACTTTGTAATCCTAATCATTCAACTTCACTAATATCAAACAAAACCTGCAACATAACAAGTTACATCCACAAGGGTCAATACATTTGAATTGTATTGGCAAGTTTCACTACTATGTAAAATATAAGTGGATCCTATCATTACATGCATATTTGGCTAAGTAGGGTTTTAGGCTCATTTGCAGAAAGCAAGAATTTATCCTATCATTTCAAAATGGTTTTGATCTTTTTTCACCTCTTTCTGAACTCCTTGGAATCCACCAAGTGTCTTTGTAAAAATCTCTTGAGCTCCTTCGTACACCCCAAGTACTTCAAGTTTTTATCAAAATCTCTTGAGCTCCTTGGTAAATCCCCAAGTGCTTCAAGTTTTTATCCAAATCTCTTGAGCTCCTTGGTACCCCCAAGTGCTTCAAGTCTTTTGTTGTTACTTTAAATTTTTTCTTTTAGAAATTGGAATGTCGAGATTTCCCATAGCTTCAAGCTTTAGTTGCTCAGTATTGTCCATAACCGGGGACACGGCTAAGTACTTAGATTTTTTATCTTCTGCAGAAGTTGTACACTTTACCCACATGACACAATCTCATCTTGTTGCCACCAGTGGCCGCTCGATAGGTACTCACCAAGATGGAGTACTGGCAGATTGAGAATGTGACGAAGTCTTTCCAGAGGGTCCCCCCATACACCATTGCTAGCTTGTCTTCAGGCACCCATGTAGGGTTTCGAGTTCCCTCATTTTCAGTAACTGAAGACAATGCATGGGTCTTCCCAATGTAGTTGACTAAGCCAGATCCATAATAGCATGTGGCTGTACACGAAAGCCACAGTTGGAGAAACATGTTCAATCTCTAAGTTCCTGGGTGGTTTTCTTTTGGTGCACAACACAAAGAGATTACCATAGACATGGTTCCTTTTGTTTCCACCTTGTCAAAAACTCAAAGTATCCTTGTCCACCCAGGTGGTTCATTGAGTCCTTGTTTTATTATACAAAACATAAGTCCTTTTCTCAAATTTATAAAATCTCAACATGTATCTCTTCTCAAAATATCTAGCATGGCTAAGCATTTTACAACTACAATGTTTTCACTAAGGTATATATAAGGGTATCCTATTAGGATTTAGCATATCATAAGTATAGAAATTCTTTTCATGCATGTTTCAAAATCCACTAAGTATAATGAAAATAGTAGGACTTTAGATGATAGTGTAACTTGCCTTTTTGGTAGGGAATGTTGGTTCACTTCTTGATCTTGCTAGTTTCACACTTTTCTATTTTCACTACAAATCAATCAAGCAAACACAATATCACTAGCATTCCCCAAAATCAATCAAACAAATTAACACACATAAGATAATGGGATCTAAGTCATGCATGCAATCATGCATAAGATAGTTTTATTTGCAAAGGTGGTTTCCACTAGGCTCTAAACTTTGTAAGGTTCAAAGTGGTCATTTTCCAAAGTGGCAAAGTCATTTGCAAAAGGGTTTTGTCTATAAACCATTTTTAAATCCATTCATTATTTTATGTGGTGGAAAATGTTTTTATCAAATCAAAAACTTTATGTCTTTCACCAAATAAGTTTCTAATTTTCAAAACTTGGTGTTTAGGGTCAGTAGGTTTGATTCAAATCATTTTCCCAAAGTTTTTACTCCAAAATCATTTCCATAACAAAACAATATATTTATTTGGCTAGAAATGGGCTAATTCAATTTTCCAATCCTAATCTTCACCAAATCCATTTTTAAAACCACAAGTTTTTTCCTAGGGTCAGTAGGTTCACCACAAACCAATTTGCAAAGATTTCAACCTCAAAATCATTTTGGAATAATTTTTATAACCTAAACAAGCATACAAATGTTTCTGCAAAAACAAACATTTTACCAGAAGCTTTTTACTAAACAAATTGCATGGTTGGATAGGGTTTGTTCCAATGATTCCATTGATATAAAGTTTGTAATTTTTGGACGTGTGGATCAAAAGTTACAAGGGTTTCAAATTTGCAAAACAATCTGATTTCAATTTCTGTTTTAAAACTAACTGGTGCCACGCGGCGTGATGCTACTGGTCGATACCGGTTCGGGTGGATCAGCCTCTGCGGGGCATTGGATTTCACTTAATCGCACGGCGCGGAATGACTCATACTATTTCGCTCAGGTTCTATTCCTAGCCAGACGATTTGCATCGCACGGCTCAGAGACGCTTGGCCAAAGGCTGGCGGCTCTGCGCGGCGGCAGACGGCGGCGACGGTCAGACGATGTGCCATCGGCGGCTACAGGAAGCAATAGAGGAAACGAGGATTCTCACCGTGCTCAGGAAATCGTGACGATGCTCAACGTAGTTGCGAGGAGGCGAGGGGCGCTTAGGATCCGTCGGAATTCCTCACCGGAGTTAAGGATGGTGTTAGACGGCTCTGGTCGTTGTCGGGGGCGAGGCTACAGATCGTGTTGAGGCAAAACAAGGGTGTGGTTAGATGCGTACGAGTATGGGGAATGTGAGAGCATCACTGAGAGAGCTCGGGGCGGTCTGGGCTTACCAGGGGGTGTCGCCGGAGAAGGAAGCAGACGCGGCGGTGCTCAGAGCTTGTTGAAGACGATGTTCTGGGGCTCCCGCGGGTGAACAGATGACACGAGCAGGTGCGTCTGGGAGTGGGATCACCGCGGTGTGCTCAGGAAGGCAAGGGGCAGCGAGGTTCGGCCGGAATCGAGGAGGAAGCTCGTCGGAGCAGTGGGGGTGCGGCTCGAAATTACGACGGCCTGGGGGCAGAGAGAGGGAGCTTTCTGGGGGAAATGAGAGAGAGGCCACGGGCGGTTAAATGGGTGCGGTTACTAGAAGGAATCAAAGGTGTATTCATCGCGTATTCAACGCCGGCGTAAATGGCAGCAACGGCAGGCGGTGTCTGCGCGAGGAAGAAGGAAGTGAGCTGGCGGTGGGGTCCGGGCGTCAGCGGGGAAGGAAGAGAGGGAGAGGGTCCACTGGTCAGCGTCTCTGTGGGTCAGTAAGTGAGTGCGAAACGTTTTCTGCGCGGAAGAGGGAGTGGGCTGGTTGTTGGGCTTATTGGGCTAGCCGGCTGGGCTGAGTCCATTTCTATTTTTTTTCCTTCCTGAATGCTTTTTCTTTTTCCAATTCTATTTTCTGTTTTGAAATCCAAACAACCAATCAAGCATTCAAATCAATTCACACATTCACGAAACTTTGTATTGAGTTTTGGTTCTGTCTAACAACAATAAACCAAAGTCCCAAAATAAAATAATATTTTTATTTTAGGGTCCATTATTAATTAAATAAGATGGACATTAGTTGATAAATCAAATGGGTTTTAATTTACTTAAAACTCCATTTAAAGTCTAAATGTTTTCAAAACCAAATCAGTAGGTTTTATTTGAAAATAAAGAACACTTGGAAAACTTGTTTAAAATAAATAAGTTTTGATGTTTAATAAAAATAGTAACCTTTATTTTTAATAAACTTGGATATTAAATCCTTAATATTTTATTCAAATAAACCCTTAGTATTTTTATCAAATAGAAATATTTTATTTCAAAGACTTGGCCAAGTTTTAATTTGGCTTATAAAATAATCCTTATTTAAATTCCTTCCTTTTTCATTTGAAAACTAAATCTTTTTTATTAAAAGATTCTAAATAGTATTTCCAAATATTTAAATTTTTCTTTATTAATTGTTTATCTCTTTTAAATCCCTTTAGGATTTATTTGTTCAAAATAGGTTTGAAGGTTCCCATTGGAATTCAAAAAGTTTCTTCTCACCCTGAAAATCAACAAAGTTTTATTTTATTCATTTATTTTATTCACATTACAAGATTTGGAAAATCTTGGGATGTGACAGGCTACCACCCTTAAAATAAATCTCGTCCCGAGATTTGGGAAGTCTAGGGTTACAAGTAGGCTCAAAACATCTAGGGTACTACCACCCTTAAAAATTTTTCCAACTAAATTACATGTTGACTTGCTTGGGATCTTGGGGAAACTTCCCTAGGCAAACATCCGCATAGTGTCCTTTGTTTCCACACTTGTCACATGTGACAAGGCTGAGATCCTTCATAGGCTTGTTTATCTTGTTCTTCATCTTTTCTGGACAATTGCTTGCATAATGTCCTAGGTTTTTGCAATTGAAACATATGATAAGTTTGAGTTCTTCACGTGTCTCTTGTGGACAAGTTGCTGCATAATGGCCTAGTCCTTTGCAGTTGTTGCACCATACTTGGCCAATCTCTTTATACTTTTGCTTATCTGGACATTCACTGGAATAGTGTCCCATTTCTTTACAATGATAACATTGCACATGGATTTTGTCCATCTTTTTCTTTTTGGGCTTCTCCAAAGCTAGGAGTGCATCTAGTTCATGTTGCTCATATGTTATATGGTAGGTAGGAATGTCTACATGCTTCTTGGACCTTCTATTGCTCTTTGGAAAATTCATATGCCTCTTCTTTGGTCCTTTGAATTGGGTTGTATTGCATGGAGGTATAAGTGGACCTTTTCCTTTGTCATCATTCTTCTTGGTAGACTTGGATCCCTCTTGATAATTTGCAACCATTTGTTCCACTCCACATTGTTTCCTTTGTTCAACAATGGAATAAATGGGGCATTGGATAGGAACATGATTATTTCCTTCACACAAGTAGCAAGTAGCTTGAGAGGTGGGACATTGGCCAACAGGATGTTTCTCTTCACAGTTGGGGCATTGATCTCCATGCTCCTTAGTAGTGTGATCCTTGTCTCCACAAATATTGCAAGCTTTAGCTCCTTTTAGAATAACATCCTTGTCATCCTTGGAAAAGTTGCTTTCCATGTTGAGCATTTGGTCTATCACCTTATGCAACATTTGGGCTTGGTCTTCCAAAAACTTTTGCAGGGTTGGATCTTCCCCACTAGTGTTAGCTATGAACTAAGCTATCATTTGGTTCAACTGGTTTTGGGTTGCTATGAGTTTCTCCATGTTGTCCTCTTGGTTGTGTTGGTGTCATCAACCTTGATGTTGGAGTTTCTTGGAGTAGTCATCTGTTTGGGTTAGATGGAGATTAGAATAGGCAAGACATTTTCTAAGGAAATAATTCTATTCACACACATCACCATTCACACAAGCAATGTGCAAGCAATCACAAACAAACTTTTCACTCAAACAATGAGGTTCAAGCACTTTTTTAGGCATCAAAATATTTTTGTTACACCACATAAGTTGGTGGGCTTGACTTAACTAAAATATGGTAGTCCATCTATAGGGTTTACTTGTGATCTTTCCATCCTCCTTTTTGGTTGATTCTTCTTGCATGAGATCATGGTTTCCTTGGGAAAAACTCCTGGTTACAAAACTTCAAGTGATGTGGGCTCCTTCTAACTTGTTTTCCTTAGTCTCCAAATCTTGAGCAAGATTTCCTTGTCTCACTTGTCCTTAGTGACATCCAAGATTGAAGTCCTTGGTGATGATGCTGAAGATGTTGAAGTCATTAGAGTTGAAGAAGTTGAAGTCATTAGAGTTGAAGAAGTCCTTTGCACATGATGAAGTCCTTGTCCATGGGGTAGGTTTTTCTAGCAAGTTTGAAATAGAAGAGAATGTAGAATCAAAACCAAAATGGTTGAGAAAAGGGTTTACAAGATTGTTTGTAAATAAGTTTTGGAACAAACACAACTATTTTCTAAGGGGTTTTGTCCAATCCTAGGTTTACAAATCCTACAGGCAACACAATGCTCTGATACCATCTGTAAGGCTCCCAACCTTTTAATAAGGTAGAGATCCCTGTGTTTACAATGCTAGTCCCTGGATCAATAGCTAGCATCCACAGTTAAGATGTAATATCAAGAAACAAAGGTCATAATATAACTTTATAACCATGAATAACATAATTTTATTACATCTTACATAGCTCATTGGCTATTACATTACATTGCAGCAGAAAATCTATAAGCATGGGGTCCTTCATCTTCAAAGTGCCACAGGCAAACATGTTGGTTGTAGACTTTGTAATCCTTATCATTCAACCTCACTAATATCAAACAAAACCTTCAACATAACAAGTTACAGCCACAAGGGTCAATACATTTGAATTATATTGGAAAGTTTCACTACTATGTAAAATATAAGTGGATCCTATCATTACATGCATATTTGGCTAAGTAGGGTTTTAGGCTCATTTGCAGAAAGCAATAATTTATCCTATCTTTTCAAAATGGTTTTGATCTTTTGTCACCTCTTTCTGAACTCCTTGGAATCCACCAAGTGTCTTTGTAAAAATCTCTTGAGCTCCTTGGTACACCCCAAGTACTTCAAGTTTTTATCAAAATCTCTTGAGCTCCTTGGTAAATCCCCAAGTGACTGTAAGGCTCCCAACCTTTTAATAAGGTAGAGATCCCTGTGTTTACAATGCTAGTCCCTGGATCAATAGCTAGCATCCACAGTTAAGATGTAATATCAAGAAACAAAGGTCATAATATAACTTTATAACCAGGAATAACATAATTTTATTACATCTTACATAGCTCATTGGCTATTACATTACATTGCAGCAGAAAATCTATAAGCATGGGGTCCTTCATCTTCAAAGTGCCACAGGCAAACATGTTGGTTGTAGACTTTGTAATCCTAATCATTCAACTTCACTAATATCAAACAAAACCTGCAACATAACAAGTTACAGCCACAAGGGTCAATACATTTGAATTGTATTGGAAAGTTTCACTACTATGTAAAATATAAGTGGATCCTATCATTACATGCATATTTGGCTAAGTAGGGTTTTAGGCTCATTTGCAGAAAGCAATAATTTATCCTATCTTTTCAAAATGGTTTTGATCTTTTGTCACCTCTTTCTGAACTCCTTGGAATCCACCAAGTGTCTTTGTAAAAATCTCTTGAGCTCCTTGGTACACCCCAAGTACTTCAAGTTTTTATCAAAATCTCTTGATCTCCTTGGTAAATCCCCAAGTGCTTCAAGTTTTTATCCAAATCTCTTGAGCTCCTTGGAACCCCCAAGTGCTTCAAGTCTTTTGTTGTTACTTTAAAGTTTTTCTTTTAGAAATTGGAATGTCGAGATTTCCCATAGCTTCAAGCTTTAGTTGCTCAGTATTGTCCATAACCGGGGACACGGCTAAGTACTTAGATTTTTTATCTTCTGCAGAATTTGTAGACTTTACCCACATGACACAATCTCATCTTGTTGCCACCAGTGGCCGCTGGATAGGTACTCACCAAGATGGAGTACTGGCAGATTGAGAATGTGACGAAGTCTTTCCAGAGGGTCCCCCCATACACCATTGCTAGCTTGTCTTCAGGCACCCATGTAGGGTTTCGAGTTACCTCATTTTCAGTAACTGAAGACAATGCATGGGTCTTCCCAATGTAGTTGACTAAGCCAGAGCCATAATAGCATGTGGCTGTACACGAAAGCCACAGTTGGAGAAACATGTTCAATCTCTAAGTTCCTGGGTGGTTTTCTTTTGGTGCACAACACAAAGAGATTACCATAGACATGGTTCCTTTTGTTGCCACCTTGTCAAAAACTCAAAGTATCCTTGTCCACCCAGGTGGTTCATTGAGTCCTTGTTTTATTATATAAAACATAAGTCCTTTTCTCAACTTTATAAAATCTCAACATGTATCTCTTCTCAAAATATCTAGCATGGCTAAGCATTTTAAAACTACAATGTTTTCACTAAGGTATATATAAGGATATCCTATTAGGATTTAGCATAGCATAAGTATAGAAATTCTTTTCATGCATGTTTCAAAATCCACTAAGTATAATGAAAATAGTAGGACTTTAGATGATAGTGTAACTTGCCTTTTTGGTAGGGAATGTTGGTTCACTTCTTGATCTTGCTAGTTTCACACTTTTCTATCTTCACTACAAATCAATCAAGCAAACACAATATCACTAGCATTCCAACCAAAATCAATCAAACAAATTAACACACATAAGATAATGGGATGTAAGTCATGCAAACAAGCATGCATAAGATAGTTTTATTTGCAAAGGTGGTTTCCACTAGTCTCTAAACTTTGTAAGGTTCAAAGTGGTCTTTTTCCAAAGTGGCAAAGTCATTTGCAAAAGGGTTTTGTCTATAAACCATTTTTAAATCCATTCATTATTTTATGTGGTGGAAAATGTTTTTATCAAATCAAAAACTTTATGTCTTTCACCAAATAAGTTGCTAATTTAAAAACTTGGTGTTTAGGGTCAGTAGGTGTTATTCAAACCATTTTCCCAAAGTTTTTACTCCAAAATCATTTCCATAACAAAACAATATATTTATTTGGCTAGAAATGGGCTAATTCAATTTTCCAATCCTAATCTTCACCAAATCCATTTTTAAAACCACAAGTTGGTTCTAGGGTCAGTAGGTTCACCACAAACCAATTTGCAAAGATTTCAACCTCAAAATCATTTTGGAATAATTTTTATAACCTAAACAAGCATAAAAATGTTTCTGCAAAAACAAACATTTTACCAGAAGCTTTTTACTAAACAAATTGCATGGTTGGCTAGGGTTTGTTCCACTAATTCCATTGATATAAAGTTTGTAATTTTTGGATGTGTGGATCAAAAGTTATAAGGGTTTCAAATTTGCAAAACAATCTGATTTCAATTTCTGTTTTAAAACTAACTGGTGCCACGCGGCGTGATGCTACTGGTCGATACCGGTTCGGGTGGATTGGCCTCTGCGGGGCGTTGGATTTCACTTAATCGCACGGCACGGAATGACTCATACCCTTTCGCTCAGGTTCTATTCCTAGCTAGACGATTTGCATCGCACGGCTCACAGACACTTGGCCAAAGGTTGGCGGCGCTGCGCGGCGGCAGATGGCGGCGACGGTCGGATGATGTGCCATCGGCGGCTACAGGAAGCAATAGAGGAAACAAGGATGCTCACCGTGCTCAGAAAATCGTGGTGATGCTCAACGTAGTTGCGAGGAGGCGAGGGGCGCTCAGGATCCGTCGGAATTCCTCACCGGAGTCAAGGACGGCGTTAGGCGGCTCTGGTCGTTGTCGGGGGCGAGGCTACAGATCGTGTTGAGGCAAAAAAAAAGGGTGTGGTTAGACGCGTACGAGTATGGGGAATGTGAGAGCATCACTGAGAGAGCTCGGGGCGGTCTGGGCTTACCAGGGGGTGTTGCCGGAGAAGGAAGCAGACGTGGCGGCGCTCAAAGCTTGTCGAAGACGACGTTCTGGGGCGCCCGCGGGTGAATGGATGACACGAGCAGGTGCGTCTGGGAGTGGGGATCACGGCGGTGTGCTCAGGAAGGCAAGGGGCGGCAAGGTTCGGCCAGAATCGAGGAGGAAGCTCGTCGGAGTAGTGGGGGTGCGGCTCAAAATTACGACGGCCGGGGGGCAGAGAGAGGGAGCTTTCTGGGGGAAATGAGAGAGAGGCCACGGGCGGTTAAATGGGTGCGGTTACTGGAAGGAATCAAAGGTGTATTCATCGCGTATTCAACGCCGGCGTAAATGGCAACAACGGCAGGCGGTGTCTGCGCGGGGAAGGAAGAGAGGGAGAGGGTCCACTGGTCAGCGTCTCTGTGGGTCAGTAAGTGAGTGCGAAATGTTTTCTGCGGGGAAGAGGGAGTGGGATGGTTGTTGGGCTTATTGGGCTGGCCGGCTGGGCTGAGTCCATTTCTATTTTTTTTCCTTCTTGAATGCTTTTTCTTTTTCCAATTCTATTTTCTGTTTTGAAATCCAAACAACCAATCAAGCATTCAAATCAATTCAAACATTCACCAAACTTTGTATTGAGTTTTGGTTCTGTCTAACAACAATAAACCAAAGTCCCAAAATAAAATAATATTTTTATTTTAGGGTCCATTATTTAGTAAATAAGATGGACATTAGTTGATAAATCAAATGGGTTTTAATTTACTTAAAACTCCATTTAAAGTCTAAATGTTTTCAAAACCAAATCAGTAGGTTTTATTTGAAAATAAAGAACACTTGGAAAACTTGTTTAAAATAAATAAGTTTTGATGTTTAATAAAAATATAACCTTTATTTTTAATAAACTTGGATATTAAATCCTTATAATTTTATTCAAATAAACCCTTACTATTTTTATCAAATAGAAATATTTTATTTCAAAGACTTAGCCAAGTTTTAATTTGGCTTATAAAATAATCCTTATTTAAATTTCTTCCTTTTTCATTTGAAAAGTTAATCTTTTTTATTAAAAGATTATAAATAGTATTTCCAAATATTTAAATTTTTCTTTATCAATTGTTTATCTCTTTTAAATACCTTTAGGATTTATTTGTTCAAAATAGGTTTGAAGGTTCCCATTGGAATTCAAAAAGTTTCTTCTCACCCTGAAAATCAACAAAGTTTTATTTTATTCATTTTTTTTCACATTACAAGATTTGGAAAATCTTGGGATGTGACAACGCCACAACCTGTTCCAAACACGTGGTGTTGTCAAGGAAAGAGCTATAAGGATCATCATTGATGGAGGGAGTTGTAATAATCTGGCTAGTGTTGACATGATAGAGAAGCTTTCACTTCCAACAAGACAACGCACACATTCATATTACATCCAATGGTTTGAGAGTTCTCGCAAGATCAAGGTAACACGAACGGTACGCGTGCATTGTACTATTGGTACATATTCTGATTTTTTTGATTGTGATGTTGTACCTATGCAAGCTTGTTATTTGTTACTTGTTAGACCATGGCAATTTGATAGAGAATATGTTCATAATGGCAAAACTAATCACTATTCTCTAATGCATGATGGAAAGAAAATTGGTCTAAAACCTATGACTCCTGAACAGATTTTAAAAGATGATCTTGCTAGAGCTAGCAGAGCTAAAACTGAGGAGAAAAATAAAAGTGAGAATTAGATTGTTGCTGCAGATTTTGTACCACCAAAGAACACTAAATCTGATTCTAAACATGCTACTGAAATTCGTTTGAAGAGTCCATGTATGCATGAAAATAAAATTAATACTGCTGAACTAGACGTAAACAATACTCAATGTTATGCAATTATCTGCAAAGAGGTTTTGTTTTCATTTGAGGATATGCCTCCTTCTTTGCCACCCGCTATTGCTAACCTTTTGCAGGAATATGAGGACGTTTTTCCCGCTGAGTTGCCACCAGGACTACCTCCTATTAGAGGAATTGAGCACCAAATTGATCTAATTCCTGGTGCTAGGTTGCCCAACGGCGCGCCATATAGAACCAATCCAGAGGAGACAAAGGAGATACAACGCCAAATTCGGGAACTACTCGACAAAGATCATATTCGTGAGTCCCTTATCCCCTGTGCTGTTCCTATTATTTTGGTACCTAAGAAAGATGGTTCTTCGCGCATGTGTACTGATTGTAGAGCTATCAATAATATTACTATTCGATATCATTATCCTATTCCATGTTTGGATGACATGCTTGATGAATTGAGTGGCTCTACCATGTTTTCTAAAGTTGATTTGCGTAGTGGTTACCACTAGCTTCGTATGAAATTGGGAGATGAATGGAAAACAACATTTAAAACTAAGTTCGGTTTGTATGAGTGGTTAGTGATGCCGTTTGGTTTAACTAATTCACCCAGCATTTTCATCAGATTAATGAACGATGTTTTACGTGGTTTCATTGGACGTTTTGTGGTAGTCTACTTTGATGATATTCTGATTTATAGCAAATCTTTAGAGGATCATTTGGACCATTTACGTGCTGTTTTCAATGCTTTACGTGATGCCCGTTTGTTTGGTAATCTTGAGAAGTGCCCTTTTGCACCAATCGAGTTGCGTTTCTTGGCTGTGTTGTTACATCACAGGGTATTGCAGTGGATCCAACCAAGATTGAAGCTATTGATAATTGGCTGCAGCTAGCCCAAGACGGTCACACAAGTGAGGAGTTTTCTTGGCCTCGCTAGGTTTTATAGGCGCTTTGTCAAAGACTTTGGATCAACTGCCGCGCCGCTGAATGAACTTACCAAGAAGGATGTGCCATTTGTTTGGGGCGATGCACAACAACAGGACTTCGTGATATTGAAAGATAAGCTAACACATGCTCCCTTACTCCAACTTCCTGATTTTAATAAGACTTTTGAGCTTGAATGAGATGCTAGTGTAATTGGCTTGGGAGGTGTGTTATTACATGAAGTAAAACCTGTTGCATATTTTAGTGAGAAATTGAGTGGGGCTAGTCTGAACTATTCTACTTATGATAAAGAACTATCTATGGCCTAAAGAATTTGTTATACATTCTGATCATGAACCTTTGAAGCATATTAATTGTAACATCTCTAAAATCATGTTTTAAACTCATGCATATCATCCATGCATCCATGATCATATAGGTTTCATTTCAAACAAATCATTTCAAAATAGAAGCATATATGCTTATTATTTCATGTAAGTTTGCTCTCGCCTTAGTGCTATCTTCCAATGAGAAGAGTACTTGTTTTGGTTCAGTAAGGTTTGAAATTCAAACTTAGGCACCATCAAAAGTTTGAACAAAGTTTCAAAACAAAATGAGTAAATAAAACCAATATTATGCCTATTGTATATATATCTTAAAGGCTTGGTTTTATTTTTATTTTCATTTGATCAAGTGTTTTCAGTAAAAAGTAGTGTTTGACACACATTTGAGTGCAAGGTTTGCTGAATGAAAACCTAGAGAAGATTTGAATTCAAACTCTTTTGATTTGGAATTGAAAATCATTTCAGAAAAACAAAAAAAAAAGAAAAGGAGAAAAGAAATGGAAAAAGGCCAGCGCCACCTATCTGGCCCAACTACGAATCCAGCCCATTAAGCCCACCCGGGTTCCCCCTCTCTCTCTCTCTCACTCGCAGACGAGCCCACCAGGTCACTGACCACACGACCCCACCCCCTCTCTATTTCACTCGCTGACTGGTGGACCTCGCCAGCTCATCCTCATCTTCCCCAAATCGCGCCCACGACCACGTCGCCGGCCGTTTCCTCCGCCCTTCACTGCCGCGTTGATTCCTCGCTTAAATTCCCTTGATACCGCGCGCGATCCTCGCCCCCGCTCTGGCTATAAGACCACCTCCCCCACGCGGCCATTTCCCCCAACAAAGCCATACAGATACGCCCCCAGGCTGCCTGCAATCTCCCTTGCGCCGCCGCAGACAGAGCATCTCCGGCGACGAATCTCGGTGAGTATAGACTGCCCCTCTGCCTCTAGTTCAAACCACCGTGACCAGCATGACCTTGCGCGTTTGCTAATGCCCTCCGTTTGCTTTCTCATGACCCAGAGCGACTTCTTCGTTCTCACCCGCGAGCACCTGAGCCGCCGCTCGACTCCGACATGCGATTCAGGTAAAATGAGACCGCACCTTGCCTCCTTTTTGATACAGTCTTGATCGCCAGACCCTTGCGCATCTCCTAAACCATCTGGTCTTGCTAGGTCGATGCAGAACCCCTGCAACGTCTTCGACAGCAAGCAACTGACGCCGCCCGCAACTTCGACGAGCTCCAGCGACCATCTCCGTGCGCCCCTTGCCAAACCACCGCCACCTTGAGCATCAGCAGGACACGGCAAGTCTGGTAAGCCCCTTCCCCCTCTCCCGCGCGACCTAGAACGCCGGTAGCAACTCTGACAGAGGCACCGCCGCCTGTCGCCGCCACTGGATGGTCAGGCTGCTTAGGATCGTTAGATCTAGATCCTGCGGATACGATAGAACCTGGGCGAAGCGGTAAGATTGGATCCGGGCCGCGCGATTAAGTTAGATCCAGCGGCTCAGAAACGTGATCCAACACGAAGAGGTACCGGCCAATCAGATTAAGACGCGTGGCAACGGTTTAGATTTAAAACAGGATTTGAATCTATTAGTGGTTTGAATTTGTTTTATCTATAACTTTTGATCCCCACGTCCAAATTTGATGAATTTTATATCAATGGAATCAGGAGAACAAGCCCTTTCCAAGTATGCAATGTGTTTAATGTTTTGCTTATGTTAAAATGGTTTTATTTACATAAACATGTGTAGGGCTATTTTGAGTATATGAATTGTTTAAGAAATGTTTTAAGGTTTAAATAAATGTTGTTTGGAAAGTTTTGAACTTGTTTATGAACTAGTACTGCACACTTGCATTGTTGAGTTTTAAAAACCATCACATATCATATTGCATGCATTCATATATTTTTGTTTGTATATATTTTGTATGTGATTGTTGCTATGATTTTATGTGTAGATTTTGGTGCCAATAGTGATTGTGATTGTGAGGAGTGTAGCTACTCTCCAAACTACCAAGGCAAGTGGTGCTTCATGATATTTTTATCCCTATGTTTTCTACTAAGCATTAGAAATATTTTGCTAGTCTTGCATGCTATATTTTGCTTATATGCCATGTTGGGAAATCCTAGTAGTTGTAGAATTGCTAGAAATTTCTAAGTTAAGATGCTTATCTATGCCATGCTTAGCCTAGCTAGTAGCAACCAAGGGTGGTGAATATACATGCTATGATAAAATATTTCTAAGTCATTGGACTTGTGTTTTGCCTAATAAAACAACTAAGTTAATGGAAGGAATGGTTTATGTTGAGTGGTTACACAAGGCCCATTTCTATGGTTTACCTTGTGTATCTCACTTGTGGAAAGACACCTAGGAACAAAGAGATTTTAGAGGCCAAATGTTAAGAAGCTTCTAGTGCAGCCACTTGGCAATATGGGCTCTGCCAGGATCACATAGGTTGCTAGAACTTAGCCATTTGGATAGTTGGTGGTAGTGGGAATGATAGGTTGGAGCGCGTCCATTTGGTCTAAGGGAAGGCTTTTGAAAGGTCCTGTCTTGGTGAAAATCAAGGCTTGTGGGGAAAGTGCACAACCTATGCAGATGGAAGAATCTAAGTACTTAGCCATGTCCCTGGAAAAGGACAACTTGAGCATCAAGACATGGAAGCTGTCAAGAATCTCCTCATCCCAATTTCTAAGTCAAACTTGTGGGTGAACAAGGGTGAAGGACCTCAATGTCTATTGGTGGTTCCCTGGGAAAAGTTTTGACAAAGAAAAACTTAGTGATTTCAACTAATAGGCAAAACCGAATTTGAGCAAAGCAAGCCAAGCTACACTTAGCCAAATTGCATATAGTATCTACTCCACCAAAATTATACTAAGGTATCACTTGCCAATACTATTCCAATGTATTGACCCACTATGGCTGTAACTTGTGATGTTGCAGGTTACTCTGATGAGGATTAGGAGTCGTGAGTCTACACTCAACATGTTTGCCTGTGGCACCTGAAGATGAAGACTTTTATTTATTTACTTATTAAAACTCTTGTACTAGGCCTGTGGCCTTGGAGTTGTAAAGACTATGTTTGTCTCTGGAATGACTGTAATAATGACCTTTGTTTCTGTGTACTTCATCTTAAACTATGGATGCTAGCATTGATCCAGGGACTAGCATTGGAATCACAGAGATCCTTTTCCTTTATAAAGGAGGGATCTTACAGATGGTATAAGAGCACTGTGTTGCCTGTAGGATTATGACCCTAGGATTGGAAACCACTAAGGAAAATTTTCAACAACTTCTACACTTGTCTATTCTTCTCGTAAACTTTTCTAATCTTCTTTCTCATCTCTATTTGTAGATGAACTCCATCAACGAAGCCGTAAGGAAAGGACCACTCATGACAATGACTTTGGATTGTGAGACAGAATTTCCCAAGGCTCTCAAGGACCTCATGGTTGCAATGGAAATACATGGTGCAGCTGTGTACAAAGGCTTTCCTGCAATGGATGAAGGAGTTGAGTACTGGTGGGTGCAACTTCACTTGTATAAAAACAAGGAAGACAACCACAAGGAATCAGGATTCTGCATGTTCACCAATTCAGTGATGCACCCTACATTCTTTGACTCAGCAAGGGATGCAGCTTGGAAGACCATCAAAGAACTTGGTGAAAGAGTCAAGTGTAGAATGTTCAACATCCAAAATAGCTTAAAAGAAGAGTTGGAGGCTACCAACCAAACCTTAAGAGGAGACATTATAGACTTAGTGATGGAGTCATGTGCTCAAGATAGAGTGATTGCTTGTAGAAATATTGTGTTAGCCAACATATCTAGTGAGATAGGATTGTAAGCACACTTCGTTAGTTGGACCACCACTTATCACCTTATTTTCCAAATGTTGCTTAAAATAAGTTGAACCTTGGTTGTTGTAATGGATCCATGTATGCCATGACTTGTGTGTTTTGATTTCCAAGGATATGTATGTGATGCTTTGCCTTGTGTTTTATCTTAAATTGTGTTGTTCTAACTTTTTCTATCTTAAAAATAGATGCCTAATGTTACCATCAGCACTGTTGAGGAGTTCCAGGGAACTCGCTTTGGTCCTCGTATTGTTGAGCTCACTACTTTGCTCAATCTCCCTCTTCCTACCATCATGGTGCTTCCCCTCAGCAAGTTTGAGAGGAAAGACCTTTGGGGTTTCAAGGTCAATCAGCCCGGACGCCAGACTGAGCCTACCGCGGAGGCCATCATCTTCAAGCTCATGCACGATGACAAGGAGAGAGGCCTAGAGGTAGTTATGCAGGACTTGATTGGACGTCTGCTAGGGAGACACTCTCGACAGGTTAGAGGTACTCACTTCCACGTCTTTGGTAGACGTGATGAGGATGGAGAGGCCATCGACTTCGAGGACACTTCGAGGGATACAACCGAGCCGATTCGCCTATACCTCCAGGACTTAGAGGCTCTCATTAGGCACGTGGACACTGATAGGACCAACCTCATGCTCAACAATGACGAACTCCAGGTGCAGCTTCGTGAGAAGGACAAGCTCTTCGCGGAGCAAGATGAAATAGTCAAGGAGATGGAGGCAAAGTTCGAGAGCCAGGACAGAAAGTTCAAGAGTCAACAGAAGCGAGTCCAGGATAGGAACAAGAGGATTCGGGACATGACTGAAGAACTGCAGGCCAAGGACTTCGATGTAACACCCTCAGAATCGGCCCTATGCAAGTTTTAGCGATTCCCGCCAAACCCGCATAGAAATGATTCAAAGGTGCCCACCAGGCACTTTCGTGCGGGTGGAAAACGAAGTAATACCATTACACAATAGTCCACGATGGAACCCACAGAACATATATATACAACAGCGACTCAAAGAGTCAAGAATACAGATACACAATACAAAGATCCAAATCACCTTGAAAACCATACAGCGTCCGAGTACGGACAAGATGCAAATTGAGCTAAGAGCCCTGAAGAATAACCAATGGCGTCCATAACCCTGCCCAGGCCAAGCCGGAAGGGTAACCCTGCTAACGACGTCGATCTCAAAACCTGCTTAAACAAAAGGGGTGCCGACAAAGGGCAAAGGAAAAAGAGAGCGGTCAGTACTGAGGCCAGTACACGGCGAGACTAGAATTCGGCGATCCTCGCCTACATAGGTATGGTGGACTGAAGCGGCAGCGCGGCATACACTAAACAACCTATAGAGACTCGATATAACTGTCGGCTATCAGAGAGGGATAAGAAAGACCTATTCGGAACCATCCTGATACTACCACCAAACATACCCATCCTGGTATTTCCCCCTCGACACCAAACGAGGAAGTCAACCGAGGAACTCACACAGTTGGCAGTTTTATTTATTTAGTTATTGTTGCCGCAATTACTAGTCAAGTATAGATAGTCATCCTGATAAAATAAGCAGTGGGCAGTTTTATTTAACCATTCCGTTGTAGTTGCGACACTTTCTAGTCAAATACAATTAGCATGAGATATCCCAAAACCCAGCAGTTGTTGGTACTTTTATTTAGCCATTCCGTTGTAGTTGAGCCGATTACTAGTCACATCGGATATAAGTCAATTTATAACAGTAAACTTTAGTTATAGTCGTCTATGATCGAGAACTGTGCTCCAAGTCGTCCATAACCGCGGACACGGCTTTTCGAAAAGATTTAACCCTGCAGGGGTGCACCAAAGTATCCACACGCACTTCGACCCTTTTTGCCAGATCAATTAACATACACCCATCGGTATGTCGGCGGGGCCTAAGTCATGACGTTTCCCAGACCCAAAGCAAGTACATGGGGGCCACCCCACTAAGTCTACCCGCAACGAAGTCGGCCGGTCTCCGGGACGGACTCAGGGTTTGGGTGGACGGCTGTAAATGACTGGGAACCCGAAAAGATGACTGGGCTTGTCGATACAGCGAAAACGTGTCCCGATCCTAAACAGTACAGGTGCAGTACATCACACAATTTAAATAAGGCAGTAAAGCATGGCATAAGTACAGAATAGTAAATAAAACCTCAAACTAGTTGTGGCCCCCGGTACAATACTTTGAAATCAGGTACTAATCGATGGGGTGCCCACACATCCCACATGTGGTTAGCACGCTTGATCTCGGAACAGGTGTCAAGAACTCGGGGTCCTACGGGACACCAGTGAGCGGTCGGAAACCAAATATTGTCTATCACCCACCGGTGCCTCTGCATTACCTACTTCAATTTTAGTTATTAAAAAATAATTAAAGTCTTGATCAACTCCAACATTAAACATGCGGCAACACTCCAACAACTATGGTACTGGACGAGACGCAACAGCACTAGAGCAAGCGACTACGACGCGCAAGTCCAACTATCTACCAACAACAGGTAATAGGATGTGTCCAAGGCAATATAAGGCTGCAAGGGATATCACGGGCACGAAACTAGAGCATCGCAACACAGGTAGCAATAGATCAACAGGAGGGAATAAATACTATAAAAGTAAGATAGGTAGAAAAAGGGGGAGATGCTCGCCTGAAAACATTGCCGAAGGTTCATCCGAAGATCGGATCGACACTCGCATCAACTCAACGGCCTTATCCGCGAAGATCCAAAACACTAGAAGAAACACCGGATGCACTATTTATTACTGTGGCAAAAGATCGGCATGATGCATGTATGATGTATGGCATGGCAAAGGTGCGATGCAATTAGGTCATATTAAGCGGAACCGGTGTCCCGATAATTATTTACTAGGTTCAGGTTGTTTAGATACCCCGCACTTTAAATATTGTCTTAACAAGTCAAATAGTGGCACCGGTTCGCTACACAAATTTAAATGGGTCCAATATGAGACTAGAAATGTCCGCATATGGATCCCATATTTAATTATATGGTTAATCGGCATAAGGCCCCCAAACCACACAAATATGCAGGCGAGTATGAACAATTTAATATGCGACAGACGATAATGTCATATTATAAAAATAATGGGATCTCGGATAGGGAATCACATTAGGGTTCGGCGAACTTGGCTCTGAGGGGTTCGGGGTCGGGTCTTAGGGTCCGGATCTGGGGTTCGGCCTCGGCGGGATCGTTCTCGGATAACAGAGTAGATCTTGTCGCATCCGGGGTCATCGGGGCATGTCGTCGGTCTGGTCGTTTCACGGCGGAGATCTTGGCGTCCCAGGTCTCGGCGTCTTCGGGTCCGAGGGGAAGAACTTGGCGCGCGAGGGTTCGGCCTTCGGATCTTGGTCGGGTCGTCGGTTTTCTGGGCCGAAGCACTTGGCGTCCGAGAGACGATCTTCGGGGTTCGAAGGGGTTCGGTCTTCGGGGTTCCGACCATCGGATCCGGGAAGGAGAACTTATCGCGTCCTCGGGTTTAGTTCTTGCGGGTTCCAACTTGTAGCCCTTGACAGCAGTCTTCATGTTCTATTGCATCTCCCTGGTACGCTATCGTGTCACCTTCAGGACATCACCGAGAAACACTGAACACCAGAACAAAACATCTCGAACACTGGCCATGACGCAAGATGACTGGGATTAAACAACAGAGATAACAGGGGCTCTCTCGATGCTGCACGGATCAAACAGACATGGCCAGAGGGGAACCTTCTGTGTCGAGACATCCACGCACATCACGACAACTGGAAGAAGGGCGACGAGGAGGGGCTGCATCGGAGGCTCGGGCTGGCAGGGCGACGCAGACCCGGTGGCGGACGGCCAACAGGAGGGAGGGGAGAACCGCGGCCGATGGTGGCGAGCTCTGCTCGGGGGGGGATGCCCAGGGTGAAGACGAGGAGGTAGGCCGGCGCGCAGGAAAGATTGGACGGCGACCTCGTCTTAGGGGAGGCGGGGTCGCCCAGGTCGACGGCGTTCGACGGCGGGGCGAGCCCGAGCGGCGAAAGGAGGGAAGCAGAGGAGGCGGGGCGACGCGCGAGCGCGTGAGGGTGGGGAGGAGAGAGGAGGTGGCGACGAGGCTTGGTGGCGGAGGCCGGCGCTGGGGGACCGACGAGGTGGAGGCGAGGCGCCAGGGGAGCTCGGGTGGCGGAAGGGGACACGTGGTCGACGCGGGGAGGCGCAGGGCAGGACGGCCGGAGGAGGAGCGGGAGGAACAACGGCGGGGAGGAGGGGGCGGCCAGGAGCGTTGATGGTGGCGGCCTCCGGCGGGAGCAGGAACGGGGGGGGGGGGGGTCGGTGGGGTGGAACCGAGAGAGGCCGGGGTGGTTGCGTGAGGGCGTGCGTGCGTGCGTGTACTCGGGTGGGGCCAGGCGGGGGAGATCCCGAGGAGCGGTCGGTGTGGGGGTATGGTGCAGGCGGGAGCGGGCAGGACCAGGTGGGGCCGGGTGGGGTCGGTGGGATCGGGGCGGCCTGGGGTGGCGTGCCCAGGAGGGCGGGAGCGGCAGGTGGGTGGAGCACGGCGGGATTTTGTGGTGAGGTGGAGGATGCTGATTGGCTGGAGAGAGGGCTAGGCTGACGTGGCGCCAAGGGATAGGTTGGGGTGAGGTGGAGGGGGTTGGGTAGAAGACGAGGGTAGGGTTTCTGGTAGAAAAGATTTGGATTAGGTTTAGACAGCTCTGGTTTTGTATTGGGGGTGGCCGACTGGGTCGGATCGGCCCGGTATGGCTGCCCCCTAAAAAAATAATTAATAATTTATTATTTAAAACGGGGCTTTTAAAAATCGTTGGTAGACGAAACAAAATAATCCGGACAAGCCCGGGTTTTAATTTGAAATCAAGACGGGGCGTTTAGAAAACAAAATAGGTTTTTCGAAAATAGTTTTATGCAAACAAATGCAAGATGATGACGATGCTCAATTGCAATGTGGCATGATGACATGAGCATGAGGTCATGATGGTGCAATGCACAAAAACAACGCGATTTTCTAGTAGTGGTTTTTGCGGGATGCCACAATTCGACACCACTAACAATGGATCTCGCCCTCGAGATCCGCCTCATGGTACCGGAAGGAAGGTCGGCGATCTGAACCTTCGTGCTTCGTGTAGATCCTCGCGACACCACTAACAAGAGGTCGTTGTCCGTGATCGTCGAGAGAACACTCCGGGAACAAAAGGTCGAAGGTAGAGGTATCAACAGATATAGCCACCTCTAGCTTCGATAGAAAGAGGGAACCGATGCATTCTCATCCACTTCAATGTACAAAAGCGAATAGAAGGGGTAGTCGGCATGGGGGCCAATCCATCACGCACCCAAACTATTCCTCTGCACAATCAGTAGAAAAGCATGCAACCATTCTCGGAATCAGACTGAAGATCTCGACAATCGAGGTTCAGAAACAAAGGAGTGATGCAGACTCTGCATCAGATCTGGCGTAGATGATGTCGTCGCGTCGGAAAACACCGGAAGGCACGAGAAGGGACAAAGAGAAGTCCACCAGACGAAGGATTCCTCGGATAGCATGAAGACCAGATGTAGCAACACCGTTACCAAAGGAAGAAGCGAAACCCTGAAGGTACGATGGAACCCAACCACGAGGAATCCTGGACTCGAAGAGAGAGAAGAGAGCGGATTCAAAAACACGTAGAGGTAAGAGGAGAATAGCAGAGGGGTAAGGAGTAAAACAGACCTAATCAGATCTATCCAACCGATTTTTCCAAAATAGTTTTTGACACTCTACTTCGGCCGTTAGCTAGGTTATCCAACAGGCTGGACTTGTGGGGTATCGCAACTGCTGAGCTCTGATACCACTCTATAACACCCTCAGAATCGGCCCTATGCAAGTTTTAGCGATTCCCGCCAAACCCGCATAGAAACGATTCAAAGGTGCCCACCAGGCACTTTCGTGCGGGTGGAAAACGAAGTAATACCATTACACAATAGTCCACGATGGAACCCACAGAACATATATATACAACAGCGACTCAAAGAGTCAAGAATACAGATACACAATACAAATATCCAAATCACCTTGAAAACCATACAGCGTCCGAGTACGGACAAGATGCAAATTGAGCTAAGAGCCCTGAAGAATAACCAATGGCGTCCATAACCCTGCCCAGGCCAAGCCGGAAGGGTAACCCTGCTAACGACGTCGATCTCAAAACCTGCTTAAACAAAAGGGGTGCCGACAAAGGGCAAAGGAAAAAGAGAGCGGTCAGTACTGAGGCCAGTACACGGCGAGACTAGAATTCGGCGGTCCTCGCCTACATAGGTATGGTGGACTGAAGCGGCAGCGCGGCATACACTAAACAACCTATAGAGACTCGATATAACTGTCGGCTATCAGAGAGGGATAAGAAAGACCTATTCGGAACCATCCTGATACTACCACCAAACATACCCATCCTAGTATTTCCCCCTCGACACCAAACGAGGAAGTCAACCGAGGAACTCACACAGTTGGCAGTTTTATTTATTCAGTTATCGTTGCCGCAATTACTAGTCAAGTATAGATAGTCATCATGATAAAATAAGCAGTGGGCAGTTTTATTTAACCATTCCGTTGTAGTAGCGACACTTTCTAGTCAAATACAATTAGCATGAGATATCCCAAAACCCAGCAGTTGTTGGTACTTTTATTTAGCCATTCCGTTGTAGTTGAGCCGATTACTAGTCACATCGGATACAAGTCAATTTATAACAGTAAACTTTAGTTATAGTTGTCTATGATCGAGAACTGTGCTCCAAGTCGTCCATAACCGCGGACACGGCTTTTCGAAAAGATTTAACCCTGCAGGGGTGCACCAAAGTATCCACACGCACTTCGACCCTTTTTGCCAGATCAATTAACATACACCCATCGGTATGTCGGCGGGGCCTAAGTCATGACGTTTCCCAGACCCAAAGCAAGTACATGGGGGCCACCCCACTAAGTCTACCCGCAACGAAGTCGGCCGGTCTCCGAGACGGACTCAGGGTTTGGGTGGACGGCTGTAAACGACTGGGAAACCGAAAAGATGACTGGGCTTGTCGATACAGCGAAAACGTGTCCCGATCCTATACAGTACAGGTGCAGTACATCGCACAATTTAAATAAGGCAGTAAAGCATGGCATAAATACAGAATAGTAAATAAAACCTCAAACTAGTTGTGGCCCCCGGTACAATACTTTGAAATCAGGTACTAATCGATGGGGTGCCCACACATCCCACATGTGGTTAGCGCGCTCGATCTCGGAACAGGTGTCAAGAACTCGGGGTCCTACGGGACACCAGTGAGCGGTCGGAAACCAAATATTGTCTATCACCCACCGGTGCCTCTGCATTACCTACTTCAATTTTAGTTATTAAACAGTAATTAAAGTCTTGATCAACTCCAACATTAAACATGCGGCAACACTCCAACAACTGTGGTACTGGACGAGACGCAACAGCACTAGAGCAAGCGACTACGACGCGCAAGTCCAACTATCTACCAACAACAGGTAATAGGATGTGTCCAAGGCAATATAAGGCTGCAATGGATATCACGGGCACGAAACTAGAGCATCGCAACACAGGTAGCAATAGATCAACAGGAGGGAATAAATACTATAAAAGTAAGATAGGTAGAAAAAGGGGGAGATGCTCGCCTGAAAACATTGCCGAAGGTTCATCCGAAGATCGGATCGACACTCGCATCAACTCAACGGCCTTATCCGCGAAGATCCAAAACACTAGAAGAAACACCGGATGCACTATTTATTACTGTGGCAAAAGATCGGCATGATGCATGTATGATGTATGGCATGGCAAAGGTGCGATGCAATTAGGTCATATTAAGCGGAACCGGGGTCCCGATAATTATTTACTAGGTTCAGGTTGTTTAGATACCCCGCACTTTAAATGTTGTCTTAACAAGTCAAATAGTGGCACCGGTTCGCTACACAAATTTAAATGGGTCCAATATGAGACTAGAAATGTCCGCATATGGATCCCATATTTAATTATATGGTTAATCGGCATAAGGCCCCCAAACCACACAAATATGCAGGCGAGTATGAACAGTTTAATATGCGACAGACGATAATGTCATAATATAAAAATAATGGGATCTCGGATAGGGAATCACATTAGGGTTCGGCGAACTTGGCTCCGAGGGGTTCGGGGTCGGGTCTCAGGGTCCGGATCTGGGGTTCGGCCTCGGCGGGATCGTTCTCGGATAACAGAGTAGATCTTGTCGCATCCGGGGTCGTCGGGGCATGTCGTCGGTCTGGTCGTTTCACGACGGAGATCTTGGCGTCCCAGGTCTCGGCGTCTTCGGGTCCGAGGGGAAGAACTTGGCGCGCGAGGGTTCGGCCTTCGGATCTTGGTCGGGTCATCGGTTTTCTGGGCCGAAGCACTTGGCGTCCGAGAGACGATCTTGAGGGTTCGAAGGGGTTCGGTCTTCGGGGTTCCGACCATCGGATCCGGGAAGGAGAACTTATCGCGTCCTCGGGTTTAGTTCTTGCGGGTTCAAACTTGTAGCCCTTGACAGCAGTCTTCATGTTCTATTGCATCTCCCTGGTACGCTATCGTGTCACCTTCAGGACATCACCGAGAAACACTGAACACCGGAACAAAACATCTCGAACACTGGGCATGACGCAAGATGACTGGGATTAAACAACAGAGATAACAGGGGCTCTCTCGATGCTGCACGGATCAAACAGACATGGCCAGAGGGGAACCTTCTGTGTCAAGACATCCACGCACATCACGACAACTGGAAGAAGGGCGACGAGGAGGGGCTGCATCGGAGGCTCGGGCCGGCAGGGCGACGCAGACCCGGTGGCGGACGGCCAACAGGAAGGAGGGGAGAACCGCGGCCGATGGCGGCGAGCTCTGCTCGGGGGGGGTGCCCAGGGTGAAGACGAGGAGGTAGGCCGGCGCGCAGGAAAGATGGGACGGCGGCCTCGTCTCAGGGGAGGCGGGGTCGCCCAGGTCGGCGGCGTTCGACGGCGGGGCGAGCCCGAGTGGCGGAAGGAGGGAAGCAGAGGAGGCGGGGCGACGCGCGAGAGCGTGAGGGTGGTAAGGAGAGAGGAGGTGGCGACGAGGCTTGGTGGCGGAGGCCGGCGCTGGGGGACCGACGAGGTGGAGGCGAGGCGCCAGGGGAGCTCGGGTGGCGGAAGGGGACGCGTGGTCGACGCGGGGAGGCGCAGGGCAGGACGGCCGGAGGAGGAGCGGGAGGAACAGCGGCGGGGAGGAGGGGGCGGCCAGGAGCGTCGGTGGCGGCGGCCTCCGGCGGGAGCGGGAACGAGGGGGGGGGGGTCGGTGGGGTGGAACCGAGAGAGGCCGGGGTGGTTGCGTGAGGGCGTGCGTGCGTGCGTGTACTCGGGTGGGGCCAGGCGGGGGAGATCCCGAGGAGCGGTCGGTGTGGGGTACGGTGCAGGCGGGAGCGGGCAGGACCAGGTGGGGCCGGGTGGGGTCGGTGGGATCGGGGCGGCCTGGGGTGGCGTGCCCAGGAGGGCGGGAGCGGCAGGTGGGTGGAGCACGGCGGGATTTTGTGGTGAGGTGGAGGATGCTGATTGGCTGGAGAGAGGGCTAGGCTGACGTGGCGCCAAGGGATAGGTTGGGGTGAGGTGGAGGGGGTTGGGTAGAAGACTAGGGTAGGGTTTCTGGTAGAAAAGATGTGGATTAGGTTTAGACAGCTCTGGTTTTGTACTGGGGGTGGCCGACTAGGTCGGATTGGCCCGGTATGGCTGCCCCCTAAAAAATAATTAAATAATTTATTATTTAAAACAGGGCTTTTGAAAATCGTTGGTAGATGAAACAAAATAATCCGGACAAGCCCGGGTTTTAATTTGAAATCAAGACGGGGCGTTTAGAAAACAAAATAGGTTTTCGAAAATAGTTTTATGCAAACAAATGCAAGATGATGACGATGCTCAATTGCAATGTGGCATGATGACATGAGCATGAGGTCATGATGGTGCAATGCACAAAAACAACGCGATTTTCTAGTAGTGGTTTTTGCGGGATGCCACATTCGATCTCGAGAATTAGCAGACGGTGATTGAGAGGCTTCGTTCTCAAAAGAGGGCTCTCAAAGCCAAAGTAGAGACCTTGACCGCCAATGTCGAGGAATACAAGACCGCTATGGAGAATGCAGGTCTTACCTTTGTCGAGGAGGAGGTTGATGCCGAGGAGTAGAGTCGACTACTCATTTATCATTTAATTATCATACTTTATTTGTGTCACAATGACCATCCAACATGTGGATGGCTTGTTATTGGTGTGTTTACTTTGCAAACTTGTCGTTTTTGTTGTTGAACTATTATTATTATGATGCATGCTTTGTGATTGTTTATGTGATGTATTGTGCATGAAAGCATCTATGGGTATCTCATTCTTATCTCTATTGAACAAACCACAGATGCCTCCCCGTCGTGCCAATCCCAACCCCAACAACAACAACATCACTCCAGAAATGCAGCAAATGATGACAGCTCAAACTCAGCTGATGCAAATGATGACGACGTTCATCCAGAACCAAAACAACAACAACAACAACAATAAAAACAACAACAACAACAACAACAACAACAACAACAACCCACCGGGTTTTGACATTCTTACCAGGTTCTTGAGATTGAGGCCAGCAAAGTTCTCAGGAACAACTGATCCCATGGTGGCCAATGATTGGATATGATCTGTGAACAAGGACTTGGTAACTGTGGGCTGTACTGACGCAGAAAAGGTCAGATTTGCAGCACATTTGCTGGAAGGACCAGCTGCCACTTGGTGGGATAACTTCCAGATCACCACTCCCATAGAAGATGTGACATGGGCTATCTTTGAGGATGGCTTTCGCACTGCTCATATCTCATCTGGAGTGATGAGTCTGAAGAAGAAAGAATTCCATAATCTGAAGCAGTGCCACCGCAGCGTGGCAGAATATATTGAGGAGTTCAACAATTTGGCGCGTTATGCACCGGATGAAGTTGACACTGATGCTAAGAGGAAGGAAAAGTTCCTTGAAGGGCTGAAGGATGAACTGAACTTGCAGCTATCAGTGGCCTATGTTCCCACTTATCAGTCTCTCTGTGATAAGGCTGCTATTTTGGAGAGCAAAATGAAGCAAGTTGAAAGCAGGAAGAGAAAGCACTCAGACAAGCACAGCTCTGGGTCGTCTCACAAACGTTCCCATTATGATGATAATGGAAGCTCAGGATCCCACAAGCATGGGAAATTCAACAAACACCACAACCACAACCTTCATCATGACAACAAGCATCATCGTAGTCATGACAATGACAAGTACAAGAACCACAAGGGTGGATATAAGAGCCACCACAGTGGTAGTGGAAGTGGCAGTGGAAGCCAGCCTGTCAAGAAGGACATTAGTCAGGTTGAGTGCTTCAAGTGCAAGAAGATGGGGCATTATGCAAATGAATGCCCAGAAAAGAAAGTTGAAGGACCCAACAAGCCCAACCCTTTTCAAAAGGGACAAGTGAACCACATCAATGTGGAGGAAATCTATGAGGAGCCTGATGCTGTTGTTGGTAAGTTCAGACTCAATTCTATTCCAGCATTTGTTCTTTTTGATACTGGAGCATCGCATTTATTCATATCAAAAGCATTTGTTGATAGAAATGGGTTTCCAACTGAAAACATTGGGTGTCCAATAAAAGTTAGTTCTCCAGGTGGAGATATGATAGTAAGTCTTGGATGCCGGGATCTAGTAATAGAGTTTGGAAAGTATAAGTTTCCAGTGAGTCTGATAATCCTAGATTCCCAAGGACTGGACATAATATTGGGAATGGATTGGATGGCTAAGTATGAAGGAGTACTAGATTGTGCTAATCGTACTGTTGCACTCACAACCCCGGAAAGGAAACGGATTAATTTCAAGTCTAACTTTTGAATCAAAAGGGAGTAAGCTAAATTCTCTTAACGGGGTTAGCATAGACAGTGTGCCAATTGTGAGTGAATATCCGGATGTGTTCCCGGAAGAATTGCCGGGAATGCCACCAGATAGAGATGTGGAGTTCCTTATTGATTTGCTACCAGGATCTGGACCAATAGCAAACAGACCGTACAAGATGTCAGTTGATGAACTGAAAGAACTCAAGAAACAACTTGGAGAACAGTTGCATAAAGGATTTATTCAACCAAGTTCTTCATCTTGGGGAGCCCCAGTTTTGTTCGTGGAGAAGAAAGATAGAAGTCAAAGGTTATGCATAGATTACCGTTCACTCAATGAGGTAACTATCAAGAACAAATACACTTTGCCTAGAATCAATGACTTGTTTGATCAGCTAGAAGGAGTTTGTGTGTTCTCAAAGATTGATCTCCGGTCAGGATATTTCCAACTCAAGATAAGAGAACAAGACATACCTAAGACAGCTTTCACCACAAGGTATGGATTGTATGAGTATACCGTGATGCCATTTGTTTTGACCAATGCTCCAGCATACTTTATGAATATGATGAACAAGATGTTCATGGAATTCCTTGATAAGTTTGTTGTCGTTTTCATCGATGACATTTTAGTATAGTCCAAGAGCAAAGAAGAGCATGAAGGACATTTGCGTTTGATACTTGAGAAGCTTAGAGAGCATAAACTGTATGCCAAATTCAGCAAGTGTGAATTTTGGCTAAATGAAGTTGGATTTCTTGGACACGTTGTGTCAGGAGATGGTGTAGCAGTTGATCCTGCTAAAGTTTCAGCGGTAACTGAATGGGAATCTCCCAAGTCAGTGAAAGAAGTTCATAGTTTCCTTGGCTTAGCAGGTTACTACAGAAGGTTCATTGAGAATTTCTCCAAGGTTGCTAAGCCTATGACAGAATTGCTAAAGAAAGACAAGAAATTTGCTTGGTCTGCAGGTTGTGAACTCAGCTTTCAGGAATTGAAGAAGAGACTTGTGAAAGCACCAGTCTTGTGTTTGCTAGACTTGGAAAAAGATTTCCAAGTATATTGTGATGCATCTCATCATGGTTTGGGTGCAGTACTTATGCAAGAAGGAAAAGTTGTGGCTTATGCCTCGAGACAACTCAAAACTCATGAAGTGAACTACCCTACTCATGATCTAGAGTTAGCCTCTGTTGTCCATGCACTCAAAACATGGAGACACTATCTTTTGGGAAAGCGATGTGAAGTGTTCATAGATCACAAGAGTTTGAAGTATATCTTCACCCAGAAGGAAATTAATATGAGACAAAGAAGATGGCTAGAACTCATCAAGGACTATGACTTGAGTTTGCAATACCACCCCGGTAAAGCGAATGTTGTAGCAGATGCTCTAAGTCGTAAGGTTTTTGTGAATGGCCTTACTAAAGGGGAATTGCCAGATGATTTGTGTGCCCAATTTAGAGATCTCAGATTGGAGATTGTGCCTGAAGGACATCTCATGTCTTTGGATGTTCAACCTACTTTGTTGGACAAGATCAAAGAAGCCTAGAAGATTGATAAGGAAATTGAAGAAATTAAGGAAAAGACTGGCAAGGGAAAAGCCAAAGGATTCCATGAAGACAAATAGGGTACTTTATGGCATGGAGAACGTATCTGTGTTCCACAAGATCCGGAGCTTCGGAAACTGATATTACAGGAAGCACACAACTCACCGTATTCCATTCATCTGGGTAACACCAAAATGTACATGGACATGAAGGAAAGATTTTGGTGGAATAATCTCAAGAAGGACATCGCCGAACATATTGCTTTGTGTGATGTGTGTAGTAGAGTGAAAGCGGAACATCAGAAACCAGCAGGTTTGCTTCAACCACTACCTATTCCTGATTGGAAGTGGGACAAGATTGGTATGGATTTCATTACCGGATTACCAAGGACCCGGTCAGGATATGATTCTATTGGGGTAGTAGTGGATCACCTAACTAAAGTGGCTCATTTCATACCCGTGAAGACAACCTATACAAGTGATAAGTTGGCCAAAATCTATATGAGTAGAATTGTATGTCTACATGGAGTGACCAAGAGTATTGTGTCTGATAGGGGAACTCAATTCACTTCCCATTTTTGGAGACAGCTACATGAGTCGTTGGGAACGAGATTGGAATTCAGCACTGCTTTTCACCCTCAAACTAATGGACAGACAGAAAGGACTAATCAGATTCTTGAAGACATGTTGAGGGCATGTGCCCTAGAATATGGAGCCAGTTGGGATGAAAGCCTGCCTTACGCAGAATTTTCTTATAACAACAGCTATCAAGCCAGCATTGAGATGGCACCATTTTAGTTTCTCTACGGGAGAAAATGTACCACCCCATTGTTATGGAATGGTGTGGGAGAAAGAAGTTTGTTTGGACCAGAACTTATCAAAGAAGCTGAAGAGAAGGTCAAGTTGGTTAAGGACAGATTGAAGATAGCACAGTCCCGACAGAAAAGCTACGCAGATCCTAAGCATAGAGAAGTCACCTACGAAGTTGGTGATAGAGCTTATCTTAGAGTGTCACCACTTCGTGGAGTGAAGAGGTTCGGAGTCAAAGGAAAGTTGGCCCCAAGATATGTTGGTACATTCAAGATTCTGAGTCGTAAAGGAGAAGTTGCTTATGAAATTGAATTGCCAGAGTCTCTGTCAGCTGTCCATAATGTGTTTCACGTGAGTCAGCTTAAGAAATGTCATCCAGAAATGGAAGAAACTTCTTTGAAGGATACTATACCTTTGGAGGAGGTACAATTGGAAAGTGATCTCACTTATGAGGAGAAGCCTATCAAGATTCTTGAGACTGCAGAAAGAGTCACACAGACTAAGACTATCAAGTTTTGCAATGTGTAGTGGAACCATCATTCCAAAGAGGAAGCAACATGGGAAAGAGAAGACGATCTTCGGAAAGACCACCCTCACCTATTTGCTAGCCAATCCGAATCTCGAGGGCGAGATTCACCTTAAGGGGGTTAGATTTGTAACATCCCTAAAATCATGTTTTAAACTCATGCATATCATCCATGCATCCATGATCATATAGGTTTCATTTCAAACAAATCATTTCAAAACAGAAGCATATATGCTTATTATTTCATGTAAGTTTGCTCTAGCCTTAGTGATATCTTCCAATGAGAAGAGTACTTGTTTTGGTTCAGTAAGGTTTGAAATTCAAACTTAGGCACCATCAAAAGTTTGAACAAAGTTTCAAAACAAAATGAGTAAATAAAACCAATATTATGCCTATTGTATATATATCTTAAAGTCTTGGTTTTATTTTTATTTTCATTTGATCAAGTGTTTTCAGTAAACAGTAGTGTTTGACACACATTTGAGTGCAAGGTTTGCTGAATGAAAGCCTAAAGAAGATTTGAATTCAAACTCTTTTGATTTGGAATTGAAAATCATTTCAGAAAATCAAAACAGAAAAAGAAAAGGAGAAAAGAAATGGAAAAAGGCCAGCCCCACCTATCTGGCCCAACTACGAATCCAGCCCATTAAGCCCACCCGGGTTCCCCCTCTCTCTCACTCGCAGACGAGCCCACCAGGTCACTTACCACACGAACCCACCCCCTCTCTGTTTCACTCGCTGATTGATGGACCTCGCCAGCTCATCCTCATCCCCAAATCGCGCCCACGACCACGTCGCCGGCCGTTTCCTCCGCCCTTCACTGCCGCGTTGATTCCTCGCTTAAATTCCCTTGATACCGCGCACGATCCTCGTCCCCGCTCTGGCTATAAGACCACCTCCCCCACGCAGCCATTTCCCCCAACAAAGCCATACAGATACGCCCCAGGCTGCCCGCAATCGCCCTTGCGCCGCCGCAGACAGAGCAACTCTGGCGACGAATCTCGGTGAGTACAGACCGCCCCTCTGCCTCTAGTTCAAACCACCGTGACCAGCATGACCTTGCGCGTTCGCTAATGCCCTCCGTTTTCTTTCTCATGACCCAGAGCGACGTATTCATTCTCACCCGCGAGCACCTAAGCCGCCGCTCGACTCCGACGTGCGATTCAGGTAAAATGAGACCGCCCCTTGCCTCCTTTTTGATACAGTCTTGATCGCCAGACCATTGCGCATCTCCTAAACCATCTGGCTCTTGCTAGGTCGACGCAGAACCCCGGCAACGTCTTTGACAGCAAGCAACTGACGCCGCCCGCAACTTCGACGAGCTCCAGCGACCATCTCCGTGCGCCCCTTGCCAAACCACCGCCACCTTGAGCATCAGCAGCACACGGCGAGTCTGGTAAGCCCCTTCCCCCTCTCCCGTGCAACCTAGAACACCGGTAGCAACTCTGACAGAGGCGCCGCCGCCTGTCGTCGCCCCTAGCGCCGCCACTGGATGGTCAGGCTGCTTAGGATCGTTAGATCTAGATCCCGCGGATACGATAGAACCTGGGCGAAGCGGTAAGATTGGATCTGGGACACGCGATTAAGTTAGATCCAGCGGCTCAGAAACGTGATCCAACGCGAAGCGGTACCGGCCAATCAGATTAAGACGCGTGGCAACGGTTTAGATTTAAAACAAGATTTGAATCTATTAGTGGTTTGAATTTGTTTTAGCTACAACTTTTGATCCCCACGTTCAAATTTGATGAATTTTAAATCAATGGAATCAGGAGAACAAGCCCTTTCCAAATATGCAATGTGTTTAATGTTTTGCTTCTGTTAAAATGGTTTTATTTACAGAAACATGTGTAGGGCTATTTTGAGTATATGAATTGTTTAAGAAATGTTTTAAGGTTTAAATAAATGTTGTTTGGCAAGTTTTGAACTTGTTTATGAACCAGTACTGCACACTTGCATTGTTGAGTTTTAAAAACCATAACATATCATATTGCATGCATTCATATATTTTTGTTTGTATATATTTTGTATGTGATTGTTGCTATGATTTTATGTGTAGATTTTGGTGCCAATAGTGATTGTGATTGTGAGGAGATTAGCTACTCTCCAAACTACCAAGGCAAGTGGTGCTTCATGATATTTTTATCCCTATGTTTTCTACTAAGCATTAGAAATATTTTGCTAGTCTTGCATGCTATATTTTGCTTATATGCCATGTTGGGAAATCCTAGTAGTTATATAATTGCTAGAAATTTCTAAGTTAAGATGCTTATCTATGCCATGATTAGCCTAGCTAGTAGCAACCAAGGGTGGTGAAATATACATGCTATGATAAAATATTTCTAAGTCATTGGACTTGTGTTCTGCCTAATAAAACAACTAAGTTAATGAAACACTTGGGTGGAATGGAAGGAATGGTTTATGTTGAGTGGTTACACAAGGCCCATTTCTATGGTTTACCTTGTGTATCTCACTTGTGGAAAGCCACCCAGGAACAAAGAGATTTTAGAGGCCCAATGTTAAGAAGCTTCTAGTGTAGCCACTTGGCAATATGGGCTCTGCCAGGATCACATAGGTTGCTAGAACTTAGCCATTTGGACGGTTGGTGGTAGTGGGAATGATAGGTTGGAGCGCGTCCATTTGGTCTGAGGGAAGGCTTCTGAAAGGTCCTGTCTTGATGAAAATCAAGGCTTGTGGGGAAAGTGCACAACCTCTGCAGATGGAAGAATCTAAGTACTTAGCCATGTCCCTGGAAAAGGACAACTTGAGCATCAACACATGGAAGCTGTCAAGAATCTCCTCATCCCAATTTCTAAGTAAAACTTGTGGGTGAACAAGGGTGAAGGACCTCAATGTCTATTGGTGGTTCCTTGGGAAAAGTTTTGACAAAGAAAAACTTAGTGATTTCAACTAATAGGCAAAACCTAATTTGAGCAAAGCAAGCCAAGCTACACTTAGCCAAATTGCATATAGTATCTACTCCACCAAAATTATACTAAGGTATCACTTGCCAAAACTATTCCAATGTATTGATCCACTGTGGTTGTAACTTGTGATGTTGCAGGTTACTCTGATGAGGATTAAGAGTCATGAGTCTACACTCAACATGTTTGCCTGTGGCACATGAAGATGAAGACTTTTATTTATTTACTTATTCAAACTCTTGTACTAGGCCTATGGCCTTGGAGTTGTAAAGACTGTTTGTCTCTGGAATGACTGTAATAATGAACTTTGTTTCTGTGTACTTCATCTTAAACTGTGGATGCTAGCATTGATCCAGGGACTAGCATTGCAATCACAAAGATCCTTTTCCTTTATAAAGGAGGGATCTTACATTAATAGTCAAGCTAAGTTGAATCGTCATCATGCAAAGTGGGTTAAATTTATTAAGTCTTTTCCTTATGTTATCAAACACAAAAGGGTAAAGAAATTATTATTGCTAATGCTTTGTCGCGCCGTTATACTTTGTTATCTCAACTTGACTTAAAAATATTTGGATTGGAAACTATTAAGGAACAATATGTGCATGATGCTGAATTTAAAGATGTGTTGCAGAATTGTAGAGAAGGTAGAACATGGAATAAGTTCGTCTTCAATGATGGATTTGTGTTCCGTGCTAACAAACTATGCATTCCAGATAGTTCTATTCATCTTTTGTTGTTACAGGAGGTGCATGGAGGAGGATTGATGGGACACTTTGGTGTCAAGAAAACGAAGGATGTTCTTGCTGCACACTTCTTTTGGCCACTTATGCGTCAAGATGTTGAGAGATTTGTGGCACACTGCACTACTTGTCAAAAAGCTAAGTCTGGCCTTAATCCACATGGGTTATATATGCCTCTTCCTGTTCCTAGTGTTCCCTGGGAGGATATTTCTATGGACTTTGTTTTGGGATTGCCACGTACACAAAAGGGGGGATTGTATTTTTGTTGTTGTGGATCGGTTTTCTAAGATGGCACACTTTATTCCTTGTCACAAAACGGATGATGCTGCGCATATTGCTGATTTGTTCTTTCGTGAAATTGTTCGTTTACATGGTTTGCTAGATACTATTGTTTCTGATCGTGATACTAAATTTCTTAGCCACTTTTGTAGATGTTTATGGGCTAAGTTGGGGACTAAATTGCTGTTTAGTACTACATGTCATCCCCAAACTGATGGAAAAACTGAAGTAGTAAATAGAACTTTGTCTACTATGTTGCAGGCTGTTTTAAAGAAGAACTTAAAATTGTGGGAAGAGTGTTTACCTCATATAGAATTTGCTTATAATCGTTCGCTGCATTCTACCACAAAGATGTGCCCGTTTGAGATCGTGTATGGTTTTGTTCCTCGTGCACCTATTGATTTATTGCCTTTACCTTCTTCAATGCAAAATAATTTGGATGCTACTCAACGCGCTAAAATGATATTAAACTTGCATAAGACTACTAAAGCTAACGTAGAACACATGAATGCTAAGTATAAACTTGCTGGGGATAAAGGGAGAAAGCATGTTGTGTTTGATGTTGGAGATCTTGTTTGGTTACATTTGCGTAAAGAACGTTTTTCTGATTTACGCAAGTCTAAGTTAATGCCATGTGCTGCTGGTCCTTTTAAGGTGTTAGAGAAAATAAATGATAATGCATATAAACTTGAGTTGCATGCAGACTTTGGTACGGTTAGTCCTATGTTTAACATTGTAGATTTTAAGCCTTACTTTGGTGAGGAAGATGAGATTGCGTCGAGGACGACTTCAATTCAAGAAGGGGAGCATGATGTGGACATCCCATCTATTGATACAACCATTGTACCTACAGCTATACACATACAAGGACCCATCACTCGATCTCGTGCCAAACAACTTAACTATCAGGTACTTTTGTTTCTTGGAACTATTCCTCACATACATGAGAATATGATGCTGCCTAAATCAGATGTATTTCTTACTCTTAGGAATGATGGACCAAGCATGGATAAGAGGGATAAGCATTGGAGCATGGTCATGCATGGAGATGGAAGCAAGCATGTGATGATTCAATAGAAGGCCACGGATGAAGATTTCAGAACTTTGAGGCCACCATAATGAAGAAAGAAGGCTTGGATGAAATATTCAAGATTAATACTTCACAAATTCGTCCATATCTTAATATGGTGCTGCGACACCTTTATTTTGGGCCAGGCCCATGTAATTTTTGCAGGATTTTAAATAGCCACTTTTTAGAGTCCGTATTTGAGGAGAAAAGGACTTCTAGGGTTGGATTCGTCCACCACTTCTATGGCTGGAAGAAACCCCGCCTTTTTCTCCTTAAATACTCCCCTTAGCCGTCACCATAGACTCAGATTTTGTTTAGACATTAAGTTAGCCATCATAGCAACTTCGCCAAGGCTCGAGCGTCGCAGAGGCCTCTTGTACTTCGCACCTATATAGGATCCCACCTTTTTCAATAAAGCTTTCATCTTAATCCACAATATCTTGATTGTAATATTAGTTCTTACTTGTTCTCGATTTCAGATAGGAATTAAGACCCTCGCTGGTCAGGCTGATCGTGTTCCCGCAGGATCGGTGACCTCCAGGAGATTGGCCTAGCGATTGCATTGGCGCTCGTGCTCGCACGTGTAGTCGGATCATCAAGCCCGAACCCCACCAAATCGACTGTCACCATCTCATCGAAAGATCAGACACCTTTTCCCTATCACTATAACACCCCAACGTTTAGGAACCAACGAAGGGTAGAAATAGAAATTTTTGCATTTGCATGCATTCATTTGTAAAACTAGGGAAATTTTTTCACCAAACAAAACCCTAGAGAGATCAGAATTTCCTTCACTATTTGGAGATAGGTTAATCTCTTTATAGTGATTGTTATAAATTTTAACATGATCTTTAGGAATTTAAATGATTTTGGGTGAAAAATTTGAGTATATATTTAAATTTGAATAACTTTGAGAAGATTTAAAAGTTAGAAATATTTATTATTTTATTGTTTTCCATAATGATTTAGTTAATATTGTTTGAATATTTAATATCTATAAAACAATAAAAAGAGTTGAAAACAATACAGAAAGAACAACTCAAATAAGAAAATACTTCTTATTTATTTCTTTTATTCAATAGCAAAAATACAAATACAAATGTATTCCAAATAAAAAACATTACATGAACAATTCTAAAGAAATTGGAAACTTTATTTAATAGAAGAACAATATTACATTGATCTTTCACAAAGATTAGAAATGAAATATTACAAATGTAACTAAATAAAGAAAACCCTAAACTAATATCTATCTATTCCTAATATACATATCTTGATCATCAGTGCTTTTGTACCTGCAAAATAAATAAAATAAAGAAACCAAAGAATGTAATTTTGTTATTTTTACTATCAGTCTTGAGCAGTGAAATGAATTGTTCATTTTACCTCACTGAGTAAAGAAAAGGGGCAAGTTTCACCAAAAGTACAATATCTGTTCTTCTAAATTCAAAAGAGCTTTAGTAAAACATCATAAGCCAAATAAAGGGGCAAGTTTCACAAGATTAGGTAAAATTAAAGGAAGGGGAAGTGAATAATTTTCACTTGATCTGATCAAAAGGAAAAGGCCTTAGTGAAGCATCTCACTCAACTAAATGCATGTAGTGTACTGTCGATAGCAGGAAGAGTAGCCAAGGGATCAAAACCATGGCACGCACACAACCAAGCATGTTTTGCTCATAGGTTCTCAAACATAGTCATAGTTCTCTATCTCAAGAACACAACCAACACCATAGCAGATTATACCAGTTTTATTAGATCAACCAAGAATACACCATAGTAATCAGCAAGGGAACCACACAAGATGGTCACATGATGGAGGGGTGGATTTGGTGGACATCAAGGGAAAGCTGGAGCCTGGAGCATCAGCACCAAGCCAAGATAGCAGATCAAGGAGAGAATAACCACTGGTACTAGAAGAGCAGGCAACACTAGCACAAATACATAGGCTACCACAATCTACTCTAGCATCATGGTATTTCTCAAAGCCTTAGATTTATCTCTTGATCATGCAAACATTTATTTTCATGCAAAATCATGATATATTGATCATGGAACACATAATAAAATGGACAGCAACTAAAGCACATTTGTTCTTAGTAAAGGATTGGTCTTAGACCAACATCATTGATAAATCCTATATTTTCTAGTCTAAGCTAGATAGAAGCATGTCAAATCATGTTGTGCTACAAGGCACATTCCAATAGAGGGTAGATCCTCTGTAGCAACTAAATCATTTCTACCATCAGGACAATTTCAAACACATCTTCCAAAGAAACAACTAAATCATCTTCCTAATCATTTTAGGAATCATTGGTTTGATTCATTTGACATGAATAGCTAGTGATACTCAGTATATAATGTATACCAATCAAGAATTAGTAGATCTTACTAATAACCAGGGGCAAGAAAAGCACTAGAGTCACTAGTGCTAAAAGATCCACAATAGAGCTATTTACCTAAATAGATCATCATTACTAGCACTATAAACATATATGAAGGGAATATGCCCGAGAGGCAATAATAAAATTGTTATTATATTATTCCTTGTTTATGATAAATGTTTATTTTGCATGCTATAATTGTATTAATACGGAAACATTAATACATGCGTGTTTAATAAACAAATAGAAAGTTCCTAGTTATGCCTATCTTATAAACTATCTCATTGATTAACAAGATGATCAAAGGTTTCCTAATCATGGACATTCGATGTTGTTAATAATGAGGTCACAACATTGTTGGAATGATGTGATGAACATCCATCCGAAGTATAGCATTACAATCAAATTCATTGTGTTTATATTGCTATAACACCATCTGAAGTAATCCTAGTCCTTAGACCATGAGATCATGTCAATCACTAACACTGGAAGAGTATCTTGATAACATCAAATGTCACAACGTAACAGGGTGACTATAAATGTGGGTTCAGTGCTATGAAGGTGTTATGTGGAGGCTCATGCACCAAGAGTGGAATTTTTCCACCCCGATGACGGATAGATATACTATGGGCCCTCTCGGTGATATCACATTATTTAGCTTGCAATCAAGTGATAAGATCACTAGAATATTATATCACGGGAACGAGAAAAGGGTACATGTCGGTAACGCGATCAAACTGGGTATGGAGATACCGATGATCGAATCTCAGACATGTAATATATCGCGAGACAAAGGGATTGAGTTACATGCGTAAAAAGTTCACACGATCATAGAAGTCATCGCTGAATGTCTGGGAGTTAGTACGGATCTCCAGGTCCCGCTACTGATTATTTATTAGAGAGGGGTCTCGATCATGTCTGTATTATTGACGAATCGTAGGGTGACACACTTAAGGGATACCGACATCATTTGGAGCAAATAATATTCCAGAGAAAGAATATCAAAGCGCTAGAATTATTTCAATGGAAACCGGAATTGTTTCATGTAAAATTGCTGAAACTGGTTCTGCATGTGATATTGAAATGTTGCAAGGGGTTTTATGTGAATGTTTGTTAATTAATGTAATTAACAAAATTCTGTATACAATAAATAAAATAGTTTTATTAAATGAGAGATACATTAATTTTGGTGGAAAATTAATGAATGTGAGTGGAGGTTTGATTATGTCGGTGGAAGCTCCACTCACCATAATGGAGGGAGAGGTGGGGGCACCACCATGGACGGCGGCCATGCCCATTGGGATTCCCCCTCCCCTATATAAGGTGCACCTCCTCCTTCTCATTCCACACACCTCCGCACGAAGGATGTATGTCCCCCTTTCAGAATTTCCCATGGTCTCGGATCAGCGAGATACATGTTCTCGGTGGATTTTTCTAGAAGGATTTTTTGCTTGCACTGCTTTGCTCGAGCGAGGGCACGGAGGTTTTCGGGGATACCAGAACGTGTGTGCAATCATGGATGCACCACTGCTTTGCGGTGCTGGACTTGATGGTGCTGGCCCTACTGGACCAGATGGACTTCATCATGATCTTAAGATCAGCAAGTGATCGGATACATCACCAACAAGTTCATACTTGTAAAGATTTTCGGTCTTCGAGGGTATGTATTCTATGGATGTATATCCACCCATTTCTTGTATCTACATAGATGGATCTTGGTGCATATAGTTCCCATCGTAGGAATTTTTTCTTCTATGCTACAAACCCAACAGTGGTATCAGCGCCGGATCTATGCGTAGATGCTTTGCACGGGTAGTACACATATGAGTATGTGGGTGCTGATGGTCATGTTATTGCTTCTTATGTGTATTTTGGATATTGGTGTCATAGTGGAATGAAGCGGCCCGGACAAACTTTACATGTCCTCGCACATGAGACATGTTCCACGCTTGACATGCAACTAGTTTTGCATAAGTGGCTTGCAGGTGTCTGTCTCTCCTACTATAATCAATATCTGATTTACAATGAGTTGCCAATAATTTTATTGTCATCATTCTGGTTCCATGTTCGTAGATAAGAACAGTTCTATCTCCAAAATCCCTTAGCCACGTAAAACATGCAAAAGATAAATTAGAGGCGTCTAGTTTTTGTCTTGCCGGACAAGTACTATGAAATGCTAGTGTTATATTTTGTAGTATGGATTGATACTATTGAAAATTATAATATGACAAAGTGTAAGTTCCATATACCTTTTCCTTACACATATAGGAATGATAAAGATCATTCCACGATGCACAAGATAGTCATCAAGTGCAAGAACCATATCATATCACTTTAGCATATGTTGTTTGTTTGCATCTTATATTGCTTGTTTGGCGTTTTAGTAGCATTATAAGATGATCCCTCATTTAGATAACAAGATAAAAATGTGTTCTCCCTTAAGTATGAACGGTTTATGTTTTGTCACTTCAAGACATCATTCCACGATGCACCTACATCATATTTCGGGCGTAAGATAGTTTTACACACGCGAGTACTAAGGTTCTTACTTGGCAAGCCTAGCATGTACATACATGGCCTCAGAACATAGACCAAAATGTTAAGCATGAGTCATATAGTTGATATGATGCCCATTTAGATGGTCGCCTTTGATGCTACACCGGCTCACGTAATGATCAGACTTGGTGTAGTAGATTTGGTTCATGTAGTCACCAAAAAGACACGAGGAATGTTGTTTTTGAGTGGGAGTTCATTTCTAATTTGGATCAGTCGAAATCAATTTATCATAAGTTAAATTAGAGTGTATTTGCATAATTTTTTGTAGTCATTGGCATTTGTTCACTACCTTATTCTTAGTTTTAATTAAGATAATAGAACTATAGAATTCTGGATATTTACTTTACAAACTAGTATCATATTGTTTTGAGTGTCAATCTAAAGTTTAAAGTAATATTGCAAACTTTCAGCAAACTTTGTTTACTCCACGAAGTTTAGTAATTAGTATTAAATCAATATTAACAATTCTAATGTTAGTATATAAAGTATCATGTTTGCCTCCATGCTTCTTGATTGTTTTAAATATCAAGGTTATCTAGGAGCTGAAAGAATTGTTTCAGAAACCATCATGTGTGACAGATATTATGATATATGAAACAATGTTTTGGTTTCAATATTATAAAGTATAATTTAGCAAAATATATGTTCTCATATTGGATGAGAATTTGCGAAGTTTGTGACGCTAGACGTCATAATCTTCCAAAAGTGTTTTGGAAAGTAACATTATACTCGTGATTCACATTTATAAGATATAATAGCTTGATCATGAAAGTTGTCATGATAAGGATGAATAGAAGAAGTAGGTAAAATGTTTACTACACTAAAAGATTAGTAAAGAATAGATTTTGAAAGAACACCAAACATTTGATGATGGTGATCAACTTCAAAGTGCAAGTCCAAATGTATTAGTATTTGACTATACACGCTTTGGACTATGTGTCATGTATATGGCACCACTCTTGATGTTGATAGATTCTTTTAAAAGGAAAAGGGAATGCTGAAAGAGGATCTATAAAATATTTGGCAGAGAAAAGAAAAGACTAGAAATGTCCAGCTAAGTTATATAGATGATAAACATGTTATGGTTATATTCTTTGCTTGTTAAATAATTTGGTTCTTGGGTATTGGCTACCGAATTGGTTGGTATAAAATTTCATACAGAACGACGCAATTCATGAACTACAATGGCCTAAGTAACTAGCAAGAGAATATGTGATAATGTTCATCGAAAACAAACAAACTGTTGTTTGTATTTCTCGTTGATATCAAAGCTTGCCTTCAAGATTTGTTTTAATAATTTCTATTTAAATCAGGTATTATGAGAACAAAGATTGTTCAAATAATTACAGTATTCCATTTAAGATGGATGATTTACATATCTAGTTGGAGAAATAATGTCCATAAAACCAAATGCTAAAAATGTCGCAAGACAAATGATTGAAAGACCACTTACAAAGTGACATCACCGTTTAAATTACATTAGAAAGAAAAATATGAAGAAAATCCATGTTAATGGATTTTTGGAGTCTTTGATTTTAATCAAATGACGCTTGTGAGACTTTCATCAGGATAATTAAAACTTTGTTCAAAGGCCAAAGAAGAATGAACGACTAAATTATTGGAATTATTACATATTGATGTATGTAGTCCATTATGTGTAGTCGTGAGCGATGGATTTCAACTTCATATGATTTCTCAGGAAATTTGAGTGAATATATATTTATATTTACTCAATGAGGAAGAAGTATGAAATATTTGAAAATGTTCAAAGACGGTCAAGATGAAGTAGAAAATCATTGTAACAAGAAAATAAAAGAATTTATGATTTGATCATAAAGGAAGATATTTGAGTTACAAGTTTAGCAAACCAACTAAGATTTGAGGAATCATTCCATATATTTGCATTTCCCAAAACACCATAGGAATATGGAGTGTTCGAGATTTGTAATGAAACCTTGTTTAACATGGTTAGATCAAAGGTGTTATTTATAAAACTGCCATTATATTTCAAAAGATTAAAGCTTTAGATACTACCACTTTTACACTGAAAAGAGCTCCATCTTGATCTATTGAAATGACACCATATAAGTTATGGTTTGGGATAAAACCCAAGTTGTCCTTTCTTAAATTTTGTATGCTAAGCATAAGTAAAATGTTTACAACCAAAGTCGGATAAGCACGTTTTTGTAGGTTATCCCAAAGAATTTGTTGGGTATTCATCCATAACACCAAGAACAAAAGAGTTTGTCACTTGAAACGTGAAGTTTCTTGAGAAGGAATTTTTTGCAAAAGTTAAGTGGGAGGAAAATAGAACTTCGATAAGGTTAACCTTAGCTATATGTGCTGAGTTGCGCAGTGCCAGAAATTGTCCCGGAGGCAGCCACAATTCTCATAGCTCACGTACCTCAAAGGTTTTGGTCATGGAGGTATAAGTTCCTATTGAACCGAGTAGGTCGGGTAAACAATAAAATACTAAGATTTGAGAGTAAATCATTAATGTTTGACAATGATGAACCGACTGCATGAAAAGAAGTGATGATGGGCCCTAACTCAGTCAAATGGCTTGAAGCCATAAAATCCGTGATAGTTCCATACACGAGAAATAAAGTTTTTGAACTTGGAAGACCCTCCGAAAAGGTGTAAAACCTATCAGTCATGTTTGGATCTATAAAAAAACAGACATGGATGTTTCTCATCTATGAAATAGTCGACATGTCATAAAGATTTTACATCAATATTTAAGGATTTGACTATGACACGATTTGATCTTTATAGCGATATTTAGTCTCGACGGATTAATGTAGCAACCACTACATATAATTTTGGTATATGGTAGCTGAATAAACACAACAACGTTCTTATAATAGAATGGTTACCTAGGACGTGTACATGATACAGTCCAAAGGGTTTCGTTAATTCAAAGGATGCTTAAAAGGGCATGCAAACCTCAATGGTTGAAGTAAGCATCGCGGAGTTGGAATTTTCACCGTGACGAAACTGTTAAAGGAGTTTAATTTCATCGGAGACAATGAAGATGCTTGCATTTCCAAGAAATTAAGTGGGAGCACTAAGACACATTTCTAATACATTATGTCGAGGACATATTGTTGATTGGAAATGACGTATCTTTTATTGACAAAGGTTAAGAATTTCATTTCGTTGAAATACTTACGCAAAACCCGAATATTAGGCATAAATGTCTATATGGATAGATTGAGAAACTATATGGTTATGCTAGACATACATATATGAGATATTGAATGAGTTCAATATGGAAACGACAAGAAAGGTTCTTGTTGCATGGAAAAGAATTGAATCAAGATTCAAATGTATTGACACTTGGTAAGTGAAACAAGATTCACGTGCTTTGACATTTGGTGAGTGAAATCACAAGAATATTTTGATCAATCATACCATGGTATGTACACATCGAGATATTTCCTATGCTCTAAATGTTATGAGCATATACCAGAATGAATCATAAGATGATCATTGGACAATAGTAAGGATATTCTTATAATCTTTTGGAAGAACTAAGAATATATTTATATAAAGGTGACAAATAGTTCATTGTAAAGTGTTACATTGATACTAAGTTTGTCACAAGATACAAGATGAAGTTTATCTCAATTTAAACAATGGGTAGCACAATGTAATGTAAAATAGGTTCCATGATGGATTTGGATGAATTCGAAAGTTAAGGCATTGTGACGGATACTACAACAAAAGGCTAAGTGTATGACTGCTATAGTAGCAGCAAAGGAGGGCATTTGTGTCAAGTAGTTTGTTATCAAACTAAGGTGTGGTTCACAACGGGCTAATACTATAAAGATATATTATACGACAATAGTATGGACATGATTTAATCCCAAGGAACTAAAGGTCTCACCAAAAGACTAAATTTATACAATGCCATCTCATTAGAGAATGAGTGATGCATGGAGACACAAATACATGAAAATACACACGGACCTGAAATTGTCAAATCCGGAGATTATGTTAACCACTAGAAATCACGTATATGCAACTCTAGAAAGCCATAGGTGTTCAGTACGCAAAGTTTTCAAACTAGATTATTGACTCTAGTGCAAGTGGGAGACTGAAGGGAATATGCCCAAGAGGCAATAATAAAGTGGTTATTATATTATTCCTTGTTTATGATAAATGTTTATTTTGCATGTTATAATTATATTAATATGGAAACGTTAATACATGTGTGTTTAATAAACAAATAGAAAGTTCCTAGTTATGCCTCTTTTATAAACTAGCTTGTTGATTAACAAGATGATCAAAGGTTTCCTGATCATGGACATTGGATGTTGTTAATAACAAGGTCACAACATTGTTGGAATGATGTGATGAACATTCATCCGAAGTATAGCATTACGATCAAAGTCATTAAGTTTATATTGCTATAACATCATACAAAGTAATCCTAGTCCTTAGACCATGATATCATGTCAATCACTAACACTAGTAGAGTATCTTGATAACATCAAACATCACACCGTAACAGGGTGACTTTAAAGGTGGGTTCAGTGATACGAAGGTGTTATGTAGATTCTCATGGATCAAGAAAAGAATTTTCCCATCCCAATGACGGATAGATATACTCTGGGCCCTCTCGGCGATATCACATTAATTAGCTTGCAAGCAAGTGATGAGATCACTAGAATGTTATATCACGGGAAGAAGAAGAGAGTACATGTAGGTAAAGAGATTAAACTAGGTATGGAGATACCAATGATCGAATCTCGGACACGTAATATATCACGAGACAAAGGGAATGAGTTACATGCATGAAAGGTTCACACGATCATAGAAGTCATCGTTGAATGTGTGGCAGTCAATACGGATCTCCAGGTCCTGCTGCGGATTATTGATCAGAGAGGGGTCTCGATCATGTCTATATTATTGACGAACCATAGGGTGACACACTTAAGGGATACCGACACCATTTGGAGCAAATAAGATGCTAGAGAAAGAATATCAAAGTGCTGGAATTATTTCAAGGGAAACCGGAATTGTTTCGGGTGAAATTGCTGAAACTAGTTCTGCATGTGATATTGAAATGTTGCAAGGGTTTTATGTGAATGTTTATTAAGTAATGTAGTTAAAAAATTCTGTATAAAATAAATAAAATATTATTGTTAAATGAGAGATACATTAATTTTGGTGGAAAATTAATGCATGTGAGTGGACATGTGAGTGGAGGTTTGATTATGTGGGTGGAAGCTCCACTCACCATAATGGAGGGAGATGTGGGGGCACCACCATGGCCGGTGGTCATGCCCCTTGGGCTGCCCCCTCCCCTATATAAGTTGCACCTCCTCCTCCTCATTCCACACACCTCCTCGCGAAGGATGTCTCTCCCCCTTTTAGAATTTCCCCATGTTCTCGAATCAGTGAGATACATGTTCCCGGTCGTTTTTTCTAGAAGGATTTGTTGCTTCCACTGCTTCGCTGGAGCGAGGGCGCAGAGGTTGTCGGGGATACCCGAACGTGTGTGCGATCATGGATGAACCACTGCTTCGCTGCCCTGGACTTGATGGTGCTGGACCTGGTGGACTTCATCACGATCTTGAGATCAGAAAGTGATCGACTACATCACCAACGAGTTCATACTCGTAAATATTTTTGGTCTTCAAGGGTATGTATTCTATGGATGTATATCCACCGGTTGCTTGTATCTAGATAGATGGATCTTGGTGCATATAGTTCCCATCATAGGAAATTTTTTGTTTTCCATGCTATGAACCCAACAATATATATCCACAATATCTGAGCCAATATTCATATAATCACTAGACAGTGACAATATTCATATCATACATGAACTCGAGTAGAAGTTTAGAAATTAAGGACTAATTATGTATCCATCAATCTTAAATCAATCTAGCCACAAGACACAAGAAGTATTAATCATCAGAGAATCCTAGAACCAATCATGGAACCATCTAGGGGTAATCCAATACCACAATGATAGATTACGGAGAGGATTAAGATAAGAAAGAGGAAAATCAGCACTTACCCGAGGTCGTCGCTAAGAAATTAGAATAGGAAGAAGTGGCCGGTGTCAGGGAAGAACACGGTGGCACGGGGAGCACCCAGGGGGTGCTCCAACCCGCGCCAAGCCGCATCCATGGCGGCTAACGAAGAGAGGGCGACACCACATCGTCACCAAAGCATCAGGGGAACACCAAAGAGGCGTCATAGCTCCAAGTCAATAACGGGGTGCAAACTAGCGAGGTTCGATATCGTCAATGCCCATTGTTATGGACATGGGTTTTGGTGAAGATGGGGTTGCTGGAAGTCGTGGAACGGTTAACAAGCAAGCAACACGAGGACACGAGGTTTACCCAGGTTCAGGCCACAGGAGGGAAAACCCACTCATGCTTGTCTATTCTTGATTACGGTGGAACCGAAAGTTATAGGGGCGCGCAGCAATCTGGCGTGAGGTGCGTATGAGGTGAGTTGAGAGATTCTTCTTGGTGTACCCTCCTAGCATTTATATAGATAGGCAAGTCCCGGGTTAGGTCTAGTCGGTTACAAATTAGGGTCGGTACCCTTTGAAATTCTATCTAATCTGGACATGTCCTCCAAGGAGTCAAAACCTCCACGGGATTGGGCCACCTGAAATATTCATGCGCTGCGTCTCCTCGCGTGGGCCTTCCTTGGGCTGGACCAGGTATCCCAATGCCGTGCACCCGTAGGGTATATCCATGTTAGTAGCCCCAAAGTGTTCAGTGGAATCTTAGATTCGGCTGGAGACTCTTCAATCTTTCGGGTGATTTTATAGTTGAGCCTGTTATTTCAAGGAGAAATGTTTTAGTTCATAGGGAATTTTGATGCGTGCGCCTGGCTCACCCGACGGATCAGGGCCAGTTAACTGTCGTAGGACAAAACAACACGATCTTCATCAAAGTCGAGCCCCCGGACTTGAATTCGGAACAATTGCTGGTGTGATTCGAATAAGGCTTTTGTGGTCATACAGGAGTAGAATCCCAGTGATTTTCAAGTGATGTACCCAACGCATCTGTCGGGATTTTCATCGTGCCTGTTGACACGGGAGTTTACTGGCAGAGCGCAGTCAGGTGCGTTACCAGGCCATCAAATGATATATGTATGGCATCCGAAATTTTATCACCGCGGAGGTGTTTCGGGTGGCCAAGGAGACTGCTTCTCACTTAGCGTTGGTTTGCGCAAAGTTACCAAAAAGATTTTGTCGTATTTGATATAAAGGATCGCAGTCAAAGAATTAATAGGGTGCACGGCCAGTGCTCCCTATGGGTGTAGGCCCCGAGTGTCTGTTCAAGTCGTAGACTCGAGAAGAGATTTTTGTTTAGTCATTTTTAGTGTAAGTCCGAAGGACACAATTTTTTCGGATGCTCAACCAATGATCCCTATGGGAGTAGACCCCAAGTCTGTAGTGGAGTCGCAGAATAGATGTAGGACTCGGATATAATGTCGAGGTCATGTTACTTTAGTAATTTTTCAGGTGCGCGGCCAGCGCTACTGATAGGAGTAGCCCCTGAGTAGTTTCTCGAATCGTAGATTCGAGTAAGTACTTGAATGATCAGTCGAAATCTTCGAGTCATTGCTGGTTTGTCTTGATGATGACAATGCTGACGATTGGTGATCTCAACCGTCTACGGCAGCAGAGATGATGCGACGAGACGATAGTGGGTCCTACCGCCTGACTTGACGTTGACTAGTCACGCATAGACGTGGCGAAAATTACAGCGTCTCCTCAGTTTTTGTGCATAGTGGACAGCGTGCTGGTGACGATTCGATGTAGTGCTGACACGTGTATGGTAATATTTGAGTGGCACGATAGGGCTTTATAACATCCCAGTTTTTATTATGTGATGTTACTAGAAGCATGCATCATCCTTACATCATAGCATCCTACAAATTAAGTCGCATCGAAACCCTACCACCAAAACCCAGACAAAAACCCTAATATCAATTCCTACCCGTGAGCAATAATAATGTAATCATGCTTGATCCTTCTAAAAGCTTTGTAAAAATAATAATATGTGACTCTATGAGGACCACCTCATTTTTCCAAAAATTTGGAAACAAGTTTCACTATGTTTGGATTGTCTATGCAAAAGTTATTAGAGAATTAGTAAAACAGAAATGGAAAAAGAAAAATAAAAAAAAACCTACTATCTAACCTACTGGGTCGGCTGTGCCAGCCCAATAACGCGCGCACGTCACCTAGCGCTACCAGCCGCCAGCACAGCCTAGCGCCGGCCCGCACTGCCGCTCCCTCTGACACCCGGCCCCATGTCATCCCTCCCTTTCTCCCCCCGACGAGAACCTGAACAGAATCCTCGCCGGCCACGCTTCCCCCCGTCTCCGTGTCTAGATAGGACTCCCCCAGGCAGCATATAAAAGCTCAGCCGCGCGACCCTCTCCTCCGTTCCTAAACCCTCAAAAAAAAACCCTAGCCTCGCCTCCGATTCCGCTGGCTCGAGCCGCCGCTGGCCTCGGTAAGTTAAGGAAGTCGACGACAGGAGCACCCCCTTCCCTTAATTCCTTCCCTAGCATGATCCTCTCGATCGACAATGTCGACTCATCCGTTTGCCCCTCTGTTTACCGCAGCGCACCGCCACAGATTGCTCGCCGGAGCTGCGGGAAAGAAGCAGCCACCGCCACCGCTCGGGGAGGATAAGGTCGTACCCGAGGAAACGAGCGGGACCGCGAGGAGGAGGCGATCTTCCGCGACTGCTTCACCATCTCCGAAGAGCACGGATGCCGACGCCAACCACCACAGTGCCAACCGCCGCCAGTCGCCGCCGCCAACAAGGTAGGTGGGCCGTTCTTGTTTCTTAGCCATTAGATCTAGGTTTGACGGTGAGGATTAGAAGCTTGAATCGAAGGGGTATTAGAAAATCCCGCGCTGCCGCGTGGCAAGCCGCGACAGCGCGCTGCGTCGCCACCGCCTTGCCTAGCTGGCCCAATCAGGCTCTACCACTTGTTGTGTTCTCAATTAGGGCTAGATTTAATTGGCAGATTTGCATTAAAACTTGCAAAATTCATAGAAAATTAATTACTTGGCCAAATTTAGCTTATAATATACCGTTGGATTCACAAAATTATGTAGAACATAGATCTACAATAAAACTTCAAGTTTACAGTGGGGTTTTCTGTGTACAAAATTATGTAGAACACAGATCTACAATAATTAAAACCCCGTTTTAGTTGATTCTTGTTGCGTTGACTTTGTTTTTACAATACCTACTGAACAAAATTATAAAACCTTTATTAAGATCATTAGATCTAATTTGGGGCTACTTGGATGGTTGAATCTTCTAGTGAGCCTATGAATTATAATAATGATCCAAATTAATTTAAACCCCTAAGAAATCAATACTAATAACATCCCTAACACAATTACAATCCAATTAGACTACCTTTTTGAAAAAACAAATCTTGCATAAGTACCATGTTGCAAGCATGCATGTTATCTCTGTGGCATATTTTGTGCAAGTTGTGATTAGATCTATGTTTGTGTTTTGTTAGATTGTACGGAGTGCGCTGAGGAGTGCTATTGTGTAGAGTGCTGCTCATTAATTTTGTCCCAGTTTTGATTCTATGCATGTGATCTTCAAAATTCTATAGTATGCATGTGTAGGATGTTCTAGTAGAATTTTTTCTTAGTATTATTTTACAAGTGCGATGATTTTGTAGTATGCCATGAGTATCTCTATACTTAGGATTTTCCCTCCTAATAGGTTCCCCTGTTTTGCTAAGTATTTCTTGCTATGCTATATATATGTAAAGTACCGTTGGGGGGTTCGAAAGACAATGAATTTTTCTAAGTATAAAGGCTCTCTTGAGCAAACTTTTCTTCTCAAATCCACTTCAAAATAAAACTAAGTTTTCTTCTGGGCGGAATGGTTGTCGGGTCAACGAGTGAGATTTTGGTGGAGGACGGCACCCAGGAATCAAAGAAGTCTGCCATGTTTCAAAATTCAGAAGCTTCCAGTGCAACCACAATACATATGGGCTCTGTATTGGCCTAGTACTTAGTGGGAAACCTCACCTGGGTACCAACATTTGGAGGTTCTTGGCACGGTTGGATCCAGAAGGTAGAGGGGCTACTAAGGGAAAGCCTCGCCATGGTCTTGTCTGTAAAAGGACTTGATCGTGGATTGTGGGAAAAGTGCACAAACTCTCGAGAGTATTGCAATCTGATCGATCAGCCGTATTCACGGAAACAGAACATCATTGAGCATCTGAAGGATGGAGCCTCTGAAGGATCTTCCTCTCTCTCTCTTTCAAAACTGTTTTTTTCTAAAACCCCAAAGCATGAGTCATATCGCTATTGGGAGAATTTTGGGGAACTTGGTGAGTAATATCCAAGTGTTAGGTTGATTGGACACTTGGTGAGTAATATCCTCGTGTGCCATTTGACCATATATTACAAAAAAAGGGTTTTACAAAGTAGGGAAATTCTTCTCTTCTTCTCTATACTTAAGAAAACTAGCTTTGAGCAAATAAACTCTACAGCCTAAACTAGCCTTGCATGTAGAGATAGTCTTTCTTCCTTGGTGTAATTTGCCAACACATTCAAAGTATTGACCCAACTTGTTGGCTGCATGTCTTATGTGCATAATCCGAAGATTGAAAGGTGCGTAGGGATCACGAGTCTACACTCGAGAAGCCTGGGGCGTTGATGGACTCAAGCTGCTTTTATGTTTCCGCTGTTATTTGAGCTAGCCTTATGCTAAGCAAATTTGTAATAAATTCATACTCTGGATTCTTCATGTAATAAAGACTTTGTGTTTTACATGATATTCATCGACTGTGAGTGCTAGCTATTGATCCATGGACTAGCATGTAAATCACAGGGACTTAGGATCTTTATTGATCCAAGGTCACTATAGATGTTATCAGAGCACATCGTTGCCTGTAGGACGTGACCCTAGGATTGGAACCACCTTTAACATATGTGCATTACTTGCTTTTCTACTAAGTTATTTTCCGCACTTCTAGTATCTGCTCTCCTCTAATTGATTAAGTATCTAATTTTCATTCTTCTAACTTAAAGATGACAAGCTTCCTCTACGACACCGTCACGGACATCGAGCCCCTTCGCTTTGGTGGATGCCTCATGGACCTTCTCACACGTTTGGACCTTCCCCTCCCAACAATCCAGGGGAGCACAATGAAGAAACTCCACAAGGACGGCTGTTGGGGAGTCAAAGTCATCCAGCCAGGACAAGAGCGAGGCAACAACCCAAAGGAAGACATAGCACTCCACATTGTTAGCGACTCCAAGGAGAAGGCCCTTAGCATCAGCTTGCAGCAGCTCATTGGTCGCCTATGTGTACGCCATCATGAGGCTCTCCAAGGACACTGCGACGGCCTTTTTGGAAGAGGAGATGAGGAAGGGATTCCCATGGAATTGACCTTTGAGGAAAGGACTTCTACCAAGCGCCGAAGGACCCAATATCAAGACTTGGAGTGCCACATCCATGACCTTGAAAAAGGTAGCTTCCTTGAGATGTTAAAGAACGATGAGCTATGTGCTCTCATCAAGGAGAAGGAGGAAATGATCAAGCGGGAGGAGGCAATGAAGCTCCAAGAGATAAATTTCCAGGACCAAGAGAAGATGGTGATAAATAAAAACAAGAGAATTAGGGAACTCAAGCAGGAGATCGATAGACTGAAGTGCAAACCAAAGGCCTTTGCAAGATAATCAATGATGTGCGTGCTTCCAAGAGGGACTTGGCAAAGCAACTTGAAGCTGCAAATAAGTCAAGTCTAGTGGAGGAACTACAAGGCAAGAAGAAGGGACTTCAGGAGCAACTATAAGCCACTACCAAGAATCTGCAGGATGAGATAAAGAACCTCCAAGAAAATCTTGAAGCCACCACAAAGGAGATGGAGCTATACAAGACAACCCTAGAGCAGGAAGGCTACTCATTCAAGGACGAGGAAGAAGAAGGCGTGGAAGATGTGTAGTAGTTGGACCCCCTTTAAATTTGATAGTAGAACGTTATTCGCAATTGTAATAAACACCAAGACATTTTGGTTTAGTTAGACTTGGATGATTTCTGTGTTTAGTCTATGCTTTTGTGTCTGGTGTGCCTTGTGTGCCATGTGTGTTTTCATAAGGGTAGGAGTTTACTACTTAGTCTTATGTCTATTTCTTAACTTGTCTCTCAAACCCCAAAGATGCTGCCAAGACGTGCGAACACCAAAATTCCTCCATAAATTGCAAAACTTCTGGCCACCCAGAACCAGCTGATCCAACTGCTCACTCAGAACATGCAAAACAACAACAACAATGTCCCGCCACCGCCACCTCCACCACCACCTCAACAGGATCGCTTGACTCGGTTTTTGAGGTTGAACCCACCTACCTTCACTAGCAGCGCTGAACCAATCATCGCAGATGACTGGCTCCGTACAATTAACAAGAAGCTAGACACCGTGCAAGTTGTCGGAGCCGAAAGGGTACGATATGCCGCGCACCAGCTTGAAGGACCTGCTGCAGAATGGTGGGATAACTACCAAGTCACCCACCCGGATATCAATGCTATCACTTGGGATCAGTTCGAGTTAGATTTTCGCACTCATCATGTGGTTGCTGGTGTCATGACTCTGAAAAGGCGCGAATTTCGCGACCTACACCAGTTGCACCGTTCTGTCACCGAGTATGGTGAGCTTTTCAACAAGCTAGCCCGTTATGCACCCGATGATGTTTCCACTGATGCCAAGAGGCAGGAGGAATTCTTAAGAGGACTCAATGATGAGATATCCATTCAGCTTGTGGCTCAGAATTTTGACAACTTTCAGGAACTCTTGGACAGAGCCATTGTGGTTGAATCTAAAAGAAAGAGCATAGAAAACCGCAAGAGGAAATCTAACCCTCACAAGCACTCTGTTCCTTACCAGAAGCAGCGCACTTCCTCACCACCACCTTATAACAATAATGGCCACAACCATAACGGTCATCACCATGGCGTCCACAAACACAATGGACATAAAAACCGCAATGGAAATGGCAGCAATGGAAAGGATCTCAGTGAGGTGACATGCTTTAAGTGCAACAAGATAGGGCACTATGCAACCACTTGCCCTGAGAAGAAGAACGGCAATGGCAATGGGAATGGAAATGGACATAACCATGGAAATGGAAACAGGAAGAAGCCAAATCCGTTTGTCAAAGCCACGATGAATCATGTCTCTATGGTGGATGCTTGTGACGCACCAGACTCCGTGATTGGTAAGTTCAAGCTCAATTCTATTTCCGCAGTTGTTCTTTTTGATACCGGTGCATCGCATTCATTCATATCAAGGGTATTTGTGGATAAAGGCAATATACCTATAGAGTCTATAAACTCTCCTCTAAGGGTAAGTTCTCCTGGAGGAGAAATAGTGGCAAACTCTGGTTGCCGGGGATTAGAACTAAGGATTGGGTCACACATTTTCCCACAAGTCTAGTAGTACTAGAATCACAAGGAATAGACATAATCTTGGGAATGAATTGGATGACCGAATATGAAGGAGTCATAGATTGTGCCAAAAGGACTGTCACGCTCACAACACCGGAAGGGAAGAGGATTCGTATCAAGTAAAATTTCGCACTTAAGGAAGTCATGGCGAACTATCTTAAGGGGGTTAGCTTGGAGGATGTACCTATCGTAAATGAATACCCAGATGTCTTTCCGGAGGAGCTACCCGGAATGCCTCCCGACCGTGATATCGAGTTCCTCATTGACTTGATGCCGGGCACATGGCCGATAGCCAAGAGACCGTACAAGATGGATGTGGACGAGTTAAAGGAACTCAAGAAACAGCTTAGGGAATAATTGGACAAGGGATTCATCCAACCCAGCGCGTCATCTTGGGGAGCACCTGTCCTATTTGTGGAAAAGAAGGATAAAATCAAGAGGCTGGTTGTGGACTACCGCTCGTTGAATGAAGTGAAGATCAAGAATAAGTATCCTCTGCCTAACATCAATGATTTGTTTGACCAGTTAAAGGGAGCCAGTGTCTTCTCAAAAATTGATCTATGATCAGGCTACTTTCAGTTAAAGATTCGAGAACATGATGTGCCCAAAACAGCCTTCACCACAAGATACAGATTGTATGAGTACACCGTGATGTCTTTTGGTCTAACCAATGCCCCGGCATACTTCATGACCATGATGAACAAGGTGTTCATGGAATATTTGGACAAGTTTATCGTGGTATTCATAGATGATATACTCATATACTCCAAGGATGAGAAGGAACACGAGAAACATTTGCGCCTAATTATGGAAAAACTAAGAGAACATAAGTTGTATGCCAAATTCAGCAAATGCGAATTCTGGTTAAAGGAAGTAGGATTCCTCGGTCATGCTGTGTCGGCAAAAGGAGTTGCCATAGATCCTAGTAAGGTAGCTTCCATGACTGAATGGGAGTCACCTAAGAATGTGGGAGATATTCGGAGTTTATTTGGCCTCCCAGGGTATTACCGGAGGTTTATTGAAAACTTTTCCAAAATAGCGAAACCCATGACAGAACTGTTGAAGAAGGAAAAGAAATTCCTATGGACCGAAGCATGTGAAGCAAGCTTTCAGGAGTTGAAGAAACGCCTCGTAACAACACCAGTACTGTGTCTGCCTGATATCCAAAAGGATTTTCAAGTCTATTGTGACGCTTCTCGACAAGGACTTGGAAGTGTGTTGATGCAAGATGGGAAAGTGGTATCCTATGCCTCCCGACAACTTAAGAACCACGAACACAAATACCCCACACATGATTTGGAACTTGCGTCTGTGGTACATGCACTCAAGGTATGGAGACACTACCTCATGGGCAAACATTGTGATGTGTTCACAGATCATAAGAGTTTGAAGTACATCTTCACCCAAAAGGAGTTGAATATGAGACAAAGAAGATGGCTTGAACTAATTAAGGATTATGACTTGGATTTACAGTACCACCCCGGAAAGGCAAACGTGTTGGCCGATGCCTTAAGCCGTAAGGTTTATGTGAATGGACTTACCGCAGGGGAACTTCCAGAGGATTTATGCAGGCAATTCAAGGATCTCAGGCTAGAAATAGTTCCAAAAGGACACGTAGCGACTATGGAAATAGTGTCTACTTTCCAAGAAATAATCAAGGAAGCACAAAAGGGAGATAAAGAGTTGGAAGAAATAAGATTCAAGATAAGTGAAGGAAAGACAAAAGAATTTCGTCTGGACGAACAAGGAACCCTTTGGTATGGGAAGCGTTTGTGCGTTCCCAATTACCCCGACATCAGGAAGTTGATTTTACAAGAAGCTCACGATTCACCTTACTCAACTCATCCAGGTAACGCGAAGATGTACATGGATGTGAAGGATAGATTTTGGTGGAATAACCTAAAAAGAGAAATTGCCGAATATATTTCGCTGTGTGATGTATGCAATAGAGTTAAGGCCGAGCATCAGAAACCGGCCGGATTACTTCAACCACTACCTATACCCGACTGGAAGTGGGATAAGGTAGGCATGGATTTCATCACGGGATTGCCCCGGACTCGTTCTGGATTTGATTCTATCTGGGTAGTGGTGGACCACTTTACCAAGGTGGATCACTTCATCCCCGTAAAGACCACGTATACAAGTGCTAATCTTGCTAAGATATACATGTCAAGGATTGTAGGCCTGCATGGTGTTCCCAAGGGAATTCTGTCAGATAGAGGCACCCAGTTTACTTCAAAGTTTTGGTGACATCTACATGAGTCTGTTGGAACCTGACTAGAATTCGTACTGCCTTCCACCCTCAGACAGATGGCCAAACGGAAAGGGTGAACCAGATTTTGGAAGATATGTTGAGAGCTTGCGCACTAGACTATGGGTCTAGTTGGGATGATAACCTGCCATACGCTAAGTTCTTGTACAACAACAGCTACCAGACAAGTATCAAGATGGCTCCGTTTGAAGTTCTGTATGGCAGGAAGTGTAGGACTCCGCTGTTATGAAGTGGAGTTGGTGAACGTAGTCTTTTTGGACCTGAATTGATCAAGGATGCCAAAGAAAAGGTACGACAGATTCAGGATAGGCTAAAGGTAGCCCAATCCCGACAAAAGAGCTATGCTGATTCCAAACGCAGAGATGTGGCTTATAAAATAGGGGACCGTGCGTACCTCCGAGTTTCACCACTACGAGGAGTTAAGAGGTTCGCAATCAAGGGTAAGTTAGCCCCACGATTCATAGGACCATATAAGGTTCTGGCCCGTAGAGGAGAAGTTGCTTACCAGTTGGAGTTACCGGAAGGACTGACTGTTCATGACGTGTTTCATGTGTCACAACTAAAGGAGTGTCACCCGGAGATGGCCGAAACACCGCTAAGAGATACAGTTCCCCTAGATGAGGTTCAGTTGGAAAATGACCTTACCTATGAGGAAAAATCCGTCAAAATACTGGAAATAGCCAAAAGGATTACCCGTACCAAGACCATAAGATTCTGCAAGGTACAATGGAACCACCACTCCGACGAAGAAGCCACGTGGGAACATGAAGAAGATTTGAAGGCGGAGCATCCACACCTATTTGCTAACCAAGCCGAATCTCGAGGACGAGATTCTTCTTAAGGGGGGTAGGTTTGTAACATAACAGGTTTTATTATGTGATGTTACTAGAAGCATGCATCATCCTTGCATCATAGCATCCTCCAAATTAAGTCGCATCGAAACCCTACCACCAAAACCCAGACAAAAACCCTAATATCAATTCCTACCCGTGAGCAATAATAATGTAATCATGCTTGATCCTTCTAAAACTTTGTAAAAATAATAATCTGTGACTCTATGAGGACTACCTCATTTTACAAAAAATTGGAAACAAGTTTCACTAAGTTTTGATTGTCTATGAAAAAGTTATTAGAGAATTAGTAAAACAGAAATGGAAAAAGAAAAATACAAAAAAAAACCTATTGTCTAACCTACTGGGCCGGCTGTGCCAGCCCACTAACGCGCGCGCATCGCCTAGCGCTACCGGCCGCCAGGACAGCCCAGCGCCAACCCGCACTGCCGCTCCCGCCGACACCCGGCCCCCACCTGTCATCCCTCCCCCCCGACGAGAACCTGAACAGAATCCTCGTCGGCCACGCTTCCCCCCCGTCACCGTGTCCAGCCAGGACTCACCCATGCAGCATATAAAAGCTCAGCCGCGCGACCCTCTCCTCCGTTCCTAAACCCTCGAGAAAAAAACCATAGCCTTGCCTCCGATTCCGCTGGCTCGAGCCGCCGCTGGCCTTGGTAAGTTGACAAAGTCGACGACAGGAGCACCCCTTCCCTTAATTCCTTCCCTAGCATGATCCTCTCGATCGGCAGCATCGACTCATCCATTTCCCCCTCTGTTTACCGTAGCGCACCGCCATCGATTGCTCGCCAGAGCTGCGGGAAAGAAGCAGCAACCGCCACCTCTCGGGGAGGAGAAGGTCGTACCCGAGGAAACGAGCGGGACCGCGAGGAGGAGGCGATGGTCCGCGACTGCTTCACCCTCTCCGAAGAGCACGGACGCCGACGCCGATCACCGCAGCGCCAACCGCCGCCAATCGCTGCCGCCAGCAAGGTAGGTGGGTCGTTCTTGTTTCTTAACCATTAGATCTGCGTCGCCACTGCCTTGCCTAGCTGGCCCAATCAGGCTCAACCACTTGTCGTGTTCTCGATTAGGGCTAGATTTAATTGGCAGATTTGTATTAAAACTTGCGAAATTCATAGAAAATTAATTACTTGGCCAAATTTAGCTTATAATATACCGTTGGATTCAAAAAATTATGTAGAACACATATCTACAATAAAAATTCAAGTTTACAGTTCGGTTTTATGTGTATAATTTAATCTTTAGATTAGAGTGTTTAATTCATAGAAAAATAATTAAAACCCCATTTTAGTTGATTCTTGTTGCGTTGACTTTGTTTTTACAATATCTACTAAACAAAATTATAAAACCTTGCTTAAGATCATTAGATCTAATTTGGGGCTACTTGGATGGTAGAATCTTCCAGTGAGCCTATAAATTATAATAATTATCCAAATTAATTTAAACCCGTAAGAAATCAATACTAATAACATCCCTAACACAATTACAATCCAATTAGACTACCTTTTTGAAAAACAAATCTTGCATAAGTACCATGTTGCATGCATGCATGTTATCTCTGTGGCATATTTTGTTCAAGTTGTGATTAGATATATGTCTGTGTTTCACTAGAATGTTTGGGGTGCGCTGAGGAGTGCTATTGTGTAGAGTGCTGCTCGGATCATGGCAAGTTACACCACTTGTTCATTAATTTTGTCCTAGTTTTGATTCTATGCATGTGATCTTCAAAATTCTGTAGTATGCATGTGTAGGATGTTCTAGTAGAATTTTTCCTTAGTATTATTTTACAAGTGCGATGATTTTGTAGTATGCCATGAGTATCTCTATACTTAGGATTTCCCCTCCTAATAGGTTCCCCTGTTTTGCTAAGGATTTATTGCTATGCTATATATATGTAAAGTACCGTTGGGGGGTTCGAAAGACAATGAATTTTTCTAAGTATAAAGGCTCTCTTGAGCAAACTTTTCTTCTCAAATCCACTTCAAAATAAAACTAAGTTTTCTTCTGGGCGGAATGGTTGTCGGGTCAACGAGTGAGATTTTGGTGGAGGACGGCCGCCTAGGAATCAAAGAAGTCTGCCATGTTTCAGAATTCAGAAGAGTCCAGTGCAACCACAATACATGTGGGCTCTGTCTTGGCCTAGTACTTAGTGGGAAACCTCACCTGGGTACCAACATTTGGAGGTTCTTGGCACGGTTGGATCCAGAAGGTAGAGGGGCTACTAAGGGAAAGCCTCGCCATGGTCTTGTCTGTAAAAGGAGTTGATCATGGATTGTGGGAAAAGTGCAGAAACTCTCGAGAGTATTGCAATCTGATCGATCTGCCGTGTTCACAGAAACAGAACATCATTGAGCATCTTAAGGATCTTCCTCTCTCTCTCTCTCTCTCTCTCTCTCTCTCTCTCTCTCTCTTTCAAAACAGTTTTTTCTAAAAACCCAAAGCATGAGTCATATCGCTATTGGGAGGGTTTTGGGGAACTTGGTGAGTAATATCCAAGTGTTAGGTTGATTGGACACTTGGTGAGTAATATCCTCGTGTGCCATTCGACCATATTTTATGAAAAAAGGGTTTACAAAGTAGGGAAAATCTTCTCTTCTTCTCTATACTTAAGAAAACTAGCTTTGAGAAAATAAACTCTACAGCCTAAACTAGCCTTGCATGTAGAGATAGTCTTTCTTCCTTGGTGTAATTTGCCAACACATTCAAAGTATCGACCCAACTTGTTGGTTGCATGTCTTATGTGCAGAATCCTAAGATTGAAAGGTGCGTAGGGATCGCGAGTCTACACTCGACAAGCCTGGGGCGTTGATGGACTCAGGCTGCTTTTATGTTTCCGCTGTTATTTGAGCTAGCCTTATGCTAAGCAAATTTGTAATAAATTCATACTCTAGATTCTCCGTGTAATAAAGACTTTGTGTTTTACATGATATTCATCGACTTGGAGTTCTAGCTATTGATCCTGGGACTAGCATGTAAATCACAGGGACTTAGGATCTTTATTGATCCAAGGTCACTACAGGCTTCTCGATCGAGGGCTCATGTACATCATCCTCGTCCTTTTATACCGCAGGAAAACAGTGATTTCTTTTTACCCTTCGTTATTTTCACATCTCCATTTTCTCCATTTTCGCGAGCTTTTGTGCTCTCCATTGCGCATTGGACATACTCCACACTTTTCCTTCCTCGTTCTTGCGTTCTTATCGCTGTACTCGCCACTGTAAGGTGGGCAAGCCGAAGAAGATGACAACTGCCGGAGCTGGATCGACCGCCGCCAGCACCGGCAAGAAGGTCGCCACTTACGGCCCGCACCACTGATGGCGGGTGGAAGCACACGGACATGCACGACGCGGATCTACACATGTTGCGTGATGCTGGATTGATCTCCAAGGAGAAGGACGACGTCATCCTCCCCGGCGATGAGGTAATCCCTCACCCACCCAAAGGGTTTCGGGTGATGTTCTATGCCTTCGTTGTCCGGGGTCTTTCTCTTCCTGTACACGGATTCCTTCATGGACTCCTTTTTTTCTACGGGATTCAGTTGCATCATTTGTCTCCCAATTCTCTTCTCCACATTGCTTGTTTCATCACTCTTTGCGAGTGCTGGCTCGGTATCGAGACACACTTTGGCCTCTTCCGGAAGCTCTATTCCATGAAGAGGAAGTCCGGCACCGGCGGTGTTTATCCGCTCGGTGGCTGCATTATCTCCATTCACTCCTCTATTCAATTCTTATCCTTCTCTATTTGCGAGTCCATTCAATACTGGCGGCGGAAGTGGTTCTACATCCGCGACATCAAGATGGGTGGGCAGCATTTTGGCCTTTCCCCTTTTGACACTTCCCAGAAGATCACCCCAAAGAGGTCGTGGAAGAACGACATCTTAGAGGGTGAAACGGCGGAGGTGGAGGAGCTCTACCAGCGCGTGGAGGCATTTCAGCTAGTGGCCGGCAAGGAGGTCAACAGTGTGGACATCATCCGCACATTCCTCAATCGTCGGGTGCAACCGCTCTAGGAGAGGGCGCACCGGATGTTTATATATGCTGGACGCAGCGATCCGACAAGGGTCTCACCTTAGGATCTGTCTTCGGGTGACCTTGATAGAGCTCTTTGGCCCCTGCTGTAGTTCAAGGTCAATGAGGATCTCCTGGGGAAATCCTTGACCTCCCCGTTCAACGCCAAGAAAGCGGTTCCGCAGGTGGAAACTTGTAGTTTGCACGTTGCACTTTTTCGAGTACCTTGTTGCTTGTTAGTGTCACTTATCATGTTATCTTTTGTCTTCCGTTTTTAGGTCCTCAAGATAGCGGGGATGACGCCCCCTCTACCTGAGAAATTTCTAGTTGCGTCGGACAATGAAGTTGTGGAATCCGAGTCTGAGCTTTGTCGGCACAATCTCCTACCTCGGAAGCCCCTGAGCAGAGCGAAGGGCGGACCCAAAAGCGCTCCCGAAGTGAATCTTCGTATGGGGCGACACCACCAACTCTAAGGGGTCCGTCCTTCCTCGAGCAGCACGTCGAGGATGAAGGTGCGTCGTCTTTTCCTACCGTTCCCCTTCGGGCGATGGCCCCGAAGCCGCCCGCAAAGAAGCAGAAGAAGGAGAAGGCAGCTCCTGCCTTAAATTTGTCGGACATCGAGTCGTAAGTCATTCTGTTTGACGCTTGCTTCCATGTTCATCTGTGTAGTTTTAGTTTGTTTTTTATCTGATTTTTTCTTGCAGCAACCCTTCGGAGGAGTCCCTTGACGGGGACACTGAAGAGATGATAGCGGAATCAAAGCCAACAGCTTCGTTCCCGCAGGTGGTGGTCGACTCTGAGGGCGATGACTCGAGCTCCGCTAGGAGAGAAGCTCGTGCGCTCGTGACTCGGAAGGCAACATGAAAACCTTCAGAGTCCACACCTAAACACGTAAGTGTTGCCTTTTTACTTTATGGGGAGCCCCCAAGTCCTTTTTATCTGACTTGTTGGTCTTTTACTTTGCGGGGGGAGCCCCCGAGCCCTTTATTCCTCGTGGTTGTTTTTGTTTCTTCTGTAGCCTTTTGTGCATAGTGCCAACCTCCTCATCCAGCACCAGCTGGCACTGGAGGGTGAGCTGAAGCAGCTCCAAGCTGCGTAGCTGTCTTCTTGGTTATTGTTCAAGTCCGCCAAATTTATTGCTTGTGTTTACCCGATAATTCTTCATACTGCAGATGATAATAATGCTGCACTCCGAAGGCTGAACGCTCTCGAAAAGAGCCTTGTCCAAGCCGAGAAGAAGGCAGCGGATGATGCGGAGGCCAAGGTGCGCCTACAGAAGGAGGCCGAAGATCGCGAGCAGCAGCTCGTGGCCGTTGTAGCTACTCGGGAGAAGTCCATGTCCGACAATCTCATGGCTGATACCAACGCTATCTCGAGGAAGTCACTCTTGTATCCTTTGGGTGTTCTGATTTTTGAGTGCGTTTTATCCTTTCTCATTCGAGTCTTCTTGTCTTTGTGTTGTCAGATGCTTCTTGTCTTGAGATGTCTTGGCCGATGCTGCTGCTGCGATAGAGGATCGTTGCTCCATTGCCGTTGGCTCCCTGGAGAAGACCAAGAAGGTGCTCACGCGCTTCTACAAGGAGGTCATCCCCAAGGGCGTTTCCCTTGACGACGTCGACTCTCTTGTGGATGCTCTATTGGAGGATGCTCCGGCGAAGTACAAACGCAAGTAGAAGGGCATCAGTGCTTCCATGGGGCTGGCCATGGCGATGGCATCCGGAGCTGAGCTGGACCTTGCCCAAGTCACTTCCAGGATGCCGACGGCGGCGGATGGCTCTGAGGTAGCTTTCGCCCTCTTTGCTTCTCACTGTAAGAATTATGGGCCTAAGCTCATGGACCTCCTGGCCAATTATGTGGCAAAGTAGCAGCAAGACGCCAAGAGCAAACAGTCTAGCACCAAGGATGCTCCAGATGTTGGTGCTTAGTCCCTTTTATTGTAGATAGTATATCTATTTTATGTTGTTGTCTGTTGTAACATGTTTTGCATGAAAAAGTATCACCCTGCCACGAGGTGGCTTAATTTATGTATATAAGTCTATCCTTTTAATGCTGTCAAAAGTCTTTGTGATATTTATACTTGCTTGTTTACCCTTAGGGTCCTTCAGGTGAGGCTCCAGGGTTGCTCCGACTGCGCCTGATTCGCTTCCATTTTTGGATGAAGCATCGCAATTGACCTTTCTGCGTGATCGCATCCATAGTCTAGAAAAGGATATTCTTAGCATCCGAGGTCATGCGGATGTATGGAGGTCAAAGATTAAGCGAGCCACTGCTAGAGAGGAGTTCTTGCTTGGGGAATTTCGGCAGATGGGTGAGCAACTTCAATGTGAGTCCCTGTGAACCGATGTTCTTTCGAATGTACCTTATTTGTATGCTGGCTCATCCCGTGCTTTGTTCAGATGTGAATCTCATTCCGAGGGAAGATAAGAAGCACGTCGCAATTCAGATGAATTGCCTGACACAACAAGAGCTGGAAGTTGGTGGCTTCTTTTGGATGGATCGTGGTCGAGCCATCGTCATTGCGACGGTGCAAGATCGTGTACACCAGGTTCTTCGGATGCTGAAGCAGCCGAGGTCATCACTTGCGGACATTTGGTCCGTCGTGTTCCCTTTGAATGTTGTGCCTTCTACTTTTTGGGTCTTCTTGGTAAATTTCGGAATGTAGTCCACGTCAAGGAGTTGGTGCGTCATCAGCTGATTGTAGGGGTCAAGGCAGCCTTGTCTCTCGTTCGATTGCATCGTCGTGATGTCAATCTTGCAAAGATAGCGACCGAACTGCCTCTTCTATCAGATGGCAGTTGATGGGACATGCGCCCTCATTACGTAGTTGTGGTGCAGCACACCAAAAAAATTGTAGATTTGTTCGAGCAGCGGGCGAATGTTATGCTCCAGAATAATTAGGTCCTGTAAATAAAATAGATAATGTAAAATTTGTATTTATTCGAGTGGGCTTGTGATGCCCTTTGTAAAGTTTATATGTATTGGCACGTGGTGCGCTTGTAATGTGCATGTCCTTTTTGTTAGCCTGACATGGTCAGCTACTCAGGTTGTATGCATTGTTTTCAGTCGACGAAGTCGTGAGGTGAGGAGGTAGCCCCCGAGCGTGTTTAGCGAGAAGTAATGTAAGGAGAAAAATATATTTGGGACAAGGAACTTAGCTTTTATTCATAGCAAATGAGGAGGTACATTGTTCGGCTGAGTAGCCTTGGCTGAATAGCCTTATTGAAAGTAAAAGGTAACTAGAGGTAGAAGCATCAAAGTCGTGCGACGTTCCAGGGGTTGGAGTATTTGACTCCTGATGCGACATCCATTAGGTGGTAGGTGCCACCTGGGATGACTCCGGTGACGATGTAGGGTCCTTCCTAGGGTGACTCGAGCTTCTTGTTCCCTTCTTGCTTGAGTCGCAGGACTAGGTCTCCTTCGACGAAGGACCTTGGGCACAGCCGGCGGCAGTGGTAGTTGTAGAGGCTCTGCTGATAGACCGCTGAGCGAGCCGCGGCAATGTCGCGTGCCTTGTCGAGTGTGTCGACGGCGTCTTCAAGTGCTTCCGATGATTCGGCTTCGCCATAAGCGACGTCCCGTGGGGCCTTGTGGCGTAGTTCGGAGGTAGCACGACTTCGGCTCCATGCACCATGAAGAAGGGAGTGTATCCAGTTGGGCTGTTTGGAGTTGTGCGGAGGACCCAGAGAACCAAAGGTAGCTCGTCTGCCTAGGCTCCCGCAAGCCTATCGAGTGGGCATAACAGGCGCTTCTTGATGCCGTTGGCCTTTTCGACCTGTTCGTTGGTCTCCAGGTGCGCCACAGAGGCGTATGATATGTTGATCCGAGGTTCCTGCAAAACTCTTGATATGAAGTTTTAGGCGTTGTCTGTTATGATGCTATGGGGCACACCGAACCTGTAGACAATGGACTTGAAAAACTTGACGGCAGTTTTGCCGCTTTGGTTGGTGACGGGCATGGCCTCGATCCACTTGGTGAATTTGTCGACTGCTACCAAGAGGAAGATGTGACCTCTTGGTGAGGACTTTAGAATTTTTCCAAACATGTCTAGGCCCCACTGGGCGAAGGGCCAGGCCAGCAGTATGGGCCGCAGCTCGGACACTAGCACGTGTCTTGTCCGCGTACCTCTGCCAGGCATTGCATCTTTGGACGATGTCGTTGGCATCATTCATTGCGGTTGGCTAGTAGAACCCAGCTCGTAGAGCTTTGGCCACTAGGGCGCGACTGCCTGCATGATGGCCGTAGATACCCTCATGGATGTCTTGGAGAATGCTTTTGACGTCACCGATGGTGACACACTGTTGGAGCACACCCAAAAAGCTACGCTTGTACAGATCGCCATTGATGATGGTGAAGGCTTTTGACCGACGAGATATGCGCCGGGCATCTATCAGGTCATCGTTCAGTTGATTGTTTATGAGCTATTGAATGTATGGCTGCATCCACGTCTCTTCAATCGCCCTGACCTGCATCAGGATGACCAGCTCGGCCTCTGTGTCGAGCTTCTCAGGTCCCTCTTGTCCTTCGGGTAGCGTAGCCCCCGAGTGCTCTGTTTTGTCGGCTGAGCCATTTGGGAATTTCCTCTTGATGGAGGGCATGCAAATTAGTTGAAGGAACACTCCTGGTGGCACCTGTGCGCAGGTGGAGCCAATGTTGGTGAGCCTATCATCGTCTTCGTTGCTTGCCCTGCCGACATGCCGAAGCTCGTATCCATCATAGTCCCCATCGAGTGAGTTGTAGAGAGCGCGGTACGCGATCATGTTGGTGTTGTAAACATCGCACTCGTTCATCGCCTACTGGATGACAAGGTTCAAATTGCAATAGATGACGAGGCGTGTTGCACCGCACACCTTGTCCAGCCTCATGTCGTGGATGAGGGCCTCGTATTAGGCCTCGGTGTTAGAGGCACAAAATTTCATCCGAATGAAGTATTTCATCTTGTCGCCTTGAGGGGACGTCAGTATGGCGCCAGCCCCTGCTCCGACCTCGCTCTTGAATCCGTCGAAGTGCATCGTCCAGGACTGCGACATGTCCGGAGTATCCGGCAGCTGGAGTTCCATCCAGTGGACGAGGAAATCAGGGAGGACCTGAGACTTGATGGCGGTGCACCGCTCATAGATTATGTCTAGAGGGGAAAATTCGATGCCCCATAAGGCTACGCGCCCCGTGGCTTGGGGATTTTTTAGGATTTTCGACAGCGGGATGTCATTGACGACCATGATCCGAAGCTCCTGGAAGTAGTGACTCAGCCGACGCGTCGTCATGAATACGCCGTAGGCAAGCTTCTGGTAATGAGGGTACCTCTGCTTTGTCGTGGTCAGTACCTCACTGAGGTAGTAGATTGGGCATTGGACCCCATGGGTCATGCCATCTTCAGGTCGCTCGACCACGAGTACGGAGCTTACCACCTGATGTGTGGTTGTAATGTATAGCAGCAAAGGCTCCCGTTCCTTCGGCGTGACTAGGACAGGTGATGTGGAGAGCAGCCGCTTGAGGTCTTCAAACACATCGTCCGCTTCGGGTGTCCACTCGAACTTATCTGTTTTGTGCAGCAGCTGATAAAAGGGGAGGGCCTTCTCACCCATGCGGCTGATGAATCTTCTCAGCGCCGCGATTCGTTCGGCTAGCTTTTGGACTCCTTTGAGTTTCTTCGGCTTCTCCATGACTAGTATGGCCCTGATTTTCATCGGGTTCATCTGGATGCCCCGTTGGGAGATGAAGTACCCGAGTAACTGTCCAGACGGGACGCCAAAGGCGCACTTGTCTAGGTTTAACTTGATCTTGTAGAGATCAAGGTTATGGAACGTCTCGCGGAGATCGTCGATGAGCGTTTTGGCCTCCCTGGTCTTGATTACTATGTCGTTGACATAGACCTGGATGTTGCGATCGATCTGGTTGTAGCCCGAACACCGTGGTGTTGTAGCAGAATACCCCGAACGGCATGATGAACATCGTTTTCTCCTGGTCTTCATCCTTCAGCCGAATCTGGTTGTAGCCTAAGTAGGCATCGAGGAAGGAGAGTTTCTTGCAGGATGTCCATGTCCTTCTTTGGGACCAGCACGGTGTTGGCCAGCCACTCGCTTTCCTTGATTTCCCTGATGAAGTTGGCGTCGAGCAGTCTTTTGACTTTGACTCCAACAGCTTCGGCTCTTGGTTCGGATAGTCGATGGATCGACTGCTTTACTGGCTTCGTATCAGGAAATACATTGAGTGCGTGATCGGCGAATTCCCTGGGAACTCCTGGCATGTCCGTAGGACAACAGGCGAAATTTTCCCACCGCTCACGGAGGAATTTGACGAGCGCGCTTTCCTATGCTGGACTCAGATTGTTGGTGATCAACGCCATCTTGGAGGCATCCGTTGGGTGGACTTGCACCTTTTTCGTGTTGATTGTGGAGTCGAACGACATATCGGGTGCGTTTTGCCTGGTGACTGGGGGCGCCCCATTGTCCGTCACCTCTCTGAGCCTCGTGAGATCCTCCTGCATGTCGAATGACTGGGAGATTCTGTTGAAGTCTCTTTCACAGTGGTCGGACCTGGTGAAGCTTCCTTGGACGGCGATGACGCCCCTAGGTCCTGGCATCTTCAGTAGCAGGTATGTGTAATGCGGTAATGCCAAGAATCTTGCGAATGCCCGAAGATAGCGTGGTACTGTGATGGCCAGTCCACCACTTCGAAATCTAGCCGCTCGTGTCTGAAGTTTTCGGTCTGGCTAAAGATGACGTCGAGCCAAATCTTGCCCAGGGGGTATATGCCCTTCCCTAGGACTATGCCATGGAACGTCGTGTATGACTGTTCTAGGCTACCCAGCAGGATCTGCATTGCTGCGAGTGTGCTAGCGAACATCAGATTGATGTCGCTGCCACCATCCATGAAGACGCGGCTCATTTTGAATCCCCCGATCTGGGCCTCGAGCACCAGGGCAGCACGACCTGGGCGAGGGATCAGGCGTGGGTGATCCGAATGATCGAACGTGATGCAGGACTCCGAGCTGCTAAGGTATTCAGGTATGGCTGGTGGAGAGGTTACGACCAGGCTAACTTGGCGGGTGATCTTCTTCTCCACCCTATTGGTTGGGCGCCCTTTCTGGATCATCAGGGACCCTTTTGGTGGTGGGTACCCACCTGCACCATTGTTTGGCACTGGTGCGACCGGCGGTTGCGATAGTCCGCCGGGTGGTGGTCGAGGAGCTCTGCGGGCGATGTCACCTGGTGCGGGTGCGGGTCCGAATCCAGGGTTCACGGTCTAGTGCCGCATTTGGATGAGGCCCTCGCTGATCTTCTGGAACTCTCGGAAGTCCTTGAGCATTTGGCTGGCCTTCTTCTTACCCTATTGTTTGTAAATGTAGAAGTGGATGGTGCTGGGACCAGACAACTTGTCAAATGCTGAAGGCTCGTCGTCGCAGTTGCGACATTGCCACGTTTGCTTGGGTCGCCCGCCGTCAAGGTAGTTGCTGCTGCGGTATCCACTATTGTGGTTGTCGTCGTCGTGTCGATCGCCGTATCCAGCCGCAACCATGTCGACTCCGTCACGGTCGTCATAGGCGTGCAATCTTCTTTTGCTACGGCATTCACATCTACGGCCGTAGTCGTCTTCGTCATCCGAATGCGCCCGGTTGACGGAATCCTCGCCATCTGCTCATCGGTTGGCGATGTCCATGAGGTGGTCAAGTGTCTTGGGCTTGACGCGCCCAAGATCCTCCTTGAAATCTGGGCGCCTCGCACCATCACTTGCCCGTTGGGTGCAGGCCCACAGTTCTTCGATTGAGGCTGGCCTCTTGTTGGTGCCCTTGAAGTTGCGGATGAAGCTGTACTCCAGCTCTTCCCAGCTACGGATGGAGCCAAAGGAAACGCTGCTGAGCCAGATCCTGGCTGCGCTTGTCAGTTGCAGCTGAAGGCATTGTAAGGCGGTGTTCTTGTTTTCGCCGTGGAGCTTGACCGATGACAGGTGATCGTCGAGCCAAGCTTTTGTCTCTTGCATGCCATCGAACTTTGGGTTGTCCGAAGGGAGCTTGAAATTTTTCGGCATCAACATTCGCCAAAAGGATCTGCTGAAGCATCTGGCTCCGCACAGCTCTCCGTCGTCTTCTTCTTAGGACTTAGTGGAGCATGCGCGCTTAGCGCGTGATTTGTCGATCTTGCATTGGGTGAGCTCGTTGCGAGCATCATAGTTGCTTCTGCGGCGCGGGGCAGGTCATGCTCGTCCTTCTCCTCAGATGAGGGTGTGCGGTCTCTAGTGAACTTAACCACAGCTTTTTTCTTTGGCTCCATAGGAGCTTCATCGTGGAGCGCAGCTTTGACGAGTCCGAGGTCTGCTAGTGAAGAATTATGCATTGCATTTTTTGGGTCGCCCACCGGAGGTGGGTTGGACGCGAGATAGGTGGTGGTTGCCATGATCGCAGCCTGCGACATCTTCTGCATGATGTTGCCATGCGAGTCCATCATCATGAAGGACGTGTTGAGGGCCCGGGTGACCTCGCGTCGCACGGCAGGGTCCATGTGCTCCATGTGGGAGCGATACTTGTTGGCGTTGTTGCCATGTGAAGTGGAGCCGCCAGGGGTGGAGAGCGCAGCTCGCCGCGCGCTGGACTCCGCAGTTGCCTTCTAATGCTTTTCGAGCTCCTCCATTAGCTTCACCTTCCGGTTGTACTCGTCAATCAGGAGGAGGTGGTAGGCCATCAATAGACCTCGGGAGGCATTCACAGGCAGGATTTTGTTGCCTGCCACGGCCTCGCGTGCTTGGCGCCAGCCTTCCTTGTTGAGGTTGATCTGGTTGTAGGCGTGACCGTCACCTTCGTTGGCTCTGTTAGGCGGATCTCCCATGTTTCCTCCGTTCCCAGTTTGCGGGTTGGGTGGGGGATTGGGAGGTGGTTGTGCACTCGAATCCAGCGGTGGGTCCGCTCCATTGTTGATGGTGGCGCATAGGTAGCACTCGCGGCGCGGGCTGTTGCTGCCGCAACTTTCGGATCCGGAACCGTAGGTTCCTTCATCCGATCGAGGGCCGCATAGATCGGAGTTGCAGCTGCTGTGGTCATCCGAATCGCTTTTCAGCGTTGACACGTACAACACGCCGATTGGTGGGACCCACGAAGCGGGCCTAATGGATGGTAGTGGCACCAGCTCCGGGAGGCGAAGGGTGCCGGTCTGCCCTATCTGGAAGTAGAAGGTCCCGAATAGCATCTCGAGCCCGTCGCCGACGGACTCAAAATCCTTCAGGGTGGCTGGCGAGTGGGTGGTGAAGTCGAATGAGCCGAAGAGGAGGTGATTCTCCGTTGCCTATGAGTTGTAGATCGCTCTGGATGGAACCATCACGACCGCACGATCAGCGTCCCCATTTCCCATAGACGGCGCCAATTGACGAGGTTCGATCCCGTCAATTCCCATTGATGGACTTGGGTTTTGGAGAAGATGGGGATGCTGGAAGTCGTGGAACGGTTAATAGGAAAGAAACAAGGGGACACGAGGTGTACCCATGTTCAGGCCCCCGGAGGAAAAACCCTACTCCTGCTTGTCTGTTCTTGATTACGGTGGAACCAAAAGTTACAGGGGTGCGCAGATGCAATCTGGCATGAGCTGCGTATGAGGTGAGTTGAGAGATCCTTCTCGCCGTACCGTCCTAGACTTTATATAGATAGGCATGTCCCGGGTTAGGCCGAGTTGGTTACAAATTAGGGTTCATACCCTTTGAAATTCTATCTAATCTAGACTTGTCCTCCAAGGAGTCGAAACCGCCATGGGCTTGGGCCACCTGAAATCTTCATGGGCTGTGTGTCCTCGCATGGGCCTTCCTTGTGATGGACCAGGTATACCAATGTCATGCATCCGTAGGGTATATCCATGTTACAAACCCTAGGCACTAGCGCGGTGGCGGTACCGCCAGTAGAGGGCGCGGTAGACGAATAGAAGAGGATAGGATGACGCAGCATCGTCAACATCGTCATCCTGCACTGCAAAAATAGTAGGGGAGGACAATGGCGTCCAGAATCAAGCACCGATGGAGGGGAAACTCACGATCTCCAGAGGGAGAAGACCAGAGGATGAGGTCGATGCAAGCGAGAGAGAGAGTAGAGAACTGGGCAGGTGAGGCGGTCTAGTGGCACTCTGGGTGGGTTAGACCCAACCCAGTTGGGCCGAGTCAGGCTGGGCCAGCCCAGCGGGCCAGTCCCAGTTTTAAAGAAAAAGAAACTAAATCTCTTTATTAAAAAGACTAAAATAACCCCAATATAAATTAAGCTCTAAGAAAATGAATAAAAATCCTAAAAATACAAATAAAATATCCATGCATTCATAAAAATGAAGTCTATTCAAGAAAATTAGGGAATTGCACTTTAAAATGATAAATCTAGGTTAATTATTTTTATGACATAAATTCCTTAGGGATTTCTACTTTCGTTCCCTTGGTTCCTTAGTTGTAATCAATTTTCCCAAGCCGCTTTACTTTTCCTCACTGATCACCATCTCCTTCTATGAAACTCTCACACGTTTTGAAACTCACTATCTGTCAGCCTTTCCGTTGCATGCTGACAAGTGGGGCCGCGTTCAGTAGGGTCCCGTAGTGGACCCTCACCGTTACGTGCTGACAAGTGGGGCCCTGTTCTGTGGTGTCCCGTAGTGGACCCTTTCCGTTACATGCTGACAAGTGGGGCCGTGTTCCCATAGTGGACACCTCTCTTCACTTATCTATATCAGCATGGGACCCACAACTTACCTAGGTTGGCGTTGCAAGATGGGACCCCGAGCTAGCCCCGCTCCCATGTCATTTCCTCCCCTTTCTTATTCTTATTCTCCAGCAATGGAGGCCCTTCTCCAGCGATGGCGACCCTTTGTCGAGCTTCACTTCTTCCTTCTGTTCGTCCTGGCAATAGTATGGTACCGTCCCATGACCTATATGAAGGATGACAATGGCAACTATGCGCAAGGAAGGTAATATCTCGCACCAAAATGTTTTGATTAGACGGGGGTGCTTGCTATAGACAATCAATTGGAGCAACTCTAGAGCTCAGTCGGGCGCTTGCTTTCTATGGAGAATGCTTCTCGCGAGCCGTTCCAATGATTTAATTGGTTTATCGAGTTAATGACTCGACTGCAATCA